>CM062818.1:1078329463-1079752577 GCA_031772625.1 Pinus tabuliformis
TTTGACCAAAACTTAGGCTTTGAGCCCCAAAACATGATGTGGGGCGATTCCATGCCCAACACTCCAGCCGAGAACTCTGTGCCTGCAACATTTCTTTTTCCTTTAAGGCTTGTGTTTTCTCAGCGAACATCTACTTGTTGTTCACCCTATATTCACTGATCAAATTGAGAGTGCGCAACCCTCGAGCTCTCAATTCCTTCATCACCCCTTCTTGCAGTGCATGAAGAAGCTCATTTGGGAGTGCTGCGATGTTCAACCCGATGTTCTTAAGGGTGCTCAAGATGATGTGGTCATCAACCAAATCTGTATGTAGGGACCCTTCTGGTAAAGTAACAATTTAAAGATCTAGGGTCCTTACCAATTCTGCAACCTGACTTGTCCCCGGTGCTAGGCTCACTTGTGCTACGCTCACTTGACCCGCGCCCACCTATATCCTGTTAGCCTGGATCTGCAGCTTGCAGAGATCCTTCTATACGCTCCCCAACATCTACATATACTGCTGCTTGAACTATTGAAACACTTCAATGATAGTGTCCCGTATTTTGTCGCCAATATCATCGAGATTGCCCTTTGTTAGTATCATGGGATGACCCTGCGATTTGTCCAATTTTTGCTTCTTGCGGGGACCTTCTTGCTGCTCCTATCCATGCTTCTTCAATTGAAATGGAGTTCTCTACCCCTCATCTCCTCTGATGCCCTGTTCAGACTATTCTTCCTCCTCGGTCTCAGGCGAAGGGGATTTGCCACTTCGCTCTAATTCGCACTGCTCATGCTCAACCTGCTCCTTCTCCATCTGAGCCTTCTCTACGGCTTCCTTTTTCTATTTCTCGGCTAAAGATTGTGCAACCTGCTTGGATGCATCCTTCCTTTTCTTTGCTACTGAGCTTCCTACACCCTTACTATTCCGACATCCAAGTATGAGGGGGCGCACCACACTGCTGGCCATTGCTTGATTTCCTCTTGAATGTTTCTATTTGTGACCAAATATGGCAAGTCATGCCATTTTTGCTGTAGGTCCTTTTGTGAATTAATGTAAACCTGGTGTAATTCAGCCTTAAACGCGACATAAGATGACAACTTCTTGTATAAGGTCGGGGACAACCTTAGGCGCTAGTTGATGGCCATGCGGAGGCTTGATTCCATCAGAACCCATAATATTTTTGTCTCTGTGACCCACGCAGGGTCCTTTGTGGTCCATAGGGAGGAAAACTGCACAGCCTCCATTAATCCTTCTTTCAACAGAGGAAACTGGCTGTCCTCCAACAGCTCCCATGCGACCAACACAATGGAGAGAAGCAACCAAGAATAACAGAATAGCTTGGTATCATCCTAGACCTCGTTGCAATTCATGAGGAATTCACTGCATAGGTACCTTGACCAGTTGAACTGCACACCCTTCGCGCATTGTGTAGCTAGAGAAACCACGGGCACCAAAACTTCATTTGTGCGACACTTCCTAATTACCTTCCCGGCTAAGATTTGTGTGGCAATTTTCACTGTGGGGTTTTTTATGGAAGTGATTGAATATCCACGTGGCTTTTTCATGAGGGAAAATTCCTTCTTCATCTTGTTTTCCAAATCCTTTTCTCCTACCTTTCCGCCAAACTCCTTGGCTGAATTCAAACCCTCGTATGGCAGGTACGTGATCTTGTGGATGAGCATGTCAGTGATGGGTATAGGTCCTCCTAGCCATAAGCACCCATTGTGCACTAGAGTAAGTAATTGACACACATAGGTTATGTTGATAGTGTTGCGGTGATAGTGGGGCACCCACAACAGGTTCAAAAATCCTAAATTCTCCACTCCATAGATCCATTCCACCATCTCTAGCTCGGTGAAACCTAAGTCCGGGTAGTAGACACGCTTCATATAATTGGCTATTGTGAGGTGAGGGAACCACTCATGGTTTTCCAGGTCCCAATATTCCATCTTCAGCAGGAGGATCCATGCAAGGCGTGGACCTTCAAGGGAACTTGCTTTAGCAAAAGGGGCATATAAATGACAAATTTATTTAATTCTGGGTCCTTGGTGACCTTCATCTTCCCTTGCACAGAGGGATATAGTCATGTAACTTTATAATGGACTCCATTCCCTTAGCATATATGTCCTCTATGCCCAGGCCTTCCTCAGCCTCCAAATCGACAATCTTCCCGGCCTGCTTGTATTTCTTCTACTTTTGAGTTGCACAGTGTTTTCTGGGCAATTCGCGTCTAGCACTGACTTCTTCTATTTAACCTTCTTCAGTTTTTGGGTTTCTCTAATAGGGGTAGGCTTCGGCCTAGGTGACCTCGGTGCGGTAGGCACAGGAGCCAGAGCTTCCATACTTACTACCTCTAGAAAAGCTCCTTCAGACGTGACATATCCCCCAATACTCATAGTCTCGAGAGGGCTTGGTCCTAACATGGTTTCGAGGATGAATTTCTAATTTAACTCCGATATCTTAGCAAAAACGGGGCTCACGACGAAATCCTCAAAATACGAGTGGTTCATAGGCAACAGATAGCACAACTCAATGAAAAATCTAAGGATGCAAAGTGTTCTCTATTGGACCGACACACGTACTTTATAGGGGTTTTTGAATTCAAATCTGACCATTCCCCTCAAAATTTGACCTTTAATGCTGTTTTGGCATCAGATCTTCAAATATTTTGGCCTTAAATGCCGCCAAACTGCTCCTCTTAACCGTCTTCTGGCTATTAAATCATGAACAATGACTCCAAGGGTCACTTTCCTGATATGCTGTGTGACACCTCCCTCCATAGCACAACTACCTGTGCGCAACTTCTTATACTGTAACTTCACCATTTTCTGCGCAGCCCGCCTACCCGTAGTCCTCGAATCCCGGCAGTGTAGTTTATAGTCCTGCGCTCCCTTACAACTACCTGGAGCACTTAGAATGTCCTACCACCATGTAGTCATTGTGCAAGATTCCCTGTCTATGGATTCAATTGGCTTCCATTCACCCTTCCCGGAAAAGGTTCTCCATTAAGCTTCGTGAGCTGAACTATGCCTCCATCTATAATTTCTTTGATAATATATGGGCCCAACCAATGCATATGAAATTTCCCCGTAAAATTAGTTAATTTACTATCATATAATAATACCAGATCATTTACCTTGAAGGTGCGAAGCTTGATGTGTCAATCATGCCACGCTTTTTCACATTCCTTCTATACTTGCTGATGGAATCCAACTAAGAATCACTCCTCTTCAAGCTCCATTCGTTGCATAAGCCATTCATCCAAGGCTTCGCGATGTGCCATACTTGTGAAAGATGCTATGCATAGACTAGGCATGGTATATTCAATAGGCATCATAACTTCTATACCATAGATCAATCTAAAAGGTGTCTACCCTATTAGCTTTTTACAAGTAGTCCTGTACGCCCATAATAATGCAGGTACGTGCACATCCCAGTCATTCTGCTGTGCATTACAAATCTTCATCAGCGCATTCTCCAAAATATTATTAAAGGCCTCAACTGTTCCATTAGCCTGAGGATGATACGGTGTGCTCTTTTGATGATATACCTAGAACTCCTCAGTCAATGCACTAATTGTCTTGTTTAGGAAGTGCGTACCCCATTCACTCACAAACACTTTTTGGCAGCCAAATCTGGTTAACACATACTCAAACAAAAGCTTCACTGCTGTAGACCCTATGCAATCCTTAACTGGCTGTGCCTTTGCCCATATGGTTAGATACTCTGTCACGGTGATGATATATAACGCACCTATCTTCTTCCCTGGGGGCCGAATTGGACCAACAAAATTAATTGGCCATTTTTCAAATGGCTGCAATGATACTTGAGGATTCAGTGGCAACTTGTCCCTCCATGATGGTCTGCCTATTCGTTGACATGCATTGCATTCCCTACAATATGCTTTAGAATATTTATGTAGTGTAGGCCACCATAAACCTGTGCGCACAATATTCTGTGCTGTCACCTTTCCTACATAATGTCAACCCGCAGCCCCTCCATGAGCTTCAACGAGGATTCTATTCCACTCAAAATTTGACACATATCATCGCAATATCGCAGCTGCACCCATGTTATACAAATGTCCTGCAACCATTGAGAAATTTTCCGTGTGCACTACTAGTTCCTTCTTTTTCTGACTTATATACCTCTCCAGTGCCATCCCTATAGTCAGAAAGTGAATAATATCTACAAAATAGTTATCTGCTACATGCACCGTGAAGTGCTGTGCATCGGGCAACCCTTCCTCCAAATTATTAGGCTCCTCTCCTGTCTTGATTCACAACAAATGATTAGGTCCTGCATTCAACCTTCCTGGTTTCAAAATCACCTCAAATTCATACTCCTATAATAGCAGCAACCATTGGTAGATCTCCCCCCCCCAACACAGGCTTATTGACCAGGTATTTCAAGGCATAATGATCTATGTACATTTTGAAATGTCCGCCCAACAAATAGTTCTTGAACTTTTCAAGCGCATATAGCATAGCCAATCCTTTGCACTTTGTCGTTGAGTAATTATTCTCGGCCTTTGATAATTTCTTGATCGTGAAGGCTATAGGATGGTCCATATCTCCTTCACTGGCCTATGTTAACACTAATAACAATGCAATGCAAGAGGCGTCGACATGTACATGGAATTCATTCTTCCAATCGGGGAAGACCAAGATCGGCGCAGTGACCATCTTTGCCTTCAAAACATCTAAACTGCACTGATAATATTCATCCCAACAGAATGTATCATCTTTCTTTCGCAGTTTCTCCATGGGTTTGGTAATCTAAGCATAAGCCTTGGTGAACTTCCTATAATATCCTATATGACCGAGCATTGCACACAACTGTTTGACACTTCTTGGGGCC
This sequence comes from Pinus tabuliformis, assembly GCA_031772625.1. NCBI lineage: Eukaryota > Viridiplantae > Streptophyta > Pinopsida > Pinales > Pinaceae > Pinus > Pinus tabuliformis. The sequence continues at coordinate 1,078,334,304 of CM062818.1, forward strand.
TCCAAATTCACTATCACTGCGATTTTGGCAAAGTCCACCATCAGCCCAGGATTTCACACCACATGACCCAGCAAGATCCCAAAGGGGACACAGAATAAACACTTCTTCAGATTCAACGCGATTTGGTACTTGTGACACATATCCAACTTCAAGCTCAAGCTTGCTACATGGCGCTTCTGTTGGCATTATGATGTATGTGTTGTACTTGATGGCAACCCACTTGTAGCAGAACCAATCACTTGTATATGGTAAATAGATGAATCTACAGAAGAGATATCAGATGTGACAGAATGCATGACAAGAGTGTTTACAAATGTGATGAAATGCAGGGCAGCTTCAAGGAATCAATTCAGAAAGAAACTCACTCAGATGAAAAATCACAGTACTACAGGTTAACAACACAGAGTTACAGATCAGACTACATAGAATGAAGAAAGAGAGGTATATGTAGGTTCACCATTAACCAAGCTGCGTATACATGCGGGTTCACTGTATACAAGTTGCGTATACATACACATGCACTTTCAAGAAAGGAAAAGCGTGTATACCTTGGAAAAATAAGTGTTTGGTCCGAAGTATTTGGTCCTGTTGGCATTATGACACAGGTGTTGTCCTTGATGGAAACTCACTCAGATTACAGATCACAGTTCAGGCTCTCCGAATGAAGGAAAAGAGATATACGCAGGTTCCCCTTGACCAAGCCACATATACATGCAAGTTAGAAGTCCAGAAGGCGCGTATGAATATACATGCACTTTCACGTAAGGAAAAGCGCGCACATGTTGGAAAACTTGGTTTTGGTCCGTGGTATTTTGACCCGTGGTATTGATCCAAGGCATCTTGACCAAAGTGTTGATCCCAGATATTTGGTCCAAGGTATTGCTTCCAAGTGGTTTTGAACCATCACATTGAGTAAGGCCTAAGACTATGAAAGGAGGAGGAGATCATTAGGCAAAGACACTCAAGTATTGAATATCTAATGAAGAGCAAGATCTAGAATACTAGTGATTGGGTTATGGTGCATAGTTGGATCTGAATCATGGAGGAACCTAAGCACTAGAAGAAGGATAAGTTCTATTGATGGGTCAAGATCTTAAGGATTGAAGAGAAATATCTTTGTGTGATTTTGATATTTTATAATTGGTGCATGTCTTGATCTATAAATCTGATGACCTGGGTATAACTAATGTCTGAATAGTTGAAAAGGGTAAATTATCTTTTACAGATCTGTACACAGGTTCAGTATATCAAAGGTGCATATACATGCTGGTTCGGTAATTCAAAATTACATATATGCAGGTTTGCCTTCATATAGCAGTGTATGCATGCAGGTTATACATATTGAAGTAGCATACGTCTCATAAAATATGTTTTAACTACTTTTGTTTACTATTGCAGTGTCCTGGGTTCTGGTACTATTACTGTATTCTGGTTATAGCATTCAAAGAAGTGATTGTTTGATTTAGTTTTGGTTAGTGCAAGGGAGATTGATTGATGCAGACATATCTTGATGTTTGATTGATGCTATTGATGGATCCAGTCTAAAAATTTATGAAACGCGGTCCCTGGAAGAAAGGAGAAGGTTGTAGCCTTCTGTAGGTCAACACCTACGTACTAGTACATCCGCTAGTACAAGAGTTAGGGGGTGGTAGCTCCCTTCTAGGAGAAGCTAGAGAATGAGAGAAGGTTGTAGCCTTCTACATGTAGAAGCCTGTGTACTGGTATAAGACTACACCAGTACAGAAATATTGTAAAAATAAGTTTCCTATTAAAAGAAGATAGAGATGAATTGCAGTAGGTGGTTTTCACCCACATTAGGTTTCCACCTTATATCATGTGTTCTTGCGTGTGATTGTTTGCTCTATTTTTTACTGTACCTATTACTACTTATATAGTTCTGATACAGAGATTAAAGATCAACTGACTAAATTATAAGTTTACAAGGTGTACGCTGGTTGCTCTAAACATAGTTGCGTATATACGCAAGTTTCATTAATCGAAGTAGCATATATAAATCTGTTCATGGAAATGAAATATTATTAAATTGATAATACTGATTCACCCCCCCTCTCAGTATTACTTCCAACAATTGGTATTAGAGCTAGGTCCTTCAGAAGAAGCTTGAACGCTTGAAGGAAGATCTATCATCATGAGCAACTACAAAAAGAGGCATTCATCAGGCCACCAATTTTTTATGGGAGCAACTTCGTCTATTGGAAGGTAAGAACCACAACCTATCTTCAATCTCTTGGAACAGAAGTTTGGGATATCGTGGAAGGAGGATACACATTTCCATTAGCAACTCCTATAGATATGGTAGGTAAAAAGCAGTATGAAACAAATGAAAAGGCTGTCAATACTCTATTGGGGAGTCTATCACAATCAGAATTCGTCAAGGTTATGCAGCTCAAAACCGCCAAAGAAATATGGGACAAGATCATTCTAAGCTATGAAGGAGATGATAAGGTAAAATGTGAAAAACTACAATCTCTCAGAATTCAATATGAAACTCTCAGATTGCACATTGATGAAAGTGTAGCTAATTATTTCCTACGTATAGATGAGATTGTTAATTGCATGAAAAACTTGGGTAAAGAGATAAAAGAAGTTACGTTAGTTGAAAAGGTTCTAAGATCCTTGTCTTCTAAGTTTGAATCAAAAGTTTCTTCCATAGAAGAAAAGTAGAATATTCAGAGTATTACTATGTCACAACCACACGGAATCCTAACTGCTTTCGAAATGAGAAAAGGGGGTCCATCAGATATGAGAGAAGCCACATTCAAAGCTTCAAGAAAAGGAGAACTCAATGAGTCAGGAAATACGTCAAAAGGAGAGGAAGAACCAAACTTTGTCAAGAACCTTCAATGGGTTTCTAGAAGATTCAGAGGTAAACTACCTTTCAAATGTTTTTCTTGTGGAAGACTAGGTCATTATGCTACCAAATGTCCTCACAAAGATAAGCTCGATAAAGGTAAGGAATCAGCAAAATGGAATAGAAAACAAAGTGTAAATAAGAAGAGCTACTATACGCATGAAGATAGTGATGGTTTATCAAATAGTGATGAAGATGAAAATAGTAATGATTATAGATTTCTGATGGCTTTTGAAGATGATGATTTCTTGGATGCTTTAGATGAAGATGGTCTCTATGAATAGATTTCTAAACTTAAAATTTGTTTAGAAGAAAAGAGTATGATTATAGATACTCTTACATTCCAACTTTCTGAAAGGGAAAAACGCAATGAAAAGTTAGAATGTGAAATTGTGGGTCTAAGAAAAGAAATAGAGAGAAAAAAAGCTCTAAATCTTAAGTTTGATAAATGATCAGAAACTTTAGATGAAATTATCAAAGTGTAGTGTTCCCCTCTGATAAAGACAGGTCTTGGATATACTAAAGAACCATCTCAAGCACATAAGCCATCAACCTCCAAAGTCTATCTTGATGCAGCAAGGAGAAATGAATAGGTTGACAATCGTCAGTAGAGGCTTAAAGCAGATCACCGAGTAAATCAGGCTCAATCTACTTCAAGGATGAATAGAAGCTATAACCAACCACAGATAAATCATTCTCAATTTGCTTCAAGAATGAATGTCAATGGAAACTACAATCATCAGGTCAGTAGATTCGATAACCGTAGGGATTTCTTTAATGGCCAATGTTTTTCATGTCATAACTTTGGACACAAAGCTGCTCAATGTGTTGCTTACAAGACCATCATGACTAGAGAAGTACGAAATCAAAAGAATGTGACTGGGATCATGAAAAGGACCTACAACAACTTTTTTGCTCTTGAAAATGAAATAAAATGCTCTATCTGTAATAACTTCGGTCATGAAGACTCTGAATGCAGAAGTAAATTTCGGCAAACATCTCAGAAGGAGCAAGCTTCATTAGGTCCCAAAACATGGAAAAACAAAGAACCGCAAGTTGAAAAATGTGGTATAGCCTTATATGCAGAAGGACAAGAAAATCAATGGTACATCGACAGTGGATGCTTTAAACACATGATAGGTGATAAAGAAAAACTTCAATCATATAGTGCCTTAGAAAAGGAAAGGAAGGTCTCATTTGCAAATGACACCCCTATAGTCATAAAAGGTAAAGGCTCTGTTCTCTTAAAAGAAAAAGTCAAAGCTGGAAATGTTATGTATGTTGATGGTTTAAAGCATAATCTATTGAGTGTTAGTCAAATGTGTGATCAAGGAAATGAAGTAGTATTTCAATCAAATGGATGTGTTGTTTGTGAGCTTGATACGGGAGAAACATTGATCAAAAGCATAAGAACTCAAAATAATTTATACATACTCAAGGGAGGACAGTAACAATGCTATCTAAGTAAAAGTGATGAACACTGGCTATGGCATAGAAGATTGGGGCATCTAATCTTCCCTCAAATAAGCAAAGCATGCAAATTTCAGGTTGTTCGTGATCCTCCTGACAGCAGAATTCCATAAAATACAATATGCAAATCATGTCAATTTGGTAAGCAAACCAGAACACATTTCCCCGAGAAAGAAGGATCAACTAGTAAGCCACTTGAACTTGTCTATACTGATTTATGTGGTCCATAAAGGAAAAATTCACCTCGTGGAGAAGAATACTTTATATTTTTCATTGACGACTTTTCCAAAATGTGCTAGATAGGACTTATAAGGAATAAATATGAAGCATTTGAAAAGTTCAAAGCCTTCAAAGCTTTGGTTGAAAATGAATCAGATCGCAAAATCAAATGTCTCAGATCTGATCTAGGAGGGGAATTTACCTCGGATGAATTCTTCAACTTCTGTGAAAAACATGGAATAAGAAGGGAATTCTCTACCACAAGGACTTCTCAGCAAAATGGAGTGGAAGAAAGGATGAACAAAACTATTCAACAAATGGTTCATGCTATGCTAGATGAGTTTGGAACTCCTACAACCTTCTGGGGTGAAGCTACATTTGCTACTGTCACTATTATCAACAAAATGAATGTTCGGGTAAACAACACTCAAAATCCTCATGAACTTTGGTATGGTAAGACTCCTACTGTAAAATACTTCAAAGTTTTTGGAAGCAAATGTTACATCAAAAGGACTGATGAAAAACTTTTCAAGTTTGAACTTAGAGTAGATGAAGGCATTCTCCTTGGTTACTCTTCCCGAAGTAAAGGATACAAGTGTTATAATAAAAGACTAGGACAAATTGTTGAAAGTATTGATGTTGTGGTTGATGAAGTAGGTGAAAATCCAAAGCAGGTAAAAACTGAAGAGTGGGAAGATGATGAGGATTACCCTTCCACATCAAATTAGACTAATGCTGAAGAAGAAGAAACCAATGAAGCACCAAAAGAGCAGATAACGACAAAAGAAAAGACTCCATCCAAATATGTTCAGAAAAATCATCCAGAGACTCAAAGTTTGGGATAGAAAGAGGCAGGTGTGCAGAGAACAAGAACTATTACAGAAGCTTCAAACTATCTAGCATTGCTTTCGTCCATCGAACCGCAAAATGTACATGAAGCATGCAAAGATGAATGTTGGGTCAAGGCTATGAATGAAGAGCTTGAGCAAATTGAAAAGAATAATAATACTTGGGAATTATTTCCGAGACCTCATGATAAGAATGTCATAGGAACCAAATGGATATTAAAAAATAAGCTGAATGAAAATGGAGAAGTAATTAGAAACAAGGCCAGACTTGTCTATAAAGGGTATGCTCAACAAGAAGGTATAGACTTTGAAGAAACTTTTGCAGCTGTTGCTAGACTTGAAGCCATAAGAATGTTCCTTGCTATTTCTAGCTTTCAGAAGTTCAAAGTATATCAAATGGATGTGAAATCTACCTTTCTTAATGGAGATCTAGAAGAAGAAGTATATATTGAGCAACCAGATGGATTCATCCTTGGAAATGATCCAAAACTTGTATGCAGACTAAAAAAGGCTCTCTATGGCCTGAAACAAGCTCCAAGGGCCTGGTATTATCATCTTGACAAATATCTTCATCAACAAGGTTTTTCAAAAGGATCAGCTGATAACAATCTATATATAAAAGTTGACAATGATAAATTGCTAAAACTTGTTGTGTATGTTGACGATATCATTTTTGGGAGTAGTGAAGAAGCCATGAGTCAAAACTTTGCTTTGGAAATGCAAGAAGAATTTGAAATGTCCCTTCTTGGTGAGCTCACATATTTTATTGGTTTACAAATTCAACAAAATAAAGATGGTATTTTTCTATCACAAACCAAGTTCCTCAAGCAGATCTTGAAGAAATATGGAATGGAAGATTCTAAACTAGTATGTACGCCTATGGTAACAGGATGCAGCCTCAACGCAAATGATGAATCAACAGCAGTACATCAACCAACCTACAGATCCATGATTGGTAGTTTGCTCTATCTAACAAGTACCTGACCAGACATCATGCATGCAATGGGAATAGTTGGAAGATTCCAAGAAAATCCAAAGGAAGCACACCTTCAAGCAGTCAAAAGGATTTTTAAATATCTTCAAGGGACACAAAACTTTGGTTTATGGTATCCCAGAGATATAGATCTCACACTTCATGCATATACATATGCAGATTGGGCAGGAAGCGTGGATGACAGAAAAAGCACTAGTGGTGGTGCATTCTATATGGGTTCCAGATTGGTGTCTTGGTTCAGCAAGAAACAAAGTTCAATTGCATTATCTATAGCTGAAGTAGAATATGTGGCTGCTGCATCTTGTTGCACACAACTCCTTTTGATGATGCAAACATTGCAAGACATTCAGATCACATGTACTCCACCCATCTCCATTCTATGTGATAATACAAGTGCAATTAGTATTTCAAAGAATCTAGTCATGCATTCCAAGACCAAGCACAAACCTATCAAATATCATTTTCTCTGGGAACAAGTGCTTGAACAAAAGGTCAAATTGGAGTATGTTCCCTCCAAGGAACAAGTTGCTGATATATTCACCAAACCACAGCCCAGAGAGACATTTGAATACCTCAAAAAGAAGTTGGGAGTAGTTGATGCATCATCTTGCTGTTGACACTTATCTGTTTCAGAGAACAGTGGTTGTATGCGAGTTTCATGAAGCATATTCGCGTACATACGCCAGTTTCTGTGGATACAAATGCGTATATGATGGTTTGAACAATATCAGTGGGCCAAACTTAGGATGAAAAGAGTCTAATATGGGTATATCAGTGATCATCTGGCACAGGTTTAGGGGGAGCATATAATGCATTATCATTGTTGGCATTACCTTAGAAGATCTTGGTACAATTTCATAGTTGTTTTTGATTCTGGTGGAACAGGTGCAGAGGGAGATCATGGTTGCTGGTCTGGATGGTGATTGACAGATGCTGCTGATGATAGTTGTTGATGACTATCATAGTCTTATTTTAGATATTTCGTCTCTATGTCATGTATATATTTTATTATCAAGGTCATGTAACGACCTATTTTTTTCCCCACTATGCCTAGGATGGATGATGTAAGGTTCTTGTTTTATCATGTATAAAATTTTGGTGTATCCCCACTTGGTTGGGTGGATGAGTCAATCTTGGTATATCCCCACTTGGTTGGGAGATGGATATATGTATGAATCTTTGGTGATAGGAAGGTCATTTATGATGTATAGAGTCATGTTCTTCTTGTAGAACATCTTTTTGCAGACCTTGCCTTCAATCAGGGGGAGCATGAACAATACACTTTAGTATCTCCAAAAAGTTCAGCATGTACTCAGGGGGAGCATAACCCTTTGCCCTAGATGAAAAAGGGGGAGAATGACTTTGAGTGACTTAGGGTTGCCATCAAGTCCAAAGGGGGAGATTGTTGGCATTATGACATAGGTTTGGCGCTATGACACAGGTGTTATCCTTGATGGCAACTCACTCAAATGAAAGATCACAGTTCAGGCTCTTAGAATGAAGGAAAAGAGATATACGCATGTTCCCCTTGACCAAGCCACGTATACATGCGGGTTAGAAGTCCAGAAGGCGCGTATGCGTATACACACACTTTCACGCAAGGAAAAGCACGTACATGTTGGAAAACTTTGTTTTGGTCCGTGGTATTTGGTCCTTGGTATTTTGACTCGTGGTATTGATCCAAGGCATCTTGACCAAAGTGTTGACCCCAGGTATTTGGTCCAAGGTATTTCTTCTAAGTGGTTTTGAACCATGGTATTGAGTAAGGCCTAAGACTATAAAAGGAGGAGGAGATCATTAGGCAAAGACACTCAAGTATTGAATATCTAATGAAGAGCAAGATCTAGAATACTAGTGATTGGGTTATGATGCATAGCTGGATCTGAATCAAGGAGGAACCTGAGCGCTAGAAGAAGGATAAGTTCTATTGATGGGTCAAGATCTTAAGGCTTGAAGAGAAGCATATTTGTGTGATTTTGATCTTTCATATTTGGCACACTTATTGATCTGTAAATCTGATGATCTGGGTATAACTAATGTATGAATAGTTGAAAAGGGTAAATTATCTTTTACAGATCTGTACGCAGGTTCAGTATATCAAAGGCGTGTATACACGCTAATTCGGTAATTCAAAACAGCGTATACGCAGGTTTGCCTTCATATAGCAGCGTATGCATGCAGGTTATACATATTGAAGTAGCGTACGTCTCATAAAATATGTTTTAGCTACTTCTATTTACTGTTGCAGTGTTCTGGGTTCTGGTACTATTACTGTATTCTGGTTACAACATTTAGAGAAGTGATTGTTTGATTTAGTTTTGGTTAGTGCAAGGGAGATTGATTGATGTAGATATATCTTGATGTTTGATTGATGCTATTGATGGATCCAGTCTAAAAATTTATGAAACGTGGTCCCTAGAAGAAAACAGAAGGTTGTGGCCTTCTGTAGGTTAGCACCTACGTACTAGTACATTTTCTAGTACAAGAGCTAGGGGTTATAGCTCCCTTCCAAGAGAATCTGGAGAATGAGAGAAGGTTGTAGCCTTCTGCAGGTAGAAGCTTGTGTACTGGTATAAGACTGCACTAGTACAGAAATATTGTAAAAAGAAGTTTCTTATTAAAAGAAGATAGAGACGAATTGCAGCAGGTGGTTTTCACCCACATTGGGTTTCCAGCTTATATCTTGTGTTCTTGTGTGTGATTGTCTGCTCTATTTTTTACTGTACCTGTTACTACTTATATGGTTTTGATATAGAGATTAAAGATCCACTGACTAAATTATAAGTTTACAAGGTGTACGCTGGTTGCTCTAAACATAGTTGTGTAGATACACAAGTTTCATTAACTGAAGTAACGTATATAAATTTGTTCATGGAAATGAAATATTATTAAATTGATAATACTGATTCACCCCCCCTCTCAGGATTATTTCCAATAGGTCCATGGTATTTTGACCCATGGTATTGGTCCAAGGTATCGGGTTCAAGGTACTGACCCCAGGTATTTGGTCCAAGGTATTGGTCCTAAGTGGTTTTGGTCCATGGTATTGAGAAAGCCCTAAAACTATAAAAAGGAGGAGAATATTATTAGGCCATGTGTGCAAGTATCGAATATCTGATGAAGTGTGAGATCTAATATGTAGGTTATTGGGTTATGGTGCTGTGCTTGATCTGAACCAAGGATGAACCTTAGAATTTGATGAAGGATAAGATCTAATTATGTATTAGGACCTCAAGGCTTGAAGTGAATTATCTTTATGTGGTTTGATCATGTATCTGAATAATTGGCGCATGTTATAGTCTGTAAATATGATGATCTGGGTATGACTGAAGTCTGGAATAGTTGTAATGTTTAAATAATCATTTACAGATCTGTATGCAGGTTCACTTTAGAAAAGGACTGTATACATGTTGATTCCACAAATCAAAGCAGCATAAATTTGATTTACAAATATGTACACTAGTTCGCCTTGAGGAAAGCGTGTTTGTACGCAGGTTCGACACATGGAAGTAATGTATACCTTATAAAATATGTTTTAGTTTCTTTTGTTTGCTGTTGCAATGTTTTAGGTTTTGGCTTGGGTTCTGGTTACTGTATTCTAGTGACAACATTCTGAATGATCAGATTGATGGGTTGTCAAAGTGGTTGATTGCTTTGGTTGAGGTTGGTTCAAAAGGAGATTGGTTGATGCAGATATATTTGATGATTGAATGATATTGTTGATGGATCCAGTCTGAAAATTTATGAAACGTGGTCCCTGGAAGAAAAGAGAAGGTTGTAGGCTTCTGTAGGACGACACCTACGTACTAGTAAACATATCAACTAGTACAAGAGCTAGGGGGTTGTAGCTCCCTTCCAGTAGAAGCTAGAGAACTAAAGAAGGTTGTAGCATTCTGCAGGTAGAAGCCTGCGTGCTGGTATAAGTCTGCACTAGTACAAAAATTGTAAACATAATTCTCTTATTATTAAAATAAGACAGAGACGATTGCAGCAGGTGGTTTTCACCCACATTGGGTTTCCACCTTATATCTTGGTGTTCATGTGTGTTGCTTATGTGTGATGCTTTATTATGTATTTACTGCATTGTCTAATGAATTCCTGATATACTAGTTAAAGTTCAATGCATGATAATTTGGGTAAATCAAAAGATCTCTGCATATACGCTGGTTGCATTAAGTACAGTTGCATATACATGCTAGTTTACTAAGTTGAAGTAGCGTATACAAATTAGTTTTGAAAATTAAGGTATTGATCTAATAATACTGATTCACCCCCCCAAGTATTATTTCCAACAGCTTCACTAACCCAAATACTGTCCACTTATCAAAGTACACTTCCAAGAACTTATGAATATACTCTTTAAACGCTGCGATGACCACGCTAGAAAATATCGCAGGCGCATTCTTGAGCCCAAACAACATCACAGTGTATTGAAAACAACCCCACTCCGTCGCGAAGGTTGTTTTGCTCCTATCCTCTGACACGATCTTGATCTGATGGTACCCTAAAAACCCATCGATGAATGAGTAGGCCTCTTGCCCACCAATGTTTTCCAATACCTCATCAGTAAATGGTGTCAGAAAAGGATCATGGACACAAGCATAATTAAGCTTCATTAGATCTACGCAAATACTTATTTCTCCCTTCTATTTATTCTCCTAAACCACCATCAGGCTCACCCAATCATATTCTTCCACAGGTTCAATGATGCCTGCTTATAGCATCTTATCCAACTCTAAGCAAACATTTTCCTTGTATTTGGGATTAAGGTGATACAACCTCTACTTAATAGGCTTTGCGTCTGGTTTCAAAGGGATTTTCATCACACCTAAGTCACCTATGATGCCCTTCAGATCTGAAAACTTGGTAGGAAAAATATCCTGGTACTCATGGAGTAACTCAACAACTTTATTCACTTTGGCATGATCCCAGTAATCCCGAATCTTCACAATTTTTTCTCTGCTTCAGTACCAATGTTCACTTGCTTGGCTTTCAACGGCAAGGTGATGTCCGATTTTTGTATTTGCAGACCTTCGAATTTGTGATGGCCTTCTACCTTTGGAATATTAATATTTCTTGGATCTTCATCCTCCCCCTCAGTAGTCACATTATAGCATTCTAGCGCATGGCGCAGCTGGATGCTCCAATCTAGTTGAACCCATTCCAAAGGCTCCTACAGGATTTTGAAAATCGCCGTCTTAATCTCCTATAGAGCTTCATCAATGCTCTTGAACCCATCTTCAAAACTGAAGGTCATTAAGAATCCTTCCCTTATTATATCCCACTATGCGGCGCCATGGCGGAGCTCCGTTTCTAGATACCAATTCATACGCATAGTATCCAAAGTATGACAGAATAGGTGCACCCACTCCAGTTGTGGCTCCATTCCATAAGCTTTAGTCCACTTCGCCAAATGATCGCGCGGATCATTTCTCCCATCGTATTTATCAGTAAGTCGAATTTTAGGATGACCAAATCGCAACCTCATCATCCTTCTATAATCTGTCCATTCATTGAAGTTGTCATTGCGTGTACCCCATCATTGTGCGGGTGTAGCGTGCATCGCCAAATCTAGTGCTTGGAATCGATGATCCTCAAGGAATTCTCGTTTAAAGGCATCCAAAAACTTATCTATGTCAGTTAAACCATCATAATATGGTAAATTTCTTACCTCTGATGACACATAGCGCAGTGATTTAGCCAACATGTTACAGCGCAACGTAGATACTTCATGCAACCTATTCTTCCAATGCTACAATTCTTCATCTGAATCAGAGGTATAAGAAATCTCCCGGTCCCATGCAATCCATCCATAAAATGTTGGATTAATCCAGTCTTGATCTCATGTTGTTATCTTGTAGATCTGATCCAAGTCATCATCTCTTTGTTCATAGTCGTGCACTGGTTCAGTATAGCGTGGTCCTTCTGCAGGGTCCAACGATACTACAACCTGAAGTGATTTCCTTTGAAACAACATTGTCCACTTCTTTAAGTTGATGACTCCATTCATATCAATGGCCCATTCAATTCCAAGAAGCGCAGGGTATGGATTGATGTCATCAACGATCTCTATTACCTAGAAATCAGCCAGTGCGCTCACACCTTCTATATCCACCGTTACTCCATGTAGTCGTCCCATAGGGATGATCTTCTGCCAGTGTGCCATTCTAAGCTAGATCAGAGACCACTTCAATGCAGGTCTCCCCATTCTTTCCCATGTCTGTTTAGGAAAAATGTTTGCGTCAGACCCTAGATCTAGAATGACTTGGTCCATCTCATAATCTCCTATTTGCGCGCTGAGCCTCATCTCATGCCCTATTCTTCCCTTATGTTTGCCAATTTTTCTTACTACGCAGTGTCCATCAGGAACGTTTTCTTTGCCAACGCATTTGCTTATTAATTCCTGCAGGCCCTTCACAGCTTTACAATCGCACAACAATTTCATGCAGGTTTCCAAGAATGTGGTAAGCACAGAGGGATCAACCTCTGTAGTCACGCTAGTTTCTGGTACTCTGTTCTGGCTTCTGAGGTGGATCCCTCAACGAAGATTTTCTTGGCCTCCATAAATGTTTCCTTCGTGCGCTCCAGATCGAACCCAACTTCCTTCTCTGGGGCCTTGTGGACCCATCCATCCTCTTCAGGCTGTTTTCCCTTATCATCCCCAATTGTAATCCCACTTCTCAGCATGATATTCACATTTGGATCATCCTCGCGAGGCTCAACTCTCATCATTTGTAAGTTCTGTGTAGGTTGCTGAGGCTATGCCTTTTTCTCTTGCATCTTAGCTATCAATATAGGGAATTTTTCTATAGTGTGGTCAAACTGGTTGCAGTATTGATAGGACGGGCATGTCTGATTCTAACGCTCCCGCACGTAGTGCCCTGGTGTCCCACATTTATAGAAAAAACTTGACCGCGACCTCTACCAGGTCCTCCTCCTCCTCGACCTCATCGTCGTCCATGATATCCTTTGCACGCTACTCTAGCGCCCTGATCCGGAGGCCAAGTTTCTGCTTGTATTCGATAGGTAGGCATTCTTTCCATCACCAACTCGTAGTTGCGACATTGGCACTCATCGTGGCCCACCGATTTGCAGAAATCCCAAAAAAACTGTTGTGGTGTATGAACGAACTTTTGTAGCAAATGAAAATTATCCATTACATGTTTTCCTGCCACCTGAAAAATAATGCACCATAGCGCGACCCCTGCACTTGGTTTTGCTAGAGCTTCTAGCCTCAGGGGAAGTGGTCCCCCTCCTATAATATAATTTTTGAAGACAGGGCAGTGGTCTTTATCATGCCACTGGCTTTTATGTTTCAGGCACTAGACTTCCTCATGCAACTCTGGTTTAGTCTCCTCTTTCTTCAAGCTCTGCAATTCCAAGTAGAGGTTCTGAAACTACGAGTGAATTTGTTGGAATCCCAAAGTCACGTCCTGAATAGGTGTCGCATGAAATATCATCATGATTTCCAGGGCTTCTTCTTGAGTTCCTATCTTCTATTGTGACAAAGCAATCCTTAGGTGGGGCAGAAGCGAGGCTATGAACCACTAATGGTGCTGACCATCTGTGAGCTGCATATTAGCTTCGCGGATCACACACTTCAACCTTTGATCTAACTCCCAATGTGTTTCATAAACCCTCATCATGATTTCCTTAAATCCAACCAGTGACTACAAATTAGACTTAGACTTACTAAACTCTTTGTTCAAAGCATCCTTAGTCTCTGCTAGCGTTGCTACATGATGATCAACACAGTACTTAATATACCACGTTAGTGCGTGATCCTATAGAGCAGTAACTAATTGAGCCTTCTCAATGTTATCATCAGTAATATGCTACACGGACCACACAACATTCATAACAAACCAGAATTGATCTGTATCTTCGCTCCGTATACCCTTGAAAATTGGCAACTTTATCGAGTTCGACATGTTGAACGACGGTGGTGGTGGCGGAGGTGTGGGAAAAGGTGTATGCTGTGGAGGTGAAGGTGGAGGTGGAGTGGATGTATGATGTATCTGCGGAAAAACCTGTTTTATTAGCTGGACAACACTCCACAATGAGGCCTTTATCATTCCCTCGTCGTCGCTTGAAGGAAGTCCAATCAACGGGCTATATTCAGGACTTGCTTTTTCTCGATTTATAAAGAGTTTTCTACATCGTGTAGCTCCAAATATCAAGGCAATGGCATAACCCATTTCTCACACAAGAGCATCTTAATCCATGTATTCAAAGATCTCAGATACTTACCTCGCGTACCTTGAAGAAGCATCGCTCTGCTTCACTGTAGTTGATCGAGGTATCAACCGCAAACTTTGTAACAAATCCTCCTATAATCTGATTGAGCTAGTGGTCACCAGTGTGTGCGATCTTGTCTTTAGAGGCTTCTAATTGTCATACCAACTCTAGAGTCCACACTATTGGACCGTTAAGCTTCCACCTTCCTTGGCCATTTGCCAACTTAGATATCCACTCATATAGTTCGATTGGGAAGGCGTGGAAGAAAATTTTGTGTATTTCCATCTACAAATATTTGTCCAACCACTACTCCTTTGATAGGCACGAATTCTTGTTCTCCTGTGCCATGAATTCATGAATTTTTTCTATCCAACCACTTCTCAATTTCCTTCTTGGCTGGATTCTAGTGATGCAACATCACACATCTCCTTAAGCAAATCCCGATCCCGACAATAAAACCATTTGTTGGCTTAGTGGGTCTTGACCCAGGTTCAAATTTAATTGCACCAAACAAAACCCTACACTACTGGCCCTTTTGGCATAAACCCACATAGTGCAGGCTGAAGTCTCACCCGAAGCAGTATGGGGGGATGCTGGAACCAAGTTTCCACATCTAGAGATCAGTGTGATGTCTTTTATTGCCCTAGACCTACCTTCACACAAATCTATAATTCCTTAAGGCTCAGTACTGCAACTCCCTTTAAATAGCCTCTAGACCTTCATGAAGGTCTATGATAGGTCTTTGCGGACCCTTAACAGTTGAATCATCCACTTACGCATATCAGAAAATAACCCTAGATCTGAGCTCGTGTGGATCTACTTAAGTATTTAATAAACATAACATAATGTATTATAATCTTCGTGAAAGTACTTAACATGCATTGCGTACAGTTAATAAGACTTATCCCATAGAGTCGCGCATCAATAGATCAATATTTCATAAAGACATTATTCAATCACAACATATATCGCAAACATAAATAACATAAGTAAACATATAAACACAGGGATTCTTCAACAATCTTCTTTATTGATCTTCAATATGGTATTACAGACTCAAAATTTCCCTGCACACTCAGCTGTGGACACTACTCTAGGCCTCAATGCACTCAGCTGTAGAGCCTTTCCCTCCTCTATGAATCACTCTTTGCGCTATCTTCTACAACCCATTACATCCATCATCATCACATTATGCCTTAGAATTTTTCTAAGACTCAAATTTACATAGGCAAGGGGCTAAAAACCCTTTGACTCCTAACCATCTACGTGCTCCACATCCACAAATCATGGAGACTTCACATTACTTACAAAAATTACATCAAAAATTGGGTTTTTAACCCCAAAATTGACCTAGGGGACCCCATCCCAACACAGAGCTCACTGAAATCTTTCTCCAATGCTTCCAGCTTCGTGATGCCTTGTACCGCAGCATGCTTCACCTCTTTGACCAATTTTTTTTAGTTCATCCCTCTAACACAAGCTGCATGGTCCTATGAGTCTGTTGCAATGCTTTTAGTTTCTCTTGAATAGTCTAGGAAATATGGCTGGCCTCCTCGGTCCAAGGTTGAAGATGAGCCTTTAACACTGATTCTTTGAGTTGTAATTCTTGAACTTGTGTCTGTAGCAATTTTCCCTCCTGTAGGCATGCGAAGTGCTGGATTGGCAAAATGTGCGCGTAGTCACCCCGATCTCATCATATTTCTACTGGGCCTCTCTGATTTCTGTACTCAATCTCTACAAGTTTGGGTCCTCCTGCAAAGTGTCCTATAACTCCATGGTTTTGTTAAAAAGGAAATCACAACCTTTGATTACATTCTCCAGGGTAGTCATGTGCTTTTTTATAGCCACACCGCGCTGCTCCCTGACCTCTGAAGGAGTAGTCGGCTATAGCTTCAACTGTAATTCTGCTATCTTCTTCTAGAAGTCAAACGCAACTCTACCTATCTCATCTTCTGATTCATAGAATACGATAGCCAATTTTCTGACCTTCACTGTAGCTGCAACGTCTTATAAAATATGTAATTTTGGGACTAAATTGCACGCCTGTGTTATTGTTGTTTCACGGCTCTGACTTCGTGCTTCTATCTCTTCCTTTTCTTTCGGAGCTTGAGACTTCTCAACGAATATTTGTTCATTTTTTACCTTAACTTCATTGATTACTGCAAGTGCACGTTGCTCTCTGATTCTAAGCTCATGCGAGACCCCTTGATGAAGTGCATGGAGGGTCTGAAGTGGCAGCACGACTAAGTTTACCCCTATGTCTTTGATCATGCCTAGTAGAGTGCGGTCTTCCTCTGTTTCCACGCAGACTAATCCTTCTGGTAAGGAGATGACTCTAAGGTCCAGAGTCCTTTCTCTCTCCAATTTTCTCTTGCTCCCTTATGCTAGGCTCGCTTGCACCCCACTTGCTTGCACCCTGAATGCTTTCCCTATGCTCACTTGAATCTTTCCCGTTTGAATCTACAGCTCGTACAGATCCTTCTGGATGCTCCCTAACATTTGCATGTATTTTTGTTCAAACTACTACCATAGCTCCATTGTGGTATCCTTGAATTTATCTCGAATTTTGCCGAGGTACCCTTTTGTGAGGACCATTGGGTCAATGTGAGCTTGCTTGTTTGATTTATGCTTCTTTCTTGGTCCGACAGTTGTCTCCTTACTCTGTTTCTTCAATGTGAAGGGAGTACTCTTCTCCTCACCCCCACCTCCTTCCTGCTCTGACTGATCCTGCTCATCAGTATGCTGGGAAGCTGATTCCTCGACTTCCATTGTGTCTTTCTGTCTAGCATGCTCTTTCGCAGCACACTCTTTTTCAGCAGCTGCCTTCGCAACAAAGTCTTTCTTTCTTTGCTCGACCAATAACTTCGCCAGTGCTTGCACTGCTTCTATTCGTTTCTCTGCAGCAGTGGTCCATGTAGTAGATATTTCTCCACCCTGATTGGTACCTGTGCCAACTTTTGTGGGTTTTTGCCACTTCGCTGTCCAACTCCCACAATTTCTTGTATGTCTATCTCTGAGACTAGGTAAGGAAAATAGTGCCAGATCTACTTTGAGTCTCACGTCGCCCGAATAGAGACATTATGGAAGTCAGCCTTAAACTTCGTGAAGGCCCTCAACTTCTCAAACAAGGTTGGAGACAACCTTGGTTGCTGAATTATTATTGTGTGGAGGTCCATTTTGATAAATATCTAGAAAATCTTGGATTCCTTGATCCTCTCCGGATCCTTTGTCACCCATAGAGAAGTGAACTTTGCTGCCTCTGGTAAATCTTCTTCCTATGAAGGAAACTAACTATCCTTCAACATGCACCGTGCTACTAGTAAAATTAGCAATAGGAGCCAGGCATAGTGAAATGCCTTGCTTTCCTCCTATGCTTCGCGGTAGTTCGTGAGGAATTATTTACATAAATACTGTGTCCAGTTGTATTGGACTCCCTTCACGCATTGGGCAGCCAACAACACTCTTAGCACTAGAAATTCGTCCGCGTGACATTTCCTCATAATCTTCCCTGCTAGAATTTGGGCTGCAAATTGAACCGCTAGTCTTGAATGGAGTAAATAGAATTCCTTGGCTGGGTCCACCCCTTTATAGGGAAGCTTTGTAATCCTATGGAAGGGCATATCAGTTATAGGGATGGTTTCACCGAGCCATAAGAAACCATCATGCACCAACACGAGCAGCTGGTGCACACACACAGAGTTGATAATCGACCGGTGGAAGTGTGGTACGCAAAGCATATGCAGTAATCTGGCCTGCTCAATGCCTCTGACACATTTCATGGGTTCCAACCATGTAACCCCAGTTTCTTCATAGTAGATATTCATCATGTACTTATTGGTAGCTGAGTGAGAAAATTTCTCATGGTCAACGAGATCCCAATCCTCCATCTTCAATACTAGGATGCGCGCTAAGAGCGCGCCTTCAAAAATGACCTGTTGTAGTAATAGTGGTGTAGAGACCATGAATTTATCCAAATCTGGGTCCTTGGTTACCTTTGTTTTCCCTTTCTGCGGAGGTATATACTCTGGGAGCCTAGTGATAAGCTTGCCATCGTCAACATCTAATTCCTCCATGCCATCGTGGAGTTCTTCTGCCTCCAAATTCACTTGTTCCTATGGTTGCTTTTCTTTATCCTTCTTCTCCTTCTGCCACACCTCCAGGTTCTTCCTCAGTGACTGCCTCACTGAGACAGGTTTCTTCTACTTCTCCTTAGCAGCAGGTTTCTTTGGCCTATGTGACCTAGCTACCATTGGCATTGAGGGCGTAGCTTCCATTGACACAACTTTAGGGGTCTCTTCTTGAGAGATTGCGACTTCAGAACTTACTGGAGCAGACATTTGTTTGAGGATAAGCTGTTGGATAATTTTAGGCAACTTCATGAATGCCAGACTGGAAACGAATTCCTCCCAAACCTATCAATTCATATAATGAAAACAAAGGGGCGTAAACCAATTTATCTGAAAGAAAAGTGTTTCTCTGCAGGCCATCATGCCATATTTATAAGAGTTTTTGAACTCAAATCTGACCATTCCCTCAATTTTCTGATCATAAATGTATCTTTAGTGGTAGATATCCAAATATTTTTGCCATAAATGTCGCCTACCTGCTCCTCCTAACGATATTTTTTCCATCCAAGCATGAGTAGTGACTTCAACGGATACTTTTGGACCTGACAATGCGGCACCATCCTTCATGGCGCAACTCTTCAGGCGCAACTCTTCTTGGAGCATTCCTTTCTTCTGTCGCACAACCTCCTTACTATATTTTTCTCTTCTTCGGGCAGCGTCATTTATATTTCTGCTCTCCCTTGCAACTTCCTAGATCACTAAGACTGTTCTTCTACCATGTAGTCATTGTGCAGGGGCAGGATCCCCTATATACAATTTCAACGTACTTCCATTCACTTTCCCCAAGAATGGATCTCCATTCAACTTCATGAGCTGAAATGCACCCCCATCTATGATCTCTTTAACAACATATGGCCCTAACGAGTGCATTTGAAATTTCCCCAGAAACTTTGTGAACTTGCTGTCATATAGAAGCACTAAATCATCCACCTTGAAAGTGCATAGCTTAATATGCCTATCATGCCATGCTTTCTCGCATTCCTTTTGCACTTGCTTGTGAAATCCAACAAGAAAGAAATCCTCTTCCAACTCCATTAGCTGTGTGAGCCATTCCTCCAAGGTCTCACGATCCACCATCTTTGTCAAAGCTGCAATACGTAGACTTGACATAATATATTACATAGGCATCACTCCTTCAATCCCATAAACCAACCTAAACGAAGTTTGGCCTGTCAACTTCTTGCAAGTCATCCTATATGCCTATAGAACTGTGGGTACATGCACATCCCAGTCATTCCTCTGCACGTTACAAACCTTTGTCAACATGTTCTCCAAGATTTTGTTAAATGATTACATCGTTCCATTCACCTGTGGATGATAGGGCATGCTCTTTTGGTGGTATACCTGGAATTCTTCAAGCATTGCATTGAACATTTCATTCAAGAAATGTGTACCCCTATCACTCATCAACACCTTAGGGCATCCAAACTATGTTAAGACATATTCAAACAAAAACTTCGCAATAGTGGAAGCTGTACAATCCTTCACTTGCTATGCTTCTGCCCATATGGTTAAATACTCTGTTGCAGTAATAATATACTGCGCACCCATCTTCTTCCCTAGTGGTTGTATTGGGCCTATGAAATCAATAGACCACTTATCAAATACCTACAACGAAACCTGATGATTTAAAGGAAATTCATCTCATCGCGAAGGCTTTTCCGTCCTTTGGAAAGCATCGCATGCCTTGCAGTACACCTTAGAATCCTTATGTAATGTCACCACCATAACCCAACGCACAAAATCTTCTATATAGTCACTTTTCTTGTGTAGTGTCCTCCTATCGCTCCTTTGTGTACTTAAGTGAGGATACTAGTGCATTCAAACTCTGGAACATACCTTCACAGTATTTCATATGTTCCCATCTTATACAAGTGACCTGAAATCGCTGAAAAATATGCAGAGCGAACTACTAATTCCTTATTTTGCTGAGTGGGATATCCTTCCAAAGCTGTACCTGTGGTTAAAAACTAAATGATATAAGAAAAATGGTCATCCACGATGTGCACTGCAAAGAGTTGTGCATCTGGTAGTCCTTCCTCCAAACTATTTGGTTCTTTGCCCGTTTCAATCCTTGACAGATGGTCTGGTCCTACATTCAGCCTTCTAGGATTCACAATCACTTCAAAGTCATATTATTGAAACAAAAATAACCATTGACAGGTTCCCACCCCCCAACACAGGCTTATTGACCAGGTACATCAGTGCGGAGTGATTTGTATACATTTTAAAATGTCCGCCCAATAAATAATGCCGAAACTTTTGCAGTGCGTAGACCATCACCAGGCCTTCATGCTCTATAGTGGAATAATTATTCTCAGCCTTTGATAACTTTCTGCTCGCGAAGGTTATCAGATGATCAATTTCTCCTTCTCTCGATTGCATTAATATGACACCTAGCACAATGCAAGAGGCATCTACATGCACATGGAATTATTTCTTCCAGTCTAGAAACACCAAAATAAGCATAATTACCATATTTTCCTTTAGCACATCCAGACTATGATGACATTCTTCATCCCAACAAAACATTGCATATTCCTTCAATAATTTCTCCATTGGCGTAGTTATCTGAGCATATGCCCTGATAAATTTTATATAATACCCAGTGTGCCCCAATGTCGCACCGAACTGTTTTACATTCCTAGGAGCTTCCAAATTCACAATAATAGTGATCTTCATAGGGTCCACCATTAATCCCTGGTTACATACTACATAGCTGAACAAAATTCAAAAGGGCACACATAATATGCACTTCTTCAAATTCAGTGCGATCTGATACCTTCAACATGTATCTAGCATAAGGCATAGACTTGCAACATAGCGCTTTACCAACCCAAATATAGTCCAATCATCAAAATAAACCTCCAAAAATTTATGGATAAATTCTTTGAACGCCGCAGGCACGTTCTTTAATCCAAATGGCATTACTATATACTGAAAGCAACCCCACTCCGTCGTGAAGGTTGTATTGCTTCAATCTTTCGGCGTGATATTTATTTGATGGTATCCTGAAAATCCATCAGTAAATGAATAAGCCTCTTTTCCTCCAACATTCTCTGATACTTCATCTATAAATGGTGTTGGAAACAGAGCGTGCACGCATGCATCGTTCACCTTTGTTCGATCTACCCATATCCTAATTTATCCTTTCTGTTTCTTCTCCTGGACAACAATTGGGCTCACCCAATTAGATTCCTCTACTAGTTCAATAATACGGGCATCCAAAATCTTATCAAGCTCTTGGCACACCTTTTCTTTATACTTTGTATTGAGCCAATAAGGTCTTTGATTGATGGGCTTCGTGTCAAGTTTCAAAGTGATTTTAATCACACCTAAATCTCCTACTATCCCCTTCAAATCCAAAAACTTTGTTGGGAATATGGTATTTGCACAGAAGTTCAACCACCTTATCAAATGTATCTTCGTCATAATAGTCTCCTATCTTCGTGAACTTAGGCTCTACTTCAGATCCAATATTTACTTGTCTAGTTTTCAAAGGTTTTGATATATCTAGGTTCTCAACTTTTGGTCCATTGACTTCATGTTGTCCCTTTGTCTCTGGAATGTTAATATTCCATGGGTCTTCTTCTTCCTCTTCAGTAGTCACATTGTAACATTCCAGCGCATGGCGCAACTGTGTACTCCAATCCGGCTGAGCCCATTCTACCAGTTCCTTAGGCATTCTGAATATAGATGCTTTTATCTCCTGGAGAACTTCATCAATGCATTCAAACTCATCCTCAAAGCTAAAATTCAATAAGAAAATCTCTCTTAATATATCCCATTCAGTTGTCCCATGGCGAAGTTTCGTTTCCAAATACCAGTTCATCGGGATTGTATCTAAGGTATGACAAAAAATGGGCACCCATTTTGGTTGTAGCTCCACTCCCCAGGCCTTAGTCCATTGTGTCAAATGATTGCTTGGATCATCCTTCCCATTGTACTTTTATATCATCTGGGTATTAGCATACCCAAACCTTAATCTCATCATTCTTCTGTATTCATTCCATCCATCAAATCTCTCCTTGTGCATACCCCACCAACGGGCAGGTGTAGCACGCAGTGCCAATGTGAGGGCTTGGAAGTGATGTTCTGCCAGTACTTCGCTTTCAAATTCATCTAAAAACAGATCCACATCAGTCAAACCATCATAATGTGGAATATTCCTTACCTTAGTTGAGACACACCGTAGTGATTTTGTCATCATATTGCAATGGAGCGTAGATACTTCATGCAACCGATTCTGCCAGCGTTCAATCTCTTCATCTGAGTCTGAGGTATACGAGCTATCCCTGTCCCATGCAATTCATCCATCAGCCGTAGGATTGATACAATCTTCATTTCGCTCTATGATCTTGTATATCTGATCCAGATCATCATCATCTTCTACAAAGTCACGAACGGGTTCAATATAACGCGCTCCTTCAGCAGGTTCTAGTGTTACTACAACCCTGAGCGACTTCCTGTCAAACATCATGTTCTGCTTCTTCAAGTTAATTACCACATCCATATCAAAATCCCAGTCAATTCCTAGTAGCGTGGGGTATGGGTTACTATCATCCACTATTTCAATGACCTCAAAGTCAACCAACGTGCTTGTGCCCTCAATGTCTACCATTACACCATATAAGCACCCCATCAAAATAATCTTCTATTGATTTGCCATGCACAGCTAAATAGGAGACCACTGCAATGCAGGTCTCCCCATCCTTTCCCACGTCTTCTTAGGTAGGAAATTTGCATCAGATCCCAAATCCAAGATTACTTGGTCCATTTCATATTCTCCTATTTGTGTGGTCAACCTCATCTCGCGCCCCATTCGCTTCTTATGCTTACCAATTTTTCTCATGGTGCGTTGTTCAACAGGGGTATTTTATTTATTTACGCACTTGTCGATTAAATCTTGCAACCTTTCTACTGCTTTCTTATCGTGCAATAACTTCATACAAATCTTTAGAAACCTTGTTAATACTGAAGGATATACCTCTTGTGTCGTACTAGTTTCCAGCATTTTCTCCTGGCTTCCTAAGGTGGAGGCCTCAACGAAATTCTTCTTTGCTTCCATGAAGGTCTCTTTAGCACAATTAAGGTCAAAGTCTATTTATTTCTTAGCAGCCTTGCACACCCACCCATTAGTCTCAGGTTGCTTTCCCTTATCTGCACTAGTGGCCATACCACTTCTTGTGATTATATTTATGCTCTGATCTTCTTTGCGGAGCTCTGCCCTCATCGTTGGGATGTTATGTGTTCTTCTGGGGATGTGTCTTCTTTTCTTGCATCTTTTCCATAAGGATCAGACATTACTCTATCACATGGTCGAACTGTATGCAATACTGACATGACGGATGCGTGGGGTTTGGGAAATCTTGCGCGAAGTGTCTTGCTTCACCACAATTATAGCAAATTATTGGACCACTTCCTCGGCGAGTTCTGCCCCTCTTCCTCGTCCTTGGCCTTGGAATCCTCTGCATGCTGCTACGACACCCTGATCCTGAGGCTAGTTTTCTGCCTACATTCGGTAGGTAGGGGTCCTATCCATCATTAGATCATAACTCCTACAATGGCCCTGATGATGGACTCACCTAGCTAGTCCGAAATGTTGGTTTCATAAATGGTTCACAGGTTTTTCCACTAAGCATAACATCCTACAATGGCGTTCGTCATGACCTATAGATTTACAGAAATTGCAAAACAACTGCTAAGGGGTCTATACAAACTTCTGTAGTAAGTGGAAATTATCAGTGGCATGCTGTCTTGTAACCTAATAGATAGCGCACCATGGCGCAACTCCCACACTCGGCCTAACATTATTCTTTGGTTTTAGGGGAACAAGCCCTCCCCTAATAAGATAGTTCTTATAAACTGGGCAATGGTCCTTATCATGCCCATGGCCCTTGCATTTCAAGCACCATACTTTAGTGTGCACCTATGACTGGGCTTCCTTTCCTTTCTTCAGGCTTTGCAACTCCAAGTGAAGGCTTTCCAGCTGTGATTGAATTTGTTGCACTCCTAGGTTTGTATCTTGTATGGGTGAGGCTTCCAGCCTCATTGCAATTTCTAAGGCTTCTGATTTCCCTTATCTGCACTAGTTTCGATGCTAGGAATATGTAATCACCATATTGGCTTACTTGATCAAGAATTTCAACCTTTGATCAAAATCCCAGTGTGTCTCATCTATCTTTTGTCTAATTTCTTTAAGCTCAGTCACCGACTGTGCCTCTCACTTAGGCTTTCTAAACTCCTTGTTCAAAGCTTGCTGGGTTTCTGCCAACATCGCGGTGGGGTTATCAGTGCAGTACTTGATGTACCATGTCAATGATTGATATTGTAAAGATGTGACTAGTTGCTCTTTCTTGATGCTATCATCCATAATCTACTATTCCGTCCATACAACTCTTGCAACAAACCATAACTGTTCAGGGTCTTCGCTCCCTACCCCTTTAAAAACCAACATTTTCATCGCGTTCGCCATGTTGAATAGTGGAAGTGGAGGTGGAGTGGATGGATGAGGTATCCTCGGGATACCCTTCTTAATTAACTAAACTACACTTCGTGGTGTAGTCAGCACCATCCCTTCATCATCACTTGAAGGGGGTTCAATGAGCAGACTATACTCTGAGCTCGATCCTTCATTTCTTCCAAAGAACCTCCCACTTCGCGTAGCCACAAACATCAAGGTAACTGCATAAACCTATTTTCACATAACAACATTTTAATCCAAGTCTTTAATGATTTCAAATACTTACCTCTCGATCCCTTAAGGAGACTACATTCTGCTTCGCTATAGCTAATATTTCTGTCGACCACGAACTCAGTCACAAAACTTCCAAGTGTGCGATCAATCCAATGATCCACAATCCATGTGATATTGCGTCCTGAGCTTCCAAACTTTGCACCAGTTCTAGAGTCCACACTATAGGGCCATCAAGCCTCCAAGTCCCTTGACTATTTGCCAATTTAGACAACCATTCGTGTAGCTCGTCAGGGAAGAATTAGAAGAATGCTTCGGTCTCGTCTGTGTATAAATATCTCTGCAACAACTACTCCTTGGATAAATTAGGGCCCTTGCTCTCTTGAGCCGCAATGCGTGCACTTTTCAGTCAATCCACTTCTCAATCTCTTTCTTTGTAGGAAACCATTTATCACACATCTATTAGATAGATCCTGGTCCCGACAACAAAACCATTTTTTAGCTTAAGGGGGCCTGACCCAGGTTCAGAGTTATTCACGCCAACCAACAAAACCCTAACTGTTGGCTCTTTTGGAAACAACCTGCATAGCACAGGTTGCAGTCTCACCCGAAGCAGTATTGGGGGATGCTAGAACTAGGTTTCTTCATCTAGAGACTGTGTGATGTGTATTCTTAAGCCCTTGTAGCTTAGATTTGCCTTCACGCAGATCTGTATCTTCCTATGGTCCACTACTACAACACTATCAAACGGCTCCCAAACCTTCGCGAAGGTCTAAAATTAGGCTCTTAGTAAATAATAACCCTAGAAGCAGATTCAAAACTTTCTCTTAGTAAATAATAACCCTAGATCTACCTTCACACAGATCTACCCGATTCGAACAGTTATCATAAAATATTTAGTTACTACCTTTGCGAAAACAATTAATTACTCATTTCATGCATAGATATTAGATATTTGATAGATTCGCGCATACAATACTCTTTAATTCATAGAAAAAAGATCATTAAGAAACAATGCATAAACTTAAACAAAATTAATAATAAGGCACAGATGCAAGAGATTCGGTCCAAAACAATATTTATTAGATTCAACATTCAATTTATAGACTCTTCTACCCTATGCACCCAGCTATAAGGGCCCATGCACTCAGCTGCGGACTTGCCAAGGTCTCCGCGCACTCAGCTACAAGAGCCTTCCCCTTTTGCTTAAGTATAGGAAAACAGAGCTTTCCTGCCTTAACACATTCCCTTACACTTGTTCTTCACCGAAAGTTATTCTTATATACTCGCTATGAATCAAATATTTATAACTTTTCTATTACAATACCATGGCCCGTGGCTTATGGGTGAGTCTCAAAACCATCTTATCACTTACCCATATAAGGGGCTAAAGCCCCTTTGACTGTTACTTAGCTGCACGCTCCGCTTCCACATTTTGCAGAGACTTTACATTCTTTACAAAATTCTTGACCGGAATTGGTTAAACTAACCCAAAATTGACCCTAGGGACCCTATCCCAACATTACTAAAGAGTTCTTCATGCCTTTTATAGGGAGAACCAAAATAAGAACAACTTAAAAGTTATCTAGAAATGCTACAACCATCTAAACTAATAAACCATTCAAGCACATAGCTAGTCCAATTGTCCTAATTATTACATAACAAACTTGTTTCCTTTCTTAAAAATAAAATATTTACAAAATTGCAGAAAAGAAATGAAATTTCCATGATGTCTGAAACATAATATCTTCATTGCGGACCCCTTTGGTGCTTTGAGGTGGACCCATGCTCCATTGTTTAGACTCATGGTGGGTAAAGAAATTGATCTTATATTTTCCATAGAATTGGATCTGGCGTGGGTTTGTGAATAAGAGAATTGCAGGCCATCCTTAAGCTTATGAGTTCAATGTAAGTTTGCCTCACTACAAACAAGGTCTTCACAATCCATAACAACTAAAAACATATTTGTAGATAATTTACTATGGTTCTTCCCTTGAGAGTGGTAGTATTTTCATGTGACGAGTACACCTTGCTCTTGGCCTCAATTAATAATTTCTCATGCTACTCCCATGGTAGCAAATTTCATTGAAAATCCAAACATCTAGGCAGTCCTACTCTGGTTCTTTGGTTAAAATTAGAGTTGAATGCTGCAACCAACCTTACCAACTCATTCACGCATTCCTCAACTTATCTCTTGCTGCCTTTTTTTGGATCATTTTGGAAAATTCCATAACCACACCTATCCTGTCAATGATGTCCATTTCCCTCAACTCATTAACTGACTTCTCATTAAGGTAATTGATAAATTTCTCAGTTGTGATGACATTCTTAACATCCTCCTGTTTGGATGACAAGATATGGAATTGAGTGGTATTTATGGTAGTTTTTTGTTTTGAAAATAATTTCAGGTGTTCCCATATCTTCTTTATCTCAGAGATTATTTCATCCCAGATTAGTTTCGTCGCTTTAATGAGGGACATGTTTCCATTCAACCTATTATTCAGTGATTTAATCTCATCTTGTGCTCGTGATATTTGTTGTTTATTTGCTCCACATTTGTTTGGGTGGACTAGAGTTGTTTTTGCTTATTTGCAAGCATGTGTTTGGTGTTTTCCAAGTTGATCTGAATCTTCTTAAGCTTGCTCTTTGATATATGTAAATCAGTGAGATCCTTGGTTAACTGCTTAATAGGGTTTTGTGGGTTGTCTGGCACAACCAGAACACAAATGTGAGAATCAATCCTTTGTTGCAACTCTGTTACCTTCAATTTGAGGGCTACCGCCTTGTTATTTCTTTCTATCAATTCCTTGGCAGGGATTTCGTTCTCATTTTCTACCTGAGCCAACTCTTTGGTTTGTACATGCTCTAGGGTAGGCATTTTAAGTTTCTACCTCAATGGCTGGATCTCTAACTATGATACTTTAATGATAACATATATGGCCACTTTATCATTTGGGTCCACCCCTAGTTTGATAATTATCTCCTTGTAGCCTTAATTTTGCAAATGGAGGGCTCTTGAATTGGTCTCTTCCTACTTTATTTTAGTAGTTGTCTCCTCCAACAACTATTTAGCCTTGCTGATGGTCAAGGCTCCCTTTCTTAACTCACTATAAATAATTTCCCCCGCCTTCCTTTGCAAATTGATCTTTTCCTACAAGGGGAAACTAGTCATATCTAAATACAAGTCCATTGTTTTGAACTGTGGCCCATATGGGAGGGAATACACTAAAGGATGATACAAGGAGAGCTTCATTTGATTTCTCTCAAAGTCCATGGTAGCTAGAAACCTGTTTTGGTATGGAACTGAATGATAAGATAGCTATGATAAAATATCATTCCTAATTTTCTATTTTTCTCCTCTCACATCTTCCCTTCCTCCCATTTAGGGCTTGTTGCTAATGTGCTTCCAATTGAACCCATGATTGCTACCTCGAATTGGAGGTGGCAGTTTGTTGTGTATCCTTTAAATACACTTGGAAGCCTAGAGAATATAGGTTCTTTTTGGTTAATTTGACCTCAATCTCTTCCTTAGTCTACTCCTGGAATTTTTCTTTCTTGGTTGAGGATGCATCCTCTATCACAGTATCTCCTACCTCATCAATACTCCTCTTTTTATTTTTTTCTTTTGTGCTTGGTGTCTCAACTTCCACCTCTCTATTGATGTGCCTGCTATAAAATTATATATTACAAAGCAATGGAACACATAAACTATTGCAGAAATATAAACATAGAAAATGCATAAAAAAAGAGAGACAAAGATATACGTGGTTCACCCAGTTTGGGCTACGTCCATGGAGAAACAACCAGTCCTTCTTTTTATATTATCTAGCAAACTAAAGAGATACAACCTACAACAAATCCATTATAACTCCCTCTTCTCTCTCAATCTCCTCTCTCTTCCTCACTCATAATACATATATACATAGACGCAATATAATTCCCTCATATATAGTGAGGGGTTGCCTTTTAGGGCAAAAAACCCTAAATTAAACATAACTTCTACCGTCAGATCATCTGCCTAATGAACTGCCCAAATTGAATAGAAATTACTATACTTTTACAAGGAAATTTTACTTCTATTTTTAGCTTCGGGGGCGTTACCCCCGAACCCCCGCCAGGGGACCGCTGCCCCCCAGACCCCCCAATAGGGGGGGATTAGCCCCCTTAGACCCTCGTGGGGGGGACAAGTCTCCCTCGCATGCCCTCGCGTGGAGGGGTGTACAATCTTCCTGGGGTATACATTCGGCTGAAACCTTTGAATACAGAAGATAATCATGCTCCACACCCAACAATATCCCACTTGGAGACTGATTATAGCAACTCCACCGCTGCTTCATTTTCTAGATAATGACTCCACTTTGGACCTAGCTATTTCTCATCTTCTTCATCATACTTGAAGACCAATTTAAACTGAGAAGATTCTTAGTTTCTCCCTGATTACAACTTTTGTTAACATATCTGCAGGATTCTGGCTAGTGTGTATCTTTTCCAGCTTCAACAGTCCATCTTCCAATGCTAACCGTATGAAATGGTACTTGAGCTGTATATGCTTAGTCTTGGAATGAAATGTAGAGTTCTTTGCAAGATGTATGTTACTCTGGTTGTCACTATATAACCTGCCCAACTCCTGCTTCTTACCCAATTCATCCAAAAACCTTTGTAACCAAATCATTTCTTTACTAACCTCTGTAGCAGCAACATACTCTGCTTCTGTTGTTGAGAGTACAACAACACTTCGTAGTTTTGAGACCCAACTGATAGCTGTTACACCTATAGTAAACACATACCCTATTGTGCTCCTCCTATTATCTTTATCACCTGCCATATCTGCATCAACATATCCCTGTAGAGCAATGTTTGAACCACCAAAGCATAATTCTTGATTTTTGGTACCTCTCAAATACCTGAGAATTCACTTCACCACCATCTAATGTTCTTTTCCTGGATTTTTCATGTACCTTCTTACAACTCCCACTGCATGTGCAATATCAGGCCTTGTGCAGACCATTGCATACATTAAGCTTCCAACTGCTGATGCATATGGAACTTTAAACATATGAGCCATTTCTTCCTGAGTCTTGGGACACGCCTCCTTACTTAATTTGAAATGGCTAGCCAAAGGTATACTAATTGGTTTTGCATTCTGCATATTAAACATTTTCAACACCTTTTCTATGTACTCACTATAAGACAATGTTAATTTGCGATTCTTCTTTTCTCTAGTTATTCTCATACCAACGATTTGTTTTGCAGCAACCAAATCCTTCACTGCAAATGAGTTTGCCAATTTCTTTTTGAGCACATTTATTTCCTACATGTTAGAACCTGTAACAAGCATGTCATCTACATACAATAACAATATAATATAGCTGCCATCATTTTGCTTTTTGAGATAAACACAATTAATAGAGTGACACCTAGTATAACCTTGTTCAGACATAAACCTGTCAAATTTTAGATACCACTGCCTTGGAGCCTATTTTAAGCCATACAAGCTCTTCTTCAATCTGCACATTAGTTTGTCCTTCCCTTTTACCTCATATCCTTGTGGCCGCTGCATATATATCTCTTTCTCAAATTCCCCATGGAGAAAGGTCGTCTTTACATCTAACTACTCAAGATGCAAATCTTCAATTGCTACTAGACTTAAAACAGTTCTGATTGAAGTCATTTTAACAATAGGAGAAAATATTTCATCAAAATCAATACCTTTCATCTGTACAAACCCCTTCACCACAAGTCTAGCTTTGTACCTCTGTTTTCCTCCATCTTCTTCCTTCAACTTGTAAACCAATTTATTCTACAATGCTGTTTTACCTGTAGGAAACCTGACTAAGTCGCAAGTCTGGTTATGTGCTAAGGAGTTCGTCTTTTCTTTCATGGCTTGCTACAACTTCTTCTTGGTTTCTACCTGCACTGCTTCTTCATAACATTCTGGTTCACCAGAATCAATCAAAAATACATAATATAATGAAGGAGAGTATCATTCAAGGGGTCTACTCATCCTGGAAGATCTTCTAACACCACTTTCAGGTTTTTGAAGTGCTTGTTGCTGTTGTGGTTGTTGTTCTGGCTGTTGAGCATTATTATTTTCAGGCACCATCATTTTTTCTGTGATCTCGTTAAGCACTGTGTATTCTCTGTTTTCTTTTTCTTGTTTCTTTTCCTATAGTTGATCCTTATACAAAACCATTTCATTGAATATGACATCTCTGCTTCTAATGATTTTGTGTTTTTCATAATCATAAAAGCGATAACCAAAATCATTAACACCATATCCAATAAAGGTACATTTCTTTGATTTTTCCTCAAGATTTGTTCTATTTTCTTTATTAATGTGGAAAAAGGCTTCGCAACCAAAAGTCTTTAAAAAAGAGTAGTTTACCTTTTTACCTGTCCATGCCTCCTCTGGAATACCACCATCCAAAGAACTTGAAGGCCCTCTGTTAATTAGATAAACAATAGTATCTACAACATCTGCCCAAAATTGTAAAGGCAATCTTGCATGCAATCTCATGCACTTTGCACACACCATGATTATCCTATTCATCCTTTCTGACACGCCATTTTCTTGTGGTGTTCTTGGAACTTTCTTCTCTCTACAAATTCCATTCTATGAACAGTACCTATAAAACTCTTTGTTGAAATATTCACCTCCATTGTTTTATCTGAGACACTTCAACCTTTTTACAGTCTCATTTTCAACCAAAGCTTTCCATTTCTTGAAAGTATCAAATACATCAGATTTATTTCGAATACAATAAATCCATGTTTTTCTGGTTGCATCATCAATAAAAGTAACATAATAACGAGAGCCACCAAGAGATAATACTTGAGCAGGTCCCCATACATCTATATGCACAAGCTCTAATTTTTTGCTCTTCTTTTCTTTCCCAACTCTAAGGAATCTCACTCTCTTTTGTTTTCCATAAACACAATTCTCACAGAATTTTAAATCAACATGCTTCAATCCTGGCAACAAATTTCTTGAGTGAAGAATCTGAATCCCCTTCTCACTCATGTGCCGGAGCCTTTGATGCCATAATGCCATATCTTCTCCTGTAGAGTTTAAAGCATTAATAGAATTAGAAATACCATTACATAAATACAATGTACCAACCTTTCTTCCATTCGCTATTACCAAGGATCGTTTAGTGACCTTCCAGGTTTTATCTGTAAAAGTAGTTATGCAACCTTCACTTCCCAACTGCCCTGTTGAAATCAATTTTTTCTTCAGATCTGGAACATGCCTTACCTCCTTCAATAGCCATCGATTTCCATTTTGCTATTTTATGAAGACTGTACCGATTCCAATGATTTTACAGGGTTTATCATCACCCAATCGAACCTGTCCAATATCTCCTTGAACATAATCATAAAAATGTTTCCTATCAGGTGTGGCACGGAATGAGGCCCCTGAATCTACCACCCAAGCATCAATAATATTTTCGAATGAAGGAATCAAAGCATCTTGCAACACATCACCTTTTACATTCGCTTCATGATTAGTTTCTTACTGCGCATGTCCTTATTTTCCTTCCGAGACTTACAATCTTTCTTCAGGTGTCCTTTCTTCCCACATTTCTAGCACACTATCCCCGATATTCACTTGGATCTGTCTTTTCTTGACTTACTGTGATATCCTGGGCTCTTTCCTCTTTCCATTTTTCTTCCCCTAGTCTTTGCAGTCAAAGCATTACCTGATGTCTACCCGGAGCTTTTCCATTGCATTTCCTCGCTAAGGATTGCACCAACAACATCATCAAACTTTAAAGTACTAGATCCAGATATAGAGTTACTAATGGCCATAGCTAAACCATTCTAGCTTTTTGGCAATGAGCACAGAAATAAAAGAGCCTTAACTTCATCATAAAAATTTACCCCTACAGAACTTAACTGACTTGTAATTGTATTAAAATCATTTAAATGATCAGCAACAGATCCACCTTCTGACATATTCATGTTAAATAAATGCTTCATAAGAAATACCTTATTTGAGGCTGATGTTTTTCATATAGTTTGGTCAATGCCGACATTAAACCGTCTGTTGTCGTTTCCTTTGAAATATTAAACGCTACCGACGCCGCTAGGCACAGCCGTATTTTTCCAAGTGCCTTTATGTCGAGAATATCCCATTCTATGTTTGTCATACTCATCGGCTTCTTTGTACTTCCGCTCAATGGTATGTATAGATCTCTCTAATACAAATAATCTTCCATCTGCATGTTCTACAGCTGGTAGTTTTGGCTGTTGAATTTTTCGACCCTAAACCTACCATCCTTTGCCATTGCTCCCACTTGAACCAGGAACCTTTCTCTCTTGTGAGTTTATCGACCAAATAGACCTTTGGCTCTGATATTAGTTGTTAGAAAATTATATATTACAGAGCAATGGAACACATAAAATATTGCAGAAATATAAACATAGAAAACACATAAAACAAGAGAGACACAAATATATGTGGTTCACCCAGTTTGGGCTACGTCCACGGAGAAATAGCCAGTCATTCTTTTTATATTATCTAGCAAAATGAAGAGATACAACCTACAACAGATCCACTGTAACTCCCTCTTTACTCTCAATATCCTCTCTCTTCCTCATTCAGAATACATATACACATAGACGCAATACAATTCCCTCATATATAGTGAGGGGTTGCCTTCTAGGGAAAAAAACCCTAAATTAAACATAACTTCTACCGTCAGATCATCCGCCTAATGAACGACCCGGATTGACTAGAAATTACTATACTTTTAGAAGGAAATTTTACATCTGTTTTTAGCTTCGAGGGCGCTGCCCCTGAACCCCCACCGGGAGACTACTAGCCCTCGGACCCCCTAGCCAGGGGGTATTAGCCACCCTAGGCCCCCGCTGGGGGGACAAGTCACCCCTACACCCCCCCGCGTGGAGGGGTGTACAATCTTCCTGGGGTATACATCTGGTGAAAACCTTTGAATACAAAAGATAATCATGCTCCACACCCAACAATTTCCCACTTGGAGATTGATTATAACAACTCGACTGTTGCTTTATTTGCTAGACAATGACTCCACTTTGGACCTAGATGTTTATCATATTCTTCATCATACTTGAAGACCAATTGAAACTGAGCAGATTCTCAGTTTCTCCCTGGTTACAACTTTTGTTAACATATCTGCAGGATTCTGGCTAGTGTGTATCGTTTCCAGCTTCAACTGTCCATCTTCCAATGCTGACCGTATAAAATGGTACTAGAGATGTATATGCTTCGTCTTGGAATGAAATGCAGAGCTCTTTGCAAGATGTATGGCACTCTGGCTATCACTATATAACCTACCCAACTCCTGCTTCTTACCCAATTCATCCAGAAACCTTTATAACCAAATATTTTCTTTAGTAGCCTCTGTAGCAGCAACATACTCTGCTTCTGTTGTTGATAGTGCAACAACACTTTGCAGTTTTGAGACCCAACTGACAGCTGTTCCACCTACAGTAAACACATACCTTGTTGTGCTCCTCTTGTTATCTCTATCACCCACCATATCTGCATCAACATATTCCTGTAGAGAAATGTTTGAACCACCAAAGCATAATGCTTGATTTGTGGTACCTCTCAAATACCTGAGAATCCACTTCACTGCCATCCACTGTTCTTTTCCTAGATTGTTCATGTACCTGCTTACAACTCCCACAGCATGTGCAATATCAGGCCTTGTGCAGACCATTGCATACATTAAGCTTCCAACTATTGATGCATATGGAACTTTAGACATATGAGCCATTTCTTCCTGAGTCTTGGGACACACCTCCTTACTTAATTTGGAATGGCTAGCCAAAGGTATACTAACTGGTTTTGCATTCTGCATATTAAACCTTTTCAACACCTTTTCTATGTACTCACTTTGAGACAATGTTAATTTGAGATTCTTCCTGTCTCTAGTTATTCTCATAGCATGGATTTGTTTTGCAACACCCAAACCCTTCATTGCAAATGAGTTTGCTAATTTCCTTTTGAGCACATTTATTTCCTGCAAGTTAGAACTTGCAACAAGCATGTCATCTACATACAATAACAATATAATATAGCTACCATCATTTTGCCTTTTGAGATAAACACAATGATCAGAGTGACACCTAGTATAATCTTGTTCAGACATAAATGTGTCAAATTTTAGATAACACTGCCTTGGAGCCTGTTTTAAGCCATACAAGCTCTTTTTCAACCTGCACACTAGTTTCTCCTTCACTTTTACCTCATATCCTTGTGGCTGCTACATTTATATCTCTTCCTCCAAATCCCCATGGAGAAAGGTTGTCTTTACATCTAACTGCTCAAGATGAAAATCTTCAGCTACTACTAGACTTAAAATAGTTCTGATTGAAGTCATTTTAACAACAGGAGAAAATATTTCATCAAAATCAATACCTTTCTTCTGTGAAAACCCCTTCACCACAAGTCTAGCTTTGTACCTCTGTTTTCCTCCATCTTCTTCCTTCAACTTGTAAACCCATTTATTCTGCAATGCTGTTTTACCTGCAAGCAACCTGACTAAGTCCCAAGTCTGGTTATGTGCTAATGAGTCCATCTCTTCTTTCATGGCTTGCTCCCACTTCTTCCTCGTTTCTACCTACACTGCTTCTTCATAACATTCTGGTTCACCAGAATCAGTCAACGATACATAATATAATGAAGGAGAGTATCGTTCAGGGGGTCTACTCATCTTGGTTGATCTTCTAACACCACTTTCAGTTGTTTGAAGTGCTTGTTGCTGTTGTGGTTTTTGTTCTGGCTGTTGAGCATTATGATTT
This sequence comes from Pinus tabuliformis, assembly GCA_031772625.1. Classification (NCBI taxonomy): domain Eukaryota; kingdom Viridiplantae; phylum Streptophyta; class Pinopsida; order Pinales; family Pinaceae; genus Pinus; species Pinus tabuliformis. The sequence goes on from CM062818.1 coordinate 1,078,370,554, forward strand.
TCAAGCACCATTAGTTTTTCTATGATTTCATCAAGCACTGTGTATTCTTTTTTTTCTTTTTCCTGTAGCTGATCCTCATACAAAACCCTTTCATTGAATATGAAATGTCTACTTCTAATGATTTTGTGTTTTTCATAATCATAAAAGCAATAACCAAAATCATTAACACCATATCCAATAAAGGTACGTTTCTTTGATTTTTCCTCAAGCTTTGTTCTATTTTCATTATTAATGTGGACAAAGGCTTCATAACCAAAAGTCTTTAAAAAAGAGTAGTTTACCTTTTTACCTTTCCATGCCTCCCCTGGAATACCACCATCCAAAGAACTTGAAGGCCCTCTGTTAATTAGATAAACAATAGTATCTACATCATTTGCCCAAAATTGTTAAGGATATCCTACATGCAATCTCATGCACCTTGCGCGCTCCATGATTGTCCTGTTCATCCTTTTTGACATGCCATTTTGTTGTGGTGTTCTTGGAACTGTCTTCTCTCTATGAATTCCATTCTCTGAACAATACCTATCAAACTCTTTGCTGCAATATTCACTTCCATTGTCTGATCTGAGACACTTCAATCTTTTTCCTGTCTCATTTTCAACCAAAGATTTCCATTTCTTGAAAGTATCAAATACATCAGATTTATTTCGAATACAATAAATCTAGGTTTTTCTGGTTACATCATCAATTATAAAAGTAACATAATAACAAGATCCACCAAGAGATAATACCTGATTAGGTCCCCATACATCTGTATGCACAAGCTCTAATTTTTCACTCTTATTTTCTTTCCCAACTCTAAGGAATCTCACTCTCTTCTGTTTTCCATAAACATAATTCTCACAAAATTTTAAATCAACATGCTTCAAACCTGGCAACAAATTTCTTGAATGAAGAATCTAAATCCCCTTCTCACTCATGTGCCGGAGTCTATGATGCCATAATGCCATATCTTCTCCTGTAGAGGTTAAAGCATTAACAGAATTAGAAATACCATTGCATAAATACAATGTGCCAACCTTTCCTCCTTTTGCTATTACCGAGGATCCTTTAGTGACCTTCAAGGTTTTATCTGTGAAAGTAGTTATGCAACCTCCACCTCCCAACTGCCTTGTTGAAATCAAATTTTTCTTCAGATCTATAACACGCCTTACCTCCTTTAATAGCCACTGATTTCCATTTTTCCTGTTTTATGAATACTGTACCGATTCCAGTGATTTTACAGGGTTTATCATCACCCAATCGAACCTGTCCAAAATATCCTTGAACATAATCATAAAAATGTTTCCTATCAGGTGTGGCATGGAATGAGGCCCCTGAATCTACCACTCAGGCATCAATAATATTTTCTAATGAAAGAATCAAAGCATCTTGCAACACATCACCTGTTACATTCACTTCATGATTAGTTTCTTGTTGCGCATGTCCTTATTTTCCCTTGCGAGACTTGCAGTCTTTCTTTAGGTGTCCTTTCTTGCCACATTTCTAGCACACTATCCCCAATCTAGACTTGGATCTGGTTTTTCTTGACTTAGTGCGATATCCTTGGCTCTTTCCTCTTTCTATTTTTCTTTCCCTAGTCTCTGTAGTCAAAGCATTATCTGATGTCTCACCAGAGCTTTTCCATCGCATTTCCTCACTAAGGATTGCACCAACAACATCATCAAACTTTAAAGTACTAGATCTAGAGATAGAGTTACTAATGGCCATAAGAAAACCATTCCATCTTTCTGGCAATGAGCATAGAAATAAAAGAGCCCTAACTAAACTATTCCAACTTTCTGTCAATGAGCACAGAAATAAAAGAGCCCTAACTTTATCATCAATATTTACCCCTACATAACTTAACTGACTTGTAACTGTATTAAAATCATTTAAATGATCAGCAACAGATCCACCTTTTGACATCTTCATATTAAATAAAGGCTTCATAAGAAATACCTTATTTGAGGCCGAGGGTTTTTCATATAGTTTGGCCAATGCTGACATTAAACCCTCTGTTGTCATTTCCTTTGAAATATTAAACGCTATTGACGCCACTAGGCATAGCCATATTGTTCCAAGTGCCTTTCTGTCGAGAATATCCCATTCTGTGTCTATCATACTCGTCGAATTCTTTGTCTTTCCACTCAATGGTAGGTACAGATCTCTCTGATACAGATAATCTTCCATCTACATCTTCCACAGCTGGTAGTTTTGGCCGTTGAATTTTCGACCCTAAACCTACCATCTTCCGCCATTGCTCCCACTCGAACCAGGAACCCTTCTCTCCTGCGAGTTTATCAGCCAAATAAACCTTCGGCTCTGATACCCGTTAGAACATTATATATTACAGAAAAATGGAACACATAAAATATTGCAGAAATATAAACATAGAAAATGCATAAAACAAGAGAATACGTCGTTCACCCAGTTTGGGCTACGTCCACAGAGAAACAGCCAATCCTTCTTTTTATATTATCCAGCAAACTGAAGAGATACAACCTATAGCAGATCAGCTGTAACTCCCTTTTCGCTCTCAATCTCCTCTCTCTTCCTCACTCAGAATACATATATACATAGATGCAATACAATTACCTCATATATAGTGAGGGGTTGCCTTCTAGGGCAAAAAACCCTAAATTAAACATAACTTCTACTGTCAGATCATCTGCCTAATGAACGGCCTGGATTGACTAACAATTACTATACTTTTACGAGGAAATTTTACATCTGTTTTTCACTTCAGGTGCACTGCCCCCGAACCCCCGGTAGGGGACCATTGGCCCCCGTTACCCCCAGCCTAGGGGGATTAGCCCCCCTAGACCCTCGCGGGGGGACAAGTCTCCCCCGCAACCCTCCACGTGGAGGGGTGTACAATCTTCACGGGGTATACATCCGACTGACACCTTTGAATACATAAGATAATCAGGCTCCACACCCAACAATATCCCACTTGGAGACTGATTATAGCAACTCCATTGCTGCTTCATTTTCTAGACAATGACTCCACTTTGGAATTGGATGTTTCTCATCTTCTTCATCATACTTGAAGACCAATTGAAACTGACCAGATTCTCAGTTTCTCCCTGATTACAACTTTTGTTAACATATCTGTAGGATTCTGGCTAGTGTGTATCTTTTCTAGCTTCAACTGTCCATCTTCCAATGCTGACCGTATGAAATGGTACTTGAGTTGTATATGCTTAGTCTTGGAATGAAATGTAGAGTTCTTTGCAAGATGTATGGCACTCTGGTTGTCACTGTATAACCTGCCCAACTCCTGCTTCTTACCCAATTCATCCTGAAACCTTTGTAACAAAATCATTCCTTTACTAGCCTCTGTAGTAGAAACATACTCTGCTTCTGTTGTTGAGAGTGTAACAACACTTTGTAGTTTTGAGACCCAACTGATAGCTGTTCCAGCTACAGTAAACACATACCCTGTTGTGCTCCTCCTGTTATCTCTATTTCCTGCCATATCTGCATCAACATATCCCTGTAGGGTAATGTTTGAACCACCAAAGCATAATGCTTGATTTCTGGCACCTCTCAAATACCTGAGAATCCACTTCATCGCCATCCAATGTTCTTTTCCTGGATTGTTCATGTACCTGCTTACAACTCCCACTGCATGTGGAATATTAGGCCTTGTGTAGACCATTGCATACATTAAGCTTCCAACTGCTGATGTATATGGAACTTTAGACATATGAGCCATTTCTTCCTGAGCCTTGGGACATGCCTCCTTACCTAATTTTAAATGGCTAGCCAAAGGTATACTAACTGGTTCTGCATTCTACATATTAAAAATTTTCAATACCTATTCTATGTACTCACTTTGAGACAATGTTAATTTGTGATTCTTCATGTCTCTAGTTATTCTCATACCAAAGATTTGTTTTGCAGCACCCAAATCCTTCATTGCAAATGAGTTTGCTAATTTCCTTTTGAGCACATTTATTTCCTACATGTTAGAACCTGCAACAAGCATGTCATCTACATACAATAACAATATAATATAGCTGCCATCATTTTTCCTTTTGAGATAAACACAATGATCAGAGTGACACCGAGTATAACCTTGTTCAAACATAAACTTGTCAAATTTTAGATACCACTGCCTTGGAGCCTGTTTTAAGCCATACAAGCTCTTCTTCAACCTGCACACTAGTTTCTCCTTCCCTTTTACCTCATATCCTTGTGGCTGTCGGATATATATCTCTTCCTTCAAATCCCCATGGAGAAAGGATGTCTTTACATCTAACTGCGCAAGATGAAAATATTCAGCTACTACTGGACTTAAAATAGTTCTAATTGAAGTCATTTTAGCAACAGGAGAAAATATTTCATCAAAATCAATACGTTTCTTCTGTGCAAACCACTTCACCACAAGTCTAGATTTGTACTTCTATTTTCCTCCATCTTCTTCCTTCAACTTGTAAACCCATTTATTTTGCAATGCTGTTTTACCTGCAGGCAACCTGACTAAGTCCCAAGTGTGTTCATGTGCTAAGGAGTTCGTCTTTTCTTTCATGGCTTGCTCACACTTATTCCTGGTTTCTACCTCCACTACTTCTTCATAACATTCTGGTTCACCAGAATTAGTCAACAATACATAATATAATGAAGGAGAGTATCGTTCAGGGGGTCTAATTATCCTGGTAGATCTTCTAACACCACTTTCAGGTGTTTGAAGTGCTTGTTGCTGTTGTGGTTGTTGTTCTGGCTGTTGATCATTATGATTTTCAAGCACCATCACTTTTTCTGTGATCTCGTCAAGCACTGTGTATTCTCTATTTTATTTTTCCTGTTTCTTTTCCTGCAGCTGATCCTTATACAAAACCCTTTCATTGAATATGACATCTCTGCTTCTGATGATTTTGTGTTTTTCATAATCATAAAAGCGATAACCAAAATCATTAACACCATATCCAATAAAGATACATTTCTTTGATTTTGCCTCAAGCTTTGTTCTATTTTCTTTATTAATGTGGACAAAGGCTTCACAACCAAAAGTCTTTAAAAAATAGTAGTTTACCTTTTTACCTGTCCATGCCTCCTCTGGAATACCAACATCCAAAGAACTTGAAGGCCCTCTGTTAATTAGATAAACAACAATATCTACAACATCTGCCCAAAATTGTAAAGGCAATCCTGCATGCAATCTCATGCACATTGCACGCTCCATGATTGTTCTGTTCATCCTTTTTGACATACCTTTTTCTTGTGGTGTTCTTGGAATTGTCTTCTCTCTATGAATTCCATTCTCTAAACAGTACCTATCAAACTCTTTGCTGAAATATTCACCTCTATTGTTTGATCTGAGACACTTCAAGCTTTTTCCTGTCTCATTTTCAACCAAAGCTTTCCATTTCTTGAAAGTATCAAATACATCAGATTTATTTCGAATACGATAAATCAATGTTTTTCTGGTTGCATCATCAATAAAAGTAACATAATGACGAGAGCTGCCAAGACATGATACCTAAGCAGGTCCCCATACATCTGTTTGCACAAGCTCTAATTTTTCGCTCTTCTTTTCTTTCCCAACTCTAAGGAATCTCACTCTCTTCTGTTTTCCATAAACAAAATTCTCATAGAAATTTAAATCAACATGCTTCAAACCTGGCAACAAATTTCTTGAGTGAAGAATCTGCATCCCCTTCTCTCTCATGTGCCCGAGCCTATGATGCCATAATGCCGTATCTTCTCCTATAGAGGCTAAAGCATTAACAGAATTAGAAATACCATTGCATAAATACAATGTACCAACCTTTCCTCCTTTCGCTATTACTAGGGATCCTTTAGTGACCTTCCAGGTTTTATCTATGAAAGTAGTTATGCAACCTTCACCTCCCAATTGCCCTGTTGAAATCAAATTTTTCTTCAAATCTGTAACATGCTTTACCTCCTTCAATAGCCACTGATTTCCATTTTGCTGTTTTATGAAGACTATACCGATTCCAATGATTTTACAGGGTTTATCATCACCCAATCAAACCTGTCCAAAATCTCCTTGGACATAATCATAAAAATGTTTCCTATCAGGTGTGGCATGGAATGAGGCCCCTGAATCTACCACCCAGGCATCAATAATATTTTCTAATGAAAGAATCAATGCATCTTGCAACACATCACCTATTATATTCGCTTCATGATTATTTTCTTGCTGCGCATCTCCTTCTTTTCCCTTGTGAGACTTGTAGTCTTTCTTCAGGTGTCATTTCTTCCCGCATTTCCAGCACATTATCCCCGATATGGACTTGGATCTAGCTTTTCTTGACTTACTATGATATCCTAGGCTCTTTCCTCTTTCCATTTTTCTTCCCCTAGTCTCTGCAGTCAAAGCATTACCTGATGTCTCATCGGAGCTTTTCTGTTGCATTTCCTCACTAAGGATTGCATCGGCAACATCATCAAACATTAAAGTACTAGATCCAGAGATAGAGTTACTAATGGCCATAACGAAACCATTCCAGCTTTCTGGCAATGAGCACATAAATAAACGAGCCCTAACTTCATCATCAAAAATTACCCCTACAAAACTTAATTGACTTGTAACTATATTAAAATCATTTAAATGATCAGCAACAAATCCACCTTCTGACATTTTCATATTAAATAAACGCTTCATAAGAAATACATTATTTGAGGCTGAGGGTTTTTCATATAGTTTGGCCAATGCCGACATTAAACCCTCTGTTGTCGTTTCCTTTGAAATATTAAATGCTACCGACACCGCTAGGCACAGCTGTATTGTTCCAAGTGCCTTTCTGTCGAGAATATCCCATTCTGTGTTTGTCATACTCGTCGACTTCTTTGTCTTTCCACTCAATGGTAGGTACAGATCTCTTTGATATAGATAATCTTCCATCTGCATCTTCCACAGCTGGTAGTTTTGGCCGTTGAATTTTTCGACCTTAAACCTACCATCTTCTGCCACTGCTCCCACTCGAACTAGGAACCATTCTCTCCTGTGAGTTTATCAACCAAATAGACCTTCAAATCTGATACCAGTTGTTAGAAAATTATATATTACAGAGCAATGGAACACATAAAATATTACGGAAATATAAACATATAAAACACATAAAATAAGAGAGACAGATATACGTGGTTCACCCAGTTTGGGCTACGTCCACGGTGAAACAGCCAGTCCTTCTTTTTATATTATCTAGCAAACTAAAGAGATACAACCTACAGCAGATCTGATGTAACTCCCTCTTCGCTCTCAATCTCCTCTCTCTTCCTCACTCAGAATACATATATACATAGATGCAATACAATCCCCTCAAATATAGTGAGGGGTTGCCTTCTAGGGCAAAAAACCCTAAATTAAACATAACTTCTACCGTCATATCATCCACCTAATGAATGACCCGGATTGACTAGAAATTACTATACTTTTACAAGGAAATTTTACATCTATTTTTAGCTTTGGAGGTGCTGCCCCCAAACCCCTGCTAGGGGACCATTAGCCCTCGACTGCCCAGCAGGGGGGGATTAGCCCCCCTGTTATAGACATATTTGGGCAATGCAACCACAATCACATATGCCCATAAACCAAGGGCTTCTATGTCCCTAAAATTGTTGTTTCATACCCTAAAGGAGCAAGGTCAGCAGATTACATCATCTCCCAGAAGTTTTCCATGAAAAACTACTCAAAATTGGTTAAAGCAGGACCATACAGACTGCCCAGTGCTAAGGGTGTGATGCATCTCACCTGCCACAAGAAACAAGTGCGATGCATACTGGAAATCCCTTCTGTAGGGTGCGATGAGCGAAAGCAGACAAATGGCACAAGAAGTTTGCTAGGTGGAGACCCTGAGAATCTTCTAGAATCTGCTCATTTGACACTTGCTTCCCTGAATTCGCCCAAGGATGAGTAAAAGATCATGGAATCTCCAAGTGGAACCAAGAACTATCAGAGAGATGACAATAACAAAAATCCCAGAAGCTGACTCACCCCTCTGTAAACATCTATATATGGATCCCTCATCCCAGAGATCCAGAGGTTGGAATTTAGTAATTTGCAAAGAAGTGCTATTGGTTTCTCTTTGAAGACATTGTTGGGTGATCTTGCTTTGTATGAGGTGAAGAGGGCTTTCAAGCTGGGAGGATGGTGCTGGGTCAGACCAAGTGGTTGTAATCCTCTCTTCTACTACTTCTATCAATAAAGCTATTTGAGTTTTCCTCCATATTCTTGTGTATCTTTAAATATTGATTTGATATATGCATTTGTATGGTCAATATAAATCTGATCCTATATTGTTTACAATGATAGATCTCTATGCTTTGATGGTCTTATGCTGCTGTGACTCTATAGGTGCTCTTTGAAGCGGGACAAGTAAGGAATCAGTGGTGAGATTCTGTTGAAGGGGAAAGGAAACAAGTAAGGAGCCAAGCGAAAGACTGAGGTTGGTACTCTTTGCTTCTTTCTCATCTATCTCTTGTAAAGGGAAACACAAATGACTCTAGTTTGTTTGTTTCTAAGATAGCTACCCATCTTAGTGGGACTAGCAGTTCTGAACAGACACTAGTTTTCTCGGTAACACCCCCCGAACCCCCATAGGGGGGTACAAGTATCCCCCGCACCCCCCTGCCTAGAGGGGTGTACAATCTTCCTAGGGTATACATTTGGCTAAAACCTTTGAATAGAGAAGATAATCAGGCTCCACACCCAACAGGGCCATTAATCAAAATTAGCCTTCCATTCTAATTCAAGTTTATATTCATGTTCATAGGCATAGGCATTAATCTATTTCCTTCTACTAGATATGATACCATGAGGATCATAATGCCACACCTCTCCTATTTCAAAGTTTAGTCCTTTAACATAATTTCAACTTGCTGGAAAGCTTGTTTGGAGTTCAGAACAAAGGGACCTATAATCATTGAAATCTTGAACATATAATCCTTTTTGTAGGGACAAAAAGGATTTGGTTTGTATTTAGCATCTTCCTAATGAACTCCAAAGTAAAAATTCTCATGGGAATAATCACAAGTAGTTGGTAAGGAGAAATTCATACCAATATACCCTGATTTCAGTGTAGTCTTAAAACGAGTACTAGTCACCAATCCTAGCATCCTTGCTAAGTTGAAGAATATGTTTCTGTTGGGGAAACACTCTAGGAGGGGAGAATTTATTGATAATTTTATAAGAAGTGCCCATGAAAGTAGAAATAAATTGTGAAAACCCCTCATTGTTAGGTTTCTTCTTTAGAGAACTATCCCTGTCAACTACATATTTTATTTTCTTATTGGAGTCCACAATGCTTAGGCCTATGCAATAAAATTCCTCCACATGAGTGTACATAAACCAATATTGACTAGTATCTGAAGTAGGATGCAAAGTAAAATTGGTTGCACTGGAACTTCATAGCCTCAACGAGAAAAGAGGGAATGTTAAGGACAATATATGGTTTCATCATTTTGTGTAAGAAGCTTAAGGTTACTTTGGAGACAATTGTTGTCTCATTCTCAACAAACAACAGTAGAATACCAACCAAAATGGGCTGCATAGTTTCTAAAAACAAGGAAATTGGAAAAGTTTCTGAATTGGCAGGCAATTGGGTGTTTGGAGCGAGAATTAGCTAGAGGAAAACCTGTTTCTCTCCTGTTGAGAGTCCATTGTAATCATAGAAGAGTGTGGTCTCTATAAATTTCTCCAAGTTTGGGGATTTGGGTAAATAAAGGCATTATGTATCAATTCTGGGGTGACCTCCAAAATTTTCTACCTAGTGGATGAAGTACAACAATTTGTCTCTTTGATGTAGGCGGCCATAAGCTGGGACACGAACTCTAGGAAAGGGTATATAGTTGGGGCAGTTAGATAGTGTAGTCTCAACTCAATGACTCGAAAGTGGTCTTCCTTGTTTAGGTAGTCACCATAAAAGTCAAAACGAAGGTCTGATAGGTTCAAAGGGCAACAAGAGTCATGAATTTCTGTGTTTGCATCCATGTTCTATGTGGCCGAAGGGTTTTAGCTGTTGTGGTTTTTAGATTTTTTGTGCAAATTTCTTTAATTTAAGCATAGTGACAATGATGCAAGGACAAATAATCTGTGTATTACCTAGTAACTAAAGGAAACTGTATGTTGTAGGTGTAAGGAGGTTCTACGCTAGTTGACAATAGGGTGAATGATGTTGCGAACATGCAGAGTAGCAAGAAATAAAACAATTTGAAATAGACCAATTTGAGTTGTAATGGTCGATTTAAAAAGGTTTATAGGTGGGAAAATAATGAGATGATGTGGAGGAGACATGTGGCAGAGTCAGTTTGGGTGGAAAGCAAGGGAGGAGGGGGGTGCATTAAAATTTTTCATGCTCACCTACCATTCTCACTTGATGGTGGCCCTAACTGCTAATGTGGTCACCACGCTTTCTTGACAGGTGGTAGGCCCACTTATCCTTGTCTGACAGGGTGCTTGGGCAGGTTTGGAGATGAGGTTCAACCCCCCTAGAATCCATCGTAGTCGTTGATTTGCGACATTCACTTTCCAGGGGAAAGTGTTGGCTTAACTATCACACTCGTTACCCTACTAGAGATTCTCCAGGGTGAGGCCGCTTTGAGATGGACAGTGATCCACCCGATAAGTGGTCACAATTTAACCATTTAAATTTAAAAGGTGGGGGAAACACCCATGTTCCATCATCTCTTCTTCCTTTCTTCCTTTTTCTTTCTTTTCCATATTTTATCTAGATTTCCAAATATTCTTTGATCTCGTGAACCAAAATACTCTACAATTCAAATAAGTTTAAGAAAAACAAGGGGGGTACAACATCAGATCCTATTGGAGACAATTCCTTGTTGGTATGGCACTGAGAACCTATAGACTAGTGCCTTCAATTTGGGCATAGAGTCAAACTATGCATGTATATATACTCAAAACTGAAATTTAAACAAAACACTTTGGTATTTATAATGGCTCCCCAATATTAATAATGGAAGTGGGAAGATATATTTAGTGCTAAAAGTAGTGCTAGAGGTACTTCCCATTTACAGGAACTCAAACACATCAGCATTGAAATTTTCCAACAAAAATGTGTTGTTACTTCAACAATTTTGAAGGGTCCAAACCACAAAGGATCAAATTTTCCATGTTTTCCTTTGTCTTCTCTCCTGACATCCCATCTAAGTACAAGGTCACTTGGCTAGAAAATTATTTCCTTGGCCTTTTTGTCAAACAAAGCCTTCATCTTGTCCTGGTACTTGATTAGATTTTGAGTCACTTGTTCTCTACTCTCTTGCAATTCAACCAACTGGTTTATCCTCCTGGTCAAGGGATTAAGCTCCTCTTCTGCATCTTGGATGATTTTTTCCACAGGAATAGCCAATTGGGTAGGAAAAAGTGTTGAAGCTCCATACACCAATTCAAATGGAGACTTTCTAGTTGACCACTTAGTGGTTACTCTATTAGCCCACAGTGCAAACTTAAGTTGAGAATCCCAATTCCTCTGATTTTGTGTTATGATCTTCTTAAGAATTATGACCAAAGTCTTGTTGGATGATTATACCAATCCATTCCCCTATGGGTAATAAGTGGTAGAATGTCCTAAGATGATATTATAACCCCGCCAAAAGCTAATAAACTTGGCAAAATTAAACACTTGAGAATTATCAATAATTATTTTCCTTGGACAACCAAATTCAGATAATTTTTTTCCACCATGAACTTGATGACCCTTGTATCAGTTGCATTCTTTGAAAGGAAAACCTGTACTAACTTAGTGAAGTAGTTCGTTGTTATAAGAATCCACTTATGCTGTCCACTGGATGGTGGATGAATTTCCCCAATATAATATGTCCCCCATTGTCTAAATGGATCCTCCAAAAAAACAAGAATTAAAGGCAGGGGTGTCAGTCTCTGTTTTTCAGCAAAGATTTGGCACTCTTTGCAAAGCTTCAATCGTTCATGCACATCACCAAATAATTTAGGCCAATAGAAGCCAACCTTCAAAATATTATGAGTTTTTTATTTCCAGCTATAGTGCCCTCCACAAACACATCCATGGAATTCCTCTATTACCTTGGACACTTCCTCTTCAACCAAAAAAATTAGTAGGGCTCCACCAAGGTATTTCTAGTACAATTGAACATTGGAAATGAAAAACAATTGTGCTTATAGCCTTAGATCTCTATACGTAGTCCTGCCAAACTTAGGTGGGAATTCCAGGAATAACAAATAATGTATAATAAACTTGCAACAATCAGAAATCAAATATTTCATTGCAATTTTCTTTACTTCTCTTGTTGCACTTTCTTGCTTGTCCGACCTCTCTGGTTTTGAATTTGTAGCCAACAAGCTTATATCTAATTCCTGGAAATTCATATCTGACAAATTATTGGCCAATAACTAAGATTTTATCAATTTTATGGGCTTGATGTCCATGTCGTATTCCTAGATTTTGGCTATCCACTTTCTTCTCTTTCCCTCGCTGTCTCCCTGTGTGAGAATGTCTTTTACAACTATTGTAGGAACGTAGGAAATTATCATAGACCGCAAAATATAAGTTCAGAAAGCCTTCAAGGCCTTGACCAGAGCATAGGCATGTTTTTCCAAAATGTCGTATTTCAATTATGCATCCCTTAGTACTTGGTTGAAAAATGCAGTTGGCTGTTATTTCTCTTCTTCATTTTTCTGCAATAAGACAACTACAACAATGTTAGGGGATGCAAAAGAAAAAATAAGAAATGGATTTTGATAATTGGGGCTAGCCAAGACTAGAGCCTCTCCAAAGGCCCTTTTAATTCTGGAAAATGATTCTCTTTCTTCTGCAATCCATTTAACCTCTCTGTCCCTTTTCAACATGTCTGTGATATCCCTCACAATCTCAACATAATTGAGCATAGACCTCCTCAAGAAGTTTATCCTACCTAAGAAGACCCGTATCTCTTTTTTGTTTCTTGGAAAAGCAATGATACTAATTGCTTCTACCCTTTTGGGGTCAACTTTCATTCCTCCTCTTGATAGTATATGCCCCTAATAATTTTCCTTATTTGAGGGAAAAATGAGACTTCTTTGGGTTTAGGGACAAGCTATACTTCCTGCATTTCTCAAATGTGTTTTGCAAATACTGTAAATGTTCTTCATTAGACTTTGAGAACATGGTTATGTCATCTAGGTAGATAACCACACATTTATCCTTCTCCCCAACAAAATATATATCCATTTCCATTTGAAAGGTGGAACCAACGTTTATGAGACCAAAATGCATTCAGGAATACTTGAATGTCCCCCAAGGTGTGGTGAAAGTTTCCTTTTTATGATCCTCGGGATGCAGAACTATTTGGTTGTATCTAGAAAACCCATCAGTTATGGAAAATATTGATGACCCTACCACCTTCTACAAAATATAATTGATCTTGGGAAGAGGATAATTATCTTTTAGAGAAGCCCTGCTTAGGTTTCCGAAGTCCACACACAATCTGATCTCTCCATTTTTCTTCCTGTCAGGGAGTAGATTAGCCACCCTATCTAAATATATCAAGGGTATGATTATTTTAGCTTGGAACATTTTTCTAGATTTCTTTTTCTATTATTCCCCTAAGCTTCTGTTTGTGAGGTTTAGTTCCATATTTCAAAGGAATATTATGTTGAATGATACTAATATCATAATTCTTCAAGTCATCATAGGACTAAGCAAAAATATCAACATACTTTCTAAACATGGCAAGATATCTTTGTTTGTACTCCTCTGGGATCCCCTTGGCCAACTTAATTAGCTAGGTTGTTGTTCTGTGCCAATGTTATAGTCTTCTATATCCTCATCATGCTCCTTCTTGGATGGTGTTGGGAACGGGTTCCCCCAAGGATAGTTTTGGGGCTAAAAGCCCATGTTTTGGGACAATTTTGTAATAAATTTGTAAAGTCTCTGCATTTTGTGGTCACAGAGTGTAGAAAATCTGTGATAGGTTAACTCGATAATGCAATATAAATCAAAGAAGAGTACTACAACCTACTTCTACTATCAATTTGTGGAAGCTTAAAGATCGAGCCAAATAATATAACCAAAAGAAGAAGAATCAATGGCACAATACACATGAAAATACTTTGGGGAAAGTCTCAGATAAAAACCCCACACTATTGTATTATCATACATGGTGGAAATACATAGGAATTATACAAAGCCTTATCTCTCACAGCTAGCTAGCTCTCAGTACAATCCTCACAGATGTTCACAGGCAATCTTGGCTTCTCTCCAACCTTCCTTTCTGCCCCCCAAGCTCCTATTTCCTTGTGCTGTTCCTTATGGATGATTAGCCTATTACCAAGTGAAAAAACTAGCCTTCAAAACCACACAATCCTCAAGGATAAATCCTTGAATGCATGCATGAGTTTTCTCCATGAAAAAACACATGCAACTAATAGTACACTATCCTTGAACATTAATCTCAACTGGGTCTTTCTCAAAGTATACATGCATGAGTTTATGATGAGGGAATCTTCAATTAACTAGAGTAGCACTAGTTGAGTGCATTAATGCATCAACTAACTATTAACTCACTATTAGTTCCTCAAACAGTTTGGAACTAATTTAACTGGGCTTAACTCAGTAAATTGAGTTAACTAATTACAACTCAAATATAACTCAATCTTATCTCCTTAATTTAAGGGATAACTCTTGCATGACTTCAGAAAGACTTCTAACTTGAATTTCTCCAACTAATTAATTTAAAATAAATAAATTAATTATTTCCAAGTCGCTGTTAAGACTAAATTCAATTTTAATTCACAATTTAATTCAAGGACAAATTAAATTGGAATATTCTTGTTTCCATATTTCAACACTCCCTCTCAACAAGAAAGGGATTATCTGCCACCCCAATCCTGTCTCTATGGAACTTGAATTTACACTTTGATAATGCCTTTGTCAAAATGTCAGCATCTTTCTCCTCTGTCGAAATATACTGCAACAACATGATCCTCCTCGACCTGTGAAAAGCCACGGGCAACAAATCTTGCCTTATGCTTCTCCACACTACCATCAGTAGCTTACTTTACCTTGTAAAGCCAATGGGAACTCACAACTGACTTGTTCTATGGTCTCGGAACCACATCCCAAACACTGTTACGAACTATGGAGTCATACTCCTCCACCATAGCATCAACCCAAATTGGCTGCTGCACTGCTTCCTCAAAGGAAGATGGTTCGGTCTCAACACATTCCCCAACAAGGGCCATGTATCCAGTGGATCTCTCAGGTGACCTCCTCTGTTTGTGCTGAGAAGATGGTGCTCCCAAATTATCTCTCGCATCCTCCAACAATCTGTCAGCTTCTCTTGTGTGCTTACGTCCATCTCTGGAAGAATCTGCTTGAGTGGATGTATCCACTCCTGGAACCTCTGCATGTCATTGCTCTGCATAAGTTTGAGGCTCCTCCTCCTTAGGAACCAATAGTTCCTCCACAGCCTGTAGTTGGAGCTCCCTCTCAAGGGAAACTTGCATGGCCTTCTGGTCATCAAACTTGAGATCTATACAAACCACTGTCCTTTGACTGGTAGGAAAGTACAACTGATAGTTGTGAGGTGTATCAGTGTACCCCACAAATATCCCCAACTTTGCTGTCAGCTCAAGCTTCTTCCGTGCATCCTTTGTCACATGAAAATATACCGATGAGCCAAAGATCCTGAAGTGACCCACATCTGGTCTCTTACTGGAGAAATCTTCCTCTAGTGTCTTCATCCCAAGTATGTGATGCAGGCTTCTATTCTGCAAATAGATCACTGTGTTGCATGCCTCATCTCACAAGTGAAGTGGTAGGCCTTGGTCATGCAGCATTACTCGTATTGCCCCTACAATAGTTATGTTCTTCCTCTCAGCCACCCCATTCTGCTGTGGGTTATGAGGTGCTGTCAAATCTCATTTAATTCCTTCTGCTACACAGAAGTCCATAAACTCTTGAGAGACATATTCTCCACCGTTGTCACTTCTCAAGGCCTTGATCTTCTTCCCTGACTCTTTCTCGACCAAAGCTTTGAACTCACAAATTTTTTTGAAAGCTTGGTCCTTATTCTGCATGAAATAAATCCAGCATTTACGAGAATAGTCATCAATGAAAATCACATAATACCTTTGCTTCACTGTGGATGCCGTCAAGAATGGTCCACACAAATTAGTATGAACTCTCTCTAAGATAGCCTCTGCTCGACTGTCTCGATCATGAAAGGAAGACTTGGTGTACTTTCCCAAGGTACAACCTTTGCATGTGTCAACTTGCTCAAGTTTACCTTTGGGAAGTCTTGTAGATATCTAATGCATTATCTTCAAAGCCCCATGATGCAAATGGCCCAACCACCTGTGCCACAACTCACTAATGTCTTGGCTTTGCAACAATTTTGCTTTCATACTCAATACTGCACAATCATCTACCTATAGTTTATAGATATTCTTCACCCGAATCCCCATCCTCCTAGTCTGAACTGTGGCTATGTGTCTTAGGAACGCCTTTTCTTTACTGAAGACAACATTGTAGCCTTTGTCCTCCAACATCGTGACCGATACCAAGTTCTTCTTCAGTCCAGGCACATACATCACACCTGTCAAGGTGAGAGGAGCTCCATGCTCCCTCTGAAAAGCAACCGTGCCCACTCCTGAAACACTATACCTTCCGTCGTCACCCATCTCTATGTGCATCTTGAGGTCTTTCTCCTCCAAGGCATTGAATAAATTTTTATCACCGGTCATGTGGAATGAGGCTGCACTGTCAAGATACCAGACACAACCCATCATCGATGACACCATGCATGCAATGAGGGTAAAGTCCATTTTGAACTAAGAGGCTAATGCCTCACCTTTCGCTCCTTCCAAGGATCCCTTCTTGGACTTCTTCGATGGGTAATTAGTCACATAATGTCCAATATTGTGACAATTAAAGCATCTTACTTTAGACATGTCACCCTTCTTCCTTCCATGAGGAGAATTCGATTTGAAATGGGAAGCCTTACCCTTCCCTTTCCTTGCCTTACTTGTTAAGGCCAGATTTTATTAATCATCATTCTTGGATGAAGAATCATCTCATGTTCTCCTCCTGATCTCCTCATGCATAAGATCCGACCACAGTCGTTCCCAATCCGGTAGTTTATCCCTTCCATTCACAGAGTCCTGGTAGCTATTCCAACTCTTTGGAAGGCCAAGGAGAGTGAGGCTCACCATATCATCATTGATAGTAGTTATTCCCACACTTCCAAGCTCATCTTTGCAGGTGGTGAGCTTGTTCAGAAATGTGGAAATAGTATTTCCCTTCTCCATCTTGATTCTTCGAAGCTTATCCTTGAGCACCAATTTCCTTTGGTCGCTACTGTTCTGGTAGAGGTCCTTCAATGTATTCCACATTGAAAATGGATTATCCTTTCCATGGAGACTCGAGACAATATGGTCTCGAACTCCCTCAAGGATGATCCGTCTTGCCTTTGCCACACACTTATTCCACTCAGCCAACTCTTGTGCATTAGTTGAAGCTGACTTTGGGATTTATTAATCAATGAATTCCTTCAAGCCATTGTCTTCTAATACATCCTCCATTCTATATTTCCATGCTATGTAATTCAAGTTACCTTCCAAGGCATACTCGAGTCTCAATCCATAGAGCATCATTGGCCAACCTTGAAGTATGATATGAATTTGATTTGCACCTGCAACCCCGAACTTCAAACTTTGAATTCTCTTCTCAGTATAATGTTCACATCTTTGATACCATGTAGAAAATATGTGATAGGTTAACTCGATAATGCAATATAAATCAAAGCAGAATACTATAACATACTTCTACTATCAATTTGCGGAAGCTTAAAGATAGAGATGAACAATATAACTAGAAGAAGAAGAATCAATGGCACAATACACATGAAAATAATTTGGGGAAAGTCTCGGATAAAAACCCCACACTATTGTATTATCATACATGGTGGAAATACATAGGAATTATACAAAGCCTTAGCTCTCACAACTAGCCAACTCTCAGTACAATCCTCACAGATGCTCATAGGCAATCTTGGCTTCTCTCCAGCCTTCCTCTCTGCCCTCCAAGCTCCTATTTCCTTGCGCTATTCCTTGTGGATGATTAGCCTATTACCAAGTGGAAAAACAAGCCTTCAAAACTTCACAATCCTAAAGGATGAATCCTTGACTGCATGCATGAGTTTTCTCCATGAAAAAAAACATGCAACTGATAGTACACTATCCTTGAACATTAATCTCAACTAGGTCTTTCTTAGAATAGACATGCATGAGTTTATGATGAGGGAATCTTTAGTTAACTGGAGTAGCACTAGTTGAGTGCATTAATGCATCAACTGACTATTAACTCACTATTAGTTCCTCAAACAGTTTGGAACTAATTTAACTGGACTTAACTCCACAAACTGTGTTAACTAATTACAACTCAAATATAACTCAATCTCATCTCCTTAATTTAAGGGATAACTCTTGCATGACTTCAGAAAGACTTCTAACTTGAATTTCTCCAACTAATTAATTTAGAATAAATTAATTAATTATTTCCAAGTAGGTGTTAAGACTAAATTCGATTTTAATTTACAATTTAATTTAAGGACAAATTATATTGGAATATTCTTGTTGAAATACTATCAATTTGCGGAAGCTTAAACATCGAGCTGAACAATATAACTAGAAGAAGAAGTATCAATGGCACAATACACATGAAAATACTTTGGGGAAAGTCTCAGATAAAAACCCCACACTATTATATTATCATACATGGTGGAAATACATAGGAGTTATACAAAGACTTAGCTCTCACATCTAGCCAGCTCTCAATACAATCCTCACAGATGCTCACAGGAAATCTTGGCTTCTCTCCAGCCTTCCTCTCTACCCTCCAGGCTCCTATTTCCTTGTGCTGTTCCTTATGGATGATTAGCATATTACCAAGTGGAAAAACAAGCCTTCAAAACTGCACGATCCTCAAGGATGAATCCTTGAATTCATGCATACATTTTCTCCATGATAAAACACATGAAACTGATAGTACACTGTCCTTGAACATTAATCTCAACTGGCTCTTTCTCAGAATAGACATGCATGAGTTTCTGATGAGGGAATCTTTAGTTAACTGGAGTAGAACTAGTTGAGTGCATTAATGCATCAACTGACTCTTAACTCACTATTAGTTCCTCAAACAATTTGGAACTAATTTAACTAGACTTAACTCAGTAAACTAAGTTAACTAATTAAAACTCAAGTATAATTCAATCTTATCTCCTTAATTTAAGGGATAACTCTTGCATGACTTCAGAAAGACTTCTAACTTGAATTTCTCCAACTAATTAATTTAAAATAAATTAATTAATTATTTCCAAGTAGTTGTTAAGATTAAATTCAATTTAATTTACAATTTATTTCAAGGAAAAATTAAATTGGAATATTCTTGTTGCCATATTTCAACATGGAGCATGAAGGTGTCAAGAGTCATAAAGGGTTGTCCGCCCTTATCTTGTAAAGTGTAAAGTCAACTGTAAAGATCCACCCATGGTCTGTGGACCATGGGATTGTATAAAAAGGAGCTAAGTAAGTAAGCTCTAAGTAGTTCGAAGTTGATAGCGAAGAATGGAGTAAGGAGTTAAGCATTGGAGTCTAAGTGTTCTTGGGTCTTAGCGTAGGTAGAGCCTCTGCAGCTGAGTGCGCAGAGGCCTAGGGTGGAAGTCAACAACTGAGTGCGTGGACCCCTACAACTGAGTGTACAGAGGCCTAGGGTGGAAGTCTGTCGCTGAGTGTGCGGACCCCTACAGCTGAGTGCGTAGGGCGGATAGAGTCTATATTAAACTGAAGATATCAATAAAGAGAAGTATTCTACAAATTCTTCATATTTATTTCTTGTTAATGCATACGGTTATATTGCATTCTGGGTTTAATTTATAATGTTCATGTGATGTGCAAATGTATGTGACTGTATTGGTTAATTAAACACAAGTAAGGTTATCAGTTTACGCGGCGCTAACTGTAGTTGATTAGTAAGATAAGTAAAACACTTAAGATAACTTGGGAACCTATACAATACACTGTCATAGCAGCACGGAAGTACCTGGATCACAAGTTAAAGTTGTGGGAAGGTCAATCACACACCTTCGCGGAGGCACTGAAGGGCATAATAAATGGGTAGATTGACAGAGCCCTAAGGCTTAGCGATCAACGCGAAAGTAGGGGTTGAGGGTAAAAACCAACATCACGACCATCTCAGGGTGTGAAAACTTGGTTCCAGCATGCCCCCAATACTACTTTGGGTGAGACTTCAGTCTGCACTCTGCGGGTTGATGGCGAAAGGACTAGTAGTGTAGGGATTTGTTTGGCTAACTAATGTTAAACTTGGGTCAGGCCCCACAAAGCCAACAAATGGTTCCATTACCAGGACTGCAATCTGCATAAGAGATGTGTGATGTAGTATCACTGGAATCCAACTAGGAAAGAGGTCAAAGAATGGTTGGATAGGAAGATCCATGAATTCCTAGTGCATAAGAATATAAATCCACAGTTGACAAAGGAATAGTGGCTGGACAGGTACTTATATACAAAAATCCACGAGATCATTTTCTGTTCCTTTCTAGTTGAGTTATACGAGTGGATCGCAAAGCTAGCGGATAGCCAAGGAAGGTGGAGGCTTGACGGTCCTATTGTTTGGACCCCAGAATTAGTACAGAGATTGGAAGCCTCTGAGGATAAGATTTCCCACGCTGTTGATCATTGGCTTGATCACATCATAGGAGGATTTGTGACTGAATTCGTGGTCGATACCTTAGTTAGTTATAATGAGTCCGAGTGACGCTTTTTCAAAGGTCTGCGAGGTAAGTACTTGGAGTCTTTAAATACCTGGATTAAGATGTTATTGTACGATGAACGGGTTATGCAGCTACCTTGATGTTCAAAGCTACGCGAAGTGGAAAGGTTTATAGGAAAGAAGGAAGAAAGGGTTATGAATATAGCCCATTGATTTCACCTCTGTTCGGTGAAAAAGAGGGAGTAGTGCAGGCTTCTCCGCAAAGTGCAGTTCAGTTAATAAGACAGGGATTCCTGCGATTGCCACTTCCACCTACACCACCTCCATTGTCACCACTGTCACATATGACTTCGCCCATACCACCACCACCTCCACCGCAGTGCAACATGGAGAATTCAATAAAGTTTCCTTTGTTTAAGGGCCTAGGAAATGAGGACATGAACCAATTTTGGTTCGTCGTGAAAGTTGTATGGGAAGTTGAGGGTGTCATAGATGATCACATGAAGAAGTAAACATTGGTTAGTGCTTTGTAGGATCACGCACTAACTTGGTACATCAAGTACTCTAATGATAACCCAAAAATTGATAGGAAAGAGATCCATACTGCGTTGAATAAAGATTTCAGTAGGCCTAAATTCAAGGCATAGTCGATTGTGGGGTTCAAGGAAATTGTGATGAAACCAGGTGAGACACCTTGGGAATTGGATCAGAGATTGAAGTGTAAAATCTACGAAGTTAATATGAACTTAACAGATGGACAACACTACGAGTGGTTCGTGGCTTTACTCCTACCTTACCTAAGGGTTGCACTATCAAAACAAAAGATTACGAATTAGGCAAAGGCCTTGGAGATTGCCATGAGATTGCATGAAACACCGATGCAAGATCTGAATTTGGGGGTTCCGCAGATCCATGCGCATTTGCAAAATCTTTTGCTAGAAATGCAAAGTTTGAAGTAGGACAGAATAGTTGGACCGAAAGTGCACGAAGGAATATGGCGCCTGAGATGTAAAGGTCAGGGGCATGGAAAAGACCACTTCCCGGTCTTTGCGAACTATATTACAGGAGGAGGATCGATGCCTTTGAGGCTGGAAGCCCAAGAAAGACCAAGCATGGGGCTTGTGTTGTGGTGTGCTATATGTCAGGTAGCAGGGAAACATACAACTGATAATTTCCATTTGCTGCTGAAGTTTGTACAAGCACTGCAACAACTATTCTACAACTTCTGCAAGTCAGTATGGCATGATGAGTGCAACTGTCGAAGTTATGAATTGATGATGGACAAAACACCTGCCTATAGAGTCCAGGAAGAAACATAGCATCCTAACCAAAGCACTCGGATGGCACGAACAAGCTTTCAGGGGCTTGGACGAGGTCAAGGCGGAGGAGGACCTGGAATAGGTCGGGGACAGCTGAGCTGTTACAATTATGGATGACTAGGACACTGTTCCCGTGAATGCACAAACCCAACACATCTGTCATGCAAATATTGTACTCAATTTGATGATGAGATAGAGGATTGTCCTACACTGATAGCAAGGATACAAAACAAAGAGGTACTAGCACCTCATCCGACTCAGAACCTATAGATGATGAGGGATGAGCCTCGTGAAGAGGATCCGAATGTGAATATAGTGCTATGAAGTGAAATTGCAATGGGCGATGATAAGGGGAAACAACTCGAAGATAGAACATGGGTTCACAAAGCTCCGATGAAGAAGGCCGAATTTGATTTGGAGCATGCACGTGAAACATTCATGGAAGCAAAGAAGAGCTTCACTGAGGCCTGTACCTCAGGGAATAGGGATAAGCTCGATCAGGAAATGGACCCTTCTATGCTTACGAACTTTATAGAAACTTGCATGAAGCTACTGCGTGATAGCAAGGCCATGAAAGGGTTGCAGGAGCTTATAAATAGATGCACTGGAAACACTCTAGGTGAACCACAGGTGGTATGGAAGATTGGTAAGAATAAAGCAAGGAAAGGGTGTGAAATGATACTAACCGCACAGATAGGAGAATATGAAATGGATCAGGTTATTTTTGGATATGGGGTCAGACATGAATGTTTTACTAAAGCAGACTTGGGAATGGATGGGGAGACCTGCACTGTAGTGGTCTCCGACTCAATTAAGGATGGAAAATCAATAGAAGATAATCTCCATGGGACGACTGCAAGGAGTAACTATAGATATTGAAGGCTTGAGCGCATTGGCTGACTTCGAAGTGATAGAAATTGTGGATGACAACAACCCCTACCCTACGCTCCTTGGCATTGATTGGACTACTGACATGAATGGGGCAATCAACCTAAAGAAGTGAAAGATGATATTCCAAAAGAAATCACTTCATGTAATAGTACCTCTAGATCCTGCTGAAGGATCGCGCTATACTAAACCAATCCACGATTATGAGAGCGATGATGATTTGGACAGCATATATAAGATAACAACGCGAGACCAAGATTCGGTGAACCTGACAGCGGATGGATGAATTACATGGGATTGCAAGAGTTCCTGCACCTTAGAATCTGATGAAGTATTAGAACACTGGAAAAATCAGCTACATGAAGTAACCATGCTGAGCTGTAACATGATGACCCGATTGCTACACTATGTATCTTCAAATGTAAGAAATCTACCCACTTACGATGGCTTGGATGATGTAGATGTATTTTTGGATGCATTTGAGAGGGAAGTAACAGAGAAGCAATGCTTCTAGGCTTTGGACTAGGCACTGTGCGCTACGCCTGTAAGATGGTGGGGTACGCACAAGGGTAGCTTTGATGATTGGCGTGAGTGCAGGAGGATGATGATAACATGCTTTAGGAAGTTGAAGGTACAAATGACAGACAAATATGATGGGAAGGATGATCCAAGCACACACTTGGCCAAATGGGCTAAGGCTTATGGAGCAAATTCCCAACCTGAATAGGTGCACTTGTTCTGTCATACCTTGGATGTCATCCCGATGCACTGGTACCTGGAGATAAAGTTCCACCATGGCACAGGTGAATGGGATATTCTGTGTGAAGGATTCATAATGACGTTCAGCTTTGTAGATGGGTTTGATTGTATTGTCAAAGCGCTACAAGAAGTTAAAGCACCAATATTTAGGATACCGCAGGATCCTTTGGATATGATTCAACCAAATTGGACTACTCAGCTGAGCCACGTGCTGGAATGATATAACGTGACTGCTGAAGAAGAAGACGAGGATCCAAAAAATATTAATATCCTTGAAACTGAGGGTCACCGCGAGGTCGAGGGACTAAAGATTGAGAATGTTGATATAACCGTGCCACTGAAAATGAAATATGTAAATATTGGTACGCAGGTGGAGCCCGAATTTGCGAAGATTGGAGATTACTTGGATGAAACGATGATAGATAAGATTGCCAAATTGCTTTGTGAATACTAGGATTTGTTCCCTACCAAATTCATGGAGTTAAAGGGGATAATAGGAGACCTGGGCGTTATGAAGATCATGTTAAAACTTGACGTGAAGCTGGTTAATCAAAGACCTTACCGTCTTAATCCGAAGTATAAGGAGAAGGTCTGCTTAGAGCTAGACATGATGCTCACGGTAGGTATCATTGAGCCTGTAGAAGAATTTGATTGGGTAAGCCCAATGGTGGTATAGGAAAAGAAGCAGAAGGATGAAATAAGGATATGCGTAGATCTCAAGAAGTTGAATGACAATTGCGTACATGATCCCTTCCCGACTCCATTCACTGATGACGTATTAGATAATGTATGTGGCCAGGAAGCATAATCCTTTACTGATGGGTTCTCTGGGTACCATCAGATCAAAATCATGCCTGAGGATAGAAGGAAGATGACCTTTGCGACTGAGTGGGGTTGTTTTCAGTACACTGTAATGCCTTTCGGATTGAAGAATGCACGTGCAATATTTTCACGCATAGTCATTGCAACATTCAAGGAATTTATTCATAAGTTTTGGGAGGTGTACTTTGATGACTGGACTGTGTTTGGGTTGGTAAAATGCCATGTGGCAAGTTTGTACCTGATGTTAGATACTTTTCGAAGGTACCAGAATGCCCTCAATATGAAGAAATGCCTATTTTGTGTGCCTTTTGGGACTCTGTTGGGTCATGTGGTCTGTAGGAAGTGACTGATGGTAGATCCCGCGAAGATCGTTGTGATACTTAACTTGGAGGCGTCGAGGAGTGTGAAACGGTTGTGCACAGCCCTAGGACATACTATGTATTACATGAAGTTTATCAAGGGCTATTCCCAGATCACCGCGCCTATGGAGAAGTTGTTGAAAAAGGATGTCACATTCTGTTGGAATGAGGACTGTCAGAAAATCTTGGATGTATTGAAAGGTAAAATGGTCACCGTGCTGATTCTAGTCTTCTTGGATTGGAAGAAGGAGTTTCATGTACATGTAGACACATCATGTATAGCACTAGGAGAAGTACCAACACAGGCTGGCAGAGGAGAATTCAACCATCCTATATCATTCACAAGCAGGAGGTTATCCAAGGCCGAGAAGAACTATTCCACCACCGAGTGCGAAGGGTTAGCCATGGTATACGCGCTCCATAAGTTTAGACACTATTTGCTGGGTGGATATTTTAAGATGTATACAGATCATTCTACATTGAAATACCTGGTCAATAAGCTTGTGTTGTGGGGGAGAATTTGTAGGTGGTTGTTATTATTTCAGGAATATGATTTTGAAGTTATTGTGAAGCCTGGACGACTGAACACAGGACCAGACCATATGTGGCGCATCAAAATGGGGGAAGAGCCCACTAATTTGGAGGAGAGATTGCATGACATGCAACTATTTGTATTGCGCATCGCGGATGGCCACTTTGAAGACATCATACACTTCCTAACGATAGGAACCATCCCGGAAGGCTACACCGTCCAACAGAAAAATGAGTTAGTGGTACACGCGGTAGACTTTTCTGTCACTGCCGGGCATATATAAAAAATGGGGTCTGATGAAGTATTATGGCAATATGTACCAGAGTTTGAAAGGAGTAGTATCCTCGTGGATTCTCATGGGGGTGCCACAGGACACCATTATGTAGGGAGAGTGACCACATAGAAGATTCTACGCACAGGGTTGTGGTGGCCAACCCTCCATTGGGATTCAAAAGATTACTACAAGGCATGGGATGTGTGTCAAAGGAATGGAAGGCCATCGTGGAGGGATGAGCTTCCTCTGAACCCATAGATGACATTACAACCTTTTGAGAAATGGGTGATATATTTTGTTGGACCCATTCAGCCCCAAGGAAAGAAGACGGGAGCACAGTACATTATCACCGCGACTGAGTATTTGACTCGATGGGCAGAGGCATAGCCTATGAAGGATTGCATAGGCACGACTGCTGTGAAGTTTCTCTTTGAGTATGTACTGATGTGATTTAGGTGTCCAAATATTTTGATGAGTGATCATGGTACACAATTTTTGAACGAAACAATTAGCGCGCTGACGGAGGAATTTCAGGTATATCACTAGTAAAGTATGCCTTATCACCCACAGGCTGATGGGATGATGGAAGCATTCAATAAGGTGTTGGAAACGCACTGACCAAGGTTTGCAATGCTTAGCAAAGTGATTGGGACCTATGCATACCCGCAATACTATGGGCCTATCGGACGACATGCAAAAAGTTGACTGGATAGACACCCTTTAGGCTTGTATATGGTGTTGAAGCAATGATGCCCATGGAATACATTGTACATAGTCTATGCATAGTGGCACTCATGGGTATGATGGATCAAAGAGCCCTGGAAGAAAGGTTCGCGCAGTTGGCCCAGCTTGAGGAAGAGAGATTTCTAGCTGGATTTCACCAACAGGTCCAAAAGCAACGCGAAAAAGCATGGCATGATTGACACATTAAGTTGCGCACCTTTAAGGTAAATGATCTAGTTTTGTTTTATGAAAGCAAGTTTGATAAATTTCCGGGGAAATTCAGAATGCATTGGTTAGGGCCCTATGTCATTAAGGAGATTACCGACGACCGATCAATTCAGTTGGTTAAATTGAATGGAGATCCCTTCCCAGGAAAGGTGATTGGCAACCGATTGAAGCCATACAACGGTGATCTGGCCAGGTGACTATATGACGGTAGCATAGTCTTAGCGCTCCAGGCAGCTAAAAGGAGGCATGAGACTATAAACTACACTCCCTGGGTTGGGGAACTATGCGATTGGGGGATTGTGCGGGATGAGGAAATGTCATAGGGTTCGCGAAATCATGAAGAGAGCCACACTACCCAGGGAGAAATCATGCAGGTCAACCATAAAGTGACCG
Organism: Pinus tabuliformis; assembly: GCA_031772625.1. NCBI lineage: Eukaryota > Viridiplantae > Streptophyta > Pinopsida > Pinales > Pinaceae > Pinus > Pinus tabuliformis. The sequence goes on from CM062818.1 coordinate 1,078,397,565, forward strand.
TTAAAGTCACTATTCATGATATGACGGTATGAATGTGGCCAAATGGAGCGGGCAACCAACATTTAAGACAAAATTTATGGGTAAGATCTTTGGAAATCTACCACCAACCCGACATTAATGAATTGAATGTGGGGGGAATGGTAAGATTTGAACTTGAAAGTGCCTATAAATTACAGGTGGCTGCCCAACGAAAAACACATGGCATTTTGAGAATTGTGTTGTTGAGCTCTCAAGCGCACATGAACCATGAAAACTACGAAGTTTTGCTAGCAAGTTCAGTATTTTAGACGTTTTCAAAGGAGACATAGGATTTGTTTCATAGCATCATGTCGACACCTGCAGAATTTAGAGCGTTGAAGTAGTGACAGCTGAGGGGGCGGTGCTAGATGTTGTTAGGGAGGTAGAGGGAGCTGCTCCAGAGGTTGTAGAGGTGTTAGCTGAAGTCCCCAAATCACCATGGACGCCTAGACCGAAGCCAACCTCGACCAAGGAAAGTGCGAAGGACAAAAAGGGCAAGCAGGCTACGATATCGGTGCGCGCGTTGTCGAGAAGAAACCCACTGAAGGATAAGCCCACCACATAGGAGAAGGGAAAACCATTAACCTGGTGTTGGAGGAGGAAGAAATTGAGGACATCCTGATGGATGATGAGCACTTGGGGTTACAAGTGGAGGAAGTTGAAGTCTAGGGTTTTGATCCTATCACTAAGTTTCCCGAGTGTTGTAACATGCATCTTCATTGTTTATAATTTTCATTTTTCATTTAAAATCATTGAAAAATAGATAAGACACAAAATGGGCGATGCAATAATTGCATATTGAAGCATATTGAAATATAGGAGCGATGCAATAATTTCACATTGAAATAAAAATAAAACAAGTATTAAAGGGTCGGCCATAGTTCAGTGATGCGATTAAATCGCAATTGCAAATCACAGCGGAAGCGGTTATATATGAAGTGCTACCTCCGCCAATTGCGATTTGTGATGGGCAGACCCAAAATAGATATACATTATGTTTAATAGTCTTGGCAGGTCCACTTATCGCAGAGTTTATGTACATTGGTTCTGCTGATTGCAATTTGCAATTGCGGGTCGGACCCGAAACATATATACATTTTGTTTAAAAGTCCCGGCGGGTCTGCAGAGCGATGGGACGGACCTGATAGGGTTATATGGGCACAATTAATGTTATTTGAAATCTGATATTGCGTTATCGCTTATTGGATGTGATAGAGGCATGTGTAGTGTGACCGCGGAGGAGCGATATTGTGATTGCGATAAAGGCGTATCTTGAAAATTGTGCAAAGGTTTTGGAAAAGGTGGAAAAAGGTATGGTTACACATTTTTATATGTATTTCTATTATAAAGGGTTATAATAGAAATAAGCGCCAATAGGAGGCTTATATGAGTTAAGTCCAAAGTAATAAGATTACGGGGCTTGGATATATATATGCAGCATAAAGCATAATCAAAGGGTTAATAGACATTAATCGAAGGATTAATGAAGAGGGGTTATAAAGTCCTAATATAAAAGAAAGACTGGACTACATGTATATGGGTTCTGCTGATTGTGATATGCAATGGCTAGACCTAATATGGTATATACATTATGTTTAATACTCCGACGCATCCGTCATGTCGTCGATTGTTAAGGTTTGGGTTGATACACCATTTGAAAGCGCCGATTGCGATTTGTGATAGGAAGTCAATGGAGCATTGAGTAGGTGGACCCGATGGAAATATGAAACAGATTTAATTATTTTTGAGTTCAATGGTAAACCAATGGTTTGCGTTAATTTCGTTGTATAAAGGGAAAATCAAGGTTAAAGCCAAATTCAAAGAAAAGGCAATTGGTCGAGTTTCTTGGTGTGTTGGCCAATTGAAATGTGCTCGATACATGCGTAATCCCAGGTTTACACAAGTAAAGCACATTTCGTTATGGTAAAAGTGGATTAATCATTATTTAAGCATATACAAAAAACTCAGCGGCCGATTAACAGATTAAGACGATAGTTATCCTCATCTTCTAGTTCAGTTATTTCTGGTTATTTGATGTTGTTGGAGGTGTCTTTTACCCTCTGTAAAATTTTGTAACATTTTTTACTTCATATAGTTAGAGAAGCAGTTAAATAATTTGGGCAGTTTCAGAAATCAACAACTATTCCACAATGTATAAAAAGATGAAAATTTACAAAGAAGGGGTTCGAATTTTGGAGAACCTGGAGACAAGGCCATTGTATTCATGATATAATTGTTGATTAATTAAGAATCAAAAGTTTCCATGCATTTGTTGGGTATGATTTTGTAATCTCTCTGTTATGTGCCATCTTATGTTTTCTTCCTTCAAGTATGGCAATGAAGCTATAGGTCTTTATTTGCTTAGGTAGATAAAGTTAAAGTTCCTTAAAAGAGCGCTCCTGTACTTGAAATTTTCACCTTTCTTTCTAAGTTATAGATAATAGTTTATGTGCAAAGCAACATATTATCTTTAACTTCTCCAAGCTGTCATAGATAGTAGGTTCTGTGTTAAACAACATATTGTCCATGATTTAGTTCTCACCTTCATAATTCTTCCAAGTTACAGATAGTAGTTTTTGCGTAAGGAAACACACTATTTTTAACTTCTTCAAGCTTTCTTCATTTATCATACATATTTAGCTAATCAAATGGCATTCTGATATTTCCTTGTCACCTAAGTATTGAGAGTAAAAAACCAAGTCTCCAGGTCCTTCATTCAAGAACACAACATATATCTAAGTGACAAATAAGTGACAACAAACAATAATTATTAATGTCTTAAGCACAATTTCTCTACAGCCAGGAAATTGGTTTCTTAAGGTACAACATTAATTGGTGCCATTGTTGGGGAGATTAGACAAGAAAACTTTTCCCTAGGTTTTTCAGTATTTTCCTCTAGTTGTTTAGTGAGGAGAAAATATTTGGCTGTTTTGAATCAAAGCAGTAACTCTGGCTTCAAGAAGACCCCATACAAGATCAGACACTTCACAAAAAAAGGTTCAAGCTCTTTCAGATCCTGAAAGGCTAGTTTCTAAGAGGGTTGAAAGGTCTAAGATTCCAATTACACCAATTCCTACATTGTCTACATTAGGCAACAATTCACCTAAACATTCATCTGATAAAGAGTCATCTTTTTCATCATCTTCATTTCAGGAACCTAACTATCAAGAGCAATCTTTAGAATCTGTTTCTTTTCATTTATCTACTATAATCATTCAACCTCAACCAATAGCCACATTACCACCTCTACACATTCCATCTACCTCTTAGTCAGGTTCCACATCTGTGGGTAATCAAAATTCATTAAACATGGCAACACCTGCATTCTTGATGAATAGGTATGCACCTCTTCAACTGCCACAACTGTTAAATTAAATTCCATAGGATTACCTCAAAATACTTCCTCATTTTATAGGGGAAGATGAACAAACTGCAGAGAAGCATGTGTCAGTGTTTTGCAATTTTGCAGAAAACAAAAATGTTGAACATGTAGATGTTGTTCTAAGACTTTTTGTTCAGTCCTTGGAAGGAGAAGCAATGAAATGGTTTAAAGGGCTTCCCAATAATTCTATTCCTTCTTGGGAAGAGATGGAACATTTATTCATACAGAGTTTAATGCCATAAAGAAAAAGTCTGATGAAACTGTGGTCGAATTTGTCAGAAGGTTTAACAAATTGTACAATAGTCTTCCAGTGGAGATTAAGCCTCCTCCTGCTGGTGCAAAAATAACTTTTGCTTGGGCTTTTGAATCAAATTTTGGATTCACATTAAGGGAAAGAAGATCTTCAACCCTTGATCAAATCGAAATAGATGCATTAGAGATAGAAGCAAATCTGGTGGCTGCAGGAAAAGCACCAGAAAAACAGCCTATCCAAGACAAGGGAAAGGCAAAGATAGAATCCTCTCAAAGTCAAGCATTCAAGGATATGTGTAATGTAATTAAAACTTTGTCAGATAAGGTAAATAAGTTAGAGTTATAAAATAAGAATTTTCAGAAGCAAACACAGTGTAATAATAACTTTAATCCCTAATACAGAAGACAACCATTGGAAATCTTGCAAAGGGAAAGAAAAGATCAAGATCAAATTCAAGCACCATTATATATAGAAGCAGATCCTGGTGAAGAACAACCTGAAGATCAAATTTCTATGTTATATGCAGTATATGAAGATGAACTTGGTATTGAAGGAGAAGAGTATGTATATGATGAAGCAGATTCCATTCATGATGAAAATGAAATTGATGAATATTGGAAATGATTCTCTAATTTTATGCAGGCTGAACTACATAAGAAATGTGACTTGAGATCGAGGAAAAGATCAAGAAGTCAAGAAAATGAAAGTGAGCAGCAAGTTTCAACTTCCTCACTAAAGGCGACTCCACAAGAATCTCAGCCTGCAAAACAAGTGAAGAAAGGAGATCAGAAACGAAATGCAAATGGCAAGACACAGATACTTCAAGGTGGGTCTTCTCAAGATCAAACTGAAAAAATTCCATTGGAGAAACTTGTTTCAATTCCTCAAGTAATTCTAGTCATGAAGAAAGGTGAAGATGAGAATGAAAGGAATACTAAACAAGGTCACTTGTTTAGTCTTACTAAGGAGTTGGAAAAGGTAAGAATACAAGTTCCCCTTACAGAATTGGAAAAAACACCTATTTATCAAAAGCAGATTGCTGAGTTTATTAATTTAAAAGAAAATGAGAGTATAAATGACACAGTAAATTTGCAGGAAGATAAACTAGTAGTGGTTTTTGGCCCACATGTAGAGGAAGTAGATACTTCAATACCTCCCTTTTATATTTCCTTATTGGTTCATGATTTCCTCCTACATAATTGTATGTTTGATTCATGAGCTTCACATAATCTTATGCCTTTGTCAGTGATGAAGCAATTAAATCTACAAGTGACCAAACCTTATAGGGACTTGTATTCTTTTGATTCAAACAAAGTCAAGTGTCTGGGGTTTATTAAGGATCTGGCTGTGTCACTAGCCCAAATTCCAGCTAGAAGCTTGGTCATGGATGTAGTAGTAGCAGATATCCCTGCTAGATTTGGAATGCTGCTATCTAGGTCCTGGGGGGCTAAATTGGGTGGTGTTTTGAAATTGGATTTTACATATGCTGTTATACTGATTTTTGGTGGGGAATAGAGAAGATTGTACAGAGAAACTAGGTTTGTAAAAACAATTACAAAAAATGGAGAAAGTAATTCACCTGTATATAGCTAGGAGAAGGATGACTTTGCTTGTTTCACACTGCATGATAATGCAGAGCTGGTTGAAGATAATCAGAAGTAGCTTACTTCAACCAATGTAATTACAGAGTTGCAAACTGAAGGAGTGTGGAAATGCTTCTTTGATGGAGCTTATTCCAAGGAAGGAACAGGGGTTGGTTTTCTTTTAATTGCACTTGGAGGTAATATGTTTCCCTTTTCCTTTAAATTAGAGTTTGAGGCAACAAATAATGTGGCAGAATATGAGTCCTTGATTATTTCTCTACAAACAGCTAAAAAAATGGGAGTTAAGTCAATTTATGCTTATGGAGATTCGGAGTTGCTTATTAAGCAAATAAAATATCACTGCAAAACAAAGCACCCTAGGCTTAGGGCATATAGAAATGAGGTATGGGATTTGATTGAGAACTTTTTTGAAGCTTTTAACATTCAATTTATTCCAAGAGGTGAGAATACATTAGCAGATTCATTGGCTGTGGCTGCTAGTATTTTTAGGCCTCCTATTAATCCAAGACTAAGATACGAGATAGAGATAAAACATAGACCCTTTGTTCCTGATAATGTTAAGAATTGGCAATTTTTTTAGGATGATCAGCAGATTAAGGAGTTTTTGACTATGGTTGAAGAGTTCCAAGGAAATTTTTTTTATCAGGATGAAGAAGAGACAACAGAAATTGCAGAAGTCAGTGGTTTAAAAGATTCAATAGCTAATCAGAAGATCTTTCAATTGAAAGATAATATTCTGCCAAAGGGACTTGTTCCGATTGAAAGGCTTTTTAATTCCAATGATGTGGCTATTGTCTCAGGGAAAATTTCACAATATGAACATATTCAAGATCACAACATTGAAACTTAGGAGAAACCCAGGTTAGTAAAATTATACAGTGGAGTTTCACCCAATTTTCAAGAGAGATATATTAAACTTTTCAATAATTATGTTGATGTCTTTGCATGGTCCTATGAAGATCTCAAAACTATGATGTAAATATTATTCAGCACAAGATTCCTTCGAAGGAGGGAATTAAACCCTTCAAACAGAAGCTTAGACAAATAAATCCATTGCTTCTACTAGCAATTGAAAAGGAGGTCAAGAAGTTACTTGATGCCAAAATAATAGTTCCGCTTAGGTATTCTGATTAGGTGGCTAATTTAGTTCCTGTGAGAAAGAAAAATGGAGAAATAAGGTTATGTGTGGACTTCAGAAATCTCAACAGGGATTCTTTGAAAGATAACTATCCATTACCTAAAATGGATCATGTACTGCAAAAGGTAATGGGATCTTTTAGAATGTCGATGCTAGATGGATTTTTTGGTTATAACCAGGTGGCTGTGGATAAGGAGGATCAGAAGAAAATGACGTTCACAACTCCCTGAGGAACCTCTATGTATGCCAAAATTCCTTTTGGATTGATGAATGCAGGTGCTACATTTCAAAGGGCTATGGACACTGCTTTTGTTGGAGATAGGTTTGTAGTAATATATTTGGATGATATTACTATTTTCTAAAAGTATGATGAAGAACATTTGGACCATTTGAAAAATTCTTTTGATAAATGTAGAAGATTTGGACATTCCTTAAATCCCAAGAAATCCATTTTTTCTCTGGAAGAAGGAAAAATTTGGGGCACATTGTTTCCAGAGATGGAGTGAAGATAGATCTGGCCAAAGTACAAGCTGTGCAAAAAATACCATTGCCTAGGAGTAAAAAGGATATTCAAAATTTTCTGGGAAAGATAAAATTCTTGAGAAGATTTGTATCCAACTATGCAGAAATTGTAAAAGAAATTACTAATATGCTAAAGAAGGAGAATGAAGTGAGTTGGACCAAGGAAGGTAAAGAATAATTTTCCAAGATCAAAGAGGCACTATAGGCAGCTCCAATCTTAATCAGCCCTGATTACCAAAAGCCTTTCCAAGTTTTTTCATTCGCATCATCAAGTTCAATAGTTGTTGTCTTACTGCAGAAGAATGATGAAGACAAAGAGCAGCCAATTGCATTCTTCAGTAAGATTCTTAGGGATTCTGAGCTGAAATATAATATTCTTGAGAAACAGGTATATGCTTTGGTAAAATCCTTGAAAGCTTTTATAACTTATGTGTTGCAGTCACAAATCATTGCTTATGTGCCAAATGCTACAGTGAAAGATGTATTACTATAGGGAGATGTAGAAGGCAGAAGAGGAAAATGGATAACCAAGATCCAAGAATATGATTTGGACATAAAACCCACAAAGTTGGTGAAAGGACAAGGATTGGCAAAAATGTTGACAGAAGCCAACTTTCAGGCATTAGGAATCAACTTGCTGGCACCTGTGGATGAAAAAGCATCTGAAGAAAGTGAAGAAAAGAAAGATCTAGGTATGAATATCAGGTATAAATTTTTTGTGTTCAGAATGGTATTAGCATATAATTCATTATTTGTGCTTTCTTTCCTATCCCCAATCCTTAGATAGAAAAAAGTATAGGGCACTAAAGATCAAGGAATAACTGTATGTTATTGTACTGGAAGGATCCTGCTGGAATTTTATTGCTATGTTTAATAGAGGATGAATTTATAGAAACAATCAAAGATTATCATGAGGGGTTATGTGGAGGACAATACAGTTGGAAGATGACTGCACATAAAATTCTCTAGGTAGGATTTTATTGGCCTACTTTATTTGGTGATACATATAAGTTTGTTATAAGTTGTCAGAAGTGTCATCTTTTTGTTGAGAAAAAGAGATTGGCTCCTTTACCTTTGATTCCAGTTTTCATAGAGGAACCATTCAGATAATGGGGATTAGATTTTTCAGAGAAATAAATCCAACTTCAAGTAGACAACATAAGTGGATTCTCACAGCAACTGATTACTTCACCAAAAGGGTAGAGGCAATCCCTACTAAGAGAGCAAACGATCAGATAGTAATAAAGTTCCCGGAGGAGAATATTTTCAGTAGATTTGGATGCCCCATCAAAATTATAACAGACAATGCTCATGTCTTCAATTCAAGTAAGTTCATTGCTTTTTGTCACAAGTATAATGTTATTTTGTCCCATTCAACAACTTACCATCCGCAAGGAAATGGATTAGCTGAATCTACTAAAAAAACTTTGATGAAGATCCTTAAGAAAACCATTGCAGAAAATCAAAGAGATTGGGATTCTAAGTTAAAGTTTGCTTTATGGGTTGCTAGAGTAACTACAAGAAGATCTACAAGGAAGTCACCTTTTGAATTAGTATATGGGACTAAGGCTCTGTTTCCAAGTCAACTTGTGAAGCTGGTGATTGCAATGATTTAGGAGGCGAAAGAAGAACCAAATGATTTGATAAGAAGAATGAATAAAGTGATGGAGCTAAGCAAGAACATGGACAAGGTAAGAGACAACTTGATTATGTATCAATCCAAGATGAAAAGTATTTTTGACAGAAAAGCCAAAGAAATTGACTTTAAATTTGCAGATTTAGTATTGAGATGGGATACCAGAAGAAAAGATAAGGGTAAACATGGGAATTTTGATCCTCTCTGGAATGTCCCTTTTAGAATTGCTGAAGTAAGATCCAATAATACCTTCATTCTTGAGAATCTTGATGGTGAGACTCTACAGCTGCCTGTCAATGGGCAATACTTAAAGCATTACTTCCAGTTCTGAGGAATAAGCATCATTCCATTGTAAATACCAGAGTGAAATCAGTGTACAAATGCCATAGAATTTAAATTTATGCAAAGCAATATATGACTTCGTGCCCAAGGTGAAGGCACTAATCTGCGGTTATTAGTGCTTCTGTGGCAAAAGCGCTATCCCTAGGTGGAGCCAGATGTTGTAACATCCATCTTCATTGTTTATAATTTTCATTTTTCATTTAAAATCACTGAAAAATAGATAAGGCATAAATGGGGTGATGTAATAATTGCATATTGAAGCATATTGAAAAAAAGGAGCGATGCAATAATTGCACATTGAAATAGAAGGAAAACAAGTATTAAAGAGTTGACCATAGTTCAGTGATGCGATTAAATCACAATTGCAAATCACAGTAGAAGTGGTTATATATGAAGTGCTACCTCTGACGATTACGATTTACGATGGGCAGACCTGAAACAGATATACATTATGTTTAATAGTCCTAGCAGGTCCGCTTATCGTAGAGTTTATGTACATTGGTTTCGTCGATTGCGATTTGCGATTGCAGGCCAGACTCGAAACATATATACATTGTGTTTAAAAGTCCCGGTGGGTTTGCAGAGTGATGGGACAGACCCGATAGGGTTATATGGGTGCAATTAATGTTATTTGAAATCAGATATTATGTTATCGCTTATCGGATGCGATAGAGGCATGTGGAGTGTGACCGCGGAGGAGCGATATTGCGATTGCAATAAAGGCGTATCTTGAAAATTGTGCAAAGGCTTTGGAAAAGGTGGAAAAAGGTATGGTTATGCATTTTTATATGTATTTCTATTATAAAGGGTTATAATAGAAATAAGCACCAATAGGAGGTTTATATGAGTTAAGTCCAAGGTAATAAGATTATGGGGCTTGGATATATATATGTGGCATAAATCATAATCAAAGGGTTAATAAACATTAATTGAAGGATTAATGAAGAGGGGTTATAAAGTCTCGATAGAAAAGAAAGACTGGGCTACATGTATATGGGTTCCACCGATTGTGATATGCGATGGCTGGACCCGATATGGTATATACATTATGTTTAATACTCTGACGTGTCCGTCATGTCATCGATTGTTAAGGTTTGGGTTGATACACCATTTGAAAGTGCCGATTGCAATTTGCGATAGGAATTCAATGGAGCATTGAGTAGGTGGAACCGATGGAATTATGAAACAGATTTAATTCTTTTTGAGTTTCATGGTAAACCTGCACTTTGCGTTAATTTCATTGTATAAAGGGAAAATCAAGGTTTGGCCAATTGAAATGTGCTGGATACATGCCTAATCCTAGGTTTACACAAGTAAAACACAACTCATTATGGTAAAAGTGGACTAATAATTATTTAAGCATATACAAAAGAACTCAGGGGCCGATTAACAGAGTAAGCCAACAGTTATCCTCATCTTCTAGTTCAGTTATTTCTGGTTATTTTGTGTTCTTGGAGGTGTCTTTTACCCTCTGTAAAATTCTGTAACAATTTTTTCTTCATATAGTTAGAGAAGCAATTTTAATAATTTGGGCAGTTTCAAAAATCAACAACTATTCCACAATGTATAAAAAGATGAAAATTTACAAAGAAGGGATTCGAATTTTGGAGAACCCAGAGACAGGGCCATTTTATTCATGATATAATTGTTGATTAATGAAGAATCAAAAGTTTCCATGCATTTGTTGGGTATGATTTTGTAACCTCTCTATTATGTGCCATCTTATGTTTTCTTCCTTCAAGTATGGTAATGAAGCTACAGGTCTTTATTTGCTTAGGTAGATAAAGTTAAAGTTCCTTAAAAGAGCGCTCCTGTACTTGACATTCTCACCTTTCTTTCTAAGTTATAGATAGTAGTTTCTGTGCAAGGAAACATATTATCTTTAACTTCTCCAAGCTGTCATAGATAGTAGGTTCTGTGTTAAACAACGTATTGTCCATGATTCAGTTCTCACCTTCATAATTCTTCTAAGTTACAGATAGTAGTTTCTGTGTAAGGCAACATACTATTTTTAACTTCTTCAAGCTTTCTTCATTTATCATTCATATTCAGCTAATCAAATAGCATTATGATATTTCCTTGTCACCTAAGTATTGAGAGTAAAAAACCAAGTCTCTAGGTCTTTCATTCAAGAACACAACATATATCTAAGTGACAAATAAGTGACAACAAACAATAATTATTAATATCTTAAGCACAATTTCTCTATAGCCAAGAAATTGGTTTCTTAAGGTACAACACCGAGTACATCCCTCCACGCAAGGGTAAGACCAAAGTGCTGAAGGAAATTGACGAAAGCAAGGTTGCCTTGCACACACTTCTACTACCAGACAAAATTGTCTTTGAAGGACTGTGATTGGGGCCGATTCCTCTGTTGAAACTGGAAGATTGGGACTTAGCTGACCATGAGAATTTCTCGCACTTGGCGATAGAGCAACTAATGCATTGTGCTGTTGACAAACCACCGGGATGACTACATTGGAACCACAAAAGTGGCTTAAGGGAGTAGACAAGGCAAGTTTTCTCAACTTGCTATGGGTGCCACACTACAATCGCACCCCCATTACAGTATTGGTCATTAAGAAAATGCTATGCTTGGTGCATGATGGGTGTCTGTGGATGGAGGAGCCAATGCCCATCACCGACAGATTGATCCATAGGATCACACAGCTGCCCTACATAGGGGAAAACCCGGCCATGATGTTTGGCAGAAAAGGTGGTGAGCAGGCCCTCGCAAAGGCCATGAAGGAGGAATTCAAGCTCATAAAGAAGCCACGAGGCTATGCCATCTCGAGTATCTGCGACCCTACGGTCAAGGTGGCCATGTAGATTTTCGTGGGAAAGGTTATGAGGAAGTGTCACACAGATGAAGTGTTGACACCAGTCGTTGCTCTTGCAGCCCAATGCATCAAAGGAGTCCAGTTTAATTGGGTGCATTATCTCTGTGGTGAGTTCCTTGCAAACTATCGCAAGGCACAGGAGCTCAACAAGACCTTTCACTATGTGTGGCTCTTACTATATATTGTGCTGGTAGCTTGGGAGTTGCCAAAAGAAAGTCAATTCCGCTTGGTCGCGCTGGACCTGCTAGAAGCAACGAAGTATGCTTCACTGTGGGCGACCAAGGATGCTCAGCGCATCAAGGATAACAAGATCTTCTTGATCTTGATGGAAATGAACATTTGCATGGTTGCCAATCGCAAACCACGATTATCACCTACTGTGTTTACCAAACTGCAGGAGTATGCGGAGTTCATGGAAGAATTTCACCGTGTATCGATCAAGGCACGGAAGGAGCCTGAGCAAACATGGTATGACTTGCCTTACTTGACAACGGATGATGCGATTGATGTAGTACTTGATCGCTGGCTGACAGAGTGGTGCACTACCTCGTACTTGGTGGTGGGGTTGAGCAAGTCCACCACGTAGCGTAAAAAGGAGGAGACCAAGCTTAAGATGACGTAGTTGGCCAAGAAGAGGAAAAAGGAGGCTGTTGACAAGGCCTAGGCAGAGCATGATGCCACCCAGTAGGCGGAAAAGTAGAAAGGAGAAACAAAGCGTGGCTCTAACAAAGACATGAGGTCGCCTTCGCCCGAAACAGAGGAAGAAATGGACGAGCAAATAGAGCAGCATGGCGCCGACCCACAGATGACATCGAACCACATCAAGCATCCAAGGGAATAAGAAAAAGTGGGGTCAAGGAAGAAATACAAGGACAGTAAGGCGTCGCTAGACCCAATCACCCTCATAGAGGGAGATTTGCATGGCATTGGAGACATGGTGCAGGATGTCACCGTGGAGGCACTACAACAATTCGAGCAACAACGACAACTATTGGGGGCCATTTAGATAAGTCTGCAAGAGTTGCAAACCCATGCATCACAGGTTGGCATGATGTCCACCAGCCTCGCTATTGGTATTTCAGAAGCTTCTGAGATGCTACATGCAAAGGTCTCCTCAGTGATAGTGCTGCCAGATTTAGCACTTACCACAGAAAATGAAGCTGACAGGCCCACTGTCAGTGCCCTCAAGGGAGTGGGATTGAACTTGACAGCACTCCCTGGTGAGGCACTTCACCTATTGTAGGATGGAGTGATCGTGGAGTTGAGGGCTCGTGAACACCGCGCTGTGCAGGTAATCAGTGAGCAACAAATCAATAATGTGCATCTGGCCCTACAACAAGACTCTGCCATTGCCACCGTGACTGAAGTAACTGACCACAACAAATGCATAGTTTAGGTCATGGAGGAGGCATGCTGAATGGTCCTGGAGTTGGCCATTCCCAAGAGAGAACCAATCAAGGTGCATGTTCGCAAGCTTGCTATAGGGGTGCATGATGCTCGCACAGAGTTGGCTAAGGTTCAGTTGGAGTTGAACCTACAGATTGCAGATTTACAGTTGAAGGCCTAGCCTTCAACTCTATCGGAAGTAAAGGAGCAATATGCAATCCCTGTTATAGAGGCGATAACAGTAGTAGACAATGCAGTAGCAAACTGCAAACAACTTTTTGAATAGTCGTTCGAGGTCCTAACAAGCCTACAGGAGGATCCTAATGTACATCGACTGGAGAAAGAGGCGCGAGAACTGTAGTAGTGCTATGATGAAGTAAAAGGTACAATGCGCACCGTCGCTCTCATGCAGAGACTAACAAAGCCGTAGGAGGCCAAAACCTTGAAAGAACAGGTAGATGCAGTGCGGCACAAGGAGGCAGTGCTAAAGGCACGCTTGAAACCTTGGTTGGATGAAGCTTATTTGGTCATGGCCTATATTGAAGGCAAGCTTGCTAATCTGCAAGCAACTCAGCAAAAGCTTTAGGTTGACAGTTCATGACTAGTGACAGAGCACTTGGTTGAAGAAGCAAAGTAGGCAGCCGCACAGTGCACAGTCAAGGTTGCCATCATACATGTCGAGTTGGGAGTTCATCGCGCCAAGATATCCACGCTCACAGAGTGACTCAAGGGTGAGTCACCATGTTTGTGTTGGGGGCCTATTGAGAACGGGTTTCCCTAAGGATAGTTTTGGGGCTAAAAGCCCATGTTTTGGGACAATTTTGTAATAAAGTTGTAAAATGTCGACATTTTTTGGTCGTGGAGCGCGAAGGTGTCAAGAGTCATAAAGGGTTGTCCGCCCTTATCTTGTAAAGTGTAAAGTCAGCTGTAAAGATCCACCCATGGTCCATGGAACATGGGATTGTATAAAAAGGAACTAAGTAAGTAAGATCTAAGTAGTTTGAAGTTGATAGCGAAGAATAGATTAAGGAAAGCATTTGATTCTAAGTGTTCTTGGGTCTTAGCGTAGGTAGAGGCTTTGTAGCTGAGTGTGCAGAAGACTAGGGTGGAAGTTCGCAATTGAGTGTGTGGACCCCTGCAGCTGAGTACGCAGGGTAGAGAGAGTCAATATTAAACCGAAGATATCAATAAAGAGAAGTATTCTGCAAATTCTGTGTATTTATTTCTTGTTAATGCATCTGGTTAAATTGCATTCTGGGTTTAATTTACGATGTTCATGTGATGTGCGAATGTATGTGACTACATTGGTTAATTAAATACAAGTAAGGATATCAGTTTACACGGCACTAACTGTGGTTGATTAGTAAGATAAGTAAAACACTTAAGATAACTTGGGAACCTATACAATACGCTGTCATAGTAGCATGGAAGTACCTGGATCATGGGTTAAGATTGCGTGAAGTTCAATTGTACACCTTCGGAGAGGTACTGAAAGGTGGAATAAAGAGGTAGATTGACAGAGCCCTAAGGCTTAGAAACCTGCGCGAAAGTAGGGGTTGAAGGTAAAAGCTGACATCACAACCATCCCAGGGTGTGGAAACTTGGTTCCAGCATCCCCCCATACTGCTTTGGGTGAGTCTTCAGTTCGCACTTTACAGGCTGATGCCGAAAGGGCCAATAGTGTAGGGATTTGTTTGGCTAACTAATGCTGAACTTGGGTTAGGCCCCACAAAGCCAACAGATGGTTTGATTTCCACATCATTAACATCAAATAATATTTGGAATGGAACTAGCCCCTTTGGGATTATGTTTTACTCCAACTGCAAAATTTTCTGCTCGAATAGATTCCTCCCAAGGAACATGATGTACAACTCCTTCAATTTCCTCAATATCATTGCCCTCTTGGTCTATTAAAAAGTTAGAAAATTATCCAATTACTTCCATAAAGAATTTAATCTGATTTTTGTCCTAAAAAACTTGCCAATATTTTACATTGTTAGGCACAGTGGGTTTATTCCTAACCTCAAATTCATACTTGAGTAGGGGATTTTGTGGGGGATTGAAAGTCATGGTTGCTGTTACTAGAGAATCAACCATTCCATTTTTCTCTCCCAGAAAAAAATGAATGTTATATGCCAAAACTAAATTTTCAATCAGATCCCATACCTTGTTTCTGTAGCATATCAACCTGAGATGTTTGGTTTGACATTGATTCCTAATTTGTTTTATGACTAATTTAGAATCCCCAAAAACTATCAAACACTCAATTTTTAGATTTCTAGAAGCTTGTAGGCCCAACACCAATGCTTCATATTCAACAATATTATTTATAGTGTCAAATTCTAACTTATATGAGAGAGGGATGAGGTTACCTTCAGGGGATATCAACAACACTCCTGCTCCATTTCCTTCCTTGGAGTAGGCCCCATCAAAGTATAACTTCCAAACATAACCAAATTTCATGTGCTACTGATTGTCATGTGAGGGAATTTCCACTTTGGTGTCTTCCATAACTCGTTCATCGATTTCTAACACAAGACATGCAATTTTTTTTTCTTGGCCATGTATTGGTGAGTTATTGGAATTATCCACCTTAGTGACAATTTTTACAAATCTTGACTCTCTGTACAGTCTGCATTCTTCTCCACCAAACATTGGGATAGTGGCATATGTGAGGTCAAGTTTGATGGACCCTCCAAGCTTCATTCCCCATGATCTGGAGAGGAGCATACTAAATCTTGCAGGAATGTATGTAACCATGATGTCCATTACTACACCCTTCAATGGGATTTGATCTATATTAACCATCAAATCCTTGATCATCCCAAGATGCTTCACTTTTTTAGAATCAAAGGAATATAAGTTCTTATATGGTCCTTTTTTTTATTTTCAGGCCCAACTGCTCCATGAAAGACATATGCATCAAATTATGGGAAGCCCTTGAATCAAGCATACGATTATGAAAAAGTAAATGATGAATCACTAATGTAACATAGAGTGGAGGTGTGGAAGGGTTTTTCTCCTCCACATATGGACCAAACATGATCACATGCCTTTCTTCCTACAAATTTAAATTGTCTTGTGATGAGGCAACATGAGACACATCCATGAAATCAAATATTTGTCTTTTATAGACAAGATGTTTCAACAATTCAGTCAAGGGAATTGATATATTCACCTTCTCTAAATCCTTTTTTAAACTAAAGGCAGAGGCATTCCTATCCACCTTCACTGGCTCAATTGGCTCTTTATTTTCTTGATGCACTGGCTTGGTTTGTATTGGTATTTTCTTTGTATTTGCAAATTCAAACTTAGAATGAGTGGGGTGGGAGGTTTCTCCTTTGGTTGTCAAATCAGAGCTGGAAGGTTTTTTCCCCTTATTAGTTTGTTTGGAGGTGGCGGGTTGGATAGGTTCCTCATTTTGGTCTTGTGTCCAAGATATTTTCCTGGACCTCAAATCATATCTTCTACGTAGTTTTGCTTGCATGAAATCAACAAACTACTTGCAGTAAGCATCTAGTTCTTATTTTTCCAAGGGAACATCTGGATCATCTTCCTCTCCTCCCCATGCTTCTGTTTCATGTTCTTCGTATGAAAAATTTGAGTATTTATTCTCCTAAACATTGAGGGAATCTTCAATGCCTTCATCAAGATCATCTTCAATGCCTTCATTAAGATCATCTTCTATATACAAGGGACATTGTATTTGGCCTTGATAGTCTTTTATTTCTCTTTGCAATAGTTGCAAAGGAGGTATCCTATATTGGGGATTGGAGTTTCTATTTGGACCTTTTTGTATCTATCGAGGATGGTTTTTTCCTCCAACTCTAACTTCACTAGCTTGTTTGAGAGGTTTCTAATCAACTTATTCATCTCATCCAACTTCTGCTCCTCAGTTTCCTTGACTTGACTAAAGGAGTTGGCTTCCTCTTTTCCCCTTCTCCTATCACTATGTTCTCCCTTTCCCTTCAACTTCCCTATAGATGAAAAGTTTTCTTCTACTTCCAGAGCATCAGTCTAGATCTGGTCTAGTGTGAGGGATTTCCTCTCTCTGAGGATAAACCCAAAATCTGATTCAAAGGCTCCAATAAACACCACCTTAGCTCCTATCTGTGAGGCTTTAATCTTAGCAGGAAAGATGTTATACAATTTATTAAATCTTTTTATAAATTCGGTGACATCTTCATTGGGCCTTTTTCTTTATTGCGTTAAATTCAGTTAGAAAATATCCATGGTCTTTCTTCTCCCCCCATTTATGCATAAAGATGTTCTCCAATTCCTCCCAAGTGTTAATTGAGTTGTTAGGAAAGGTTTTGAACCATTTTCTAGCTTCCCCATCTAAATATTGAACAAATAGCCTCAATACCAGGTCTAAGTGTTCTAAATTCAAATTTTATGCAAACACACAAAAGATATCAATATGTTTCTAAGTAGTGACATCATCTTTCCTATTGAATCTAGGTAGGAGTTTGAGGTAGTCTTGAGGAATTACATTCATAGGCTCCTGCAAATTCAAAGGGGCATATCTGTTGAGAAAAAATTCAAGGAAAATGATATTTTGTAAGGGAGGTTGAAAAATATTTACTGCATGACCTAGGTGAGGGGTTCGATGAACAACACTAGATGAGATTGGGTGTGAAATAACTATGGAAGTTTGAGATGGACTAGTAATAAGAATGTATTTAAATTCTTCAAGTTCTGGGAAAGCATGAAATGTAAAAGGATCATAACTAATAGAGACCACTTCAGACTTGGGTTATGAAAGGAAAAAGCCAAGAGAATTTATCTCAGCTTTTTGAGAACTAGAAGATGAACTCTATGGGTAAAAAACAACAGGGTCGAGAGTTCTAGGGGTTATTTCTTTCCATATGATTTTAGAGATGATTCTTTATAGGTTAGAGACAGAAGGAGTCCTCTGATGGGAGATATCAAATCGAATATGAGGCCTCCTAGAGGCCAGTGTTATATTCTAAAGACTTTGCTAGGTGAGAGATCTCAACCCACACTTTCTTCGCTCACCATACAAATGAACGCACACATTTCCACCCAGGGAAATATATTCTGATTCGTTCCCCAACAACGACACCAAAAAATGTTTTTTCTCCTGGAGACAACCCCAAGTTGAGAAGAGGTGAGTGCCTAGGAAATCTTCGTATGTTTTTAAAAAATAGACCTGTTCGACTCAAGAACTATAGGTAAAATGACTGAATCTAGTTAAATCACCCTTCTCAAGGAAAATTCAATTTACACATAGATAATATTTTGTTATAAATAATTAATGCTTAGATCTGGTGGGCTACAAATAGAGAGTATGGTTTCACTAGTTGTTGTATTATAGATAAAAGAAGAAATACAAGGAAAGGAACTTAGTGCGGAAGGCTAATGATGGAATCATGTGCATTAAATTCCAGTAGAATCTTGAAAAATGTAAAGGAAATGAGATATAGAAACCATGGAGCGCATTTTAAGGCCTTCAATCTCACACATTACAGGTACCATTTGCCATAACATAACATAGGTAAATATGTTTTTTAAGATTGAATCCAATAACTACAATTACACAATTTCCGAGAGGAAAGAAACACATATAAAATAATAAACAGAGATAAAATTACATACTACACATCTCAGTGCTTGGAATCACCAAAAATTTCTTCATTAATCTTCAAGAACAATATACATCTCATAAGTTCCTAAGACTTGAAAAACTTGTAGAAAAATACAGCATCTGGAAAAAAAAATCAAACCCTTACTAATGAGTTCTTCATCCCTTTTATAGGGAGAACCAAAATGAGAACAACTTACAAAAACTTCTGGAAATGCTACAACTGTCTAAGCTAATCAGTCGTCCAAGCATCCAGTCCAACTGTCCTGATTATTACATAATTGACTTGATTCCTTTCTTGAAAATAAAATATTTACACAATTACAGAGAAGAAATGAAATTGTCATGAAGTTCGAAACATAATATCTTCATTGCTGACCCCTTTGATCCCTTGAGGTGGACCTAGTCTCCATTGTTCTGACTCATTGTGGGTGAAGTAGATCTAGTGTGGCAATGTGAATAAGAGAATTGTAGGCCATCCTCAAGCTTGTGAGTTCGATGTAATTTGGCTTGGCTACTAACAAGGTCTTCATAAGACATAACAACTGAAAATCTCTCTGTATATATATTACTATGGTTCTACCCTTGAGAGTGGTAGTATTTTCATGTGATGATTCTACCTTGTTCTTGACCTCTACTAATAACTGCTCATACTACTCCAATGGTAGCAAATTTCCTTGAAAATCCCAATAGCTAGGCATTCCTTCTCTAGTTCCGTGGTCAAAATTAGAGTTGAATGCTGCAACCAACCTTACCATCTCATTCATGCATTTCTCAGCCTTTTCCCTTGCTTCCTTTTTCTTGATCATTTTGGAAAATTCCACAAACACACCTATCATGTTAATGATGTCCATTTCCCTCAAATAATCAACTAAATTTCTCATTATGGTACTTGATAAATTTCTTAACAGTGTTGACATTCTTAGCATCCTCCTCTTTGGATGAAAGGATAGGGAATTCAATGGTCATTACTGCAGCTTTTTGTTCTGCAATCAATTTCAGGGGGTTCCCATATCTTTTTTTATCACAAAGATGATATAGTTCAGGATTAGTTGCATCACTTCAATGAGGGGCATGTTTACCTTCAACATATTCTTCAGTGCTTTAATCTCATCTTGTGCCACCTGATATTTATTGTTGAGTTGCTCCACATTTGTTAAATGGGTGGAATGGAGATGTTTCTCCTTGTTTTCAAGCATGTGTTTGGTGTTTTCCAAGTTGACTTGAATCTTCTTAAGCTTTCTCTCTGATAACTGCAAATTAGTGAGAGCCTTGGTTAACTACTTAGTTGGGTTTTGTGGGTTGTATGGCACAGTGACAACAAAAATGTGATAATTAATCCTTTTTTTGCAACTATGTTATCTTCAATTTTAGGGCTACCACCTTGATATTTATTTCTATAAATTCCTTGTCTAGGATTTCCTTCTTGTTTTCTGTTAGTACTATGTGATTTCCCTAGGCTGAGAAAGGAATCCCAGAGGTAACCACAAACTGCTTTAGGCAAAAATTTAGCCCTTCTAGCCTAGAGAGGGATCTTTCACTTAGGTTACTCAACAAATAGGATATTAGGCTAG
The DNA here is from genome assembly GCA_031772625.1 of Pinus tabuliformis. Classification (NCBI taxonomy): domain Eukaryota; kingdom Viridiplantae; phylum Streptophyta; class Pinopsida; order Pinales; family Pinaceae; genus Pinus; species Pinus tabuliformis. The sequence goes on from CM062818.1 coordinate 1,078,417,865, forward strand.
GTAATAAGCTCAACAAAGTTTTATTTTTAGAGGTCTATTGATAAGAAAAGGGGCAGATCCATTGGGCATGGAGTCATGTCAAATTAGATTTTGTCTAGTGAGATGATGGAAACATAGAGGGTTTCTCCATAGGGGAAAGGTAGGCAATTTTGGTGGTGGATTTAGATAAAATTTCTATAGGAGGCGAATGTAGAAAGGGTGAAAGACAAACACATTAGAGCATCAAATCACAGATGAATTCTAAAGTGCTGCTTTAAGCTAAAAACATTAATGACTTGGAAAAATAAAACATAACATTCATTAAACATGAATTATGAATTAATCATTTCGTTTTACAAGTGAGAAGATGCACATTAAATAGATGTAAACACATAGATAACTTACAACACCAAAGGAGCACAAAACCATCCAAATTTTGACTCATGAATTCCTGCAAATTCCACCTCTGTATTTCATTGATTCACTGGCAAAATGTTTTCAAAAATACAACGCACACAATCTTTTCCTCTAATCAACCAACATAAACACTTAAAATGATTTTGATATCTTTATACATCATTAAATATTCGATCTCCTACCCTAGGTGGTCGAATTCATTGACTAAATCCAACTTTTAACTAGATACATCCAAAACTCGTGCATATATTGGAAAATAGAAACAATTTCGCCTACTATCAATCACTTCCTAATACATCATTGACTTCGAATATTGACCAGTGGACATTAAACACATCCCTTAGGATAATTTTCCACCTATTTACAGAATCTAATCCACTACTAGGAGCCCAAATTAAAAATTTGAAACAAAATGGAGCTGACTGTTTCAACGCATTAGGCAGACTTGCATCTCATTGAAGTGGCTTCCATTCTATGTATGGTTGCGGCCCCTGTACATAAAAAATAAGTAAATGGGAATGATTCAAATACGCCTATGATGGTGCTGGACCTCCTAAACCAGATTCAAACTGCTTGTAGACATCAATTTGACCTGTACCCCACTTTTGTAGTACAATGTCTGTTTTTGTAGTGCCTCCAAAAACTGAAAACATGGTGACTTTTTCTTAATGTCAAATGTTGGAAATAGTAAAATGGACTCTGGAACCTTCATAGAACTCCCTCATGGCAACAAAACTTCCAACTTAACTATCCCACAATTATCAAAATTTATATAGTAAGAGCGCAACAAGCCCCTTGTTGGTTTGAAAGTTTCATCAAGATTTTACCTTTTTTGATCCTTTGAGCCAAAAAAAAATATTTCAGAGTTGGGTTGAGGTTTCCTACTGGAGATTCACCTTTTTAATAGCCTCTGCGAGTAATTCCAACTTACCTCCTTTCCTCTTCCTTCCAACTTCTTTAACTTCAGTGGGCTTATTCTTCACCAACCCGAGTCTTCTTTTGAGGACCAGGTTTTGTATATATAATTTTTTTACTTGGCTATACAAAGGCAAGTTCCACTTCAGTTTATACTTAGATTTGTCAAGGACTAGTATAAAAACCTATACCTCTCTAAACAAGGCCAAGTTATCCCTACGATATTTCTCTGCAGGTTGGCCTACTTGATGTTGTATTCCTTCAAGATGTTCCAGTAGCTTCTAGAATTCCTTATGTTCATAAAAAACCATAGGATGAACAATATCCTTTTCTTGTATATGCACCATGGTAGCAGACCTAGTCCTAGGTCTCCTATAATTCTCAACTGACTCCTTCAACTCTTCGACATCAATGATAATTTTACCTTTGCCTTTGGAAACACGTTCCAATGTTTCCTTTGATGGATCTTCTCTTCTAGGCTGGATAGTTTCTTGAGGCACTTTATGCCTAAGCTCCCTATTCTCCTACTGCAAGTAAGCTATTATCACATGGCCTTTGTCTAATTGATCTTGTAACTCCCTAATTTTTTGGTCCTTTTCATCAATTTCCACTTTTCTTTGCATGCTCTCTGATTCCATAACTTGAATTGGTGATGATGGAGGAACCAAAAGTAATCTCTTGGATGCAGTTCTAGTTCTTGGCACCCTTAACACATTTTATACCTCATGGGAAAAATGTAGCTTCTTAGCACTTTTCTTACCAACCAATATACTTTTAGTCAAAGGTTTCTTGACTGAGCTTTCCATTGTAGGTGAAGCTTCTTTAATCACAACTAAAGGAGTGTCTTTCTTAGTATTTTGATTGTTTGAAGATTGGGCTACCCATCCTGAAGAAACCAAGAACTCCTACCATGACTACTCTTTCTTCTCAAGCTCCTTCATTATTAGAAATTTAGTTAATGAAAAATGAAACAAATTTGTCTCAACTTGACTTCCTTCAGTTTGAACTCGGTCAACAATTCTACATAAACTCGTAAATAGATAATAGGGAAGATTCAAATATTTCTTGCTAGTAAAATGAATTAAAAGCCTAATGTGATAGTGATACACCCTATTGAATCTCCCCTCACATGTGAAGTACTTTTGGATGACCTCTAACAATTTTCTATGATGATCTCATAAATAACTCCTTGGAAGAGATGGACCATACTCTTTCCTGTGTTTTGGCTTGAGAAAGTCCTTGAAATCAACCAAATCAAAATCCATTCCTTTGAACCATTCCTCTCCACTCAAAGGTATCTCAATGGACCCAGCTATTGATTGAGCTGAGACTGGAAAATTCATACTTCCCATATTTTCTTGTACACCATCAAAACCCCTAGAAAATTCCATTGTCAATTGCAAGTGATATTCCTAAATTCTCTCACAAAATCTCATACACCCTACTCGTTCAAAATCCATCCTAATGGCTGGATCTACATTAACAACTGTGATGTCCTATGGTTCAAAACGTACAATGGCTCCCCCTTTATGTTTTTTGTCTTCTGGTGTTGACATAGTTTCACTTTTTCAGCAATGGATATTTTAAATTTATGAACAACTTGTTTGGGAAATAATGGAGGTGTTATGGATTTTAAATCTTGTGACAAGATATTAAAACACAACCAAACAATTTCACCAAGAATCACAATGACAGACTTTCTCAGGAAAACCCTATAGGACTCAGAATTTTGTAATTGTTGGCAAAAGATTAAAATAGGGACAACCACAATGCACAAACCAGGAACACAATGCTAAAGCAATTCGACCTCTAAAACACCTTTGAGCATAAATTTTAGGGAAAAATATTTGTTACAATGTTTGGACCAAGGCAACAATTTACATGGAGATGATCTCATAGTGAAAAGGAAATTTGGCAACGAGAAAAGAGGTAAATGTCTCACTATGTGGATCCACAGTAGGTTAAGATGAAAAGGCAGTGTTGAGAAAGAAAAAAGCAACGCATTGCAGAAAAGCAACGGGAACAATTTTGTTCTTTTTGCAAGCTCCAAACAGTTTGCACTAGCTTCAAAATGTAATTTTAGAGTTCTATAATGATTGAGGGACAAAGAGAAAGCCAAATTTTCACTTGTGAGGGGATTTTGACTATCGATATGTGAGAAATTGAGCATTGTGTGGAGTTGCAGCGCCCCTTCCTCCCTTTCTCACCGAAAGGACTAGATCTCCTAAAATTTATGATGCCAATAATGAAGAGCTTAGCGCTAAGGGATAATAAGTAAGGTTCAAATGATCACCTAGGATGGCTTGGAGTGAGAGTGAACGTGCTGATCATGACTTGGAAGAGAAACATCATGAATGCACAACTTTTTTTCTGAAAATGCAACGCATTGGGAATTTAAATGATTTTCCTCTGACCACTATCCCTTGTTGAGCTCATATGCTATCCTTTTGAAATGAAATCCAAATTGATATAAGAAAGCCTCCAAATATTTGTCATGATCATTACATGATTTCTTTGATGAAGAAACTATTACCAAACTTAGTTGGCCTACCAACTATGACTTAAGATGGGACTAAGCAACTCACACTAACTAAGGACTTGTAACATGATTTTTGTACCCTTTTGTAAGTGACCAAAGACTTTTCCTGATTTCCCTTTGTAAGGAAAAACATAACTTTAAACATTTGCCTCTTAATAAAAATGGAAAGCATTACATGATACCCAATCTAGACCTAGATCATTTAAAAAATAATAATCAGTTGATTAATGACTAATATTTAGAATTTTAACCTTAGATACATAAAAATGCTAACAAGACTAAGATTCCTAGACATAGGACACTAACATTTTCCACCTTAGCCAAATCTTTGGTTTGTACATGCTTTGCATCTAGAATTTTAAGTTGCTTCCTTAATGATTAGATCTCTAAATGTGAGCCTTTTGTGATAACATCTATGGGCACTTCATCATTTTTTTCCACCCATAGTTTTATAATTAGCTCCTTGTACCCTTGATTTTGTAGATGGAGGGCTCTCGAATTGGCCTTTTCCTACCTTTTTTTAGTAGCTATCTTCTCCAATAGCTTCTTAACCTTATTGATGGTTAATGCTCCCTTGCTTAACTCACAATAAATCATTTCCCCTACCCAACTATGAAAATTAATCTTGTCCTTTAAGGGGACACTAGTCATATCCCAAGACAAGTCCACTGTTCTGAACTATGGCCCAGATGGGAGGGAGTACATTGAAGGGTCATACAAGGAGAGATTCACTAGTTTCTCTTCGAGTCCATGGCAGCTAGAAGCATGGCCTGTTAAGGAACTGAATGAGAAGCTAGTTGTGATAACTTCTCATCCCTAATTTTTTTTTTTTTTCTCCTTTGTCATCTTCCCTTCCTCCCATTAAGGGCCTACTGCTAATGTGCTTCCAATTTAACTCATTATTTCTACCTTAGTTGAACTCGAGGTGGAAATTTGTTGTGGATCCTTTAATTTCACTTGGAAGCTTGGCTGGTCTAGTTTCTTCTCAATCAATTTGACCTTAATCTCCTCGTCAATTTTCTCCTATATTTTTTCTTTCTTGGTTAAGGATGCATCCTCCATCACGGTATATCTTACCTCATCAATACTCCTCTTCTGAGTTTTTTCCTTTGGGCTTGGTGTCTCGACTTCCATCTCTGTATTGATGGGCCATGAATCAAAGTGATCCTTACATTCTAATTTAGGTTTATATTCACATTCATAGGTAAAGGCATTAATATCTTTCCTTCTACTAGATATGATACCATGAGGATCATAATGGCACACCTATCCTATTTCAAAGTTTAATTCCTTTAACATAATTTCAACCTATTGGAGAGCTTGTTTGGAGTTCACAAAAAAGGGAACTACAATCATTAGAAGCTTGAAAATATAACCCTTTTTGGTAGGGACAAAATGGATTTGGTCTATATTTAGGATCTTCTTGATGAACTCCAAAGAAAAAATTCTCATGGGCATAAACACAGGCAATTGGTAAGGAGGTAGTTCAAACCCACATACCTTGATTTCTCTGTAGTCTTCTAACAAGTACCAATCACCCACCCTAACATCCTTTATAAGTTGAAGAATATTTTTCTATTGAGGGAATACTCTAGGAAGGGAGACTTCATTGATAATTTTATAAGTAGTGGCCATGAAAGTAGAAATAAATTGTGAAAACCCCTCATCGTTGGTTTTCTTCTTCAGAGAATGTGCAATCCAACTATAAATTTTCTTTACTTATTGGAGTCTACATTGTTTAGGCCTACATAACCATATTACTCCACATGAGTGTATAGGAACAAATAAACCAATATGAATTAGTATTTGAAGTAGGAGGCAAGGTAAAATTGTGTTATGCAACTAGCTCACAAAATAGAAGAAAAGATATATCAAAGACTTAAAAATTATCCTCTTTGGGGGAGAAACTTCCTTTACATTAAATAAATGAATAATTCTTGTGTGATAAAAATGACAAGACCTCCTTGGCATATATAGGATTCTAAGGGGTCACAATATAATCAGAGCCTACATAACAATAATAACAATAATGGCTTCTATGGAGCACAACAATAAAAATATGGGGGCTACATGGGCACAACAATAACAATAGGGGGCTACACTAATAATGAAAATAAGGGGGATACACTAGTATTATAGGGACCTAACATGCCCCTCTTCTTCATAAAAGTGTTTTCATCAACACTTGAGTAGTTATGGATGCTTCTATATAAAATTCTCATCCTCCCATGTGGAATATTTAGCACGTAAGTTCTTCCAGCTAATGAGATACTCTAAAATTGATCGATTCCAAAGCTGTCAAGTTCTTGTTTCTGTGACTGATTTTAGCTCCAATATGATTTTTCCTTCTTTGTTAAGTTATGGAAATACTGTTTGAATTGGAAGATTTTCACTGATAACCTTCTTTAAGCATGAAACATGGAAACGCGGGTGTACTTAGGAAGACACAGACAACTCCAATTTATATGACATAGTACCAATATTTTGCAAAACCTTGTAAGGACCATAGTACTTGGGTAATAATTTATTGTCCTTCTTAGATTTCTTGAGAAAAATTTGTTTGTATGGTTGTAGCCGTAAAAATACCCAGCTGCCTAAATCAAAACTTCTTTCAGTATGTTGTTGATCTTCCTGTTGTTTCATTCGATTCTACACTAGAGTGAGGTTATCCTTTAAGAGTTGTAGAACTTGTTGTTGATGCTCGATGTGATCTTCCACTGCTTGAACCTTATAATTTTCTCTTAAATATAATGTGATGCATGATGGATGATATCCATAAAGTTCTATAAATGGTGTCATTTTTGTTGCAATATGGAAGGAAGTGTTATATCACCATTTAACCAAAGGTAACCACTTGACCCATTATGTTTGTTTATCAGACACAAAGCAACACAAATATCCTTTAAAACATTTGTTCACTATCTTAGTTTTCTTGTCATATTGAAGATGATAAGATGAACTATGAGCTAATTGAGTACCAAGTCAAGAAAATAATTTCATCCAAAAATTTCCATTGAAAATGGGATCTCTGTCACTTACAATAATCTTTGGGATTCCATGTAGGTTTTGAATTGTTTCCATAAATTTAGTAGCAACTATACTGGCTTTAAAAGGATGAGATAATGCAAAAAAGTGTGCATACTTGTTTATCAACTACCACCATGATGACACTCTTTCCTTCAAACTTGGGTAAAAATGTGATAAAATACATTGAAACTTCCTCCCAATGCTGACTTAGAATGGCTAAAGGTTGTAATAGACCTGGGGTCTTAATTGTCTCAACTTTATTTTATTGGCAAACCAAACATTCTGCCACAAACTTCTGAATATCAGATTTAAGGCCATCCCAAAAAAATTCCTTCTTGACCCTGTGGTAAGTTTTTAAAAATCCTGAATACCCTCCTAAGGGGGAGGTGTGCAATTCCAAAAGAATCTTTTGTTTGAGTTGCGAATTCTTACAAAGATATGAGTGATATTTGTACCATAATGAATAATTTTTCCAGATAAATGTATCAGACGTACTAGAATCTTGCTGCAAATTTTGAATGAGTGTCCACACGTCTTCGTCATTCTTCCATTCATCCCTTTCTTTAGTTATCCAGCCAGGTTGGATAATAGAAATGACACAGAGCAATGCTTCCACATCGTCATCCTTTCTCGAGAGTGCATATGCAACAACATTTTTCTTCCCTTTTTTGTAGATGATTTCAAAGTCATAAACCAACATCTTTGTGACCCATTTTTGTTGTTCATGAAGATAATCTTTGTTCCAAAAATTATTTGAGACTATCTTGATCAGTTTTTAGCATGAAGTGTCTTCTCATTAGGTAAGGTTGCCATTTCTTTAGTGCATGTAGTATTGCCAACATTTCCTTCTCATAAATTCGTTTTTGTAAATATTTTCCCTTGATTGGATGACTTTCAAAATAAATGGGTCTTCCTTGCATTAAAGCATCGCCAATTCCATTTCCTAAGGCATCATATTCCATAATAAAGGTTTTTGTGAACCAGTTCTTGGCACATTGCCTCTTTAAGATGTTCAAAGGCCTTAGTTGCTTCTCAAATCGACGAAAATTAATATTTCTTTAGTAATGTTGTTAGAGGCACTGCTATTCTCCCATAATTCTTAACAAACTTGCAATAATACCCTGTGAACTGGAGAAATCATTGAAGATGCTTTAAGGTTGTGGGGATTTTCCATTCCTAAATGGATTTAATTTTGGTAGGGTGTACTTTATCACCCTCATGAGACATAATATGAACCAAATATTCCACCTCATGTACTTCAAAGAAACATCTGTAGATTTTTGCATATAATTGTTTCTCCTCCAATAGTTTGAGCACCCTATCAACATGTTGAACATGATCCTTCCAAGACTTGCTGTAGATTAGTATATCATCAAAAAATACTAACACAAAATTTCCAAGGAAAGGTTTGAAAATGGAGTTCATCAAACCTTGAAATGTGGAAGATGCATTAGTAAGGACAAAAGGCATGACCAAAAATCATAATGATCTAAATGAGTTCTAAATGCTTTTCTTAGAATGTCTTCAGTCTTCATTCTAATTTGATGATATCATGAACAAAGATCCAACTTGGTGAAGTAAATTTCTCCATGTAATTCATCCAACGATTCATTAATGTCAGGAATGGGAAATTTATCTTTAATAGTGAGCTTTTTGAGCTCCCTATAATATGGACACATATGCCATGATCCATCCTTCTTGTCCTCCAATACTATTGGAGTAGAGAAATAACTTTGCCTAGGTTGAATTATATCAACCCCTAGCATTTCTACAACCGTACGTTCAATTTCACTCTTTTGGGCATGGGGATATCTATAAAGACTGATGTTTGGAGGAACACTTCTTGGAGTCATTTGAATAGCATGATCATGGTCAAAAATAGGTGGGAGGCCTTTGGGAGTCTCAAATACCTTGGAATTATTGTCCAAGACTCTTTGGAGATCAGGGGAAATCGATGATTTCGATGTTTGAACCTCTAGTGAGCATAATTGTGAAATTACACCCCGTTGTTATTTCTTTAGAATATTTGTCATGCCATTAGATATGATTATCTTTCCTGGTTTCCCTGTGATACCCATTAATTCAACTTCCTTTCCTTCCCAAAACAATTTCAAGAAAATTTCTTTAAAATTAAAAGCTATTGTACCCAAATATTGTAACCATTGGACTCCTAGTACAACATCAACACCAGCCCTTGGAATGGAAATCATTGGACTATAAATACATATTAACCCAGGGTTAGTTTGATATTATGGCACTTTCCAGAGAAATTTATAGTTCCTCCATTTTCAACCATCAATTGACACTCTGGTGTTGGATATAGGAAGCAATTCAATTCCTTGGCTATCTTACAATGAATAAAATTATGGGTGCTACTTGAATCAATAAACACTATTACCTTTTTATTCTTGATATGTCCTTCTCTCTTGAGAATTTGGAGAGTGGTAATTCTTGCCAATGCATTACAATATATGGTTGGATTCATTTCTTTTTTATCTAGGGTTGGTTTTTGGTGTATATCCTCTTATTTTGACATTTATTGTTACTTTTATTCCTCTTCTTCATAATCTATGTAAAATAATTTATTCTCAGCACACTTATGACCTTTAGTGTATTTTCTATCACAAAAGTAACAAATCCCTTTTTTTATTTTTTTCTTCCAATTGTTGTGGTGTCAACCTTGTAGTTTGTGGAAGGCTAGGAGCAACAACACTTCCATCTTTATAGTTGTGATTGGTATAATTCCTTGTTGCCATAATTTTTCTTTCAAATTTTCTTGCCACCCTGAATGTCTTCTCCAATAAATCATGTTCCCAAAGGTGAAAATCATGTTGGATGTTATACTTTAAAGTCCATATGAAGACATCAATCCTATGCTCCTTTAGAATATCATTACCCTCATATTCAATTTTTGTAAGTCCTCAATGTGCTCTATCATTGAACCATTTTGTTTGAGATTTATCAATTGGCTAAAGAAGGTGTTGCTCTTTGTATCCTCATAATGTGCTATAATTTCCTCTCTAAAAATTGACCAAGTGACAAGTGGTTTATGAGAACAAAGCCATCAATACCAAAAAAATTTATTGGGTTCTAAATATAAAGTTGCAATGCTTACCTTTTGTGTGTGTTGAACAATATGGAGATCAAAATATTGCCCCATCTATAGTATCCATGTTACTGAATCCTTGCCATCAAACTTCCTCATATCGATCTTTGGAATATGGTGGGTCTTCAATCCAAAGGTAGAGTCTCTAAAAATCATGATTAACATTCATTTTTTTCTCATCATGAGTTTCATCTAATACCTTTTCTCTATTAGGAAGCATTTCTTGTAGCAAATTTTTCAAACCTTCCATATCTTATTTTAATCCATCATTCAAACCTTCCATGTCTGCTTTTAATCCATCATTAAAACCTTGCATGTCTTATTTTAAACCATTATTCAAACCATCCATCTTAGCTTCCATTTCATTTTTGGCTACTCTTCGTGAGTGCAAAATTTGTTGCACCTCGTCTCGTAATTTTGATATATCATGTTGTATTTATTCCTCTTCTTCATGCATCATAGTATAGCTTTATTACTATTTCCATTTTATTAATTTGAGTCATTATGGAATCAAAAAATGACATTTATGCTTCATTATGCCCCTTGAATCACTTCAAACTTTTTTTTCAAACAAAACTTATGGAAATTTAAAAAAAAAACACACCTTTTTCTTGATTTGCAGGAGCTCGATATTGAAGATGTTGTAGCTCAGTGATTTTGGATCTCCAAGGTGTAAATGTTTGCCTTGTGGTATCCCTCTGAGTCTTCTTTCCAACTCCATAAGTCAGACTAAGATTGGATTCTTCAAGAAAGAGTTATGCCCAACCTCCCACGATGACCTAATTATAGATTGGTTTAGTAGAGCAAACTTGTACACAATTCCACGTCACTCTTTTGACATTTGGCTTTGAAAATGATACACGACAACTACTATCCTTGAAAATTTAGTCACCTTTTATGAAATTCAAATCTAATGCTCAGAGAGAAAGTTATGATGATTTTCCTTAGGTCACTTGTTTGAGATTCAATTCTGGAGCCTGCAAGAACCCTAACTTCCTTGGATCATATCCTTTAAAATATAACGAACCAAGATCTAAAGTTCATACAATATGTTCACCAATATTTTGTCTCTACGTGGTCCAAATTTCAGCTTCATAAGCCTCGTAGAAAAAGTTATAGTGAAAATGCCAAGATGACCTGTTTGAGGAAGTGAAACCCTAAAATCCAAATCTCTGATACCAAATGTTATGCAACCAACTCAAAAAATATAAGAAAAGATAGATCAACAACAGTAAAATTATCCTCCTCGCGGGGGAAACCTCCGTTACATTACATAAATGAATAATTCTTCGATGATACAAATGAAAAGACCTCCTTAGTATATATAGGAGTCTAAGTGGTCACAATATAATTAGAGCCTACATAACAATAGTGGCTTCTATGGGGCACAACAATAACAATATGGGGTCTACATGGGCATAAAAATAACAACACGGTTCTACAGTAACAATAACAATAAGGTGGCTACACTAGTATTATAGGGACCTAACAAATTGGTTGCACTAGAACTTGATAGCCTTATTCAAGAAAGAGGGAATGCTAAGGACAATATATGGTTTCATCATTTTGTGTAAGAAACCTAAGGATGATTTGGAGATAATTTCTATCTCATCATCAATAAACAACAACAAAATAACAAATGAAATGGGCTGCACAATTTCTAAAAACAAGGAAATGTGAAAAGTTTACGTACTAGCAGGAAATTAGGTGTTTGGAGCCAGAATTAGTTGGAGGAAAAACTATTTCTCTCTAGCTGGGAGTCCATTGTAATCATAAAAGAGTGTTGTCTCTATAAATTTCTCCAAGTTTGGGGATTTTGGGTAAACAAAGGCATTCTGTATCAATTCTGGGGTGACCTGCAGAATTTTCTCCCCAATGGATGAAGTACAACATTTATTCTCTTTGATGTAGGTGGTCATAAGCCATGACATGAACTTTGGGAAAGGGTATACAGTTGGGGTAGTTAGGTAGCATAGTCCCGACTAAATGACTCAAAAGGGGTCTTCCTCATTCAGGTAGAAACCATGGAATTTGAAATGAAGGTGTTAGTGCCTGTCAGTCATGTTAGTCACTGACAATCAAATGTGCTCTTACATAGTTATTTTTAGGGTTTCAGGTCAATTTTTTATAGTTTCAAAGAGTTTTTCAATAAAAAATTTGGTCACCGATTAGGAAGGTCAATCTCTACTATTCCTTTCAGTCTCATGGTCAAAGGATACCATCTTGGTCAAGTCAAATCATTGTTAGAAGAGTCCCATAGTCACTATGTTCATAATTCACCTAATAAGCCTATATTAGGTCACCACTAGGTCAATAGGTTAAATTTATGAAAGTTGGTCTTTTTACCATTAAAATCCATTTTATAAGGAATAGTAGAGGTCAAGTTGGTAACAAAGGTTTTAAATTCATGCTTTTTGTTTCATTTTCTTAAATGAAATACCATCATAAGATCATGAAGTTGAAGTTTCAAGTCCAATTTATAACTGTTTGGTCAGTCCACTATCATCGTGCAAAGGGAAAATCAATTTTATCCACTTATAAAGGCTCATCACTCACTCTAATTCACTCCTTATTGCGCATTTCACTTTCCAACACTCCATCTCATTCCACCAAAGTAATTCTGCCATGCCAAGAAGGGTTTGTTTCATCTAAAAACTGATTTCTGGAAACTGTGCTACGCAAATGACCTTGCCTCTGCTACGCATAACCAGGTTGCAGCTCCATCGTTTCTCCAAAAGTGTGGGCCCTCTACAGCTACTTTCTCCTTCATGGTGACATTACTCTACAATTGAAATAGGTTGGTGTTTATTTCCTAGGGTTCAAGCTCTTTTTATTTCCATTGCCTATGCTTATTTACCCCATCTCTATTTCCTAGGGTTTTGAAAGCATTTTGCAGGATTTTCACTCTTCTCTTGTCAAATTTGTTGTTAAAACTCATACCTACATGCTTCCAAACCATAATATAACCTAAATATACTTACCCACACACCTCCCATCAAATCCACTCCTGAAATTCATCATTTATACCCAAACCCTAGACAAACTGCACTCTTTTTCACTGTAGGACCATGTTTTCTTGTTTTGGAAGCCTTCCACTCACCCAAATTCAGTAATTTTGGTTTCCATAGCTTCCTAAACTTCCTCTATACTTCCCCAAATTTTCTTAGAATTTTCTCACATCCCTATGCACCTCATTTTCCCAGAACTCCCTCACAGCTCTTGAAAATACCTTGTTTTCCCACTGTCAAAACCCTAATTGCTATCCTAAGAGCTAAGTGCTGAGATGGAAAACCTTAGAGTAGAGGAGGTATAAGGGAGGTCATATCAGTAATTATGAGGCTATTTCATCTCATAAACATCATTTATCCATCATTTTTCAAGAAGTCATTCCAAGGGACAAATCATTTGCCACACATAGGGCCAATTTTTCTTCAAAGGATGGTTTTGAGCAAATGGAGATGAATTTCACAAAAGTGAAAGAGGTTTTTGTTAATAATACACCAAGAAATAAACATCTCCTTCAATTTTGACACAGGTATGATATATTGGGATATGTGTAACTTTCTTGGAGACTTATGTCAGAGAATCAAAAATTTTGAAGTCAATTTCCTCTTTTAGCCATGATTTTGCTGCACAAATTCCGAGAAAATGAAAATGAATTGCCAGAATGTGAGAGAGGTTTTTATTCACAACATCCTTATCTAAAAACATCTCTCTCAGGTTTCCAAAAATCCTTATGGTGAGAGAGATACCGCTTCATATTGGAGCCCTATTTTCACAAAAAAGGTACAAAAGCAAGGGGAGAATCACTACACTAGTTTGTTTCATCATGGCCTAGTAAAAGTGCTTGCTTGTCATCAATTAGCACAAGCAAATATGTCTTGGGACCATTTTTCTAGTTCATCTTTTCCTCCATCTTTTTCAACTAGGTCTAATGATAAAACAACACCCACAGGCTCACTCATGCAGCAAGAGATCACTTCTTCAATCAGACCAACCAAGAGGAAAGATAGGGCAGAAGGGTCTCAGACTTATTCCATAGGTAATAGGCAAGGGTCTCAGACTTATTCCATAGGTAATAGGCTTGTGTTTTCTCAAGGGATTGTTGAAGGGGCCAAGCCTAAAACAGGTAAAGAGATAATTTTCTTATAGCATGAGGAGTCCTCTCATCTGAGTACACATGTGTTAGCTATGGAGAAAGAATAAGAGGGCAGAATTAAGGATCAGATCATCAGGGTTAAGGAGGCTGAAATCAAGAGGTTGGAAGGCAAATTTATTGAGGCAAATTCTCTAATAGCATGCATGCAAAAAGAGAATATGCAACTGAAGGTGAACCAGATGATTCAAGGCAAACAAGCAACGATTTCAAGGAAAGACGATACAAAGGGAAAAACAGTGGTTGAAATGGAAGTGTCCAAGGGAAAATAAAAGAAAATTTCTTTAGCTAGACCAAGGAATGGAGCAACTAAAAGATCCCTTGAGCTACAAACAGAGGTTTCCCCACCAAAAGTGCAGATTATGGTAGATGACCTAATCACTAGAAACATCAATGAAGATAGGGTTTATTGGCTTGATAAAGTAAATAGGCACTTGGAGCAGATCCTCAAGAAGGCAAACATGAACAAAAGCTTGCAGAGGCATATGGATATTCACTACTACACCAGAAACATAATATCCCAAGTCAGGATCAAGCAGTTGAAGAGAAAACTCAAGGAAAAACTAATCGGTCAAAAAGACAAAGATATTAACCTTGAGTTACTTGCTGAGGCCTCACTCATGGCATAAAATATCCTATTTTACCCATAATCAACAATTTTGAGGAAATTTGGAGAAAATTTTGTCATTCTCAAAATTTTGGGCATTTTTGACTGTTTAAAAAAACACAGAAATTTCTATAAGCGCAACGCCTTGGCGCTATGCTTTCATCTCAGAGCTCCAAATAATGAAAACTCTATATGCCTGGATAGATTTTTCCCTAAGGATGTCATAAATCTACTTTTGGAAGGAGGTCATCAAACTGGTGAAGAGGAAAAGCCAAAGAAGGGGTGAAAAACACACGTTCTGCCACCATTCTGGAACATGCACTGTGCATATAGAGTCACATCGGGAGAATGGATTTTGAAAGGCATTCCTGTGCTCCATTTTTAAAAATTTGAGTTGATATGGAAACTAGATGCAAAATTCTAGTTGATAATTCTCTAACTTTTTAGGTTTGACCTCCAGAAGACCTCCAA
Source organism: Pinus tabuliformis (assembly GCA_031772625.1). Classification (NCBI taxonomy): domain Eukaryota; kingdom Viridiplantae; phylum Streptophyta; class Pinopsida; order Pinales; family Pinaceae; genus Pinus; species Pinus tabuliformis. Next base: position 1,078,433,082 of record CM062818.1, read on the forward strand.
AACCTGCCTGCAAGTTGGCGCTACACTTATGAAAAAATTGCACTGTTTTATTTTCCTGTAGTAGACTTTTTCACTACAAATTTTGCTAGATTTGGTTTTAATGATGTAATGTGGATATATTAATGAATTGATGATGTAATTATGGAGTTAATAGGCATTATAGGTTGTTTTAGTGTTTAATTAAAGCCTCATAAAGGTAGCAAAACTCAATTTGAAGTCTAAAAGAAGAGTTTGTGTTTGACCTTCTTACTTCCTCTGGTTTGTTGAGAGATTCTTGCTAACTGTTCCAACACCTAAGGATTTGACCCCTGAAGGTGGGGAAATGGTTTTTTTGAGTCTATATGTATGTTTTCTGATTCAGTTAGAAGGGTTGGAATTTTGTGTAAAGGCTTGGTACCTTATGTTCTTTTACAGCTAATACAGGAGAAGTTGCAACTATATTTTAGGAATACTTGTTCAATGAGTCTATGGTGTTAGTTCTCTTTCAGTTCAGCTTCTAATTGATGAAATCATCTCTCTTTTCATGCTTTATCTTCTCCCTATGGTTTTCCTTGCAGTTATATGGACAAAACTCTTAGGTTTAAGCTCTGTTTATGTGGAAATCATTCTTTTCTTCTAAGACAAATGAATTCATGCTTTCATATGCTCATTATGTTCTCTTAAACTTTTAGACCTATACTACATTGAAAACACTTTAATTTCACCATAACACATAGATATCTAGCTCCTTTTTATACTTGTCACTGCATACTTGAGGTTTTGACCTAATTACCTGCTCTAATCCCTAGTCCAAAAAACATAAAAAACCCTAAATTCTCAAATACTCAAACAAACTTGTATATCTAGCCTAAAATCCATTTCTTTCTAGTTTTTCATTGACAAATCCTTAGAGAGATCGCTCTCTGGTTCAATAGGGCTAGCTAATGAACTGAAAATGGTTTGAGGTTACCTTTTTCAATTTCCTTCTTAGCCTAGGAAATTGTAAGTGATAACAGAAGGTATGATAGGTTCAAAGGGAAACAAGATTCATGAATTTTTGCCTCTTTGTCGATGAAGGGTTCCATGTGGCCCAAGGGCTTTGGATGTTTTCGTTTTTGTGTTTTTGGCACAAATTTATTTAATTAAAGCATGGTGACAATGATGCAAGGACAAAGAATCTATGGATTACCTGTTAACTAGAGGAAATTGGACGCTGTAGGCGTAAGGATGTTCTATGCTAGTTGATAGTCGGGCGAATGATGTTGCGAATAGGTAGAGATCTGGGAAATAAAATAATTTGAAATAGACCTATTTGAGTTGCAATAGTTGATTTATATAGGTTTATAGGCGGGAAAATGATGAGGTGATGTGGAGGAGATACATGGTCGGGTTGGATTGGGTGGGAAGGAAGGAAGGAAAGTGGTGCATTAAATGGTTTCATGCTTGCTTGACGATGGCCATGACTACTAATGTGGTTGCCATGTTGTCTTGACAGGTGGCAGGCCCATCTATCCTCCTTCGACAGGATGCCTAGGAGGGTTTGGAGATGTGGCTCAACCCCCCGGAAATCCATCGTAGCCGTCATTTGCGACATTAACTTTATTTACTTTGAATTTTTGGGGGAAAGCACTAGATTAAGTGTCACACTCATTACTTCATCAGATATTCTTCAGGGTGAGGTAGCCCTGGGATAGATAATGATCCACCTGATAAGTGTCCACCATTTAACTATTTAAATTTAAAAGGTGGGGGGAAGGCCCATTGTTATAACTCCATTTTCCACTCCATTATAGTGAGAGAAACCCAATATCTACTTACCTCATTTTTTTGGCTAAAATGCATCCCATTTCACCTTTTCTTTTACTTATGTGAGATTTATAGGGTGGAATTACATGGTTGAGATATTTCTCATAATTAATTTTCCAAAATATTATAATTATGAGATAATAATGATTTCACAATTGAGATAATTGAGAAAAATCTCATAATTCTGAAAAAGGTTTCTAGAGTTTGTCATTCCCAAAGAGATCAACTTGAACCATTTGTGTATGAGTTGGATAGGGGTCCATTATTGTAGAAGTTTCCTAACTTCTCAAGCCCCTAGGAAAGAAAAAGGGGAGTATCGAACCTATAGATTGAGAGCTCTATTTTATTGGAAGAGGAGACCGTACTACAAGGTGGAGGAGAGGATATTATTTGTTGAAGGTATATTGACGTACTTACACTTGTATGATTAATAGAAACATATGTTCCTTCCCTATATCTATTTGTATTCAACATGGCTTATAGTTGTTTCTATGATATTCCGATCTAACAATCTTCTGAGGAAGGTCACTTGTTGTCTTTGTTTGTTTATGGTTGTGTGTAGGGATCAAAATCAGTGTGGACGAGGTGGATCGCTTGAGTGGAGCGCGAAAATCTACATCAAACCCAAAATACTTCCCCAACCTACGAGGAGGCCAGGTGCACACATATTTCCTTGTAGTATATAGAACTGACTATCTGATGCATGCTTGATCGTTTAGGTTGGGACATTATTATATCTCTATTAGTATTTCCTTTTTTTATCTGGTATTATCAATCGAGCATGATATCGTGGAGCAATATCTCCTTGAATAATTAAATGCAACATAATTGGTGCTTTCAATGAGAACATTTTTCTTTTTCCCTCTTTGTATTTAGATCTCTTCTATTTTGCTTTGGATCTGGCTATTATTTGGTCTCCCATTGAGTTATTTTTTGATTTTTGGATTATTTTTTGTCTCCATTGGTTTTACTTGCTTAAGATCTGAGCAAATCTTAGATCTGAAGTTTTGTTTTTGTTTTTTTTTTTTTTTATGAGAGAATTACAAGCCACAACTATATTATCAATTTTTGCTCTTTTTTTTTTTTTTTTTTTTTTACAGAATTCGATAAAAATAACCATAGATCTAGATTCCTCTCAAATTTCTACCCCCCAAGAAAAAAAAAATAATTGAAAATGGATTCTGTATGAGAGAGTTATGTCCAATTGAAGATCGACCTATTTATTTTTCTTTTGCCCTCGCGCACGAAAGTTTTTTATATTTGTTTTTATTATATTCTGTATATAACTGAGTAAAACTAATTACAGAGCTATAATCCTCTTTAAATTTTGCTTAAAAAAAACTGCTTGAAACAAAGTCCACATGAGTAAGATATGGTTGATTGAAAAATCAGCGTATTTTCTATCAGTTTTTCCCAATTTTCAGGTTTTATTTCAGCTTATTTTCTTGATTTTTCAGGTTTTTTCCTTCAAAACTTGCTACTTCTTGTTGGATCTGTTTGTTATTGTTGCTTTCAACTATGAAACATATCAGATCTGAGCATGCTCTTGTTGGTTTGTGTTGCATCTTTCCTTTAGTGCTACTATAAGGTTTTCCTTGGAGGTTTCGTGTGCTTTGGTTGGGGCTATTGTCCCCATATTTGGATCCAATATTTCAAATTTGTTTAGTTGATCAAGTAATAGTTAAGATCTGAATTTATTTGAATTTCTCCTTTGTTTGGATTTTGTCACTTGTTTTTGAGTGATCTCTTTCTTCTTGTGGTTATTTTCGTAATAATTGGTGGTGTTGTGATTGGTTGTGCAATTATTATCTAAAATAGTTTATTTGAGTGTGTTTTTGATAATTTTCTCTCACTCTCATTTGATGTTGTTTATACCTTCCTGCCTCTAGGGTCTAGTTTTGAACTTTTTAGAACATTTGCATTAGTTGAGCCATTGTTCTACAAACCCTAGCTTGTTGACATTGACTTCCTTCTTTCACTTTTGTCTTTTGGTTTGATTGCTTTGAGTGTGTTTGTTTGATTGGGCTTTGTTTTCCAAGTTGTGATGCTTTTGGAGTGCTTTGCATTCTTTCTTGGGAAATTTGCTTTGGTATTTTCTTGGTTACTTTGATTTTCCTTTTGGTTAGTTTTTGGGTCATTAATTCACAAAATTTGGGATACTTTGCATTTAAGAAGATTTAGTGAGAGGGGCATCATGATAGGCATTGGTGTGTTATGAAAATATTACCCTCCCATAGTTAGCATTCATTGAAGAAAAAACTAAAATTGCATATAGATACATTAGGGTGAATAACAAAGAGTCATTCACACCATATCAGTTTCACGCCGCATCCCATTTTTCTAAATAACAACCATTTAAAATCAACGTGATAATAAAATTAACTAGATTCGTCTTTTATTTTTACTGGTAGTACACCAATAATAGCTCAAGATAGGGTCTTTGGGATAGGAATCTGAGTTGACTGCTCCAAGACTACAAAATAGACTTAGCAGCTTGTGGTAGGGAGTTAGATACTGTATCCTACGATGACTTTTCCTCCCTAGCTCAAACCTTCTTGACACACTTCCAGTTGCCTACTCTGTATGGTATTGACTTTGACCTCTTATCCAAGATCAAACAAGATGATGCCACATTAATTTATGATCACATTCATGAGTGGTGTCATTGTAAGAGGTTAATGAGAACCAAGTTACTTGATGAAATATTATGTAAGTGGTTCATTTGTTCTCTATGAACCAAGATTTCAAAGGATGTGTCCATGTTTAGAGCTGTTACTAAGGAACAAGCCATTTTAGTTGTCCAATAGTTGGATCTTATATATTCACAGTCGGTTACACTCTACGGAGTGTTTTCTAATGCCCCAAGGCCTTTTGTTGACCCTCCCAAACCTATTCCTGGCCCACATGCCAATGGCATGATCAGTTCAGTTTCTGATTCCATGAGCCAACTTGCTACCCATCTTGGGCAATTGATTGTAACATCTCAAGCCCAAACAATTGCGTCTGGATCTGCTAAAGCACTATCTCCTGAAAAGTCCACCGACGTTCTAACGATGAAGTCGACTCAACCAAAGAAAAACCAACAATATAGTGGTAAAAGGAATAATAAGAAGAATAAACAAAAGAACCAAACTTCTCAGGAACCCCAAATCGACCCCCAGAATCAGGAAGGGGGAACCAGTGAACGTCATCGTAAAATCAATTTCCCTTGCAAAATCTGTCAAGGTGACCACCTCACTCATGAGTTCCCTCATATGGATGAAGTGCATAGGCTCCTTTCACCATTATCTACTCAACAGCCCGCTTTTTTGATTCATGCATTCCCTGCCCAACCTTAGCAACAAATGGTTGCTCAACCTTGTCCACCTCTGCAAGGGGGAAATGAGGGGTCATTTTCTCATCCCCATAGTTCACCTGTCTTTATGTGCAAGGAATATGTAAATGTGACTACGCAAGCTAAATCCTATGAAATTCCTGAGTCGATTTCTCTCTTTAAGGACTCACCAGCTCCACCTACCTCCACTGGACCTCTCACTTTCGATAAGCCTGTGGAACCTGTCTATCATCATCCCAAGGTTGTTCTTTGTAAGATGACACACAATCCTTCTACCAGGACCACTCAAAATTATAGTATTATTGAAGATCTTGCCCAGTCTCCTTGTGCCATGTATGCCTTGGAGGTACTTCAAAGTTCTTCTTAGCAATACAAGGCCTTGTTGTTTGCCATTGGTGGAGTTGATTTGTTTGACTCTATCTCATCGCCTTTAATTCCAACAAAGCCACTCCTAGCCTTTCCCATCATATTTCTTTTCAAATCATTGTGCAGATTTTCCACAAGAATATTCATTACACTTTGGTGGATGAAGGCTCTTCCACGTGTGTTATGTCAGTATCCTATTGGAAGGCTCTTGGCTCTCCGGCGCTTGCCCCCTCCAGCGCCACTCTCTAAGACTTTGACAATCACAACTTTGTAGCTAAAGGGGTTCTTCCAAATTTTTCCATTGAGTTAGGAGGGAAAATTTTGTATGTTGATGTCGAAGTTGTTAATGCCTCATTAGACTACAACCTACTCCTTGGCCGTAGTTGGTTTTATGCAATTACCATAGTCATCTTGTATATCCTCTATTTACTTTTCTTTCCTCATGAAGGCAAAATTGTCACTATCGATTAACTAGAATATTGTGTGCCATCGGCCCAAATTTCCACTACGAGGAACTCAGTTCCACTTGTTGGAAATAACTGTGGTTAGTATCAGAGTTTTGGCATGGGCCTGTTTAAAAGCTCATCTCTTATTGGGGTATTTCCTCAATTACCACTGCCTGAAATTCCTTCATCCTCATCTAAAGCTCCTATGCATATGATATCTTCTGACACCTGTGGACCCCAACGACCTCCTAATCCTTGGCTGGTGTCACCTGATCTTATAGAATTTGATTAAACTAGTGAGCATACTCTACCATCTGTTGTGGAAGAGATTGCCTCTCTGGTAGTCCTGCCAAAACCTCTTGACGCTGGTAAAAAAATACATCATAATATAGAATATAACCAGGTTCCTTTACCCAGACGTGCTATCTCTCCACTTGTTCTATGTGACTCCTTTGATGACGAGCCTCCTCGGTTGGTCAACTTAGAGGTCATGGATCTATCCACTGATAATCCTATGGATATTATGCCTCTTTTTGCATCTAGTCTCCCCGATTAAGAACAAGTATATATTGGAAATATAAATATTGAATTGACCTAGGGGGCATCTCCTTGGCCCTCCTTGGAAGTGCCATCCATGTACTGCGTCAAGTATTTATATACTACTATTGAACTTTCCAACAAATTGTCGTACTCCTCTCCATGTATTGATGAGTGTCTTGTACCCCCTTTATGTCTTGATCCTCCCTTATTTCATCAGGCTAATTTAGAGAGTGCAACTATGTTAGAATTTCCTTATCATGGTCAAACTTTCTGTATGGGGCAATTTGATTTCCTTTGGCATGGACCTAGATTGGTGAGCCATATGGTCCCCTCATCCTCCATGAGTTTGGGTATAGAAACCCTTGGCCTGTGCCTAGCTGTGGGCACACTTTAGCGCGACCTATGGGAATGTGTTGCACTTGTACATATTATATATATGAGTGTAATTATTTATCTCTTTTTTGGTTTGGTGTGTGATGCGAGTATTTTTCATGCCTTATTTATGCCAAAAATCTATTTTTTTATAAAATTTAAAATAAAAAACATGTAGTCTTGCTTTTACCTAATCCACGTTTATTTCTTTCATTATGTGATTTAACCATGGTTCTAGTCTTTCTATAAGGCTTTTATAGGACATGGTTGCATTTTTATTGCGACATCCTATGGACCTTAGGTACGTTTCTCTTGAACCTAGCATATAGGGGTAGGTCATTTTCACCATCACCGTTGCATTTTGACTATAAGTGCCATATTTATGCCTTAGGTCTGACCTCGTCAAGTTATGACTTTAGCCACTCTCTTTTATGCATGTCATTGCTTGATTGCTTGGCGGTAGAGCTTACCTACTCATGGATACCCTAATTAGCACCTCTTTGTCATATTGGTGTCCATGCAGCCATTTTTACTCCTTTTTAGAATCCCTTGGTCTGACCCGCCATGAATTAAAATATGAACCTCATGTCCTCTTCTTCGTCTCTTCTCTGTCTATACCCTAGAAGGATTCAACCACTTTTATCCATTGTGATTGCCACTTTTATTAGCCTACTTCTGCACAATCAGCCTTGGTTTCTTCATTTCATCGTCATCATCTACTTGGCCTACCATTCACTTCCACTTGGTGTTTTTCCCTTTCTTGGAGGAACTGTTGCGATGAGTGGTATTATTAACCAACCTCTTGTCCTCATTTTATCATGAGTAGTTCCACCATTACCGGAACCATCTGCTATCCTTTATACCACTTGTTCCTCCAGGAGGAGTTTCCTTTAAGCTCTTTTCAGAGTCCTTAATTTAGAAAAGATTTCCAAGTGAACTTGTCTCCTTCACACTCATAAAATTACTTTAAGGGTCATCTACCCAATATAAGTTTAATCCTTTTCCACACTGGTATTGACTAGTTATGAAAAAGGAATACCCTAGTCTGCTTGGGTAGGTGGTTCCCCCTTGTATACTTTTGTCTCTTTTTTGAGCTTGGGGGACAACTTTAGGAAAAAGGAACTTATAAAAGAGAAGGGAGGGAACATTTATTTCCAGTAGTCATCAAATGGTAGCATCCTTTGCGTTACCCTTGAACATGGCACCCATCTACTTTGTTATCTTACAATTGGGTTTTAGCTTTCTTAGGAGCCGTACCATACATATGAGTTTGTCTACTCCTCTAGTTGGTTACTCTTCCAGTAATATGGAGCATGCCTTGATGCCTATTGCATCGTTGCATGATATCTGATGAGCCCCAAAAATGGATAATTATATGGGCTCATTCAACCTCCTAATTCGACTTAATCCACCATTCTCATTAGTTTATTGCATGTTTTTGATTATATTTATGCTAATAGAGTGAATTGGGTTAGTCATTATGCCAACAAGTCTAATGTGTGCTTTGTGTAGTCTTTTTGGTCAATTTGGAGACAAAATCAAAGGTTTTAATGAGCACTTGGCAGCCAAATTCGTGGGAGAACAAGGGAGAGGATTTGTAGGAAGGTGTCCCCTTCATTTATGGGCCCTTACCTTGAATTCTCCACCATCAGCTCGGAGTTCAAGGGCCACCAAATCAATTATCACAATGGCAGCCGAGCAAGTGCTAGTAAAAGTGTTGTTAACTACAAGTTTTGGCAACCGAGTTCCTAAAGTTTAGGAGGACTGTTGGGGTCCTCAATTTGTATAAATAAGAAGGCTTAGGGCCTCATTTTGGTTAGCCAGTAGTTAGTCACTTTGTAGGCCGAAGTTAGCTAGTTTGTAGTTCGATTTTAGTCAGTAGATTAGCTTTGCATTTCAGCACATTTTCAAGTTTTCCTTGTGGACAATTTTTTATGTAACTCTTCTTTTCTTGCTCAATAAAGATGAATCCAGCTTTGCACCAGTTCTAAATCTCTCTTAGGAGGCTGTAGCTCTTGGGGTTGGGCCCATATCAAGTGCCCAGTACCTCCTTTGTTTATCTTTATGTGTTTTTGCTGCATTCTTAGAATAAAATCTGCTATTTAGATTTAAATCTTGCTTTGTTATTTAGATTGCTTTTGATGGTTAAAGTAGCTTTTCATGTTCAGATTTAGTTGGTAGGATAATAATAGGAAAAAGGCTCCAAAAAAGGGTCAACAAACACTTTTGGTTTCACCTCTTCCTTATTGGATCAGGGGCTGGAATTGAAGTAACCGTGCTGTCCCAAACAAAAACACTAGTTTGCTTTACCATGCAATCCTTAGTGTACTGTTTTCATTTGAAGAAGTTGGTTATGTGTTTAGATCTCTGAAATGTTTCATTGCATAGTTGATATACATGGTTCTCTTCCAAATAAAGCTGCTGTTCATTCACTTTATTGTTAGTTAGATTAGATTAGCTAGGACTTTGATTACTTGCAAGACTTTGTTGATTCAGTTGAATGTATACGGTGTAGAGCATCTCTACCAATATTTCATCCACCTAAGCTTCATCAGAGACATCTGCTCCATCTCCTAGCTAGGTTCCTCATCTCACATTTGTCCTCTTGCCCACGTAACCCTACCTCTTTGTGCAATCATTGTTTCAGCCTTCTTTGAGCCAATTTAGCCATCTACACCTTCTCACCACTCCATCCACCAGTCCCTGGGCCACTTCAGACCCCTATGCTACCTCCATACCCATTCATGCATCTTCCCTCACTCACCCATCCTCCAAAATCCAATTTTTAAACACCCTGTAGAAATTTCTGAACATCCTGTAGAAATTCCTGAACATCCTGTAGAACCCCTACAAACTTCCTGTAGAAGCTCACAAATGAGGTTTCTTGATAGCCAAACTTTGTGAAACTCTTTGGAAGGGTGTTAGGGACTCCTTAGACCCTCTCTGAACCTTCCCGACCTCTTCCAAGCATTTCTCCTCCTTGATCCACCCCTGCACAATCAGAGAACAGTGAAAGCATATGCATGATGAAACTGACGACTTAATCAAAAATACAAAAAGATGTTTTCTTCAGATAGAGGTAGTCTAGGCACATGTATTTTACCTTCATAGAAGTAATGGCATATCTTTCAGTAGTTTGCATTCTCTCCTTTGCATCAATAGGACTAGCTGATAGAATTAGGGTTTGCTAGGGTTTGCGTTTTCCTTCAGTTTTTAAATCTCTTTTCGCAAATAGATTAGCTTCCTTCGAGTTAGCTTTCATCCATCAATTAAAAGGCTTCTTCTAAGAGCTCATAGAAGTTGGCTTAAGCTCCTAGCGGACTTGTGCCAACTGACCAAGTGACAGCTGTGGCAAGAGCTAGTACTTGTGCATATAGCACCGTCGCTTCCAAGTTTGTTACGAACTACCGGGTTGATAAAATTAAAGAAGGGAGTCTCAGGAGTTGCAGCATTATTGCTGCAATACTAGGGCCCACCACTCTTTTTGGTGCCGTTGCCGGGGAAGTGTCAGAGTATTGGTGATTGCTGCTTTTCTTCTATTTTCCACTACAACCTTCTACTAAGTAGTTTATTTCATTTCCATTATGCAATTTCGTTTCTGCAAAAGTAGATTAGTATTTCCTGCTTTCATAGATTAGCATTTCAATTCCACAATTTCATTTCTGTAAGCGTAGATTAGAATTTCAATTCCGCAAGCGTAGCCTAGCATTTCGTTCTTGCAATTTCATTTGAGCAAAATAGATTAGTCCTTTCCTGCTTTCATTTCAATTACGCATTTTCATTTCAACAAGATAGTTAGTTGCAATTCAATCTATTTTAGCTTTGTAGGTACAAGCGAAAAAAGCAAAAATCAACCAAAAAGATTTCCTTTCATGCCTTGTAGGAGTAGAGATAATTCAAAAAAATGATTGCACAACACCCCCACTGCTTCACACAGCCAACCTTCTCTCTTCTTCGATGGCTGTGATTAAAGAACCCTTAGGTGGAAAACAAGACATATTTGAAGAACCTCAAGGGAAGAAGAAGAAGAAAACATTCCTCTGGAGCAAATGGCTACAAGCAGAAATGTTGGGAGCAGTACCTTGTAAAAAAATGAATTTGAAAATCAGATGGAAGATTTCAAGAGTGATATGAGGCAATTTCTTGCCAGGCAACTGGATACCTTACAGATCCAAAGGAAGCAAGAGGAAGCCAAGAGGTCTTTGGCCATCTTTTTTCCTAGGTGCACTAGAAATCATCCTAGGAATGAATGTCCATTTCACTCCATAGAAGTGTGTTTTGTCTGTGAAAGAGACCATCCTATGAATTAGTGCCCTTCCTTGCCCAGAATCAAAGCTGCATATTAGAGAGCCAAGGGAGCCATTGAATCACTCTATTATATGAACCAAAGGAGGCCACATGGACCTAGATCTTACCAACAAGAACTGCAAGGGACATCCGAGACCTATTATGACCCCTATTAAGCCACTTTCATGCCTTCTTAGGGCCCCCCTACTCATCCTTCCTGGTTCACACCTCCTCCTTGTTCCTTCACAGATCCATATTATGCCCAACCAGCTGCTCATTCATTTCACTCTTATGCTCAGCCACAACCTCAGTGGAATGCACCTCATCAAGGGTGGAGGCCCCAGTACAACTCTCCTGCCACTCCTTTGCCTCCACCACTTGCTCAACCGCAACCATCGCCTCCTCCTCCACCAAGGCAGCCCCACATGCCTGCCCAACCGCAACCCCATCCACATCCATCTCAAATCTACACCCCCACTCAACTACCCATACCACCATTTCCAAAACCATACAATGGAGTAGCTCAACCCAATTGCAAAGCTGAGGCACAACATGTCCAAATGACTCATCTTGAGCTCAATAGCTCAGGAAAAGCATTGCAAAAAAGAGATCATCTTGAAAGCATTGAAGGATCACATCCAACAAAAGAATATTCAAGAGAGGAGATCAAAGAACCATGGATTGCACTTGATGAAGAGAAGAGATCAGAATCAGAGATCGAGAGAGTTCCCTCATGGTTACCATAAAATCTTCCATGTATTCAAGAGAAAGATCAGCAAAAAGAGGAAGATGAGGAAGTCATGTTAGAAGGTGACATGAAACATGATCCATATCAGCAAAACAACCAAGGATATCAGAGCTATATTGAGATATGGTTCCAGACGGTCACTAAGTTGCAGCGGTACTCTCTTCCTTAGCTATGTTTGATCCCTTCAAAGTCAGATCATTTGGTCTCTGAAATCCGGATAGCTGTCCAAGCATGCATTTCAAGCCTCCACATCATCTTGTCTCTAATCTCGATGTGCACATGGCTCCATTGGAAGTATTCTTATACTTGAAAAGAATTTTGTTTTTCAAGTAGGGTAGGGTAGAAAAAAGAGAAAAATGAAAAAAAGAAAGAAAAAATGAAAAAATGGAAAGAAGAGGAAAAATCTAAGGTGAAAACCTCCTCGGAGGCGCCTTAGATTGGCTCATTGACTGAAAACCTCCATGAGGTAGTCAATGGGTTGAAAAAAAAAGAATAAAAAAGAGAAAAGAAAAAGAGAATAAGATCTCTGGGTGAAAACCTCCCTTGGAGGCACCCAGGGCAGGCAATTAGGGTGAAAACCTCCATGAGGCGCCCTAGTTGTTTTTCAAAAAAAAAAGAGAAAAAGAAAAAGAAAAATAAACCTAATTTCCATTGGATAATTGCAGGTTGCAAGAAGGACATTGCAGGTCAGGAGGATCGCTCAAAACAAAGACAAAGGAAGTTCTATGCCTTCTACAGGAAGTTCTGTGTCTTCTACAGGAAGCCTACAAACGAGCCAAAATTGATCTCTGAAGAGGACATGAAGGCCGAGAATCATTTCATGAGGCCTGCAAGCATCCATGTTTCCATCCCTCACCCTTCTCCATCATTTTTTCCATCTCATTGTACTTCTTTCCTCAAAACTGCGTGTTCTACAGGAAGTTCCTATAGAAATTACAGGATTTCTACAGGAAGCTAGAAATGGATTTTAAAAAGGTATTTTGGCAAACATGATAGCTTCCTCAAGGGTTCAGAAGTCCTCCTGCAATCTTCAAACTCCTCCTCCATCATCTCCATGCCTGCATCACAGCCAAAGCTCAGTTTTTCTTTCCATGCAAAAACTTGCAGACTGCTTTGAAGAAAAAATACATAGAACAAAATTTGTTTTTGCCCTAAATTGAAAACAATGCATCCATTTGAAAAACCGTTTTACAGGGAATTGTATAGGGATGATGGCAACATGCACAAGCAATTTCAGCCCATTTGGGTGCACGGTTTCCAAGAAATCCGCCTCCATCACCGTCAGCCATTTTTGCATTTTCTCCATATACGTGCATCCATTTCAAAACCTGTTTCATGGGGAGATGAATATGGGTGATAGTAGCCTACCCAAGCAGTTTCATTCGATTCTGATGCACGGTTTCCAAGAAATTGATCTCTGAAATGTTCAGCCATTTTCCATTTTTCTCAAAATTTGTGCATCCATTGATCACAATTTTGCTATGGGAGGTGCATCATGATGATAGGAACATGCTCAACAAGTTTCAGATTGATCCGATCTATCATTCGGGAGCAATGGCGAAAACAAGTTTCAGTCCTGTGAAAATTCAGCAGTAGCAGCTTGAGGGTGCAGAACTGAACGTGGAAATGAACTCGTGTAGCTTAGATCCGGCTAGAGGATACCTGCACAAGCAAAATAACCACACATCAGACAGAAAAGAGCTTATAGCACAAAGGAGCCATCATGCAACCACCGAAACAAATGCATGTAGCAGCAAAAAGCACCTCACAGCAACCATTTGACTTAAGGTACGTGACTAAAACTTGTTCCTCTATTGCACGAATCTAATCTAAGAACTGCATGAATGAATGAGATGGGGGGATTCAGCCAGGAAGCTAGCCATATTGGATTGCACTCATCCAGGCAAAAATCACGCAGCATGCATGTATAGTCATTCACGTGGAAGTTGAAAAACACAGGCAGTGGTAGACGTGTTGAACTCCAGCGCACAGGACATCAAATGATCAATAGATAGAAGAAGACATATAGTTCATAACATCACTGCAGTTCGAAAAAAGCCAGCGCACATGTTTTTTCCACCTCACCACAAATCACGCAGCAATTAAAGACGACTTAGCTGAAACTCACGAACTGCTGTTCATCTGCACTTTCCACATCCTCAACTGAAGTGTGCACAATCGGTTAACCTATTGTCCTCCACTGAGTTTTTCTACCTGTCTTCGAGATTCTGCTGCGTATCAGGCTCGCTCAGTGGCGCAGGGGCACCCTATAGGCATTTCTACAGGAAGCTGCGCTACAGGAAACCCAGCATACGAAGAAGCTTGGACTATTCATGGCGAGGGTGGCAATTCTCAATGAGGTAGGCCTGAACATAACTTTCCCACGCAAATAATTCAAAAGGTGGTGAATTCGACGTGTTGAGGGGGTAGGGAAAATGTGAATGCAAGTCTATCTATGAATTCAAAAGCCGTTTTCTTATTGCTGCCTGGAATTGTCTTCAGTGCAACATAGCCCATGCTTTAGAGAAGGCCAAATACTCAGATTCAGACATATACTGAAAAAATATGAAAAAAATACCATTTCTCTTGCTAGTTTACTGCAGATCTAATTGCAATGAATCATGCAAATTTTATTATCACTATCACGTATCAAGAGATTGCTGGAAGCAAGGATATTGTTGGACAGTATGAGAGCCACACTGCTTTCACCCTTCTTGGTCTTTATCGTGTGGTTCATGGAATTGATGTTTTTGATCTCAAGTTCAACATTTTTTCTCCTAGAGCAGACATGCAGATTTATTTCCATTATACCGAGAAGCAGCATCGTCTTACTGCTTTACATGGTTCAATTGAGGAACTCTTGTTCAATCCTAAACAGGTAGCTGAACACATGTGTATTTTGAATGACCGTAAAAAGCCCATTATCTTTTCCATGGCAAGACTCGATAGAGTGAAAAACATGATAGGACTAGTTGAATGGGTTGCAAAGAAAAAGCACTTGAGGGATACTGTCCTCCACGTTCTGGGGAGGAAACCATATATAGAATTCCCATTCTGATCAATGTACAAGCCAAAACAGAGCGTGAGGAAGCAAGATAGTGAGGCAGAGAAGAAAAATAAGGGTAAGGAAGCTAAGGGAAAGAAAACCTAGGGCAAGCCATCACAGGAAAAGCCACAGGAGAAGTAAGAGGAAAAGCAAGAAAGAAAAGAAGGAAGAAACAAAGAGAAAAAAAGAAAAAAAACAAGTCTAATCCCTGGAAATTGTTGCAGGTTGCAGGAACACAATGTGAAAAGGGGACCTCCCAACACAAGCAGAAGGGTCCCTACCAAGTTCCTAGGCATCCTCACATCCATCCCCTCCATGAACACTCATTTTTTCAGGGTTCGGACATAATCTAGTCATGGTTCAACCTTCTACAGGAAGCTACAGGAATTTCTACAGGAAATTCTGTATTTCTACCAGAAACATCCTATAGAGCCTTTGGGCAGGCCAGAATCGATTATGGAGAGGGATTTGAAGCTTGAAGTCTGTTGAGGAGGCATGCAACCACTCTTTTCTTCCATCCTCCACTGGTTTCATCTCCTTTCACCACCATTGCCACAATATGATTGAATATACTTGCACAATCATACCAAAGCTGAGAATTCTCCAGGAAAAGGAGCAGGCAGTGGGAAGAAGCAGAGAGAAAAGCATGGTTTCATGAACACAAAGAGGACAACACTTTAGAAGCTTGGCATGACAGGGTGGCCACTAGGGCCATCAAAGATGAGGAGATAGATCGGTTGCTCAAAGGATGAGCAACACTTTCAGTAGGGGGGTGATGATGAGCCCCAAAAATGGATAATTATATGGGCTCATTCAACCTCCTAATTAGACTTAATCCACCATTCTCATTAGTTTATTGCATGTTTTTGATTATATTTATGCTAATAGAGTGAATTGGGTTAGTCATTATGCCAACAAGTCTAATGTATGCTTTGTGTAGTCTTTTTGGTCAATTTGGAGACAAAATCAAAGGTTTTAATGAGCACTTGGCAGCCAAATTCGTGGGAGGACAAGGGAGAGGATTTGTAGGAAGGTGTCCCCTTCATTTATGGGCCCTTACCTTGAATTCTACACCATCATCTCTGAGTTCAAGGGCCACCAAATCAATTATCACAATGGCAGCCGAGCAAGTGCTAGTAAAAGTGTTGTTAACTACAAGTTTTGGCAGCCGAGTTCCTAAAGTTTAGGAGGACTGTTGGGGTCCTCAATTTGTATAAATAAGAAGGCTTAGGGCCTCATTTTGGTTAGCCAGTAGTTAGTCACTTTGTAGGCCGAAGTTAGCTATTTTGTAGTTTGATTTTAGTCAGTAGATTAGCTTTGCATTTCAGCGCATTTTCAAGTTTTCCTTGTGGACAGTTTTTTATGTAACTCTTCTTTTCTTGCTCAATAAAGATGAATCCAGCTTTGCACCAGTTCTAAATATCTCTTAGGAGGCTGTAGCTCTTGGGGTTGGGCCCATCTCAAGTTCCCAGTACCTCCTTTATTTATCTTTATGTGTTTTTGCTGCACTCTTAGAATAAAATCTGCTATTTAGATTTAAATCTTGCTTTGTTATTTAGATTGCTTTTGATCGTTAAAGTAGCTTTTCATGTTCAGATTTAGTTGGTAGGATAATGAAAAGAAAAAGGCTCCAAAAAAGGGTCAACAAACACTTTTGGTTTCACCTCTTCCTTATTGGATCAGGGGCTGGAATTGAAGTAACCCTGTTGTCCCAAACAAAAACACTAGTTTGCTTTACCATGCAATCCTTAGTGTACTGTTTTCATTTGAAG
The DNA here is from genome assembly GCA_031772625.1 of Pinus tabuliformis. Taxonomy (NCBI): domain Eukaryota; kingdom Viridiplantae; phylum Streptophyta; class Pinopsida; order Pinales; family Pinaceae; genus Pinus; species Pinus tabuliformis. Next base: position 1,078,449,778 of record CM062818.1, read on the forward strand.
AAGTTGGTTATGTGTTCAGATCTCTGAAATGTTTCATTGCATAGTTGATATACATGGTTCTCTTCCAAATAAAGCTGTTGTTCATTCACTTTATTGTTACTTAGATTAGATTAGCTAGGACTTTGATTACTTGCAAGACTTTGTTGATTCAGTTGAATGTATATGGTGCATAGCATCTCTACCACTCTTTCATCCACCTAAGCTTCATCAGAGACATCTGCTCCATCTCCTAGCTAGGTCCCTCGTCTCACATTTTTCCTTTTGCCCACGTAACCCTACCTTTTTGTGCAATCATTGTTTTAGCCTTCTTTGAGCTAATTTAGCCATCTACACCTTCTCACCACTCCATCCACCAGTCCCTGGGCCACTTCAGACCCCTATGCTACCTCCATATCCATTCATGCATCTTCCCTCACTCACCCATCCTCCAAAATCCAATTTTTAAACATCCTGTAGAAATTTCTGAACATCCTGTAGAAATTCCTGAACATCCTGTAGAACCCCTGCAGACTTCCTGTAGAAGCTCACAAATGAGGTTTCTTGATAGCCAAACTTTGTGAAACTCTCTGGAAGGGTGTTAGGGACTCCTTAGACCCTCTCTGAACCTTCCCGAACTCTTCCAAGCATTTCTCCTCCTTGATCCACCCCTGCACAATCAAAGAACAGTGAAAGCATATGCATGATGAAACTGACGACTTAATCAAAAATACAAAAATATGTTTTCTTCAGATAGGGGTAGTCTAGGCACATGTATTTTACCTTCATAGCAGTAATGGTATCTCTTTCAGTAGTTTGCATTCTCTCCTTTGCATCAGTAGGACTAGCTAGTAGAATTAAAGTTTGCTAGGGTTTGCGTTTTCCTTTAGTTTTTCAATCTCTTTTCGCAAATAGATTAGCTTCCTTCGAGTTAGCTTTCATCCATCAATTAAAAAGCTTCTTTTAAGAGCTCATAGAAGTTGGCTTAAGCTCCTAGTGGACTTGTGCCAGCTGACCAAGTGACAGCTGCGGCAAGAGCTAGTTCTTGTGCATATAGCATCGTCGCTTCCAAGTTTGTTACGAACTACCGGTTTGATAAAATTAAAGAAGGGAGTCTTAGGAGTTGTAGCATTATTGCTGCAATACTGGGGCCCACCAATATCACATGGTTCTCATTAGTCATGCTGCCAAGTCACTTTTGTGTCATGCCGCTATGTGTTCAAGGGAAGTCTCAACCTGTGTTGGCCATCCGTAGTAGGCTGTTGACCTTTTTGCGTCGACCATCCTTGTGTAAGTTGTACTTCATTGCTTCATGACTTCATCCATACATCACATCATCCTGGTCTATTCCATGTCAATTAATGGGGGATACATCAAGAGCCTCCTTCAAAGAATATTCTCCTATCGATATCAACTCATTATCTAGGAGCTTGATATAGGAACTAGTAGTACCTTGGAGCTTGCAGACCTCATTGGCAGGTTTCCTCGTGATCGATAATGGGTTTACATCATTGGCTCCTGATTGGTCTAGTTCATTGGTGTTAAACGTCAACTCATTTATTCACACTTAGTAGACTGTACTACGTACCTTGGGGTACATTTTCCTCATTGGTGGATTCCTTCACGTCTATTATTGGTTTACCTTTATGGCTAGTAATCAGACAATTTCTACCATGCTTAACATTAGCTCATATATTCACATGATGTAGATTCATACCATTGGGGTTATGTTGAAGACCCTGGGTTAGGGACATCTCACTCTTATATGGAATCCTTCCCAGGCTGCATTAGAGTTATGTTTCTCTTATGTACTTTGAGGAATATCTTGAGACACTTCTCTATCTGTCATGTGTTCATATTCCTACTGATGTATACCATGACATAGATCCACATTGTATTTGCTGGTGGCTATGCTTTATTTATTGAGTCACATTGATCCATTGTGTATGTCCTGGTGGCCTTGTCCTAGCATTTCATGTCATGAATTCACAGTATATTTTATGGTGGCCATGTTCAACATCTTCTTCTGACTGAGCATGGGTATGCATGCCTCGAGGATGTTATCAGCAAAGTTGAGACTTCAACACTTGAGTTCCTCTGATCTAGCTTTGTAGTCTTAGCTACTTCCTCCCATTTTGTGCATTGAGTATTATTGTAATGCATTTTGGCCATCAGTTTCTCTTTTGACCTCATGCATTAGGGGGCACCTATTATAACCCTATTTGCCACTCCATTATAGTGAGAGAAACCCAATATCAACTTACCTCATTTTTTTGGCTAAAATGCATCCCTTTTCACCTTTTATTTTACTTATGTGAGATTTATAGGGTCGAATTACATGATTGAGTTATTTTTGATAATCAATTTGCCAAAATATTATAATTATGAGATAATTGAGAAAAAAACTCATAATTGCGAAAAAGATTTCTAGAGTTTGTCATTCCCAAGGACATCAACTTGACCCACTTGTATATGAGTTGGTTAGGGGTCCATTATTGTAGAAGTTTCCTAACTTCTCAAACCCCTAGGTGTCTAAATACATTTTCATGGAGGATAGAATGAGCCTATATAATCTCTCCAAGAGGAAAGGAAAAGGGGAGTATCCAAACTATAGTGTGAGAGCTCTGCTATATTAGGAGAGGGTACCATACTACAAGCTGGAGGAGAGGATCTTATTTGTTGAAGATATATTGATGTACTTTCACATATACGATTAATAGAAACATATGTTCCTTCCCCATATCTATTTGTATTCAACATGATTTATAGTTGTTTCTATGATATTTTGATCTAATGATCTTGTGAAGAAGGTCACTTGTTGTCTCTGTTTGTTTGTGGTTGTGTGTAGGGATCGATATGAGATGTGGATGAGGTAGATCACTCAAGTGGAGCATGAGAATCTGCATCAAAACCAAAATCCTTCCCCAACTTGCAAGGAGGCCAAGTGCACACATATTTCCTAGTAGTATATAAAACCAACTGCCTAATGCATGTTTTATCATTTGGGTTGGGACACTATTATATCTCTATTGGTCATTCCTTTTACTGTGTGGTTATCTCAATCGAGAATGAGACCATGGAGAAATATCTCCTTGAATAATTAAATGAAACACCCATGTTCCATCATCTTTTCTTCCTTTCGTCCTTTTTCTTTCTTTTCCATCTTTTATCTAGAGTTCCAAATATTCTTTGATCTCACGAACCAAAATCCTATGCAAGATAAACAATTTTAGGAAAAACAAAGCGGGTACAACAATTTTATTATCTGAAGGGACTTCATAAGGTTATATGATACTATGTGGAGCACTGTATAAGAGAGACCATTTCATTTATTCTTTTTGGATAATGTATTTTACTTCTAGGGGAAAGTGATAGGGAAACCACAAGTTTCTCTTTTAATATGATCCAACATGGGAATGCATATGGGGAAACATATAAGGTTGAGACTTGTTTTCGATTGGGAGGTATATCAATGGGAAATAATAATGACAAATAGATAGAGGAGGCTTAATCCTTTATTTTTTGGCCAAGAAATGTATAGAATCTTATTTAAAAAAGATAATAGATATGTTGGAGAGTAGGTGTTAAAGGCCTTGAAAAAACAAGAATTGTTGGAGAATATTAATAAATTTGAAATTTCTTAGTAGTCATTGGTGTATATGGGGCATGTAATGGTTGAAGGGGAATTCAAATAGATACCATGAATATGGAGTTCATCCTCAACTAGACTATTACTATTGTAACAAAAGTTAGGATCTTTATAACATCCTTATAAGCTATGCTTGCAACATTCGATGCTATAAAAACCAATGAAAATAGTCTGTAGTGGAAAAATAATCAACAAAAATATTTTGCATAGCTAAAACAAAATATTGGTCAAGCATCAAATCTTGCATTTCACAATTTTCATATGCATTTCAAATTGGAGACACATGTATGTGGATATGCTATGGAAGTTGTCTTGATGTAGGGAGTTAAGCCAATTTGCTATAATTTTGAAATGTTCCATAGAAAAGTCCTTAAATACCCTACATATGACTAGGAATCCTATGTTATGGTTCAATATTTTAAGAAATGGAAGCACTATCTTATGGGTGGGAAAATCACCATCCATACTAATCACTAATGAATACAATATTTGTAGGCCTAAAGTGAGATTCAACAAACAAAACACTACAAGTTGATGTGTTTTTAACAATTATTCCATATAATCATATGTAATTTTTAACCTTGTGCAATTAATTTTTGCAAACATATTCTTATTAAAAAAAAGATACAATGGAGAACACAAAAATTTACATAGAGATTTTATCGTGGAAACCCAAACCTAGGAAAATTAGCAAGTTTGTTTTTGTTTTTGTTTTTTTGTTTTTAAATTTATTTATTATGTTTACTGTATGGTATTACAATAAAATTGATAGGCCCCATTAAAATATATATTATAAGCCCATTTTGATATCCTCCAACCTATAATTTCTTCTTTTCTCACATTAATTAACATCGTTTTGGCTATAATGCGCTTAATAGGAAAACTAAAGGATGTTTGTCATACTTCATGGCCTAATGTGGTTAATGTGCAGGAAAACGAGCATTTTTTAGTGCATTTACTATGCAGAGGCACGTTGGAGGCATCTAGAGGAGATGTAGGAGGCTTGTCCCCTACATTTACTCTCCTTCAACTTGACTTGATCCCTAAAATCACTCATCAACAACTCGAGGTCTACTAGCAGCTAATGAACTCAAGTAATTGCAAGGATATAAGGGAGCTAGATCCATTTTTTTCGAGATTTTTGAGGGAATCAATCCTCTTTCCAAGGAGGCTTCCCCTCAGTCATCTTTGTATAAATAAACAAGCCCAAGGGCTCACTAGGATTCAAATTTTTGGAGCAGGGGAAGAGCTACTAAGAGCGAAGAGCTCGAGACTATGATTTTTCATTTTCCTTTGCATGATGTACATAAAATTTGTTTTATGTCAATGAAAGGTTTAATTCTATCTCAAATCTAAGTTTGTTTTATAGGGATGGGTACCCTTGGTTTAGGGCCCAACCTAGAGGCTCCAATATCTCTTTGCGTATCTTATCCATGCATTATTTTTAGTAGCAACATTTCCTTCTTTCTTAGTAGAAGTTTACTCACAAAAATTGTTTTTGTAGGTTTGGTTACCACCTTTCTTATGGGAAGTGTGGTTAAGGGTTTTGAAGCAGCAAGCCAAAAATATGAAGTTATTTTCCTTTGCAGATTGCTAGACTTTAGATCATTGTTCTTTCACATACTCTGTTTCTGAATATCTAGGAGTTAAATCACATTATTCTTCAATATTTCATGTATTTAGGTCAAATGCATGTTGTAGGATAGATTAACTTTTTATGAAACAAAATTCAACTCATCTTTTCTTGTCTAGTTCATTTTGCTGCAATTTGATCATTAGTTTGTCGTTCTTTTAAAGTGAAAAAAGGGTTGTTTTGTTGGTTTGAAGGTACTATCAGTGGCTTGTAGGGTTGGAACACTCATCCTACATCTCTCTTTCCACCATCAAACTCTTCTTTTTCATCTCACATTACTCTTAAAACCCTGCCACCAAAACCATATTTCTAGGTCATTAAAGGATACCGTGTGCATTTGATTTTGTGTAAGATGGGCCACTGAGAAGTGCTAGGATTGGAAATATCCTCAGACAACCTTCATACAACCTTATATACCATTTCCCACCTTCATTACACCTTTTCCACCTCAAGATGCTCACAGATCCAACCTTGTAGCAAAACACAGAAATCCTGTAGCAATCCTGTAGCACTATCCAAACTTGACCAAATTTGCTCTAAAAGCTATATTTTTTGTCTCTTAGGCTTGAAAAATGACCCCTATGCTCTGAAACCATGATTTAGGAGGACCAAATACCACTTTAGCCTCACCTTTCGTTCACTACAAGTATAATTATGCAATTAGGGTTAGAGGATGAATTTCCAAATTTGAATAGTAATGATGGTTTTCTTATGAAATGCACATGGACTCTATCACTAAAGCTAAGTTTATTTGAAAACAATGATAAAAAGGGTGATTCTTCAATGCAAAGTAGATTAGGCCTGATTCTTGAATTCATGTTTTCTTAGAGTTTTAGTTACAAGCATTGTTATTTTCCCAAGTTAATTTCCTTTTCAAAGCAACCTTTCACATTCTACAATTAGAATATTGATTCATATTTTTGCAAGTATCATAGGGTTTACATTTTTATAGTAGATTAGTATTTTTCATCTTTGCAATTAGCATGGTCTTTACATTCCTGCAACTAGAGTTAGCCTTTACATTTGGATGAATAACATTTTCATTTCTGCAAGTAGAATGTGGTTTCATTCCTACAGTTAGAATATAACTCTCTCTCTCTCTCTCTCTCTCTCTCTCTTTTCATGCACTTTCCTTCCTTGAGCTAGCTGAAAAGGTGGTCTCTATATGCCTTGATCTAGTTCATTTCTTGAAGATGGCATGAGTATAACCCAACCTACTATGCATAAATCACTCTCACCTCTTAAGTTTGTACAGACACTAGGTTGATAATTAAAGTTGGTAGCCTTGGGAGTCTTAGCATTCTTGTTGTGATACTAAGTCTCATCACTTTTTAGCGCCGTTGTCGGGGAAGGTGTCCTAGTAGGTGTTGTTTCTACTTATACTTTTCCTTTCTTTTTCATTTTTTGTTTTGCATCAACACTATTTGACTTGAAAAAATCCCAAAAGAAAGAGGAAAATCCAAAAAAAAACATAACTAGTTCTTTCATGCCTCATAGGAATAAGGATAATCAAGGGAAATTTATACCAAAAATCCCCTCCCCTTCAAGTAGTCAACCATCACTCTTCTTTGGTGGATGTGAAGATCCCTCTCTAACCACAGGGGAGTTAGAAAATGCTCTAGGTGAGCAACCTGAAATTTTTGAAGAACCTGTAGGGGAGGAAGAGCCCATATCACCTATCCAAAACATGGATGAAAATAAGTAGAATGAGTTCTTTCCTATCCAATAGACCAATTGGGAGGCTAGAATGAAGAATATCAACCCCACTTCCCTTCCACATTTCCATGGCCTAACCTCTAAGGACCCTAACACATTCATGTTTGAGTTTGTAGGAGCTATGACTATACCTCTTATGAACAAAAGATGAAGTTGTTTCCCTCGATCCTCAAGGATGCAACCTTGTGATGGTTTATGAGCCTACGTGGAGGCATCATCACTACCCATGCACAAATGCAACAAGCCATTAATGAAAAGTAGAAAGATTATTGTAGTTCCAAGGAAACAAAACAAGAAATATTTAGGATGACCCTAGGGTCATATGAGTCCTTATAAGACTATGAGGAAACGTTCCAACTCAACTATGGGAGGGCTAACTATACCCTTGACCCTGAATCACTCAAGCTTGTAATTCTCTAAGGGATTAGGGAAGATGTAATGGAGACCCTCAATATGCTGCATAGAGGAGATATTTACCAACTGACCTATGATTACATTAATAGGAAAAGGGGAAGGCCCAGTCAAGGCCTGATCAACTCTTCTCCATCCACATCAACTATCAAACATGAGATAGGGAGTATGTTGGAAGAATTCAAGAGTGAAAATGTTCATACTCTTTCCTCGCAGATGGACACTATGCAGATCAAAAGGAAGCAAGAGGAATTAGAAAGGGCACTAGCTATCTTTTTCCCTAGATGCACCAAGAGGCATACCAGAAATGAGTACCCACTGAAAACCATAGAGGTCTTCTCTAGCTATAAGGAGAACCATGCAACAAAAAATTGTCCCTTTCTTCCAAGCATAAATACTGTATACCAATGGGTAGAGAATGACTTGGAGCAACATTGTTTCATCAACTAGAGGAGGCCCTAAGGCCCTTGGCCATATCAATAGGGCATGTAGGGTGCACAATATCCTCCTTACTATCCAAATTAGAATGCACCTTATGAGAGGGTGATTGGGCCCTTCTGTATGATTCAAGGTTCAAGGATTTCAAAGGAAAATTGATGAATAGGTGGTTGGGACCATATCTATTGGGAAAATGTTATGAGAATGAGTCTGCCCAAATAAGAACAATTGACGAGGAAGAAATTCCATTGCTTGTTAATGGTTATTAGTTAAATTTACACAAGAAGCCACCGTTAAAGGAGGAATTCACTAGTTCAATAAGCAGGGAGTTGAATGTAGTTGGGGGCCTCACAACCCTAAGTTCCTCCAGCCTTTGATCAGCAAAATAAGGAAAGAAAAAGAAAAGAAAAAAACACAAAAAAAAGAAAATTAAAAATGAAAAATCCTAGTTGAAGACCTCCATGAGGCACCTAAGGTCAACTCTAGGATTGAAAACCTCCACGAGGTAGCCCAAGAGCAGAGAAAAAAGGAGAAAAATAAATGAAAAGATGCCTAGGTGAAAGCATCCTTTGAGGCACCTAGGTAGGTCTATAGATTGAAAACCTATTTAGAGGCATCCTATATGTCTAAAAAACAAAAATGAAAAAGAGAAGAGAAAGAAACATAGAGGTAAAGAAGCCCTTACACTAATTCTGCTAACAAGTTTTTGTAGGGTTCTAGTCACGATTAATGGGACAACAATCAAAGGAATTAGGGTTCAATATTCCACTTTTTGACCTCCCAAACCATATTCTTGCATTTCCTTCATCATTCCAACTATCTCCCTACATTCCTCCATCATTAGGCAACCCATTTCACTCAATTTGCCTCAATCATGCAGTGCTACAAGATTGTCTTGAATTGCTACAAAATTGACCAAAATTGCTACAAGATTGAGATCAACATAAGAAAAGGGGTCAGATCTCATTTTTTTTCTTGGGGGAATGAAAGGATAGGTTCACCACACCTCCATAATATCCCATCCACATCATTTATCTATTTTTCCTTCCAAAACTTCACCTCTATTCTTGAAAAAGCTCCATTTCGGACCCTTATTCACGATTTTTCACCACCATCAACGTTTCAAGTCCCTGTCAATGGGATCACCTTGAATTATATGAGTTTCTAAATGCATTTCATGAGGGATGTTGTGATTATGGAAGGGTATGTGTGATTTCTACAGAAAAATATCCAATCCTGTACCAACCTACACAAACCCTACAAAACCATAATTGAAGATACCTGACAACTCTAGAATGAAAACTTAGCCATCTTGGAGCATTGAGACACCATCCTTGAGGTCTTGGGAAGCCACACCACTCTTGAGGAGTAGCTACAAGGTCACTGATCAACTCCAACAACAACAGATCAATCGATCACTTGAAGAACCTGCATCATAAGACTTCACTCAGTTAGGCACCTATCAGAGAGTATCCATAAAAATATTTTGTTCAGAAAAGGACCAATGCATGAAATGAATATCATGAAAGATAATAATTCTAGAGGCCAACATATCAATCACTATCTAGAAGCATCATGCAAGCATCAACAACAACCTGATATCACCAGTTAGGCTTAGGTATGACACTCCTTGACTCTTCCTTTAAGCGCATAATGGTTCAAAATTATTTTTAATGAATGAGGAACAAATTTTATAGGGTAGGTGGCCAATAAGCTTGGCCACCCTCGAATAGTTAAAGAACAGTTCACTCACCTTCCATGCAACATGGAAAATTCAAAATGAGGGGGGTGATAATTATAAGGAGTGGGGCGAACAATCCAAAAAAGGAAATGCATGTATGGGAGGTCAGGGCCAGCTCACAAAGCATGCTGAGCTGACTACCACTACAGGGCTAGCTAGTAGGTGCTACATGATAAGAGGAAGTTGATATAGGATCACAAAAATTTCTATAAGATTGCAGAAAAAATATACATGATCTAGATGAGAGGGGAAAGAGGGTTCAAATTGACAAGAATTTTCTTCCAAACCCCCAAAATCTTGAAGAAATAATCCAGGGAAGGGTTAGTAGCATTTTCTCGTCACTTTCCATGGTTGAAGAAATGAAATAATTTGGATGAAATTCTGCCTATACATACATCTTGTAGAAAACCATTGCATAATTTAATTTCTATTAAAAAAGTATTTTTTTTTCATATGAAAGAGGAAAGTTGGAGAAAAAGGTAGTTTACTTAAATTTTGGCATATAATTCTCCTCCCTTTGACCAAAAGAAGAGTACCAACCCTCTCACCCCTGTCTTGAAACCTTATGCTGCTCAGAACACAACCCTTCACATAAAATTCTTTGAGAAAACTCGAAGAAACAACCATAGGAAACATGGGGGGGGGGGGGTGTTTCAATAGAAGGGACCCAAAAGACGTTAACAAAATTCATCAACACCCTGCTGTCATAGATATCTTCCTAAGCCACCAATGGATGGTGTTCTTTGAAAATTTAAAGGGTTATAATGATTAGATAAGCCATGGATTTTCCATGGCCCTTCACTCTCAAGGGGAAGACAATTCTACCACTATTGTAAGGGGAATTTCCATCAATTTGAATGTAGAGTGCATTAGAAGAGTCACCACCATTCCCTTAGGAGTTAGATGGGGTATGGAAGATAGGATAGAAGCCATCACACCCAAGAAAAATTTATTCCTCCTTGAAGAGTATCTAGTTGAAGACAAGGATGGAGTTAGAAGGGAGAGCCTTCCTTACCCTTGGGATGAAGTGGCCTATAACATCCTAAAGTACATATCTTGTGAAGGAAGGTTGAGTGTTATGTATGCCTACCAATTAAAACTACTATATGAGATGATGTTCCAAATATAGTTTCCCATCCCAAGCAGGTTCAATATTCCACATGTTTTCCTTCAGTCCATGATTGAAATGAGCCATAGGGTGAGAGAAGGGAAACACTACTATAATTCCCATCATGGCCTCATAAGGCTCATTGTTATGAATGAATTAAATCACCTCAATAGCCTTATGCTATGGACTGATTTGTGGACAAGGATAGGGAGGCCTTCATAGAGACAGAAGCCCAATCTTTGACAAAACATGAAGAGACCACAAAATTTAGTAGTGCTAAGGAAGAAGGTGAAAATGGCGAGGAATAAGAGGTTGAAGAACATGATGAAGAATAAGCTAAAGAGAAGGAGGAGTAAATTGAAGAAAAAGTTGGAAAATAGAGTAAGGAAAAGGAAGGGAAAATAGAGGTAGCAGAAGAGACCCTTAGGGAGCCCTCTAGACCTTAGAAGAAGATAAAACAAGAGTAGTAGGTAAGCCTCTTAAGAGGGGATGTAGAATAAGACGGGGCTACCACCCTAGTAGTCCTTAACACACCCATCAAACCAAAAATAAGGTATCCTAAGCATGGCCCCTTATACTTCAAAAGGAGGAAAAGCACTAGGATAAAACAAGGGAAGCCTCAACCTCCTTCAACAGTCCCAATCACATTTGAGGAATCTGGTAGCCAATGAGAAGGAGAATTGGAACAAGGAAAAAGGAAAATTGAGGAAGTCAACTCTCTCAAAGCCAAGGGAAAGAAACCTCAAACATACCAAAGGAGACCAACCACTAGGGAAACTAAAGTTAAGCAGTCATAAAAAGAAACCGCCTCGCTATAGGGAAGAACATATTTACTACAGGATAAGGATACATTGCTATAGGAAGGGATAAAAACACGTCACGCAGGAGAAGGAGGTCCACAAGGAATCCAAGAGCCTGATCCATATCCCAATCTTGGATTCTATTACAAGTTTGTTGAAGCAATAAGAATTATACCCAGAAATTTTGCAATTCCCCTCCTATTTGAGTTAGAAAAGGAGAGAAACTGAACTCAATAGTGGATGTAGATTTCCAAATCAAATAAAGTGGAGGATGTATGCCTCATGGAGAAAAAGATGCAACAAATGGGTAAGGAAATGTCTAACTTAATATTCAAAGAGTCATTAAATAAGGAGAAAATGCAACTATAAAATCAAAGGTTAATAGAGTAGCTATAGGAAAAGGAAGCACAAATTTCCACCATGGAAAGATTTTACATGGAGTCCATACAAAGTAGGAAACTATCCAAATCATATGCCATCTTCCTCAAAGAACAACGGTTGAAATTTCAAATAAAAAAATTGGCACAATATGGATCTTTCCCAATTCAGGATTATAGGAGTTCATTGACGTCTACTAACAAACAAACATTGAATATAGGGCTAAATTGGATGAATTATATATGCACAACAAGATATTCACAGACATGAAATTTTGGGACCAAACTTAATTTTGGGAGATGCACAACTGATGGGCCTATCCTCTTGGCTTTGCCATGAGCAATCAAGGGCTGAGGAAGTGAGGAAAGTTGTGGCCAAGGAAGAAAGTGATACTCTATATATCAGAGAAGAATTAAGAAGTCCCAAGGCTATCATAAGTAACCATAGCCTCATCTATCAAAACCCTATACTAGCCCCTCGCTACTTGGAGAAGCAAGAGCAAGCCATCCTTCCTATTGAAGACATTTTTAGGACTTTAGGGATTGAGAGTTTGGAGGCCTTCTAGAGGAAATGGCATGCTCTGCCCCACAATCTACAGATCACGGAATACCACTCCCTTGAGAGGTTGAGGAATGCCTTATAAAGGACCCCACTCTACAAGAGAATTGTTCAAATATTTAAGATCAATTGTATAGGGCTAAAGATCAGTACTCCCTTGCTATTCGACTTACAAGAGAGAATATACCAAGTAGAGGAACAAAGGGAGTGGGAAGCCATAGAGGAAATTGTAGATTTTTATCCACAAGAGATCACACCATATAATGTTCCTTGGGAGGTTAGAGAGGTCACTAGGACCATGCATGAGCTACCAGTCAATGAGTAAGTTTCTCAAAGGGCGAGAAACACCTTAAGCAAGGGGTGATGATGGGCCCCCTCAATTGGTATATTATAAGGCCCATTTTGATATCCTCCAACCTATAATTTCTTCTCTTCTCACATTAATTAACATCTTTTTGGATATAATGCACTTAATAGGAAGACTAAAGGATGTTTGTCATACTTTGTGGCCTATGTGGTTAATGTGTAGGAAAAGGAGCATTTTTTAGTGCATTTACTATGCAGAGGCACGTTGGAGGAAATTAGTCCTCTTTCCAAGGAGGATTCCCCTCATTCATATTTGTATAAATAAAGAAGCCTAAGGGCTAACTAGGATTCAATTTTTTTGAGTAGGGAAAGAGATACTAAGAGCTAAAAGCTTGAGATAATCATTTTCATTTTCCTTTGCATGATGTACTTGAAATTTGTTTTATGTAAATGAAAGGTTTATTTTGTCTCACATTTGAGTTTGTTTTAGAGGGCTAAGGCCCCTTCAGTTAGGGACCAACCCAGAGGTTAGTAGAAACATTTCCTTCTTTCTTAGTAGAAGTTTACTCAAAAAATTTGTTATTGCAGGTTTGGTTACCACCTCTCTTGTGGGAAGTGTGGTTAAAGAATCTACAATAGCAAGCCAAAAATATGTGGTTATTTTCCTTTGCAAATTGCTAAAATTTAGATCATTGCTCTTGTACATACTCTGTTTATGCATATCTAGGAGTTAAATCACATTCTTCTTGAAGCTTTCATGTATGTAGGTCAGATGCATGCTATAAGATAGATTAAAGTTTGATGAAATACAATCCAACTCATCCTTTCTTGTCTAGTTCATTTTGCTACAATTTGATCATTAGTTTGGCCTTATTTTCAAGTGAAAAAAGGGATTGTTTGTTGGTATGTGAGTACTACCAATGGATTTCAAGGTTGAAACATTCATCCTACATCTATCTTTCCCTCATCAACCTCTTCTTTTTCATCTCACAGTGCTCTCCATACTCTACCACTGAAACCACATTTATGGGTCATTGAAGGACACCATGTGCATTTTCTTTTGTGCAAGATGGGCCTATGAGAGGTGCTAGGCTTTGAAAAAGCCTCATAGAACCTTCGTACAACGTCATCTGCCCTTTCCCACCTTCAATACACGTTTTATACCCTTAGGATGCTCACACATCTTATCTTGTAGCAAAATAGGGAAATCTTGTAGCAATCCTGTAGCATTATCCAAACTTGACCATATTTTCTCTACAAGATAGATTTTTGTCTCTTAGGCTTGAATAATGATCCCTAGAATATGAACCCGTGATTGAGGAGGACCGAAGACCACTTTATACCTACTTTTTCTTTACTTCAAGTATAATTTTGCAATTAGGGTCAGAGGACAAATTTCCAAATTTCAATAGTAATTATGGTTTTCTAATGAAATGCACATGGAATCTGTCACTAAAGATAAGCTTCTTTGAAAAAATGAGAAAAAGGGGGATTCATCAATACAATGTAGATTAGGCCTGATTCTTGAGGTCATACTTTCTTAGTGTTTTACTTACAAGTGTTGCTATTTTCACAAGTTAATTTTCTTTTCAAAGCAACTTCTCACATTCTGCAATTAGACTATTGATTCATATTTTTGCAAGTAGCACAGGGTTTACATTCTGTAAGTAGATTAGTATTTTTCATCTCTGCAATTAGCATGGTCTTCACATTTCTGCAACTAGAGTTAGCCTTTACATTTGGATGAATAATAATTTCATTTCTACAAGTAGAATAATGTTTTCATTACTGTAGTTAGAATAGAACTATCTCTTCTTTTCATGACTTTACTTCCTTGAACTTGATAAAAAAGTGGTCTCTTTATTCCTTGATCTGTATCATTGCTTGAAGGTGGAATGAGTAGAAATTGACCTACTATGCATTAACACTATCACTTCTTAATTTTTTACAAACCCATGGTTGATAATTAAAGTTGGTAGCCTTGGGAGTCTCAACATTATTTTTTTAACAGAAAAGAGTAGATAGATTATATTAATCCACGCCCGTACATGGCCAAAAAATGGGAGAATTACAGATTGTTTACAATGTCATTTGTGGCAACCATATTTTCAAACTGTTCATCCAAACTCCAATTTTTTGTCAAAATTACAAAATTCCGCTTATCTACCTGAATACTGCTATATACTCTACAATACTGAGTCAACAAAAAAGATAAATTTATGCTTCGATATCAAAAAACAAAAACACTGGGGGCTAGCTAATACTCCATTGCTACTGGATAATTGAGATCAATTCCATTAGTGTCATCTTCAAACCGTTCTTTTTTTACTTCCAACTTGAGTTGGATTTCTTCAATTTTCATTCTCAGAGCATCTACTTCATCCTCTAATTGATGAATATTTAGATTCTTTTCTATCTACCTCTCCTACATTTCATAATCCTCCTTCTACTGCTGTTGGAGACACCTTTTCATCACTACCAACCCATCCCTGAATTTAAGATGTTACTTGACACAACTACCACATTCGAAAGCTAGGAATTCTGTTAGTGGAGTGCACCTCCCCCAATCCTTCACCAAGTGCCTCATCAATCTACCAGAATTATGGCAGCAACAACCCTAGGAACTCAAAACCAAGACCACCTCGTGAGAGTGGATCAATGTCTCCATGATAACAACAAGGATTATTCTCACAAAATTACCCAAATAGAGCACAGTGATGAACATAATTTCCCATTATAGAACACAACAATGAACACAGAGCCTAGTGAAGACAGAGCCTCTCAATTTATGGAAATGATAAACACAAATAGGATAAACCCAAGCCTCCCAATTTCCCTATGAAGACCGTAACTAGTAAAAACCTAGATCCCAAAAGGACCATACCTAGAGGAAATAAACAACAATTATCAAATTCCTCGCTCTTATCAAATGTTCTGAAGTCCCCATCTACTAAACTAGCTTACACACCCTAGTGTTTCTACCCTCTAATCCCACAGTCGTGATAAAATCCCAGATCCCCAGAATTCCCAAACCCTACCATAGGCTCCCAAAGCTTATTTTCACTAGGACAAAGATATACCCACTCTTATCGTAGAAGTTCGAATAATTATTTCTCCTTAAATAGAAATTCCCGAGCCTTATCCAAATGCAGATATGATTTAATGTACACTTACCTATTGCATCTAAATGATCCTCCATTATGATCTTGAGTGCTGAAATGACTTGTAACTTTTCCAAATTCATTGTCCCCCACGTGAAAAATCTGCATTAGCCCGGATGGATTAAATACTAGTCTTGTTATAAGTGAATTCACTTGTTATCACATTGAATGCAACTACAACAGAGCCTGATATAAGAATTGAATATCATATCTCCCAGACTTGAGCACAAGCCAGCTCCAAGTGTTACCATCTTATGAGGACAACGAGCACATGACAATGGATAAATCACGTTACACTAAGGACAGCCTCCATGGGGTAGGGAGGTGGGGCATGGGATGAGAGTGAAGATGTGACATGGGAGGGGAGGGAAGGTGGGGGGTGAAGAGGAATGAACATCCAAGGTGTCTGAGGTGAGTGATGTGGTGGAGGAGGTGGAAGAAGGGAGGGAGGGGGAAGAAATATAGGAGGAGGCATAGGGAGGTTGAAATGTGGAGAGAAAAGGGAGTAATGCAGGTTATGATGGGAGATAAAAACCACTTGAACTCCCTCATTTCCAACTGATTATTTCCATTTTTAAAGTTGGAAAAAAAACAACTCTCAAGAATTGGATTTTCAAATAAGCAATTAGGGGATAGGAAAATGACCTGCTACCCCATGCACTTCACTTCTTTCTTCTATCATCTGGCATGCCAAGTTGGATTTCCTATCAACTTCCTTATTTTTCCCTCTTAGGATGTGGAAACACTTTAATTGCCCAAAGTGAGGAAGAATTCCTTAGGCTCTCCAGAGGATTTGATTCAACTTATTGTTCTACATTGCTAAGTTGTAAGTCATATGCTTTATGATCAAAAGGGAGTGCCTTAGTATATTCATATTCATATCCATGATTCCTTTTTTTCTGAGCCAGAGTGAGACTAAGAAGCAAGCCATAAGCCTCTACTTGATTGTTTGTCTTCTTTCCCAACCCCCAGGCATATCTATCTTCTTTGATTCCTTTGGGATTAATGATAATTCCTCCCCCGCCTTCCACCCCATAGTCTCAACATTTTTATTGTGATACTAAGGCTCATCAATAATATATTTCCAACATCATACAAAAAAACCAATCCAACAGTATTTCCTTAATCAAAATTACAAAACCACGGGAAAAACCACCATGTTCCATAAAACCACTTTTAGCAAAAATATGGGTTAAAAACTACCAAAACAAATTTAAAAAACTGCCCAATTTTTCTTCTTTTATGGTGTGGCCCCAAACCCTATGTAGGGGGGCTCCTACCTCCCTACATAGCCCCCTGACTAAAGGGGGCTGGGGAACCCCCTAATGTTTGTGGTGCATATAAGTCGTGCAAAGAATATAACACAAACCCAACATCATCAAATATAATAAGGAATACATTAATGAGTTGGAAAACATGCTTTCAAGACAAGCCACATCTAAGATCACATATTTGGGAACTCTTATGCACATGGATCATTTCACCAATCATGCATATGAAGGGACATACACAAAAGATGGAGAATTTAAAGAGGTGTTTTAAGAGATATAGGATCAAGTTTGTGTAGAAGAAGATGCCATCATTGTTGATTTTCATATTTAAGATGGTTTGCTCTATAATCTAGACAAAATTTGTGTTCCTAAAGGTGATATATTATAACTTATCAAAGAGGATCACACCTCCAAAGTTGTAGGGTATTTTGATTTGGGAAGATAGTTTCCAAATACAAAGGTATGTGCATTGGCCTAGAATGATAGAATATGCAGCCCAATTTATTAGAGGATGCATACTTGTCATACGGACAAGGCTATTAAAAAAAATCATGGTTTATACCATCTCTTACCTTTACCTACTAGACCACGGGAGAGCATCTCCATAGACTTCATGGTTGTTTTTCCAAGAATGAGGAAGGTGCACAACTATTTATATGAGGTAGTTGACAAGTCTAGCAAGATGTGCAATCTCATGCCTTGAAAAAATACCATCATGGGACAATATGCGGAAAACATGTTCTTCGAAAAAATCTAGGTGAAATTTGGGATACCAATGAGCATAAACTTAGATAGGCACACTAGATTTATCAATGTATTTTGGACTACACCACAGGATAATATATACACAAATTTGAAGAGATTAATAACTTCCTATCCATATGTAAGTGAGTAGAAAAAAGTATTGAAAATGACATTGGTTTAGCATTTGAGATGTTATAATTCAAATCATCCAATGACTTGAGATGATAATTATATTTATAATCAATCCCCTTATAAAAAATGTAACATACCCAACACCCAAAGTGACTTTATATAGGTGGGGTATCAAAATTTTCTCCTCCCAATTTGATGGTTGTGGAGCCTAATTATCTTTATGATTTGGAGATATTTTTTTAGTTGTGTTTGGACCCAAATTCTTAATGGGACTAGTGTCATTAGGGATATTGGTGGGGGGGGGGGGTGGGTGGGGTTGGTGTGGTGTTTTAGTGAAAATTATTTGGAGCCCCCTTGATGGGGGTTTGTGGGAAATGAACCCAAAGAGAAAGGGAGAATTTCTTTATAAAATATTGTAATTTCATAGTCAATCTAAGTTGTCCATCATTTCGTAATAGAATTGATGGTAGATATTATGTTAGGGTTCCCCCCTCCCCCTATAAGGAAACTGTCTTTTATGAGGTAATTGTATTGCAACTATGTATTATTGAGAAAGAATTGTAATTGAGAGGGAGGATATTGTGAGGTAGAAAATAGGAGGTTGTAGCAAATATGTTGTAGGTTGTATTCCATTCGTTTTTTTTGGATGAAATAAAAGAAAGGTCTAACTATTTTTCCATGGACGTAGCCCAAATAAGGTGAAACACATATAGTGGTGTACCCTTTGTATTGGTTTGTTTTATGTTTTATATCTACATTCATTTTTATTTAATTTCTCTGTGATTTTATTACTAACAACGAATATTAGAGTCAAAGGTTTATTTGGCTAATAAAACTCACAAGAAAGGATGGTTCTTGGTTCAAGTGGGAGAAATGGAAAAAGAAGCTACTAGGGTCAATAAATATAATGGCTACAACTATCAACTATGGAAGATGCAAATGGAATATTATCTATATCAAAGAAAACATTTTCTACCATTGGGTGGAATAACAAAGAAGCCAATGACTATGAAAGAGAAGAATGGGAGATTCTTGAAAAAAAGACACTGGGAAGAATACAACTATGCCTAGCAGCATTGCTGGCTTTGAACATTTGAAACAAAAGACAATAGAGGGTTTGATGAGAGCATTGGATAAACTATACGAAAAATCCTCAACTTCCAACAAGGTTTTTATTATGAAGCAAATATTTAATATGAAGATGTCAGAAGGTTGGTTTGTTACTGATAATTTAAATGAATTTGAAATGGTCACTAGTCAATAAGTTCTATAGGAGTAAACATTGATGATGAGGTTAGGGATATTTTTATTTAATGCTAATTACTCAAAAGTTGGAGAGGCTTGGTCATGGTTGTGAGTAATTATGTATTCGGTTCAAACACTTTAATGTCTCATGATGTTGGTGTTATCCATAGCGAGGAAATGAAATGGAAAAAATTGATGAGATGTAAGGTAATTCTTTAAATGTAGAGAATAGGAGAAGATAAAGGGAGAGAGGAAAGATCTCATGGAATCATGGGAAGTATAAGAAGGGTAGATACAAATATATAGGGAGATTGGAATGCTCACATTGTGGGAAGAAAGGACATAAGAAGAAAGACTGGTAATCTCTAAAAGAAAAAAAGGAGATGGAAAACAAGAGAATAATAAGGAAGAAAATATATCAGGTGATGTGTTAATATCATTTAATCATTTAAGTGGATAACATTGATGATTCTTGGGTGAGATACTTAGGGGATTCATTTCATGCCACACCCCATAGGAAACATTTTCAAGATTATGTTGAAGATGATTTTAGATAGGTTTATTTGGGTGATGATGAACCATGTGAATTTTTTGGAAAGGGTAGGTTATGGATAAAATTATAGAATGGAAACCAATGGTTCTTTAAAGAGGTAAGGTGCATTCCTAATTTAAGAATAAATATAATTTCAATAGGGAATTTGGGAAGTGAACGTTGTATAGTCACATTTATAGGAAATTCCTGGAAGGTCATTAGAGGATCTATAATAATAGAAAAATGAGAGAAGGTAGGTATATTGTATTTATGTACTAGAAATGCTAAGCTTTCTATTGATTTAGCTTCTATAGGAGAATATACAACATTACAACATCATAGGCTTGGGTAGATGAGTGAGAAAAAGATGCAAATTCTCCACTCAAAGGAATTGTTGCTAGATTTGAAGAAGGTTAGTCTGGATTTTTGTGAGCATTACATTTATAGAGAATAGAAACGAGTTTTGTTTCTTAGAGTTGGGAAGAAAAATAAGAGTGAAAATTTAGAGTTTGTGCATACATATGAATGGAGACTAACTCAAGTATCATCTCTTTCTTGTTATTATGTTAATTTTATTGATGATGCAACTAGGAGAACTTGGGTTTATTGCATTAGAAACAAATTTGATAACTTGATACTTTTAAGAAACATAAAGTAAAATAGATTATGAAGGGAGGAAATTAAATAAAATAGAAACATAGAGATACAGTGAAAACATAACTTCAATTCATTAATAACAAAGTATTGAAAACTATTTACATGCAGAATGGAAATAAACTAGCTCAAGCGATGGTATCTTATCTTTGAGAAGTGATGTGGTGGCTACATGCATTCTGAATTGTGTTACAATGAGGCTCAAAGGATTATTTATTATTGAGAAACAATGAAAAACCATAAACATCCAAAAACATAACCCTAGGAGATGAAGCACGAAAAATCCGTGGGCTGCATTGGGGTAAATTGGTACATCAACTTCCCAAGGCCGTAAATTTGGCATATGATCTCCATTTGATCTGTAAGATACATTGTTTTAAATATCTATCCAAGGAATACAACTTTTGATTGCAAACCATTTCCATTGCTTACAATTTTTTCCATTTTCCTAAAACAAAAATGTCATTTAGGGCCTCAAAACAACTC
Organism: Pinus tabuliformis; assembly: GCA_031772625.1. Lineage (NCBI taxonomy): Eukaryota > Viridiplantae > Streptophyta > Pinopsida > Pinales > Pinaceae > Pinus > Pinus tabuliformis. Next base: position 1,078,470,717 of record CM062818.1, read on the forward strand.
CAGAAGTTCAGGACACGAAACACTGCCAAAAATAGTAAACTATGCTACAATTAAGAAAACTGAAAGAAACAATGGTGGGGGTCCAAGTGGAATAGGCGTGTGACCACCAATATCCACATGGATCATAATATATTTGGTTGAGAATGAAACAATAAATAAGTTTAAGTGTCCCAAATCAGATAATGGAGGTGAATATTGTAACAAAGAGTTTGATTGTTATTGTCCATGCCATGGGATTCATAGAGAGAAGGAATTTCAAAGAACACCATAAGAAAATTGTGTGTCAGAAAGTGTAAAATCATTGGGTTATAAGTTCATGTAATAAAGGTTAATAAAGGCAAAAAATGATGAGACCAAGGTCATGGGACACATATTCCAGGCTGAATGTTGGGAAAAACACCTTAGTGGGCATCACTTTGGTTTATTATGGCTAAGGAAATTGGTAAAGGAATTGGAAAATGTAAAGAGGCATTAATTGGCACTTATTTATGAAAATAAAGGAAAATAGGAGAACAAGGAGATGAAGGGTCACAAATTTGCATGAGAGGAAAATTGAAGGAAAATAGAGGAAAATGAAGAAAATAAAGGCCTTAATAATAAAAGGGCTTTTGAGGATTAGTTCAAAACTCTTTTTGTTTTAGTTTTGGAGCTCTCTATATTATCTTATACTTTTGCACACTTAGAGAATTCTTGGAGAAATCTAGCGTTGGAGAAAGAAAGGCAAAGGAAGGATAGGGAAATCAAAGGAAAGACAAAGAAAGGAAAGGACAAGCAAGGAAGGTTGGATCAAGTAGCTTCAACAAGAGGATTTTGCATGTAACATCTTGCATGTGTGATTTCATAGCTGAGGTGTGAGTGCATGGTACATGCATTTGTTCATTTGATTCATTTGTTGTCATTGGCATGGGTTTTGCTTGGTTTGACAATGGTTTCAGTCTTGCCTTGTCATTTCTTGGATAGCCATGGTGTGATGGGATTCTTTTCTCGGTTGAGATTTGGATTGCAAGAAGGTTAGCTAGGTGAGGTGGTCTTAGGAAAATTCCTAAGGGTTGGGGGTGGAGGTGGTTTAATCTCTAGGAAGCCCTCGAGAGGTGGGCGAAGCCAAGAAAATTTGTCAAGGTAATGGTGAAGAAACTTTGATACATCTAAGCTTGTTTTCACTTTGTGATCTCTTAACTGGTTTTGGTGAGATCATGATAACCTGAGGGTGGAGGTGGTTTAATCATTGGGAAACCATGGTTGTTTATGTCTTGAGATCCCACATTCATTCTTGGAATATGGCACGAGGGTGATTGGCTGAAAGACAAATTTGATTCAGCGCAATCTATGGTCAGGTGGTACATGGAATTCCCTGACTTGGTTGGATTTTGCATCAGTTAATTGTTGAGCTAATTTATTGACTAAATTAACATAAGTATTTAATTATCAATCTGGGTTTGTAGAACTTAGAGGCAAATCCACTGTATATGGACATCAGATATAATTAAGTTTAGAAGATAAAATTTGAAGAATTAAGGAAGTACATATTACAAATATAAACCTATTTTAACAATTTCTAATTCATTTATGTAATATATGAGGGAAGAGGCTCCTAACTTAGGAGAACCAGGTTGTCCTTCCCTACAATACTACTTTCTTGAAGATAAATCTAAGAGCACTAATTAACAATGGTTTATGATGGAGAAGATGTAGAAGAAGATGCTCCTAAATAAGGAGGTCCAGATTGTCCTTCTTCACAATCCTACTATATCACAATCACCATTGCTTCAAACCAGAAATGCAGAAATAACTTCAAATGAGAAATGGACAATGAAATTCAGTTTTAGTTCAAGATCAAATGGAAGGGGAATTTAACTTAAATTCCTTTGTTTCCCTTCATATGTAGATTAGAATTAAACCAATATTCATTCAACAATCATCACACATCTAAATACATTTGAAACAAAAACTAGTCTATGAAAACTATGAAAATTGAACCAAGAAGTGTACTTAGCTTGGTGTGGGGGCCCTCCACCCTTGCCTTGCACACTTGAAGAAATCTCAGCTACAACAACTTCAATAAATCAACCAAGCATGAACAACAAATTGGAATGAAACAAGTTCTTCAAATTAGCTCCCAACTCCAATTATACAAAAGTTACATATAAATTCCATTCAAAAGCCATCAAAGTCTTGGCTTTAAATAGAGTTTTAATGAAACAAACTGATCTATATTATCTCTAACACTCATATCTACTCATATCCACATATCTAAGTCAAACTCATCCAATTCATCCCAAGAAATATGGTCAATCCCATAAAATCTCAAAACTGCCCCATTTCCTAGGGATTTTTTGGTGACTAGTCATGTTTGACCAGCCTTGACCGAGCCTAATAAAGCTTGTTCTGGCCGAACCAAGTGGACTTTGCTTAGTCCTAGTTCCAAAGCTATCCATCCATGCATCAAACTCGAGCCCAAGTGTCCTGCAAACATGTCATCCACATAGCTATTACGGGAATTTCTGATTCAGTCCAATATTGCACTTGAAACTCAATTTTCATAAAAACTTCTAGAAATTGAAAAATTAAAATTAAACACATGAATATGAATAAAATACATCAAAATGAGATGGATGTGATGGAAAATATAAAGATTAAGTAGGTTTCCCTAAGCAAAAATAGACCAAAAGTGAGGGCCAACATTAATAAGAGTTATTTTCCTATTGTATTCTATGAGCACTTATACTTGATATATGATATTATGTCATGGTTAATATTCTCATTATATGTTGGTTATAAGCATGGATCTGTAATGTGCTCTCGATATGGCTTTATTCGATTTGATAAGTATTGGATGGTTAATGAATGCATGGAATAACAAGTGTTATTACATCTATTATGATAGGGAATTAGACCTTCTTGGTGATTTTTAGACAAGTTTCATACTCCTATCATCAAATATGCATTCATGACCTGTAGCTTACATGTTTACCATGTGTTTGATGAAATGATTTTCATGGCCTGTTTAGGTCAATTTCTTGTTCAAGTTTTGTATTATTAGCACTGTCATGATGTCATTTATCATTCTGATTAGTTATAGGGAGTTCTGAGTAGTGGTTTGGAGGTTGGATTGGAAAGGTGGGTCAGATATCGGGACTGCATCCTCTGAACTAGAAAATTTGAGCTATAATCGCAGGGAAGGAAGCTTATGTATGCGATTGGAGGGTCATAACCATACCCTTGTAGGTTTGTGCATGCGATTGTGGGCCTCGATTAGTGAAAAAGCAATCCATCTTAGGATTTGGTCACTTGGGGTGGTTCTTTGGCCCTTGAATGTCCTGTAAGCCTTGAGGGATGTCTGTAAGTTTTCAATTGTCGGTCCCACTTCCATAATTGAAGCTTGGAGGTTAGGTGATGTCAGAGTAACTCTTCATTTCATTTTTACCTTGGTAGGCTAGTGAAATTGGGTAAATGTGGGAGGGGATGGTTATGGAAAGGATGAAAAAGACAATCATGGAGCATGAAAGGTGTATGGGAATGCATACATGGATTTCCTTATAATTTTGGGTAGATGCTATGGATACCAATGTTTACTTAATAAATAGAGGGCCGTCAAGTTCCTTTTATGGTGGCATTCCAAAAGAGGCATAGACATGTAAAAAGGTAAATTGCTCATTTTTGAATACTTTGGTTGTTGAGTATTTTTCCACATTGACAGTGAAAATATACAATTTTTTGAGGAAAAATATAACAAGTTTACTTTTATTTGATATGGAGTTAATTCTTTTGGCCATCACTTATGGGATTATGAAAATCACAAAATAATTAGGAGTATAGATGTGGTATTAAATGAGAATGCCATGTAAAAATACCAATTGTAGAGAAACAAATAGGAAAAGGAAAACATAAAACATATAATACTTGATAAAATCACAGAAAAATAAATCCCAAAGGTGCCGTAAAATTAAAATTTTCAACAAAAAAAACAACAACAAGTACCTCAAACTCCTACAAGTGTTGTTAGAAGATCAACCAAGTTAAATAAACTCCCTAAACAATACTCTTCTTTATTGTATTATGTATTGTTGACTAATTTTGATGAACTAGAAAGATATGAAGAAGCAATGCAAGTATAAACTAGAAAGAAATGGGAGCAAGGCATGAAAGAAGAGATAAACATTTTAGTACATACCATAATTGGGACTTGGTCATGTTGCATGCAGGTAAAAGAGCATTGCAAAATAAATGGGTTTATAGTTTGAAGGAGGAAGATGGAGACAAAAAGAGGTATAAGATCATGCTTGTTGTAAAGGGGTTTGCATAAAAGAAAAGCATTGATTTTGATGAAATATTTTCTCTTATTTTCAAACTGAATTCAATTAGAACTATTTTAAGCTTAGTGGCAATAGAAAATTTACATCTTCATTAGTTAAATGTAAAGACATTTTTTTTTTTTTTTTTTGGTGGGGACATGGAGGAAGAGATTTATATGCAATAACCATAGGGGTATGAAGTCAAAGGGAAGGGAAAATTAGTATGTAGAATGAAGAGGATCTTGTATGATTTAATGAAAGCACCATGCAATGGTATTTGAAGTTTGGCAGGTTTATGAAAGAACAAGGATACAATAGATGTCAATATGACTACTATGTTTATTTTAAGAGACTAGATGATGACAACTATATTATCCATTTATTGTATTTAAATGACATGCTTGTTGTAGGGATTGACATGTAGAATATAAATGAGCTTAAAAGAAAATTAGATAATTTATTTTTTATGAAGGATTTAGTTGCTATAAAAGAAATTCTTGGTATGAGAATAACAAGAGATAGGGAAAATTATAAATTAACATTGTCTCAGAGTGAGTAAATAAAGGTGGTGTTGGACCCTAAATATCCTGTTACCAATGTTCAACTTCCATACTTTCATGGAAACACTAACATGATTGCGCACATTCTTCGAAAGAATAAGGTCTCAAACACCTTCAAACCTATTAGTACCATTTATAGCTCCATTAGATCTGTCAAAGACCCTGGGGACCTTACAAACATGAAGGGTGTTTATTTAATCCCGTGCTCATGTGAAACGACCTACGGTAAAACTATATGCTCCATTAACCAAAGACTTTAAGAGCACCCAATCTACATCAAAGACAATCCATCCAACTCTTTAGCTTTTGCTGAGGATGCTAAGAAAAATAAACACCACATTTGTATTGAAAAGTCTAAGTTCATCGCCAAGATCGATCACTACCATCATAGGTAGTTTAGGGAAGATATTGAAATTGAGAAGTAGGCCAGCATTCTGAACAAGGATGATGGTTGGAAAATAAGAAAGAAATGAATTTTGGCCCTTAAAGGTTTGCTTTATCCTAAGTAATGATATGGTTTCCCTGTTTTATTCTTTCTTCTTCTTCTCCTTCTTCTATCTTTTTTTCTTTTTAAAAAATTTCATATCTATATATATATATATATATATATATATATATATATATATATATATATATATATATTTTATTTATTTTTATTCATTAATATATAATACTCATACATTGTATACATCGTAGATACATTTATAATATTACGTATATATATGTGTGTGTATGTGTGGTTCACGGACAATGGATATCGGTGAGTGCTACATTCAGGAAAACTATATGGGAAAATCCACCTAAAGGGATCACTTCTAGCGAGCTCATTAGAAAAGCCTAACCCTAAGAGTGTTAATGATAATTGACCTCGTGACCTCTCATTAGCAAGGTGCTTTAACGATGGGAACTTGACAATTGAGCTAACCCTTGGGGCTGTTCTATATATATATATATATATATATATATATATATATATATATAATGTTTTCCTTGTCTTTTGATTCCTTATTTATTATTTGACCTTAGCCTTTCTTTCTTGTAGTTATTTATTTATTTGTTCCATTACTTTCTCTTATTTCATGGTTGCATTCTTGATTAAATAGCTTTATTTTATTGATAAATTAATATTATATTATTACAAATATCATTTATATTTTAATATTTGATAGATTAATTGAATATTTAGTTATTATAATAATTTATATTTAGTTATTAAGATAAGAAATAAATTATTATCTAATTAATATTAAATCTTGATACGTTATAGTTATAGTTGTATGCCCTAGTTTATTACATTAGTGTTTATTTATTAATAAATGTATTAGTAATTTGGGGGTAGCCTGTTTGACTTTCTCCAACCTTCCATTTTGACTTTTGACCCTGGTTGTTTTGATTTTTTAGATTTTTTGGGGGTTTTTTCTTGCATCTCTTCCCTATTTATTCCCGGTGGTTGAATCAAATTTCCCATCATTGTCTTGATGATAGACCACACTAGTTGGTTCAAATTGTCAACCCAAAATCTCTCAATGTGATGAGTGTGGAAGAACTACACATAATACATGTCTAAGGTTCCATATTCATCAACACTAAATAGCTTGATGTATGTGATGGTGTGTACAAAGAAAGAATCTATTGCAAATTTAGTGGGAGTTGTGAGAAATTATATCAACAATCCAGGTAAAAAACATTGCAAGGAATAAAGAGGATTCTTAAGTATTTGTGAGGTACTATTGCTTAGGGATTCAACTTTGGAGGTTCAAACACTGTTATACAACGATATGTTAACTTAGATATGGTAGGTGATATAGATAGCAGGAGGAGCAACATAAGGAATTCTTTTACTATAGGTGGAACAACAATAAGTTGGATTTCAAAATTACAAAGGGTTGTTGCACTTTCAACAATAAAAGGAGACTATGTTGTTTCTATAAAGGCTAGTAAAGAGATGAATAGGTTACATAGGTTCATGAAGGAATTCAGAAAGAAGTAGGAGAATAAAAATTTGTATAGTAATAACAAGAGTTTCATTCATCTTACAAAAAAGTCAACCTTTCATTCTAAGACTAAGCATATAGATCTTAGATACCATTTCATACGATTAATTTTGGAAGATGGATAGTAGAAGTTAGAAAAGATACATACCAGTCAAAATCTTGTAGACATTTTAATGAAGGTATTAACCAAGGAGAAACTATGTTTTTTCTTACTTCTAGTTGGTATGTAAGCCAAATGATGAATATGAGAAACTAGCTAGGTCCAAAGTTGAAGAATAGTCTAGTAAGGGTAGTAGCAGTGGAGTTGTTATAATGAATCTCCAAGTGGAAAATTGTTTGTTGTGGAGTTTGATTATATTCTAATTTAGAGGTCTTGTTTTTAGCAACATTTGGACCCCAATTTTTAACCAAGGGTGTAGGTTGCCTTCCCCCTTTACTAGTGTTGCTAGGGGGTCCAAGAGGGTGGCGAGAAATCTTTGGAGCACAACCCCCTTCACATGCGAGGTGGTTTATGGACAACACCCCCAGATAGAATTTTTGGAAAAATTTCCTTATAAACATTGTAATTTCATAGTCAATTTGGACATTCATCATTAGGTCACAGGTCTGACGATAAATGTTATGTTCATGTCTTTTTCCCTAGAATAGAACCCTCTTTTGCAAGGAAAATGTTTCATGGTTGTGTATTGTTAAGAGAGGATTGTAATGGGGATGTGGGATACTATGAGAGAGAGAGAGAAGAGGAGGTTGCAACATATGTGTTACATGTTGTAATCCTTCATTTTTCTCGATAGAATAATAGGAAGAACTAGCTTTTTCTCCATGGACATAACCCAAACTGGGTGAACAATGTATATTAATGTCTCCTTTGTATTATTTCATTCTATGTTTTATTTTTGCATTGATTTTGATTTTTTTCCTCTATGATTTTATTCATAACATAGACCATTTTTTTGAAGTTACCATTTTCTTCTACTTATTGAAATATTTCTAATGATATAAATTTTACTTCATTATGGGTTATGGGCACAAAGTTATGGCCCTTAAGAAATTTTCCAATTCATCTCCTATTACCATCCATATGGATAAACTATGGTAGTCCTACCACATGTAAACACTATGATACACCATGTCACCAAGTCACATGCCCAATCTGTGGTAGTCAGACGCCCATGTATCACCACCTTATTATTCCACCTTCATAGGAAGGGCTCACTAGATACCACATAAAATCTAAATTTTGGTTTTCATAATTTTTCTTTTTATAAAATTTTGAAATTTATGGATTTCATATTAGCAAATTTTGTTAAAGGATGAGAAAACATGACAGGAACGATAATTAAAAAATTATAGATTCCCCACTATCCAAAATATGTGTAATTATGGGGAAGGTTTTTATCTCTCAATGATATTTTCAATTAATGGTCCTAATATGGATTATGCCAATGTCTGTTTTTCCCAAAATGCTCAATAATGAATGTCCGACATTTCTATACTTTCACTAGGGTCAGTAGGTTAACATTCTGGATTCCATGTCATGAGTTGACTCAATTGATATGTTATAATCATAAAAATCATGCCAAATCATCCAACCTCATCATCTTTCCATGTCATCATGCCATGTCATCAATGACACGTCAACCACTACATTGTGAGCCACATCATGAGCCATCTAATCTGCCCAATTGGAACTTAGATTCGATTTAAAAAAAAGATATTTTCCAAAATATTTTTAGCCTTTTGGACTTCAAAATCTAGGTTCTATCAAAGAAAAAAAATATCGATATATGGAGGTAACTACTAGCATTCAGTACCTAGGGACATCTAGATTATATTTGCCAGTGCGACAAGTTTTGTCAATGGTCAATCATCTAGATATAGATAAATATTTAAGTGTTCCTTTTTAGGGAAAATTATATTTTTGAAACTTCACCTCCTAAGTCATCTTTTGACTAATCCCATGGTCTCAGCCTTTCTGACCCCTTTGACATAAGGATATGCTAAAAACTTCCAACATCTAGATCCATAAATTTTTTTTAATTGTTCCGTTTGAGGAAAAACTGAATTTCCATATCTCCATTCAGGTTAACTAGGTCATTGGGAGATTGATCCAATAGGATAACTAAGTAATGGTCCTTGTACATTTACCTGGTTTGGTTAATGAGTGTCAATTAATAATGATTTATAAACTTCTATGGATATTCCACTAGACAATTCGTCACAATATATTTGATAAATATTTTGCTAAAAATTCAAAATCTATAATATGAGGGTTAATTTTCCTTAGATTCCTATATTTATTAAATTACTCTTTTGCCTCATTGTCAGCCGGATAAATTGTTCTTGCGGACAAGACCGATCTCCCTAGTATCAACAAATATCTAGCGACAAGCAGGACAAGCAAATCTACCTTTCTCTAAATATATTGCGATTCATTAATAAAAAACTAAGAGGTGTTTTAGACCCTACCTTAAGTCCAACGCTAGTTTGTGGTAGCCACACTTCGACCATCCGAATGAGTTTCCTTTTGAGAACCTACAATCACAAACAAGCACACATCAAATAATACCTACATAGCTAATATAATAAATCATATTCATCATGGTGATCAAGGAATCCATGAAATAAACCATAAAACACTGCTTATTGAGAAAAATAAACTTGATTGTATTAAATTTGAAAATAGAAGAACTTTACAACCTTTGGTGCCTTGATGTTGTACAAGCTCCTCCCAGGGTCTAGATAGGAATCTCCTCTACTTTAACAAGCCTCACACTCTTCCCAATGAGATCAAAAAAGGTATGTAATCTCTCCTCTCAAGCTCAATTAGGAAGACTAAATTCAAACAACATTTCACCTCAAATATCTTTAGCTTTCAGCCTCGTTAGTGTTGACATTATGGCTAAAGTGTTGTCCTTGATGGCAACCCATTCAGGTGATAGATCACAGTACTTCAAGTCAGCAGCAGGGATTGATGATCAGCTATCAAATATTGAAGAAAATAAGGGGTACGCAGGTACACCTTACATAAGGTGCGTACACGCAGGTCAGTGTTACATAAAGTGCGTACATACCCGCAGTTATCCCGTTCAGGAGGTGCGTACCCCCAGTGCACACATTTCAAGGAAAAGAAATTCACATGTGGGGTTTTCTTATGTTTTACTCTTGGTATTTAGCCGACGGTATTGTGTTATTATGGTGTCGGCCCATGGTATTGATCCATGATTTAAGGAAGAGCTTTCCTATATAAAGCAAAGGAGATCATTTGGCTTGAGCATGTTTTGGGTTGAATATCTTATGAGGGCTAGATCTGGTTTAGATCTAAATAAGGCGAATCTATTGATGGACCGAGATCTCTTCGGCGCATGTTCAGATCTGTAGATCTGATTGTCTGGGTTATTTCTGAAGTCTTGAAATCATCTATGCCCGAAGGTACGCAGGAACAGTGAGAGAAAAGTGCGCCATACGCAGGCACGAAGGGTTTCAGGTGCGCCGGTACGCAGGCACAGAAGGGTTTTAGGTGGTACGCAGGCACAGAAGGGTTTCAGGTGCGAGGTACGCAGGCACAGAAGGGTTGCAGGTGCGCCGATACGCAGGCACAGAAGGGTTGCAGGTGCGGAGGTCCGCAGGCAGTTAAATGGACTCAGAGCGAGGTACGCAGGCTAGCAGTTGAGCAGGGTGCATACATAAGCAGGCGAGCAGTTGAGCAGGGTGCGTACTGTAAGCAGGCAAGTAGTTAAGCAGGGTGAGTACTGTAAGCAGGCAAGCAGTTGAGCAGGGTGCTTACGTAAGCAGGCGAGCAGTTGAGCAGGGTGCTTACTTCTCTTAAAATCTTTGTCTATCATTGCTGTGTTCTGGGTTTGGTCCTATTATTGTTGATCTGGTTACTACAGTTGATTGGGTGATTCTCTTATACTTGATGATCATTTGATGCTTATGGATCCAGTTTGAAAATTTATGAAAAGTGGTCCTTGTAAGAAAAGAAGTAGGGGGTTGTAGCTCCCTTCCAGGAGAGACTGGAAAACGAGAGAGAGAGTTGTAGCTCTCTGCAGGTTGCAGCCTGCGTACTGGTAAAGGACTGCACCAGTACAAAACCATTGTAAAAGGAGTTTCTAATTTGAAAGAAGATAGAGACATATTGCAGCAGGTGGTTTTCACCCACATTGGGTTTCCACCTTACATCTTGTGTTCTTTGGTGTGACTATCTATTTTCTTTTGTTCATGCTCATTATTTTATGGTACTGACATGCAAAAATAATTCAAATAACAAATAAAGAAGATTTATTAAAAGAATTAGATAATACTGATTCACCCCCCCCTCTCAGTATTATTTCCAACAATTGGTATCAAAGCAGGTCCTTCAGAGAAGCTTGATCGCTTGAAGGTAGATCGTTCATCATGAGCAACTACGAGAGAGAAGCATCAATCAGGCCACCGGTTTTTGATGGGACAAACTTCAATTATTGGAAGGTAAGAGTTACTACCTATCTTCAATCTCTTGGTACAGAAGTTTGGGACATCGTAGAGACAGGCTACGCTTTTCCTTCAGCCACTCCTACAGATGCAGCCGAGAAAAAGAAGTATGAAACAAATGCGAAAGCAGTCAGTACTCTATTAGGATGTATATCCCAATCAGAATTCATGAAGGTAATGCACTATAAATCCGCAAAAGAGATATGGGACAAAATTGTCACGAGCTATGAAGGAGATGAACAGGTAAAACGTGCTAAACTTCAAACTCTCAGAATTCAGTATGAGACTCTCAAGATGTATAATGATGAAAGTGTGGCTAACTATTTTCTTCGGGTAGATGAGGTTGTTAATTGTATGAAAAATTTGGGTGAAGAAATAAAAGAGGCTATTGTGGTTGAAAAGGTTCTAAGATCATTGTCTCCCAAGTTTGAATCTAAAGTATCTGCAATAGAAGAAAAGGAAAATCTACGAATCCTTACTATGTCTCAGCTACATGGAATTCTAACTGCTTATGAAATGAGAAAGGGAGGTCCATCAGACAGAAGAGAAGCTGCTTTCAAGGCATCAGGTAAAGGAGATTATTATGAAGCAAGCCACGTCCCAGAAGAAGAAGAAGAAGAATCAAATTTTGTCAGAAATCTTCAAAGGGGTTCTGGAAGGTTCAGAGGTAAGTTACCTTTTAAATGCTTTGCTTTTGGAAGAGTAGGTCATTATGCTGCAAAATGTCCTTATAAGGATAAAGGAAAGGAACCTGCTAGATGGAACAAGAAACATAATGCAAATAAGAAAAGCTACTACACTCATGAAGATAGTGATGGTCTATCAAACAGTGATGAAGATGAACAAGGTAATGAATATAAGTTGTTAATGGCATTTGAAGATGATGATTATATGGATGCTATAGATGTGGATAACCTTTATGATGAAATTACTAGACTCAAGAGATGTATAGAAGAAAAGAACATGATCATTGATACTCTACAATTTCAAATTGATGAAAAGGAAAAACATCTTGAAAAATTAGAAGGTGAAATTGTTGGTCTTAGAAAAGAGATTGAGAAAACAAAAGCTATTAATCTCAAGTTTGTCAAAGGATCTGAAACTTTGGATGAGATTATCAATGTGCAGCGGTCTCCACTAAACAAGACAGGTCTGGGCTATAATGGAGAAACTTCTCAAGCATCCACCTCAAAAAGTTATCTTGATGCAGCAAGAAGAAATGAGCAAAAGCACAATGAAGATCATCAGGTAAAGCAGGGACGAATTACAAACAGAAACTATCAGGGGCAATCCATCTTAAGGGTGAACAAAAGCCACAACCAGCCACAGGTAAAATCTTCTCAATTTGGTTCAAGAATAGATGACAATAGAAATTACAATCAATTGGCTGGTAGATTCGATAACCGCAGAAGTTTCTTCAATGGACAATGCTTTTCTTGCCATAACTTTGGTCACAAAGCAGCTCAATGTGTTGCATATAAAACGATCATGACTAGGGAAGCTCAAAAACAAAGAAGTATGACGGGGATTACAAAAAGGACCTATAACAACTTTTCGGTTCTTGAAAATGAAGTTGAATGTTCTATTTGCAATAACTTTGGTCATGAAGACTCTGAATGCAGGAGCAGGTTTCAGCAGAAAAAGGAACAAGCCTCAAGCACCAAAACATGGAGAATAAAGGAACCTCAAACAGAAAGATGTGGGATAGCATTTTATGCAGAGGGACAGGAAAATCTATGGTACATTGACAGTGGATGTTCGAAGCATATGACAGGTGATAAAGAAAAACTTGAGTCTTATTCTACTCTAGAAAAGGGAAAGAAAGTCTCTTTTGGAAATGATACTCCTGCAACTATAAAAGGAAAAGGCATTGCTCAGTTAAAAGAAAAGGTCAAGGCTGGAAATGTTTTGTATGTTGATGGATTGAAGCATAATCTTCTAAGTGTCAGCCAGATGTGTGATCAAAGAACCGAGGTTATATTCAGATCAAATGGATGTCTTGTTCCGGATCTTGATACAGGTAAAACAGTGATCAAAGGCAAAAGAACTCCAAATAATCTGTACATATTTGAAGAAGGACAACAACAATGCTATCTGAGCAAGGATGATGAGCACTGGTTATGGCATCGGAGGTTGGGACATCTAAGCTTTTCACAAATAAGGAAAGCATGCAAATATCAGGCAGTTCGCGATCTTCCAGATATCAAAATTCCTGACAACACCATATGCAAATCATGTCAGTTTGGAAAACAAACCAGAACTAACTTTCCAGAGAAAGAAGGATCAGCTAGCATGCCTCTTGAGCTAGTACATACAGATACATGCGGTCCTTTCAGGAAAAGAACACCTCGAGGAGAAGAATACTTGATATTATTCATTGACGATTTCTCCAGGTTTGTCTGGTTAGGACTTATGAAGCACAAAGATGAAGCATTCGAAAAATTCAAATCCTTCAAAGCCTTGGTTGAAAATGAATCAGGTCACAAAATTAAGTGCCTCAGATCCGACAGAGGTGGGGAATTTACTTCAAATGAATTTTTCGATTTCTGTGAAGAACATGGGATAAGAAGAGAATTCTCTACAGCAAGAACTCCTCAGCAAAATGGAGTTGTGGAAAGAATGAACAGAACAGTCCAACAAATGGCTCGTGCTATGCTTGATGAGTCAGGAACTCCCGCAACTTTCTGGGGTGAAGCTGCACATGCTGCGGTTGTTATTCTCAACAAAACAAATGTCCGGGTGAACAGCACTCAAACTCCTCATGAGCTCTAGAGTGGTAGGACTCCTTCGGTAAAGCACTTCAAAATCTTTGGGAGCAAATGCTATATCAAGAATACTGATGAGCAGCTTGGCAAACTTGAACCTAGAGCAGATGAAGGCATTCTTCTTGGTTACTCTCCACATAGCAAAGCATACAAATGCTACAATAAAAGACTTGGCAGAATTGTTGACAGCATTGATGTAGTGGTTGATGAGAAGGGATACATTCCTAGGCAAGTACATCATGAAGACATCGAAGAAGATGAAGGCTACCCCCAACGACAGAATGATGAAGAAGAAGAACCTCAAGAAGAACCTCAAGAAGAACCAGAGGAGCAAACAAGAATAGAAGAAAAGACTCCATCCAGATATGTTCAGAAGAACCATCCAGAATCTCAGATTATGGGGCAGAAAGAAGCAGGTGTACAAACAAGAAGAACAGTTGCAGAAGCTTCAAGCTATTTGGCATTACTCTCCTCTACTGAACCACAAAATGTGAAAGAGGCATGCAAAGATGAATGTTGGGTGAAAGCAATGGATGAAGAACTTGAGCAGATTGAAAAGAACAACACTTGGGAGCTGGTTCCTAGACCAAAAGATAAGAATGTTATCGGGACAAAATGGGTCTTCAAAAACAAATTGAATGAAAATGGAGAAGTAATTAGAAACAAAGCCAGACTTGTTTGTAAAGGGTATGCGCAGCAAGAAGGAATAGACTTTGAAGAAACCTTTGCTCCTGTTGCAAGACTTGAGGCCATCCGAATGTTCCTTGCTCTCTCAAGTTTTCAAAACTTCAAAGTATTTCAAATGGACGTGAAATCAGCCTTTCTGAATGGAGACTTGGAAGAAGAAGTGTACATTGAACAGCCAGATGGGTTCATTCTTGGAAATGATCCAAATCTTGTATGCAGATTGAAAAAGGCTCTCTATGGTCTCAAACAAGCTCCAAGGGCTTGGTACTACCGTTTGGACAAATATCTTCATCAACAAGGCTTTTCAAAAGGATCGGCAGATAGCAATCTTTATATAAAAGTTGAAAATGACAAATTGCTAATACTTGTTGTGTATGTAGATGACATTATTTTTGGGAGCAATGAAGAAGCTATGAGTCAAAACTTTGCCTTGGTCATGCTGAAAGAATTTGAAATGTCCTTGCTAGGAGAACTGACATATTTCCTTGGTTTGCAAATCCAACAAAAAGGAGGAATCTTTTTATCTCAAACCAAGTATCTCAAACAGATTTTGAAGAAATATGGTATGGAAGATGCAAAACCAGTATGTACACCCATGGTCACAGGATGTAGCCTCAGTGCAAATGATGAATCTGCAGCAGTACATCAACCAACCTACAGATCTATGATTGGAAGTTTACTTTATTTGACAGGTACCCGACCAGACATCATGCATGCAGTTGGAATAGTTGGAAGATTTCAGGCAAATCCGAAGGAGACTCATCTTCAGGCAGTGAAGAGAATTTTCAAATATCTTCAAGGGACTCAAAATTATGGCTTATGGTATCCTAGAGATACAGATCTTACACTTCATGCTTATACAGATGCAGATTGGGCCGGAAGCGTGGATGACAGGAAAAGCACAAGTGGTGGTGCGTTCTTTATGGGTTCCAGACTGGTATCTTGGTTCAGCAAGAAACAGAGTTCGATTGCCTTGTCTATAGCTGAAGCGGAATATGTTGCTGCTGCATCTTGTTGCACCCAACTCCTTTGGATGATGCAAACTTTGCAGGATTTTCAAATCACTTGTACACCACCAATCCCCATCTTATGTGATAACACAAGTGCAATCAGCATCTCAAAGAATCCTGTTATGCATTCAAAAACCAAGCACATACCAATCAAGTATCATTTTCTCCGGGAACAAGTGCTTGAACAGAAGGTCAAGTTGGAGTATGTTCCTTCTAAGGAACAAGTTGTTGATATTCTCACCAAACCATTGCCCAGGGACACTTTTGAATACCTCAGGCAAAAGCTGGGGGTTGTTGATGCATCATCTTATTGCTGAACCTCTTCTCATTGATGGTACAGGTTCAGGGGGAGCATATAATGCATTGTTGGCATTATGGAGGATGTGCAGAAGGAGATCTTGGAAGTAGCTGCAATATGTCTCTATCTCTTTCATGGTGGATTATGGTTCTTCGTTGCAGATCTGGTTCATATTCAGGGGGAGCATAACCCTTTGCCCTTGATGTCAAAGGGGGAGAATGAAGCTGAAGTTTTGAGGTTGCCATCAAGTCCAAAGGGGGAGATTGTTGGCATTATGGCTAAAGTGTTGTCCTTGATGGCAACCCATTCAGGTGATAGATCACAGTACTTCAAGTCAGCAGCAGAGATTGATGATCAGCTATCAAATATTGAAGAAAATAAGGGGTACGCAGGTACACCTTACATAAGGTGCGTACACGCAGGTCAGTGTTACATAAAGTGCGTACATACCCGCAGTTATCCCGTTCAGGAGGTGCGTACCCCCAGTGCACACATTTCAAGGAAAAGAAATTCACATGTGGGGTTTTCTTATGTTTTACTCTTGGTATTTAGCCGACGGTATTGTGTTATTATGGTGTCGGCCCGTGGTATTGATCCATGATTTAAGGAAGAGCTTTCCTATATAAAGCAAAGGAGATCATTTGGCTTGAGCATGTTTTGGGTTGAATATCTTATGAGGGCTAGATCTGGTCTAGATCTAAATAAGGCGAATCTACTGATGGACCGAGATCTCTTCGGCGCATGTTCAGATCTGTAGATCTGACTGTTTGGGTTATTTCTGAAGTCTTGAAATCATCTATGCCCGAAGGTACGCAGGTACAGTGAGAGAAAAGTGCGTACATACGCAGGAACGAAGCGTTTCAGGTGCGCCGGTACGCAGGCACAGAAGGGTTTCAGGTGCGCCGGTACGCAGGCACAGGAGGGTTTCAGGTGCGAGGTACGCAGGCACAGAAGGGTTGTAGGTGCACCGGTACGCAGGCACAGAAGGTTTGCAGGTGCGCCGGTACGCAGGCACAGAAGGGTTGCAGGTGCGGAGGTCCGCAGGCAGTTCAATGGACTCAGAGCGAGGTACGCAGGCTAGCAGTTGAGCAGGGTGCGTACGTAAGCAGGCGAGCAGTTGAGCAGGGTGCGTACTGTAAGCAGGCAAGCAGTTAAGCAGGGTGAGTACTGTAAGCAGGCAAGCAGTTGAGCAGGGTGCTTACGTAAGCAGGCGAGCAGTTGAGCAGGGTGCTTACTTCTCTTAAAATCTTTGTCTATCATTGCTGTGTTCTGGGTTTGGTCCTATTATTGTTGATCTGGTTACTACAGTTGATTGGGTGATTCTCTTATACTTGATGATCATTTGATGCTTATGGATCCAGTTTGAAAATTTATGAAAAGTAGTCCTTGTAAGAAAAGAAGTAGGGGGTTGTAGCTCCCTTCCAGGAGAGACTGGAAAACGAGAGAGAGAGTTGTAGCTCTCTGCAGGTTGCAGCCTGCGTACTGGTAAAGGACTGCACCAGTACAAAACCATTGTAAAAGGAGTTTCTAATTTGAAAGAAGATAGAGACATATTGCAGCAGGTGGTTTTCACCCACATTGGGTTTCCACCTTACATCTTGTGTTCTTTGGTGTGACTATCTATTTTCTTTTGTTCATGCTCATTATTTTATGGTACTGACATGCAAAAATAATTCAAAGAACAAATAAAGAAGATTTATTAAAAGAATTAGATAATACTGATTCACCCCCCCCTCTCAGTATTATTTCCAACAGTCAGTAACCAGCCCAATGCCTCATTTTATAGTGCAAAGGAAGAAGGTTATAGGTCCACTTATGAAGGGATAGAGTCCTCCTTCAAAGGGATAAGCTCCTCACATCAAGGGGTTAGCTCCTCAAGGTATGGGATGCATGAACCTTAAAGGAGTGAACTTGCCACCTCAAGATTCCTTCTAGAAGCTTCCAGAAATGACTCAAAGTGAGTTTTTAAGAATATACTTACGCCTTTTTGACTTTTATAGGGGTCCGCACCCATTACACAGAGACACAACGGTCAGGTACGCAGGGGACATGACTAGTAGGTGCGGGACCGCAGGTAATGCTAAGAGAAAGTGCGGAACCTGACTTTTAGAGACTTTTAAGGGCTTTATCTTATTTTTCAAGTCTTGACATGAAGAACTGAGGTTTAAGACTTGCAAAGGAGGAAAGTATGAGTAGTGATAGACTCACACCGATTGCAGAATGTCATGGTGACAATATTTTGTGCAACAGATTGCCCCCTAAAGTGCGAAGTCTGTAATAGATGAGGATTTCATTTGTCATCTAAGAAGAGTGAAGTACTTTATCATTTCAAGGATCATCCTGTGGACACTCTGTTCATAACCTGTAAAAACATTCAATACAAAATATATATATGTGAACATATCATTGCTGAGGTAGGCATTCCCATGCTTAGATCAAAACTGACTAGAAAACTAACTAAACTGCTTTGATATAGGAATTATTTTGTAATACATCACAAGTCTAGACATATGTAGACACAGTATGGACGTAGCTATCTGTTTATAAATAGTCCACTGTATAATGAATAACAAAATTCCTTGCAACCTGGATGGTGGAAACTAGATCCAAGGTCTTGATTTATGCTTCCCGAACTATTACGATTCTATCCATGCGAATGAATGTATTGAAGTCGAACATGGTAGAAACCACTTGATTACCAGTCAATGATGTGAACTGTTAACAAGTGTGAGAGAAACCACCAGTAATGTCAATGGCTCTCAAAGTACTCAGTACAATCCATGAAATGTGAATAGATGAGCTGATGTCGAACATGTCACAGAATCCTTTGGTCGAAGGTCAATGATGCAACCAGTCATCGAAGGCCAGAAACTTGCCATTGAGGCATGCAGATTCCAAGGTACTGATGTTTTCTAGATCATCTTTCTAGATAATGAGCTGAAGTCGATATAAAGCGATTCGTCGTAGGCAAGCCCACAACACGAAATCATAGATCAAGTTTGAAGAAATATATTTGCAAGGACTAACTCAGGGATGGTCAAGATGGATGACAGATATTTTGCAAATGAATGGTTTATTTGAGCTGACCTCTTGAACACATAACGACACTGTAGATGGTTTGGTGACAATTGACCCAAAGCCAATACACAGAAACTGGCTAAAGACTTTCAATATGGTTTGATTAACTGTTAGGCAAAGGATTTCCCAACCCAGGTGAACAAAAGTGTCGTGTTCAAGAGTGGTTAAATGCTTTTCTAAAACAAAAAGTATAACAAACAGGTTCATTTTTCTCTCTTTTCCCTCACCATTTCTGGTAAGTACCTCTTTATTTTTGACAAGCTTGAGGAGGATAACATTTGCTTGGTTATAAGCTCATCCTTCAGAGGAGTCCAACTTAGTTTAAAATTCGAACCCTAAGAAGGAGTGGTTCATTCCTATTTAAAATTGAACAGGTCCTTTACTGTTAAATTTTAATAAGTCCAGTATAGGAGAAACTTGACATTTTTCAATTTTAGGGAGTAAGAAGAAAAACTTAAGAAAACTCCATGATTGTCCTTTTTTGTAAATTTGTGTCTCCCAAGCCCGAAAAAGTATAAAATAATACTTGAGAGAACTGCTTGACCATTATGATCAAGGAGTACTTTTCATAATTAGTGTCTCTGATCCGAAAAAGTAAAAAAGCGATCAATGACACATCGTTTTATAACCAATATCGAACTTGAAACGACAAAAGTCCGGCAATCTTTTCATGTTTATATGGTCAGAAAAGAGCTGTAAGTGGACCGTCCTTTTAATTCCATTTTAACGAGTTTAAAAAGAAAAACTCGACAATCTTTTCATATTTTATGAGTCAGAAAAGAGCTTAAAGAGGACTCCAATGTTTTTTGT
Organism: Pinus tabuliformis; assembly: GCA_031772625.1. Lineage (NCBI taxonomy): Eukaryota > Viridiplantae > Streptophyta > Pinopsida > Pinales > Pinaceae > Pinus > Pinus tabuliformis. Next base: position 1,078,490,684 of record CM062818.1, read on the forward strand.
TGAAAATGATCAATTTCTCCTGAAAAATCCAATATTCTGCACAAAAACTCAAACATTACTCATACTTGTTTAAAATAAATAAAAATGCATCAAAAAGTTACCTTTTTAAAGTGAAAAATAAACAAATTAAAAATTCATTTATTCAAAAAATCTTATAAAAAGGGTTTTTGTAAATTCATTTTTAGCGTTTGACTTCAGAGTAAGAAAAGAGAGCTTTTGGGTAAGAAACTTCCTGTGAAGATTGCGGAAAATCCGTCCGTTGGAATCGAAAACCGTCAGCTCCAAGTAATCCACAACATCCTAATCTTGCATTTCAACTATTTGCATTTCGTTTTTAGGCTTCCATTTTGATTTTTTAGGGAAAAATTAGTTTACAAAACTACTCGTGGGGGTCCACAGGCACAACATGTGAAACCTACGGACCCTGACTTTTTTCTACAAAGGAAAGAGCCAGAGTCCCGCACTTTTTGCTCAGGAAGAGTGTGGACCTACGCACTATCCGTAACTGGTGGGTGTGGACCCCACGAAATAAGTTTAAAAACTTCAATTTTTCCTTTTCCGCCCAATTTTTTTTTGAACTAAAATGTTCTAATTTGTCATTTTTGCAATGTAGGATATACAAAATGCTCATTTGGCAGGAACGGGAGCACGAAGATGTGGACCTTGCCACAATAAATCATCAACCCTCATTGGATGCATTGAGAACATACAGACTAGTTAAATTTTGGGCCATACCTGGCATGAGGGCCCAAGTATACTTTTTGCAATGGCTGGGAGACAGGTGGAATATATAGGACCAGTGATTCATTATTGGTGGCCATTAGCTTGAAATCGAGCTAGAGGAAATTTATTTCTTTACTGGTTTTCCCAAGAGAGGTGAACGATTATCTCTATTCGGGACTAGGCCAGCTGGCCAGTCTGTCGATAGTCTCCGACTAGAGTTTTGTAATGACCAAACAAAGGACAAAGGGATTGATATCAAAACTATCTCCCGTCCTGAACTTAAAGTGATTGCATTTACTGTTACCAGACTCTGCGGAAGTGCAGCACTGCATGTAGCTATCGGATCCTAAATGTGAATGGCAATAGACTGTTCTTGAGGCACCATCTTCAACTGGTGTGAAGCTATGTTGGTGAATGTAAAAGGCCAACTAACTAGAGCAAGGAACGGACAACTAAAAAACTTTGGATATGGTTTCCTAGTTGTGAGTTTTGGTCTAGAGAGGGTCCCAATGTTGGTCCCATAGCAGCTTTCCGTTGGAGTTGGACTTCCCCGAGAGCCTAAGCTAATGCGTTGGGTTGCAGTTATGGCCCGTCATCCTGAGGAGGGTTTAGAGGTTGTTCGATTTCCGCCTGAGTATTTTCATTGGTTAGAGAACCAACTTTTCGTGATTCAGGATTTTCCATATGCTGGGATGGATTATTGTGGTGACCCAGACATGACTCTTCCACCAGGAGAGCAGTGGGATGATTAAGGTAAAATCATTCTCAACATTTTCTAAGTTTTAACTAATTTTTTTTGTTTTTTAAATAATCCAAAACTGATAATAAAAAGTTTCAAATGCAGATGTGGGTCCACAATGACCAGCCACTCTCTGGCCCTATGAGAGGAGACACCCAACTGCAGCAGTACTGGCCCCACAGGATGAATCTATAGAGACCCTGACCGAATTGTAAAATCATCTAGAGCATTTGACAACAGATATTCCAGAGACTAGCATAGATGATATTCGTCTTAGGTTACAACGCTATGTGATTGGGGTCCTAGGACCTTTCAGGAGGTTCCTTTGTATTGTGGCCCGAGCAGTGGTTTCTTATCGTGATCATTACCAGTGATAGGATGATTGCCTTTGTAGACTCATACGACATTTTTGCTTTTTTTACTATCATTTTTGCCGATCATAAGGTGTTTTTCAACCTATGATCGAAGACGATGTATATTTGACACACTTTTATGCTATGCTATATCACTATTACTGGCTATCTTGTATAACATGTTATGAAATGTTTTTAAATTTTACTGTTTGATTATTGCAAATGTCTATTTAACATTCGAGAAGCAGTTGCATATTCTAATGTATTTAAATATCTTGGAATATTCTGATATTCAATATAGTCAAATTCATGTTCCAAGAGACGAACTCTCAAAAATAATCTTAATAACACTGGATTTCTAATGGCATAAACTCTATTAAGCTGCAATACAACAAGTTCAGAATCTAACCTAACAATCAAACTTCGAATCCCGAATAAGATGGATTCAGATAATAACTCAATTACTGCACTGTACTCTATAATTTTGTTCGTTGTTTGACCAAGGCTTACCCCATGCATAGATACCAACTCATCAGAGGGTGAATAGATAACCCAAGCTGCGGAAGAAATGTTCTGTGTATTACGACAAGCACCATCAGTGAAACCAATGTATGTTTGAAGAGATATCGACATCTGCAATATCAAGGGTAAAATCAAGATAAGAAGGAATCAAGGTACCCAATTTGTGCTTGGGGGGAAACCTCAAGGACAGTACATACCTACGGGACAGTATGTTCCTCAAGGTCAACCCCAGACTCAATATGTACCTCAAGGTCAAACCCAGTATCAATATGTACCTCAAGGTCAACCCCAGTATTAGTACGTGCCTCAAGGTTATCAACCTCAAGGTTAGTACCCAAACCAAGGTTTCCAACCACCTTCCGGTCAATCATATGTCCAAGGAGCTGGGAATGTACCTTTGAATTATCAACCCTACCCTCAACTCGGTTATGGTCCTCAATATTCTCAACCTGTTATGGGTCCATACCCCAGAATGCACTTAGTGTGGGATCCATCTCAAACTCAACAGGTCTTGCAACCAAATGTACAATTGTCATCTCAAACTGGACAACCCTTGGTTTCAGGTTCAACCCAGCAACCTGTCCAGTCCACTATTCAAACTTCTGCACCTTCTATAGTTTCTTAGACTGGGCCTAATACGCCTCGTACTCCACCTCAAACGGCTGCTGCAACTGCTGCAACATCTGTTCAATCTACCCCACCTACTTCTAGAGTATTGACAGCTCCGGTTTCTACTGTTCTTGTATCAACTCCTCAGACATCTTTACCTCAGTCTGGATCCACGATTCAGACTTCGGTTCAAATTCCTGTAGGACAACCTGGTCCAAGTACGGTTGTCACAAGTCAACCTCAATTTACTTATCAACCATACCAGGGACAGTACCAATTCGGTCCTGCTGTGCAGTAGCCAGTCTATCAGTATCAACCGTACCCTGGGCATACATATCAGCAACCTCAACAATCCCAGTACAGTCAGGTTAATCCTGGTTTTCCGGGAGGATATAATATCCCAAATGCAATTCCAATTCCTAGTTATCCTGGATATCCTCCTCCTGGGGCTGGTCTCATGACCCAAGGTTTCAGGGACCTTAATCATCAGTTACCGTTTATTGCAACTTTGGACTTGCCTGACTTGTCGCACCTTACGAACGATCCAATTAACTATCTTCCGTTTTGGCCGCCAATGCCGAATAAGTTGCCTAGTGATATTCCTAAGTTTGAAGGAAAATCAGGAGAGGACCCGTCGAACCATGTGATGACTTATCACCTCTGGTGTGCATCTAATTCTATTTCAGATGATTCAATCCATTTAAGGCTTTTTCAGCACACTCTAATTGGTCTTGTGGCCAAGTGGTACATTGAGTTACCGCGAGCCACTTTTTATAACTTTAGTCAGTTAGCTACTTCGTTTTTAACTCATTTTAAGTTGCCAGTCAGATATGAAAATGGAACGGAATTATTAACTTCATTAAAGCAGTCAACGTCCACCTACATTTCAGATCACATTCATGAATGGAGACGTCGACGACGTTTAGTGAAAGTTTTTATTCCGGATCAGATCTTAGCTGAATGGTTTGTAAAATCTTTATTACCGAAGATCACTGAAGATGTAGCTAAGGCCGAAGTCATTACTGAGGAGCAAGTAATTGCTCAAGCTTAGTACCTTGACTTAGTTTATACGCAGTCAGGGATGTTACATGAGAAAATCCCCGATCTTCCTAAACAAAATCAGATAACTACAGCTCCTTCAGGGTCTCATGCCACTGATGGTATGATTGGTACGGTTAATACCAAAAGTAAGAAGAAATCTTCCAAGAATTCTTCTCCTATCATAACTTTACCAGATTCCCCGACAGGAGATTCTTCCGCGGAAATTTCCGCCGATATTCATGTTGTAGAGTCATCTACAGCCAAATCAAAATCCGGCGGTAAGAAGAAAGGGAAGAAGAAAAATAAAACAGATAAAAATTCGAAAGAGAAACCAGAAAAACGGAATCAAATGATGAGAAACACAAACCTCGTTATCCTTGTCTCATTTGTGATGAAGAGCATTTTACAAGAGACTGCCCTCATCGTGCAGAGGTTGCGAAAATTGTCAAAGGTTCCCAAATGCCTGCTATTTTGAAGGATCCTTTTCCTAGTCAAGACAGTTAGATGATAGGTTCTTCCTCAAATGCCTCCGAGGAACCCATAATGATGATGTCCCATGTTAGGATTGCGACTCGATCGCATGATTATGGAAGTAAAAGTCCTGTTGATGGTAAAGAAGCAGAATCTTCTCATTCTAACCCATCAACCTCAGCTCCCGGTTCTGATCCGCTACAGATCGAGAAACCTAACCCAGACTTAGTAATCAAACTTCCCGCCAAGGGTATACTTCGAAAGTCAGCTTTCAATCCACATGCGAGAGTAGCTCAGAACTATAACATTGTTGAAGATTTGGCTGTTTCACCTTCAGCAATGTTGGCTTTGGAAGTGCTACAATCATGTCCGGCACAGCGTAAATTACTATTGTCGGCTATAGGAACTGTTGACGTTCAAGACTCAAACCTTATAATTTTTGATCTAGAAAATAGTACACCACGCTTACCTCATCAAATGGCTTTCCAGATCCCAGTGTTAGTCAAAAACAGACCTTGTTATAGGACTGTGATTGATGAGGGAGCCTCAACGTGTATTATGTCGATACAATGTTGGAGATCACTTGGTTCTCCTTTGCTAAATCAATCCCCGACGATTCTAAAGGTCTTTGATGGCCGTGGGTTTCATCCTTTTGGCATTCTATAGGATTTACCTATAGGGGTTGAAGGCAAAAATGTTAATCTAGATGTGGAGGTGGTTGATGCCCCTCTAGATTACAACCTCCTCTTGGGTCATAGTTGGTCTTACGCTATGACAATTGTCGCTTCATCGGTATTTCGGCTTATAAATTTCCCTCATAATGGAAAGATCGTAATTATAGACCAGCTGACTTACTTTTCATCCGACCCAGCCTCTTCTGAAAGTATTCAGCATGTCAGCAAAACAACTATCCCCTATAAGGATGTTGGAGTAGGACTAGTTAAAGATTCTGGTTTACTAGGAACTTTTCCTTTTCCTCCTATCAACGCATCGTCTTCTACTGCAACCATTCATATGATTTCGTTAGACACTATTGTTTATGATGATGCTTGGATCGTACCTTCCGAATCTGAGATAGACTCATTTGGTGATGTTATGCCTTTGAGTCCATTGGAAATTGCGTATCAGGCCGTGCAGTCATTTACCAACCCATCTTCAACCAAAATTGACTTAATGAATGTGGTCCATGAGGAATCACTTTCAACATCAAACTCGAATTCAACAACGTTTTCCGAACTTGTTCACACTGATGAGCAAATTCGTGAAATCCTATGTGTCGATGATTTGCCATGGGAAGATCTTCATCATAGATCTTCGTTTTTACCCGAGAGTGATCGTTTTGAAAATGATTTTTCATCTATTTTTACGACTGAATATGTCAAGGAACCTCAGAATCCAATGAAAAATCCTAATTCAGAGTTAAATTTTGGAAACATTTCTCGAACTATTCCTATTTATATTTCGGTTAAGCTTGGAATTGTTGAAAACATTCATATAGGTGCCTCTTGTACGGAAGATGAAATGCAAATATATAAGGCCCTATTTCAAGAATTCTGCGACGTGTTTGCCTGGTCATATGAGGAAATGCCAGGAATTGACCCCGCAATTGTTGTTCATGAAATCAAAACTTACCTGGATGCTAAACCCGCCCGGCAACGTTTGCGTCAGATCCACCCGAGAAAAGCTGCTGCTATTAAAGCAGAAGTTGAAAAATTACTCAAAGCAGATTTCATTTATCCAATTCCGTTAACGGATTGGGTATCAAATATTGTTCCTGTTACCAAAAAGCAAGGGAAAATAAGAATATGTATCAATTATAGGAACATTAATCGAGCCTGTCCAAAATACAATTACCCAACTCCCTATATCGATCAAATCATGGATGATTGTGCTGGAGTGAAATATTCTCCTTCATGGATGGTTTTTCCGGATACAATCAAATCAATATTCTACCTGCTGATCAACCAAAAACGGCTTTCATTTGTCCATGGGGGACATTTGCTTATTGCAAATTACCTTTTGGGCTCGAGAATGCCGGGGAAACTTTTCAAAGGGCCATGCCTTACGCGTTTCATGACATCAAGCACATTGTTCAACCCTTTCTCGATGATTTGCCTGCTCATTCATTACATCGAGCTAATCATCTCATCCATTTACGAGCAATCTTTATGAGGTGTAGGCATTATCGAATTAGGTTGAATCCACACAAGTCTGTTTTCTGTATATAAACGAGTCGGTTACTGGGGTTTGTTGTTTCAAAAGCCAGCATTCGCGTCGATCCCTCGAAGGTTGAAGCTATTTTCAAATTGCCTCCTCCTTCGAGTCTTCGCCAACTCCAAAATTTGCAAGGGAAAACAAACTTTTTACGTCGACTCATTCCTAACTACACTGAGATCACAAAGGGTTTTACCTGGTTGTTGAAATAGAATACTCCATCCTTTTGGGATGAGATAGCTAATAAATCTTTTGATGCACTAAAACACGCATTGACCCATGCACCGTTATTGCATCCTCCCAACTACAACCAGGAGTACTTCTTGTATCTCGCCGCTTCCCATTCCACCATCGGAATGGTGTTAGTTCAGGAAGATGAATTCGGTACTGAACATGTGATATATTACCTTAGTCAAACTTTAAATCCAACTGAGCTAAAATACTCACATGTGGAGAAATTGGCATTGGCAGCTGTTCAAGCTGTCCAACGTTTTCGTCATTACATTTTACTACGTAAAACTACAGTAATTTCTGATTTCAACCCTATGATCTATATTTTAACCAAGCAATTGCTAGGGGGAAAGTACTCCAAATGGATTGTGATCCTGCAGGAGTTCGACCTGGAATTTGAAAAGTCTAAGTCAAAGAAATCTTTAGTTTTTGCGGAGTCAATGTGTGACTTCTCGCGTGCTGACACGGAAACTGTGGCGGAGGAGCCCATTGCGAACGAATCCTTATTTCTAATCAACACTTTAGATCCATGGTATGGGGATATCATCGTTTATCTCCAGACCCAATCCTTTCGGCCAGAAATTTCAAGGTCAGAACGTTGAAAAATACGATTCCAGTCCCAACAATTCAGAATTATTGGAGATACTCTTTATCGTCGTGGGGCGGACTCTGTTTTTCAACGTTTTTTAACTCATGAGGAAGCTAAAAGGGTTCTGAATGACTGTCACTCTGGAGCGTGTGGCGGTCATATGTCTGGGTTTGCCACAGCCCAAAAGATATTGCGCACTGGCTACTTCTGGCTGTCTTTGTTTAAATATTGTATTAACGCGGTCCAAAAATGCCACGACTGCCAAATTTTTGATCGAAAGATGCGCACTCCACCTGCTCCTCTCCACCCTATAATTGTTGTCGGTCCTTTTGCGAAATGGGGTATCGATTTTATTACATGTAACCCTCACTCGGCCAGGGGGCATGCTTATATCATCCTTGCGATAGATTATTTTACCAAGTGGGCCAAGGCGATGCCTACATTTGAGGCAGATGACAAAACTGCTGCGATTTTCGTGTTCAATCATATAATTGCTAGGTTTGGTGTTCCACAAGCGATTATCACTGATCATGGGCATAATTTTCGAAACGTTATGATGACTGAACTTACAGGCCAACTTGGCTTGCGTCACGATAGTTCAACTCCATATTATCCACAAGATAATGGTTTGGTTGAAGCCATCAACAAAGTTTTAGTCATCATGATCCGACGAATCATTGGGATTCATAGGTCGAATTGGCATAACATGCTATTTTCAGCACTTTGGGCGTATCGAACCTCAGTAAAAATGTCAACCGGGTTCACTCCTTTCCAACTAGTTTATGTTCTGGAAGCTATGCTACCCATTGAATGCGAAATCCCATCATTGCAAATGGCCATCGAGTTACTTCCAGCCACTTCTAAAGAGGAAAAACGTTTGTTATACTTGGCTCAGCTAGATGAGAATAGACGTGATGCTGCATTAGCGATCGAAACTCATGCCAAACGTATTAAAGCTCAGTATGATCGAAATGTTACACCTCGAAATTTTTCGGAAGGAGACCTAGTCTTATTATACAATCAAGCAAATGATAAATTAGGTGCTGGAAAATTCGTACCTATGTGGCATGGTCCTTATGTTGTCAAGTGAAAGCTGGCAAAAGGAGCCTATGAATTGGTAGACTTTGACGGGGTCTCTTTAGGTAAACCCAGAAATGGTCTTTATCTGAAGAGGTATTATGCTTAAAAATGGGCGTGGAGATTTCTAGTTAGGTTAGTTTTCTTTCTAGCTGGTGTGTTTTAGTTTAAAAAGTGTGCTTAGCTTAGAGAGTGTTTTTCATCATTATTCCTGCTTATCTTGGTTTCACTCTTGATATTGCAGATGTTGACACCTCTCTAAACATACATTGGTTTTGCTGATCGTGCTTGTCGTAATACACGGAACATTTCTTTCGTAGCTTGGGTTATCTATTCGCCCTCTGACGAGTTGGTATCTATGCATGGGCTAAGCCTCGGTCAAACAACGAACAACATTGCCGAGTATAGTGTAGTGATTGAGTTATTATTTGAATCTATTTCATTTGGGATTCGGAGTTTGATAGTGAGGTTAGATTCTGAACTTGTTGTATTACAGCTTAATAGAGTATATGCCATTAGAAATCCAGTGTTATTAAGATTTTTTTTGAGAGTGCGTCTCTTGGAACGTGAATTTGATTATATTGAATATCAACAAATTCCAAGATATTTAAATACATTAGCAGATGCAATTGCTTCTCGAATGTTAAGTAGACATTTGCAATAATCATACAAGTAAATTTAAAAACATTCCATAACATGTTTTACAAGATAAGTTGCTAATAGTGATATAGTATAATATAGGAGTGTGTCAAAATATACATCGTCTTCGATCATAGGTTGAAAACACCTTATGATCGGCAAAAATGATAGTACAAAAAGCAAAAATGTCATATGTGTCTCCAATAGGCGATCATCCTATCACTGGTGATGATCTTGATAAGAAACCACTGTATGGGCCACCTTACAAAGGAACCTCCTGAAAGGTCCTGGGACCCCAATCACATAGCGCTGTAGTCAAAGAGGAATGTCATCTATGCCGGTCTCTGGAATGTCTCCTGTCAAACGCTCTAGATGGCTCTCCAATTCTGCCAAGGTCTCTGCTGATTCATCCTGTGGGGCTGGTGCCGCTGCAGCTGGTTGTTTCCTCTCGTAAGGCCGGAGAGCGGCTGGTCGCCGTGGACCTACATCTGCATTTCAAACTTTAACTATCAATTTTGGGACGAGATAAAAACAAAAAAAATTTAAATTAGGAAAATGTTGAAAATGATTTTACCTAAGTCATCCCATTGCTCTCTTGGTGGAAGAGCCATGTCTGGGTCACCACGAAAATCTACCCCAGCATAAGGAAAGTCCTAAATAGCAAAAACCTGGTTTTCCAACCAATGGAAATACTCAGGAGTGAATCGAACGACCTCTGTCCCCTCCTCAAGATGACAGGCCATAACTGCAACCCATCACATAAGTTTGGGCTCTCGAGGAAGTCCAACTCCAACAGTGAGGTGCTGTGGGACTAACATTAGGACCCTCTCCAGACCAAAGCTCATGACTAAAGCACCATATCCAAAGGTCTTCAGTTGTCCGTTCTTGGATCTAGTCAGTTGGCCTTTTATATTAGCCAACACAACATTGCACCAATTGAAGATGGTGCCTCGAAAGCAGTCAACTGCCATCCGCATCTGGGATCCAGTGGCTACATGTAGTGATGTGCTCCCATAGAGCCTGGTAACAGTAAACGTGATTACCTTGAGTTCAGGAAGGGATATGGTTTTGATATCTATCCCTTTGTCTCTAGTCTGGTTGTTACAGAACTCTAGCCGGAGGCTATCGACAGACTGGCCACCTGGCCTAGTCCCGAATAGAGTCAAGTGTTCACCTCTATTAGGCAAACCAGTCAAAAATTATATGTCTACCAGCTCCATTTCGAGCTGGTGACCACCAATGAAGAAGCACTGGTCCTGTATGCTCCACCTGTCTACCAGCCACTGCAGAAAGTCCACCTGGGCCCTCATGCCAGGTATGGCCCAGAATTTGTATAAGCCACATGCCTTCAATGCATCAATCAAAGGTTGATGATTTATTGCGGCAAGATGTACGTCCTCATGCTCCCGTTCTCTCCAATCAAGCATGATGTATACTCTACATCCAACAAAAAGGCGAATTAGAATGTCTAAAAGCAAAATTTTTGGGTGAAATTTGAGTTTGTTATGTTTAAAAAACCTTTGCGCGGGGTACGCACCCTCTCTATTAGAGACAGTGCATGGGTCCACACGTTGCCTTAAGGGCAGGTGCGGACCCCCGACTTTTTTCCTTGTGCGAAAAAGTCAGGGTCCGCGGGTCCCCTGTGTTATACCTGCGGACCCCTGCGCGCAGGTTTTTTGACCTAAAAGCTCCTAAAAATGAAATTAAAACCTGAAAACAACTTTGAAACGGATGAATTGAAAGATTAGGATGATGTGGATTACCTGGATGAGACAACGTTCGATTCCAACGGATGAATTTTCCGCAATATTCACGAGAAGTTTTTGACCAAAAGCTCTATTTTCTCACCCAAAACTCAAATGGTAAAAATGAATTTACAAAAGCCAGTTTTATAAGTTTTTTGAATAAATGAGTTGTTAATTTGTTTATGTTTCACTTTAGAAAGGTAACTTTTGTAGCATTTTTATCCATTTTAAACAGGTATGAGTAATGTTTGAGTTTTTGTTCAGGATAACGGATTTTTCAGGCGAAATCGGTCATTTTCGACGAGAAAACATTAGAGTCACCTTTAAGCTCTTTTCAGACTCCTAAAACATGAGAGGATCACCTAGTTTTTCTTTTTAAACTCGTTAAAGTGGAACTAAAAAGATGGTCCACTTACAGCTCTTTTTTTGACCGTAAACACATGAAAAGATTGCTGGATTTTTGTCGTTTCAAATTCGATATTGGTTATAAAACGACGTGTCATTGATCGCTTTTTTACTTTTTCGGATTAGAGGCATTAATTACGAAAAGTATTCCTTGATCGTAATGATCAAGCGGTTCTCCCAAGTATTATTTTATACTTTTTCGGGCTTGGAAGACACAAATTTAAGAAAAAGGACAACCATGGAGTCTTCTTAAGTTTTTTCAGACTCTCTAAAATTGAAAAACGCCGAGTTTCTCCTATACAGGACTCGTTAAAATTTAATAGTAAAGGACTTGTTCAATTACAAACAGGAACGGACCACTCCTTCTTAGGGTTCGAATTTAAACTAAGTTGGACTCATCCGAAGGATGAGCTTATAATCAAGCAAATGTTATCCTCCTCAAGCTTGTCAAAAATAAAGAGGTACTTGCCAGAAATGGTGGGGGAAAAGAGAGAAAAATGAGTCTGTTTCTCATACTTTATAACCACTCTTGAACATGACACTTTTATTCACCTGGGTTGGGAAATCCTTTGCCTAATAGTTGATCAAACCATATTGAAAGTCTTCAACTAGTTTCTGGGTATTAACTTTGGGTCAATTGTCACCAAACCATCTACTGTGTTGTTATGTGTTCAAGAGGTTAGTGCAAATAAGCCATTCATCTACAAAATATCTGTCATCCATCTTGACCATCCCTGAGTCAATCCTTGCAACTAAATTTCTTCAAACTTGATCAATGATTTCGTGTTGTGGGCTTGCCTATGACGGATCGCTTTCTATCGACTTCAGCTCATTATCTAGAAAGATGATCTAGAAATCGTCAGTACCTTGGGATCTGCATGCCTCAATACCAGGTTTCTCGCCTTCGACGATAGGTTGTATCATTGACCTTCGATGAAAGGATTCTTTGACATGTTCGACATCAACACATCTATTCACATCTCATGGATTGTACTGAGTATTTTGAGAGCCATTGACATTACTGGTGGTTTCTCTCACACTTGTTAACAGTTTACATCATTGACTGGTAATCAAGGGGTTTCTACCATGTTCGACTTCAACACATTCATTCGCAAGGATAGAATCATACTATTTCGGGAAGTAGAAATGAAGACCCTAGATCTAGTTTCCACCATCCAGGCTGCGAGGAATTTTGTATTCATTATACTGTGGACTATTCATAAACAGATGGCTGCATTCATACTGTGTCTACATGTGTCTATACTTGTGATGTATTACAAGATCATTCCTATATCAGAGCAGTAGTTAGTTTTATAGTCAGTTTTGATCTGAGTATGGGAATGCCTACCTCAGTGATGATATGATCTCATATATATATTTTGCATTGAATGTTTTTACAGGTTCCAACCGGGCTCTCCATAAGATGATCCTCGAAATGATAAAGTACTTCACTCTTCCTAGATGATAAATGAAATCCTCATCTACTACAGACTTCGCACTTTAGGGGGCAATCTGTTACACAAAATATTGTCACCATGACTATTTGCAGTCAGTATGGGTCTATCATCACTTATACTATCCTCCTAAGCAAGTCTCAGACCTCAGCTCTTCATGTCAAGCTTTGAAAATGAGAGAAAGAACTTAAAAATCATTAAAGTTCTAGTTCCGCACTTTCTCTCACTGTTGCCTACGGTCCCGCACCCCCTGTTCATATTACCTGCGGACCTGCCCACTCTGTCTCTAAAGGAGTGGGTGCGGACCCCTGTGAAAGCCAAAAAGGTGCAAGTTTATTCTAAAAAACTCACTTTGGGTTAATTCTAGATGTTTCTAGAAGGAATTTTGACATGGATGGTGTTGGCATTATGATTCTGGTATGGCTCTATGTTACAGGTGTTGTACTTGATGGAAACTCACTCTAGTGGAAATGTTTTGTTCAGGCTCTCAAAATGTTGCAAATTAAGAGGTTCGCAGGTGAATGGTTCAAAAGGTGCGGACCCGCAGGCACGTCGTGCAGGAAATGCGGTCATACCCGCAGGTTACCCGTTCAGAAGGTGTGGTCCCCCAGTTCACTCACTTCAAGGCAGAGAAGTGCGCTCACGTGGGTTTTCTTATGTTTGGCCCGTGGTATTTGGCCCGTCGTTCATGATCCTATGGTTTTGGCCCATGGTATAGGATCTAGTTTAGCCCTAGTTTGGATCCCTTGTTTTGGTTATTTGATGGTTTTGCCCCATGGTGTGAATGAGGGCTTGACTATAAATAGGGAAGGAGATCACTTGGACAATGTACCTTTGCAAATTGAATATCTTAAGATCTGAAATATTGGGTTATCAGTTTAAAAAGCTTGATCTATATAAAAGTGAAGTTGAAAGTGAATCTATGAAGTGTGATCTCTCGGGCGCATGATCAGATCTGGGCATCTGACTGTTAGTGGCTCTTCGGAGGTTTGTTAATTCAGTTCAAATCAAAGGTTTGTAGGTATTTCACGGTTCAGGTGTGGAGGACAGCAGCTCGGTGAAAGGTCCAGTGCGGTGGTACACGGTTAATAGAAAGGCACAGTGCGGGGGATCGCAGTGTGATCGAAGACGCAGTGCGTAGATACAGTAGAGGTACGCGGCGTAACAGAAGGGCACAGTGCGGACACACGCAGCAAGGCAGAAGAAGAAGTGCGGAACAAGATCATAGGTACGCGGCGCGATAGAAGGAAAGCTTGCGGAGGTACATAGAAGTACGCGGCGCGATAGATGGAACAGGTGCGTTGGCACAGTAAATGTACACAGAAAGGCAGAAGGTGATTTGCGGTGATACGCAGTGAAGCAGAAGTCGCTCTGCGTGGATACGCAGGGAAACAGAAGGCGGGGTGCGGAGTCACGCAGTCTAGATAAGGAAAAACTGCGGATCTATCTTAAAACATTTGTTGGTTATCTTTTATCTATTGCTGCAGAGTTCTGGGTTTATATTTCTGGTACTATCTTTCTGTTTACAGCATTCTGAGAAGTTGGGTGATTGTATAAGGAGTTTGGGTGATTTGCATGTACTTGATGATTATTTGATATTCTTGGATCCAGTTTGAAAATTTATGAAAAGTGGTCCTTGAAAGAAAAGAAGTAGGTGGTTGTAGCTCCCTTCCAGGAGAGACTGGAAAACGAGAGAGAGTTGTAGCTCTCTGCAGGTTGTAGCCTGCGTACTGGTAAAGGACTGCACCAGTACAAAATCATTGTAAAAGGAGTTTCTAATTGAAAGAAGATACAGACATATTGCAGCAGGTGGTTTTCACCCACATTGGGTTTCCACCTTATATCTGGTGTTCTTTTGTGTGACTATTTGCTTTTTTTATTCATGCTCATTATTTTATGATACTGACATACAAAGTAATGATCAATATTTGAAGAATTATTCAAAGTATAAATAAGGAAGATATATTGAAAAGAATTTGATAATACTGATTCACCCCCCCTCTCAGTATTATTTCCAACAATTGGTATCAGAGCCGGGTTCTTCTGAAGAAGCTTGATCGCTTGAAGGAAGATCTAACATCATGAGCAACTACGAGAGGGAAGCATCAATCAGGCCATCGATTTTTGATGGGACAAACTTCGTATATTGGAAGGTAAGAGTTACTGCCTATCTTCAATATTTGGGTACAGAAGTATGGGACATTATAGAAATAGGGTATACTTTTCCATCAGCTACTCCTACAGATCCAGCTGAGAAGAAGAAATATGAAACAAATGCAAAGGCGGTTAATACTCTTCTAGGATGTCTATCTCAATCTGAATTCGTGAAGGTTATGCAATATAAATCCGCAAAAGAAATATGGGACAAGATTGTTTTGAGCTACGAAGGAGATGAACAGGTAAAACGTGCAAAACTTCAAACCCTCAGGATTCAGTATGAGAATCTCAGAATGTATAATGATGAAAGTGTGGCTAACTATTTCCTTTGGGTAGATGAGATTGTTAATTGCATGAAAAACTTGGGTGAAGAAATAAAAGAGGCTGTTGTGGTTGAAAAAGTCCTAAGATCATTGTCCCCCAAGTTTGAATCTAAAGTGTCTGTAATAGAAGAAAAGGAAAATCTACGAACTCTTACTATGTCTCAGCTACACAGAATTCTAACTGCTTATGAAATGAGAAAAGGAGGTCAATCAGACAGGAGAGAAGCTGCTTTTAAGGCTTCAAGCAAAGGAGACTACTATGAATCAAGTCACGTGCCAGAAGAAGAAGAAGAATCAAATTTTGTCAGAAATCTTCAACGGGGTACTGGAAGGTTCAGAGGTAAGCTACCTTTTAAATGTTTTGCTTGTGGAAGAGTAGGTCATTATGCTGCCAAATGTCCTCATAAGGATAAGATTGACAAAGGAAAGGAACCTGCTAGATGGAACAAGAAACAGAATGCAAATAAGAAAAGCTACTACACTCATGAAGACAGTGATGGTCTATTAAATAGTGATGAAGATGAACGAGGTAATGACTATAAACTTTTAATGGCATTTGAAGATGATGATTACATGGATGCTATAGATGTGGATAGTTCTTATGAAGAGATTTCTAGACTCAAGACATGTATAGAAGAAAAGAATATGATCATTGATACTCTACAATTTCAAATTGATGAAAAAGAAAAATATCTTGAAAAGTTAGAAGGTGAAATTGTTGGCCTTAGAAAAGAAATTGAGAAAACAAAGGCTATTAATCTTAAGTTTATCAAAGGATCTGAAACTCTGGATGAGATCATCAATGTACAACGTTCTCCGCTAAACAAGATAGGTCTGGGGTATAATGGAGAAACATCTCAAGCATCCACCTCAAAGAGTTATCTTGATGCAGCAAGAAGGAATGAGAAAAAGCACAATGGAGATCACCAGGTAAAGCAGGGATGAATTAAATCAAGAATGAACAAAGACTATCAGGTAAACCAGGGGCAATCTGTCTTAAGGGTGAACAAAAGCTACAACCAGCCACAGGTAAAATCTTCTCAATTTGCTTCAAGAATGGATGACAATAGAAATTACAATCATTTGGCCGGTAGATTTGATAATCGCAGAAGTTTCTTTAATGGGCAATGTTTCTCTTGCCATAACTTTGGTCACAAAGCAGCTCAATGTGTTGCATATAAAACAATCATGACTAGAGAAGCTCAAAAACAAAGAAGTATGACCGGGATTACAAAAAGGACCTATAACAACTTTTCGGCTCTTGAAAATGAAGTTGAATGTTCTATTTGCAATAAATTTGGTCATGAAGATTCTGAATGCAGGAGCAGGTTTCAGCAGACAAAGGAACAAGCCTCAAGCACCAGAACATGGAGAATAAAGGAACCACAAACAGAAAGATGTGGGATAGCATTTTATGCAGAGGGACAAGAAAATCTATGGTACATTGACAGTGGATGTTCGAAACATATGACAGGTGATAAAGAAAAACTTGAATCATATTCTGCTTTAGAAAAGGGAAAGAAAGTTTCTTTTGGAAATGATACTCCTGTAGCTATAAAAGGAAAAAGCACTGCTCAGTTAAAAGAAAAGGTCAAAGCTGGAAATGTTTTGTGTGTTGATGGATTGAAGCATAATCTTCTAAGTGTCAGCCAGATGTGTGATCAAGGAACCGAGGTGATATTTAGATCAAACGGATGTCGTGTTCGTGATCTTGATACAGGTGAAACAGTGATCAAAGGTAGAAGAACTCCAAATAATCTATACATATTTGAAGAAGGACAACAACAATGCTATTTGAGCAAGGATGATGAACACTGGTTATGGCACCGGAGGTTGGGGCATCTAAGCTTTTCACAAATAAGGAAAGCATGCAAATATCAGGCAGTTCGTGGTCTTCCAGATATCAAAATTCCAGACAACACCATATGCAAATCATGTCAGTTTGGAAAGCAAACCAGAACTAACTTTCCGGAGAAGGAAGGATCAGCTAGCATGCCTCTTGAGCTAGTCCATACAGATGTATGTGGTCCATTTAGGAAAAGGACACCTCGAGGAGAAGAATACTTGATATTATTCATTGACAATTTCTCCAGGTTTGTTTGGTTAGGACTTATGAAGCACAAAGATGAAGCATTCGAGAAATTCAAATCCTTCAAAGCCTTGGTTGAAAATGAATCAGGTTACAAAATTAAGTGCCTCAGGTCTGACAGAGGTGGGGAGTTTACCTCAAATGAATTTTTCGATTTCTGTGAAGAACATGGGATAAGAAGAGAATTCTCTACAGCTAGAACTCCTCAGCAAAATGGAGTGGTGGAAAGGATGAACAGAACAGTCCAACAAATGGCTCGTGCTATGCTGGATAAGTCTGGAACTCCCGCAACTTTCTGGGGTGAAGATGCATATGCTGCGGTTGTTATTCTCAACAAAACAAATGTCCGAGTGAACAACACTCAAACTCCTCATGAGCTCTGGTATGGTGAGAATCCTTCGGTAAAGCACTTCAAAATATTTGGGAGCAAATGCTATATTAAGAATACTGATGAGCAACTTGGCAAACTTGAACCTAGAGTAGATGAAGGCATTCTTCTTGGTTATTCTCCACACAGCAAAGCATATAAGTGCTACAATAAAAGACTTGGAAGAATTGTTGACAGCATTGATGTAGTGGTTGATGAAAAGGGATACATTCCTAGGCAAGTAAATCATGAAAATATCGAAGAAGATGAAGACTACCCTCAAAGACAGAATGATGAAGAAGAAGAACCTCAAGAAGCACCAAAGGAACAGATAAGGATAGAAGAGAAGACTCCATCCCGGTACGTTTAGAAGAATCATCCAGAATCTCAGATTTTGGGGCAGAAAGAAGCAGGTGTACAAACAAGAAGAACAATTGTAGAAGCTTCAAGCTATTTGGCATTACTCTCCTCCACTGAACCACAAAATGTAAAAGAGGCATGCAAAGATGAATGTTGGGTCAAAGCAATGGATGAAGAACTTGAGCAGATCGAAAGGAACAACACTTGGGAGTTGGTTCCTAGACCAAAGGATAAGAATGTTATAGGGACAAAATGGGTCTTCAAAAATAAGTTGAATGAAAATGGGGAAGTAATTAGAAACAAGGCAAGACTTGTTTGTAAAGGGTATGCGCAGCAAGAAGGAATAGATTTTGAGGAAACTTTTGCTCCTGTTGCAAGACTTGAGGCCATCCGAATGTTCCTTGCTCTCTCAAGCTTTCAAAAGTTCAAAGTATTTCAAATGGACGTGAAATCAACCTTTCTGAATGGAGACTTAGAAGAAGAAGTATACATTGAGCAGCCAGATGGTTTCATTCTTGGAAATGATCCAAATCTTGTATGCAGACTGAAAAAGGCTCTCTATGGTCTTAAACAAGCTCCAAGGGCTTGGTACTATCGTTTGGACAAATATCTTCATCAACAAGGTTTTTCAAAAGGATCAGCAGATAGCAATCTTTATATAAAAATTGAAAATGACAAATTGCTAATAATTGTTGTGTATGTAGATGACATTATCTTTGGCAGCAATGAAGAATCTATGAGTCAAAGCTTTGCCTTGGTGATGCAGAAAGAATTCGAAATGTCCTTGCTTGGAGAATTGACATATTTTCTTGGCCTACAAATCCAACAAAAGGAAGGAGGGATCTTCTTGTCTCAAACCAAGTATCTCAAGCAGATTTTGAAGAAATATGGCATGGAAGATGCAAAACCAGTATGTACACCCATGGTGACAGGATGTAGCCTCAGTGCAAATGATGAATCAGCAGCAGTACATCAACCAACCTACAGATCTATGATTGGAAGTCTACTTTATTTGACAGGTACCCGACCAGACATCATGCATGCAGTGGGAATAGTTGGAAGATTTCAGGCAAATCCAAAGGAAACTCATCTTCAGGCAGTAAAGAGAATCTTCAAATATCTTCAAGGGACTCAAAATTATGGCTTATGGTATCCTAGAGATACAGATCTCACACTTCATGCTTATACTGATGCAGATTGGGCCGGAAGCGTGGATGACAGGAAGAGCACAAGTGGTGGTGCATTCTTTATGGGTTCCAGATTAGTATCTTGGTTCAGCAAGAAACAGAGTTTGATTGCCTTGTCTACAGCTGAAGCAGAATATGTTGCTGCTGCATCTTGCTGCACTCAACTCCTTTGGATGATGCAGACCTTGCAGGATTTTCAAATCACTTGTACACCACCTATCTCCATCTTACGTGATAATACAAGTGCAATTAGCATTTCAAAGAACCCAGTCATGCATTCAAAAACCAAGCACATACCAATCAAGTATCACTTTCTCCAGGAACAAGTGCTTGAACAAAAGGTCAAGTTGGAGTATGTTCCTTCTAAGGAACAGGTTGCTGATATACTCACCAAACCATTGCCTAGGGAGACCTTTGAATACCTCAGGCAAAAGCTGGGGGTTGTTGATGCATCATCTTGTTGTTGAATCTCTTCTGATTGTTGGTTGTACACAAGGTTCATTTGGAGTATATGCGTACATGTGCTGGGTTGCGGATTGGTCGAAGATCGAATGGCACAAGTTCAGGGGGAGCATATCATGCATTGTTGGCATTATGGAGGAAGTACAGAAGGAGATCATGGATGCTGGTCTGAATATTGCTGCAATATGTCTCTATCTCTTTCATGGTCATTTATGGTGTTTGGTGGATTATGGTTCTTCTTTGCAGATCTGGTTTATAGTCAGGAGGAGCATGTTCTTATGGGGAGCATAACCCTTTGCCCTTGATGTCAAAGGGGGAGAATGATGTTGAGGATCTTGAGGTTGCCATCAAGTCCAAAGGGGGAGATTGTTGGCATTATGATTCTGGTATGGCTCTATGTTACAAGTGTTGTACTTGATGGCAACTCACTCTAGTGGAAATGTTTTGTTCAGGCTCTCAAAATGTTGGAAATTAAGACGTTCACAGGTGAATGGTTCAAAAGGTGCGGACCCGCAGGCACGCCGTGCAGGAAATGCGGTCGTACCTGCAGGGTACCCGTTCAGAAGGTGCGGTCCCCCAGTTCACTCACTTCAAGGCAGAGAAGTGCGCTCACGTGGGTTTTCTTATGTTTGGCCCGTGGTATTTGGCCCGTCGTTCATGATCCTATGGTTTTGGCTCGTGGTATAGGATCTAATTTAGCCCTGGTTTGGATCCCTTGTTTTGGTTATTTGATGGTTTTGCCCCATGATGTGAATGAGGGCTTGACTATAAATAGGGAAGGAGATCACTTGGCCAATGTACCTTTGCAAATTGAATATCTTAAGATCTGAAATATTGGGTTATCGGTTTAAAAAGCTTGATCTATATAAAAGTGAAGTTGAAAGTGAATCTATGAAGTGTGATCTCTCGGGCACATGATCAGATCTGGGCATTTGAATGTTAGTGGCTCTTCGGAGGTTTGTTAATTCGGTTCAAATCAAAGGTTCGCAGGTATTTCACGGTTCAGGTGCGGAGGACAGCAGCTCGGTGAAAGGTCCAGTGCGGTGGTACGCGGTTAACAGAAAGGCACAGTGCGGGGGATCGTAGTGCGATCGAAGACGCAGTGCGTAGATATAGTAGAGGTACGTGGCGTAACAGAAGGGCACAGCGTGGACGCACGCAGCAAGGCAGAAGAAGAAGTGCGGAACAAGATCAGAGGTACGCGACGCGATAGAAGGAAAGCCTGCGGAGGTACATAGAAGTACGCGGTGCGATAGATGGAACAGGTGCATTGGCACAGTAAATGTATGTAGAAAGGAAGAAGGTGATTTTCGGTGATACGCAGTGAAGCAGAAGTCGCTCTGCGTGGATACGCAGGGAAACAGAAGGCGGGGTGCGGAGCCACGTAGTCCAGATAAGGAAAAACTACGGATCTATCTTAAAACATTTGTTGGTTATCTTTTATCTATTGCTGCAGAGTTCTGGGTTTATATTTCTGGTACTATCTTTCTGTTTACAGCATTCTGAGAAGTTGGGTGATTTGCATGTACTTGATGATTATTTGATATTCTTGGATCCAGTTTGAAAATTTATGAAAAGTGGTCCTTGAAAGAAAAGAAGTAGGTGGTTGTAGCTCCCTTCCAGGAGAGACTGGAAAACGAGAGAGAGTTGTAGCTCTTTGCAGGTTGTAGCCTGTGTATTGGTAAAGGACTGCACCAGTACAAAATCATTGTAAAAGGAGTTTCTAATTGAAAGAAGATAGAGACATATTGCAGCAGGTGGTTTTCACCCACATTGGGTTTCCACCTTATATCTGGTATTCTTTTGTGTGACTATTTGCTTTTCTTGTTCATGCTCATTATTTTATGATACTGACATACAAAGTAATGATCAATATTTGAAGAATTATTCAAAGAATAAATAAGGAAGATATATTGAAAAGAATTTGATAACACTGATTCACCCCCCCTCTCAGTAATATTTCCAACAGATGGTTTGCTCTTAGGTGGTTCCTGCATCCGAAAAGAGAAGGAGCTAATCCCTTGATGAGAGGAGCTATCCCTTTGAAGGAGGGCTTTATCCCTTTGAAGGTGGACCTAGTAACTTCCCTCCATTGCACTATAAATTAAGGCATTGGGCTGGTTGCTAGGGAGGTTAGAAGCTGAACATTTTTTAGGGTAAATGCTGGTGGAATTGAAACTTCCTAGTTAAGCTTGAGAGGAGAGATCACATACCTTTTGGCTTCATTGGGAAGAGAGTGAAACTTGTCAAAGTAGAGGAGACTTCTTGTTGGACCCTGGGAGGAGCTTGTACAACATCAAGGCACAGGTTGTAAAGTTCTTCTTTGATTTGAATTAATACAATCAGATTCATTTTTCTCAAAAAATTGTCTTATGTGATTTTTTTATGAATTCCTTGATCATCATGATAATTATGCTTTATGATATTGGCTTTTCAGGTGCTATTTAATTTGTGTGCTTGTTTGTGTTTGCAGATTCGCTACAAGGGAGCTCATTTGGATCAAAGGAGCGAGGCTTCCACAAACTTGCATTGGACCCAAGGTAGGCCTAAAACACTTGTTTGCCTTTGTTTATAAATTGCATACTTAGAGAAAGATAGGATTTGATTGGCTTGCTTGTCACTAGATATCATTAGATACTAGGGAGGTCGGTCTTGTCCGCAAGAACGACTCATTCTGTGTAAATGGTGACTCCACTGGGGACTTGATTTCTTGATTTTCTTTACTTTGACCTAAGAAACTGTGTTTTGTTTCTGTTTTTGGCTTGTTGTTTGTGGAATTGGGTGGATTTAGTAGATCTTGGATCATTTTTTGTTTTTCATTCTTTTGGGAGAGGACAACACTCTCTGCTTGTAACACAGTGCAGACCTGTCCACACTTTCTCTTTACACACATAGCGGTACCGCACCTATGTGGACTGCAGGTCTGCGGACCTTGTCAAAATTTTGGAAACCTTAAGATTTTCTCTTTCAGTCAGCTTAGGATTTGTTTAGGTGTTGTTATCCCTTGCCCAGACCTGTAAGTGACCTATCAGGAACTTTTCTTAGGTTAATTCCATTGGTGTTAGGGTTTTAGGTGAAATTCCTAGAAGTTTTGGTTACCGGGCTTGATTTTCATTTTGGTCTTGTAGTAGCTCAAATCTTAGAGGCCTTAGAAGCCTCATATCACCTTGGTTTTTACTGGCCTTCTTACGAGTCTGACCATTTGCAAAATCTACCTTTGTTGAGGAATCCATCTTGTGTTTCTCTTTGTGAAACTTCGAAAAGACTTGTGTTAAAAGTTTGGATTTCATTTTTAGAAAAGAAAACAAAAATTGGTTGTTTTTTGACTGATTTGTGATTCTAGACAAATTAGTCCTTAGTTTGCTTATAGCTAAGTAAAACATCTTTGAAAAGAAATCTTGTAAGCTTTTGCTTCAAATAGTTGTTAAAATTTATAGATCTCAAGATTAGTTATTTCCATAGTTTTGAGTGTTTTATAAAAATAAAAAAATCTCTTTTGGAAAAAGTTTGTTTTTGTAGTATTTGAAAGAAAAGGGAAATTTTTGTGAGCATAACTAGTTGTCTCGTTTTGAGTGCATTGGAAAAGACAAAATGCTCTTCTTTTTATTTGTTTGTTAAGGAAAAGATTTGTGTTTACAAGCATTTGAATTCTCAACTCTTTCCTAGCTACAAATTCATTGAAGGGAAAAGATTTCTTATCATCTTAAGTGCATTTTTTAGTGATTTCGAGTCGAGTCTTCACACCATAATTTTCATCTCCACACCTCTTGACTTAAAGAAAAAACCAATAAAAATAACGCTTAAAGTAAAATATATCTAGTAATATTTTTATTTCTAGGGCTCTATTACACCAACATAGCTTAGGCTAGTGTCTTGGAGTAGGGAGTAATTAACTCTCCAAGATAGTAAAAAGAACAAGTAGCTGTATCTTGTGGTAGGAGAAAAGTCCAATTGTTACATCTATGCTCTGGGAAAGCTCCTCTTAAAGGAGAAGCACGAGATCGTGTCCGAACCAGTGTGGGAATCAATCCTTCCTCATTGGTAACAACGCCGGATATTCACGTATCAAAAATGGTAAACCTCAGATTAACCATTGTCGAGGAGCCTGGGGTCACTTGTTGGTAAACCTTGGATTATGTCAAGGAGCCTTCAAGGGGATTGAGCTTGTCACTCTGCCCTTGCGTGCGTATCGGATCGTAGACTGTTCCCCCAGGTATATTTGTTTCCGTTGGTAACCATAGTGACCATATTCTATAGGATTCTTCCTAAGGTGATGGTGGAGGGAAGATCCCACTGTACCTGGAGCAGACGTCGGCTAGACTCACTTGGATTTTCTGGGGGGTTCTCTTCACTCGAGATAGTTTAGTGGAGAAACTTGTGCCGGTCTATTCATTAAGCAGGTTGCCGGGGTAACTGTTCCAACCGCCATTTCTGTATTGAACTCTGTGATGTTGGATTTCATCACTAACTAGTCTTTTCAGTACGGAAAGTTACTGTTTGTGTGTGGTTTGATATCCTAGATTCTTTAGGCATGTGATTCAAAATTGTTTGGTTCTTTAGAGGCTTTAGGTGGTTTTTATTGATATTTTTCTTTGTTTGCGTGTGAAGTAGTTAAAATATTTAATCGTGGCTGAATTACCGAGGAAGTCCCATAGACTTCAGGGCCAACCTCCTGAGTTTTCACCGAGCCAGCCTGAAGGGTTACGAGCCCTTGTAACTCCTAGAGACAGTAGAGTTGGGTCACCTGAAGAAGGAGAATCTTCTTTGGTGGTACATCCTGATTATCAAGCTTTAGTAGCAGATTATAATCCACAATCTGTTTCTGTTTCTGAAGTTACTGGTAGTTTTTCATCTACTAGTGACTTAGGTGAGGAACCTAATATATTCGAACATGAAACTGAATTTGCTGCTACGCCAACATCGGGATTTTCCTCTCCAACTTCTAGTGGTCCTGGTTCACCCAGGGTAGAAAGAATAATTACCCAAAATCTTCCTTCTGGACTTATAGCTATTGAAGAACTTGCTGCTCCGGAAGAAGTAAGTATCCCTATCCCTGAAAATCAACCTGTTATAGAACTTAGGGAGCGTGAATCGATCTTTTATAGTCCAACTAGGAGCAGTGCTTGGTATCTTTCATTGACCAATTTTTTGGAAAACCGGGGACTAAGTTTTTCACCACCTCGTATTCCTTTTCACCCAACATCTAGGGGTTACTATCCTCTATTAAATATGTCAAGACAGTCCTCCATGTTTTCTCAATCTCTAGAAACCTTTTTATACGGTGGTCCTTCTGTTCCCTCTGGGTATCAGTCACTTACTGGTACTTTTTTGGGAGCATCTCCTCAACCTATTGAACAAGGGTTATTAACTAGAAATAATGGAACTAAGCCATTGAGTGTAGAAGATATTCTCATGATGTCAGGTACTATTCCTAACCCTCAACCTCAAGGTGGCCAGTTACCACCTGGGGGGCAGCCTCAAAGTCCTCAATTATCGCTTGGGGGGCAACCTCAAGGTACCCAATTTGCACCTGGGGGGCAACCTCAAGGACAGTACATACCTACAGGACAGTACGTTCCTCAAGGTCAACCCCAGACTCAATATGTACCTCAAGGTCAAACCCAGTATCAATATGTACCTCAAGGTCAACCCCAATATCAGTACGTGCCTCAAGGTCAGTACCCAAACCAAGGTTTTCAACCACCTCCCGGTCAATCATATGTCCAAGGAGCTGGGAATGTACCTTTGAATTATCAACCCTACCCTCAACCTGGTTATGGTCCTCAATATTCTCAACCTATTATGGGTCTGTACCCCGGAATGCACTTAGTGTGGGATCCATCTCAAACTCAACAGGTCTTGCAACCGAATGTACAATTGTCATCTCAAACTAGACAACCCTTGGTTTCTGGTTCACCCCAGCAACCTGTCCAGTCTACTATTCAAACTTCTGCACCTTCTGTAGTTTCTCAGCCTGGGCCTAGTACGCCTCGTACTCTGCCTCAAACGGCTGCTGCAACTGCTGCAACATCTGTTCAATCTACCCCACCTACTTCTGGAGTATCGACAGCTCTGGTTTCTACTGTTCCTGTATCAACTCCTCAGACATCTTTACCTCAGTCTGGATCCACGATTCAGACTTCGGTTCAAATGCCTATAGGACAACCTGGTCCAAGTATGGTTGTCACAAGTCAACCTCAATTTACTTATCAACTGTACCAGGGACAGTACCAATTTGGTCCTGTTGTGCAGCAGCCAGTCTATTAGTATCAACCATACCCTGGGTATACATATCAGCAACCTCAACAACCCCAGTACAGTCTGGTTAATCCTGGTTTTCCGGGAGGATATAATATCCCAAATGCAATTCCAATTCCTAGTTATCTTGGATATCCTCCTCCTGGGGCTGGTTTCATGACCCAGGGTTTCACGGACCCTAATCGTCAGTTACCGTTTATTGCAACTTTGGACTTGCCTGACTTGTCACGCGTTACGAATGATCCAATTAACTATCTTCGGTTTTGTCCGCCAATGCCGAATAAGTTGCCTAGTGATATTCCTAAGTTTGAAGGCAAATCAGGAGAGGACCCGTCGAACCATGTGAGGACTTATCACCTCTGGTGTGCGTCTAATTCCATTTCAGATGATTCAATCCATTTAAGGCTTTTCCAATGCACTCTAATTGGTCTTGCGGCCAAGTGGTACATTAAGTTACCGTGAGCCACTTTTTATAACTTTAGTCAGTTAGCTACTTCGTTTTTAACTCATTTTCAGTTGCCAGTCAGATATGACAATGGCACGGAATTATTAACTTCATTAAAGAAGTCAACGTCCACCTACATTTTAGATCACATTCATGAATGGAGACGTCGACGACGTTTAGTGAAAGTTTTTATTCCGGATCAAATCTTAGCTGAATTATTTGTAAAATCTTTATTATCGAAGATCACTAAAGATGTAGCTAAGGCCAAAGTTGTTACTGAGGAGCAAGTAATTGCTCAAGCTTAGTACATTGACTTAGTTTATACGCAGTCAGGTACATTACATGAGAAAATCCTCGATCTTCCTAAACAAAATCAGATAACTGCAGCTCCTTCAGGGTCTCATGCCGCTGATGATATGATTGGTACAGTTAATACCAAAAGTAAGAAGAAATCTTCCAAGAATTCTTCTCCTATCATAACTTTACCAGATTCTCCGATAGGATATTCTTTCGTGGAAATTTCCACCGATATTCATGTTGTAGAGTCATCTACAGCCAAATCAAAATCCAACGGTAAGAAGAAAGGGAAGAAGAAAAATAAAACAGATAAAAATTCGAAAGAGAAACCAGAAAAAGCGGAATCAAATGATGAGAAACGCAAACCTCGCTATCCTTGTCTCATTTGTGACGAAGAGAATTTTACAAGAGACTGCCCTCATCGTGTAGAGGTTGCGAAAATTGTCAAAGTTTCCCAAACGCCTGTTGTTTTGAAGGATCCTTTTCCTAGTCAAGATAGTAAGATGATAGGTTCTTCCTCAAATGCCTCCGAGGAACCCATAATGATGATGTCCCATGTTAGGATTGTGACTCGATCACATGATTATGAAAGCAAAAGTCCTGTTGATGGTAAAGAAGCAGAATCTTCTCATTCTAACCCATCAACCTCAGCTCCCAGTTCCGATCCGCTACAGATCGAGAAACCTAACCCAGACTTAGTAATCAAACCGCCCGCCAAGGGTATACTTCGAAAGTCAGCTTTCAATCCACATGCGAGAGAGGCTCAGAACTATAACATTGTTGAAGATTTGGCTGTTTCACCTTCAGCAATGTTGGCTTTGGAAGTGCTGCAATCATGTCCGGTACAACGTAAATTACTATTGTCGGCTATAGGAGCTGTTGGCGTTCAAGATTCAAACCTTATAATTTTTTATCTAGAAAATAGTACACCGTGCTTACCTCATCAAATGGCTTTCCAGATCCCAGTGTTAGTAAAAAACAGACCTTGTTAGAGGACTGTGATTGATGAGGGAGCCTCAACGTGTATTATGTCGATACAGTGTTGGAGATCGCTTGGTTCTCCTTCGCGAAATCAATCCCCGACGATTCTAAAGGCCTTTGATGGCCATGGGTTTCATCCTTTTGGTATTCTACAGGATTTACCAATAGGGGTTGAAGGCAAAACTGTTAATCTAGATGTGGAGGTGGTTGATGCCCCTCTAGATTACAACCTTCTCTTGGGTCGTAGTTGGTCTTACGCTATGACAACTGTCGTTTCATCGGTCTTTCGGCTTATAAAGTTCCCTCATAATGGAAAGATCGTAACTATAGACCATCTGACTTACTTTTCATCCGACCCAGCCTCTTATGAAAGTATTCAGCATGTCGGCAAAACAACTATCCCATATAAGGATGTTGGAGTAGGGCTAGTTAAAGACTCTGGTTTACTGGGAACTTTTCCTTTTCCTCCTATCAACGCATCGTCTTCTACTGCAACCATTCATATGATTTTGTCAGACACTATTGTTTATGATGATCCTTGGATTGTACCTTCCCAATCTGAGATAGACTCATTTGGTGATGTTATGCCTTTGAGTCCATATGAAATTGTGTATCAGGCCATGCAGTCGTTTATCGACCCATATTCAACCAAAATTGACTTAATGAATTTGGTCCATGAGGAATCACTTTCAACATCAAACTTGGATTCAACAATGTTTTACGAACTTGTTCACACTGATGAGAAAATTCGTGAAATCCTATGTGTCGATGATTTGCCATGGGAAGATCTTCATCATAGATCTTCGTTTTTACCTGAGAGTGATCATTTTGAAAATGATTTTTCATCTATTTTTACGACTGAATATGTCAAGGAACCTCAGAATCCAATGAAAAATCCTAATTCAGAGTTAAATTTCGGAAACATTTCTCGAACTATTCCTATTGATATTTCGGTTAAGCCTGGAATTGTTGAAAACATTCATATAGGTGCCTCTTGTACGGAAGATGAAATGCAAATATATAAGGCCCTATTTCAAGAATTCCACGACGTGTTTGCCTGGTCATATGAGGAAATTCCAGGAATTGACCCCGCAATTGTTGTTTATGAAATCAAAACTTACCCGGATGCTAAACCCATCCGGCAACGTTTGCGTCAGATCCACCCGAGAAAAGTTGCTGCTATTAAAGCAGAAGTTGAAAAATTACTCAAAGCAGGTTTCATTTATCCAATTCTGTTAACGGATTGGGTATCGAATATTGTTCTTGTTAACAAAAATCAAGGGACAATAAGAATATGTATTGATTATAGGGACATTAATCGAGCCTGTCCAAAAGACAATTACCCAACTCCCTATATCGATCAAATCATTGATGATTGTGCCGGTAGTGAAATATTCTCCTTCATGGATGGTTTTTCCGAATACAATCAAATCAATATTCTACCTGCTGATCAACCAAAAACGGCTTTCATTTGTCCATGGGGGACATTTGCTTATTGCAAATTACCTTTTGGGCTCGAGAACGCCAGGGCAACTTTTCAAAGGGCCATGTCTTATGCGTTTCATGACATCAAGCACATTGTGCAACCCTATCTCGATGATTTGCCTACTCATTCATTACATCGAGCTGATCATCTCATCCATTTACGAGCAATCTTTATGAGGTGTAGGCATTATGGAGTTAGGTTGAATCCACACAAGTGTGTTTTCTGTATAGAAACGGGTCGGTTACTGGGGTTTGTTGTTTTGAAAGACGATATTCGCGTCGATCCCTCGAAGGTTGAAGCTATTGTCAAATTGTCTCCTCCTTCGAGTCTTTGCCAACTCCAAAGTTTGCAAGGGAAAGCAAACTTTTTACGTCGATTCATTCCTAACTACACCAAGATCACAAAGGGTTTTACCCAGTTGTTGAAACAGAATACTCCATTCTTTTGGGATGAGATAGCAGATAAATCTTTTGATGCACTAAAACATGCGTTGACCCATGCACCGTTATTGCATCCTCCCAACTACAACCAGGACTACTTCTTGTATCTCGCCGCTTCCCATTCCACCATCGGAATGGTGTTAGTTCAAGAAGATGAATTCGGTACTAAACATGTGATATATTACCTTAGTCAAACTTTAAATCCAACTGAGCTAAAATACTCACATGTGGAGAAATTGGCATTGGCAGCTGTTCAAGCTGTCCAATGTTTTCGTCATTACATTTTACTACGTAAAACTACAGTAATTTCTAATTGCAACCCTATGATCTATATTTTAACCAAGCAATTGCTAGGGGGCAAGTACTCCAAATGGATTATGATCCTGCAGGAGTTCGACCTGGAATTTGAAAAGTCTAAGTCGAAGAAATCTTTAGTTTTTGTGGAGTTAATGTGTGACTTCCTGCGTGCTGACACGGAAACTGTGGCGGAGGAGCCCATTGCAGACGAATCCTTGTTTCTAATCAGTACTTTAGATCCATGGTATGGGGATATCATCGTTTATCTCCAGACCCAATCCTTTCGGCCAGAAATTTCAAGGTCAGAA
Source organism: Pinus tabuliformis (assembly GCA_031772625.1). Classification (NCBI taxonomy): domain Eukaryota; kingdom Viridiplantae; phylum Streptophyta; class Pinopsida; order Pinales; family Pinaceae; genus Pinus; species Pinus tabuliformis. Next base: position 1,078,520,953 of record CM062818.1, read on the forward strand.
CATCGAAAAATACGATTCCAGTCCCAACAATTCAGAATTATTGGAGATACTCTTTATCGTCATGGGGCGGACTCTGTTTTTCGACGTTGTTTAACTCATGAGGAAGCTGAAAGGGTTCTGAATGACTATCACTCTGGAGCATGTGGCGGTCATATGTCTGGGTTTGCCACAACCCAAAAGATATTGCGCGCTGGCTACTTTTGGCTGTCTTTGTTTAAATATTGTATTAACGCAGTCCGAAAATGCCACAACTGCCAAATTTTTGATCGAAAGATACATGCTCCACCTGCTCCTCTCCACCCTATAATTGCCGTCGTTCCTTTTGTGAAATGGGGTATCGATTTTATTACATGTAACCCTCACTCGGCCAGGGGGCATGCGTATATCATCCTTGCGGTAGATTATTTTACCAAGTGGGCCAAGGCGATGCCTACATTTGAGGCAGATGGCAAAACTGCTGCGATTTTCGTGTTCAATCATATAATTGCTAGGTTTGGTGTTCCACAAGCGATTATCACTGATCATGGGTATCATTTTCGAAACGTTATGATGACTGAACTTACAGGCCAACTTGGCTTGCATCACAATAGTTCAACTCCATATTATCCACAAGCTAATGGTCTGGTTGAAGCCATCAACAAAGTTCTAGTCATCATGATCCGACGAATCATTGGGATTCATAGGTCGAATTGGCATAACATGCTATTTTCAGCGGTTTGGGCGTATCGAACCTCAGTAAAAACGTCAACCTGGTTCACTCCTTTCCAATTAGTTTATGGTCTGGAAGCTGTGTTACCCATTGAATGCGAAATCCCGTCATTGAAAATGGCCATTGAGTTACTTCCAGCCACTTTCGAAGAGGAAAAATGTTTGTTATACTTGGCTCAGCTAGATGAGAATCGAAGTGATGCTGCATTAGCGATCGAAACTCATGCCAAACTTATTAAAGCTCAGTATGATCAAAATGTTACCCCTCAAAAATTTTCGGAAGGAGACCTAATCTTATTGTACGATCAAGCAAATGATAAATTAGGCACTGGAAAATTTGTACCTATGTGGCATGGTCCTTATGTTGTTAAGAGAAAGCTGGCAAAAGGAGCCTATGAATTGGTAGACTTTGACGGGGCCTCTTTAGGTAAACCCAGAAATGGTCTTTATCTGAAGAGGTATTATGCTTAAAAATGGGTGTGGAGATTTCTAGTTAGGTTAGTTTTCTTTCTAGCTGGTGTGTTTTAGTTTAAAAAGTGTGCTTAGCTTAGAGAGTGTTTTTCGTCATTATTCCTGCTTATCTTGGTTTTACTCTTGATATTGTAGATGTCGACGCCTCTCCAAACATACATTGGTTTTGCTGATGGTTCTTGTTGTAATACACAAAACATTTCTTCCGCAGCTTGGGTTATCTATTCGCCCTCTGATGAGTTGGTATCTATGCATGGGGTAAGCCTCGGTCAAACAATGAACAACATTGCTAAGTATAATGCAGTGATTGAGTTATTATCTGAATCTATTTTGTTTGGGATTCGGAGTTTGATAGTGAGGTTAGATTTTGAACTCCTTGTGTTACATCTTAATAGAGTATATGCCATTAGAAATCCAGTGTTATTAAGATTATTTTTGAGAGTGTGTCTCTTGGAACGTGAATTTGATTATATTGAATATCAACATATTCCAAGATATTTAAATACATTAGCAGATGCAATTTCTTCTCGAATGTTAAGTAGACATTTGCAATAATCATACAAGTAAATTTAAAAACATTCCATAACATGTTTACAAGATAAGCCAGTAATAGTGATATAGTATAATATAGGAGTGTTTCAAAATATACATCATCTTCGATCATAGGTTGAAAAACGCCTTATGATCGGCAAAAATGATAGTACAAAAAGAAAAAATGTCATATGTGTCTACAATAGGTGATCATCCTATCACTGGTGATGATCTCGATAAGAAACCACTATACGGGCCACCTTACAAAGGAACCTCCTGAAAGGTCCTGGGACCCCAATCACATAGCACTGTAGTCAAAGAGGAATGTCATCTATGCCGGTCTCTGGAATGTCTCCTGTCAAACGCTCTAGATGGCTCTCCAATTCAGCCAAGGTCTCTGCTGATTCGTTCTATGGGGCTGGTACCACTACAGCTGGTTGTTTCCTCTCATAAGGCCAGAGAGTGGCTGGTCGCCGTGGACCTACATCCGCATTTCGAACTTTAACTATCAATTTTGGGACGAGATAAAAACAAAAAAAAAAATTAATTAGGAAAATGTTGAAAATGATTTTACCTGAATCATCCCATTGCTCTCCTGGTGGAAGAGCCATGTCTGGGTCACCACGAAAATCTACCCCAGCATAAGGAAAGTCCTGAATAGAAAAAACCTAGTTTTCCAACCAATGGAAATAATCAGGAGTGAATCGAATGACCTCTGTCCCCTCCTCAGGATGACGGGCCATAACTGCAACCCATCGCATCAGTTTGGGCTCTCGAGGAAGTCCAGCTCCAACAGTGAGGTGCTGTGGTACCAACGTTGGGACCCTCTCCAGACCAAAGCTCACGACTAAAGCACCATATCCAAAGGTCTTCAGTTGTCCATTCTTGGCTGTAGTTAGTTGGCCTTTTATATTAGCCAACACAACATTGCACCAGTTGAAGATGGTGCCTCGAAAGCAGTCAACTGCCATCTGCATCTAGGATCCAATGGATACATGTAGTGCTGTGCTCCCACAGAGCCTGGTAACAGTAAACACAATTACCTTGAGTTCAGGAAGGGATATGGTTTTGATATCTATCCCTTTGTCTCTAGTCTGGTTGTTACAGAACTCTAGCCAGAGGCTATCGATAGACTGGCCACCTGGCCTAGTCCCGAATAGAGTCAAGTGTTCACTTCTCTTAGGCAAACCAGTCAAAAATTATATGTCTACCGTCTACATTTCGAGCTGGTGACCACCAATGAAGAAGCACTGGTCATGTATGCTCCACCTGTCTACCAGCCACTGCAGAAAGTCCACTTGGGCCCTCATGCCAAGTATGGCCCAGAATTTGTATAAGCCACATGCCTTCAATGCATCAATCGAAGGTTGATGATTTATCGCGGCAAGATTTACATCCTCATGCTCCCATTCTCGCCAATCAAGCATGATGTATAATCTACATTCAACAAAAAGGCGAATTAGAATGTCTAAAAGCAAAATTTTTGGGTGAAATTTGAGTTTGTTATGTTTAAAAAACCTTTGCGTGGGGTACGCCCCCTCTCTGTTAGAGACAGTGCGTGGGACCGCACGTTGCCTTAAGGGCAGGTGCAGACCCCCGACTTTTTTCCTTGTGCGAAAAAGTCAGGGTCTGCGGGTCCCTTGTGTTATACCTGCGGACCCCCGCGCGCGGGTTTTTTGACCTAAAAGCTCCTAAAAAATGAAATTAAAACTTAAAAACAACTTTGAAACGGATGAATTGAAAGAGTAGGATGATGTGGATTACCTGGAGGAGACAGCGTCCGATTCCAACGGACGAATTTTCCGCAAACTTCACGGGAAGTTTCTAACCAAAAGCTCTATTTTCTCACCCAAAACTCAAATGGTAAAAATGAATTTACAAAAGCCCTTTTTGTAAGTTTTTTGAATAAATGAGTTGTTATTTTGTTTATGTTTCACTTTAGAAAGGTAACTTTTGCAGCATTTTTATCCATTTTAAACAGGTATGAGTAATGTTTGAGTTTTTGTTTAGGATAACGGATTTTTCAGGCGAAATTGGTCATTTTCGACGAAAAAACATTAGAGTCACCTTTAAGCTCTTTTCTAACTCCTAAAACATGAAAATATCGCCGAGTTTTTCTTTTTAAACTCGTTAAAATGGAACTAAAAAGATGGTCCACTTACAGCCCTTTTTCTGACCGTAAAAACATGAAAAGATTGCCGGATTTTTGTCGTTTCAAATTTGATATTAGTTATAAAACGACATGTCATTGATCGCTTTTTTAATTTTTTGGATCAGAGGCACTAATTATGAAAATTACTCCTTGATCGTAATGATCAAGCGGTTCTCTCAAGTATTATTTTATACTTTTTCAGGCTTGGGAGACACAAATTTACGAAAAAGGACAACCATGGAGTCTTCTTAAGTTTTTTCAGACTCTCTAAAATTGAAAAACGTCGAGTTTCTCATATACTGGACTCGTTAAAATTTAACAGTAAAGGACCTGTTCAATTACAAACAGGAACGGACCACTCCTTCTTAGGGTTCGAATTTAAACTAAGTTGGACTCATTCGAAGGATGAGCTTATAATCAAGCAAATGTTATCCTCCTCAAGCTTGTCAAAAATAAATAGGTACTTGCCAGAAATGGTGGGGGAAAAGAGAGAAAAATGAGCCTATTTGTCATACATTGTAAGCACTCTTGAACACGACACTTTTATTCACCTGGGTTGGAAAATCCTTTGCCTAACAGTTGATAAAACCATATTGAAAGTCTTCAACCGGTTTCTGGGTATTAACTTTGGGTCAATTGTCACCAAACCATCTGTTGTGTCATTATGTGTTCAAGAGGTCAGTGCAAATAAGACATTCATCTACAAAATATCTGTCATCCATCTTTACCATCCCTGAGTCAGTCCTTGCAACTAAATTTCTTCAAACTTGATCTATGATTTCGTGTTGTGGGCTTGCCTACGACGGATCGCTTTCTATCGACTTCAGCTCATTACTAGAAAGATGATATAGAAATCGTCAGTACCTTGGGATCTGCATGCCTCAATGGCAAGTTTCTCGCCTTCGACGATAGGTTGCATCATTGACCTTCGATTAAAGGATTCTGTGACATGTTCGACATCAACACATCTATTCACATCTCATGGATTGTACTGAGTACTTTGAGAGCCATTGACATTACTGGTTGTTTCTCTCACACTTGTTAACAGTTTACATCATTGACTGGTAATCAAGGGGCTTCTACCATGTTTGACTTCAACACATTCATTCGCATGGATAGAATCGTACTATTTCGGGAAGTAGAAATGAAGACCCTGGATCTAGTTTCCACCATCCAGGCTGCGAGGAATTTTGTATTCATTATATTGTGGACTATTCATAAACAGATGGCTGCGTCCATACTGTGTCTACATGTGTCTATACTTGTGATGTATTACAATATCATTCCTATATTAGAGCAGTAGTTAGTTTTCTAGTCAGTTTTGATCTGAGTATGGGAATTCCTACCTCAGCGATGATATGATCTCATATATATATATTTTGCATTGAATGTTTTTACAGGTTCCAACCAGGCTCTCCAAAAGATGATCCTCAAAATGATAAAGTACTTCACTCTTCCTAGATGATAAATGAAATCCTCATCTACTACAGACTTAGCACTTTAGGGGACAATCTGTTACACCAAATATTGTCACCATGACTATTTGCAGTTAGTATGGGTCTATCATCACTTATACTGTTTTCCTAAGCAAGTCTCAGACCTCAGCTCTTCATGTCAAGCTTTGAAAATGAGAGAAAGACCTTAAAAATCATTAAAGCTCTAGTTTCGCACTTTCTCTCACTGTTGCCTGCGGTCCCGCACCCCCTGTTCATATTACCTACGGACCTGCCCACTCTGTCTCTAAAGGAGTGGGTGCGGACCCCTGTGAAAGTCAAAAAGGCGCAATTTTATTCTAAAAAACTCACTTTGGGTTAATTCTAGATGTTTCTAGAAGGAATTTTGATGTGGATGGTTCGCTCTTAGGTGGTTCATGCATCCCAAAAGAGAAGGAGCTAATCCCTTGATGAGAGGAGCTATCCCTTTGAAGGAGGGCTTTATCCCTTTGAAGGTGGACCTAGTAACTTCCCTCCATTGCACTATAAATTAAGGCATTGGGTTGGTTGCTTGGGAGGTTAGAAGCTGAACATTTTTTAGGGTAAAGGCTGGTGGAATTGAGACTTCCTAGTTAAGCTTGAGAGGAGAGATCACATACCTTTTGGCTTCATTGGGAAGAGAGTGAAACTTGTCAAAGTAGAGGAGACTTCTTGTTGGACCCTCGGAGGAGCTTTTACAACATCAAGGCATAGGTTGTAAAGTTCTTCTTTGATTTGAATTAATACAATCAGATTCATTTTTCTCAACAAATTGTCTTATGTGATTTGTTTTATGAATTCCTTGATCATCATGATAAGTATGCTTTATGATATTGGCTTTTCAGGTGCTATTTAATTTGTGTGCTTGTTTGTGTCTGTAGATTCGCTACAAGGGAGCTCATTTGGATCAAAGGAGCGAGGCTTCCAAAAACTTGCATTGGACCCAAGGTAGGCCTAAAACACATGTTTGCCTTTGTTTATAAATTGCATACTTAGAGAAAGATAAGATTTGATTGGCTTGCTTGTCACTAGATATCATTAGATTCTAGGGAGGTTGGTCTTGTCTGCAAGAACGACTCATTCCGTGTGACACCATCTATAAAGGAGAAAATTTCATTGCTGGCACAATAATCAATGATTTGATCAATATAGGGGGTTGGATAATTGTCTTTGGGACAAGCTCGATTAGTATCCATATAATCGATACATATTCTTATCATTCCTTGCTTTTTGTTAACAGGAACAATATTCGATACCCAATCCGTTAAGGGAATTGGATAAATGAAACCTGCTCGAAGTAATTTCTCAACTTCAGCTTTAATAGCAACAACTTTTCGTGGATGGATCTGACGCAAACGTTGCCGGACAGGTTTAGCATCCAGGTAAGTTTTAATTTCATGAACAATAATTTATGGATCGATTCCTGGCATTTCTTCATATGACCAGGCAAACACGTCATGGAATTCTTGAAATAGGGCTTTATAAGTTTGGAGTTCAATGTCCATACAGGAAGCACCTATATGAATGTTTTCAATAATTCTAGGTTTGACTGAAATGTCAATAGGAACCGTTTGAGAAATGTTTCCCAAATTTAACTAAAAATCAGGATGTTGCAATGGATTATGTGGTTCTTTGACATAATCAGTAGTAAAAATAGATGAAAAATAATTTTCAAAATGATCAAGCTCAGGTAAGAATGAAGATCGATGATGAAGATCTTCCCATGGTAAATCATCAACAGACAAAAATTCATGAATCTGCTCATCCGTATGAATAGGCTCAGAAAAAGTCGTTGAAGCTGAGGTTGATATTGAAAGTGATTCTCCACGGACCACATTCATTAGATTAATTTCGGTTGAATAAGGGTCAGAGAACGACTGTACAGCCTGATATGCAATCTCATAGGGACTCAAAGGCATCGCATCACCAAATGAATCCACCTCAAACTCGGAAGGTATGATCCAAGGATCATCAAAAACGATAGTGTTCGATGAAATCATATGAATAGTTGCAGTAGAAGGCGATACGTTAGGAGAAGGAAAGGAAAAAGTTCCTACTAAACCATAATCTTTAATCAATCCTACCTCAACATCCTTGCAAGGGATAGTTGTTTTACCAACATGTTGAATACTTTCAGAAGAGGCTGGGTCGGATGAAAAGTAAGTCAGCTGGTCTATAGTTATGATCTTTCCATTATGAGGAAACTTGATAAGCCGAAAGACCGATGAAACAACAACAGTCATGGAATAATACTAGCTGCGACCCAAGAGAAGGTTGTAATCTAGAGGGGCATCAACCACTTCCACATCTAGATTAACAGTTTTGCCTTCAACCCCTATAGGTAAATCCTGTAGAATACCAAAAGGATGGAACCCATGGCCATCAAAAGCCTTTAGAATCGTCGGGGATTGATTGAGTGTAGAAGAACCAAGTGATCTCCAACACTGGATCGACATAATACACGTAGAAGCTCCCTCATCAATTATAGTCCTAAAGCAAGGTCTATTTTTGACTAACACTGGAAACTGGAAAGCCATTTGATGAGGTAGGCGAGGTGTACTATTCTCTAAATTGAAGATTATAAGATTCGAATCCTAAATATCAATAGCTCCTATAGCCAAAAATAGTAATTTACGTTGCATTGGACATGATTGCAGCACCTCCAAAGCCCACATTGCTAAAGGGGAAATAGCTAAGTCTTCAACAATGTTATAATTCTAAGTAGCTCTCGCATGTGGATTAAAAGCTGATTTACGAAGTATACCTTTAGTAGACGGTTTGATTACTAAGTCTGGGTTAGGTCTCTCAATCTGTAGCAGATCAGAACCAGGAGTTGAAGTTGATGGGTTTGAATTAGAAGATTTTGCTTCCTTACCACCAACAGGACTTTTACTACCATAATCTTGTGATCGCGTCACAATCCTAACATGAGACATCATCATTATGGGTTATTCTGAGGCATTTGAGGAAGAACCAATCATCTTACTGTCTTGACTAGGAAAAGGATCTTTCAAGAGAGCAGGTGTTTGCGAACCTTTGACGATTTTCGCAACCTCAGCATGATGTGGGCAATCTCTTGTAAAATGCTCCTCATCACAAATGAGACAAGGATAGCGAGGTTTACATTTCTCATCAGTAGATTCAATTTTATTTGATTTATCTTTTGAGTTTTGTTTATTTTTCTTCTTCCCCTTCTTTTTACCACCGGATTTTGATTTGGCCGTAGATGATTCTACGACATGAATATCGATAGGAATTTCAGTGGAAGAGTCTCCTGTCGGGGAATCTGGTAAAGTTATAATAGGAGAAGAATTCTTTGAATATTTCTTCTTACTTTTGGTGTTAATTGAACCAATCATACCATCAGCGGCATGAGACCCTGAAGGAGCTGCAGTTATTTGATTTTGTTTCGGAAGGTTGGGGATTTTTTTCGTGTAAAGTACCCGATTGCGTATAAACAAGGTCAAGATACTGAGCTTGAGCAATTACTTTCTCTTCAGTAACAACTCCTGCCTTAGCTACATCCTTAGTGATTTTAGGTAATAATGATTTAACAAACCATTCTGCTAAAATTTGATCCGGAATAAAAACTTTCACTAAACATCATCTACGTCACCATTCGTGAATATGATCTGAAATATATGTGGACGTTGACTATTTTAATGAAGTTAATAATTCTGTGCCATTGTCATATCTGACAGGCAATTGAAAATGAGTTAAGAAAGAAGTGGCTAACTGACTAAAATTATAAAAAGAAGCTCGTGGTAACTCAATGTATCACTTGGCCGCAAGACCAATCAGAGTGCGTTGAAAAAGACGTAAGCGAATTGAATCATCTATAATGGAGTTAGATGCACACCAGAGGTGATAAGTCATCACATGGTTTGACGGATCCTCTCATGATTTACCTTTAAACTTTGGGATATCACTGGGCAACTTATTTGGCATTAGCGGCCAAAACAGAAGATAATTAATTGGATCGTTCGTAAGGTGCGATAAATCAGACAAGTCCAAAGTTGCAATATATGGTAACTGACGGTTAGGGTCACAAAAATCCTGGGTCATAAAACCAGCCCTAGGAGGAGGATATCCAAGATAACTTGGAATTGGAATCACATTTGAAATATTGTATCCTCTTGGAAAACCAGGATTAACCGGACCAAACTGGGGTTGTTGAGGTTGCTGATAAGTATATCCAGGGTACGGTTGATACTGGTAAACTGGGCTTTGCATAGTAGGACTAAATTGGTACTGTCCCTGGTACAGTTGATAAGTGAATTGCGGTTGACTTGTGACAATCGTACTTGGACCAGGTTGTCCTACAGGCATCTAAACTAAAGTATGAATTGTAAGTCCCGATTGAGGTAAAGAGGCTTGAAGAGTTGATGCAGGAATAGTAGAAACTGAAGCTGCCGATACTCCAGAAGTAGGTGGGGTAGATTGAACAGAAGTTGCAGTAGTTGCAGCAATTGTTTGAGGCGAAGTTTGAGGCGAACTAGGCCCATAATGATGAGGTACACCAGGTGCAGAAGTTTGAATAGTAGGCTGGACAGGTTGCTGGGTTAAACCAGAAACCAAAGGTTGTCCACATTGAGATGACAATTGCACATTAGGTTGCAAAATTTGTTGAGTTTGAGATGGATCCCACACCGTGTTCATTCTGGGGTATGGACCCATAGTAGGTTGAACATATTGAGGACCATAACCGGGTTAAGCATAGGGCTGATAGTTCAATGGTACATTTCCAGCTCCTTGTACAAATGATTGACCTAAAGGTGGTTGTAAACCTTGGGTTGGGTACGAACCTTGAGGTTGATAACCTTGAGGCACGTAATGCAACTGGGGTTGACCTTGAGGTATATATTGATACTGGGGTTGACCTTGAGGTATGTACTGAGTCTGAGGTTGACCTTGAGGTATGTACTATCCCAAAGGTATGTACTATCCTTGAGGTTGCCCCCCAAGCGGTAACTGACTACCTTGAGGTTGCCCCCCAGGCGGTAATTGAGTACCTTGAGGTTGCCCCCAGGCGGTAACTGACTACCTTGAGGTTGCGGATTTGGAATAGAACCAGACATCATAAGAATTTCTTCTATGCTCAACGGTTTAGTTTCGTTATTTCCAGTTGATATCCCATGTTCAATGGGTTGAGGAGATGCTCCCGAAAAAAGTACCATTGAGTAACTGATACCCAAAAGGAACAGAAGGACTGCCATATAAAAATGTTTCTAGTGATTGGAAAAACATGGACGACTGTCTCGACATATTCAAAGGAGGATAATAACCTCTAGGTGTTGGAAGAAAAGGGATTCGATGTGGTGAAAAGATAAGACCCGGATTTTCTAAAAAGCTGGTCAATGAGACGTACCAAGCATCCCTCCTAGGTGGACTGTAGAAAATTGATTCACGCTCCCTAAGTTCTAAAGTTGGTTGATTTTCAGGGAGAGTTAAATCTTCTTCCGGACTAAAAAGTTCTTCAATAGAAATGAGTTCAGAGGGAAGATTTTGGGTAATGATCCTTCCTACCCTGGGTGAACCAGGATCACTAGAAGTTGGAGAAGCAAATCCTGAGGATGGAGTAGCAGCAGGTTCAGTTTCAGGCTCAGAAATTTTAGGTTCTTCAGCTAATTCACTAGTAGAAGAAATACTACCATTAACTTTGGAAAATGAAATTGGTTTGGAAATATATTCTGTTGCTTGAACTTGATAATCAGGATGAACAATTAAAGGAGACTCTCTGGGCTCCAGTGACCCAACTCTACTGTCACTAGGTGTTACAAGAGCTCATATCCCTTCAAGCTGGCTTGGTGTATATTCGGGAGGTTGCCCCTGAAGTCTACCATATTGTCTTGGTAATTCAGCCATGATTAAATATTTTAATTACTTCACATGCAAACAAAGAAAAATCTCAATAAAACCACCTAAAGTCTCTAAAGAACCAAACAATTGAATCACACGCCTAAAAATATAAGAGTTCAAACCACACACAAACAGTAACATTCCGTACCAAAAACACTAGTTGGTGATGAAATCCAACGTCGCAGAATTCAATACAGAAAGGGTGGTTGGAACAGTTACCCCGACAACCTGCTTAATGAAACAGACTAGCACAAGTTTCTTCATAAAACTGTCTCAAGTGAAGAGAACCCCCCAGAGAGTCCAAGTGAATCTAGTCGACATCTGCTCTAGGTACAGTGGGATCTTCCCTCCACCGTCACCTTAGGAAAAAATCTTATAGATTATAGCCACTAAGGTTACCAACAGAAACAAATATACCTGTCGGAACAGTCTACGATCTGATACACACACAAGGGCAGAGTAACAAATATCAATCCCCTTGAAGGCTCCTTGGCATAATCCAAGTTTTACCAACAAGTGACCCTAGGCTCCTTGACAATGGTCAATCCGAGGTTTACCATTTTTAATATGTGTATATCTGCTATCGTTCCCAATGAGGAAGGATTGATTACCTCACTGGTTCGGATATGATCTCATGCTTGACTCCTTTAAGAGGAGCTTCCCAGAGCATACATGCAACAATTGGAATTATTTCCTACTGCAAGATACAACTACTTGTTTGTTTTAACTATCTTGGAGAGTTAATTACTCCCTACTCCAAGATACTAGCCTAAGCTATATTGGTCATAAGAGCCCTAGAAATAAAAAGATTGCTAGATCAATTTTAATTTAAGTGTTATTTTTATGGTTTGTTTCTTAAGTCAATAGGAATGGAGATGAAACTTTATGGTGTGAAGATTCGACTCCAAAAACACTAAAAATGCACCTAAGATGATAGACAATTCTTTTTCTTCAATGAATTTCTAGTTAAAGAAAGAGTTGAGAATGCAATTCTTTGAAAAAAAAATCTTTCCTTCAAAATATAAATGAAAAGAAAATTTTTATGTCTTTTTCAATAAACTCAAAATGAGACTACTAATTATGCTCACAAAAAACTCCCTTTCTTTTTCAACACTCAAAAACTATAGAAAACAATTTCTTTCAAAAGAGATCCTACAATTTCTAGAAAACACTCAAAACTATAAAAACTAATCTTGAGATCTAAACTTCTAAAAACCTAATTGAAGTAAAAGCTTTAAATCTTTTTAAGGACGTTTTACTTAGTTATTCAGTAAACTAAGGACTAATTTGTTCAAAATAACAAATCAATCAAAAAAACACCCAACTATGTTTTCTTTTTAAAAAATGAAATTCAAAACTTACAAGCAAGTTCGTTCAAAGCTTTGCAAAGACGAAATCTATTTCTCAGCAAGGGCAGATTTCACAAATTAGTTAGACTCATCAAGAATACCAAAAAGTTTAGGGTAATCTAAGGTTTCTTAGGCTTCTAATCTCTGAGTTACTACAAAGACTAAGCAAAAATTAATCCAGGCACGCAAAACTTCTAGAAAATCACCTAAAACCAAAATGCCAATGGAACTCACTTACAAGAAATTTTTGACAGGACACATGCAGATCTAGGCAGAGACTAAAAGATGTAAATAAATCCTAAGCTTAACTTGAAGAAAACAATTTGGGTTTTTCAAAAAGTTTGACAAGGTCCATAGGTTTCCAGTAGAACCAGATGCGGTACCACTCTGTGCACTAAAGGAACAGTGCAGGGATGTCCGCACTTTCTTGTAAAAGAAAGTGCGGTCCCCTTCAAAATTTCGGAAAAAATAAAATATACTCCAGATCCTAAAATCTACCCAATCCCACACACATCAAGAAAAAACCAGAAAGAGGGATAAGTTTCTCAAGTCAAAGAAAAAGGAAAAGCAAAAAACCAAATTCCTGTCCCCAGTGGAGTCGCCAATTTGTCGGTCGGATAAATCGTTCTTGTGGACAAGACTGATCTCCCTAGTATCAACAGATATCTAGCGACAAGCAGGACAAGCAAATCTACCTTTCTCTAAATATATTGCGATTCATTAATAAAAAACTAAGAGGTGTTTTAGACCCTACCTTAAGTCCAACTCTAGTTTGTGGTAGCCACGCTTTGACCGTTCGAATGAGTTTCCTTTTGAGAACCTGCAGTCACAAACAAGCACACATTAAATAACACCTACATAGCTAATATAATAAATCATATTCATCATGGTGATCAAGGAATCCATGAAATAAACCATAAATCACAACTTATTGAGAAAAATAAACTTGATTGTATTAACTTTGAAAATAGAAGAACTTTACAACCTTTAGTGCCTTGATGTTGTACAAGCTCCTCCCAGGGTCCAGACAGGAATCTCCTCTACTTTGACAAGCCTCACACTCTTCCCAATGAGATAAAAAAAGGTATGTAATCTCTCCTCTCAAGCTCAATTAGGAAGACTAAATTCCAACAACATTTCACCTCAAAAATCTTTAGCTTTCAACCTCCTCAGTAACCAGCCCAATGCCTCATTTTATAGTGCAAAGGAAGGAGGTTACAGGTCCACCTATGAAGGGATAGAGTCCTCCTTCAAAGGGATAAGCTCCTCACATCAAGGGGTTAGCTCCTCAAGGTATGGGATGCATGAGCCTTAAAGGAGTGAACTTGTCACCTCAAGATTCCTTCTGGAAGCTTCCAGAAATGACTCAAAGTGAGTTTTTAAGAATATACTTGTGCCTTTTTGACTTTTACGGGGGTCCACACCCATTACACAGAGACAGAGTAGTCAAGTACACAGGGGACATGACCCAGTAGGTGCGGGACCGCAGGTAATGCTAAGAGAAAGTGTGGAACCAGAGTTTTAGAGACTTTTAAGGGCTTTCTCTTATTTTTCAAGGCTTGACATGAAGAACTAAGGTTTAAGACTTGCAAAGGAGGAAAGTATGAGTAGTGATAGACTCACACCGGTTGCAAAATGTCATGGTGACAATATTTTGTGCAACACTCATGCATGATATATGAAATATATAAAATAGAGAATGATGAAAAATAAATAACCTCAAACCACAATGGCACAATATATGCTCTAGGAAACACTTGGAAAATAAAACCCAATTGGAAGGTGAGGCTTCTTTGCTATCACTTTCTCTAAATGGAAATGGATGCAGTTACAAAGGAGTGAGACTTGTGGCTCATGGGATGATACAAATAAAAAAAAACTCTATGTTTAATCTCTCTCTATCCATTGTTATCTACTATGGTCATCTATAGAACAAAATGCCCTTGAATAGAATTCAACTCCTTTTCCTTCCACTACTCTAGTTATAACACAACCCGAATGTTTGAATCCTTCAACACTTAAATAGAGTTGCAATACTAACCCTTATAGAGTCTTATTAATCATTTTGATGTGGGTATCCACTTTTGCATTAGTAATGGGGTTGACGTGACATCCTCTCAAATCATGGTGGTCAAAATAGGAAGTTCAACTTCTAGGTGGCATAACTTTTGCATATAAACTTTGTTTGAGGTCTTTATTATTCCATTGGAAAGGTATCCGAGTTTAAAATAATTCCATGGGGTCTCATGCAAGTGAGTGTTTTTTAACCCAAAAAAAACTTTAGGAAATTCCTCAAATTACCTTTAGAAGATTTAAAACCCCAATTCACCAATTTGAGACCCACCCATAAAAATGGTCTTATCATCTAATTCCTCCAACTTTTCAAGTAGAAAATCATAAATATGGATGAAAAATAATATAATGGTCAAATATGGATAAAATAGACACAAAATTAAGATTCCATTAACTAACAATCCTATTAACCAAGCCACCTGCCACCAGGAGAATTAAGAGTCAACTTTGATGACTTATAGCAAGTTTGTTTAATAGAATTCAAACTTTATTTCCTTTTTTAGCTAATATCTTGGTAATGGAATTTGCCATCCCATTTGACTAGGGTATGAGGCTAAAATTCATAATCCAAATATTCCAAACTAAATGCTCAAATTTTCCTAATATCTACAAACTTTTGCCTTAGTTTTTAGGACATCTTCAATTAGCTGTCCTTAGTGTCAACAGGAATAATTTTGTCCCCTCCTTGGGATCCTGTATGAATTGTAAACCACGAAGCCTAAATGGCATCTAGGATTCTTGATATTTAATCCATTACTCAAACAATTTTATTGGAGGAAAGAAAGGCCACATGCCATCTGTTCATTCCCCTCCCCCTAAGTAAATCCTTTCACCCAAGCTTCACCAAGTGATCACAGAGTTCCAACCCCTTATAATATTAGCTAAGGAGAATATTATAAACAATATTTGAGAGGATCTACCTTGATGGTTTCTCCTTTCATCTCTTTACACATAATTATAGTATATCTCCAAATCCTCCTTTACATTATACTATAGTAAGCTATATAGGTTACTTGTTAGAGAATACTATGTGCTCAACGTATGAGTAGTTTTTAGTTCAATTATATATGATTTACTCATACAATAGTTTTGTGCAAACTAAGACTTTTTGGCCTCACACAAAGGTCTATCTTAAGCTCATTAGTTGGGCCTAACAAAGTATTTACCCCAACCCTCCAAAGTAAGTTCACCAAGAGTTCAATACTTACCATATAAAACCCCAGTTGGGGAAAAAATAACCAAAAAAATATATATTATTATATTATGGATTAAAAGAATCCATGGCTTAACTTAAAAGCATCCAAGCTAGCCACTATTTTGGCCCAGCCAAGTGATCCCCCCCTCAAATTAGGCCCATTACAATGGAGAATCCCCTAAAATTTTAAAGGCTTCATAACGTGTAATCCATGGGATTTCCACAAAAACTATGTGTCCAAAACCACCATTATGAACCTAACAACTTTGACTCTTTCATCAAGTCAAGCTTACCCTAATATTTTCCCCTTTAAACTTAACTAGGGAATTCCACATTCTCTCCTTGCTTATCACCTAGGTCTACTCCTAGACTTTACTAGTAGGGGTATGTATTTCTAATAAATTCTTACAACTATATGCCCATATAAATGTAAATTAAAAAATACATCTCAAAAGTATATATTTTTTTGTTATTTCTATCTGGGACTTATGCTACCATTCTCTCATTCCTACACACATTCTTACACTAGGTGTTCTCCTCATTAGATCTCACTTTTGTGGCCACATATAATCCTAATAAACCTTTATTTCCTCTCATGCAATCTTCATGTATGTGGGTAAAATCCTAATCGAGCTTCTCTGTGTTAGCTTTAGCCTCAACATGCAATGTGAAAACATTTTCAAATATCACCTCATTCTATAAGGCACTATTTGTTGGATCTGATACCACTTGTTGTTATCTTTGCATACAAGGGTTTGCAGTAGTACATCATCAATAATTCAGGGAAATAATGCCCATTATTTCCCTACACCAAGAGAAATTCTCAGTTCTCACATATTTGGTTAATGAATATAAAAAATTATTTAAAGTCTCCACCTTTTCCAGTTGCACCTTCTTGTCTTCAATTATATATCTCACAAAGTTATACTAGACATTGATATGCTTTGTCCTCGAATGATAATATGGGTTCTTCAATAATAATATTTCACTCTAACTATCACAATTTATCCTTATAGCTTGTTTTACTAACCCAATACTTGAACACAAACTCTTTAATCACACTTCTTTCTTGCTTGCTGATGAGCCTCATCATTGGGTAATTATATGGGCCATAATTCACCTCCTAGCCTAGTCAAACCAACTTTTCTCACAACTTATTAGATGTTTTGATTACATTTTGTTTAATGAGATGCGTTAAAGTGAGATATTATGCCTAGTGGACTAATATGCATTGACTGTAGGTTTGGAAGAGAAAATCAAGGAATTTTGGCAAAGACTAAGGCTTTAAACTCGAAAGGGACAAGGGAGGGAGATTATAGGAGGTAAATACTCCTCATTTATGCATTCCCGATTCAAATATTCTTTCATTAATCCCACCAACTCAGAGTGCAAGTAGCCAAGCCATGAAGATTAGAAGGTAGCCGAGCAAGTGATAGACAAAGAGCAGTTCATCTCGAGATTGGGAGCCAAGCCTCCCTAAATTTAAGGAAGCTGTTGGAGACTTTAGTTGTATAAGTAGAGAGGCCTAGAGCCTCATTAGGATTCAAATTTTTGTTGTAAAAATCTAGCTATTTTTGAGCTCCAGACTTGTGGAAGACTTTTTGATGTAATTTTCTATTTTCGCAATAAGAATGAGTTTGTTCTTGATTCAGTACTGAGTTAACTCAGAGGGCTGAAGCTTTTGGGTTAGGGCCCAACCCTAGCAGCAAAGGCGCCTCTTCTTGTATCTTTATGCTTAACTTAGTTTCATAGATTCATGGTTAAACTGTTGTTAGAAGTATTTCATTTCAAGTAGTGTAGAACACATATTTCATTAAATTTGGAATTAAATAGTGGATATGGAATTTTAAAATAACCAAGAAACTTAATTCTAGTGATTCCCATGAAATTTTAATGAAATGTGTGTTGTAGATTTGATTAATTGTTTATTAGTTTGCTTCCATTTGTGCCTTACTTCAGTAGTAGGCTAGAAGGGTAAAAGAGGCTCCACAAAGCTGTCAGTAGGTGTCTTGGCCTCACTGCTTCCTTCTAGGATCATGATTTGAGGAAAATACCCTTATGCAACCCCAAAAGACAGATTTCCATTTCCTTCATGATATTTAGAATTTGTTGTACATAAGATAGCATTTGATCAGTTTTGCAAAGTAGGATTTCATTGCCATCTCTTATATCTTCATTCTTGCAGTATATCTCATCCATGACTCCATGTTATTCAACAATTTCTTCATGCATAAGGTAGACAATTAGTTCATTAAATTCTACTTTTCTAGTTTATGAGAATTCTTCTTGTTTACATGACTTTTTGGAAATTACACATGTTTGATGCAGAGTAGGTACTTCAAAATTAGACAAAGATGTCATAGCAATCAACAAACTTCCAACTTCATTCACCCATAGGCATTCCTCGTTTTCATATAAACCTTCACCAATTTCATCATTTTACATAGAAATTTCCTCAAGCATTTTGAGTGAATCCAACCAACTCCTAAACTTGGTTTTGGGCTCTGAGTGATCCTAGGGCTCTTCTCACTCCATTCCACCCATCAAACACCTTCCATAAGCTTTCCATCACCTCCAACACCCATCATTTTTCTCATGGCTGCATCTTGTAGGAATACAGGGAATCCTGTAGGTTTCTAGTACATCCTATAGGTTTTCCTGTAGTGGATTGTTTTGAGGCCTAATTGAGAGAAAACCTCTAGGAAGCCTCCCAAGGTCACCCAAGGGTCCCCCAAACCTTCCATCCATCTCCTGAACCTTCCAGCCATCCATCAACACCCTTAAACCACCTGCCACATCAACAAGAGATATTAGTTTACACACTTGACTTTTCATGAAAAGCATAAAAAGACAAAACATATTTCTTATAGTCCTTTACATGCATAGCAGATGTGTTTGATGTTCTTAGCTTCCATGATTAGGATAGTAGCGTTTTGTTCATGTTAATTTAGAATCATTGCAAAGCATAGCTCTTAGCAGTTAATTAGGAAATGATATACCTTAGCATTGAATTTCAGTCTCTTTCATTATTGTAGTAGATCAACTCTCTCTTAGAGTATATTTCTCTTTCTTTCATCAAGGAACCAAGCTTCTTCTGAATCCATAGAAGTCTGGCTTGCAAACCCTAGTGGTCTCTTGCTAGCTGAACAATGACACAAGGCAGAACCATCAATTTTACTTGTGTATACAACGTTGTCACCTCCAAGTTTGTACGAACCCCAGGTTGATAAAGTAAAGTTGGTAGATCCAGGAGTTGCAACATTCTTGTTGCAATACTGGTGCTCATCACTTTTTGGTGCCATTGTTGGGGAGGTGTCTGAGTAATATGTGATTACTACTTTCTTTCTTCTACTTCTTGTTTCTACTATTCTGCCATTAGTTTCATTTCTGCAAAAGCAATTCAATTTGCTTTTCATTCTGGATTCTTTGCTTTCATTTCCATTCTACAAGTTAGATTTCAAGAAAGTAGCTAATCTTTTCATTCAGTTAGTAGTTATCATTCAATCTGTAATTTTAATTCTACAAGTTAGATTTCAGTTCAACAATTAGTTTTTCATTCAGCTAATAGTTTTCATTCAATCTGCGAATTCAGTTCTGCAAAGCACTTTCAAAATTTGAAAAAAATCACAAAACCAAACCAAAAACATTTCCTTTCATGCCTCGTAGGAATAGGGATAACTTAGGGAAATTTTTGCCAAATACCCCCATTGCATCCAACAACCAACCTTCCCTCTTCTTCAGTGGCTGTGAACTAGAGGAACCCTTAGGTGAGCAACCAAACATATTTGAAGAACCTACAGGGGAAGAAGAAGAACCCATTCCTACCGAGCCAATGGATGAAAACAAAAATGACAGAGGGAATAGAGAGAGAGTTGATGGTTCCTTCCCCATCAGGGAAACCAATGGGGACAATACGATGAAAAATATAATCCCCTCTGCCCTTCCTCATTTCCATGGCCTGACCACAGAAGACCCTGACACTTTCCTATTTGAGTTTGTTGTTATATGCCGAACCTATGACTATACAGATGATGAGCAGAAGTTGAAACTATTTCCATCTACCCTCAAGGATGCAGCTCTGCGCTGGTTCATGGGTTTACCTAGGGATAGCATCACAACTTGGGCTCAAATGCAGCAAGCCTTCAAAAATAAGTATCGAGACTACTATAGGTCTAAGGATACTAAAGAAGAAATTTTTAGGATGACCTTAGGTAATGATGAATCCATAGAGGATTATGAAGAAAGGTTCCAACTTAGTTACAAAAGGGCTAGGTGCACACTTGACCCTGAGTCACTGAAGCTGGTCCTGCTTAGAGGAGTAAGGGAAGACCTTTTGGATACCCTACACTTGTTAGCAGGAGGAGATATATACCAATTACCCTATGAGGATATCAAGCCTGCCTTCAGAAACCATTATAGGGAAGCTAGGAAAAGGGTAGGGGAATTCAACCTATGGTCAGTATATCCTCTTCCAATTCATCCATTAAGGGTGAAATTGGAAACATGATGGAATATTTCAAGAGTGAGATGCTGCGAACCCTTACCTTACAGATGGACACAATGAACATTAGGAGAAAGCAGGAGGACGCCGAGAGAGCCTTGGCCATTTTCTATCCTAGATGCACCAAGAGGCATCCTCAGAATGAATGTCCATTGAATTCAATTGAAATTTTCTCAGTTTGTGAAGAAAACCACTCCACAAACAAGTGCCCTTATTTTCCTAGACTTAAAGTTGTATATCAAGGAGCTGAAGGGGTCACTGAGTAGCTCTGTTACATAAACCAAAGGAGACCTCATGGGCCTAGGCCATACTAGCAGGGCATGCAAGGGTCATCCCATGCATATTATAACCCCAAACAGACCGCATCCATACCTTCCTGGGGGCCCCTTGCTCATCCTTCCTAGTATACACCTCCTCCTTGGTCCTTTGCATCTTAGTATCATTCCCAACTAGCCAGCCAATCATTTCAATCATATGCTCCACCACAACCTCAGTGGAATGCACTGCCCCAACGGTGGAGGCCCTAGTACAACAATGTTCCAACTTTATTACCTTCACCACTAGCCCAAACACAACTGTTACACTCTGCTCCATCGAAACAACCCCAGATTCCTGCCCAGCCAAATCTGAACTCGAACAACAGAGAGGCACAAAAAGTATACAATGGAGAGACATCATATCCAGCTTATGTTGTGGAGATCCAGGAAATTAACTTGAGATCTGGGAGAGTTCTCCCAGATAACCAACCGTCAGCTACAGTGAGGCAAAGCGATGTTTTCTCAAGGGACCACGAGGTAAGTATATTAAATCTTTTAACACTTGGATTAAGACGCTGTTGTGTGAAAAACTGGTTATGAGAATAAATTAATGTTTGGGACTACGCAAGGTGGAAGGATCTACAGAAGCAGAAGTAGTGAAGAATTAGAAAACAGTGCCTTAATTTCACCCTCACACGAAAGTGAGGATGAGCTTGCTAAGGTTTCTCCGAGAAGCATGGTCAGTTTAATAAGGCAGTGAATTCTATGTCTACCACCCCCACCCACACCGCCACCTGCTTCACCCCCCTCGCCTCCATCTCCACCCACTCACCTTCGCCGCATCCACAGTTCAGTATGGCAAGCGTGATCAAACTACCAGTATTCAGAGGAGTAGGAAATGGAGATCTGGACCAATTCTGGTTCGTGGTAAGAGAAGTATGGGAAGCATAGGGCATCGTGGATGATAATAGTAAAAATGCCATGCTAGTGAGCACGTTGTAGGATCGCGCATTGATGTGGTATATCAAGCATTCTAATGACCACCTGAACATAGGAATTTCAGAGATCCAGACCGTGCTGAACAGGGAATTTAGTAGGCCAAAATCAGAGACACAATCAATCATCGGGTTTAAGGAGATTGCGATGCTCCCGAGTGAGACCCCTTGGGATTTGGACCAAAGGCTGAAGAGAATGATCCATGAAGCCGATATGACGTTAATAGATGCACAACATCGTGCATGGTTTGTGGCCTCACTTACACCACACTTAAGAATGACACTGTCATAACAAAAACTTTCCACCCATGCCGAAGCGTTAGAGATGGCAATGAGGTTGCATGAGACCCCTGTACAAGACCTTGGGTTGGGAGTCCAACAAATCCACATGCAACTATAGAATCTATGTCTAGAGATGCAGAGTTTGAAATAGGATAGGGCAACTCGGCCGGAAGTGCACAAGGAAGTATGGTGCATAAAATGCAAAGGCGAAGGGCAAGAAGGATCACTGCCCAATGTTCATGAACTACTTGGTAGGGGTAGGGCCAATGCCACTAAGACCGAAGGCACAGGTAGGGCCGAGCGCGATGTTTGCATTATGGTGCATGATCTACCAGATATGAGGAAAACATACCACAGATAATTGCCATCTGTTGCAGAAGTATACGCAGACGTCCCAACAATTATTTTGTATTTTTTGTAAGTCGGTAGGCCATGACGAACACACCTTCCGAAGCTATGAACTAATGATGGATCAGACTCCTACCTACAGGGTGCAGACTGAAACATGAACCCTCAACCCAAATGTAGGGATGGTGTGCACTGGGTTTCAGGGGCGTGGTCGGGGTCAAGGTGGAATGGGGCCAGGAAGGGGTTGTGGACAGATAATTTGTTACAATTGCGGGGGGCCAGGGCATTATACCCGTGATTGTATGAACTCGAATAGGATATCATGTTGGTACTATAACCAGTTTGATCATGAGGTAGAAGATTGCCCGGCACTGATAGCAAATATGCATGAAAAGGGGGTACTCCAACTCCCTTCGACTCAGAATATACAAATGATGAGGTCTGAGCCGTGCGAAGAAGACCCGAATGTAAACATGACGCTTAGAAGCGGTATGACCACGGGAGATGATAAGGGGAAGTAGCCAGAATAAAGTACATGGGTTCGCAAGGCTCCTACAAAGGAACCTATGTTTGACTTAGAACGCACAAAGCAGACATTCTTGGAAGCTAAGAAGAGCTTCATGGAGGCCTCCACTTCAGGTAGAAAGGATCAACTAGAACTAGGAATGGATCCTTCAATGCTCAAAACCTTTCCGGAGACATGCATGAAACTGTTGCACGATAACAAGGTAGTCAAAGGGATACAGGAACTTATCACTAGGTGCGCAGAGTTAGGAGAACTGCGCGTGGCCCTAAAACTTGGGAAGTATGCATTGCACACAGGAAGGGAGATGAGGTTGACTGCGTAGATTGGCGAATATGAAATGGATCAGGTAATTCTAGATCTGGGTTCGGACATGAATGTACTACCAAAGCAGACCTGGGAACGCATGGGAAAACTCATGTTACAATGATCCCCTATTCAGTTATGAATGGTGAACCAAGAGAATATTTTTCCCAAGGGAAGATTGCAAGGGGTGATAGTTGATATTGACGGTGCGAGCACACAGGTGGATTTTGAAGTGATAGAGATTGTCGATGACAACAATCCCTATCCCACACTACTCAGGATAGACTAGGCTACTGATATGAATGGGGTCATAAATTTGAAGAAGCGCAAAATGATCTTTGAGAAAAAAGTCATTACACGTAGTAGTACCATTGGATCCAGTCGAAGGAGCACACTACACTGAACCAGTGCGTGACAATGATAGTGATGATAATCTTGATTGTATTTACAAGATAACTATGCAAGGAGAGGATTGGGTGAATCCAATTGCAGATGGAAGGATTTCATGGGAGCGCGGAAGCTCATACAATTCCGATTCAGAAGAAGAGATAGAGCGATGGTAGAATTGGCTGCACAAGTAACAATGCTGAACTGCAACATGATGATCAGGTCATTGCATTGCATAATAATAGAGGCAAGGGAGCTTCCCACATATGATGGATTGTTAGCGGTGGATGAATTTTTGAGCAAATTTGAAAGCGCCGTACCAAAATAGCAGCGGTTTGATGCATTGAAATGGGCACTATGCACAATACCTGCACGATGGTGGGGTACGCATCAAGGAAATTTCGAGGATTGGCATGGATGCAGAAGGATGATGTGCTTGCGTTTTGGAAAACCATAATTACGGCTAGTAGACAAATATGATGGACGAGATGATCCACACATGAACCTCACGAAATGGACCAAGGTCTACGGGGAAGAGCCATAGCCTAAATGGGTGCATTTATTATACCATACCCTAGACATCATACTCATGAATTGGTATACTAAGATGAAACTACGCCATGGTACGGGCGAATGGGATGTCCTGTGCGAGGGATTTTTACTAACATTCACATTCAAAGATCGGTGGTCAGATATTGTTGACGATGCGCTACAAGCAGTAAAAGCCACTATCTTCAGAATACCACAGGAGCCAATGGGATTACTTCAGCCAGACCCGGTGACACAGTTAAGCGGTGCACTGAAGTGTTATAACTTAAATGTTGAAGAAGATGATGAGGACCCACGAAACATTAACATTTCAGAAATGGAAGGCTTTCGTGAGGTTCGCAGACCATCACTTGAAGACCTCAACATCACCACGCCGCTAAAGAAAAAGCAGGTCAACATTGGAATGGAGGCAGAGTCGAAGTACGCAATGCTTGGGGATTGTTGGGATGATGCCACAGTCGATAAAGTCACTGAGTTACTCTATGAATACCAAGACTTGTTCGCAACAAAAATTACGGACTTAAAAGGGATCGTGGGCAATTTAGGGATGATGAAGATCTCCCTGAAACTTGATGTGTAGCCAGTTAAGCAGCGGCCATACTGCTTGAATCCAAAGTAGAAAGAAAAGTTTTGCAACAAATTAAACAAAATGTTTGCAGTGGGAATTATTGAACCAGTGGAAGAATCCGACTGGGTGAGTCCTATCATAGTATAGGAGAAAAAATAGAAGGGTGAAATAAGAATATGAGTGGACCTTAGGAAGCTTAACAACACCTGTGTACACAATCCATTCCTGACACCATTCACAAATGAAGTATTGGAGAATGTTGGCGGTCAAGAAGCTTACTCATTCATGGATGGCTTCTCAGGGTACCATCAGATCAAGATCACGCCAGAAGATAGGAGCAAAATGACCTTTGCAATAGAATGGGGCTGCTTTCAATACACCATTATGCCCTTTGGACTGAAGAACGTGCCAGCTATATTTTTGCGCATCGTGGTGGCCACATTCGTGGAATACATCCACAAGTTCTTGGAGGTCTATTTGGATGATTGGACTGTCTTTGGATTAGTTGAACACCATGTAGCGAGCTTACATTTAATGCTGGATACTTTATGTCGACATCAAATCGCGCTGAACCTTAAGAAGTGCACCTTCCTCATTCCCTTTGGGAACCTACTGGGACATGTGGTCTGCAAACAAGGTCTAATGGTGTACCCTATGAAGATTGCTATTATTTTGAATTTGGAAGCACCCCGAAGTGTTAAACAACTACGCGCTACTCTAGGGCACACTGGTTACTATAGGAATTTCATCAAAAGTTATGCCCAAATAACAACGCCGATGGAGCAACTATTGAAGAAGGATGCTAAATATTGTTGAAATGATGATTGCATGAAAAGTTTAGATGTCCTCAAGGAGAAACTGGCATCTGCTCCCATCCTAGTCTTCCCAAAATGGGACGTGGAATTTCATGTACATGTTGATGCGTCATGTATTGCACTGGGAGCCGTACTCATGCAGGAAGGCGTGGACGGCGTGGATCACCCGATCTCATTCACAAGTCAGAGAATGTCCAAAGCCGAAAAAAACTACTCTACTACTGAGCGTGAAGGGCTAGCAATAGTGCACGTGCTCCAAAAATATTGACACTATTTACTTGGCGAAAATTTCAAGATGTATACCGATCATTCTGCATTAAAATACCTGGTGAAAAAGCCTGTATTGGGGGGGCGCATATGCAGATGGCTTTTACTGTTTCAAGAGTATGATTTTGAGGTCATAGTCAAGCCAGGACACTTAAACGCAAGACCAGACCAATTGTCACGAATTGAGATAGGCGAGGAACCAACAAATTTGGAGGATGGACTACCTGATGCATAGCTCTTTGCAATACATGTTGCGGATGGACACTTTGAAGATATAATCCATTTTATAACAATAAGGACTGCATTGAAGGAGTACTCAATCCAACAAAAGAAGGAATTGGTGGTGCACGCGAAGAACTTTTATGTCATCGTGGGGCACCTCTATAAGATGGGAAACGATGAGATATTGTGAAGATATGTACTCAAATTTGAACAAGGTCAGATCTTCACAGAAGCCCATGGGGGGGCTGCAGGAGGACACTATGCCGGATGTGCGATTGCACAGAAGATTCTTTGCACAGGATTATGGTGGCCAACCTTGCACGAGGATCCAAAAGCACACTATAAGGCCTGTGATATATGTCAAAGAAAGGGGAAACCATCGCGAAGGGACGAGATGCCACTAAATCCATAAATGACACTAAAACTGTTCGAAAAATGGGCAATTGAATTTGTGGGACCGATCAAACCTCAGGGCAAGATGGGTGTGTGCTACATCATCACTGCGATAGAGTACCTAACATGATGGGTGGAAGCACAACGGATCAAGGACTGCACGGCTGCTATGGCTACGAAGTTTTTGTTCAAAAATGTGTTGACAAGATTTGGTTGTCCAAAAATCTTAATGAGTGACTGTGGAACACATTTCCTAAATGAAACCATTAGTGCGCTCACATAGGAGTTCCAGGTGTATCATCAACAAAGTACACCATAGCATGCGCAAGCTAATGGGACAGTAGAGGCATTCAACAAAATATTGGAGACTGCACTGACCAAAGTATGTAACGTGCAGCGAAACGACTGGGACCTGCGCGTACCTGCCGTGTTATGGGCATACAAGAAAAAGTACAAGAAATTGACAAGGCAGACACCCTTCCTATTGGTCTGTGGTACGAAAGTTGTCATGCCAATGGAATACATCGTACCTAGTCTGTGAACAGCAGCACTTACAGGCATGACGGACCGCAAAGCTCTGGAAGAAAGGCTCACGCAATTACAAGAACTCGAGGAAGAATAGTTTTTGGCTGGATTTCATCAACAGGTACAAAAGAAGCGTGAGAAGGCCTGACACGACCGCCATATCAAGTTTTGCACCTTCAAGGTAAACAACTTAGTGTTACTGTATGACAGCAAGTTCGAAAAATTCTTGGGAAAATTCAAGATGCACTGGTTGGGACCATATGTGGTAAAAGAGGTCATAGACAAAGGCTTAGTCTAGTTAGTCAAACTCAATGGAGAACCCTTCCCAGGCAAAGTCAACGGTGACTGCTTGAAACCCTACACAGGTGGGCCAATTCTCTAACTATCTGGTTGATGCATAGTCTTCATGGCTCGAGGAGCCAGACAAGGGCATGGGACTATAAACACAAGCACCAGGAGCCAGTACCAAGGAAAGGACACGAGTCAGACATAGATCGAGCCAACAACAGAATAGTGCGCTGTGGTTCTCCATGCAGTGTAGGATCGGTTAGAATGGCTCTGTGCCAAGATCACCGCAGTAGTAGAGTGACTCGGGACGAGTCACGATGATTGTGTTGGGGGCATGTTGGGCATGGAATCCCCCCACAACAGATTTTGGGGCTAAAAGCCCAAGTTTTGGTTAAAGGTTTTGTAAGACTTCGTGAATTTTAGGTGCAGAGTGCGAAGTAGAGGATGAGTCATAGGGTTGTCCACCCTAAAGTAATGTAAAGTCATGTCGACCTACCCATGGTCTGCGAACCATGGGATTATATAAATAAAGCGAGGCTCTAAAGTTGTAAAGAGAGGGAATGATAGAATGGGTAGCGAAGGAATGGTTCAAGCGTAGAATAGAATTCTAAGCGTCTTTGGTTGTAGTAGTAGGAAGAGGCTCTGCAGTTGAGTGCGCAGAGGCCTAGTAGAGTTCGCAGCTGAGTGCGCAGACCCTTACAACTGAGTGCATAGGGCAGAGTCAAGTGTATAATCGGGGCAGAAAGCTAATAAAGAGAAGTTTATCCTAATTCTGTGCATCTAGTCTTGAATCGTTATTCTATTGTTATGCATTACTTTTTCTTTGTTTATATGTTGCGTGCAGTTGAGTAAATGCTTGTATGGTTCATAATACTTATATATGGAAATAATCTAAGTAACTAGCTAACAATGCATAATTAAGACAAACTTGGGTAAATAATAAGGATCGCGCTGTGAATAAGACTGCGTGAAGACATCATCATAGGTTGCGAGGTGCCCATTGATGCGTGTAGCACAATGAGCATGAAGGTTGGACTGCGTACCAATCCAAACATATTAGACATCCCTAGGGTGCGAAAACCTGGTTCTAGCACTCTCCCATATTACTTCGGGTGAGACCTCAGTACGCACTCTGCGGACTATTGCCAAAAGGGCCAATAGTACCAGGATTTGCTTGGCTAAATCACCTCTGAACCTGGGTTAGGCCCTATTAAGCCAACAAAGAGAAGGAAAAGGATGAGGAAATAGAAGAATATGACAAAGAAGAGACTGATAAAAAATATGAGGAGCTAGAAGGAGAAGAAGAGAGGAAAAACAGAGAGGAAAATGGCAATGAAAAAGAGGAGGCAGAAGACAAGGAGGAGACACCTAGGGTTTCTCCAGAGGCCACTGAGAGAGAAGCAATAATTTCCCTCACTGCTCTTAGCACCCCTATCAAACAAAAAGGAAAAAGACAGAGGCAGACCCTTTAATATTTCAGGACAAGGAAAAGCACAAGGATAAGGCAGGGGAAACCCCAAACACCAACCAAAATTTCCATTGTGATTGAGGACTCACCTAAATAGTAGGAGAAAATGTCTCCTCCTAAGTCTCGTATCACCTATGTGAGAATTCCTATAACTAGATCCACCTCATCCAAAGGAAAAGCAATCCTATAGGATAGACTGCAGGACCTACAGGAAGCTGAAGCAGTCCTATAGGATACTCTATTAAACCTATAGGAGACTCAAAAATTGGATAAGGAGGGAAGCCTACAACAAGAAACTAAAGAATAGGACCCAGAGTTAAAGGAATCTAGCCCCCAACCTAACCTTCACTCTTACTCTAGATTTATTGAAGGGGGTAGGGTCATTCCACAAAATTTTTCTATTCCACTATTCTTTAAGCTTGAGAAGGAGAGATTTAGAACTCATTGATGGATGCAGATTACCAAATTCAAGGGGGTGGAAGACATTGGTCACATGGAGGATAAGCTCAAGGAGATGGGAAAATAATTAAGTAGCTTGAGAGACAGAGAGGCCATAATGAGAAATCAATTAGAGACAAAAAATGCATGGTTGAAAGGACAACTACAAGAAAGAGAGAACCAATTGGCATGTATGTCCAGTCTCTCTTTGGAAGCAATCTAGTGTAGGATGCCAGCTAAATCCTATTCCCTATGCCTCAAGGAATAATGGATTTAGTTCCAGATCAAGACCCTAGCAAAGATAGGCACTATGCCATTTTAGGATTATAAACAGTTCATTGATCTTTGTGATCAAAGTACATTGGAAGATAGGGCCAAGATGTCTGAATTTTATTTTCATAACATGGCCTTAACAAACATGAATGTATGGTACCCTAATGCCAAGCTAGGTGATTTACATTTGATGCCTTTGGCATCATGGATGAACCATGAGGAAGCAAGGGTTGCAGAAATGAAGAAGACATTGACAAAAGAACAAACATAAACCCTTATGATCAGAGCTAAGAAGTCCAATCCAATGGCCCTCATTGGCACACATAATTTAATTAAAAATGATCATCAACTTCCACCCAGGTATCTTGTTGCCCAAGAGCAAGCAATTTCACATTTTGAGGACATGTTCAGGTTGTTAGGGGATGACAACATACATGCTTGCCTCAGGAGATGAACACATTGCCATACAATTTAAAGATAAGAGAGTACCACTCTCCTCAAATAATGAGAGAAGCACTGAACATGACAACCATGTACAATAAATCCATGCAAAGGCTCAAAGTCAATTGGATTGGATTGAAACTCAGTCCACCACTGCTCTTAGGAATTCTTGAAGGAGGGAAGGAAGAAGAAGAAAAGAGGAAGTGGGAGGAGGTAGAAAAGAAAGTAGGTTTATATGAACAAGAAGAGGAAACCACAATAGAGGCATGGGATGTCAGGGAGGCCATTAGATCTATGAAGGACATGGATATTGATTTAGTTTCTCAGAGGATGAGCAACACTTTCAGTAGGGGGGTGATGATGAGCCCCATCATAGGGTAATTATACGGGCCTTAATTCACCTCCTATCCTATTCAAACCAATGTTTCTCACAACTTATTACATTTTTTTATTACATTTTGTTTAATGAGCTGACTTAAAGTGAGATATTATGCCTAGTGGACTAATATGCATTGAATGTAGGTTTGGAAGAGAAAATCAAGGAATTTTAGCAAATACTAAGGTTTGAAACTTGAAAGGGACAAGGGAGAGAGATTGTAGGAAGTAAATCCTCCTCATTTACTCCTTCTCCATTCGAACATTCCTTCATTAATCACACCAGACCGGAGTGCAAGTAGCCAAGCCATGAAGATTAGAAGGCAGCTGAAAAAGTGATAGACAAAGAGTAGTTCGTCTTGAGTTTGGGAGCCGAGCCTTCCTAAATTTAAGGAAGTCTTTGGAGACTTCAGTTATATAAGTAGAGAGGCCTAGAGTCGGATTAGGATTTGATTTTTTGTTGTAAAACTCTAGCTATTTTCGAGCTCCAGACTTGTGGAAGACTTTTTGATGTAATTTTTTGTTTTGGCAATAAGAATGAGTTTGTTCTTGATTCAGTACTGAGTTAACTCAAAGGGCTAAAGCTCTTGGGTTAGGACCCAACCCTAGCAGCAAAGGCTCCTCTTCTTGTATCTTTATGCCTAGCTTAGTTTCATAGATTCATGGTTAAAATGTTGTTGGGTGCAGGATCCCCCAAGGGTAGTTTTGGGGCTAAAATCCCATATTTTGGTCCAATCTTGTAATCCTAGTGTAAAGACTCCACATTTTGTGGTCATGGAGCATGTAGATGTTAAAGAGTCATAGGGTTGTCCATCCTTATTTTGGAAATGTAATGTCAGTTGTAAAGGATCTGCCCATGGTTTGCGGACCATGGGATTGTATAAATAGAGCTAAGCTCTAAGTAGTTTGATAGTACGAATAGATAATCATGAAGGATTGAGTCATATCTTTGGAGCAGAAGTCTAAGTTTGGGTCGTAGTGTAGGTAGAGGCTTTGCAACTGAGTGCATAGAGGCCTAGAAGTCCGCAGACCTAGAAGTTCAAGTCTGTAATTGTCTAGAATTATCAATAAAGAGAAGGATTCTATAACTTCTGTGTCTTTATTTTCTGTTTATGCATCTTTTATATTGGATATGAATTTCAATTATAATGTTTATATGATGCATGAATGTATGTAAATGTATTGGTTAAGTGAACACAAGTAATAAAATCTATTTATGCAAAGCTAACTAAGATCTGTTAATAAGATAAGAAAACCCCTTAGCCTGGTTTGGGAGATATCGTAGTTCACTGCCTTAGCAGTGCGAAAGTACCTAAGCCACAAGTTAGGGCTCTGCGAGAGCCAATTGTACCCTTCGAAGAAGGTATTGAAGGGTGGAAGAGATGGCTAAGAAACCTACACGTAGGCAGGTATAGCTGGGATAAAACGAAATCACAACCATCTCAAGGGTGCGGAAACTTGGTTCTAGAATCCCCCCATACTGCTTTGGGTGAGACTTTAGTTCGCACTCCACGAGATGATGTTGAAAGGGCCAGTAGTGTAGGGATTTGTTTGGCTGACTAATGTTGAACCTGGGTCAGGCCCCCTCAAGCCAACAAATTAGTTCTGTTGCTAGGACTAGAATCTACATAAGAGATGTGTGATGTCGTATCACTGGAATCCAACTAAGAAAGAAATCGAAGGCTAGTTGGACAAAAGTGTTGTGGAGGTAAATCCCCTCTGTGGATAGAGGTGATCCCTACTAGCCCAAATGGGGTCTAGCAACAATCAAACAACACTAACACGCAGGTTCCTAATTGCAAATCAAAGACCGATGATGAGGGCCTACCTGGATTCCAATGCTAGTACTTGTAGAAGAGTCGTCGCTCCCGTTCCTTTGCTCCGGCTGGCCACAATCCCCACGATCCTCGTGAACGGACACCTGCACATGCAAGGAATGACACAAGCACAAGCATAAAATCCAATAGATGCAACTATATATCAGTCAGAAAGGATATAACTCAAACATCATTACAAAGACAATAAGAGTAGAACCATAATGATAGCCGTCTATTATTGATAAACAACAAAGAAGAATACAACCATAGTTCTGACGTCAAATCCTCCTTTGGTTGGGTGATTAGCAGTACATGCCTTGCAAAGCTTGTTGGGAATGGGGAACAAGCCTCTCTCTCCTTGGTCACTTGGATAAGAATCTCCTCACTTAAGATTTAGCCTCATGGGAATGAATAAGGCTCCTTGTAGCATGAACTTGGCAATTCTCAGACTTTGGGACTTAGAATTTGGAACTTGGAGACTCTAACTTGTCAAAGGAAAAAGGAAAAGCTTTTATAGATAGAGGAGAAGGATTTAGGGTCATTCACAAGATTCATGGGATTGGCTTTATCACTAAGAAGCTTCCATGAGAGGTGGAGAACTACTTCCCTTCTATGGAGATTCAAAGCCAAACTGGCCCAACTCAATATAGATTCAGTTCATGAGTGGGTTAGGAAGAACCTTCGTAAGTTGGTTTGTTAAAAACTTTACCCAACTGGGCTTGTGCGAGTGCGACTCTGAGACAGAGCGCCAGCTGGCGCGCCCTCTTTGGAGGATTTCCCCCATTGGCGCGAGTAATACATAGTGGAACCGTGCCAATGGAAAAAGGGCTATTTTTATGGGTATTTTACAGAAGGTGTCTTCAGGGCATATGAAGTACATACTCAAGGGGATACAATGCAAAGTGTTTTCAGGTTATGTCACTTCTCATAGGTCCCGGAATAAGTCCTCCAATGTGCGGGAAAAGGCGTAACAGGGACGGTGACAAATTACTGTGTAACAGATGCCCCCTAAAGCATGAAGCCCGAGAGAGAGAGAGGGGTGAAATGCTTTACAAGAACATGGCCAACTGAAAACACGGCCGCCGGAGAACCTGCATGAAGAAGTACAACTGATATCTCAAGTACATGATGTATGTGGTATGGGCGCAGCCATCCATAACAGAGTACATAGAAATATGGATCCAAGGTATGGATGCAGCCATCCAATGCGGATCAATAAGTAGACTCAGGCATGGTCACAGCCATCCAGTGAATGAGTCATGTAATGATCATAATAATCCACAAAATCGCAACCTGGATCTCAACAGACAAAATCAAGGGTCTTGCGCTCCATCTCGACCCGAACAAAGTACAAGTTCAAGCATGCGAATATGGGAGTCAAAGTCGAACATGCAAGAACATCGTCTGATTACCAGTCAATGATGAAAACTGTTAACAGACATGAGAGGTACCACCAATAATGACAATGGTCCTCAAGGTACTATAGGTACAATATACGGCGTGCGAATTAGTGAGCCGACGGCGAACACCTGTAGAATCATTTGATCGGAGGCCAATGATGAAAACCTCACGTCGAACATGAAGAACCTGCCATTGAGGCATGCAGGCTCCAAGGCACTTGAAGGGAGTCTCTAGGTCAACTTCCTAGATAATGAGCTGAAGTCGACAGGAAGTGACCTTGATCGAAGGTGGGCCATAATGTTTCCCAGATCATCGACACAAGATAGAGAAGGATAAAATGTTTTGTGTGAGGTATCAGAGGGAGGTTGAGTATTCTGCAGAGGTCAACTTCTCTTGAACATATTGGCGGCACGACAGTGGACTTGGCAGTATTTGACATCAAATGATCAGGGGTCATGGTGACAAGGCAATGAGCAGATGAGAGGCCAAACAGGATAACCCAAACCCACGGAGGAAAGTGTAAAAACAAGATGAGATGTCCCCACCCAGACACGAATGCAGACAAGTGCCATGTTCAAGAGCGACATACTGCCGACACGACAATAATTGTGGTTCCATTTTCCCCACCATTTTTGGCGAGTACCCCAGTTATTTTTATTGAAAAGCTTGACGGGGATACCATATGCTTGTGAGCGTCATTTCGACGGAATCCGATGTCATTAGGTTTTAACGAGTTTGACAAAGGAAGAACTCGACGTCTTTTCATATTTAGAGTGTTTGAAAAGACAACAGAAAAGGAAACTCCAGGGGGGGTCCTTTTTCGTAAAGTTGTGTCTGTCGAGCCTGAAAAAGTATAAAAGAATGCTCGAAAGAACCGCCCGACCATTACGATCGAGGAGTACTTTTCACAAGTATTGATTTCAACCTGAAAAGGTAAAAAAGCGATCGAAACCACGTTGCTTCATAACCATTAATGAACCTGAAACGACAAGGGTCCGACAATCTTTTCGTCTTTACACAGTCGGAAAAGAGTTTAAAGATGACCGCCACTCATTTACATTTAACGAGTCAAGAGGAAAACTCGGCATTCTTTTCACGTTTAGAGAGTCAGAAAAGAGAAAAAAGGTGACACCAAAGTGACTTTTTCATGTATTTACCGAGTCCGAAAAAGTATAAAATACAACTCGTTTCGTCGCCTAAGTTGCACAAACACCTATCGCTGCACAAAAACCCAGTGTAAAATCCATTTTCCACACAAATATATATTAAAATATTCATAAAATGACTTTTAAAACCTATTTGAGGGTCAACAAGTTATAAAATGGGTGAAAATGGTAAAACAATAAATTACTTTTCACCTTTACCTTTGGAGAGCGAAATTAGGGCTTTTAGTGTGCGATCTTCAAGTGTCGATTGCGACAAATCCAATTGATCATTCAAAGCGCTGTCAGTGTCAGGTAAGAGGCCTCTCCCTTTGCTCCATTTTTGTTCGTTTCAAATTTGTTTTAAATTGCTTTTTCATCCTTTATGGGAAGGACTTAAAAAATGAGGTTTGCGCCCATTGGCGCGGGTTCCGGGCACGGACCTGCGCCAATGGGGCAACTTTCCCAAAAGGCATGTGCCCATTGGCACGACTATTTTAGAAATAGTCGCACCAATGGCCGCGCGGGTTTTTTGCTCACATTTTAATGATTTAAAGCAATTACTACTGCATTTTTAAAATTTCCAAGGATCTAAGTCGATGTTTTAACCTTGTGAACGCAAAGAAACGATCAAAATGGTAATCCAGTGGAAGGAAAGGGAGCATGACCAGGTAGACGAATTGGCCATAGCAGATGAGGGCTGCATGGAAGCTCTCAGAGCTTGTGGGCTCAAGAAATTTTTCCTACTGTCCTATTTACGAGCTCAGCCAGAGCTCTTGTAGTATTTGATTAACTTATGGGATGAACAGGAACAGGTGTTCCGAATACGGGACCAATCATTGGAATTAGATGTATCTGATGTTTACTTCCTTACTGGATTGTCGCGACAAGGGCAGGTGCCCCGATTGACTGGTAGCAGATCATCTGGAGAGAAGATGGAAGAGGTGAAGGCCCGAGTTTGTCCAACTTCAAGTTATGGGTTGGGCAGCGCGAAAGTGGATATCCCGACTGTTGAGGACCTGACACTCAGAGCTTTACTATTCACCATTACACGAGCTGCGGGGGAACAGGCGCCCCACGAAGCTATGAAGAACCATCTGATCTTGGCGACAGAATGCCTTAGTCTGATGGTCTTCAATTGGGCGTCAACTGTGATGACCAATATGAAGAGGCAGCTAACGAAGGCCAAGCGCGGCAAGTTGCAATAGTTCGGGTACAGCTCCATCTTAGTGGCATTCTTCTTGGAACATGTGCCACTCTTCCAGAGCCAAGGGGCCCTTGTTCCTGACCTGGCATCTCGAGAGCCGAGGCTGGCTCGTTGGGCGGCACTGATGCTGAGAGGGGGGTGGTCAGCAGATGTCATTTAGACCTGAGTTTTTTGTGTGGCTTCGCCGCCAGTTGATCGTGGTGGAGGACTGGCCATATGCGGGGACAAACTTCATCGGTGATCCTGATCTCCCACTACCAGAGGGGGAGGACTGGGACAAGGAGATAGGTATGACCTCATTTTGATTTTGTGCTTTATGATTTTTTTGTTAATACATGTTCATCCTAACAACGGTTATATGTGTATGCAGATGTTGGCCCAGCGCGCCTAGCTGGAATGTCTCCTATCGCGCGGAGAAACCAGCTTTGCAAACCAGCCTGCAGCTGACCCTCAGCTAGAGGGTGTCGAGGGAGGAGAGTTGATCCAGAAGCTCGACGGGCTAGCCCGGGGGATTCCAGACTATTCCTAGCTTGCAGATGTCCCACCGGCGTACCAGAGATATACAGTGGGAGTGCCCACTCGCATCCACCGTCTCTTGAAGCGCCTAGTGCATGCGGTGACGTGCTATCATGAGCACCACAGGGATTAGACATCTAGGGTTTATTTTCATGCATATTTTTTGAGAGACATGTCATCTCCGGATGTATTAAGACGAACATGCATATTTTTTGATCTATGTGATGCACGCTGTGCAAACATTTCAACACATATATACATATGCCTATTTTGGATGGATCTTTTACATGTGATGATGTTTTTATATGCTATGCAGATGTCTAACACAAATGTAATCTAATGTATCAGTTGCATAACACATGACCCAATGCGAAATGTATTTTGTCACATATTTTATTTTTACGCAATCTTAAAAGCACACATGACAACACATATGCAAACTATGCTTGGAAATGGATTTTATTTTTATGCAAGCTTAAAAGCACACACATGCAAACTATGCTTGAAAACAAGGGAAACAGGCATGCCCCCCAGCATGATGTCTCAATTCGAGGTACATGCCCCCCAAGCTTTAGTCCATTGAAAATGGAGTGAAGGTTGACAATATTGTGATCGCACTCGAATTGCATGAGCTCATGTTTCATTATTTTAACGAGGTTGACACACTTAAGAGAACTATCCTCATGACACTTAGTTTCATTTGTTAAGGAGCTTGACACTGGATAAGAACTATGCCCCACCAGACCCAGTTTCATTTTTTAAGGAGCTTGACATAGGAAAGTGAACTATGCTCCGAACGAACTTCATCATAATGAATAGGAAGTCGTCACTTCCAAGAATGGCACTCCTGGTGGAAGGACAACATCTTGGAAGTCAGGACCCAATGCCCCCAGGACATTATGCATGACGGCATCATCATGGGATACAGGCATGGGGTAGGTAGCCACGTAGTTGACCTGCAGTGGGGCAGACACAACCGGTGGGTAAAAACCAGGAGGGGGTGGCAGCTGCACAGGAGGCACCGGGGGACAAAAGAATGATAATTGATCTATAGTCACAATTCTTCCATTGTGTGGAAAGCAAACCACATGGAAAAGCTAAGAGACAAGGGCCCCCATGGCATAAACATAGTCATGGCCAAGGAGAAGACTAAAATCTAAAGCACCTTGGACAACCAGCACGTCCATATAGATGGTTTTGCCTCCCAAAGTAATAGGAAATTTCGGGAGGACCCCTAGAGGTTGACTGGTTCCCCCATCAAATGCTAACAAATTCTGTGCGACCGGCCCAAGCTGCGGGGAACCTAAAGCTTGCCAAGTAGTGGACGTCATGAGACTGATAGACGCACCTTCATCCAAAACAGTGCCAGGTACTGCCTTATCATAGGCAAGTACTGTAATCTGGAAAGGCACATGGGATGGAAGGTGGAAAGCCGTCAGGTGACTCCAGTTGAAGGAGATGACCAAACTACTTGGTGGGGGAATCGTATGATTGCCCCCATGCTCTACAGGAGACGAAGAAGGACCCTCTTGATCAGCGAGGATAGGAGGGTCGTTCTGAGACTCAGGAGAATTGACGAGACGAGAAGAACATGAGCAGTAGAATCATGATGCTCCTTTAGAACAAAGTAATCAATAGGTGGTGAACTCGAGTCGACACTCTTTTCGACCAATGGTTGGTCTGGAACAGGCTTGGCATAGCCTGGTTTGGGAAGAGGATCCTGGACAAGAGAAGAATCTAAGTCAATCTCTTTGTCAACAGGGAGAGGATCTGAAGAGAGCCTCTGATAACCAACAGGAAGTTGGGGTGAAGAAGCTGTAAGACTTTCCAAAACAGCGAAGCTTTATCCATGAGCAGACAAAGGTGAAGGGGATGGTTTCCTTCACATAGTCTATAGGGGATTCGAATCTTCCCTTTCTTCTGAATGTTGTCAGTTGATAGGATGGCATCGCCATGAGCTTCAGAGGATGATGAGGGATGATCCAGATCGCAAGACCATACTTCAAGGATCCTGGGAATGCCAGGATAGTCACGAAGAAGGTGGTCATCCTTGCACAATCTACAAGGAAATTTGACCTTCTGCGGAGGAGCAGAAGGTGGCTCAACTTGAGTTGTACTTTTAACCTCTCATTAGAAGACTTATTCTTCTTCGTCTTCTTATTCTTCTTCTTAGCCACCTGGTTACTTGAATCCATACTTTCACTAGGCCAAGTAGAAGATGAGGACGCAGAAACAGGCGAAGAAGGGGAGAGGTCCACCTTAGAATCAACATGATGTTGTTCGGGTGGAGGAACTGATTGACCAGCAGTTGAGACAGTAGGGACCAGAGAGGTTGAGAACAACCAAACAGGCAACCCAATGGTTAACCCAGGAAGGGACAACGTTGCCATGTAAGGAGCACCAACATTTCCAAAAGGAGGGAAATGACCAGGATTCCCATCAGAGGGGATGCCTGGGTTGGTAAATTCCGGAAAAGTTGCCATCACAAACGAGAAAGAACCCTAATCAAACTAATGAAAACAAGATTTAACCGGGTAAATGTGAATCGTGGCCGAATAAATTTTAAGACACAAGGACATAACTTGACCTTTTCATCTTTAAAGAGTCGAGAAAAGGACAAAAAGATGACTCTAGTCACCTTCGAATGTTTAATGAGCCTGAAGTGACAAGTGCTCAGATGGACCTTTTCTTTTAGGGAGTCCGAAAAGGAACGAAAGTGACTACTCTGGAGAACTAGGCAAAAAGGTTTACCAAACAAATCTGTAAAACTGCATATACACCTTGGTAGTCATATGAAAAGCAAGGACTTTCTATACGACAGTCAATCTTCCCGAATGTTGTGTTCGGTGCGTTACGGCTTGTAAGGCGGTAGACACGGCTTCCTATGGATAAAGGATGATAACATAGTGGGGTCTCCCCATATACTCGACGGTACATGGGAGCTCAAATCCATGCTAGACCACAATTGAGTCACAAAAGGAGGAACCACCCAACCTTGAGTGGAAACAAAAGTGATTAGGTTTAACGACGCCGGAGCACGTCTCTAGCCTAGACCTCTAAATGTGTGTGTTATGTTCCAATGCATTGTTAGATTTATTCAGTTCATTTTAAAGTTGATCTTGGATTAGGTTTCAGTTTTCAGGCCTTACCGTATGTAATATCTCAAAATTCCCTAAATGCAAACTACATGCCAAAATATGTCATTTCATTCGATGAATGCTAGTTATGAGAGGGTTTGAGAGCTTTCACGCAAATGAAATGATCACAAAACAACAAAGAAATTCCCTAATGCAGCTAATGGAAATTAACAAACTTTTCTTTAAGATCACTAATCACTAATCAAAATGAAAAGCTCTAATTCTCATTAACTAATACAAAGCAAAAGAGATTTTTTTTTCTTTTATGTCGATGGAAAAGTGCATTAACCAAACTTTGAGAAATGATAACAAACAAATCCACTCAATACAAGCACATTCAGTTCCCTAAATCACAAAGCAAACCTCCAAAGAACGAGAAAAATCCCAAAGACACCAATGAGCCATGTAATCTAGGCTCCAAGCGAGACAAAACGAAATTCAAGTGAAAATGAAGCAAGTCACCCAAATAACGCAACAAAACGATTTACAACCACCAAACAAGTGCAAGGGAGTAATCAAAGAATTGATTGGAGCACTAGAAGACCAAAACTCCTAAGGAAGGCTCGACACACAAAGCCACTAGATGCCCTAGGGCTAGAAATGTGAAATCGATAGAAAATGGCAAACATCCAAAGGGTAAAGGTAATCTATGCACAATTCACTTGAAAAGTATGCAAATGTAATCTATGCACATTGTAATCCGCCCGAACTTCATCATAATGAACAGGAAGTCGGGGCTTCCAAGAGTGCCACTGCCGGTGGAAGGACAACATCTCGAAA
Organism: Pinus tabuliformis; assembly: GCA_031772625.1. Taxonomy (NCBI): domain Eukaryota; kingdom Viridiplantae; phylum Streptophyta; class Pinopsida; order Pinales; family Pinaceae; genus Pinus; species Pinus tabuliformis. The sequence goes on from CM062818.1 coordinate 1,078,560,984, forward strand.
GTGAACCTTCATTCCATCCACTTTTTTGAATGTAATGAAGCTTGGGGGGCATGTACCTCATTTTGCGTCATTATGTTGGGGGCATACGAACTTATAACAAGCATAGTTTTTCGTTTCAAGCTTGTGTAAACATGAAACTGAATCCAAGAAGAGTTCTCCATGGTTCAAGCTTGTGTAAAAATGAACCCATACCTAATTCACATCTTGTGATTGCCGCTTTATCCGTTAAATTCTGCTAGATGAGCCTTGGTTGTTTCATTCCATTGCTACCATCTCTTTGGCCGATCATATGATCTCACTTGGTTGTTTTTCCTTTCCTGAGGAACCGCAGCAATGAGTGGTTTTATTAGCCATCCTCTTGACCATTACATGTTTTGAGCAGTTCCACCATTGCCGGAACCAGTTGCTACCCTTTATACCACTCGTTCCTCTAGGATGAATCACCTTTAAGCTCTTTTCTGACTCGTAAAATATGAAAAGATTGCCAAGTATTTTCCCTTTTTGACTCGTTAAAGAGAATAAAAATGGAGGTATGCTTTCAGCTCTTTTCCGACCGTTTAAAGACGAAAAGATTGCCGAGTTTTTCCTCTTGACTCGTTAAACGTAAATAAGAGGCAGTCGTCTTTAAACTCTTTACCGACCATGTCAGGTGGAAAGAGTCGATAGTGCGGACACAACCAACCTCCCTAGGAGCCTAAGACTCTCTAGTGACAAACAAGAAAAACAAGAGCAATCCTTCTCTAAACATGCATTTACTATACGAGAAATCAAGTGTTTAGATCCTACCTGTAGTCCCACGCTGTTGTAGCAGTCCAGCCTCGCTGATCCGGATGAGCTCCTCCTTCACTTTGAAACCTGCATCCACTAACAATCAAACGATTAAATAGCACTTGATAATCTCATAGAATAAAACATATTTAACACATAGACCAAGGAGTACATGAAACAACTCATAAATAACAAGTTATTGAGAAGAATGGACTCATTTGCATTAATAGGAAACAAAAGGAACAAATACAACCTGAGCCTTGGTGTTGTGCAAGTCCCTCCCAGGGTCCATCAAGAGTTCTCCTTTACTTTGACAAAGCTCACCCACTTCCAAATAGAACAAGCAAAGATGGTAATCTCTCCTCACAAGCTTCTAAATGGGAGTCCTAATTCCTGCAACATCTACCCTTAGAAATGTTTAGCTTCCAACCTCCCCTCCTTCTGGCCTAATGCCTGTATTTATAGTGCTCAAGAGGAAGTTAATCAGGTCCACCATCAATGGGATAATCCCCTCTTTGGATGGGATAGCTCCCTTATTGATGGGATAAGTTCCTCTTTGGTAGGGGTACATGAACCATCTGGAGGCGCTCAATACACGTCGAACAACCTTCTAGAATGCTCTAGAAATGACCACAAGTAACTTTTTAAAGATGAAACTTGCGCATTTTGACCTTTACAGGGGGACGCACCTACCCCTTTACATACAGAGCGTCCAAGGACGCAATTTTTGTGAACATTGGGTGCGTACCCGCAGGTAAGGTTGAGAGAACCTGCGTACCCAGAGATAAATACATTTATAAAGACTTTCTCTCTTTTTGGAGTTTGACATGGAGAGCAGAGGCATAAGACTTGCCTAAGAGGATAGCATGACTGTTGATAGAGCCATACTAACTGTAAATAGCCATGGTGACATTTTTTGGTGTAACAGATTGCCCCCTAAAGTGCGAAGCCTGTAATAGATTAGGGTTTTGTAAATCTAGGAAGGGTGAAGCGCTTTATCATTTCAAGGATTATCTCGTGGAGAGCCTGGTCAAAACCTGCAATTTTCAACACAAAATACATGTATAAGATTATATCATCACTGAGGTAGGCATTCCCATACTCAGATCAAAACTTTAACTAACTGACTAACTACTCTGATACAGGAATGATCTTGCAGTACATCATAATCATAGACTTTTGTAGACACAGTATGGGCGCAGCCATCTGTTTATGATTAGTCTACTTAGATAATGAATACAAAACTCCTCGCAGCCTGGATGGTGGAAACTAGATCCAGGGTCTTCATTTCCGCTTCCCGAATTGGTACGATTCTAGCCATGCGAATAAATGAGTTGATGTCGAACATGGTAGAAACCACTTGATTACCAGTCGATGATGTAAACTGTTAACAAGTGTGAGAAACCTGCCATTGATGCATGTAGACTTCAAGGCACTGACGATTTCTAAGTCATCTCTCTAGATAATGTGCTGATGTCGATAGAAAGCGACCCGTTGCAGGCAAGCCCACAACACGAAATCATTGTTCAAGTTGAAGAAATGTTGCTGTAAGGACTGACTCAGGGATGGTCAAATGGATGACAAGTATTTTGCAGATGAAAGTTTCGCTTGCAGACCTCTTGAACACATAACGACACAACAGATGGCTTGGTGACGAATGACTCAAAGTTAATCCCCGGAACCCGGCTGAAGACTTTCAATGTGGTTTGATCAACTGTGAGGTAAAAGATTTCCCAACCCAGGTGAATGAAAAGTGTCGTGTTCAAGAGTGGTAATAAAGTTTCTTCTGAGACAAAAGATAACAAATAAGTTCATTCTTCTCTCTTTTCGCCCACCATTTCTGGCAAGTACCTCTTTATTTTTAACAAGCTTGAGGAGGATAACATATGCTTGATTATAAGCTCATCCTTCGGATGAGTCCAACCTAGTTTTGATTCGAACCCTAGGAAGGAGTGGTTCGTTCCTGTTTGTAATTGAACAGGTCCTTTACTGTGAAATTTTAACGAGCCCAGTATAGGAGAAACTCGGCGTTTTTCAATTTTAGAGAGTCTGAAAAACTTAAGAAGACTCCAAGTTGAACTTTTTCGTAGATTTGTGTCCCTCAAGCCCGAAAAAGTATAAAATAATACCTGGGGGAACCGCTTGATCTTGCGACCAAGGAGTACTTTCATGATTAGTGTCTTTGACCTGAGAAGTAAAAAGCGATCAAGGACACGTCGTTTTATTTCCAGTATCGAATTTGAAATGACAAAAATCCGGCAATCTTTTCCTGTTTTTACGGTCAGAAAAGGGCTATAAGGGGACTGTCTTTTAATTCCATTTTAACGAGTGTAAAAGAAACGCTCGACAATCTTTTCATATTTTAGGAGTCTGAAAAAGGGCTTAAAAGAGAACTCCAAGGTTTCACTTTTTCGTAAATTTTAACGAGTTCGAAAAAATGATAAAAATGTACTCATGGTTTTCATTTTTTCGTAAGTTTTAATGAGTTTGAAAAAAAATGATAAAAATGTACTCATATGGCCGACTTTCAATTTAATTTACGAGCAGGAAAAGACGGAAAGAACTCGGCATTTTCATTTGTTTTACGAGAATGAAAGATAGCAAAATAATCTCGAGATTTTCATGAGTTTAACGAGTCTTGAAAATAACTGAAATTGACTCGAGATAGGTTTCATTTTTACAAAAGCTTGAAACAGAGAAAAACTGTGCTTCAAAGTAGTTTCATTTTTACACAAGCTTGAAACAGAGAAAAAACTGTGCTTGATGCCCCCTAAGCATAACTGGTAGAGCGCATGCCCCCCCCAGCTTCATTTCATTCAACCAGTTGGGTGAAATGAAGGTTGAGTTACGAGATCATTTGAAAGACTCAACCTAAAACTGTAAGAAAATTATGCAAAAAACTGAAATAACTAACCTAAATATACAACTTAACATTTATGAGATCTAGTCAAACTCTTAACTCAATTAGAGGAGGATTTGTTTCATTTTTTAACGAGCTTGACACAGGAAAAGAACTATGCTCGGATTCAGTTTCATGTTTACGCAAGCTTGAAACGAAAAACTATGCTTGTTGTAAGTTCACATGCCCCCAGCATAATGACGTAAAACGAGGTACATGCCCCCCAAGCTTCATTGCATTCAATGAGGTGGATGGAATGAAGCTGTACTTTCAAGATCTTGGAAAGACTCGTGGGAGTTGTTTCATTTTTTAGTGAGGTTGACACAGGAAAAGAACTATCCTCAAACCCTTGTTTCATTTTTAAACGAGCTTGACACAAGATAAGGAACTATGCTCATAACTACTCTCTACAATCTACCTAACAAAAAACTCTACTCTAAAAACCTTGATTCATTTTTTAACGAGCTTGACACAAGACAAGGAACTGTGCTCTAAAATCCTTGATTCATTTTTTAATGAGCTTGACACAAGACAAGGAACTATGCTCTAAAATCCTTGATTCATTTTTTAATGAGCTTGACACAAGACAAGGAACTATGCTCATGACTACTCTCTACAATCTACCTACTTAACCTACCCTTGTTTCATTTTTTAACGAGCTTGACACAAGACAAGGAACTGTGCTCTAAAATCCTTGATTCATTTTTTAATGAGCTTGACACAAGACAATGAACTATGCTCAAAAAGTTCGCATGCCCCCAGTATAATGATGCAAAGCGAGGTACATGCCCCCAGGCTTCATTGCATTCAACCAGATGGATGGAATGAAGGTTTACTTTCAATATTTAACTTGAAAAGGGAGTTGTTTCATTTTTAAGGAGGTTGACACAAGAAAAGAACTATCCTCATACCTGATTCATTTTTTAACAAGGTTGACTCAGTAACAGGAACTATCCTCATACTTGATTCATTTTTTAACAAGGTTGACTCAGTAACAGGAACTATCCTCAAAATCCTACAATCTACCTACATATCCTAAAATCTATCTGATTCATTTTTTAATGAGGTTGACTCAGTAAAAGAACTATCCTCATGCTAGCCTGTTTCATTTTTTAACGAGGTCGACACAGTAAAAGGAACTTTCCTCGTATCCAATTTCATTTTTTAACGAGGTTGAGAGAGGAACAAACTATCCTCGTATCCAATTTCATTTTTTAACGAGGTTGAGAGAGGAACAAACTATCCTCGTACACCCTGTTTCATTTTTTTAATGAGGTTGACACAGGAACTGTCCTCATACTCACTGATTCATTTTTTAACAAGGTTGACTCAGTAAAAGGAACTGTCCTCATACTCCTTGTTTCATTTTTTAACGAGGTTGATATAAGAAAAAACTATCCTCGCAACATCCAATTTCATTTTTTAACGAGGTTGAGACAGGAACAAACTATCCTCACCTTCCACTGATCATGGCTTCCAACTGGAAGAAAGACATGTCAATGGACACACCTTGATCATGGCTTCCAAGAGGTCTTCATCAGAAGGAAGAATAGTTCTCTGGAAGGAACACAGGTCAGGGGACTCAAAAGGGATAAGAACATCGTGTTCAAGTAATCCCATAGAATTTTCCATGTCAATTACCGGATCTAAATCAAAAGAAGATGAGCAAACAGTGAGAGGCTCACTTACATCGGTAACTGAAAACATGGGGTCAGTTGCCACATAATGAACCCGTGGTAGGGTAGATACCACTTTAGAATCAGGAACATTTAGGGGTGTCATATTATTGGTAGTTGAGACAAGACTAGGGAACGAAAGCTGGTCTACAGTCACAATATTGCCATTGTGAGGGAAAGACATCACGCGAAAGAGTGTCGATACGACAGCTTTCATTGCATAAACATAGTCTCGCCCAAGGAGTAAATTGAAATCCAAGGGACCTCGAACTACCATAAGATCAATACAGACAGTTTTACCTTCCAAGGTAATAGAAAATTTAGGAAGGATCCCTAAAGGTTCACTAATGGTTCTGTTAAAAGCTTTCAGATTCTGCGTAATAGGCGCAAGCTGAGGGGAACCCAAAGCTTTCCAAACAGTTGAGGATAAAATACTAACAGAAGCACCTTCATCTACCTGAGTACGATGTATGTCCCTACCACCAGCCTTGACAATGATTTGGAAAGGGATGGAGGAAGGAAGACGAGATTCTGTCAGTCTATTCCAATCAAAGGAAAATACCTCAGTACTTGGAGGGGGTTCTGTAGAAACAGGTGAAATGCCCCCCGGCATTGAAGAATCTGATGTAACAAGAAGAACCTGAGCGGTATGAAGTTCACTCTCTAAAGGGAAAGTGGGATCGACCGAATGTGAAATTGAATCGACCACTTGATCAACTAATGGATCATCAACCTGAGTGACATGAGTTTCACTCTCTAATGGAAGAGTGTGATCGACTGTACTTGAATTTAGATCAATCACTCCGTCAGTTGACGGTAGGTTGGGAGAAAGTTTACGGTAACCAGTTGGAAATTCTTGCTGTGGAACAGTAAGTTTTTCCAACAATGTTGAGGCTTCATCCATGTGAGGGCAAATGTGAGTTTGATGACTCCCTTTGCATAACTTACAAGGAAACCTAAGTTTACCCTTTTTCCCAGGAACCTGACTATCACTGGTTGATGGATCAATGGAAAGTTGATGAGTTTTTTCTGACCATACTTCCAAGACCTTTGGAATACCAAGACAATTGACAAGGAAGTGGTCACCCTTACAAAGCCCGCAAGGGTATTTGGGTTTACGATGCATGTCGGAGTTTTCCTCAACACAACAAACACTTACAGTCGTGGTTGGTTGGTTGACTTCTTTCTTATCTTGCTTCTTCTTCTTCTTCTTCTTCTTCTTCTTCTTCCCTTTCTTCTTCTTCTTAGCCTCCTGGTTACTAGCATCAAGGCTTTTACCAGGCGAAGAGGAAGAAATGGAGGAAGAAAAATTAGGCGAAGAAGGAAAAGGGTCAACAGAAGGTTGGTGATGTTGAGATGGTGAACTCTGTTGAGGTGAAGCATCTGGTTGAGATGGAACAATTGGAGTATTTTGGGCCAACGAAGTTGAAAATAACCATATCGGTAAACCTATTGTAAATCCAGGTAATGACAAAGTAGCCATATAAGGAGGACCAACATTTCCAAAGTAAGGAAAAGTACTAGGATTCTCGTTAGGAGGGGTTCCTAGGTTGGTAAATTCCGGAACATTTGCCATTATATTCAACTTCAGTGAATTTTATTAACAATTTTTAAAACTAAAATTAACAATTCACAATTCACACCTAACAATTAAAATTCACAATTCACACCTATGGTCTCTAAAAGTAAAAACAAACAAATTAACACGCGCTATCAAATCTAGGAGTCAAACCACACACAAACAGTAACCTTCCGGACCGAAAACACTAGTTGGTGATGAAGCCCAACATCGCGGAATTCAGTACAGAAGTGGCGGGTGGAACAGTTACTCCGACAACCTGCTTAATGAATAGACTGGACCAAGTTCCTCCACTTTAACCGTCTCGAGTGAAGTGAACCCCCCAGAAAATCCAAGTGAGTCTAGCCGACGTCTGCTCCAGGTACAGTGGGATCTTCCCTCCACCGTCACCTTGGGTAGAACCCTAAAGATAATGGTCACTAAGGTTACCAACAGCAACAAATATACCTGGGGGAACAGTCTACGACCCGATAGCACGCAAGGGCAGAGTAACAAGCTCAATCCCCTTGTCGGTTCCTTGACAATAATCCAAGGTTTACCGACAAGTGATCCCAGGCTCCTCGACAATAATCCGAGGTTTACCGTTTGAAGTACGTGCGTATCTGGCGTCTTTCCCAATGAAGGAGGATTGATCCCCTCACTGGTTCGGACACGGTCTCGTGCTTCTCCTTTAAGAGGAGCTTTCCCAGAGCATAAATGTAACTATTGGATTTATCCTACCACAAGATGAGCTACTTGTTCGGTTTTGCTGTCTTGGAGAGTTAATTACTCTCCTACTCCAAGACACTAGCCTGATCTATGTTGGTGTTTTAGAGCCCTAGAAATGTAAAAATTACTAAATGAATTTTAATTAAGCACTGTGTTATTAAGGCTATTATTACTCAAATGGGTAAATGGATACGAAACCAATGGTGTTATGACCCGACTCAACTGAATGCAATCGAATATGATAATGTAATCTTTTCAATTCGATGAATCCTAACTAAAGTAAGGAGAGAGTTCCCATTCACTTCCAACAATGCAAAAAATTGATGCACCAATTTTATCAAGAAAAACTAATGCATATCAATTCCAAACCATTTTTTTTATTTTTATTTTGTGTAAATTCAAATCAAAGAAAACTGATCTAAATCTATGATTGATTTTTCAGAATGTAAACTATGCAATTGTAATCTATGCACAATTCACTTGAAAAGTATGCAAATGTAATCTATGCACATTTTTCATTCATATCCTGAAAATGAGAATTCTAATTATGCAAATGTGATCTATGCAAGAGAATTCTCAAACACAAGATGATCCTAATGTAATCTAAGAACCAATCAAGTGCAAGTCGAGAAAATTGGGTGAGAGTTCCAAAGATCAAAACATAAAAACACTCAAAGGCGATTAACACTCATACACAATTTAGCCCCCCCCGACGAATGAGGGGGAAATTTTTTTGCAAAAACAAAAGCAAAAAGATGCAAAATTGTGAAAGGACTGAGAGAAACCTCCAAGTAATGACCAAAGGAAATCAAATCAAGAATTTCTCAAAAAAGAGACTCAAAACACCCAATTGATGAAAGCTTAGAGCAGAAATGCCAGTGAAACAAGCTTAGGTGAAGATCTTTGACAAGAGACTAATGGATCTGGGCAGTAAAAACTAAGAAAAAGCAAAATCTAAGAGAAAAAATGTAAAAAATGGAATTTTCTTAAATTTTCGCAGGGGACGCAGGCAACCCGTTAAGACAGGTGTGGGCCCGCTCTGTGCACACAGCGACAGTGCGTCCAGGGACGCACTGTGCAATACTCAGAGGGTGCGTCCTACTGGAAAATTCAAGAAAAACTAAATCTAATTTAATCTTAAGCTAACCCACCCAAATACAAAGTCACAGAGCCAAAAACCAGAAAATAAATGACTTTTCTCAGATCAAAAGTTGATACAAAGGAAAAGACTTTCACATCAATGGATTCCCCAGTGGAGTCGCCATTTTGTCAGGCGGAAAGAACTCGATAGTGTGGACACAACCAACCTCCCTAGGAGCCTAAGACTCTCTAGTGACAAACAAGACAAACAAGAGCAATCCTTCTCTAAACATGCATTTACTATACGGGAAATCAAGTGTTTAGATCCTACCTGTAGTCCCACGCTGTTGTAGCAGTCCAACCTCGCTGATCCGGATGAGCTCCTCCTTCACTTTGAAACCTGCATCCACTAACAATCAAACGATTAAATAGCACTTGATAATCTCATAGAATAAAACATATTTAACACATAGACCAAGGAGTACATGAAACAACTCATAAATAACAAGTTATTGAGAAGAATGGACTCATTTGCATTAATAGGAAACAAAAGGAACAAATACAACCTGAGCCTTGGTGTTGTGCAAGTCCCTCCCAGGGTCCATCAAGAGTTCTCCTTTACTTTGACAAAGCTCACCCACTTCCAAATAGAACAAGCAAAGATGGTAATCTCTCCTCACAAGCTTCTAAATGGGAGTCCTAATTCCTGCAGCATCTACCCTTAGAAATGTTTAGCTTCCAACCTCCCCTCCTTTGGCCCAATGCCTGTATTTATAGTGCTCAAGAGGAAGTTAATCAGGTCCACCATCAATGGGATAATCCCCTCTTTGGATGGGATAGCTCCCTTATTGATGGGATAAGTTCCTCTTTGGTAGGGGTACATGAACCATCTGGAGGCGCTCAATACACGTCGAACAACCTTCTAGAATGCTCTAGAAATGACCACAAGTAACTTTTTAAAGATGAAACTTGCGCATTTTGACCTTTACAGGGGGACGCACCTGCCCCTTTACATACAGAGCGTCCAAGGACGCAGTTTTTGTGAACATTGGGTGCGTACCCGCAGGTAAGGTTGAGAGAACCTACGTACCCAGAGATAAATACATTTATAAAGACTTTCTCTCTTTTGGAGTTTGACATGGAGAGCAGAGGCATAAGACTTGCCTAAGAGGATAGCATGACTGTTGATAGAGCCATACTAACTGTAAATAGCCATGGTGACATTTTTTGGTGTAACAGACCATGTAAAGATGAAAAGTTTGTCGGGCCCCTTATCGTTTCAGGCTCGTTAACGGTTATGAAACGATGTGATTTCAATCGCTTTTTTACTTTTTCAAGTCGAAGTCACTAGTCATGAAAAGTACTCCTCAATCGTAATGGTTGGGTGGTTCTTTCGAGCATTGTTTTATACTTTTTCGGGCTCGAGAGACACAACTTTATGAAAAAGGACCCCCCTGGAGTTTCCTTTTCTCCTGTCTTTTCAAACTCTCTGAACATGAAAAGACGCTAAGTTCTTCCTCTGTCAGGCTCGTTAAAACTTGATGGCATTGGATTCCGTCGAAATGACGCCTTACAAGCATATGATATCCCTGTTAAGCTTGTTGATAAAAATAACTGGGGTACTCGCCAGAAATGGTGGGGAAAAATGGAACCACAATCGTTGTCGTGTCGGAAGTATGTCGCTCTTGAACATGGCACTTGTCTGCATTCGTGTCTGGGTGGGGACATCTCATCTTGTTTTTACACTTTCCTCCATGGGTTTGGGTTATCCTATTTGACCTCTCATCTGCTCATTACCTCGTCACCATGACCCTTGATCATTTGATGTCAAATACTGCCAAGTCCACTGTCGTGTTGCCAATATGTTCAAGAGACGTTGACCTCTGCAGAATACTCAACCTCCCTCTGATACCTCACACAAAACATCTTATCCTTCTCTGTCTCGTGTCGATGATGTGGGAAACATTATGGCCCACCTTCGATCAAGGTCACTTCCTGTCGACTTCAGCTCATTATCCAAGAAGTTGACCTAGAGACTCCCTTCAGGTGCCTTGGAGCCTGCATGCCTCAATGGCAGGTTCTTCGTGTTTGACGTGAGGTTTTCATCGTTGGCCTCCGATCGAATGATTCTACGGGTGTTCGATGCTGGCTCACTGATTCGCATGCCCTAGATTGTACCTATAGTACCTTGAGGACCATTGTCATTATTGGTGGTACCTCTCGCGTCTGTTAACAGTTTTCATCATTGACTGGTAATCAGACGATGTTCTTGCATGTTTGACTTCGACTCCCATATTCGCATGCTTGAACTTGTACTTTGTTCGGGTCGAGATGGAGTGCAAGACCCTTGATTTTGTCTGTTGAGATCCAGGTTGCGATTTTGTGGATTATTATGATCATTACATGACTCATTCACTGGATGGCTATGACCATGCCTGAGTCTACTTATCGATCCTTACTGGATGGCTGCGCCCATACCTTGGATTTAGATTTTTATGTACTCTGCTATGGATGGTTGTGCCCATACCACATACGTCATGTACTTGAGATATCAGTTGTACTTCTCCATGCAGGTTCTCCAGTGGCAGTGTTTTCAGTTGGCCATGTTCTTGTAAAGCATTTCACCCCTCTCTCTCTCTCGGGCTTCATGCTTTAGAGGGCATTTGTTACACAATAATTTGTCACCATCACTATTACCCCTTTTCCCTCACATTGGAGGACTTATTCCGGGACCTGTGAGAAGTGACATAATCTGAAAACACTTGCATTGTATCCCCTTGAGTATGTACTTCATATGCCCTGAAGACACCTTCTGCAAAATACCCATAAAAATAGCCCTTTTTCCATTGGCGCGGTTCCACTGTGTATCACTCGCGCCAATGGGGGAAATCCTCCAAATAGGGCGCGCCAGCTGGAACTCTGTCTCAGAGTCGCACTCGCGCGAGCTCAGTTGGGTAATGTTTTTAACAAACAAACTTACAAAGGTTCTTCCTAACCCACTCATGAACTGAATCTATATTGAGTTGGGTCAGTTTGGCTTCGAATCTCCATAGAAGGAAAGTAGTTCTCCACCTTTCATGGAAGCCTCTTAGTGATAAAGCCAATCCCATGAATCTTGTGGATGACCCTAACTCCTTCTCCTCTATCTATAAAAGCTTGTCCTTTTGCCTTTGACAAGTTAGAGTCTCGAAGTTCCAAATTCTAAGTCCCAAAGTCTAAGAATTGTTAAGCTCATGCTACAAGGAGCCTTATTCATTCCCATGAGGCTAAATCTAAAGTGAGGAGATTCTTGTCCAAGTAACCAAGGAGAGAGAGGCTTGTTCCCCATTCCCAACAAGCTTTGCAAGGCATGTGTTGCTGATCACCTAGCCAAAGGAGGATTTGACGTCAGAACTATGGTTGTATTCTTCTTTGTTTATCAATAATAGACGACTATCATTATGGTTCCACTCTTATTGTCTTTGTAATGATGATTGAGTTATATCCTTTCTGACTGATATATAGTTGCATCTATTGGATTTTATGCTTGTGTTGTGTCATTCTTTGCATGTGCAGGTGTCTGTTCACGAGGATCGTGGGGATTGTGACCGGCCGGAGCAAAGGAACGGGAGCGACGACTCTTCTACAAATACTAGTGTTGGAATCCAGGTAGGCTCTCATCATCGGTCTTTGATTTGCAATTAGGAACCTGCGTGTTAGCATTGTTTGATTGTTGCTAGAACCCATTTGGGCTAGTAGGGATCGCCTCTGTCCATAGAGGGGATTTACCTCCACAACAAAAAGGATTCACGAGTTCGTGGCGCAAGAAAAATAAAAACCCATGATTGTCGAAAGAATAGTGGCTTGACAAGTAAATGTATATGGAGATCCATGAAATATTTTTCTCGTCCTTTCCTACTGAGCTATATGAGTGGATCACGAAGCTAGAAGATAGCCAAGGAAGGTGGAAACTTGACGATCCTATTGTGTGGACCCCACAGCTAGTGCAAAGGTTGGAAGAATCAGAGGATAAGATCACCCACACTGTCAATCATTGGCTCAATCGCATCATAAGAAGATTTGTGACTGAATTCATGGTTGACACCTTAGTCAACTATAGTGAGGTAGAGGGATGTTTTTTGAAAGGACCGTGAGGTGAGCACATAAAATATTTGAATACTCGGATTAAGATGTTGTTGTGTGATTAAGATTTCACCTCCACAAGGGGACAAAGAAGGGACCTCGAAGGTCTCTCCGCGAAGTGCTATTCAGTTGATAAAACAAGGATTCCTGCAAATACCACCTCTGCCCACACCAACACCGGCTTCACTGCCATCACCTCCAACTTCACCCGTACCACCTCCACCTCCACCGCGATTCAGTATGGAAAACATAGTGAAATTCCCTTTGTTAAAAGGCTTGGGAAATGAGGACCCAAACCAATTCTAGTTCATTGTGAGGCCTATTTGGGAAGCTCAAGGTGTTATAGATGACCATATAAAGAAAGAGACACTGGTTAGCACTCTGCAGGATTGTGCGCTGACCTGGTATATTAAGTACTCCAACGATAACCCAAATTCTAGAGTAGTGGACATCCAAGCAACACTAAATAAGGAATTTAGCAGGCCTAAATCTGAAGCACAGTCGATTGTGGGATTCAAAGAGATCGCGAAGCAACCAGGCAAGACACCTTGGGAACTAGATTAGAGGCTGAAATGTACAAGTCATGAAGCCAACATGAATTTGGCAAATGGACAACATTGTGAGTGGTTTATGGCTTCGCTACTACCACACTTAAGGAGTGCGTTGTTGTAGCAGAAGATAACAACTGAGGCAGAGTCCTTGGAGATTGCCATGAGACTACATGAGACTCTAATGAAAGATCCTAATATAGGAGTTCAGCAGATCCACATGCAGCTGAAGAATCTGTGCCTTGAGATGCAAAGCTTGAAGTAGGATAGGACGGTTCGACCAGAGGTACTCGAAGAGGTATGGTGTTTGAAATGCAAGAGTCAGGTTCATGACAAAGACCACTACCTGGTCTTTACAAATTACCTTGCAAGAGGAGGACTAATGCCTTTAAGGTTGGAAGCTCAAGCAGGACCTAGCGCGGCGCTTGCCTTATGGTGCGCTATCTGTCAGGTAGCCAAAAAACATACCACAGATAACTGTCACGTCACTTGCTACAGAAGTATGTGCAAACACTGCAACAATTGTTTTGCAACTTTTTTAGGTCGATAAGACATGATGAGCATACTTGCAGGAGCTATGAATTGATGATGGATAGAACTCCTGCTTATAGGGTTTAGGCTGAAACGTGGCCCCTTGGCTAGAATGTAGGGATGGTGCGGATAGGATTTCAGGGGTGCGGATGAGGCCTAGGTGGATTTGGACCTAGTAGAGGTTGAGGATAGTTTATTTGCTACAATTGCAGGGGGCTAGGACACTATGCCCATGATTGCACTAATCTAACATTCCTGTCGTGCAAATATTGCATGCTGTTTGATAATGAAACACAAGATTGTCCTACGTTGATAGCTAGGATACATGACAAAGGAGCACTGCCACCTCCCCTGAATCAAAACCTGCAGATGATGAAGTCTGAGCACCGCGAGGAAGATCCAAACGTAAATGTAGTGCTTCGGAGTGGAATTGGGATGGGAGATGACAAGGGGAACAACTAGAAGACAATACATGGGTTCACAAAGCCCCAGCAAAAGAAGCTGAGTTTGATTTGGAGTGCGCTCGTTAAGCATTCATGGAAGCTAAGAAGAGCTTCATTAAGGACTCCACTTTGGGAAGCAAGGATAAGCTTGATCCAGAGATGGACCCCTCTATGCTCACAACTTTCCTAGAAACCTGTATGAAGTTACTGTGCGATAGTAATGTTGTGAAAGGGTTATAGGAACTTATCGATAGATGTGTTGGGACTGCACTAGGTGAACCACACGTAGTCCAAAAAATCAGAAAGCATAAGACAAGGGGACGTGAAATGAGACTCACTGCACAAATCAGAGAATATGAAATGGATCAAGTCATTCTAGATTTGGGATCAGATATATACTTGGGAGTGAATGGGGTGATCTGCACTACAATGGTCTTCGATTCAACTAAGGATGGTGAATCAATCAAAAATCATACCCATGGGGTGGCTGCAGGGAGTGATCGTGGATATTGAGGGAGCAAGTGTGCTGGAAGAATTTGAAGTAATAGAGATGGTTGATGATAGAAATCCCTACCCTACGCTCCTGGGAATTGACTGGGCTACTGATATGAATGGGGTAATCAATCTGAAGAAGTGAAAGGTGATCTTTGAGAAGAAATCACTACACATAATAATAACTTTGGATCCTGCTAAAGGATCACGCTATACGAAACCAACCCGCGACTATGAAAATGATGATGATCTAGATTGCATCTATAAGATAACAATGCGAGACCAAGACTAGGTGAACCCCACTGCGGATGGACGAATTACGTGGGATTGCGAGAGTTCCTACACTTCGGATTCCGACGAAGAAATAGAACGCTGGAAGAATTGGTTACATGAAGTAACTACCCTGAATTGCAATATGATGACCTGGTCACGGCGTTGTGTGTCGTCGGAGGTAAGAACTCTGCCTACTTATGATGGACTGAATGAGGTAGATATATTTTTGGATGCATTTGAAAGGGAGGTTCCAGAAAAGCAATGCTTCTAGGCCTTGGACTGGGTACTACACGCTACGCCCACAAGATGGTGGGGTACACACAAAGGAAGCTTTGATGATTGGCGTGATTATAGGAGGATGATGCGATTGACAAACAAGTGCAGTGGGAAGGATGATCCGCGTGCATAGTTGGCCAAAGCAGAGAATAACTATTCCACAACTGAGCACGAGGGGCCAGCTATGGTGTACATGCTCCAGAAGTACTGACACTACTTGCTAAGAGGCCACTTTAAGATGTATATGGACCACTCCACGCTGAAGTACCTGGTTAATAAGCCTCTGTTGGGGGGGGGGGGGGGAATTTGCAGATGGCTCTTATTGTTCCAAGAGTATAATTTTGGAGTTGTTGTGAAGCCTGGAAAATTGAAGGAGGGACCAGACCATCTCTCACACATTGAAACAGGAGAGGAACCTACTAATTTGGAGGAAGGATTACATGACACATCGCGGATGGACATTTCAAGGATATAATACAATTCCTAACAACTGGAACTGCACCGAAAGGATACTCTATCCAACAAAAGAAGGAATTACTGGTGTGTGCGACAAACTTCTCTATCATTGTTGGGCATCTATACAAGATGGGGAATGATGAAATACTATGAAGGTATGTACCTGAGTTTGAACGAAGAAGCATCCTCACAGATGCTCATGGGGGCACCGCGGGAGGAAATTATGCAGGGAGAGAAACCACGCAGAAGATTCTACACATAGGGTTGTGGTGGCCAACCCTTCATCATGATTCAAAAGCATATTGCAAGGAATGTGATGTATGTCAAAGAACAGGCAGGCCGTCATAAAGGGATGAAATGCCTTTGAATCCACAAATGATATTGCAACCTTTCAAAAAGTGGGCAATAGATTTTGTAGGACCTATTCATCCCCAAGGAAAGATAGATGCGAGGTACATTATCACTGTGATGGAGTACTTGACTTGTTTGGCAGAAGCGTAGCCGGTGAAGGATTGCACGGGTGTGACTGCTGCGAAGTTTCTATTTGAGCATGAACTGATGCGATTTGGATGTCCAAGGATCTTAAAGAGAGATCGAGGTACGCATTTCCTAAATAAGAGGACCAATGCACTAACAGAGGAATTTCAGGTGTATCACGAGAAGAGCACACCTTATCACCCACAGGCTAACGAGATAGTGGAGGCGTTCAACAAAGTGCTCGAAACAACACTGACCAAGGTATGCAATGCTCAACGAAGTGATTGGGACCTATGCATACCTACAGTATTATGGGCTTATCAGATGATGCGCAAGAAATTAACGGGATAGACACCCTTTAGGCTAGTATATGGGGTTGAAGCGGTGATGCCTATGGAATACATTATGCCTAGTCTACACATCGCGGTGCTCACAGGTATGATGGATCGTGGAGAACTAGAAGATAGGCTCGTGTATTTGGATGAGCTTGAAGAAGAGAAATTTTTGGCTGGATTTCACGAGCACGTCCAAAAGTAGTGTGAAAAGGCATGGCACGATCGACACATCAAGCTGTGCACCTTCAAGGTAAACGATTTGGTTTTGTTGTATGATAGTAAGTTTGAGAAAGTCCCCGAAAAATTTAGGATGCACTGGTTAGGGCCGTATGTTATTAAGGAGAATACCAACGGAGGTGCGATATAGTTGGTTAAGTTAAATAGAGAACCCTTCCCAAGAAAGGTGAATGGCAGTCGCTTGAAGCCATACACCGAAGATCTGGCCATGTGACTATATGAAAGTAGCACAATCTTAGCCCTTCAGGTAGCTAAAAGGAGGCATGGAACTGTAAAATACATTGCCCGGGTTGGGGAGCTACACGATTTTAGGACTGCGTGAAGCAGCGAAGTGTCACAGGGTCTGTGACAGTACAAAGAAAGCTGCACTAGTGCATAGGTCCACCAGAAAGTGACCGTTAAAGTCACTATTCATGATTTGATGGTCGGTTTAAGACCAAATGGAGCAGGCAATAGGCATTTAAGGTGAATGTTATGGACTAGATTCTTGGAAATCTATCACCAATATCGCATTAATGGGTCGAATATGGGGGGAACAGTTTAATTTGAATCCGAAAATCCCTATAAATTACAAGTGGCTATCCAACAAAAAACACTTGGCATTTTGAAAATTCAATTGTTGTGCTATCGTGTATGGAAATTATGAATTTTGAGGCTTTGAGAGCAAGTTTAGGGTTTGAAACATTGTTGAAGGAGACGTAGGACTCCTGACTAGAATGATGTCGACACCTAAGGAAGCTGCGTAGGAAATTGTGGTAATAGAAGCCCCAGAGAGCGCCAGAGTAATAGTCAATGTCCCTAAATCACCCAAAACACCGAGACCTAAGAAGGATAAGCAGGCTATGATCCCAGTGCACGTCTCACCAGGAAACCCACAAAGGACCAAACTCACGTTGTAGGAAAAGGGGAAGGCCATTAATTTGGAGGTCGACGACAAAGAATTTGAAAAAATCCTGGTGGATGAGGAGGACATGGAAATGGAAGTTGAAACCTAGGGTGCGGACCCTATTACCTGGTTACCAGAATATGTTCCTCCATGCAAGGGCAAAGCCAATATGCCGAAGGACATAGACAAGAGCAAGAGCTCTCTGTAAACTCCGCTACTCCCAGACGATATTGCTTTTGAAGGGCTGCACGTAGGGCGGGTTCCTATCCTAAAGTTTGAAGATTGGGACCTTGCAGATCATGAGAAATTCCCACATTTAGCAACTGAGAAGCTAATGCACTAGCGGATTGACATGATAGTTGGAACGATGGAATTGGAGTTGTGCACCTGGCTCAAGGGTGTAGAGAAAGATGGTTTGATTAACCTTATCTCAGTGTCGCATTAACATTGCGCCCCAGTGACTGTCTTCGTCATTAGGCAGCTGCTCTACTTGGTGCATGATGGGTGTTTGTGGCTGGAGGAACCCATTCCCATCATAGACCATTTGATTCATCGAATCACATGACTGCCTCACTTAGGGGAAGATCCAGCCAATATATTAGAAGGAAAAGGTGGTGAGTTGTCCCTCGCGGAAGCGATGAAGAAGAAGTTCAAGTTGGAGAAGAAGAAGCAAAGATATTCCATCTCCAACATTAACAACCCTGCAGTCAAGGTCACAACACAAATTTCAGCAGGAAAGGTGATGTGGAAGTGCTGCACGGATGAGGTGCCCACGCCTATGATTGCACTAGTGGCCCAATGCGTAGAAGGAGTCTAGTTCAACTAGGCGAATTATCTATGTGGTGAGCTCCTTGTGAACTGTCGTGAGGCTCAGGAGTAGGGAAAAACATTCCACTATGCGTGGATCCTACTCTCGATCATACTGGTGGCATGGGAGCTGCCAGAAGATAACCAATTCCCTTCGGTCATGCCAAACCTTCCAGAGGCAGTGAAGTATGCTTCGTTGTCAGTGAACAAGGACGTGCAGCGTATCAAAGAAGGTACGCCCTTTTGTGTATGGACCTGCGGTCCGGGTCATGTTCACTGTGCGAAGGACGGGTGAGGAGCTCGTGTGAAATGTGAATTTAACGAGCCAAGGGTGAGTTTATATGATGTTGGGTGAGTTGAGAGGGCAGTCCCACGAGCTGGGTGGGCCAACCCTCCACTCGAGCAAAGGCAACATGTTGAATGAGTCAGCTTGGGCATTGGGCATGGGTCAGCTGGGTGACATAACCCACCACCCGCTCGTATATATTGGAGGGAATTTGGAGGCAAACAACCATCATTCAATCAACACAAGTTTGAACAAGGAGTTCTGCGGTGTGTGGATGAGCCCGCATGATGGGTGGAACTCGGGTGGAAAACTAGTTCAGAAAAGTTGGGTGAGAAACTCGAGCAAAAAACTTGTGCAGAAAACTCAGGTGAAAAACTCGTGTAGAAAACTCGGGCGAGGTCGTTCGGGCAGAACTCGGGTGAGGTCATTCAGGCATAACTCAGGCAATGTCGTTGGGCTAGAAACTTGAGCGAGGTCGTTTGGGCAAACCGGGTGAGGTCGTTCAGGTGAGCTGGGTGAGGTCGTCAGGTGACCTAGGTGAAGTCATTCAGGCGAGCCGGGTGAGGTCGTCGGGCGACCCGAATGAAGTCATTTGGGCGAGCCGAGTGAAGTCGTGTGGCGACCCAGGTGAGGTTGTTCGGGCGAACTCGGTGAAGTCATGTGGCGACTTAGGTGAAGTTGTTTGGGTGAACGAGTTTGGGTGGATGTGCAGACGAGCGACCAGGTGAGGGCGCGCCGTGCACGCCGAAAGGAAGAATCGTGCAGACGAGTGACTTGGGTAGGGCTCACCGTGCATGATGAAACGGTGGAAACAGTGAAGTGTTGATGTTGTGAACGAAGGTGTGACTCGTGTGGAGGTGCCCGTGTGTGGCGACTTGGTTATGACAAGGTGTGCCCAAGTTGGGAAAACAACACGATCGTGCGATGGGGTGAATGAAGGGTTGGTGAGTTGTGCGACGACTGTGTGGAGGCACCGACGAGCTGCGCAACCAAGTTTGCCAAAGTTGGAAATTTGGCTAAGTGTAAATTTGGGGTTTCCCAAGATTTAACTTGTACTTATAAAAGAAGATTATTGATTCGGGTAGACTCATATTGTAGGGAGTTGCTCCTCCCTTTATACTGTTGTGCATTTCTATTGTATAATGCTATTTATGTGAATGTTATGGGCTTTCACTGTATAAAGGACAAAGATAATACTTGGTAAAAAAAAAAAAAAAACTAAGTATGCAATGTTAGGCATAGTCTACAATTGTAAGTATTGGTGAAAAGAAAACGATTGGTAGTGCCGCACCTCACTATAGTGCGGTTGAAAGAGTACCGCTAGTGTAGGGGCATGATAGGTGGTATCAAAGCTAGTACCGGGGAGCTAGTGCTGGTGTTGAAGCGTTGAAGTTGATACACACCTGCACTTCGTGGTAGGTGGTATCAAAGCTGATGATCAGGAAGTTGATCAGGTTGACGATGAAGTGCTGATCCAACTGCACTATCGTGACAGGTGGTATCAAAGATAGTGCCGGGGAGCTGGTGCTGGTGTTGAAGCATTGAAGCTTATACACACCTGCACTTCGTGACAGGTGGTATCAGAGCTAGTGAACTAAATCAAGGAGCTGATTCTACGAAGACCGAAGACTTGAAAGGGAGTTCAAGTTTTGCAAGTGACAGGTGGAATATCAAGGTGATTAAGGTGAATGGTAAAACATGTTTAGCAGAGGAGAAGCTTAGTGCTTGGGCCAAGCTGGACGACAAGGCATGGCAATTTTGGAAGAATGCGAAGGGAAGCTCTTACCTACCTTATACAGGGTGAAGCAGTTGAGAGAGGAGAACCCACAGATTTGAAAGGAACTTGAAGTCTTGGAAAAGAATGTTGAAGATGAACTTATTCAACTTGGTTGGACAATGGAGCAGGATGAAGTTGTAGATTGTGCTAACAAGGAAGAGGAAGCCGTGATGATTGAGGATGTTGTAGATGTGACAACAATTGAGGATGAACTTGAGGATGATCAAGTTGGACCAGGATCGTGCAGTTTGCAGACATGGATGGATGAGGATACTCACATGGAGAAGCCTCATGATGATGAAGTATTGATACTTGTGTTTCATTTGAGATTTTGGGAGATGAACCATATGCAGGGAAGAGGAAAGTTAGTTTGCCGATGCTAGGGAGCATCTTACCAGGGATGTCTATGATGAGACCTTGTATGGAGAAGCAAGGATTGTTGACTGTTGCAGGACTTGTTGGAGTTGTTTGTGACCTTATGGTAGAAGGTACAAAGGCCCATGACAAGGGAGGAACATGATGATCGTTGTGGAGGAATGGGTCATGTTTTAGCCACATAGAGAGTTGGCTAAGTGCCCGGCATGACTCATGGACAGATTGGAGGGCACACACTTGGATATGATGATGCTTGGGTGGAATTCTCATGGCCGAGACCAAGAGCAAGTCTTGGTGGAACCTTTAGTGGGGGAGCTATGATGGAAGGGACTCGTGATGACGATGATATGGTTGGATGACCGAGTTCACTATACCTAAGATCGTAGACTTGGATGAGGATGACCGATTGTTGTGATGGGTCTACTTGGTTGGAAAACCAGGGAAACTTAGTCATGGATATCAAGCTAGAGACATGGAGCATGGCAGTCTTATGCAGGGACATTATGCAGGAGCACTTGTAGAGATGTCACTTATGGGCATCCAATGAGGAGTGCCAAAGCAGGGGTGTTGTGCAGGTGGATTTGTTTATGTGACATGGAGATGTTTTACTTATGAGCCGATGGAGAGGTTGTGCACTCTTGTACAACAAGGCCATGGACTTGGATGGAATTGTGAGCAATCTATGGAGAATTCCTACTACATGGAGACCTGAGGCATCTTGCAGAGACCTTTGGGCTGAGACTTGTATACTTGCTAGAGTGTTGGTTGGAGATGACTCATGGAGCTCATGATGACATGAGATTGTTGTGACTTTTGGGGACATCATATATGGTGGACTTGGAGGATCTGATGCATTGAGGAGCTGAGGTCAGAGACTTTGATGCAGAATGGGGTGCATACTTCCGAGTACATGTATGGGTGTGGCTTGGAAGAGTTACTTGATGTGGAAGATCAATATGAGACACTTTGGAGTGATGGAGTTACGACGATGATGATGCCTTCGTGGCAACACTTGGGCATGGGTTGAGCTGAGACTCAACCACTTTTAACACATGGGAGCTGATTGATCTATGATCATGGGCAACACATGGGAGATGAGACAGGTGTATACTTGTTTCTATGGCAGACTTGAGGGATGGCACATCACAGATATGATGGAGGTTGCTCCATGGACCTGGATGTGGCACATCAAGAGTCAGGATTTTGATGAGATGATCTCTTCACTTTGAGGAGATGGATGTTTTGCAGATGGATGATGATGTTGGATAGAAAGCATCATGGACAACATGTTGCAGATGGGATGGAGACTACTTCATGGACCTGAGCATGGCTTACACTTATATGGTTGATCGAGTTGAGGATGTGACGAGATGTTCTGAGAAATGCCTGATGATGGCATATGGATGGACATTCTCATGGTTTGGGTGTGACAGTTGGATTAGCTACCCAACTAGTTCAAACATGGGGGCTAGCGGTGTGCAGAGATATGTTAGCAATATGTTGGAGTATCATGGCAGCAACTCACATAGAGATGACACATGATGAGGTCGACACGATATGTTGCAGTGGGCATGTAGCTTGAGATGGAGGTAACAACCTTCCACTGTGGGAGTAGCATGTGGAGATTGTGATAGGGTTGTTGATTATCATGGATTGAGATGATTTTCGATATATGACATACTGATGGGGTGTATGCCTTGGTATGGTGATCTTGGTGACAGATGGTTGCTGGGATGAGATATTGTCGAGGATGATAATGACTTCAAGTGGGGGAGGATGTATGGACCTGTGGTCCGGGTCACCTTCACCATGCGAAGGATGGGCGAGGAGCTTGTGTGAAATGCAAATTGAACGAGCGAAGGGCGAGTTTATACGATGTTGGGTGAGTTGAGAGGGCGGTCCCACAAGCTGGGCAGGCCGACCCTCCACTCGGGTGAAGGAAACATGTTGAACGAGTCGGCTTGGGCATTGGGCATGGGTCGGCCGTGTGACATAACCTGCCACCTGCCCATATATATTAGAGGGCGTTTGGAGGCAAACGACCATCATTCGATCAACACGAGTTCGAACAAGGAGTTCTGCGATGCATGGATGAGCCTGCACGACAAGTGAAACTTGGGTGGAAAACTCGTTCATAAAAGTCGGGTGAGAAACTTGGGCAAAAAGCTCATGCAGAAAACTTGGGCGAAAAACTCGTGCAGAAAACTCGGGTGAGGTTGTTTGGGCAGAACTCGGGTGAGGTCATTCAGGTAGAACTCGGGTTAGGTCGTCAGGCAAGAAACTCGAGTGAGGTCGTTCGGGCGAGTTGGGTGAGGTCGTCGGGCGACCCGGGTGAAGTCGTTTGGGCAAGCTAGGTGAGGTCGTCGGGCGACTTGAGTGAAGTCATTCGGGCGAGCCGGGTGAAGTCATGTGGCGACCCGGGTGAGGTCGTTCGGGCGAACTGGGTGAAGTCGTGTGGCGACCTGGGTGAAGTCATGTGGTGACTCGGGTGAAGTTGTTTGGGTGAATGAGTTTGGGTGGACGTGCGAATGGGCGATCGAGCGAGGGCACGTCGTGCACGCTGAAACAAAGAATTGTGCGAACGGGCGACTGGGTAGGGCATGCCATGCATGATGAAACAGTGAAGTGTTGATGTTGTGAACGAAGGTGTGACTTGTGTGGAGGCGCCTGTGTGTGGTGACTTGGTTACGATGAGGCATGCCCAAGTTGGGTAAACAACATGATCGTGTGATGAGGTGAATGAAGGGTTGGTGAGTCGTGCGGTGACTGTGCAGAGACGCCGATGAGCTGGGCAACCGAGTTTGCTGAAGATGGAAATTTAGCTAAGTGTAAATTTTGGGTTTCCCAAGATTTAACTTGTACTTATAAAAGAAGATTATATATATTGATTCGGGCATACTCATATTGCAGGGAGTTGCCCCTCCCTTTATACTATTGTGCATTTCTATTGTATAATGCCTGTTTATGTGAATGTTATGGGCTTTCATTGTATAAAGGACAAAGATAAAACTTGGTAACAAAAAAATAAACTTAGTATGGAATGTTAGGTGTAGTCTAGAATCATAAGTATTGGTGAAAAGAAAACGGTTGGTAGTGTTGCACCTCGCTATAGTGCGGTCGGAAGAGTACCGCCAATGTAGGGGTGTGACATTTTGGGTCTTAATGGATATGAGTATCTGGATGGGGATCAATCGCAAGCCATGGTTGTCACCCATAGTGTATGCCAGTTTGTAGAGCTTTGCTGAGTATGCGGACCCTTGTAGCTGAGTGCATAGGGTGGGTCGAGTCTGTAATTGTCCGGAATTATCAATAAAGAGAAGGATTATATAACTTCTGCGTCTTTATTTCCGGTTTATTCATATGTTATATTGGGTATGAATTTCACTTATAATGTTTATATGATGCGTGAATGTTTGTAAATGTATTGGTTAAGTGAACGCAAGTAAGTACATTTGCTTACGCGAAGCTAAATAAGATCTGTTAATAAGATAAGAAAACCCCTTAGCTTGGTTTGGGAGATATCGCAGTTCGCTGCCCTAGCAGCGCAAAAGTCCCTAAGCCGTAGGTTAGGGCTACACGAGAGCCAATTGTACCCTTTTGCGAAGGTACTAAAGGGTGGAACAAAGGGCTAAGAAACCTGGGTGTAGGCAAGTATAACCAAGATAAACTGACATCACAACCATCTCAAGGGTGCAAAAACTTGGTTCCAGCATCCCCCCATACTGCTTCAGGTGAGACTTCAATTGGCACTCAACAGGCTGATGCTGAAAGGGCCATTAGTGTAGGGATTTGTTTGGCTAACTGACGCTGAACTTGGGTCAGGCCCCCTCAAGCCAACAACTATTGTTAGAAGTACTTCATTGCAGATAGTGTAGATTTGGTTAATTGTTTATTAGTTTGCTTCCATTTGTGCCTTACCTCAGTAGTAGGCTAGAAGGGAGAAAAGAGACTCCACAAAGCTATCAGTAGCTGTCTTGGCCTCACTTCTTCCTTCTGGGATCATGATTTGAGGAAAAGACCCTTACGCAGCCCAGAAAGACAAATTTCCATTTCCTTCTTGATATTTAAAATTTTTTGTACTTAAGATAACATTTGTTTAGTTTTGCAAAGTAGGATTTCATTGCCATATCTTCTATATTCATTCTTGCAGTAGATCTCATCCATGACTCCATGTTATTCAACAATTTCTTCATGCATAAGGTAGACAGTTAGTTCATTAAATTCTACTTTTCTAGTTCATGAAAATTCTTCTTGTTTACATGACTTTTTGGAAATTACACATGTTTGATGCAGAAAAGGCACTTTAGAAGTAGATAGAGATATCATAGCAAGAAACCACCTTCCAACTTCATTCACCCATATGCATTCCTCATTTTCATCAAAACCTTCACCAATTTCATCATTTTACATAGAAATTTCCTCAAGCATTTTGAGCGAATACAACCATCTCCTAAACTTGGTTTTGTGTTCTGAGTAATACTAGGCCTCTTCTCACTCCATTCCACCCATCAAACACCTCCCCTAAGCTTTCCATCACCTCCAACACCCATCGTTTTTCTTACAACTGCATCCTGTAGAAATATAGGGAATCCTATAGGTTTCTAGTACATCTTGTAGGTTTTCCTGTAGTGGCCCGTTTTGAGGCTGAATTGAGGGAAAACCTATAGGAAGCCTCCCAAGGTCACCCAAGGGTCCCCCAAACCTTCCAGCCATCCATTGACACCCCTAAACCACTTGCCACATCACTAGGAGAGATTAGTTTGCACATTTGACTTTTCATGAAAAGCATAAAAAGACAAAACAACTTTCTTACAGTCCTTTACATGCATAGTAGTTGTCTTTTATGTTCTTAGCTTCCATGCTTAGGATAGTAGCATTTTTTTCATGTTAATTTAGCATCATTGCAAAGCATAGCTCTTAGCAGTTAATTAGGAAATGATATGCCCTAGCATTGATTTTTAGTCTCTTTCATTATTACAGTAGATTAGCTCTCTCTTAAAGTAGATTTATCTTTTTTCCTATTGGCTTATTAGGGCCTGACCTAGGTTCAGAGTTTTTTAGCCCAAACAAATCCCTATATTACTGGCCCTTTCGGCAATAGTCTGCGGAGCGCGGACTGAGGTCTCACTCGAAGTAGTATGGGAGGGTGCTAGAACCAAGTTTCTGCACTTTGGAGATGTCTGATGAGTTCAAGTGGTTTGCGGTTTTACCTTGTGTGCACGTCGCTACGTGCACTTTCCTGTACCTCGCAGCCTGAGATGTTGCCTGTGCGCAACCCTACTTGGGGACCGAATGCTGTTATTACCCAAGTCCTTACTAGTAATCCAATATTAGTTGATTATCTTAGCCCACTTGCATGCTTTAAGTTATACTTAATAATATAAACCATTCATATAGGTGCGCGAAGTAAAGAAACAGTATATTCACAAATTATATCAACCATGCATTAACCCAAGAACAAATACACAACTTGATAACAAACTTCTCTTTATTAATTTTTTCCTCAGTTACAGACTTGACTCCGTCCTACACACTCATCTGCAGGGGTCCGCGCACTTAGTTGCGGACTACTGGGCCTCTGCGCACTCAGATGCAATGCCTTCTCCTACCCTACGACCCAAAGACACACTGAGATACTTAGACTCTTTCTTTTCTATACTACTTCTTCTCCACTTACACCTAGAGCCTCACTATATTTATACAATCCAATGGTCCGCGGACCATGGGTAGGCCGACATTACATTACAATACTAGGGTAGACAACCCTGTGACTCTATCATACATTTCGCGCTCCGCGCCTGCAATTTGTGGAGTCTTTACAACAAGATTAGGTCAAAACTTGGGCTTTGAGGTCGAAAACATGCCTTGGGGGGATTCCATGCCCAACAAGCCCCCAACACAAGCATCATGACTTGCCCTCGAGTTACTCGGTCGGTGCGACGATCATGCTGTGGAGTCTCTCCAACTGTTCTCGAACTATGTTGAGGTCCGCAGCTCATTGAGCTACTGCTTGCTGGATCTGCTGCATCCATTGTTCTGAGACCTCTGTGTTTGGGGTGCTTCTTTGCATCAATGTGTGCATCCCCTATATGTTCGTGAGCTTGCCTTCAATGCTTGCCGTGATGGTGAAGGCCTCATCAATCCAAGGTTGGACGTGCGCTTTTATAACTGCCTCCTTATGCTATGCCACGTCCACCTGTTCCTTTAGTGCCTTAGCCTGCTGCATCCTCGCAAGCCACGAGGTGAGGAAAACTATTTGCATAGTTCCATAAACACTATCATACTGCTGTTGGAGTTCACGTGCTTCTGTCTCTAAGCACTGGATGTTGGTGTTCTCCTACAGAGTTATGAGGACCTCAAGTGATTCTTCCAACATATTGGTGCAGTCTCGCATTGCACCTCCGATTTCCTCTAATCTTGCTATGATAGCACTAGCATGTTGTTCTCTGACTTCCAGGGGAGTGGATGGCTGCACCTTTAACCACAGCTTGATGATCGGAAGATTCAGATCTAGCTGAACCTTTGTTGTTTCTTCCCTGGCCTCATGGACTCTTGATGCTAGCCTGTGGATCCACACCTCCATTGGTAGATCTACTGGGATGGCCACCTCTGGGACACTTTGGCAAGCGTCACCTACAACCTACATGAGCTGTTGATTTTGTGACACCAATTCGTCACGCTACAAGCTGAGTTGTTCCATGTTTATCTTTTGCTCGTTGAGGACTTGGATCGTATAACTCTCCCTAGTGCCTAGCTCTGCCGTTATCCCATCTTGTAGCAGATATAGTGTCTCACACAGAAGGGCAGCTAGATTAAGGCCAACGCCTTTCATCATGCTAACCAAAAATCTATCGGCCTCATTCGATGTCACTAGAGCCCCTTTCGACAACACTGTTGTGTTTTCCATCTGTGCGTGCAACATTTGCTCTGCTACCAAGGATCTTGCTATGAGGTGGGTCAAAAGGGTACCAACCTGAGGGGGGCGCACCTGTAACTCCTGCCACTACACTCTGAGAGCCCCCAACATAGTCTCATGCTCCTGCATGAAATCCTGAAGGGCCTCATTTGTGACATTGTGCACCGTCTCACCGATGTCATGCAGATCACCCTCGATTAGGGTGATTGGGTCAATGGATAATTTCAAGGCCTTGACCTTCTTCCTTGACCCTGCTCGTTCTTCCGTGTGTGGGTGCTTCAATTGTGTGGACACAGACCCTGGGTCCATGCTTCCTTCTATGTTTCTGCTTCCTCTGTCTCTTGCCCCTGTGAGGGCGTTGCTTGGCTCTTGCCTGCCTTCACAGTTGCTTCCTGTGCTACTGCAGCCTTTTTCTACTCGACGGCTTCCTGTGCCGCTTCCATCGCTACCTACACCATGGCTGCTGTTATTTCCTTCCGCCTTTTCTCAGCCATCTATGTGATGCGCAACTTGGCATTGTCTTTCTTCTTCTGTGCTGTCGACCTCTCAAGTTCCACAATGTCTGGGGCACGCCATTCCGGTGGCCATGTCTCCAAGACATTGAAAATGGCATCATCAATGGCTAAAAAGGGTAGCTTTGTCCACTACTTTGTTGGATCCTTTCACGCCCCGATGTATATATTATGCATGTTTGCTTGGAATTCTGCAAAACTCTGCAAACTATTGTACACCATGGGTGACAAGCGCGGCTTCTGCTTGATCCACAATCAGATGTTCATCTCCATGAGCACCTAGAAGATCTTTCTGTCGTGTATCCTTTTCACATCCTTTGTGGCCCAGAGCGAAGCATACTTCACGACCTCAGGTAAATCTCTATTAATTATGGGGAATTGACTATCCTCCAGCAATTCCCCTGCTATGATCACTATGGACAACAACAACCGTGCATAGTAGAAGGTTTTACCCTACTCCTAGGCTTCGCGACAATTCTTCAAGAATTTCGTGCAGAAGAATTCAGCCCAGTTAAACTGGACCCCCTCCGTGCACTGCTCGGCTAGTGCAATCACCGATGCAGGTACCTCGTCTGCGTGACACCTTCTCATAACTTTACCTGCCAGGATTTGGGTTGCTACGCTTATCGCTTTATCCTTGATGCTAAAGATGGCATAGCCCCTCTTCTTCTTCTCTAACTTGTACTTCATCTTCATGGACTACCCTTCCCTTCCGATATGGTCGCAGGGCCCTTTCCTTTGTATGGTAGTCAGGAAATGCGATGAATTAGGTCTGCTGTGATGGGAATGGGCTCCTCCAGCCATAGATACCCATCATGCACTAGATAGAGTAGCTGCCCGATGACAAAAATGGCTATTGGGGCATGGTGGAAATGCAGCACCCATAGTAGGTTCAGTAGCCCGACCATTTCCACTCCGCACAGCCACTTCTATGGCTCTAACGTTGTCACCACCCTCGTGGTGTTCTGCTTCATGAGGTTCCCGGTCTCTAGGTGAGGGAACTTCTCATGGTCAGTGAGGTCCCAATCTTCAAATTTCATGGTTGGCACATGACCCAGGTACGTGCCTTCAAAGATAATGTCGTCTGGGAGGAGCAGGGTCTGGAGTGAACTCTTGGTTTCGTCCAAGTCCTTGGGAACTTTGGCCCTCCCTTTTCGCGGGGGGACATATGTGGGTAGTTTTTTCATAGAGTGTGTAGGTGGAATATCCACCTCCATGCCTTCATCTTCTTCCTTTGCGATGATAAGGGATTGCAAATCTTCTTCTTCCTCATTTGTTTCAATCGTGACAACTTTCCCCTTCTCTTCCATCGATAGTTTGTTGCACAGCGGGTTCCTCAGGGACATGCACATGGGAGCCATTACTTGTTTATCCTTCTTGGGTCTTGGTGTACACGGTGATTCGGGGATATCTGCCACAACCTCAACACCTTCTGGAACATTCTCCATAGTTAGGGCCTGCGCAGCCTCGCTGGTGGTTACCTCTTCTATTCCCAGACCATCCTTACTTGCTGTCATCGTATCTGGGTTGTAATCTGGTATTCGCAAATTCAGGGGCTCAATCAACGCTCGAATCACAATGCTCAGGGCTTTGCTAAATTGATCAATTTTCAAATCACCAAGTGTTGTTTGCTGGGCAGGCCTTTATGTTTTATAGCACATTTTGAATTTGAATTCAACCATTCCCCCCAATTCCGGTACATTAATGCTTTCTTGGTGACAATTTTTCCCAAATCTTGCCCATAAATCGCGTCTTAAATGTCCGCCGCCCTCTCCATTTGGCCTCAAGTCGATCATCCCATCATGAACAATGACTTCAATGGTCACTTTCTGGCCAATCTATGCGGCAGTGCAGCCCCTCGTGCATGGTTGTGGACCTTGTGACTCTCTACTTCTGCACGAATCTCCAATGTCGCGCAGCTCCTGAGTAGAATAGTTTATAGTCGCGCACTTCCTTAAGTGCTAAGAGTATCCTTTCCTTGGCTAGTCAGGTGGCCGCACCACCCGTGTAGAGCTCCATCATGTCCTCCATCACGGTTCTTGGAGAATCCCCACCTTCTATGGTTGTGGTCAGCATCACGCACTTCCCCATTAGCAACACGCTACCCTGTTCACTATGCTTAGAAATATGCAGTCCAAGCCGAGGCATCAAACTAACCAATTCACGACGATAGTTCTCAAACTTGTTAGTATAATCGTATGCACCTTGCCTTACCATCCTAGTGTTTTCGGTGAGAAATTGTTCCTTTATCTTGTCCTCTAGATTTTTGGTCTATGCGTCCATCAAAGCGCTTTTCTTCCTTAACCATACCTTTTCTTTTTCAAGTTCGCGAAGTATAACGTTTCCCTGTTGGATTTCTTCCTCAAGTCCCATGTGTTCTATTTCTTGCGGCTATGTGATTCCCTCTTTTCGGGCTTCGCAAACCATCGTACCTATGGGTGATGCTATGCATGGACTAGGTTTTTCATGCTCCATAGGGATTACATCATCTGCTTCATACTTCAGCGTCGGAAGTGCCCACGCATTCAGGGTTTTGAACATGGTCCTATAAGCCCATAGAACCGCTGGTACACATAGGTCCTAGTTAGTGCATCTCACATGGTGGATCATGTTCAGTACTTCACACACTTTGTCAAAGGTTTCCACGTGGATAATCATTGGTGCACTTGGTCTTATCATACTTTGTCATTCTTGCCATCGTCTTGCCCGCTCTTGCTTGTTGGTCTTGTTTCCTATTGTGAGGACGTTGTGCATTCATGCAAGTTGTGTACCATATGCTTGTACCCATCTAGAGAGGTGGGTGTGCAGGCTGTTTCATCTGTCATACCTGGCTTTCATCCGCATATGAGACTTTCCAAACCGTATGCACATCATTCTTCTACAGTTGTGCCAATTCTCAAAACTTTTGTGATGCGTACCCCACCATCTTGTGGGCGTAGCACATAGTGCCCATTTCAGAGTGTCGAAACATTACTGTTCCAGTACTTATTTTTCAAATTTGTTCAGGAAATCATCCACCTTGTTCAACCTTTCATACATAGGCAGATCTATTGGTTCCGTTGCTACACAACGTAGTGACCTTATCATCATGTTGCAGTTGAGCGTCATTACCTTGTGTAACCGGTTCTTCCATCATTCTATCTCTTCGTATGAATCTGAGGTGCAGGAGCTTTCACGCTCCCACAAAATCCTGCTATCCGTTGTTGGATTCACCCAATCTTTCTCCCACGTGGTTATATTATAGATACAGTGTAGATCATCGTCGCTGTTGTAGTCGCACACCGGCTCTGTGTAGCACGATCCTTCCACAGGGTCTAAAGGTACCACTATGCGTAGTGACTTTTTCTCAAAAATCATCTTGCGCTTCTTTAGATTTATCACTCCATTCATGTCAGTGGCCCAATCTATTCCTAGTAGTGTGGGATAGGGATTGCTGTCATCAAAAATCTCTATCACTTCGAAATCTGCAAGCGCGCTTGCACCTTCGATATCCACCATTATTCCCTGAAATCTTCCCATGGGTAAGATCTTTTGTTGGTTCACCATTTGCAATTGAATAGGAGATCATTGAAATGTGGGCCTACCCATGCGCTCCCATGCCTGCTTTGGTAGGACGTTTGCGTCCAATCCTAGATCCAAAATCACTTGATCCATTTCATATTCCCTGATCTGCATGGTCAATCTCATCTCCCTTCCTATTCACATTGTGTGCTTTCCAAGCTTCTGGACTACGCGCAGTTCTCCTGGTCCAACACATCTAGTGATGAGTTCTTGTAGTCCCTTCACCACTTTGCTATCACGTAGCAGCTTCATGCATGTCTCCAGAAAGGTAGTAAGCATTGATGGGTCCATTTCCAATTCTAGTTTGTCTTTACTACCTGAAGTGGAGGCCTCCATGAAGCTCTTCTTAGCTTCCATGAATGTCTCCTTTGCGTGATCCAAATCAAATTCTGGTTCCTTTGTTGGAGCATTGTGAACCTAGGCACTCTCTTTAGGATGCTTACCTTTGTCATCTCCTGTCGTAATACCACTTCGGAGCACGATGTTTACATTCGGGTCCTCCTCAGGCAGCTCAAACCTCATCATTTGCAAGTTTTGAATTGGGGGAGGTTGGAGTGTTCCTTTATTGCGCAATCTTGCTATTAGTGTGGGGTAGTCCTTCGTTTCATGATCAAACTGAGTATAGTATAAACATGATGCTCTCATTAGATTTGTACAATTGCGGGCATAATGCCCTGGCCCTCCACAATTGTAATAGATTAGCTATCCGCGACCCCTTCCCGGCTCCATTCCACCTCGACCTCATCCGCGCCCTTGAAATCCAGTGCATGTCGTCCCTGTATTTTGATTGAGGGCTCGAGTTTCAGTCTGAACTCTATAGGTAGGAGTCTGATCCATCATCAATTCATAACTTCTATAGGTACACTTATCATGGCCTATTGACCTGCAAAAATTACAGAACAATTGTTGGGATGTCTGCTTATACTTCTGTAATAGATGGCAGTTATCTGTAGCATGCTTCCCTCCTATCTGACAAATCGTACACCATAATGCAGGCGCTGAGCTCAGTCTTGCTTGTGCCTCTAGTCTCAATGGCATTGACCCTCCTCCTACTGGGTAGTTCGGGAAGACTGGACAATGGTCCTTGTCATGTCCCTGGCCCTTGCACTTTATGCACCATACCTCCTCGCGTGCTTCTAGGCGAGTTGTCTTGTCTTGTTTCAAACTCTGCATCTCAAGACATAAGTTTTTCAACTGCACATAGATCTGTTGGATTCCCAGGTTAGGATCTTATATCGGGGTCTCGTGCAGTCTCATTACAATTTCCAATGCCTCGGCCTGAGTTGACAACTTCTGTTATGATAGCGTGTTCCTTAGATGTGGCATTAGAGATGCCACAAACCATGCGCAGTGTTGCCCATCCATCAAGGTCATGTTGGCTTCCCGAATCATATCCTTCAGTATCTGATCTATCTCCCATGGGGTCTCACCTGGAAGCATCGTGATTTCCTTAAATCCGATAATCGACTGTGTCTCTGATTTTGGCCTACTAAATTCCTTGTTTATCATAGCTTGGATATCCATGATCCTTGCATTTGGATTGTCATTGGAATGCTTGATGTACCATGTCAGTGCATGATCCTGCAACGTGCTTACCAGTGTTGCCTTCTTTATATTGTCAACCATGACTCCTTGTGCTTCCCATACAGCCTTTACCACGAACCAAAACTGGTCTGGATCTTCATTCCCTACTCCTTTGAACACCGACAATTTTATTGCGCTTGCCATATTGAACTGTGGTGGTGGTGGAGGTGGTGTGGGTGAGGATGGGGGTGAGGATGGTGAAACTAGTGGTGGTATAGGTGGGGGTGGCATGCGCGGAATTCGTTGTCTTATTAGACTGATCGCACTTCTTGGTGAAACTTTCACGAGCTCCTCCTCTCTCTCCCGTGGAGGTGAAATCAAGGGAATAGTCTCTAATTCTTTACTACCTTCATTTTTTTAGATCCTCCCATTTCGTGTAGTCCCAAACATTAATTTAGTTGCATCACCTGCTTTTCACACAGTAGCATTTTAATACAAGTGTTCAAAGATTTAATGTACTTACCTCGTAGTCCTTTGAGGAAGTGTCCTTCTGCCTCATATAGCTATCTGAAGCATCTACCGCGAACTCGGTGATAAACCCTCCTATAATTTGATTGAGCCAATGGTCCACAACGCGTGTGATATTATCTTTTGATGCTTCTAGTTTGCACACCAACTCTGGAGTCCACACAATAGGTTTGTCGAGCCTACACCTTCCCTAACTGTCTACTAGCTTTGTGATCCACTCGTACAACTCAGAGGAGAAGGATGAAAAGAAAATTTCATGGATTTTCGTATATAAGTAGTGCTCTAACCACTCTCCCTTTGATACTTGTAGATTCCTATTTTCCTACGTCGCGAACTCGTGAGTATTTCTTTCCAGCCACTCTTCAATTCCTTTCTTTATCAGATTCCAATGACACAACATAACACATCTCTTATGCAGATCCCGGTCCCAGCAACAAAACCATTTGTTGGCTTATTGGGGCCTAACCCAGGTTTAGAGTTGTTTTAGCCAAACAAATCCTAGTAGTACTGGCCCTTTCGGCAAAAATCTGTGGAGTGTGGACTGAGGTCTCACTCGAAGTAGTATGGGAGGGTGCTAGAACCAGGTTTCCGCACCTTGGAGATGTCTGATGAGTTCAAGTGGTCCGTGGTTCGACCCCACGTGCACGTTGCTATGTGCACTTTCCCGTACCTTGTATCCTGAGATGTTTCCTTCGTGAAACCCTACTCGGGGGCCGAACACTGTTATTACCCAAGTCCTTACTAGTAATCTAACGTTATTTGATTATCTTAGCCCACTTGCATGCTTTAAGTTATACTTAACAATATAAACCATTCATACAGGTGCGCAGTAAAGAAACAATGTATTCGCAAATTATTTCAAGCATGCATTAACCCAAGAACAAACACACAACTTGATAACAAACTTCTCTTTATTAATTTCTTCCTCGGTTACAGACTTGACTCTGCCCTGTGCACTCAGCTACAAGGGTCCGCGCACTCAGCTGCGGACTACTAGGCATCTGCGCACTCAGTTGTAGAGCCTTCTCCTATCCTACGACCCAAAGAAACACTTAGATACTTAGACTCTTTCTTTTCTCTACTACTTTTTCTCTGCTTACACTTAGAACCTCACTCTATTTATACAATCCCATGGTCCGTGGACCATGGGTAGGCCACCATTACATTACAAGACTAGGGCGGACAACCCTGTGACTCTATCATACATTTCGCGCTCTGTGCTTGCAATTTGCGAAGTCTTTACAACAAGATTAGGTCAAAACTTGGTCTTTGAGCCCCAAAACATGCCTTGGGGGGATTCCATGCCTAACACTTTCATCAATGAACCAAGTTTATTTTGAATCCATAGAAGTTTGGCTTGCAAACCCTAGTGGTCTCTTGCCAGCTGAACAATGACAAAAGGCAAAACCATCACTTTTACTTGTGTATACAACACTGTCACCTCCAAGTTTGTACGAACCTCGAGTTGATAAAGTAAAGTTGGTAGATCTAGGAGTTGCAACATTCTTGCTGCAATACTGGTGCTCATCACTTGCATGAGTGGCTTCCATGTATTCAACTTATATAATTGAGAGTGCCATTACATATTTTCTCTTGCTCATCTAACATATTGCTCTTCAAATAGGTTAAACACATACCCACTTGTATATCTTTTGCGATCTATATCTCTAGCCCAATCCATCAAAAAATATATCTATTTCCAACACTCTATCAAATCCTCTTCTTCCTTGGTAGCACAATCCATAGCCAGTAGTGCCACACAAATACC
Organism: Pinus tabuliformis; assembly: GCA_031772625.1. Taxonomy (NCBI): domain Eukaryota; kingdom Viridiplantae; phylum Streptophyta; class Pinopsida; order Pinales; family Pinaceae; genus Pinus; species Pinus tabuliformis. The sequence continues at coordinate 1,078,596,824 of CM062818.1, forward strand.
TAGAAACCCTCTTTACTATTATCAAATATTCCTTCCCTAGTTTTGAAATATACTTGCTCAATACTTTCATTATATGTGAAATGTTTGGTCTTGTACAAGCCATTTCAAATATAAAAAATCCAATTAATCTAGCATATGGAACACATGACATGTCCTCTTCCTCTTCTTGTGTGTTCGGACAATAAGAAATAGATAAATTTCCTCCTACATGAAAAGGTACCTTTACTGGTTTACATTATGCATATTTAACCTTTGAAATATTGTGTCAACATCTAAAGTCTTTCTTGTAATTCCCTTATTTTCCACATCTCTAACGTAGCATTACGAATTTTCTTGGAGATTTAGATATCCCTTTAGATTTAGGTCTCCCAGTTGAGGGCTTATTTTGATTTATATTTTGGAAGTATCCTTAAAAATAGGACATTTATGTTTTGGATTTCCATTTTTTCATCTCCTATCCTCTGATAACAAGGAGGAGACTGATGCAGGTGCATCTAACCTAGGGTTGAATGTTTACTAAAGGAGTTAGTTTCCTAAGTTAGGATTTAATTATTTATTGTATTTTCCTATAGTTTTAGGAGAGAATGAGAATTATTGTAAATATGAGAAGATTCAAGAGTATTTTGAAAAAGTTGAGAGATTTGAGGCTGTTACACAACATTTTTTCACTGTCCCTACACTCCTCGTCTATGATCCAAGAGGACCTCTATAGTGTACCCAACATGCTTTCCCATCATGAAGAAACTCCCAGTATGTCCCTCTTCATGAGTAGAATAATTCCCCTTTGCATCATTTCCCAAGAATCTTCCTTTTATCCCAGTTTACAAGACCAACGCTGCTGACCAGTGTTCTCCTCGTGCCAATTCACAGAGGTTAAAACTAGCCTCGCACCGATCGGATCAACTGAGCCCTTTTCTAGTCGCGTCGATCCTCTTTTGGAAGTTTTTTTAAATAAGGAGCTGAAGCTTCCATGTCTAGAAGCTTCGTAATGGAAGTTTGGTAGATGGTTAGGCTAGATAGAGTCGAGGAAATCAGTTTGGGCTTCCTTTCCCCTATTAAGATGGAACAACCTCAAGAGATAAGACCTTCTACCATGATGAGAGGAACCATCTCCCATCCATTCAAGCTATATACGCCTATATTTTTCCCAAGTAAAAGCTAGTTGGAGTTTTGGAGCAAGTGTGAATAACCAGCAAGTCATTTATAGCTTACAGATTTTTAGTGTGTGTTTGAGGGAGAATAGTGTGATTTTGGTTTGATTTGAGACTAGAGGGAAAGAGGCATTAAAATTCCATTTTTTGGGGCTATCCATGAAGTGCTAGAAGAAGTGTGGGAACCTAGATACATTGGAGGAGACCAACAACGTCAAGGCACCAGTTGTAATCTCTTTCTGATTTATATTAATGCAACTATCGATTGATTTCCTACATGAAGTGTCATTTTACATCTTTATGGCTTAATGTTCCTTAATCTATTAAGTAGGTTAAATATAATATTGCATGTTGTCATGTTTGTTGTTGTTGTTGTTTGCTTGTTTCAAGTAGTCAAAGGAAGGAAACGGAAGATAGTTGGAGTGAGAAAGCAGGATCATCACCAAACGGAATAGCGTTCTAAGACGTAGGCTCTCTTAATTGATTCTATCTTAAGGCGATTTTCCATAGATTGTTTGTTTGTGGCTAGACCTGCTCTCTCGGGCTAGAGGAATTGTTTGTGTCCGCACTGATAATTTACTTGCACCACACAGGGTTATTTATATCTTATCTAGAGATAAGGGATTAGGTGAGAGTTTTTATGTATCATGAGAGATATTATGGGAGTGTTTTTAGGATCTAGAACCTAATTTGGTTTTAGGTCGACTTGTATAAATTTAGGTGAGCCCATGAGGCATGAAAGTGAGTGAGAGAGAGGAATGAGAGACAAATTATTAGGCCAATGTTCTCTTGTAAATATTTTATTTATTAATGAACTATTTCTGAGATTTTATGTGCATACATATTGTGTGGTTTTCAGAATTATGTTGTGTTAATTTTTAAGTTGCAATCCCTATGGCCTGTGACATCATTTTTGGTATTGGAGAATTAGTGGTGTTGAGGGCCTGAGTGAATCTAATGAGGCTCATCAATAGGTAAATTATATTGACCTTAATGCCACTCTCTAGCTTATTAAAATCAACTTTTCTCACATTTATTTACATATTTTATTATATTTTTCTTAGTGATAAGGGTAAATATGAGATGTTATGTCATGTGGCCTAATGTGCATTAATTGCAGGGTTTGGAGCAGTTTTTAGCTAATTTAAGTGTAGGAAATAGAAGTAGATAAGCAAGAGGGATTTTAGGAGATTGGATCTCCCTCCTTAACTCCTCAATCATTCGAAGATTCCTCCACCAGATCTCATCAGCTTGGAGTTACAAGTAGCCAAGCCCACTGAAGTCATTGGCAGCCAAGCCAGTGATAGTTGAAGACAAGTTAATCTCGAGTTTGGAAGCCATTCCTCCTGAATTTTAAGGAAGCTATTGGTAGTTTCAATTATATAAATAAGAAGGCCTAGGGCTTCATTAGGATTCAACTTTTTTTGTTGTATCCAAGAGGCATTTTCGAGTTAAGACATTGTGAATGATTACTCTTATGTATTTTTGACATTTTGATGAGAATGAGAATCATTCCTTTGATCCAACACTGCATTGACTCAGAGGGATGAAGCTCTTGGGTTAGGGCCCAGCCCTAGCAACAAAGGTTCATCTTTTTTTGTATATGTATGCTTAGATTACATTCATAGTTAGCTGCTGAAGTGATTTCTATTTTGTTTACTCTACAAGTATTTGGATTATTACTTAGTTTTCTTCCATTAGTGAAAAGGTCGATCAATGATACAATAGTGAAAGTAGATGCTTCAGAAAATCTTGTGGTAGTGGCCTTTGCCTCATCTCCCTCATGGGATCATGGTTTGAGGGTCCCATTCTCACAACCCAAAAACATATTTATTGTTTGATCATTGCATAACTTAGGATTTCTTAGTGAATAGATCACTATTTCTCAATTCCTTAGAAGTACCTTCAATTTTCATTTTGGTTTCTTGAGTTTCTATGGTTTAGAAGCACTTCCATTCATAGAATTAGCCATTAGCCATTAATAGCTCTATTTTTCCTAAATTCGACTCATTTTTTCCATATATAAATGAAGTTGTGCATAAATGAAGAAAATAATGTATGCTGTTGTAGGAGTTTTTGATCTATAGGGAGACCTCATCTCACTGGCCTCATCCAAGTATTCTCCACCTACACTGCCGAAGTCCACCAAACGCTAATCCGAATTTATGTTTTGTAGCAAAGTCGACATCTTCCTTAAGCAAGTCCAACCATATTGAACACTTGGGATGAGCCTTGGGTAGTGTGCACCTCCTCTATGCCTTATTCCCCCATCACACACCTTTCTCACACTTTATTCTACCTTTCCTACCTCCCTATATCTTTTACCCTGTTTCCTGTAGTAGAACTAAGACATCTTGTAGCACTACAGGAAACCCTATAGTAGCTTGTTTTAAGCCCAGATTAAGTAGAAATGATCGTATGAGCTTAGGTTAGGCCTCCAGTTGGCTTCCATACTCTCAACACCACTATGGGTTTGTTTCCCCATACCTGTTTCCCCTGCCAAAGATCAAATTTGTTCAATTAGCATTTACATTCATAAAATTGAAAATAAAAAAGGCTTTTCTGAAATTTATAGTTAGTACATGCATGCAACAATCATAGTAGTTTTATGATAATTCCCATGCCTATTTAGTCTAGATAACTAGATGTTAGATTCAAGGTTATAGGTCTCTTTTGCAAGAAATATGTGTAGATGCTTATCTAGATGATTTCATGTCACTTTATAGCACTTTCCAATTTAACACTTTCATTTCCTAGAGTAGGAAACATTTCCTTTCTGCATTAAGAATAGTTTTCCCTTTGCTATTTGGTAGTGAGACTCCTTCTAGTTAATAGAAGACTAGTTTGAAAAACCCTAGTGGTCACTTTCCCCAGTGGAAAGTGACAAGAGCATACCATTGCATCTACTGTGTATACAACAATGTCACCTCCAAGTTTGTACAAACCCCGACTTGATGAAATAAAATTGGTAGCCCTAAGATTTGCAACATCCTTACTACAATATTGGAGCTCATCAGAATCCACAATGGTTTTCTGAGGAACATATTGAAATGAGGTGCAACAATTAAATGAAAGCAAAGAAGAGATATCTTGCATCTGATCTAGATCAGCATCACAGATCTGAACCAGTGTCATTAAAGCATTCATAAAGAGATGGGTGTTGCATAGTAAGGTCAACGTAACTTGTTAAAGAGATAAGTAACCCTAGCATCCACGTGCCCATTTGCATGCCATTGTTTTACTTCTGCCTTTATTATATGAGTACATGCAATTGTTTTACTTCTGCCTTTATTATATGAGTAATGAAAGTAAAGGTCGAGAAGAAACGGTGGGTAGCCTTCATCGTCTGATTATGGTTGTAGTGGGTGAGATCAAGTTTGAAGTAGTGACAGAGTGAGCACGCTATCAAGATTGAGTTTCCAACTTTCGACAAGGTTCATTTCGGAATCAGTATGTATCTAAAAGTTTGAAAGTCACATTGGTAATCAAAATTTAGTTTTATGTGTGGGACTATGCAATAGCGCATTCCATCTATTCCACCAGTGGGAGATAAGATCTATTATGGTTGGAAAGAGTCGATAAGGAGAAAGAGCATGTGTGGGAGAATCACACACACTCTGTGTGTAAGGAGCTCGTTATAGACCGGTGTGTGAATCTATTTGTGCACATGAATCACTATGAATTGAAGATGAGGTGGAACCGAGTTTCAAGAAATGACCAACGTGGAATTGTGAAAGGGTTGTCTTTTTTTTTAAACCAAGCCACTGCTGTCAGAAAAGGAGAAGTCACGTGGGATCGTAAAGGAACTGTGAAAGGCTCTTGTTGAGAATTGCTAGTAGAATCCGCAACACGAAGCGTTAAGATGAATCGTTGTTGACTGCATTGTAAAGGAAGAATTTCTGGAATGATGGACCGTGGCGAGTAAAGGAAAGAGGTTGGCCGTTTTTTCCATGGCAGTGTTTGAGTGGAAGTTCGAGTTTTCGATACATTTGACATCATTAGAATATTTTTTGTTGAGATCATTTTAGTTAGCTTCGTTAATTCCCTCGATGAGTTGCCTAATCCTATCCAACATGGAGTTGCATGTGAGTAGATCTGGCCGCCGAAGTTGAAGATTGTGTGGAGATCTTCGATGAAGTTTGAAGCCACGTGGAAAAACATTCTTTGAAGACAATTCTGCACAAGATGAGTTTCTAAAGTTCATATATCCAATTTATTTTCTAAAAATATTTAAGGATGCTCTCTTAACTCCGTTGTTGATGGAATTTTTATGTAAAATGTCAACATATATGTTTAATTCTGGAGAATCTAACCAAGATTTTCAATGGGAGAGAGTGCACCTAAAAAAATGCTATGCGATGCAAATTTTGACTGAAGGGTAACCATCATTGCCGGCCAGGCAAATATCGATTTTAAGTGCTGTTAAATTCATCGATTTCCTTCGTGAGGGACAACATCACTGCGTGCCACAAGAATTCTGGAAATTATTGGGAATACTATCCTCATGAATATTTTCCTAGCTTGGCCAGAAAGTGAGAATTAAGGAGATTATATCCTCATAGATGTGGTGCGTATTGCTGAGATTTCTATCAGAAGACCAACGTGAGACACTGTGAAATACCTGCGTAGAAGTGGCCTGCGTGGACGCCCTTCGTGCTGTGTATTGAAATATTCTACACTCAAAGCATCATTGAAGTTCACCGTTTGGATGCGTTGAAAGGTATGTGAACAAAGATGATTGTATTCGTGAACAAAGAAATCCATATTATTTAACGTCAAGGATTAAAAAAAAGCAAACGAACTTAAAGGCAAAGTCGTTATTTTTTAAAGTGAATTTCACATTCGTACATACGTTCAATTAAAGTAATACATGAAGTTTAAATTAAACGGGCATATCAAGTTTGTATTAAAAGTGTAAGTCAAGTTGGGAATGGTTAAATAAGGGATTAAAAAATAACGATAACGTGTTTCTTTTGGAGAGATAAGGTGTGCTTTAATTTTTTTTAAACATGCACAACATTTGAACTTTGGAAAACAATTCACTTTATAAAGTGATTTTATAATTTTTTTAAAATGGAACATTGAAAGGTGTAGTAAAGTGAAGCTTTTGTAATGTAGTAATAAGGTATAATTTGTAATATTTTGGAGTGATAAGGGATTGATAATATTGAGAGTGATAAGTTTATTTTTGGAGTGATAAACATTGTAATATTTTGGAGTGAGGAAAACGTCATAGTCAATCAAGTCTACTTCAAAATTAAAGTAAAATTTGAGGTTATGGTTTCCAAAGTTTAAAATCAAAGATGAATGATTGGTGGTACCCAACACCCAAGGTCTATTAATGTAAATAGTTAATACCAAATTAGAAGTATGGAGTTAAAGAGTCATAAGTCAAGAGTACATTTAAGTTTGAGTCATTGAATGTAATGGGTGCATGATTGGTAGAGCCCAACATCCAAAGTTTGGTTAATGTATTGTAAAGACAAGAGATATTGTAGTTATTGTAGCAAACAAAGTAGAGTACATAAAATGAACTTATGCAAGGGGAAAGGAGATGAAGATGGCTATGGATGGTCATTTTGAGAATTCAGAGAAAAGCCACAACGATGCTATAGAAATTGACGTAAGTGATGAAGAGTTCGAGAAATAGATCATTGAGTTGAAGGCATGACTTGATGTTTTGGTGGAGTTGCTACAAAATCAAAAACATGGATGGATAATGAAGAAGACAGCTAGATGGCCAATTAAGCAGTTGTTTACAAGAAGAAAAATGCACAAGTTGAAAGTTTTGTTAAGGGAAGCAAAAAAACTCCAGATAACTGAGATGAATGTATGCATTTGTGAACCAGAACAAGGACCGATGCTTGGTGAGGATGATGATGATGCTGAAATGAAACATTTTGATGTGAACGTGGGTTTGATTCCCACAGATGGTGCCACAAGCTATTTAGAAGATCAACATAAAGACTTGAGGACAAAATCATCTATCGAGAGTATAAAGAATTATGTTTTTAAATATGATAATTGGTGTGTGGATGCAGGATTTATTGCATATGATGGTTCTATTTCATGCTGAGATGAAGATTAGTCTATTGAAATGATTTCTGAAAGAGACCGTAAAATGCTTATCAAATGTGAAGACGAATTACAATTGTTAGAAATGATGCTGATGGAACCTGAATCTAATCAAGTTGAAAATGAAGAAGAGAAATGCTCAAGCATTCTTAAGAGTGAAAATGTGGAACCTGAGATAAAATGTAATTTGGAATTTAATGTTAAAAATGATGAATTGATATTCCAAGATAGTAAAAATAAACTTCAATCAGAAACTAGATTGGATGTTGAAATTGAAGAATTAAGGAAACTGATGGGAATGACACTTAAACCAAGATATTGAAAGATGAGACAAAATGGCAACACCATGATACATATGATATTGGGAAAAATACTGAGAGGGAGGGGGCAGGGGGTGAATCAATGTTTTAACTTTCACAATAATGATTTTCTTTTTCAAACAATATATGCTATTTTACTTAAACCAGCCAATGTATGTCCATGACTATAGAGAATGAAACTAGCATATATATAATAAACAACTAATTCATTGTCTTAAATCAGAGTGTGATACATTAAGCAATAAACAAATGTAGTAAGAACAGGATGAATCAACACACATAAGCAGCACACATGAACACCAGGATTTTTCAGGTGGAAACCCAATGTGGGAAAAAACCATCACTGCTATCATCTCAGTCTTCAATCTTCTTATAATAAAAAGTGTTTACAAGTTTCATACTGGTGCATACTTTTCAAGTATGCAAGTGTCTACCCGTTGAAGGCTACAACCTTCACCCGTTTTCCAACTTCTGTTGGAAGGGAGCTCCAACCCCCTAGCTCTTGTACTGGTGGATATGTTTACTAGTACGTAGGCACCAGCCTATAGAAGCCTACTACCTTCATTATTCATCTAGGGATCAAGTTTCATAAATTTTCAGACTGGATACTCCTGGTACACAACAACCCAATATGTAGGCCATGTTTCATCAAATTTTCATACTGGACCCATAAGTAACATTGAAGCTCAAAATCAATCACCACTGTAATAAATGCATCTACCAACAATCAGTCAATCTGAATAGTCAGATCATTATCACCAGAACACAGAGCTGAACCCAGAACACTGAATCAACAACTAGAACCAACTGCAACCTCAAAACTCATATGTTAGAATGTATAAGCTACTTTAATGAAGCCAACCTGCATGTATACGCTACTTTATGTAGCCCAACCTGTGTATACCTCTAAAGATACTGAATCATAAACCTATAAAACAAAAATTGTACCAACCAGTGACATTATGAAGATCTATTATCAAATTACATAGTTTCGAATAAATAGTAGCAAATATCACCCTTCTCACTCAATCAATCAATCAACTAGACTCAATTTCCCTATATAATCAGTTCTACTTTCAGATCTAATGAAGACATCATTGACAAACAATAGTAAAACAACAACACTGATTAGATGGATCAATTATCTCTGAACAAAAATATTTTCTTATGCATATGCTACTTGGAAGTACTGAACCAACGTGTATATGTGCCTTCACTAAGGCGAACTAGCGTATAGATTTGCAAATAATAAATTATAACTTCCCAGCTATTCCAGACTTCAGAAATACCCATATCATAACATTTCCAGGATAAAACATGCATCAACATTCAGATCTAGCCCATCCATTATCAGATCATACAATGATAAGTCATTTTAGGTCTCATGATCCTGATCCAACATTATATCCAAAGGCACACAATATATTTCACATCATATCATAACCATAACCCTTACAACATAAAATATACTTCAGATAGAAGTATTCATGAAAAACCCTTTCACTTGTACATTTAGCCCTTTGATCTTCTCATCCTTATATAGTTTTAGCCTTTGTCAATACCTCAGACCAAAACAACAATTAGAACCTGTGGTATTCTTAGACGAGATCAAGTAACTGTTATTCCACTCAATATTGTGGACTAATACCATGGTATAGACCCTTGGTATTCATTAACCTTAATTTTCCATCCCATACACACTTTTCTTCTTGTGAAAGTGCATGCATACGTATACACGCATTTTGTTCTGTGAACCCACTTGTATACACTATTTGGACTAGGTGAACTAGCGTATACAACTTAAAACATTATTTTTCTTCAATTGCTTGATTATGATCTGTAGCCCTTTGTCCTATCATCTTGTTCTTTTGTACCATTACCCTGTTACCTCTGAATTGACCTGTTACAATGTGAGTTGTCCTTTATCAAATCTGAACTGACCTGTGAGTGGGTTGCCATCAAGGACAACACCTATACCATAATGCCAACCATCTCCCCTTTGGACTTGATGACAACCATATTGGTGTTGATTACTTCAAGCTGTAGAACCTGTTATATATATCAAGCCACAACAAGATACTCTCCCCCTTTAACATCAAGGGAAAAGGGAGGACCAAGATATTCTCTTTAGTACATGCTGAGATGCACTATACTGTCCATGATCCCCCTGAGCACATGCAAAGTCTGTAGAAATATTTTTCAAAAGAATAACATGACTCTATAACTCAACTATGTGAGTATGACCTTTCTATCACCAATGACTCATACATACATTAATCACGCAAACAAGTGGGGATATACCAAATTTTCATACATGACTTGAAAAATTGCAATTATTACATGATCCTTCCCATGCATAGTGGGGGTACAAATTATATCATATGTACAAAAGGACTCATTCATAATATACTATGATAGAAAGAGACATATTATTACACCATAGGTATTTACACGACCTTTGCAACAAATGATATGGATATCTGAGACCATAGCTAAATTTAGCAACCATGATACCAATAATGCATAATGTTTTTGAAGGCTAATGCTCCCCCTAAACCTGTGCTACCTGTGCATTGTCAACAATTCATTCATCAAGGCATCTTTATCAATAAAATAAACAGCAATTAACAAAGCATATCAGTAGATTGTAACCATCAATATTAGACTGAACAACCAAGTCAGAAATTGATTTTGAGTCTGACCCACTATTTTTCTATCAGAAAAACACATACGCTACTGCAGCTAGAAAAACTCACATATATACGTGACTATGATTCATGAAACCTGAGTATAGGAAACATTCCTTTGAAACAGGTTTTAATAGCAGGATGAGGCACAAAAAACTCCCAGCTTTTGTATGAGATATTCAAATGCTTCTTTGGGAAGAGGTTTGGTAAATATATCAACAACTTGTTCTTTGGAGGGAACAAACTCCAATTTAACCTTTTGTTCAAGCACTTGTTCTTGTAGAAAGTGGTACTTAATGGGTATGTACTTGGTCTTGGAGTGCATAACTGGATTTTTCAAAATACCAATAGCACTTGTATTATCACATAGAATGGAGATGGGTGGAGAACATGTGATTTGAATATCTTGTAATGTTTGCATCATCCAGAGTAGTTGTGTGCAACAAGATGTAGCAGCCACATATTCTACTTTAGTTGTAGATAAGGCAATCAAAATCTGTTTCTTGTTGAACCAAGATACTAATCATGATCCCATATAGAATGCACCTCCACAAGTTATTTTTTGGTCATCAACATTTCCAGCACATTCTACATTTGTATATTCATGAAGAGCAAGATCTATATCTTTAGGATACCATAGACCAAAGTCTTGAGTTCCTTGGAGATATTTGAATATTATTTTTACAGCGTGAAGATGTGATTCCTTTGGATTGGCTTGGAACCTTCCAAAAATTCCTACTGCATGCATGATATCTAGTCTGGTACCTTTTAGATAAAGTAGACTTCCAATCATAGATCTGTACGCTAGTTGATTCACTGTAGGAGATTAATCATTAGAACGAAGACTACATCATGTTACCATTGGAGTACATATTGGTTTGGAATCTTCCGTTCTGTACTTCTTCAGAAATTTCTTGAGATATTTAGTTTGTGAAAGAAAGACACCATCTTTTGCTTTTTGTACTTGTAGACCAAGAAAATAAGTTAGTTCTCTAAGTAAAGACATTTCAAATTCTTGCTGCATAAAAAAAGCAAAGTTTTGACTTATAGATTCTTCAGTACTACCAAAGATGATATCATCAACATAAACAACAATAATTAGCAGTTTATCATTCTCAATTTTTTCATATAAGTTGATGTCTGTAGATCCTTTTGTGAACCCTTGTTGTTGAAGATATTTGTCAAGACGATAATACCATGCCCTCAGAGTTTGTTTCAATCCATATAGATTTTTTTTGAGTTTCCATACAAGATTTGCATCATTTCCCAAAATGAATCCTTTTGGTTATTCAACATATACTTCTTCTTCTAAATATCCATTAAGAAATGAAAATTTTACATCCATTTGATACACTTTGAATTTTTGAAAATTTGAAAGAGAAAGAAACATTCTTATGGCTTCAAGTCTAGCAACAGGTGCAAAAGTTTCTTCAAAGTCTATACCCTTCTTGTTGATCATACCCTTTACAAACAAGCCTTTCTTTATTTCTAATAGCCTCTCCATTTTCATTCAACTTATTCTTGAATATCCATTTTGTTCCTATAACATTTTTATCATGAGGTCTAGGAACTAATTCCAAAGTATCATTCTTTTCAATTTGGTCAAGTTCTTCATCCATGGCCTTAACCCAAAATTCATCTCTGCTAGATTCATTCACATTTTGTGGTTCTATGGAGGATAATAATTCTAGATAACTAGAAGCTCCTACAAAAGTTCTTCTTGTCTGTACTCCAGACCCTTTTTCTCGTAGAATTTGATATTCTGGATGATTCTTTTAAACATACCTGGATGGAGCCTTTTCCATGTCAGATGTATCTTCTTCTAATGCTTCATTGGTTTCTTCCTCTATATCATTTCGATTTGATACAGGAAATCATTCACCATCTTCATCATTATCATCTTCCTTTGCTGATGTCACCTGTTTCGGATTTCTGCATGCTTCATCTATTACAACATCAATGCATTCAACAATTTTTTGAAGTCTCTTATTATAACATTTGTATCCTTTACTTCTAGATGAATAATGAAGAAATATTCCTTCATCTGCTCTGGGTTCAAACTTACCAAGTTTTTCATCAATATTTTTGATGAAACATTTGCTTCCAAAAACTCTGAAGTGTTTTACAGTAGGAGTCTTACCATACCAAAGTTCATATGGAGTTTGATCACTATTTACACTTACATGAAATTTTTTGAGAATATTTACTGCAGTATGTGCAACTTCACCCTAGTGTAGAAATTCCCATTGTAGATCACCTGACAATGCAATATACTAAAGCAAAATACTTGATCTAATTCTACAAACAAACTTGTGGAATCTTAATCGATTTTGAGCAAGATCAAATAGAACACATATAACAGAGAATGAGAAATCAATCACACATGAACACAGAAGAATACTCTGGGGAAAGCCTTAAGAGTTTAAAACCCCAATATCTATATTATCATACAAGTGGAAATATCTCCGGATTACACAAAGCTTTCGCTCACAAGCTATCCAACTCTTAGTACAATCCCTCATTACTGCTCATAGATAGAATAGACAACACGTATGCCTTCCTTCAGTCCTCCAAGCCTCCTATTTCCTTGCGCACTTTCTCCTGGGTCCTCTAGCTGCAACCTGTGTGATTCTCACCTCACAGACAACATTGACCTCTAAAATAACTGCGCAATCCTGAAGGAGATAATTCCTTCTGCATGGATGAGTTTCCTCTATAGGAAAAATCCTCCAACTAATAGTACAATGTCCTTGTCTTTAATCTCAATTTGGTCTTTCTTTTAACTGACATGCATTGGTTATTTATGAGAGAATATTCAGTTATCTAGAGAACAATATTTGCATGCATGCATGCATTAACTGATTGAACTCACAATTAGTTCTTCCAACTGTTTGGAACTAATTTAATTGGACTTAACTTAGTTATCTGAGCTAACTAATTACAACTCAAATACAACTTATCCTTATCTCCTTAATTAAGGGATAACTTCCTCAATCAAAGGGATAACTGTTGTATGTCTTCACATAGACTTCATGTTTGATTTTCTCCAACTAATTAGCTCAAGATGAATTAATTAATTATTTTTCAAACAACTGTTGAGACTAAATTCGAATTTTAATTCTCAATTTCAATTCAGGGACTAATTAAAATTTGAATCTATCCTAAAATTCTATTTATAGCAATCCTATTTTTAGTATTTCTATTTTTTTCTATTTCCAACAAAGTTGGAGTATATCCTGAAATGTTATTTTTAGCATTTCTTGTTGATATTTTTAACACTCCCTCTCAATAAGAAATGCATTCAACTCGAACCCAATCTTGAACCTTTTGAATGTTTTGCATGCAACACTTCTCTTAAGTGTTGTTGCTCCAGCAACTCTAGGAACACAAAAAAATATCCAACCTGAATCAGAATGATTCCTCTGTGATCAAAGTCTCTAACTGCTATTCCCTCTGTTGACTGAAAACTCTGCACCTATGTGCCCTTCAATATTTGATTTCTCTAGCCTCTGTCACTTTGATCTCTGATTGCATCAATCACACTAATTCCTCCTCCTGCATCTGTGCTGCTGCTGGTCCTATCTCTCAACACTGCATCCGCATTGCACCTCCTCTCATCATGTTGCATCGTGCTGTCCACTACCGCACTGCAACTCAGTTACTGAGAAGTAAGTAATTGATCTCCCAACTAACCTCCCTGTTGGGCTAGAAACATTCTCTGATGCTGAAGCTTCCTCTTCTGCTCCATCTGCATCTGTCTCTACCCACTCAGCTAATCCTGCTACTCCTCGTCAGGGCTCCCGTAGCAAGGTCTAATCAAAGAGGCTGGGTACCTCAAGGATCCTACCCTTTTTTCAGCTTCTTGGGACTATCACTTCACATCGCTCCACGTCACACCTAGAGGTATGGCTGCATGTGATCCCTCTACTAACTGTAATTGTGGCTCCTCCACACTTGTCTGAGACATCTTCTAGGACTGCATATTGAGAGGTCATTTACTCTCCCTCTCAACCACCAAGTCTCCAACAGTTCCTTGCTCTTCAAGGCTTTACATGCATCTTGAACCTTAAGAGCATACAAGTTCTTGGCTAGCACACCAATCTGTTTCATCTTTCCCGCTGCCATGAATTTTTTTGGAAAAAGAGCTAATTTTAAATCAGCGATATCTCCCTCATTCGAACTCCTATTCAGTCGATTTTTTTTTGAATTTGAGTATTCTTTTGCAAGGAATCTAGATCTGCTATTTGTTTATGAAAAGTTTGCACAAAAATTTTCATATCTGCTCTGCAAACTTGTGGCCCATTTTTTTTTTTTTTAACTTCGAATTCTCTTCTTCGTATACTGTTCACTACTCCGATAAACTTAGCTCTAATACCATGTAGAAATTCTCCTGTAGATTAAACTAATAATGCAATGTAACTAAAGCAATATACTTAATCTACTTCTACAATCAAACTTGCGGAAGCTTAATTGATTTTGAGCAACATCAAATAGAACACATATAACAGATGAAGAAGAAATCAATCACACATGAAACACACAAGAATACTCAGGGGAAAGCCTCAGCTAAAAACCTCGATCTCTGTATTATCATACAAGTGGAAATATCTTAGGATTACACAAAGCTTTAGCTCACAAGCTATCCAACTCTCAGTACAATCCCTCACTATTGCTCATAGACAGAATAGACAACACATATGCTTTCCTTTAGTTCTCCAAGCCTCCTATTTTCTTGCGTAGTTTCTCCTAGGTCCTCCAGCTACAACCTGTGTGATTCCCACCTCACACACAACACTGACCTCTAAAATAACTACGCAATCTTGAAGGAGATAATTCCTTCTGCATGGATGAGTTTCCTATGTAGGAAAAATCCTCCAACTGATAGTACAATGTCCCTGTCTTTAATCTCAACAGGGTCTTTCTCTGAACTGACATGCATTGGTTATTTATGAGAGAATCTTCAGTTATTTGGAGAACACTATTTGCATGCATGCATGCATTAACTGACTGAACTCACAATTAGTTCCTCCAACTATTTGGAACTAATTTAACTGGACTTAACTCAGTTAATTGAGCTAATTAATTACAACTCAAATACAACTCATCCTTATCTCCTTAATTAAGGGATAACCGATAACTTCCTCAATCAAAGGGATAACTGTTGCATGTCTTCACATAGACTTCATGTTTGATTTTCTCCAACTAATTATTTCAATATGAATTAATTAATTATTTTTCAAATAGCTGCTCAGACTAAATTCAAATTTTAATTCTCAATTTTAATTCAGGGACTAATTAAAATTGGAATCTATCCCAAAATGTTATTTATAGCAATGCTATTTTTAGCATTTTTATTTTTTGCTATTTCCAATAGAGTTGCAGTATATCCTGAAATGCTATTTATAGCAATGCCATTTTTAGCATTTCTTGTTGCTAGTTTGAACACCCAGAAGGTGTCAGGAGTTCCAGAATCATCAAGCATAGCTCGAGCCATTTGTTGAACTGTTCTATTCATTCTTTCCACCACGCCATTTGGTTGAGGAGTTATGGCAACAAAGAACTCTCTTTATTCCATGTTATTCAAGAGATTCAGAAAATTCATCTGATATGAATTCTCCTCCCCGATCAGATCTAAGACATTTAATTTTTAGATCTAATTTATTTTCAACTAATGATTTGAAGGCTTTAAACTTTTCAAATGCTTCATCTTTATGCTTTAGTAAACAATTCCAACACATTCTAGAAAAATCATCAATGAATAAAATGTAGTATCATTCTCGAGCAGGTGACTTTTTCCTTGTTGGTGCACACAAATTAGTATGAATGAGTTCAAGAGGCTTACTTGATGATCCTTCTTTGGCATTGAATTGAACTCTAGTTTTCTTACCGAATTGACATGGTTTGCAGATGGTATTTTCTGGGATGATGATATTTGGAAGATCACGAACCGCCTTGAGCCTGCATGCTTTTCTTATTTGAGAAAAGCTTAGATGCCCCAATCTTCTGTGCCATAACCAATTCTCTTATGTTTTTCTTAGATAACATTGTTCTTGACCTCCTTTTAGTATATATAGATTGCTTGGAGTTTGTGTACCTTTGATTATGGTTTTTCCTATGTCAAGCTCACAAACCACACATTCTTTTGATCAAAACACAACTTCATTTCCTTGCTCACACATTTGAATAACACTCAACAAGTTATGCTTTAAAACATCAACATACATAACATTTCCATCTTTAACCTTTTCTTTTAAATAAATAGAACCTTTACCCTTAATGACAGTTGGTGTGTCATTTCCAAAAGAGACATTCTTTTCCTTTTCTAAAGCTTTGTATGAAAGAAGTTTATCTTTATCACCTGTCATGTGTTTAGAGCATCCACTATCAATGTACCACTAATTTTCTTGTCCTTCTGCAAATAGAGCTATGCCACAACTTTCTGACTAAAATTCCTTCTTTTTCCATACCTTGGAATTTGATGATGCTTGCTCCTTTTGAATTGTTGGTTGAAATTTGCTCCTACATTCAGATTCTTCATAATGAAAGTTATTGCAAAATGAACATTCAGTTTCACCTTCAAGAGGAGAAAATTTATTATAAGAGCTTTTCTTGATTTCTGTTATGCTCTATTTTCTTGCTTCTCTAGTCATGATAGTTTTGTAAGCAACACATTGAGCATCTTTATGACCAAAGTTATGGAATGAAAAACATTATCCCATAAAGAAGAAGTTTCTGTGATCATAAAATATTTTGGTATTGTTCACTTTTTGGTTTGTGCTTCTATTGATGTTCACTAGTTTTTGCTACATCAAGATAGCTTCTAGTGGGATGAAGTATTTTCTGGTTGGGATGTTTCTCCTGTGTATCCAAGACCAGTCTTTATAAGAGGAGAATGCTGAACCTTGATGATTTCGTCTAAGGTTTCTAATCTTTTAGAAAATCTAATATTCATAGATTTTGTCTTCTCAAGTTATTTTCTTAGACCCACTACTTCACATTCTAATTTTTCATTGTGCTTTTCCCTTTCAGTGAGTTGATGTGTCAAAGTGTCTATGACCATATTCTTTTCTTCCAAACAGATTTTAAGTTGAGTGATTTCTTCAAGAAAATATTCTTCTTCTAAGGCATCCATAAAATCATCATTTTCATAAGCCATGAGTAGTTTAATATCTTGTTCAGATTCACCTTCATCACTATTAGACAAGCCATCACTATCTTCATGCGTATAATAACTTCTTCTATTAACAAACTATTTCCTGTTACCTTTTGCAGAATCCTTTCCTTTGTCATGATTATCTTTATGAGGACATTTAGCAACATAATGACCAACTCTACCACAAGAAAAACATTTGAAGGGAAGCTCACCTCTGAATCTTCTGGAACCTTGTTGAAGTTTCTTTACAAAGTTTACCTCATCTTCTTCTGAAATATATTGTGATTCCTTAAGATTTTCCTTTTCTTTTCCCTTTGTCAAGGTTTCGAAAGCGACTTTCCTGATATCTGATGGACCTCCTTTGCTCATTTCAAAGGAAGTTAAAATTCCATGAAGTTGAACAACAGTAATAGATTGTAGATCCTGTTTCTCTTGAATGGGAGATGCTTTTGACTCAAATTTAGAAGATAGAGATCTAAAAAAAAATTTCTACTAAAGTGGCCTCCTTTTTTTCTTCACCCAGATTCTTCATAAAATTTACAATCCCATCTACTCGTAAAAAGTAACTAGCAATACTTTCATCATTATGAATCTTGAGAGTTTCATATTGAATTCTGAGAGTTTGGAGCTTAGCACATTTTAGCCAGGAGTCTCCTTCGTAACTCTAAATGATTTTGTCCCATATTGCTTTGGTTGTGTTGGGCTACATGACTTTGATGAATTTTCATTCTAATAGACTTCCCAATAATGCATTGAATGCTTTGGCATTGTTTTCATATGCTTTATTTTCTACTAGATCTGTGGGGATTGTTGTTGGATATTGGTATCATCCTTCCACAATTTCCCAAACATTAGCTCCAAGTGACTGAAGATAGGCTCTTGTTCTTATCTTCCAATTTGTTAAGTTATTTCTGTTGAAGATTGGTGGTCTGATAGATCCCATTCCTTCGTGATTTTTCATCTTGAGAGATCTCTCTTTGAGTGATCAAGATTTTTCTGAAGGACCTGCTCTGATACCAATTGTTGGGAAAAACGTTGAGAGGGTGGGTGAATCAATATTTTAACTTTCACAATAATGATTTTCTTTTTCAAACAATATATGCTATTTTACTGAAACCAACTAGCATATGTCCGTGACTATATAGAATGAAACCAGCGCATATATAATAAACAACTATTTCATTGTCTTAAATCAGAGTGTGATGCATTAAGAAGTAAATAGATGCGGTAAGAACATAATAAATCAACACACATAAGCAAAACACATGAACACCAGGATTTTTCAGGTGGAAACCCAATGTGGGAAAAAACCACCGTTACTGTCATCTTAGTATTCAATCTTCTTCTAATAAAAAGTGTTTACAAGTTTTGTACTGGTGCTAACTTTTCTAGTTCATAGGCATCTACCTGCTAAAGGCTACAACCTTCACCTATTTTCCAACTTCTACTGGAAGGGAGCTCTAACCCCCTAGCTCTTTTACTAGTTGATATGTTTACCAATATGTAGGTGCCAACCTACAGAAGGCTAGTACCTTCTTTATTCCTCTAGGGATCACATTTCATAAATTTTCAGACTGGATATTCCTGGTACACAACAACCCAATATGTAGGCCACGTTTAATCAAATTTTCATACCGGACCCATCAATAACAATGAAGCTCAAAATCAATCACCACTGCAATAAATGCATCTACCAACAATAAGTCAATATGAACAGTCAGATCACTATCACCAGAACAGAGAGATTAATTGAGAACACTGAATCAACAGCCAGAACCAATTGCAACCTCAAAAATCATATGTCGAAATTTATACGCTGCTTCAATGAAGCCAAACTGCATTTATACACTACTTTATGTAGCCCAACCTGCATATACCTCTAAAGATACTGAATCATAAACCTCTAAACCAAAAATTGTACCAACCAGTGACATTCTGAAGATCTACTGTCAAATTAAAGAGTTCCAAACAGATAGCAGCAAATGTCACCCTTCTCACTCAATCAATCAATCAACCATACTCAATTTCCTTATACAATCAGTTCTACTTTCAGATCTAATGAAGACATCAATGAAAAACAATAGTAAAATAGTAGCACTGATCAAATAGATCAGTTATCTTTGAACAACAAGCTTTTCTTATGCATACGCTACTTGGAAGTGCCGAACCAGCATGTATACGCACCTTCACCAAGGTGAACCAATGTATAGATCTTCAAATAATAACTTATAACTTCGCAGCTATTCCAAACTTTAGACATACCCAGATCATAACATTTATAGGATAAAACATGCATCAACATTAAGATCTAGCCCATCCATTATTAGATCAAAGAATGATAAGTCATTTTAGGTCTCATGATCCTAACCCAACATTATATCCAAAGGTTCACAAGATATTTCAGATTATATCATAACCATAGCCCTTACAACATAGAATATATTTCAGATAGAAGTATTCATAAAAAACCCTTTCACTTCCACACTTAGCCCTTTGATCTTCTCCTCCTTATATATTTTTAGTCTTTTTCAATACTGTTGGGCCACTAGTTTTCATTATTATTATCACTCTTTAATGCCTATTTTATCCATTTATACCATTCTTTATCACGTCATTTATCATGGTTTATCATATAATTCCATTTTATAATTATTTATGCTCTTATGGATAAATATTATTTCTTCTCCTTTATTTTTAATAAATTGATGATTATTATGCATGATTTTACCAATGATGGTTTATTAATAAATTTCTTGTAACATCACTCACCATTTTAGCCTCCAAGATATTTTCCAGATTACAGATTTGATCTCCAACTCATCATTAAATATTCCAACTCAGAAATTCATTATAATAAGAAGTGACATTTTTGCATTGGACGTTTCGGGCAAATGGAGAAGAATCTGGAAAATCCGAAACATGTGTTTTGTTCAGAACGGATTGAATTAGTTTTATAATGAACAATTTTCCCAAATTCTATCCATATTAAGAGAAACGGAAACTTCTTTGAAGACGTTTTTCTCAGATTCGTTGTTGTGGCCGGTTTCCAAACTATCTCAGTTGCAATACCAAATTCGACCTGTTCCTGTTGAATGTGGATGGAAAGATATTTAAGATATGATCTTGCTTATTAGTTTGTTTTGAACAATCTAATTTTGTTATGGGAATCATTTTGTAATCATCTATGTTGTAACTTCTCCCTGCTCTCTGTGTATTTAAATGAAAACAGAGATCAAAGAAGGGGATAATTAGAGATAGGATAGGATAAGATAGGAGGAGAGGGGATGATGGAGAGATTTAGCTTTTCGCTTGGGACCTCAATTATAATTTCAATATATAGAATGTTATTCTGAAGGAGATATTTCATTGTAATGAGGAGTGAATTTAATGTTTAATATATAATTTGCGTTGCTGGTCATTTAGATATTATGAAGTAGCTCGACAGTATTTGCTGGTGGCTAGGGACCGGTCTCTAGTGGATCTTACTGCTATTCCATGTTTGATACTTTTCCATTTCCTGTATGGTTATTCTATTTTATATCTTTGCATTTCCTGTGAGTTTATTCTATTTGATATCTTCTGATTCCCTGTGAGTTTACATCGCATCTAGTTTACTTTCCTTTATTCTGATCTCATGTACTTCACAACTTTGTCATTTGATTTCATTTATGCTCACTGCAGGTTGAATTAATTATAAATTTAGACATTTATTTTTGGTTGATTACAATAAGAGTGTGGTTAGTATAGAATCAACTGAAAGAGATTGGTTAATGCTACTAAATTCTCAGTTGATGTTATTTCCATTCGCATTGCTTAAAGTAGAACAGAGTGATTAATGTAGATCCAGCTAAAAGAGCCTAGTTACTGCTACAGTTCTCTCGGTTGATGTTATTCCCATTTGAATTGGTTTCTTAAGATTGGATTATGGTTTTGCTTGAGATTAAGTCCTGATGCTTAGATGTATTATTTCCCTCAAAAGTTACAAGCTTGAGATTTATGGTTTGATTTGTTTACTCTTAATAGATTATCTTAAATCATTACTCTCTAGATTTATAGCTTGAACATATTGTGTACACTCTTGGAATAAGAAGAATTGCCCGAGTTGATGATTAATGTGAGGTAATTATTAGTTTTAAAAGACAGCTTTTAGCACCCAACATTATGGCACTACTGCTGGGAAAGAATTGAGTATTAAAAACGGAAGGTAAGAACCTACGTAACGAGCAAGTAAAGTGCTTGCTCCTCTGCCCGCTTTTCAACACAATTCCATGGAAGTTGAAGTAGGTGTTTGATGTTTGCCTGTTGTGAAAGAATTGGGTATTGAAAATGGAAGGTAAGAACCTGCGTAACGAGCAAGTAAAGTGCTTTCTCCTCTGCTTGATTTTTAGCATAATTTCATAGGAAATTTAGAGGTAGAATTTTTGAAAAAAATCTCATAATTCCACTCAAGTGGTGATGTAAGCACCACGCATTTCACTAACCAATTGATAGGAACATTTGAAGGAGGAGCCTCAAGGAAACACATGAAGAACATATTCTATTATGGTAAGAAATGACTCACATTTCTACTTTTTAATTCCCTATCAAAGATCTAGGAGGAGTGACACAAATGCACATAATTCCCGCCATCTTCTCTACCAAATTTTCATGGTTTGGCAAACGAAGATCCAGATACATTTTTATTTGAGTTTGATGTACTTTGTAGAGGATATGATTATTGTACTAATGATCAAAGGTTGAAAGTGTTTCCTCTTACTCTAAAAGGAGCAACTCTCCGATGGTTCATGAGCCTAGGTGGGAACTGCATCCAAACATGGGAGGACATGAAGAACATATTCTTAAAGAAGTACCAAGACTACCACAAATCCAATGAATATATTTTTGATATGATACAAGGAGAAGATGAAAGCTTGGAGGACTATGTGGAGCGATTTCAATACAACCTTCAAAAATCAATGTATAAGTATTTGGAAAAGGATATCTTAAAAACACTCCTACTTAAAGGAATCAAAAATGATTTTTTAGAACTTTTAAATATGATAGGAAAAGGTGATGTTTTTCAGTTGTCATATGATGATGTTTGTAAATTGTGCATAAGGTATTTAAGAGGAATATCCAAGGCTGGTAAGAATTCTAGAGAATTTTCTTCTTTCTTTTCCAAATCTGCTACAAGAACAGGAGACATAACAGCTAAAATCAATGTTTTATTTGAAAATTTTAAAGTTGGTTTTATTAGCTCTCTAAATTCAAAATTGGATGTTTTGCAGGTTCAAAAAAATCAAGAAATTGAAGAAGTGTTTTTCCCTCATTACCGAAAGGAGCATTCCATAGATAGTTGTTTTTCTGTATTTAGGATGGAAGTAGCATATCAAAGAGATGAGGAATCTGCAACAAGGTCAAAACCATGGAAATCATGGCCTACAGGTATGGTTCAAAACACTTCCTCTCCATTCTCTTACTTGCATAATCCATTGGAATACTCATGTGTTAGGGTAGCCATGTCAATCTCAATATAACCACCACCAATCTTGTCTACAAGTTTGGCATGGTTCATCTTATGATTATATGACTACTCTCCCTCATCTTGTAGCACAAACACATCATCCATGTTCTTCACTAACTCTTCCACAACATCTTGCTTGCCTATCAAAATCATCCACTCAACCCAATCAACTACATCATCAAAATGCTCCATTCCGTACACAATTTCCTGCTCAACTCATTCCACACCCTCACCACAATAAACCAGTACAACATACTTATAGTGTTGAACTGCAAAATTTACCTACCCTTCCTACCCATTTTATCTCACATGCACCATTGGAGAAAACTTATATTGAGATTCAGAATGTTTCAAATCCAAAAATTGTAGAAGTTATGGAAGAAAATGAGGTTTCTTCTAGTCTGCATCAACAAGCCATTTTAAAAGCTCAAGAACTTCATGATATGATGGCTATGGGAAATCAAGAAAGTAAAGGATATATTGAAGATTGGTTTCACTCCATCATTTGTTTGCAGCATCACTCCATAATTCAACAATTTTTGACACCATCCTTTTAAGGGAAGTTGGCTTCTCATACCCTAATATTTATTAACATGCAATTTTCAAATTTGGGTATGTACATACTTGAAGATTTATTTCGAAAATGGTTTCACTGAAAGTACTCTTATATGTAATCATATTCATTTTTCAAATCCGAATAGGTTAGTGTAAAAAATAAAATAAATAAGGACATAAATAAATACATTTTGTTTTTATATAAAAATAGTTGTTTTTGTTGCAACACGTTGTGGAAATCAACATCATTGATAAATATTTTAATTTATTTATATATGTAGATGAATTATAATGAAAATAAAAGTTCTACAAACATTCATATTCATTTTTATCACCAATTTGGAAAAAATACTTGAATATCATATTTTTTGGCTTTTGAGCTTGATAAAATTTCTGAAAACAAAGCCGGGACAATGATGTTTTGAGGGACCAAAAGGGAATATTTTTAAAACCTGTTTCTATGTTAAGTATTCTTTGATTTCTAATTTCTAACCCAATTTTAATCACTCAATTTAGATTTGAAACGAAAAAGTTATAGCCAAAACATTGACAGGGTGTCTAGTAGGCAGCTTAGGAACAGAGTTAGGACAGTCAGTCTTTGGAGGCCTAAATGACTATATTTTTAAAACATATTTTTATCCTAAGTAGCCCATTATGTATAAAGTTCAACCCAATTTGAATCACTCAATTTTGATTTGAAACGAAAACTTTATAACCAAAACATTGACTGGGTGTCTAGTAGGCAGCTCAAGAACAGAGTTAGGGCAGTCAGTTTTTGGAAGCCTAAATGACTAAATTTTAAAAACCTATTTCTAAGGTATATTCTCCTATGAATATAGTTTACAAATCAATTTGAATCATTCATTTTTAATATCGTATGAGAAATTTATGACCAAAATACTGATTGTCTATCGTAAATTAACACTCTTAAAACTTTGTTTTTCCTGCTGTTCACTAGAGTATTTGACCCATCAATTCTTTTTGTTTTCAAAACCTGTTTCTATTAGAGATAAAAAAAAATGAATTTACTTTCATTTCCAATTTGAATCATTCGAATCCATCATCAAACGAAAAATCTATGCTTAAAATATCCACTATTGTTATAAGTGGGGAAATCGAAAGTGACTTTGTTATGCGGGTTGTTTTAAGTAAAATTGACATATAATACCATTGAATTTTTAAAACATGTTTCTATTGGTAATATATCTTTGAATTAGCTATCATTTTGCTTTTGAATCACTTGAATCAGACCAAAAACAAAGGAGTTGTGATTAAAACACTGCTGGTTAGTATGGTCGACCACTGCTTTCCCACAGGGGACAAATAAATTTTACTTTGTTATTTTTTTCCATGGATTTGTTTTATAGAGTAACTACTTATTAGTTTTTTGCATAATTGTTGTATTAGGGGAGCTTGATCACCTCTCTTCATCCATGATTTAATGTTTTATTGCAGGTAGATACTCATTTTTTTGTAGGTCTTAGGAGAATAAAGAAGGTCAATTTACGGACGAGCGATTATTGAAAGAAATTTTAATGAAACAAAGGAATTTCATCCAATTCATTACCTAATGGATTCATAATATAAGAAATGAAGAATTGAATTCCATTTTAATATTCATGTCACTGCTACCAAAACATTTTTCCAAGAGATCATTTTTTTCCATTGACAGATTGATATTCCCTTAGGAAATAACATCATAGCTATTGTAACTTAATTTATTTATTTGTATACTATTTTTTTTTTAAATAAAGTGTTGTTCTTTTTTTTATTTCTCTTATGTTTTTGTGTTTCAGGTGTTTCTTCCTTCAAATTGTAGTTTCCGCTCCATTGGCAATTGAATAATGAGGACCCCACGATGCAAGTTTCAGTTGCAGAAAGCGATCCTTCGGCAACTTCGTTTCTCTAAAAATTTATTTCTTTATTGTAAATATGATTGTTTTATGTGTTTTTCTCTATTTGTTTGTTGCTTTAAATATGTTTTCTTTTCTCTATTTTTCTATAAATGCAATTGCTTTTTCTTGTTTTTCTCTATTGCTTTTATTTCTTTTTATGATTTCCCTTCTGCTGTTTAGAGCAGTAAGGATGATTGATTATCTGTGTTTTTTCTCTTCCTATTTTCTTTGCTATTCCCTATAGGGAACAAATGTTGTTCCCTTCAAGGAACAACACTTTTTCGTGTGTTGATTTGCTGTTCCCTAGAGGGAACAGCTGTTGTTCCCTAAAGGGAACAACACTTTTTCTGTATGTTTTCCTTTGTTGTTCCCTCTAGGGAAAAACATGTTTTTCTGAGTATGATTTTTCTATTCCCTCCAGGGAACAACACTTTTTTTGAGTGTTTTTTTTTTGTTCCCTAAAGGGAACAACACTTTTCCGAGTGTTTTTTTGTTGTTCCAGGCTAAAGGGAACAACAATTTTTCCGAGTGTTTTTTTGTTGTTCCCTAAAGGGAACAACACTTTTTTGAGTCTTTTAGGGAACAACACTTTTTCTGAGTGTTTTTTGTTGTTCCCTCCAGGGAATAGCTATTGTTCCGTAAAGGGAACATCACTTTTTTCGAGTGTTTTTTGTTGTTCCCTCTAGGGAATAGTTGTTGTTCCCTAAAGGGAACAACACTTTTTTTGAGTGTTTTTTTTTATGTTCCCTCTAGGGAACATCTGCACACTTTTTTTGAGTGTTTTTTTCTTGTTCCCTCTACTATTCCCTAAAGTAACATCACTTTTTTGAGTGTTCTTGTTGTTCCCTCTAGGGAACAACACTTTTTCGAGTGTTTTTGTTGTTCCCTCCAAGGAACAACTATTATTCCCTAAAGGGGACAACACTTTTTTGGAGTGTTTTTTGTTGTTCCCTCAAGGCAATAACAATTTTAGAGTTTGTTGTTCCCTCAAGGGAACAACACTTTTTATCGAGTGTTTTTCGCTGTTCTCTCAAGGGAACAACACTTTTAGAGTTTTTGTTGTTTCCTCTAGGGAACAACTCTTTTTTGAGTGTTTTTTGAGTTTTTGCTGTTCCCTCTTGTTCCCTCTTTGGAAAAACATTTTTGCTTCTTGTGAAGTTTTGTGTGTTGTGAATAGCACCTCCTTCCTCTTGTGGGATTATTTCTAGTTCATCTCAACCACATTTTACTGATTCCCTTTCATGGCATGAAATACACTACTTCTATGAGGACAAGAATTATGGATTCTATTGAAGTAAGTTAATATCATTTACGTTATGATTTTTAACATGACAGCTTCTGGATGAGAGATTCTTTTTAATAAAATGGACACAATTATTTATATACTACTTTATTGCATTGTTTTATGATGTACATGATATTGATTGATCATCTTAATACCATGCTGGTTCCACCCTTCCTGGTTATAATCTTCTCTGTCTGTAATAAATGAGATTATAGGTATATTTTTTTCTATTGACATCTTCAACTTCTTCCACCATTCCTACTCTTAAGGAGTACTAAGCCTCTCTTTATTTATCATAAAAATGTGTAATAACAACAAAATTTTGTTTGCAGATGGAGGATAGCGGGTCTCATTAAGAGCTAGCCTACCATGTTCATAAGGTTGTAACAAAGTGACATTCCCATTATGGCCACCATACCAGGGTTATGATCCATTGGATAGCCAAAATATCCTTGGAACAGGAGGTCTCATCACGAGCATCCTGATCACTTTTGCTACATCTCCGTGAATGGCAGTGTGGTTATCTAGTTACCATGCCAGCACATTGATCTCTTCTGTAGAACAACATTGGAACTCTCCATTTATAAATTGAGGATCTTGGCTCATATGGGTTAAAAAGCAACCCTACTGAGGCTATGGATGCCTGGTGGTAGTAGAGGCTCTGCTTATGGTATTTAAATTATATATTATCGTCAATTATTACTATAATACCCTTTTCTTATTCTCTCTTTTTATCGGAGAAGTTATTTCTTTAATTTTTCCTTGTTTTGAACCTTTACGCATGAGAAATTGTTTTCTGATCAATCACATCATTCTCGGCTAGAATACCGTCAACAAAACATTTTTTTGGCATACTATTGTCCTTTTTATTTTTCACATAACTTATCATTGATCCAAAGCGTCCTATCTCTTATTCATAACTATTTTTACACACTCTGCTCTCATTATAACCATACCGCTTGCCGTCCTATCATTGATATGTGTATTGTGCTTCATTTACTACCATACTATTCATTCCCTTGTATTTCCACCAGAACAACACTTTTCCTATGCTTTATGGTCATGAACGCCCTTTTCCAATTGGAGGGGGAAGGTTATTCAAAAGTTTTTTCTGATTGAAATTTTTTCATGCAGCTTATCTATTGCTATTCAAAACTAAAATTTTTGCATGCAACGTAGTGATTTTTTTACAGGAGAACAACAAGTATGGGGGAAACTCTATTCACAACAAGGCCACACTATTGCAACTAACAGAAGAGGCTCGAGAAACTTGCGAACGCGGACAATTGTTCCGACATGATGTGCTTGCCTGGATTCCACCTTTTGCATCACTTTCAATATCAACTTAGCCTACATCAGCTTCAACAAATGCCAGTCCATACATGTCATTCCACATTTTTTCGGAGGTAAAACTTGAGGTAAAATAGCATAATTTTCTGATTTATTACAAATTTAGGAGAATTTCATGAAAATCCATTGAGCATTATTTATCATCATTCATTCCACATCTTTACCACTTCCCATTTTTCAAAGACATAGATTATTGCAGTTTGGGGGAGTGTTCATTTCATTTATTTATTTATTATGACCATGCCATTAATATTCTTTATCAACCATTGATCTTCTTATTCATTCTCAACACCTCCCTTATTCCATGTTGTTTTACACCAAGCATAGATTTCAACAGATGGTAGCAACCACCTCAATTTGTTTTCTAGCATTGCATGAGGGCATGCTAATTCTCCAGTTTGGGGGAGGAATTGCTACACATGATGGATGTTTTCTACTTTCTTTCTCATTTAAGGCATACAATTTTCTTTTTATACAGTGCAGAAATTGATTTGCATATATATTTAAAACTATGAACTAAATTCTTGTGATTTTTGGATAACAAAGAGGTATCATTAAAATACACAAACCCAAAAAATTTCAAGTTAAATTAGTTCATAAAATTTCAGAAATCATGCATTGTCACCTAGAACCATTTTGTTTATATCTTATGATCCGTGCATCAAAACAATCTGATTTTTGAATCATAGAAATATTAATATAGTAGAAATCTACTTGCAAAATTTCAGCAAAATCTGGTTTGTAGTTTTTGAGGAAATGGTTAACGAAGTTTGTTGTTACTTATATCATATTTCACTGCAACTTCATATACATATAGTTGAAAATCAATGTAAAAATTGTTACGCCTTCATCAACATTGCTAAAATTGAATATTCATTATTTAAGGAAGAATTCATTTGTTCCATCCATTGCATGAGTTGGGATGAACAATTTTTGTATTATTGCTTGGTTAATACAAAGTCCTTGGGTTGCATGAGGATATGCAATATATTCCGTTTGGGGTATGTTGGGCCACTAGTTGTCATTATTATTATCACTCTTTAATGCCTATTTTATCCATTTCTACCATTATGTATCACGTCATTTATTATGGTTTATCATATAATTCCATTTTATAATTATTTATGCTCTTATGGATAAATATTATTTCTTCTCCTTTATTTTTAATAAATTGATGATTATTATGCATGATTTTACCAATGATGGTTTATTAATAAATTTTTTGTAACATCACTCACTATTTTAGCCTCCAAGATATTTTCCAGATTGCAGATTTGATCTCCAGCTCATTATTAAATATTCCAACTCAGAAATTCGCTGGAATAAGAAATGATAGTTTCACATTGGATGTTTCGGGAAAATGGGGAAGAATCTGGAAAATCTGAAACATGGCTTTTGTTCAGAACGGACCGAATTAATTTTTCTATGAAAGGTTTTCCCAAATTCGGTCCGTATTAAGAGAAACAGAAGGTTATATGAAGTCGTTTTTCTCAGATTCACTGTTGCGGCCAGTTTCCAAATTATCTTAGTTGCAATACCAAATTCAACCTGTTCTTGTTTAATGTGGAT
The DNA here is from genome assembly GCA_031772625.1 of Pinus tabuliformis. NCBI lineage: Eukaryota > Viridiplantae > Streptophyta > Pinopsida > Pinales > Pinaceae > Pinus > Pinus tabuliformis. The sequence continues at coordinate 1,078,626,367 of CM062818.1, forward strand.
GGAAAGATATTTTAGATATGATCTTGCTGATCAATTTTTTGTGAACAATCCATTTTTGTTATGGGAATCATTTTGTAAGTTGTAACTTCTCCCTGCTCTCTGTATATTTAAATGAAAACAAAGATCAAAGAAGGGGATAATTAAAGATAGGATAGGATAGGAGAGGAGAGGATAAGAGGAGAAGGGATAATGGAGAGATTTAGCTTTTTGCTTGGGACCTCAATTATAATTTCAATATACAAAATGTTATTCTGAAGGACAAATCGCATTGTAATGAGGAGTGAATTTAATGATTAATATATAATTTTCGTTGCTGGTCATTCAAATATTCTGAAGTAGCTCAATAGTATTCGCTGGTGGCCAGGGCTCGGTCTCTGGTGGATGTTACTGCTATTCTCTGTTTGATACTTTTACATTTCCTGAAGGTTATTCTATTTTATATCTTTGCATTTCCTGCGAGTTTATTCTGTTTGATATCTTTTGATTTCCTGTGAGTTTATGTTGCAGTTAGTTTACTTTCCTTTATTCTGATCTCATGTACTTCACAACTTTGTCATTTGATTTCATTTATGCTCACTGCAGGTTGAGTTAATTATCAGTTAAGACATTTATTTATGGTTGATTACAATAAGAGTGTGATTAGTATAGAATCAGCTGAAAGAGATTGGTTAATGCTACTAAACTCTCGGTTGATGTTATTTCCATTCGCATTGCTTAAAGTAGAATAGAGTGTGATTAATGTAGATCATCTTACTGCTACAGTGTTCTCAGTTGATGTTATTCCCACTTGAATTAATTGCTTAAGATTGGATTGATTTTTCTTGAGATTAAGTCCTGATGCTTAAATATATTATTTCCCTTAAAAGTTACAAGCTTGAGATTTATGGTTTGATTTGTTTACTCTTGTATTGAATTTAATAGATTATCTTAAATCATTACTCTATAGATTTATAGCTTTCACATATTGTGTACACTCTTGAAAAAAAAGACTTATGCAGGTTGATAATTAATGTGAGGCAATTAGGAGTTGTAAAAGACACCTTTTAGCACCCAACAGATACCTTAGACCAAAACAACAGTTAGAACCTATGGTATTCTTAAACAGGATCAAGTAACTATTATCTGTTCAATATTCTGGGATAATGCCATGGTATGGACTCTTGGTATTAATTAACCTTAATTTTCCATTCCATACATGCTTTTCTTCTTGTGAATGTGTGTGCATACATATACGTGCCTTTTGTTTTGTGAACCCGCTTGTATATGTTATTTGGACTAGGGGAACCATCATATACAACTTAAAACATTATTTTCTTCAATTTCTTGATTATGATCTATAGTCCTTTGTCCCAACATCTTGTTCTTCTGTACCATTACCCTGTTACCTCTAAATTGACTTGTTACAATGTGAGTTGTCCTTTATCAAATCTGAACTGACCTATGAGTGTGTTGCCATCAAGGACAACACCCAGTGTACCATAATGCCAACATATGACTGGACAAGTATACATTAATAAACAAGGAGGATAATTTCAATGTAAAGTTTGGAAACTTCGAATTAAAATTCACAACCATTGAAGCAGAACAACAAAGAATGGATGATCAATAATGGTCTAAAGTTTGGGATCCAGGAGGAGTTTATCCAATCTATGAAGATATATGGTCAGGAGGCCATGATTTTATTTTACCTGGGGAGTTTGATGTTGGTGCATCTAACCTAGGGTTTAATGTTTACTAAAGGAGTTAGTTTCCTAAGTTAGGATTTAATTATATATTGTATTTTCCTATAGTTTTAGGAGAGTGAAAATTATTGTAACTAGGAGAAAGTTTGAGAGTAATTTGGAAAAGTTGAGAGATTTGAGGGTTAGTTATATCTTATCTAGAGATAAGGGATAAGGTGATAGTTTTTATGGATCGTGAGAGATATTGTGGGAGTTTGTTTAGGATCTATAACCTAAATTGGGTTCAAATCCACTTGTATAAATCTAGGTGAGCCCATGAGGCATGTAAGTGGGTGAGAGAGAGGAATGAGAGGCAAATGATTAGGCCAATAGTTATACTGTAAATATTTCATTTATTAATGAATTATTTCTGAGATTTTATGTGCATACATATTGTGTGGTTTTCAGAATTATGTTGAGTGTTCATTTTTAAGTTGCAGGTCCTATGGCTTGTGGCATTAGAGACTATATCATAAAAACTAAAAGTAGTTGCATTACTACCTATGGAAACCACCAAAATATCCCATGAGTATGGTAAATAGCACAACAAACTGATATACTTATATTCTTTTGAAATATTAATATCAATAAATAATAATAACCTTACCACAACATTAAAGGTGATTTAATACTCTTTCACCGAGTCTCCATCCTTCATCCTTAGGTTATACAAATTTTTCCATAAGAAAAATTTATTCACCAAGGTCTTACATTGATACAAAGTCCTACTGTCACTACTACAACACCCTCAAAAATTTCTCTACATTTTAATTTTGGAGGCTACTATCATTGTCATATCTAGAGTCACTTTTATTATCAAATGTCATTTCATGTTATTCAATGTATGTAAAGTGTCTTTGAATGGTCTCAAGTGTCACCTCATTGATTAAAACATATTTTAGTGTATATTGTGGTGATAACATCTTTGTTGTCTGAGCTAGGTGGATCTAGAAATAGAAGTGGACTTGAAAATAGCTCAAACACAAATCATACAATGGAAGTAAAATTAGGACTAGATCATAATGCTCGTTGCTTTGATTTAGACGGTGTGATCGACACTCAAATCCGAGTTCATATGCTCAAGTTATAGCTGGTCAAAGTTATGGTCAAACTTGGCCAAGTGGCACTCACTAACGAGGCAAAAATTTGGCAGAGGGGTGGCACACGGAAAACGGTTGTCGGAAAAGGTGAATTTGTCACCTCCTTGATTCATCTAGTAACCCTTAATTTCTGGCAGAATTTTTTAACTATATGGTTAACAAGATAAAAAAGTATATAATTTTGGGGGTGCAGGCTTCCACCCCTGCCACCCTCCAACGTACCCAGCAAATATTATATATAGTGAATAACCATAGTCAAATATGACGAAGAGGGCCACCTCGGTCAAACGAACGACATTTATATATGTTTAAACAATGGTTATCAAATGGAGGGGAGCCGATGAGGGTCGAATGTGCCCAACCCGAGTGCGTCGAACTGCCAATTGGGCAACCGCGTATATATATTTATATATTATCAAAACCACCAGATATATTAAAACTCAAGCCATTGATTCAAACAAAAATGATGATCCATATATGGGGTGTGGTGGGGTTTTAACCCTATCCACCCCCAACAAACCCACCATTGCCACCAATGGGCCAATTAACCAAACTTTGTTAAGTCCACCGAAAAAATTATATAAGAATCCATTCATGCCATTCGATTGGACTAGCGGTGAAGTAGAATAGTGGAACCTTGAGCGGCTAGGAGGGCAGAAACCATGAGTGAGGGATCTGCTAATATGCTGAAAGGATTCCCTTAGAGGGCTAGAGGTACGAGTGTCACAATTTGACAAGTTTATAGTCATCTTTGCACGTTTTCATGCCATGAATCCAACTGCATAGTCCGTTTCTCCAGCTAAGGTCTTTGTTTTTCATCTATGACAAAGATTGGAGGTATAAGGGTTATTTTTGTAAAGCTTCTTGTAATTCATTTCTTTTCTGCCATTTAATGAAAGAAGGCCTCCCCACTTTGAGAAAGGCCCAGAGACGTAGCCCAAATTGGGTGAACTCCGTAATCAAATCATTTGTGTGGATTTGATCTCATGGTTTCTTTATTATTTCCACTTCTTTTCCTTGTGTTAATTTACTTGGTTAATATGCTCTTTCATGTGCAATTCTGTATGCATCCTTGAAGTTAAAAGATTTGGATCAAGTTTGGTACCAGATCAGGTCTTCTTGATGCGAGTTGCACGAGTGAATGATAACCAGGAACAAGCTCCAAAGAGGAGAAGGAAAACTTAAATCCTTTGATATTGAAGCAGGGTGTGCACCACGAAGATGGAACATGGAAGATGAGGAAGCTCAAATGGAGGAAGATCAAAATTATTGTAAGATCTTCTTCACCATGGTAGAAAAAGTTGACAAGTTGTTTGCAAAGTATGAGAATAAAATCAATCCTGAGAAGAAAGAGTTAGATGACCATGCATTGGTAAATCATGAAGGTCGAAGAGAAGAGCCTCCTGAAATTCCCTCTCCATCCTCTACTGACAATTCTTCTTCTTTTCTTCTCATCACTCTAATAGGCATCATAGAAATACATCTACGAAGCCTTTTTAAAGCTATATGTAAAGTTTGAATTTCCAACATATAATGGAGAATGTAATGCAGAAAAACTAAACAATTGGATTAGATAGATCAATGTTTATTGCTAGATTCAATAGATTTAGGAAGATGAGGCAAAGATCCAATTAACATCTCTTTGGCTGAGTGGCACTACTCTCGTCTAGTGAAAGAGTAAGTTGTAGAAAGGCAACAAAAACTTGGGTGATCTCCTTTCTTCTTGGTCCAATTTTGTTTCTACATTAAAAGATTAGTTTTATCCTTTGGGTTATCGACAAAAGGATTTAATGGAATGATAATATATAAGGCAAGGAAATGTTCAAAATGTACAAAGCTTCATTGAAGAGTTTAGAAAACAAGCATTGAATTTGGGCATTTCACTTGATTCACTATAAACTATAACAAAGTATATTGGTGCTTTACATAGTTACATCGGGCATTCTTTGTTATTATTTGAGCCTAGTACTATTGATGTGGCCAGTGTGAAGGCCATTCACCTTGAAATTAGGGGCAAGAATTATAAATAAGAGAAACCGAATAAATCATATTTTAAACCTTATAATGGCAAGTTCAAAGGAAAAGACAAGGGAAAGGACATAAGGAAGCTACAACCAAGAAAGAGGAAGGAGCAAAGCCATCTTGCACACATTGCAAGAAGGAAGGCCATGATGATGAAAACTATTGGAAGTTTCATATAGAGTTTAAACCAAAGATATTTGGTGGGAACAATAAGCAAAAGATGGTGGAAACCGCACAACATGACCTTGGATCCAATTATGGTGATGAGACACTGATCACAGCAGTGGGAAAACAAGGTACTCTTTCCCTTCATGCTAATGAAAATTATGAGTTACATGCAAGTACAAGTTCTTCAAATGAGCCTCTTGTTAAAGAATGAAAGAGAATTGAATTGTTCCATATTAGAGTCATAATGAAACATACTATAGCGGAAACCTTGTTTGATCTTGGTTCACAAGAAGATTTGATTTTAGAATCCTTGGTTAAAAATTCAGGATTAGAGATGAAGCCTCATCCAAAACCCTACCCTCTTAGTTGGGTGTGTGATAAAGAAAAATTACATGTAACCAAGTAGTGTAGATATAGACTTGTGATTGCATCCAAACTAGTAGATGAGGTTGATCTTGATTTTGTACCCTTGGATATCTGTGGTATTGTATTGGGGAGTCTATATTTGTATCGCATGAGATCAATTTCATTTCACCATGAAAACAAGTATCATCTCACGAAAGATGAGGTGGAATACATTGTTAGAGCTTATCACGCCAAAATCAGTTCCAATCTTGTAAGTGCAGGTCAGATGAAGAGATTGATTAATTCTAGCAAAGGGCACATGCTCATAGTTGTGAGAGTAAAATATGTTGAGACATCTAAAGATTTCCAAGGTTTTGATCCCACTCATAAAAAGGATTTGTATGAAATTGTTTCTAACTATGATGGGATTTTTTAGGAACCAAGTGGGTTTCCTCCAAAGCATGAGATGCAACATGAGATTCACTTGCAGTAGGATGCTCCTTTATTCAACATTGGTATCTATAGGTTGTCAACCATTGAAATGGAGGAGATAAAGAAACAGGTATAGGAATTTCTGAACCAAGGGGTCATAAGGCCAAGTTCTTCTCCATGTAGGTCGCCTATCATGTTGGTGCTAAAGAAGCATGAAAAATGGAGGATGTGCATATATTACATGGCACTCAACAAAATAATGGTGAAGAATCAATACCCTTTCCCTTGCATCGATGATTTATTAGATCAGTCAAAAAATGTTGTCTATTTCACAAAACTAAACTTGCACAATGGTTATCATTAGGTCAGGATTGCAGAACAAGACGTATGGAAGATTGCATTCAAGACAAGACTGGGGTTGTTTGAACGGTTGGTAATGCCATTCAGACTATGCAATTCTTCAACCACATTCATGAGGGTGATGAATGATATTTTCAGGCCTTTTCTTGATGATTTTGTACTTGTGTATATTCATGACATTCTTGTTTACAGTAGGCAATGGGATGATCATGTAAGTCATGTTAAAAAAGTGCTTGATATCTTGCAAAATTAATTTTTTTATGTCAAAATGTCTAAGTCTGAGTTTGGGAAGACCTCTTTGGTTTACTTGGATCACAATGTTGGTGGTGGAAAATTGAAAATAGATTCTTTTACAATTGATGTGATTGTAAAGTGGCCCAAGCCACCAATTTTACAGTGGCTTGTAGATTTTTGGGTGCAATACACTACTAGAGAAGGTTCATTTCCAACTTCTCTGTCATTGCATCACCTTTACATGCATTGACAAGTGTGAAGAAAACCTTTCAGTGGGGAGAAAGTAGCAGAAATCCTTTGATAAACTAAAAGAGAAGATAAACACTGCACTAGTCTTGGCCTTACCGAACCTCCAACAGCCTTTTGAGATCAAAACTGATGCCAGTGGATACACCATGGAAGCAGTATTGATGCAACAAAGGAAACCTGTATGTTAACATTCAAATAAATTCTCCCAAGTTATTGTGAACTATCCCATATATGATAAGGAGTTGTATGCCTTGCTTCAAAGCGTGAAGAAGTGGAAACACTATCTAATAAGCAAAGAGACCATCATTCACACAGATCACCGACCCTTGCAGTACCTCCAATTGTAAACCAAGCTTCAACAAGAACGTCATTTTAGATGGATGGGATTCCTTTAGCAGTTTCACTTGGTAATAAAATAAAAGAAGGGCACTAGCAACAAAGTGGCAGATATGCTTTCTCGCCCTCCTATTTTTGCATCTATAGTTTTGCAAAATGACTCTTTATCTTTTGAAAGTTATGTTGAACAATATGTTGATGATGATGACTCTAAGGAGATTTATGCAAAGCTGAATCATGGATCTCAGGTGGAAAATTACCATTTACAGAGAAATTTGTTGTATTGTCTTGGAAAAATTTGTATCCCCACCAATGAACAAATACATGTAATTGGAGAGGCACATACCTCTCTTGTGTCAGGTCATTTTGGTGTAGGGAAAAATTTGTGTCATTTGCAAAGGTTGTGCTACTACCCTCACATGAAAAATGTTGTGACTTGATATGTAAAGCGATGTGTGTTGTGTTCAGTTAGCAAGCTCACCAATAAAAAATTGGGGTTGTACACACCACTCCTTGTTCTGAGTCATCCATGGAAAGTGTGTCGATGGATTTTGTAGGTGATTTACCTTTGTCTAAGAGAGGTCATGAATATTTGAATGTTGGTGTGGATTGACTTAGAAAAATGTGTGTATTAATGCCTTGTAAAAAGCAGGTCATTGCAGAGCAGGCTTCTCATCTATTTTTTCAATTTGTATGGGTCCACTTTAGGCTTCCCATATCCATTGTGTCTGATCGATACTCTCGCTTTCTTGGAGAGTTTTGGACGAGTTTGTGGAGAATGATGGACACCAAGTTGAAGAGGAGCACAAAATTTTATTCGTAGACTAATGAAAAAATAGAGGTTATCAACCGCATAGTGGTACACTTACTCCAAGGCTATTGTGTCAAGCATCCCAAGTTGTGGGATGAGCATCTTCCTTATGTACAACATGCATACAAACGGGCAATGCATTCATCCACTCGGAGCTTACTATTCAAGAAATTATTTGGATATTTACCAAAGGATCCCTTAAACATGGTCTTTGGGAGAGATGAAGATTCCAGTGGGAAAGATGTCAGGGAAAAAGTGTGGAAGTTCATTTAGTGGATTTAGATGATTCATCAAGGAGTGTAGGAGTAGTTGGAGAAAAGTCAAGCTCAATACAAAGACTGACATGAGAAGCATCGAGTTGATCATTGATTCCAGGTTGGAGACAAAGTGTGGATCCATATTAACAAAGACATAATAAAATGGGAAGGAAAGAAGTTGAGACCAATTCAATATGGTCCATTCACCATATTAGAGAAGATAGGAGATAATTATTTTCATCTCGATTTGCAAGCATACATGTATATGTACTTAGTGGTGAACATTGAAAACTTACAGCTTTATGAGCCTCCGTTTATCATGGACATCGAAGAAGTTGGACAGGTTCCTACAATGGATGATTTTGGACCACAATACTTGGACAACATACCAGAGGACATCATTCTTGACAAGAAGACCAAGACTTCATGATGGGGAGATGTGGAGTATCTTTGTATTGGTTTCAAAGGAATGTATCCAAGTAAGGCTCGATGGATGGAAAAGGAGAAAGTGAGGGGGAAATTTCGTCACTTACCAATTGACTGATAAAGCTTTTTGAGGTCTAAAATCTCATTAGTGGGGAGGAATGATCTAGGTGGATCTAGAAATAGAAGTGGCCTTAAAAATAGCTCAAAAATAAAAATCATCAGTTGGAAGTGAAACTAGGACCAGATCTTAGTGCTCATCACTCTAATTCCAATGGTTCAAACGGCACTCAAATCCAAGTTCATATGCTCAAGTTATAGTTGGTCGAAGTTTTGGTTAGAGTTTTCCAAGTGGCACTCACTAATGAGGCAACAATTTGGTGAAGGGATGATGCACGAAAAACTATGGTGGGAAAAGAAAAATTTATCGCCTCCTTAATTTATCCAGTAACCCTTAATTTTTGGTGGAATTTTTTTAACTATAGAGTTAAAAAAAATAAAAAAATAATTAAGTTTGGGGGGGTTAGGCTGCCACCACCAAAGGACCCAACAAATATTATATATATATTGATTGACCATAGTTAAATGTGGCAGTCGGGCCACCCACGATGGACCTGCCTGACCAGCGATCAAACAGATGGCATATATATCTGTTTAAACAACGACTATCAAATGAAGGGGAGCTGTCGAGGGTCGAACCCACTTGACACAGGTAGGCCAACTCACCAATCAAGTGACCCTATATATATATTTGTATATTATACAATCCGTTGACTATATTAAAACTCAAGCTGTTGATTCAAACAAAAATGATGATCCATATATGGGATGTGGTGGGGTTTGAACCTGGTTCGCCCCCAACAAACCCGCCATTGCCACCAACGGGCCAACGAACCAAACCTTGTTAAGTCCACCCAAAATTTATATAATAACCCATTTGTGCCATTCGACCAGATTGGAGGAGGAGGGGACTAGTGGATCCCTGAGTGGCTAGAGGGCCTAAACCATGAGCGAGATATCTGCCAAGATGTTGAAAATATTCCCTGAGAGGGCCAGAGGTGCTAGTGTCAGAATTTGACAAGTTTATAGTCATTTTTTCATGTTTTCAGACCAAGAATCCAATCGTGTAGTATGTTTCTCTAGCTGAGGTCTATATTTTTCTTCCATGACAGAGCTTTGGGGTAGGGCCATTTTTGTAAGTTGCTTGTAATTCATTTCTTTGCTGCCATTTAATGAAAGAAGCCTCCCCACTTTGAGCAGGGCCCAAAGACATAGCCCACATTGGGTGAACTATGTAATCAAATCATTTGTGTGCCTTTGATCTCATGGTTTCTTTATGATTTTGCTTCTTTTCCACGTGTTAAGTTACTTGGTTAATATGTTTTTTATACAATTTGTTAAAAGTTAAAAGATCTGGATCACAGTCGCACACACTTCACTCATTATACTTGGGCAATGTGTATAAAGTGGTGTTTCAATGAATATTTACCATTTTTGAAGTTTGTCTAAGTTTTATTGATGATTTAGTGTGCATCGCACTTGGTTCTATGTCTAAACTCATCCTGTTCACCACTCACCCTATATCTTAGACTCAAACATTTTTTTGGTTCAAAGTGAACTCATTAAGGGTAAGAGTGTACTCTGAATGAGGAATCCTTCATTGTTCGAAAGTGCACCATGCACTCTCCAAGAGCACTAGGTGCACTCCTCAATCCTCTTTCCCCTTCCTTACTCCGAGTTGTGCCCTTCAAAAAACAAATTCTTCCTTGAGTGCACTCCTTCATGTCGAAGAAGTGCACCTTCCTTGAGCTCATAGGCACACCCTAAAGGCCCTAAGATTCACCCTTTAGTCTTCCCTAATGCACCATGCCCCCTCTTGGACTCTTTGACTGCATGAGCGCAATCCAAAGTAATGAACGACCAACCTTCAGCCTTCAAGAGTGCGTCCTGTCCCCTCATGGGCCTCTTGAGCACATGAGCACACCTTGAAGGCATAAATATTTCATCCTTCAACCTTTAGGAGTGCACCCTATGCCCTCCATCACTTTCTTGAGAATACAATGCATTTGGGAAGCCCAAATATTTCCCCTTTGTCCTTCGGACTTGTGCCATGCACCCTGCCTTGATTGTCTTCTTCCTTTGAGAACATGAGCACATGATGAAGCCCCAAAGCCTCTCCTCTTCAACCCTTTAGCCTTTCAAAGTGCACCCATGTGCCTTGAAACCCATTTTGTTCTTCTTGGGTTCACCAGAAAGGTGTAAACAAAAAATATTCATGAAACATGGTAGAATAGGATATTTTTAGGTTGATGGTTTCTCGTCATGAGTGATCTACAGATACTTGTGTTTCAAAAACATTATGGCAAGCACATATGAGGAAGATCCGGAAAGGAGGAAAAAAAAAGGAAGCTTGAAAATAATGAAGAACATGCTTGAATCTTGATGATCAAAGCAACCACAAAAACTCCATTAAATCAAAGAACCTTTAGAGGTTAAGGACATCAACGATTGAAGCTGCTCTAAGAAAAGAGATAGAACTGGAAACAATGTCACCACTAGAGAATGTCCATGTCATTAGTCACTATTAGTCCCAGTCATCAAATATAGTGACATGTGAAGTCTCATCACATGATGATGTATTGTTGTAATCATTGTAAAGACAAATAAGTGGAATTCCAAGAGTCATGTATGAACTAAAGAGTCATGGAAGTCCAAAAGACATGTAATATCAAAATAAATATATAATTCCAAAATTCATTTGGAATCCCAAAGGTTGTATAATTCCAAAGGTCACAAGAAGTTAGAAATTCAAGGGTCATCCGAGATGTGAAAGGTCATTCCTCAAGTTATAAATAGATCCCCATTTCTCATGTAAAGGAATTTTAACCTTGGCTTCTCCCATAAGGAATTAGAGAGACAAAGTTAGTACTTTTGGGGAGCAAGTAGTGGCTCTAACGCTCCACTATTGGAGTTAGTGGTGTTCATTGCATTTTGTATCTTGAATTTTTCTTAATATTGAAGCCTTTCAGGAAAACATGTTTTCACACATGGATTGTGAATGTTTTTATGATTATTCTTTGAATTTTTATGGTTCATGTTTTCTTCCATTATTAGTAGATTAATTGAACTATTTTTGTTACTTTGGTGCTCCTTGTTGGAAATGTGTTGTTATGCTATAATGATCATCACATCTTTGTGAAATATTTCACTTGAAGTTAGATGAGTCTTTCTTATTTGCGTGTGTCTCCATTAGGGTAGTAGTATTACTTCTCTCTTTGAGGCTCACTTAATATCTCCCTCCATAGTAGAAGAACCTTGACACATCGATAATTGAACATTCACAAGGAATACTAGATTGCTCATTTGAAAGGACAATTGCACTTCTCTCTCATGATGACAACTAAAGCTAATGCACATATTTAAGTAAAAACATAGCCAAGACATATTCCAGATGGGGCTCCTACACCAAACGGTGTAGGGTCTAGTTGGGACCTTGAATCAGGGAGATCCCCTGTATGTTGGCGGTATCTAGCACTATCAAAATTTGAGCGTTAGAAGGAGGGTGGCTAGTTTTTTTATGGCTGATAACTCTACACATCCAAATCATTCTTCATCTAGAAAAGGTAGCAACATTCTGAGCATGGTTCCAATTCCTGAAGCAGGAGAATCTTCTTGACCTAACTCAGAAACAACTTGTGAGGTTACTTACAAGTAGATCCAAGAAATTTTACCTATAACCCATCGGTTTTCGAAGGCTATCAAATTAATTCACGGAGCACAAAATCTTCCACATTTTCTAAAGAAGATACAACTGGTACCAATATCTTGGCTTTTATAGTGGAAGATTTGGTCTTTACTACTATTGAGGAGTTGGTAGAATTCACAAATGATACAAAACATCAAGATCATCTTCCACCCATTAATGAAGGATAGGATGGTGGCACATTTTTTCTTTCTGAAGACCTCTTTGATAGATTAGATGGTGAATATTCCTTATATTTTGATAAGGAGGAAGAGAACATAGACGAGAACATGGATGGAAGGGATTTGGATTGGATGACCCAAGGTATTCTTGCTCTATAGAAAATTTTCATAAGATTCCAAGATATTTGGAAAAGATGCTCTCAAAGTATGATTTGGATAAGAAGACGAAGGTAGAAGACCATCTCGATGACTTTTACTTGCATTTACAAATGTTGTAGGTGAGTTATGATGATGTTTCACATAGGATTTTCCCTTATCCATTAGAAGTCTAAGAGACATCATGGTACTATAGTCTGGCCATTAATTCACTAGTACAAATGGGGCCACAATCTGATGGCTATTAGTCAGATATGAAACTTATTGGTGTTGGCTATCTGACACATTAGTGTTTATCAGGTCGTCGCTAGAATTATATCAAATACTCGAAATTTTAGTGACTATCGGATATGTGATGATACAATTATCGATTTTCTAACACATAAAAACGTTGAAATGGTCATTAAAAAGATGATGTTTATAGGTTAGTTTTGTGATGCTACATAATTGTCAAATATTTGACGGTTCTAGTGTCAAATATCTGACAAGTTTCACACCAGTCCGCTATTGGCTATTCAACACATAGTTCATTTTGTCTGATGGAAAAAACTGACGTTGAGGCATCGAGTACTCGACAGAATAAGTAAATTGTTCGACAAAATTTTTGTCTCTCAGATGCTTTCAAAGCAACGGTGACGCGTTGGATATGTGACGGATATTCGACACATAGGTCATTTTGACCAATAGGAAAAAATGATGTTGAGGCATCAGTTAATCAACGAAATAAGTAAATTGTGCAACAAAAGTGTTTTTGCTTCAACGCTTTCAAACCGATGGTTAAATGCCAGATAGGTGATGTAAGGGAGTTCTATTTGACGAGAGTGTTAAGGTACCAATGTTTCCTTCCGTTGGTCTGGTCATTGAGTATCCGATGAGTACTCCAACTGGATTATATATACTATATTAATTCGCTCCCTTATACATTCAGTTCTTACAACAGACTCATTCACTCCCTTATACGTTTTTTTCATGTCATTGCATATGGTTTTCGCATAGATTGTGAGTTTTATTGGTGGCTTCACTCCCTTATATAGTTTTGGCATGTCATTGCATATGGTTTTCACTTAGACTATTTTTTTTCTCGGTGGCTTTGCTCCCATACGTTTTTGGCATGTCATTGCATATGGTTTTTGCATAGACTATGAGTTTTCTTGGTGGCTTCTCTCCCTACATTCGATTCAACGTGTACAACTTTGTGAAGATATGAATCAAACAACAAGTCCTCTCCTTTATTTTATTGGTTATTACTCCCATTAGACACTAGTTTCCTACATATTTTTAAAGGAAACAACAACATTGGTATGGTGACATAGTTGGTATGTAAGTGTCTTCCAATATAATAACCAAAATAAAGCATCTCATCTTCATCATAAATGGACTATATAGAGAGATACATTACAAGCATTGCTAGATCATATTACAAACAACCAAGTATTTATGATAAGCCAACATCTAAGCAAAAACATAAGCACAATCCATGTTGGTATCATCAAATATGTTATTAATGTACCAAAATTGTACTATGAAACATTACAACCATAAATTAAAATCCATAAAAGATCAAAATTTTATTATTATTTGTCCTAACAAAGTATTAAGATTCAAGAAATGGTTGGACTTCAAATGTGGAATATCACTTTTGTATATCAGTTTTCTCCACATAGACCACAAGTTGGTCAGACTGATCCCACTTGGATTCCAGATAAGTGGCTCCTTTGGTGGACAAGTAGCTTTGTCAATAAACAATAACCAAAAATAAGCATTACTCTTTTAACACACTAAGACAAATATAGCAAGCTTGTAAATATAGGTAGTCCCTTGGTGACTTTCATGAATGGAGGTACTCGTTTATATACTCCACCTTTATTTTTTATCACATATCATGGTTCATAATTCACTTGGTTTCAATGGAAATTTTTTGTTATTCATGCTCAATATTTTCAATTTTTCTGAAGATCCCATTCCAGTGGAGTAAGTTTTTCTTTCTATGATATCGACAAAAAAAATGAACTACCACAAATATTATGTTAATCTAAAGCCTAAAACTATAATCAATTACAAAAAATAACATAATTTGCAAAGATAAACATACTGATTCAATTACTATAAAATCAAAATGAACATGACCAACTCTTACAATTTAAATTGTGAGACTAGAAAGTGGAAGATGAACAACCCCCAAGGCATAGTGAGGAAATATAACATGTAAAATATATGCAACAAGAACAAGACTAAGGATGGCTAGTTTGTAATCTTAATGTGCCCTTTTTGGAACTATACCTTTTACAATATCCAAATGCACATCAATAATGAATCAACAACTATTATTACTTAGGTTTGACTTAATTTGGATTGTTGAACAATATGGATGATGATAGCTATGAGCCTCATCATTGAGTAATTATATGGGCCTTAATTGACCTTAATTCACCTCCTAGATTAGTCAAACCAACTATTCTCACAACTTATTGCATACTTTTGATTAAATTTTGTTTATGAGATGAATAGAGTTGGATATTTTTATTTGTGGTCTAATGTGCATGTAATGCTAGTGTTGCACAAAATATTGTCACCATGACATTCTGCAATCGGTGTGAGTCTATCATCACTCATACTTTCCTCTGTTGCAAGTCTTAAACCTCAGTTCTTCATGTCAAGCCTTGAAAATAAGAGAAAGCCCTTAAAAGTCTCTAAAACTCTAGTTCTGCACTTTCTCTTA
Organism: Pinus tabuliformis; assembly: GCA_031772625.1. Taxonomy (NCBI): domain Eukaryota; kingdom Viridiplantae; phylum Streptophyta; class Pinopsida; order Pinales; family Pinaceae; genus Pinus; species Pinus tabuliformis. Next base: position 1,078,641,624 of record CM062818.1, read on the forward strand.
GCATTACCTGTGGTCTCGCACCTACTGGTCATGTCCCCTGTGTACCTGACCGCTCTGTTTCTGTGTAATGGGTGCGAACCCCTGTAAAAGTAAAAAAGGCGCAAGTACATTCTTAAAAATTCACTTTGAGCCATTTCTGGAAGCTTCTAGAAGGAATCTTGAGGTGGCAAGTTCACTCCTTTAAGGTTCATGCATCCCATACCTTAAGGAGCTAACCCTTGATGTGAGGAGCTTATCGCTTTGAAGGAGGACTCTATCCCTTCATAGGTCGACCTGTAACCCCCTTCCTTTGCACTATAAAATGAAGCATTGGGCTGGTTGCTGAAGGGGTTGAAAGCTAAATATTTTTGAGGTGAAATGCTGTTGGAACTTAGTCTTCCTAATTGAGCTTAAGTTAGGAAAGATTACATACCTTGCTGATTTCATTTGGAAGAGTGTGAGGCTTGTCAAAGTAGAGGAGATTCTTATTTCGGACCCTGGGAGGAGCTTGTACAACATCAAGGCACCAAAGGTTGTAAAGTTCTTCTATTTTCAAAGTTAATACAATCAAGTTTATTTTTCTCAATAAGCTGTGTTTTATGGTTTATTTCATGGATTCCTTGATCACATTGATGAATATGATTTATTATATTAGCTATGCAGGTGTTACTTGATGTGTGCTTGTTTGTGCTTGCAGGTTCTCAAAAGGAAACTATTTCGGACAGTCGAAGCGTGGCTGCCACAAACTAGCATTGGACTTAAGGTAGGGTCTAAAAAACCTCTTAGTTATTATTAATGAATCACAATATATTTAGAGAAAGGTAGATTTGCTTGTCCTTCTTGTTGCTAGATATCTGTTGATACTAGGGAGATTGGTCTTGTCCGCAAGAACGATTTATCCGGCCAACAAATTGGCGACCATACTAGGGAACTAAATTTGTTTTTTTGTTTTTCGTTTCTTTGACTCGCGAAACTTGTTCTTGTTTCTGGTTTTTGCTTGATGTGTGTGGGATTGGGTAGTTTTTAGGTTTAGGATTGTCTTTTGTTTTTTTGACAGTTTTAAGAGGACCGCACGTTCTATTTACAATACAGTGTCAAACATATCCGCACTGTTCCTTTAGTGCACAGAGCAGTACCGCATTTGGTTATTCTGGAAGCCTGCGGACCTTGTCAAAATTTTTGAAAAACTTATAATATTTTCACCCAATTTAGTTTAGATTTAATTTAGGATTCTTAGCATCTACCCAGATCTGTATTTTTCTATCAAAAAGCCTTGTTTATGAGTTTCTTTCAGCAAATTCTTCATCTCATCAATCTCCATTAAGTTAATTGGGTGTTTTGAGTCTCTTTTTTGAGAAATTATTAATTTGATTTCCTTTGGTCATTACTTGGAGGTTTGTCTCAGTCTTTTCACAATTTTTCATCTTTTTGCTTTTGTTTTTGCAAAAAAAAATTCCCCCCCTCATTCCTCGGGGGGGGGGGGGGGCGGTGGTGGCTAAATTGTGTATGAGTGTTAATCGCCTTTGAGTGTTTTTATTTTTTGATCTTTGGAACTATCACCCAATTTCTTGACTTGCACTTGATTGGTTCTTAGATTACGTTAGAATCATCTTGTGTTTCAGAATTCTATTGCTAGATCACATTTGCATAATTAGAATTTGCATTTTCAGAATATGAATGAAAAATGTGCATAGATTACATTTGCATACTTTTCAAGTGAATTGTGCATAGATAACAATTGCATAGTTTACATTCTGAAAAATCAATCGTAGATTTAGATCAGCTTTCTTTGATTTGAATTTACATATTTTTATGCTTGTTTTTAACACACAAAAATAAAAATAAAAACTGTTTTGGAATTGATTTGCATTAGTTTTTCTTGATGAAATTAGTGCATTAGAGCATTTGTTATATTTTCTCTTAGTGATCAATTTTTTGCATTGTTGGAAGTGAATGGAAACTCTCTCCTTACTTTAGTTAGGATTCATCGAATTGAAAAGATTACATTATCATATTCGATTGCATTCAGTTTTGGGTCGGGTCATAACACCATTGGTTTCATATCCATTTACCCTTTTGAGTAATAACAACCTACATAACACAACGCTTAATTAAAATTCATCTAGTAATTTTTACATTTTTAGGGATCTTTCCACCAATCTAGCTTAGGCTAGTGTCTTGGAATAGGTTTTAGTTAACTCTCCAAGACAGTAAAACAAACAAGTAGTCGATCTTGCGGTACGAAAAATTTCAATTGTTGCATGTGTGCTATGGGAAGCTCCTCCTAAAGGAGTCAAGCACAAGATCATATCTGAACCAGTGAGGTAATCAATCCTTCCTCATTAGGAACGATAGCAGATATACACGTATTAAAAATGGTAAACCTCAGATTGACCATTGTCGAGGAGCCTGGGGTCACTTGTTGGTAAACCTTGGATTATGTCAAGGAGCCTTCAAGGGGATTGAGCTTTGTTACTCTGCCCTTGCATGTGCATCGGATCGTAGATTGTTCCCCCAGTTATATTTGTTTCTGTTGGTAACCTTAGTGGCCATAATCTATAGGATTCTTTCCTAAGGTGACGATGGAGGGAAGATCCCACTGTACCTAGAGCAGACGTCTACTAGACTCACTTGGACTCTCTGGGGGGTTCTCTTCACTCGAGATGGTTTTGTGAAGAAACTTGTGCTAGTCTATTTCATTAAGCAGGTTGTTGGGGTAACTGTTCCAGCCGCCCTTTCTATATTAAATTTCTACTAAGTTGGATTTCATCACCAACTAGTGTTTTTAGTACGGGAAATTGCTGTTTGCGTGTGGTTTGACTCCTAGATTTGATAGCGCGTGTTAATTTGTTTGTTTTTACTTTTAGAGACCATAGGTGTGAATTGTGAATTTTAATTGTTAATTTTAGTTTTAAATTGTTAATAAAATTCACTGAGGTTGAATATAATGGAAACTGTTCCAGAATTTACCAACCAAGGAACCCCTCTTAACGAGAATCCTAGTACTTTTCCTTGCTTTGGAAATGGTGGTCCTCCTTATATGGCTACTTTTTCATTACCTAGATTTACAATAGGTTTACCTATATGGTTATTTTCAACTTCGTTGGCCCAAAATACTCCAATTTTTCCACCTCAACCAAATGCTTCACCTCAACAGAGTTCACCATCTCAACATCACCAACCTTTTTTTGACCCTTTACCTTCTTTGCCTAATATTTCTTCCTCCATTTCTTCCTCTTCACTTGGTAAAAGCCTTGACACTAGTAACCAGGTGGCTAAGAAGAAGAAGAAAGTGAAGAAGAAGAAGAATAAGAAACAAGATAAGAAAGAAGTCAACCAACCAACCATGGCTGTAAGTGTTAGTTGTGTTGAGGAAACCTCCAACATGCATCATAAACACAAATACCCTTGCAGGCTTTGTAAAGGTGACCACTTCCTTATCAATTGTGATGGTATTCCAAAGGTCTTGGAAGTATGGTCAAAAAAATCTCATCAACTTTCCATTGATCCATCAACCAGAGATAGTCAAGTTCCTGGGAAAAAGGGTAAAGTTAGGTTTCCTTGTAAGTTATGTAAAGGGAGTCATCAAACTCACATTTTCCCTCACATGGATGAAGCCTCAAAATTTTTGGAAAACCTTACTGTTCCACAGCCAGAATTTCCAACTAGTTACCGTAAACTTTCTCCCAACCTACTGTCAAATGACGAAGTGATTGATATAATTTCAAGTACAGTTGATCCCACTCTTCCATTGGAGAGTGAAACTCATATCACTCAGGTTGATGATCCATTAGTTGATCAAGTGGTCGATTAAATTTCACATTCGGTCGATCCCACTCTCCCTTTAGAGACTGGACTTCATACCACTCAGGTTCTTCTTGTTACATCAGATTCTTCTATGCCAGGGGGCATTTCACCTATTTCTACAGAACCCCCTCCAAGTACTGAGGTCTTTTCCTTTGATTGGAATAGACTGACAGAACCTCGTCTTCCTTCCTCCATCCCTTTCCAAATCATTGTCAAGGCTGGTGGTAGGGACATACACCGCACACAGGTAGATGAATGTGCTTTTGTTAGTATTTTATCCTCAACTACATGGAAAGCTTTGGGTTCCCCTCAGCTTATGCCTATTATGCAGAATCTGAGAGCTTTTAATAGAACCATTAGTGAACCTTTAGTGATCCTTCCTATGTTTTCTATTACCTTGGAAGGTAAAACTGTCTATATTGATCTTATGGTAGTTCGAGGTCCCTTGGATTTCAATTTACTCCTTGGGGATGACTATGTTTATGCAATGAAAGCTGTCATATCGACACTCTTTCGCGTGATGTCTTTCCCTCACAATGGAAATATTGTGGCTATAGACCAGCTTTCATTCCTTAGTCTTGTTTCAACTACCAATAATATGACACCCCTAAATATTCCTGATTCTAAAGTGGTATCTACCCTGCCACGGGTTAATTATGTGGCAACTGGTCCCATGTTTTCAGTTACCGATGCAAGTGAGCCTCTCACTGTTTTCTCATCTTCCTTTGATTTAGATCCGGTAATTGACATGGAAAACTCTATGGGATTAATTGAACGTGATGTTCTTATCCCTTTTGAGTCCCTTGACATGTGTTCCTTCAAGAGAATTATTCTTCCTTCTGATGAAGACCTCTTGGAAGCCATGATCAAGGTGTGTCCATTGACATGTCTTTCTTCCAGTTGGAAGCCATAATAAGGGTTTTTGAGGATAGTTTTTTACTTTTTCAACCTCGTTAAAAAATGAAACACGAGGATAGTTTGTTCCTGTCTCAACCTCGTTAAAAAATGAAACAAGGACTTGCGAGGATAGTTTGTTCCTGTCTCAACCTCGTTAAAAAATGAAACAAGGAGTCGCGAGCATAGTTCCTGGTCTTGTGTCAAGCTTGTTAAAAAGTGAAACAAGGAGTCAGCGAGGACAGTTCTTTTCCCATGTCAACCTCGTTAAAAGAATGAAACTGGATGTTATGAGCATAGTTGTTATAGAAATTTTTGGGCACTGCAACCCCAATCAAACATGTCCATAAACCAAGGGCTCCTAAGTCTCTAAAAGTGTTGTTCCATACCGTAAAAGAACAAGGTCAGCTGATTACATCATCTCCTAGAAGTTCTCCATGAAAAACTGCTCAGAACTGGTCAAAACTGGACCATCTCACCTGCTCCATGGTCAAAGTGTGATGCATCCCACCTAAATGCACATGGGAGGTGCGATGCATACTAAAAATCCCTTCTATGGGGTGCGATGGGTGAGAGTGGACAAATGGCAGAGTCAAGTTGAGAGGTGGATGATCATGGAATCTTCTAGAAACTTCTCCTATGACACTTGCCTCTCTGAATTCGCCCAGGGATGAGTAAGAGATCATCAATCTCCAAGTGGAATCAAGAACTATCAGAGAGAGGACACTAATCAGAATCCCAGAAGCTGACTCACCCCCCTGCAATCATCTATATATGGATCCCTCATCCTAGAGATCCAGAGGCTAGAATTTTGTATCTTGTAAGGAAGTGCTGCTGGTTTCTTGGTGTAACATCATAGTATTGGGTGATCTAAGCTTTTCATGAGGTGAAGAAGGGATTTCCTGCTGAGAGGATGATGCTGGGTCAGAACAATTGGTTGTAATCCTCTTTGTTATTCTTGATATTAATAAAGCTATTCAAGTTTTCCTCCACATTCTTGTATGATTGATGATATATGCATTTGTGTGGTCAATATATATCTAGTCCTATATTGTTTGTGATAGTAGATCTCTGTTCTTGGATAGTGTTATGTTGCTTTGATTCCACAGGTGCTCTTTGAAGTTGGGTAGATGAGGAAGCGAGTGGCAAAGATCTATCAAAAGGGAGAGGAATCAAGCAAGGAACCAAGTGCAAGATAGAGGTTGGTCTCCTTTGTTCCCCTCTTATCTACTTATCATAAAGGAAAACGAAAGTAGTTTTAGTTTGTTTGTTTCTAAGATAGCTACCAGTCTTAGTGGGACTAGCAGCTCTGCATGGACACTAGATTTCTCGATAACAAAATGGCGACTCCATTGGGGAGCGAATAGCTTGTTTGCTTTTCTATACTTATTTGTTTTATAAACTTACAGATGGAGCCTGAAGTCAAGCCAGCTAGCCTTCGAACTACATTTGCTATGCAAGTGTAAAGTAGATCAATGCTGCTTCAGTCTATCTCCAGGTTTTCTTTATAAGTTGAACAATTGATTTGTAAACATCCTAATTGCCCTTGTGGTGGCTCTAGTAACCTCCTTAGATCTACCCCTATGATTTATTTACTGATTATCACTTGCTCGGCCTAAAACCCTGAACTGTGCTGCAAACTATGATCAAGAACTGGATCAAATGTCTCGCACTGTACCATCGCACCCTCTCTTCAAGGAAATTTGGATGCATTGCACTTCCCGTGTGTAGTAGGTGGGATGCATCCCTGTTTCCCTGTGTTATAGGTGCGATGATCAGAAAAGGCTAATTTTGCCTCCAAGTCTTGGTTTTTCTTCATTCTTTTCAGCTCTATTATGGAGTTTTGTTGTCTGTGATCAGTATACCACTGTGGAAACCCCCTTCCTTTCCATCATTCCGCCTCCATTGTGCAAGGAACTGTAAATGTTTTTATGTATTGTGAGCCATTTTCAGTTCTCTTTTACAAAGAAGTAGCGTAATTGAACTTTCGTTTCTTGATTTGGAAGTGTCGCAAGTGTCGTTTTCAGTCATAGAAGAGAATCTGATTGTTCTTGATAGTTGATTACACTGTTACTCTTGTATTTGATTTGAATTAGTAGTTTTTTAAGGGTCGAAAGCAAGTTTTCAATTCCAAATCGCAAAGTGTCATCATTGTCTTCATTTTGTCTTGAAAAGAAGCTTGTTAGTAATGTCACTTTGAAAAATAATTCAGATTTGCGCTTAGCTTTCTTTTTATCATTCACACATTAAGAAGGCTGAAAACAAATACATGCATGTGCATTTGCATTTAAACTGTTTGTTGGTTTGATTTAGGACAGTCCATATAGTGTGTGCTCTCTGCTCTATGTTGAAAGAATATCATCTCTCTTTCTTTAGTAGCTAGGATTTTCATTGAAAAAAGAAGATTAAACGATTGTTTATCATCTTAGATTGCATTTTAGGAATTGTATATCTACATCACATGGTGAACCTGAAAGGCAAATTTCTTAAACAAGATCAACTGTAAAATAAATTTAATGAATCTGAAAACGCTTTGGAACCTAACGCACAACATTTAGAGGTCTAGGCTAGAGACGTATTCCGGCGTCGTAAAGCCTGGTAACTGTTGTTTTCATTGCTTGTTGGGTGATTCCTCCACTTTGAGACGACAAGTGCCAGTACGGACTTGTGCTCCCATGTACCATCGAGTATATATTGGGAGACCACAATAGGTTATATCCTTTATCCATAGGAAGCCGTGTCTGCCGCCCTATCGATCATAATGCACTGAACACAACATTTAAGAAGATTGACTGCCGTACCGTAAAAAGTATTCTGTAGTTTTGCGATTGGTTTGGTAATCCCTCTGTCTAGATTTCCAGAGTAGTCTCTTTCATTCCTTTTCAGACTCCTTAAAGGAAAAGGTCCATCTGAGCACTTGTCACTTCAAGCTCATTAAAAATCGAAGGCGACTAGATTCATCTTTTGTTTTTTCTTGACTCTTAAAAATTGAAAAAACAAGTTGTGTCAAAGCCTCTAAAATTTATTTTAATCGGAATAAATGTCACCTTTCCTATGTTGGTCTTAGGTTGAGAAAAATGGAGTCCACCAATCAAGGATTTTCCCTTGGAGGGAATCCTAGTCCTTTCTCCTCTTAGGGAGATGTTGGTGCACCCCATATGGCCACATTGTCGCTTCCAAGATTGACAATCGGCCTACCCATATGGCTCTTCTCGACCTCTCTCGTTCAGAACAACGTGATTCCTGAGCAATCAAGTCAGAAACTAGATGATACCAGAGTTACCCCCCAACCTTCTACTTCGTCTGATTCTCCCTCTCTTCCTTCCTCTTCGCTTGATGGAGCTGGTAAAGCCAAAAATCAAGTAACTAAGAAGGAGAAGAAGGGGAAGGAGAAGAAAGAGAAGAAGAAGAAGGAGCCAAAGGTGAAAAGGGGCAACCAAGCATCATCTAGTGAAAATCCACACACTGCACTGTCAAAGCCTAAATCTCCATGTGTCATTTGCAAAGGAGATCACTATCATCGAGATTGTCCTTGCATCCTCGGATCTTAAGGGACTGGTCTCCTCATTTGCACAATCCAGTGTGAGCAATCTCTAATGATCATGTTGAAAGTACACCGTCAACTAGTGAAAGCGAAGTGTCGGGACAGAAAAGCAAAAGTAGATTCCCTTGTAAACTATGTGAAGGCGGTCACGCCATCCACCGTTGTCCCTTCCTAGATGAGGCTAAAATAGTTTGGGACGACTGTCCGGTTTCACTGTCACGGCTTCCTCCTAGATATAAGAAACTCTTGCCAAGTCCATCACTAGTTGAAAATCCAGTTGACACGCCATTGTGGTCGGTCGAAGCATCTATCATTGAAGATAAACCATCTGAATCCACACCAGAAGACAGTGAAAAGGTCAAGGCGGCAGTTGACCCGGTCTTGCCTTCAGAAGGTCCATCTTCAGATGATATAGTCACTGGAGAGAACAAGAGCGACACCATTAAAATTATCTTCGTAAACACAGACTCCGATGAACATGGGGGCAGTCTACCCGTTCCTTCACCGTAGGAAGGAAGTTCGTTAGAGTCATATCCGGCCGTCTATTCGGTCCCACCTCCAAGCAACCTAGTTGTTTCCTTCGATTGGAATCTACTAGGCAGACCCCGTTTACCAGCTAGTGTACCATTTTGAATCATTGCACAAATATACAGAATGGTCATGGCCGGTACCATCATAGATGAAGGGGCTTCTGTGAGTATCCTTTCCTCAACTGCTTGGAAAGTGCTTGGTTCACCATCGCTTTTGCCTGAGATGAGAAATCTAACAGGCTTTAACAAAGGAACCAGTCGACCGTTAGGGATCCTTCCCAATGTGCCGATAACATTGAGAAGGAAAACCGTTCACATGAACGTAATGGTAGTCCAAGGACCCCTAGATTATAATCTACTCCTTGGATGCGACTATATTTATTGCATGGGAGCCATTGTCTCCTCGCTCTTTAGAGTAATGTGTTTTCCGCATGAAGGAAGAGTGGTCAAGCTCGTAGACCAGCTTTCATTGCCTGGCTCACACATATCAAATAGTCAAATACCATCCTTGAATGGTCTTTTAACGCAAGGAATGTCTCATCAATCCCCAGTCCATCCACCTGATGAGTGCGAGTGATTCAGGGGGACATGACTGAAACCCAGGGGGCATGCACCCTGGTCTGTTTTGGCAGGAAAACCTTGGGCATAGGGTAGGTTTTCGCGAAGGATATATGACCGATTTATGAGATTAGAGTGGAATAAGATTCCTCCATCAAAGTTATGTGAGTGGAGGCAAGTTGCGCCACTCACCTTTGTCTATTTCGATAGACATCATTGAGGAAGTGTTTTGTCTGCAGTGCGGATGGAACAATCTTTGGTAACGTGGAAATTTTTCACTATACCTGGGGGCATGCAAACCTTTTGGCATGCAAGTGAAGAGTGACCATTTATTTTTTAAATTTGTAGGTCCTCTAACCCTTTAAACTCGTAGGATTGGTCGTTTCCTAACTTGCATAAAGAAAGGATGCGGGGCAAAGCTTTGTAAGGTGCAAGCTCCATAAAAAATGGCATCTTAGATGAGACATCCTTATTATATGACTGGATCGAGCAGTTTTTATGTGGAGTTCAAGCTCGTTAAAAATTAAACATAAGCAATGAGCAAATGTTTCCCCCAGAGTTTAAGCTCATTCATTAAAAAATGAACCAACTTCCGGTAAATAACCATCGTGAATGCATTATCATCAAACTTTGAGCCTTGGTCGTGTTCTCATCATTACCTCCACTCTGTTTTGGCCGATCATTCACCTCCATTTGATTTTTTACCCTTTTTGAGGAACAACTGCGAAGAGTGATCCTGTTAGCCATCCTTGTGACACTTTCGTGATTCGAAAATTCCAAACCTTACCTAGAATCAGCCGCTATCCGAATTTATCACTCGTTCCTCGGAAAATGAGTCTCCTTTAAGCTCTTTTCATCTGACTCATAAAATATGAAAAGATTTCCGAGAAATTAGCCTCTCCAGCTTGTTAAAGTGATCAGAAGTGCTATCCCTCCTCTAGATTTTAATCTTTTTGGACTTGAGGGATTATTACGCAAAAATATCGAGCGCTTGTTTTGTTTGGCTCGTTAAAATTACGAAAATTCATCCCTTTTGTATTATTTTATACTTTTTCAGACTTAAGGGATTATAAGACGAAAAAGGATTACTGGAGTTTTCTTTACGTCCCTTTCAGACTCTCTAAAATTGAAAAGGACCGAGTTATCTTTGTTGTTAAACTCGTTAAAACCGAATAGCGACAAACTTGTCCATACAGACAAGAACAAGTTTCACTAGCGATGGGTTTGCCCGAAGGGAAAATTATAGAACAAGCATATGTTATCCTCCTCAAGCTTGAAAAAAATAAAGAGGTACTGGTCAGTAATGACTGGGGAAAAATTGGGAAGAAAACTTGAAGAAACTTTATTGGTAGCAAGTCGCTCTTGAACATGACACTTTCACTCCGCATCCGAGCCGAGTTGGGTTGTTCCGTTCACTGGTCATGTCACCATTGGTCCATCACACCATCCACATTTGGGGTTAACGCTACCAATCCATCATGTCAGTGTCGCTGGTATGTTCAAGATAAGTCGCTCAGAGAATTCACATGTGTCTCATCCGCTGCAATACATCCATGCTCCATTCTTTCATGACCGCCACCCTAAAACTTGTATCATTAAACCGTTTTCACCTCCAAATTACTTTACTCCATTCCGTGTCATAGATGTGGGATTTATTAAGGCCCTCCTATGGTGCGTCACTTCTTGTCGACATCAGCTCATTATCTAAGAAGTCGACTTAGGAACAACCCCTTCAGTACTTTGAAGCTTGCATGCCTCAATGGCAAGTTTCTCACTTCCGGTGACAGGTTTCCATCAATGGCCTTCGACCGAAATATTTTGCGTGGTGTTCGACGCCAAGTCCCTTATTCACACCACGCGAATTGTACTGTAGTACCTTGAGGATAATCATCATTATCGGTGATTCCTCTCGCGCCTGTTAACAGCTTACATTATTAGCTGGTAATCAGGCGATGTCTTTCCATGTTCGACTCCAGAACATATTTCACATGGATCGACTTGTACTCCGAGTGAAGATTGAATGAGTTTTAAGACCCCGAATCTATCATCCATCCAAGCTGCGATATATTTAGGAAAATAAAGACATCAAATGTACATTGCTGCTGCACAGATGATCATCTGAATCAAAGGATGATGACTCTACCAGAATCCTCAGTCTCCCGCACAGACGGTTGTCTGTCTTATGTACATGGAAATGAATTTATAAAGTTGAGCATGGGAATGCCCGCCTCAGCTAGATCATGGAAAATATTATGAAGATAATGTATTGTATTGTATCTTATTACAGGTCACCTTCCAGCTCGAAAAAACTTTGGATCCTCATGATAAAGAATTTCACCCGACATCAAAAGATTAAAACGACCTCATGCTTTAGGGGCAACTGTTATAGACATTTTTGGGCACTGCAACCCAAATCAAACATGTCCATAAACCAAGGTCTCCTAAGTCCCTAAAGTGTTGTTCCATACCCTAAAAGAACAAGGTCAGCTGATTACATCATCTCCCAAAAGTCCTCCACGAAAAACTGCTCAGAACTAGTCAAAACTGGACCATCTCACCTGCTCCATGGTCGAAGTGTGATGCATCCCACCTAAATGCACACGGGACGTGCGATGCATACTAAAAAGCCCTTCTATGGGGTGCAATGGGTGAGAGTGGAAAAATGGCAGAGTCAAGTTGAGAGGTGGATGATCATGGAATCTTCCAAAAACTTCTCCTATGACACTTGCCTCTCTGAATTCACCCAAGGATGAGTAAGAGATCATCAATCTCCAAGTGGAATCAAGAACTATCAGAGAGAGGACACTAATCAAAATCCCAGAAGCTGACTCACCCCCCTGCAATCATCTATATATGGATCCCTCATCCTAGAGATCTAGAGGCTGGAATTTTGTATCTTGTAAGGAAGTGCTACTAGTTTCTTGGTGTAACATCATAGTGTTGGGTGATCTAAGCTTTTCATGAGGTGAAGAAGGGCTTTCTTGCTGAGAGGATGACGTTGGGTCAGAACAATTGGTTGTAATCCTCTTTGCTATTCTTGATATTAATAAATCTATTCAAGTTTTCCTCCACATTCTTGTATGATTGATGATATATGCATTTGTGTGGTCAATATATATCTGGTCCTATATATTTTGTGATAGTATATCTCTGTTCTTGGATAGTGTTATGCTGCTTTGATTCCACAGGTGCTCTTTGAAGCTGGGTAGACGAGGAAGCGAGTGGAAAAGATCTATCAGCAGGGAGAGGAATCAAGCAAGGAACCAAGCGCAAGACAGAGGTTGGTCTCCTTTGTTCCCCTCTTATCTACTTCTCATAAAGGAAAACGAAAGTAGTTTTAGTTTGTTTGTTTCTAAGATAGCTACCAGTCTTAGTGGGACTAGCAGCTCTGCATGGACACTAGATTTCTCGATAACAATAGTTCCTGGTCTTGTGTCAAGCTCTTTAAGAAATGAAACAAGGAGTCAGTGAGGATAGTTTGTTCCTGTCTCAACCTCATTAAAAAATGAAACAAGGAGTCACGAGCATAGTTCCTGGTCTTGTGTCAAGCTCTTTAAAAAATGAAACAAGGAGTCAGCGAGGATAGTTTTTTCCTGTCTCAACCTCATTAAAAAATGAAACAAGGAATCATGAGCATAGTTCTTGGTCTTGTGTCAAGCTCGTTAAAAAATGAAACAAGGAATCATGAGCATAGTTCTTGGTCTTGTGTCAAGCTCGTTAAAAAATGAAACAAGGAGTCATGAGCATAGTTCTTGGTCTTGTGTCAAGCTCGTTAAAAAATGAAACAAGGAATCATGAGCATAGTTCCTTGTCTTATGTCAAGCTCATTAAAATATGAAACAAGGAGTCTTGAGCATAGTTCCTTGTCTTGTGTCAAGCTCATTAAAAAATGAATCAAGGATTTTAGAACATAGTTCCTTGTCTTGTGTCATGTTTGCTTAAAAATGAAACAAAGGTTTTTGAGGATAGTTATTTTCCTGTGTCAACCTCATTAAAAAATGAAACAACTCCCTCGAGTCTTTCCAAGATCTAGAAAGTGAACCTTCATTCCATCCACCTGGTTGAATGCAATGAAGCTTAGGGGGCATGTACCTCGTTTTTTGTTGTTATGCTGGGGGCATGCGAACTTATAACAAGCATAGTTTTTTGTTTCAAGCTTGTTAAAACATGAAACTGAATCCAAGCAGAGTTCTCTATGGTTCAAGATTGTGTAAAAATGAACCTATACTTGATTTACATCTCATGATTGTCGTCTTTATCCACTAAATTATGTTAGATGAGCCTTGGTTGTTTTCATTCCATCGCCACCATCTCTTTGGCTGATTATATGCTTTCACTTAGTTGTTTTCCTTTCCTGAGGGACTGCAGTTATGGGTGGTTTTATTAGCCAGCCTCTTAACCGTTACATGTTTTGAGCAGTTCCTCCATTGTTGGAACCAGTTGCTACCCTTTATACCACTCGTTCCTCTAGGACAAGTCCTCTTTAAGCTCTTTTCTGACTCGTAAAATATGAAAAGATCACCGAGTTTTTCTTTCTGAACTCGTTAAAACGAAATTAAAAGGACAGTCCACTTACAGCTCTTTTCTGACCATATAAACATGAAAAGATTGTTGGGCTTTTGTCATTTCAAGTTCGATATTGGTTATAAAACAATGTGTCTTTGATCGCTTTTTTTTACTTTTTCGGATTAGGACCACTAATTATGAAAAGTACTCCTTTATTGTAATGGTCAAACGGTTCTCTCAAGTATTATTTTATACTTTTTCGGACTTGGGGGACAGAAATTTACGAAAAAGGACAACCATGGAGTTTTCTTGATTTTTTCTTCTGACTCCCTAAAATTGAAAAACACTGAGTTTCTCCTATACTGGACTCATTAAAATTTAATAGTAAAGGACTTGTTCAATTTTAAATAGGAACAAACCACTCCTTCTTAGGGTTCAAATTTTAAACTAAGTTGGACTCATCCGAAGGATGAGCTTATAACCAAGCAAATGTTATCCTCCTCAAGCTTGTAAAAAATAAAGAGGTACTTGCGAGAAATGGTGGGGGAAAAGAGAGAAAAATGAACCTGTTTGTTATACTTTGTGTTTTAGAAAAGCAATAAACAACTCTTGAATGCGACACTTTTGTTCACCTGGGTTGGGAAATCCTTTGCCTAATAGTTAATCAAACCATATTGAAAGTCTTCAGTTGGTTTTTGGATATTAGCTTTGGGTCAATTGTCACCAAACCATCTGTAGTCTCATTTTGTGTTCAAGAGGTCAGTTCAAATAAACCATTCATCTGCAAAATATCTATCATCCATCTTGACCATCCCTGAGTTAGTCCTTGCCAAATATATTTCTTTAAACTTGATCTATGATTTCATGTTGTGGGCTTACCTACGACGGATCACTTTCTATCGACTTCAGCTCATTATCTAGAAAGATGATCTAGAAATCATCAGTACATTGGAATCTGCATGCCCTAATGGCAGGTTTCTCGCCTTCGATGACCGGTTGCATCGTTGACCTTCGATCAAAGGATTTTGTGACATGTTCGACATCAGATCATCTATTCACATTTCATGGATTGTACTGAGTACTTTGAGAGCCATTGACATTACTGGTGGTTTTTCTCACACTTGTTAACAGTTCAAATCATTGACTGGTAATCAAGTTGTTTCTACCATGTTCGACTTCAACACATTCATTCACATGGATAGAATCGTACTAGTTCGGGAAGTAGAAATCAAGACCCTGGATCTAGTTTCCACCATCCAGGCTGCGAGGAATTTTGTTATTCATTATACAGTGGACTATTCATAAACAGATGATTGTGCCCATACTGTGTCTACATATGTCTATACTTGTGATGTATTACAAAATCATTCCTGTATCAGAGCAGTTTAGTTAGTTTTCTAGTCAGTTTTGGTCTAAGTATGGGAATGCTTACTTCAGCGATGATATGTTCACATATATATATTTTTTATTGAATGTTTTTACAGGTTCTGACTAGGGTGTCCACAGGATGATCCTTGAAATGATAAAGTACTTCACTCTTCTTAGATGACAAATGCTATCCTCATCTATTACAAACTTCGCACTTTAGGGGGCAATCTGTTGCACAAAATATTGTCACCATGACATTCTGCAATCGGTGTCAGTCTATCATCACTCATACTTTCCTCTGTTGCAAGTCTTAAACCTCATTTCTTCATGTCAAGCCTTGAATATAAGAGAAAGCCCGTAAATTTCTCTAAAACTCTGGTTGCACACTTTCTCTTAGCATTATGTGCGGTCCCGCACGTACTGGTCATGTCCCCTACGTACCTGACCGCTCTGTTTCTGTGTAATGGGTGCGGACCCCTGTAAAAGTAAAAAAGGCACAAGTACATTCTTAAAAACTCACTTTGAGTCATTTCTGAAAGCTTCTAGAAGGAATCTTGAGGTGGCAAGTTCGCTCCTTTAAGGTTCATGCATCCCATACCTTAAGGAGCTAACCCTTGATGTGAGGAGCTTATCCCTTTGAAGGAGGACTCTATCCCTTCATAGGTAGACATGTAACCTCCTTCCTTTTCACTATAAAATGAAGCATTGGGCTGGTTACTGAAGGGGTTGAAAGCTAAATATTTTTAAGGTGAAATGTTGCTGGAACTTAGTCTTCCTAATTGAGCTTAAGTGAGGAAAGATTACATACCTTATTGATCTCATTTGGAAGAGTGTGAGGCTTGTCAAAGTAGAGGAGATTCTTGTTTCGGACCCTGGGAGGAGCTTGTACAACATCAAGGCACCAAAGGTTGTAAAGTTCTTCTATTTTCAAAGTTAATACAATCAAGTTTATTTTTCTCAATAAGTTGTGTTTTATGGTTTATTTCATGGATTCCTTGATCACCATGATGAATATGATTTATTATATTAGCTATGCAGGTGTTATTTGATGTGTGCTTGTTTGTGATTGCAGGTTCTCAAAAGGAAACTCTTTCGGACGGTCGAAGCATGGCTGCCACAAACTAGCGTTGGACTTAAGGTAGGGTCTAAAACACCTCTTAGTTTTTATTAATGAATCGCAATATATTTAGAGAAAGGTAGATTTGCTTGTCCTGCTTGTTGCTAGATATCTGTTGATACTAGGGAGATTGGTCTTGTCTGCAAGAACGATTTATCCGGCCAACAGCTAGAATAAAGGATAAAAGAAAGGAACTATGGGAAATACCTTGGTAAAAACTCGAATGGGACAAGGGAGAGGAATTATAGGAGGTAAATCCTCATTTACTTCCCTCCATTTAAACATCCCTTCATCAGCTGAAAGTACAAACAACCCCCCTTCTAGAAGGCAGTGAAGCAAGTGAAGGTGAAAACAGCCAAATCAGGTGCACTAGAAGGTAACCAAGCAAGTGAAGGTGAAAAAAACCAAATTATATGTACTAGAAGGCAACCAAGCAAGTGAAAATATGAGTTTATCTTGAGTTGGGAGCCAAGCCTCCCTACTAGAAGGCAGTCAAGCTAGTGAAAGGGAAAACATGAGTCTATAATTGAATTGGGAGTTGTGCCTCCCTAATTTTGAAGGAATTCATTGGAGAGTTCAGATGTATAAGTAGAGAGGCTTAGGACCTTAGTATTTTTAGTTACCAAGAGTTACAAGGAGTTACGAAGAGTTAGGAACAATTCAGACTTCTCACTATAGAACTCTACTTTGTTTTCAAGCTGCAAGTCTTGTAATAGTTTTTGATTTATAATGAAGATGAGTTTTGTTTTGAGCCAGCACTGAGTTAACTTAGAGGGCTGAAGCTCTTGGGTTAGGGCCCTACCCTAGTAGCCAAAGATCCTCTTTATTGTATTGTTATGCTAGCATAGATTCCTGTTTTCTGTTCATTTTCTTAATTAGATGCATTTTCATTACAACAGTAGCATAGATTCCTTTTTCCTGTCCATTTGGTTAAGTATTTCATTTCCATTATAGCACTAGCATAGCTTCATGGTTTAGTTATTTATTTGCTTAAGTAGCTGAATTTGCATCGCCATAGTATAGAATAGATGATTCATGGTTTAACTAGTTATTTGTTTAAGTAGCTGCATTTCCATTACAGAGGTTTATTGTTTAACTGTTCATTTGCTTAGATAGTTGCAGTCGCATTATAGTAGTGAAGAGTAGATCATTTATGAATTCATTCAATTTGCAAGTTAGCAAAGAAAAGATCCATAAGGTTGCCAATAGGTGTCTCAGCCTCACCGCCTCCCTCTAGGATGATGACGTGAGGAAGAAACCTTGCAGCAACCCGAAAAACACAGGGTTTTGGTTTTCACAAGGAGTTTGTTGTTTAACACAGTCATTGGGTTCATTACATTGTTACTCTGTTCCTTTCATGATCATCTTCTCCTTCACTCTTTTCCTATCATTTTATCTCCCTCATATCCATTTCATTCTCCCTCAACATGAAATACTTAGGCGAAAGTAGTTAATTCACATTTAAACGGTTTTTACCTGTAGATTACCTTACACAGCAAAACCTGACCAATCACCTCCCAATTCATTTTCAACACTGAATTTATGCACTTTAAGTCCCCACCGTCGATCCACCTTGTTTGATTCAATGGCTATCGTGCACCTTCTCGCCAACTAGCTCGGTCAAATCTCCACCGTTGATCTTCCTCGTTAGATTCGACGGCTATCACGCGATATCACATGGATTTCTATTATATCATTATCCACCTGAGGGAACACGATAAGAGTGGTTTCCCAATGCTACATGTCACTCGGGGAGGTTAATTGTGTAAAATTTTAGAAAGTTTCCCACAACTTTGAGGGAACACGATAAACAACTTACTGCCCTCTAAACCTGCTCTGTCGTTTCCACATGTTTTCTTCTCTCATTTTAATCTCCACCATCGATTTGTCTCTTGATCTGACGGTTGTTGCTTCACCCAATCTCTAACTAGCTTGGCTGATATCCAACATTGATCAGCCCCGCTTGATCCAACGATGGAAGCACAATCTCGCGTGGACACTTGCACGACCGTTGTCTAGCCGAGAGCACGCGAGAAAAGTGGTTTTCTTGTGCTACGTGTTGCTCAGTAAGGCTAATCACGTGAAATCTCAAAATACAGCTTATGGTTTTGAGGGCATGTGAAATACAACTTACCACTTCCACAAACCTGCTACCATTTCCGCATGTTTCTTTTGCCCACGATCTAATCTTCGTCGTCCTTCTGCCGATATAATCTTAGTCTTCCATATCCTTTTAACCCTATTCGTTCATCTATTCACTAAACCACCATGAAATAATCTCCACCGTTCATCCTGTTAGTTAACCCTATTCGCCCATCTATCTACGTACCCTCCTGCGATCTGATCTCAGCCATTCATTTACCTTTCGCCCGCCTGATCCAATGGCTCTTATGCATTGTTGCTCGTTACATCCTCTTTTGACCTATTTTGATCTTCGACTTCTCTTTCGCTTAAACATAGACTTAGCTTAGTTTCCTTTTCTTACCACTTAGTCTAGTTTTGATGCTTTTACTTGTGTAACTTAGAGAATTAACATTAGATTAGTGATTGATCTAGTAATTCTTCATAGCATAGTTGTTTAATTGGTTAGCTAGGCTCTGGTGTGAGTTTGGCATTACAAGTTGTTTTCTTCATTACTGCAGTAGAGTAGCTCTCCCTTAGAATAGATTTTATCTTCTTCCATCAAAATCAAGCTTCTTCTGACCCTATAGAAGTTTGGATTGGAACCCCTAGGGTTGCTTGCCAGATGAGCAGTGACAACAGGAGGTACCTTCATTTCTACTTGTGCATATAGCACTGTCACCTCCAAGTTTGTACGAACTCCGGGTTGATAACTAAAGTTGGTATCCATGGAGTTGTAGAATTCTTATTGCAATACCTAGGCTGATCACTTTTTGGCACCGTTGCTAGGGAGGTGTTAGAGTAGGATGTGAATTGTTGGTCCTTATTCTATTTCTAGTCTCTAACTTTCTTTTCTTCTACTTCTAGTCTTCAATTTTCTTCCATTAGTTTATTTCTGTAAAAGTAATCTAGTTTCTTTCTTTCATTTGTTATTTATCTACTTTCCTTTCGATTCTGCAATCAACAATTTTAATTCAGCAAGTAGTTTCCTTTTTGTTAGTAGTTTTTCATTCAAATAAGCAATTTTATTCTGCAAGTAGTTTTCTTTCTATCAGAAGTCTTTCCATTCAATCAACAATTTCATTCTATAAGTAGTTTTTTTTTTTTTTTTTTTTCTTGTTAGAAGTCTTTCCATTCAATAATCCATTTCATTCTGCAAGTAGTTTCCATTATGTTAGTAGTTTTTCATTTAATCAACAATTTCCTTTTTGCGGAGTACTTTCCAGCTTTAAAGAAAATCTTACAAAAACCAACCCAAAAAAATTTCCTTTCATGGCTCATAGGAATAGGGATAATTCAGGAAAATTATTGCCAAATACCCCCACTACATCAAACAGTCAACCTTCTCTTTTCTTCGGTGACTATGAATTGGAAGAACCTTTAGGTGAGCAACCTGACATATTTGAAGAACCTATAGGGGAAGAAGAAGAGGAAGAACCCATTCCTATTGAACAAATGGATGAAAACCCAGATGACAGAGGAGATAGAGAGAGAATTGAGGGTGCCTTCCCCATTAGGGAAACCAATGGGGACACTAAAATGAAGAATATAAACCCCTCTGCTCTACCTCGTTTATATCACTTGACCACAGATGACCCTAACACTTTCCTATTTGAGTTTGATGTTATATGCCAAACTTATGACTATACAGAGGATGAGAAAAAGTTAAAATTGTTTCCATCTACCCTCAAGGATGCAACATTGCGCTGGTTCATGGGTTTACTTGGAGATAGCATCATAACTTGGGCTCAGATGCAGCAGGCCTTTAACAACAAATATAGGGACTACTGTATGTCAAAGGACACTAAATAAGAGATTTTTAGGATGACCATAGGCCAGGATGAATCCTTAGAAGACTATGAAGAAAGATTCCAGCTCAGTTACAAAAGGGCCAGGTGCACACTTCACCCTGAGTCACTGAAGCTAGTCCTGCTTAGAGGAGTAAGGGATGATATCCTAAATACCTTGCATTTGTTAGCAGGAGGAGATATCTACCAACTACCCTATGAGGATATCAAGAGTGTCTTTAGAAAAAATTCTAGGGCAACCAGAAAAAAGGGTAGGAGTAGTCAACCTATGGCCAGTACATCATCTTCCAACTCATCCACCAAGGGTGAAATTGGAAATATGCTAGAGGACTTCAAAAGTGAGATGCCACAAACCCTTTCCTTGCAATTGTATACCATGAATATCAAAAGGAAGCAAGAGGAGGTAGAGAGAGCCTTGGCCATCTTTTGTCCTAGATGCACTAGGAGGCATCCTAGGAATGAATGCCCATTGAGTTGTATTGAGATTTGCTCAATCTGTGAAGAAAACCACTCCATAGACAAGTGCCCTTCTTTACCTAGACTCAAAGTTGTATATCAAGGAGCTGAAGGGGTCACTGAGCAGCTTTGCTACATCAACCAAAGGAGACCTCCTAGGCCGAGACCATACCAGTAGGGTATCAAGGATCATCCCATGCATATTACAGAACCAACCAAACCACAACTATACCTTCTTGAGGACCCCCTGCTTATCCTTCCTAGTATACACCCCCTCCTTGGTCCTATGCACCTCAGTATCATTCCTAGCCAGCCAGCTAGTCATTTCAACCTTACATTCTACCAAAAAATCAGTGGAATACACCACCCTAGGGGTAAAGGCCCCAATTCAACAATGTTCCAGACCTATTGGCTCCACCACCTACCCAACAACAACTCCTACACTCTGATCCACCTAAGCAACCCCAGATGCTTGCCTAGCCAAATCCAAACCCAAACAATAGGTACGATCAACAAGGATACAATGGCTATAGAGATCCAGGAGATCAACCTAAGATCTGGGAGAGTTCTCCCAGATAACCAACCTACCTCTCCACATAGGGAGGTTGAGGAAGAAAGAGAGGAAAGCAACCTTGAAGCAAATCCACCTTTTCCTGAAATATTAGCCCAACCACTCCAGCCTACCCCAGAAGGAACTGAACTTCTGGGAGAATTGAAGAATCTATGTGTAAAGATCCCCCTTCTCCAAGAAATCAAAGATGTTCCTATCTAAAATAAGTTGATTAAGGAGACATGCTTCAAGCATCCAAGAATAATAAAAAGGGACACCCCTACCATGAATGTCATTGGGCAATTATCTGACTTAATGTTGGGGCATGTAATATGTCCAAAATACTTAGACCCTGGAAGCACTGTAGTAGATGTGCACATCAATGACACCATTGTCCCACACACTCTGATTGATCTTGGGGCTGCGATTAATGTGATGACCAAGGACACCATGCTCAAGCTTAACCTCCAAGGGTCATTAAGGAATACCACAATAGTTCTGCAACTTTCAGACCATTCCAGAGTCACCCTTAAGGGAATTGTGCAGGATGTGATGGTCTCCATTGACTCCTCGGAGTACCCTACAGTTTTGCTAGTTCTCTAGCCTAAGGCTAAGCTTACTGGTTACCCTCTCATCCTTGGGAGTCCATGGTTGGCCACAACTGATGTCTACATTAGCTGCAGAGCTGGGCATAAGACCATAAAGAATGGGCATATGTCCAAACAGTTAGTCTTATACCCTCCTGATCAACCCTCCCTAGAACATGATTTACCTTTATTGTTAGAGGAGGAGGAAGAAGATGAGATTTATTCTACCCAATTTTGTGCTTTTGAAGCAATCATAGGAGGAGGACAACAAGAGGAGGATGACTTAATTGAACACTTTCTCCAAAGTCCAACTCCTAGTTCATTACCATTAGAAGAAGAAGTAATGGAAACACTGAACAATCATCAAATTGAATTATGCTTGGCCAATTCTAAACCACTTTGAGTCAAAACCATAGAATTTGGCCCACAGAAAACTTTTAAAATCAACCCATCTCTGTTTGCTCTTGAAGAGGAAAAGCTATGCAATATGTT
This sequence comes from Pinus tabuliformis, assembly GCA_031772625.1. Classification (NCBI taxonomy): domain Eukaryota; kingdom Viridiplantae; phylum Streptophyta; class Pinopsida; order Pinales; family Pinaceae; genus Pinus; species Pinus tabuliformis. Next base: position 1,078,663,941 of record CM062818.1, read on the forward strand.
GAGAGAAAACCTAGAAGCCTTCACTTGGAGCTACAAGGAAATGAAGGGAGTACACCCCTCAGTGTGTACTCACCACATATACATCAAGGAAGGTTGCAAGCTAGTCAGGAAACCACAAAGGAGAATGAATCTAGCCCTTAAAGACATAGTCAAAGAAGAACTGCAAAAACTGTTAGATGCAGGGTTCATTTACCCTATCTCTGATAGTGAGTGGGTCTCTCCTTTAGTGTTAGTTCCCAAGAAGAATGGTAAGTGGAGGATTTGTGTCAATTATAGGGAGTTGAACAAAGCCACAAAGAAGGATCATTTTCCCCTACCCTTCATTGACCAAGTGCTAGATGGTCTGGCAGGGAAGAAGTTCTTTTCTTTCCTAGATGGATTCAGTGGGTACAACCAAATCGAAATCTGCTAGGTCATTCCATATCTCAGCAAGGATTACAGGTGGACCCAAACAAAATATTCGTCATCCAAAGGATCCCGCCTCCACAAAAGCAGAGAGATTTCAAGAGTTTCTTAGGGTTAGCTGGATAATATAGAAGGTTCATAAAGGACTTCAACAAGTTGGCCTCTCCTTTGTTTGGGTTGTTGGGAAAATATTATGAATTTATATGGGCAAAGAGCTGTCAAGAGGCCTTAGAAATTCTAAAGGGGAAGTTAACCACCGCACCAATTCTCAGAGGCCCAAACTGGGCCCTCCCTTTTCATATTCATGCTGATGCCTCACATAAAGCCATAGGAGCAGCCTTCGGTCAGGTAAAGGAGAAATTTCCCTATGCCATCTATTTTATCAGTAAAAACTTGTCAAAGGCCGAGTTAAATTATACTATTACCAAAAAATAACTCCTGGTTGTTGTGCATTCATTGAACAAGTTTAGGCATTACATTACAGGCTATCAGACATTTGTGCATACTGATCATGTTGCAATTAAATATTTAATGAACAAACCAGATGTAAATGCTAGAATCATAAGATGGTTACTTTTATTAGAGCAGTTTGATCTAACTATTGTTGATAAGCCTCGTAAGGAGAATGTTGTTGTTGACTTTCTATTTAGGATGAATATGCCTACAGGTGAAGAAGGAATGGTGGATGATCAGCTACCAAACAAGCATTTGTTTGCTATTTTAGTGCTCTCCCCATCATTTGCTGATATAGAAAACTATTTGGTATGAACACAGTTCCCACCAAACCTGCCCTCTAGAGAAAAGAGAAAGATAATCAGGAAAAGTGCCCCATTCACCCTGATTGGGGGTAATCTATTCAAACTTGGCCTAGATCAGATCTTGAGTGGGTGTGTTAGGAAAGAGGAAGTTTTTGACATCCTTCTGACCTGTCATGATGGGCCTTGTGGAGGTCACTTTGTAGCAAAGATGACAAAATTCAAAGTGTTGCAAGCAGGCTATTATTGGCCTACTCTTCATTAGGATGTGAAAATGTACATTAGTCATTGTGATCAATGCTAGAGGATGGGAAATCCTACTCCAAGAGATGAAATTCCCCTACAACCTCAAGTAACTTTTGAGCCATTTGACAAGTGGGGCATGGACTTCATTGGGCCTATCAATCCTCCTTCAAAGAAAAAACAACACATTATTGTGTGAACTGATTACTTGAATAAGTGGGCTGAAACCAAGGCAATTAAGGTATCAACAGAAGAGAAGGTGGCTATGTTCCTAAGGGAGATTATATTCTACAAATTTGGGTACCCTAGAGAGCTAGTCACAGACCAAGGCAGCCAGTTTACCTCCAGCATGATTGAAGAACTGCTCAAGCATCACAAAATCAAGAATAGGACCTCCACTCCTTATCATCCACAATCTAATGGGCAAGTGGAGGTGACCAACAGAGCACTGGAGAACATCCTAACCAAGGTAGTGAACAACAACAGAAAGGATTGGGCAGAAAGACTAGTTGAGGCCACCTGGGCCTATAATACGACATGGAAGACCACCATTGGATTTACACCCTATGAGTTGGTCTATGGGAAAAAGGCTTTGTTATCCATTGAATTTGAATATAATACATTGAAGATGGTAGCCCGACTAGATTTGGATCTCGGTCATGCACATAAAGAAATATTGTTCCATTTGAATGGCTTGGATGAATTCAGAATGCAGGTCCTCCTCTATACAAAGATAGTTTAGCTTCATAGGTAAATCTGGCATGAAAAGCATATTAAGGAGAAGAAATTTGAAGAAGGAGACTAGGCATTGTTATATGACTCCAGGTATAAAGACCTCAAGGGCAAGCTAAGGACAAGATGGCTCAGACTTTATGTGGTGGAAAGATGCCATGGCAATGGTTCAGTGCAGATCAGAACTATAGATGAAGAAGCCATTCCGTTACTAGTTAATGGACACAGATTGAAAATGTACAAGAGGCCTTTATCTAAACAAGAGTTCATTGACAATATCAATAAGACAAAGATGATGGTGGAGCAAGTTTCAGCTCCTCCCTCATTAGGTCACTGAAAAAGAAAGAAAACATAATAAGGATTCAAGTGAAAACCTCCATGAGGTGCCTGAGTCCCATCTTTGGGTTGAAAACCTCCATGAGGCAGCCCAAGGATGAGAAAAATGGAAAGAAAAAGAAGATCCCTGGGTGAAAACCTTCCTTGAGGTGCCCAGGGAAAATATCTAGGGTGAAAACCTCTCTGAGGCAGCCTAGGTGTTTAATATATATATATATATATATATATATATATATATATATATATATATATATATATATATATATATATCTATATATATATATATACATATGTGTATATATATATATATATATATATATATATATATATATATAGATATATATATATATATATATATATATATATATATATAATAAGAGAAAAAAACATAATTGTTATTTGCAGGAGGATGAGAAAGACATCAGGGAGCAAAGAGAAGATCTAAAGGGAGCCCTACCTCACATATGTTCACCTCTTCCACTCCTTACCATGCATCCCTCCATAAATTCCATTGTTTTTCACGTCATTGCTCCAATTTAGGTGAAAATTGTGTTTTCTACAAGATCCCCTAACTGGTAGATTGGTTAGATACCCAAAATTCATTCTAGACATGATCTAACCCCTCACCTCATCCATTACCATCATCCCTGCATCCACGCACACTCCTACTCCCTCTGTTCATTCAACAACATCAGATCTGCAGTCACAGACACCATCAGCACACAGCAAGGGAGGAAGAAAGATGACCATACAACAGCAGCAATAGCATCAGATTTGCAGTCAAGAAACTATCAGCAGATAGGAGAGGAGGAAGAAGAATGACCATCAACAACACCTCTAATATTTGACAACTATAGCATGGCATTAAGGTCGCAGGTAAGTATCCTACTCACTCACTCATATGCATCATTTGATCAAAATTTGTAAAGGTTAAGAGGTAGTTGGTTTGTAAGTAAAAAGGTGGCCAGTTTTCTCTAGAAAGTTAGTGGATTACATACACAAGAAACTCTGTTTTTTTTCAAATAATTTGCTTATTTCCTCCACAAGCCTCACAAGCAAGATGCTCATCAAGTATATCTCATGTGAGGGTAGATACAATGTTGTTTATGGCTACCATTTTAGAGAGTTTGAAGAATTAAGATTTGGGGTAGAAACAATTTCACCAAAGACTCATCATACCCTATTTTCTGATGCAATCACTCCTGGACTCCAGCAACAAAGAAAAGACAGGAAATTTGCAACAGTTATTTCACCATGGGTTGACCAAAATCCTCACTGAGGATGCCCTCCAAAACCTCAAGATCCCTATAACATGGTTAGTCTTCTGAGACTTACCAGCAGAGGGTAACATCAAAACCCTCATCTATGATGTTAGTCCTTTTGTCAGTAAGGAGGAAGAAAAACAAAAAGAAGAAGATACAGACCTAGATGGGGATAAGATGGATGAAGAAGGAACTAATACAGAGGATGATGCTGAAACAAAAGAGAAAGAAGGCATTGAAATAGAGGAGGGGATGAAGCAAGAAACTGATAGAGATGAGAAAGGAAAAAATAGAGATGAAGAAGGCATTGAAACAAAAGGGGAAGAACAAAAGGAGGAGTCACCTAGTGTGTCTCCAAAGGTCCCTAAGTAGAATGCAGCAGCTTCCATCACTGCTCTTAACACATCAGTCAAGCAAAAAAGGAAAAGAAGGAGGAAAACCCCTCTACATTTCAGAACAAGAAAGAGTAGCAAGAAACAAAAGAGCTAAGTGGCTTCAGGGACAGAGAAGTAGCCAAACAATCAAATTCCATGGCCCTAATCAGCCCCCATAATCTAATTGTAAATAATCCCCAACTGGCACCTCGATATCTTGCTGCTCAAGGGCCCACTCTAGGGCTAGAGGGGTTACCTCTGTCCATAGAGGTAACACTTTCCTGCATCACAAGTTGGCAACTCCACAGGGTAGAGCTGGAAATGTGTTGTGTGAGTCATGGTTTCATCTCTATTTTGCGTTATTCGTTTCCCTCATCAGGGGAAAATCATCACGGTAGACCAGTTGTCCTTTTTCGCCTCTTCTTCCTCCGATGGCAATGTGCCGTTCGTAGAGAATACCTCCATTCCATGTGAGAGTGTGGGTGTTAGACTCTTTAAAGATCTTTCCTTTATGGGTGTTTTTTCACTCCAACCTCCCAACATCACTCCCGTTAATATGATTTATGTTCACTCTGATCCTTGGGTTCTTCCTCCTGTTGATCAGATAGAATCCTGGGGCGATGAGATGTCGTTGAGTCCTATCGAGCTCAACTATGTTGAAATTGTTTCTGTATCGGCTCCATCCCCTGAACTTGCTCCTTCGAGCAGAGCTCTCGACTCGTACGTTCAATCCCCTTAGCTTGGAGATGGCACTTCTTCATACCCTTTAAAGGAAATTTTTCCTTCTAATGAAGCGATTATTGAGACCATGTCTTTTGAGGAACCCCCTTGGTCTGATCATCACCATTATTCCTCGTTTCTCCCTACCCATCGGCAAATGCTTACTTGTCTCAGGCGATTTTCTCCTTGTCTCCCCTCCCAACCCCTTCAGACACCCATCTAAATTCATCAAGTGTCTTCTGAAGGGAATATGGGGAACATTACGCAAACTCAACCAATCAACATCTCTGTTAAACCAGGGATTGTCAAGCACATCCATGTTGGAGTAACTTGTACTCTGGAGGAGATTCAGCTTTATATTGATCTTTTTCGTGAATTTCGTGATGTGTTCGCTTGGTCTTACAAAGAGATGCCCGACATTGATCCTATCATCATGGTGCATGAAATACCTACATATTTGGGTGCCAAACCTGTCCGACAACATCTACGCCCCATGCACCCCCGAAAGCCTACAGGTATTAAAGCAAAAGTTGAAAAACTTCTTAAGGCTGGCTTCATTTACCCTATCCTGCTCACAGATTGGGTTTCTAATATTGTCCCTGTGACTAAAACACAAAGCACTATTAGGGTATGTGTTGATTATCACGACATTAATCGTGTCTGTCCCAAAGAAAACCACCCTACACCTTTCATTGACCAACTCATTAATGAGTGTGCCGGGAGTGAGATATATTCATTCATGGACGGCTTTTCTGGTTATAACCAGATCAATATCTCGCCTGCGAATCAAAACAAGACCGCCTTTATTTGTCTGTGGGGCACTTTCGCTTATAAAAAGCTCCCATTTGCTTTAAAAAATTCTGGTGCTACCTTCCAGTGCACAATGTCTTGCACGTTTCATGATATTCGACACATTGTGCAACCTTACCTGGATGACCTTCCAGCTCATTCAACGAAATGCCAAGACCATCCAACCCACCTTCACGAAATTTTTCTCCGCTATGGACACTATCGTATCAGTCTTAATCCACATAAGTGAGTCTTCTGCATGGAAGCTGGCTAACTTCTTCGATTCATCATCTCCCAAGAGGGTATCCATCTGGATCCCCTTAAAGTCGAAGCCATCCTAAATCTCCCTCCCCCTACTTCTTTGCAGCAATTACAGAGTTTGCAGGGTAACGAAAATTTTTTACGACGATTTATTCCGAATTATGCTGAAGTGGCCAAAGGCTATACATGGTTATTAAAGTGGGACACCCCTTTTCTTTTGGATACCACTGCACAAGAGTCATTCGAGCACCTCAAGGCCCTCCTTGTTTCTGCTCCGTTGTTACGTCCCCCAAATTATCACCGTGACTACACTCTTTATTTAGCTGCTGCCAATACCACCATCGGCATGGTTCTAGTTCAAGATGATGATGATGGTAGGGAGCATGTCATTTACTATCTCAGCTGCAATTTACTTAATATGGAAACTCGATATGCCTATGTTGAGAAGTTGGCATTGGTCGTCGTTTGCACCGTCCAATGTTTCCACCACTATATACTATTGCGCACCACAATGGTGATTTCTGATTGCAACCCAATGACGTACATCTTGTCACGTCAGTTACTGGGGGACAAATTCTCAAAGTAGATTCTCATCCTTCAAGAGTTCGACTTGGAGTTCACTACCACCAAGTCTAAGAAGTCCCTTGTCTTCACTTAGTTGCTTTGCTCCCTACCATCTGTTACCATGCCCTCTCGGTTAGAGGACCACATTCCAGATGAATCTATGTTCTTGATTAGTACCCTCGATCCTTGGTACGGGGATATTATTGTCTATCTTTAGACATCCTCTTTTTGTCTTGATTTTTCCAAGGATGCTCGGTGACAAATTAGCCATCATTCTCAACCTTATCGCATTATTGGGACACCTTGTACCATATCGGCGCCGACTCTATTCTCCACCAATGTTTAATGTTCGAGGAAGTTGAATGAGTTCTAAATGACTGCCATTCCAGCACCTGTGGTGGTCATATGTCCAGGTATGCTACTACTCAAAAGATCCTCCGTGCTAGTTATTTTTGGCCTTCTATTTTTAAGGATTGCATTCTTGCCGTCCTCTCTTGTCATGAGTGCCAAATCTACCAATGGAAGATGCACGCGCCTCTTGCTTCTTTGCACCTTGTCATTATCGTCGTCTCTTCTACCAAATGGGGCATTGATTATATGACCTATAACCCTCGCTTAGCTGGGGGGCATGGGTATATCATCATTGCCATTGATTATTTCACGAAATGGGCCGAGGAGATGCATACACTATCTGAGGACAGTCAGACAACGGCACAAATTTTGTTCAATCATGTCATTTCATGATTTGGAGTCCCTCAGGCTATCGTCACTGATCATGGTAAACATTTCCGTAATCATATGATGATTGAGTTAACAACCTAGCTAGGCTTGCGGCATGATAGCTCAACACCATACTATCCTTAGGCCAATGGTCAAGTGGAAGTTGTCAACAAAGTTTTAGTCACGATGCTTCAACGCACCATTGGCATGCACAAGTCCAACTGGCATTTGATGTTTTTCTCCGCCTTATGGGCCTACCGAACTTCAGTGAAGGATGCCACCAGATTCACCCCATTCCAATTGGTTTATGGTCTGGAGGATACCTTTTCGATTGAGTGTGAGATCCCTTCTCTTAAATTACCTGTCGAATTACTCCCCAACACTACTCCAGTAGAAGAACGTCTTCTTTACCTAGAGTAGTTAGACAAAACCCATTGACTAGCCTCTCTAGCCATTGAAGCACAGAAGAAGAGAGTGAAAACTCACTTCGATCATACTATCAATCCTCGTTCTTTCGTTGAAGGAGATTTAGTCCTGCTCTATGATCAAGCAAATGATAAGCTAGGGGCAGGCAAATTCGAGCCTATGTGGCATGAGCCTTACATTGTGAAATGTGTTTTGCAAAAAGGGGCCTATGAGCTGATTGATTATGAATGGAACCCTCTAGATAAGCCCCAAAATGGGCTTTATCTAAAAAAATATTATGCATGAATCTCATGCATTTGATTTTTACATACGTGTGCTTTCAGCAGGTGTGTTGTGTGTGTTTTTTCATGTCTGCCTTGGTGTGTAGGCACAATTTCCGACTTATTGTGTCTTTTTGCTTCTTGTGCAGATATTTGGTACACCTTACGTTGGTTTCACTGATGGTGCCTGCCGCAGTACCCAGAACCTTTCTTCTGCGGCATGGGTGATCTACTATCCTCACAGTGAGTTAGTAGACCTTCAAGGTGTTTGTCTGGGTTGCAACAATGTCGTTGAATATAGTGCTATCATTGAATTACTGACCGAGGCTATCAACCTCAATATTCGTACATTGTTTGTGAATTTGGATTCTCAGCTTATTGTCCACCAGCTTAACAGACGTTATTCCATCGCAGATCATCGGATTTTAAGTTTGTATTTACGTGTTAAATTGTTGGAAAGAAATTTTAATTTTATTACATATCAACACATTCCAAGAAGATTAAACATATTAACTGATGTATTAGCAAATCATATATTAGACAGACATTTACGCAACATGTAATCAAAACAGTATATAGAAGCATTCAAAACATAATAATGAACCATAGGAATATGTATATATATATATATATATATATATATATATATATATATATATATATATATATATCGTGTGGTGCACCGAGGCGCTCAAAAAATAAGTGTATATGTTAAAATAGAGTCTGTGCTCTCCATACATCCAAGACACATGTCTCCCAAAAATTCAGTAGAAAAAAAAACCTGGGCATCTACTGCAGTGGGTTATGCTCTCTATAGCACACCACTTCTCATGCAACTCGACTCAAGAGTTTATGCATCCTAGGTATCACCCCTATTGTATGTATCTGATACTCTATGGGGACCTTCTCGATCCCCCTGTAATCAGGTATCCCCTCTGTCAGGCCCTCAAGATTACGGGGCACTGTCTCTACTGAACTGCTAGCTGAGGGAGCCAAGGCCAGCTCTCTGATGCCTTGTGGATCCCTCCATACCTCTGGAGCTAGTCCCACAGGCCTCTCTGGTCCCACATCTGGAAGTAACATATTGTACATCATTAAGATCATCACAGATCATCGGATTTTAAGGTTGTATTTACGTGTTAAATTGTTGGAAAGAAATTTTGATTTTATTACATATGAACACATTCCAAGAAGATTAAACATATTAACTGATGCATTAGAAAATCATGTATTAGACAGACATTTACGCAACATGTAATCAAAACTGTATATAGAAGCATTCAAAACACAATAATTAACCATAGGAATATATATATATATATATATATATATATATATCGTGTGGCGCACCGAGGCGCTCAAAAATAAGTGTATATGTTAAAATAGAGTTTGTGCTCTCCATACATCCAAGACACATGTCTCCCAAAAGGTCAGTAGAAAATAAAACCTGGGTGTCTTTTACGGTGGGTTATGCTCTCTATAGCACACCACTGCTCGTGCAACTCACCTCAAGAGTTTATGCACACTAGGTATCACCCCTACTATATGTATCTGATACTCTATGGGGACCTCCTCAACCCCCCTGTAATCAGGTATCCCCTCTGTCAGGCCCTCAAGATTACGGGCCACTGTCTCCACTGAACTGCTAGCTGGGGGAACTAAGGCCAGCTCTTTGATGCCTTATGGATCCCTCCATACCTCTGGAGCTAGTCCCATAGGCCTCTCTGGTCCCACATCTGCAAGTAACATAGGGTACATCATTAAGACATATGCATGAAAAATCCAAAAAACATCATAAAAGACAAAATACAAAATAGTATGATCAGGTGTTTTACCTCCATCGTCCCATTGCTCGCCAGTGGGCAGTTGCATGTCGAGGTCTCCAAAAAAATCCATACCAACGTATGGCTAGTCCTCGACGAAGATTGTCTGGTGATCCAGCCACTCTCGGAATAGTGTCCCCCATGACACTAGTCGTCCGCCACCCCCTCGTGGCATGACATGCACCCAACGAGTGATCCGGGTCTCCCATGGTCTAGGCCTGTCCAAGTCCATGTCTTGTAATTGAAGTGCTGGCACTCGCTCCAGCATGAGCGGGATTAAGATAGAGCCGTAACCAAATTGCTTCGCCTCCCCACGACAGCATTTGGTGAGTTGTCTCTTCATGTTAATGGTCACCGCTTCTGCCCAGTTGTACGTGGTCATGTTGAGGCAATCAAGAGCCAGCAAGAGTTGGGTCTTTTTTGCCTCGTGTTGGGCTTGGGAGCCTGTTGCCCTCGTCACCATAAATAGAACCGAGCGAAGAACCAAGTCTTCTACCATGGGAATTGCCAATTTCCCACTAGTGTTTGATTTACGTGCCCCTGGGCACACTCGTGCTATCAACATGTCCAGTGATTCGCCCCTGGTTCGTTGGCCCTCTAGAATCGGCCTCTCACCGCGATGGGATAATCTAGTTAGGAAATATATATCCGTAGCATCGAACTCAATGTCTCTGCCCTGGATAATGAACTTTCCGTCTGTTGGGTTCCAAGCATGAATTAGCAACTCTAACAAGTCAGGTTGGGCCCAAAGATGCGGAGTGAGCAAAATTTTTAGTAATCCACAAGCACATAAATCATTTCGGCACCCAGCATCATTGAACTCTTGCTCATCGTTGATATCGTGAGTTTGTTCCTGCCATGCAAATGCCATGTTGCCCTGCATTAAAAGAAAAATGAATTATAACTTTTTTCAAGAATTTAAATCCATAATTTATACAAAAATTCAACTTCACGTCGTCGTCGCGGTTGTTTTCCAAACAACGACGATGACACAAGGTCAATACTTCATTTTTCCCACGATCGTCGCGAGAGTAGATTTTTTTCTCGTGACGATCATGGAGGTGGTGCGTGTTACCACACTCGGTCATCATGAACCCGAGTGGCTTTTCCACAACGACCGAGAGGCGGACTCAGATTTGAAAATCTACCTAAAACCACCTACCTAACACTAAATTGCATTAAAAAACCACTCAAATGCAACGCAAGGAAGAATGTACTTACTTGGAGAAGGTTTCAGGAGGAACCGTGGATGGATGGTGCCAGAATCGACTTGAGAAGTTCACTCAGGTTGGTACTCCAAATGCCCAAAGGTAAAAATGTGCAATGTAAATGGTAAAAAATGAATTACCACACCCCTTTTTATAGTATTTCTTTGAAAAAATTTAAAAAAATTATTCTTTAGGGTGTGGGATTTTTCATTTATATCGCATTTTTAATTAAGGTTTTTTAGGGTTTTGACCATATTTTCCACATATATAATCTATTTATGTTAAATGGGTCTTATGTTTCACGTGTTTTGTGCAGAGCTACAGGTGGCGGGGTTATGTCATACTTTGGATACACTTGTTATGTATTTTCCAGCAGTCTTCTTTAATGCTCTTTTCCAACTTAAAAGATGAAAATATTGCCGAGTTATTCCTTTTGTCTTGTTAAACGAAATAAGAGGTGGTCCGCTTTGAGCTCTTTTCCGACTATATAAACACAAAAGGTTTTCCGGGCTTTTATCGTTTTGGGTTCGTTATTGGTTACGAAACAACGTGTCTTTGATCGCTTTTCTACTCTTTCGGATCAAGGTCACTAATGACGAAAAGTACTCCTTGATCAGAATGGTCAAGCAGTTCTCTCAAGTATTGTTTTATACCTTTTCGGGCTCGAGAGACACAAATATATGAAAAAGGATCCCCTTGGAGTTTTCTTTTCTGTGTCTTTTTCAAACTCTCTAAACATGAAAAATACTCTGAGTTTTACCTATGTCGAACTCGTTAAATCTTGACGACATTGGACTCATCACCATGATGAGACTCGAGCTTCTACTCCCTAGGGCTCGTTAAAATATTACTAGGTTGGATTCAACTGAATGTAAAACTTATATTACAAGCATATGCTATCCCCTTTAAGCTTGTTTCCAAAAATAATTGGGGTACTCGCCAGCAATGGTGGGGGGAAATTTGGAAGTTGTCATTGGTTACCTGTGGCAGCTAGTCACTCTTGAACATCAACACTTTTGCTTCTTGTCGGGTTGGGATATCCATACATCTTCATTTGGCCTTCCGAGGCTTTTGGGTTTCCATTTAGCCTTATTCCATTTGATCCATGTTGTCTCCATCAAGCCTCTAATCCCTTGGTACCTGAATGCTGCCTCCCTCTAGAGTTGTGTCGCCGACATGTTCAAGAGTATAATCCTTCTGTAGTTCACATCCTTACCTCCTCCTCTAATACTCTGTTTCACTATCTACCACTTGTTCCTTATCTCGTGTCATTGATGGGGGAAACATTATGGCCCTCCTGCGATGGATCATCTCTTGTCGATGTCAGCTCATTATCCAAGAGACTGATCTAGAGATCCCCTCTGGTACCTTGGAGCTTGCATGCCTCAATGGCAAGTTCTTCACGCCTGACGATCGACTTTCATCATTGGTCATCGATTGGGTGATTCCACAAGTGTTTGACTTCAGCTCATTCTTCACACTTCATGGATTGTACTAGATAGTACCTTAAGAACCATTGGAATTATTGGTGGTTTAGCTCTCGCACTTGTTAACAGTTTTCATCATTGACCACTAATCAAGCGACTTTCTATCATGCTCAACTTCAGCACATATGTTCGCATGGTAGCATTTGTACTATGATCGGTTGGGTTTCAAGACCCCGAACTAAGATTACACATGTTCGAGCTGCGTGGATTGGTTTTTGGTTACATGAATCTTTGATGGATGGCTGTGACCATACCTGATTCTTCATGGATGGTTGCGACCATACCATTATCATTATCATGGTCTTACTAGTTGGGTGGCTGCATCCATACCACAGACCTAGTTCGTATGTCTTTTGGATGGTTGTGCCCATGCCTAGACTACATGTATTTCACTATCAGAGATATTAGTTGTACCTACACCTGTAGGCTCTTCCAGGTGGTGTTCCAGTTTAGACAGTTTCGTAAAGCATTTCACCCCTCCCACTCTCTCGGGCTTCATACTTTAGGGGGAATCCGTTACACAGTAATTTGTCACTACCTTCACCCCAGTCCTTCTACTATGTCATGTGTCAAATAAACATGTTCATATCTTCCCACTCATGTAAGAAGATTAAGAAAATTCTCTCTGATGCTGAAGATTGACCCTTTTTTACTAAGTTCCTACATCATCTCTAGTAAACCCTTAAAATCCATGACGGTTCTCTGTCATGCACTGTATCGTTGCGACATGATTACTAGTCCCCAGTTCATGACCCTCGATGATCCAGATTTTGCGAATTAGTTCAACAGTCAACCTTCTGGATGTTTCTAGAGCTGGTTTTTGGGTCAGTATGGGTCACCTTTCTACCTCTGGGATGGTGGTTCCACTTCTTGTGCAACCTCCCTTAAGTATAAGCCCCCTCTCCCTCATTTCATGGAGGCTCCTGCTCCTATAAAATCACTCACCATTTCTATGATCTGCTAGTTCCTTAGTTGCTAGTTAGTTCTTTTGGTTGTATAGTGTTGCTGCTACTTTTGAGTTTGATAGATAGTTGGTGTGAGTGTGACAAGTGTGGGATTTCTTTGTAGTTTTCAAGAAGGTGTGGAGTGCCCTTAACTTTGTGTAAATCTTGTGAATGAGAAAGAGAGAGATATATTGCTTTTTGGGAGACCCATCTTTGAGAGTGAATACTTGAAGAAACACACTGGTTGGACACTATAAGAAGGCTTGCGACGTCAAGACTTGGTTGTAAGCTTGGCTCTTTATTTACCATTAATATAATCAATGATGATTTCCTATGTCTTGTATGCAATTTACTTAATATCTCATGACTTCTTGACTTTGTGAGTAAATAGATCATTGTTGTTTCTCGGTTACATGCTCTATCATTTCTTTGTGGTGTTTCAGGTTGATTGCTCGTTCAGGAGAAGGAAACGGAAGCTGGAGCAGCGCAACGGAACTTTGTCAACCACCAGATTGAGGTACGCCTCCAACGATGACTATTTAAGGGGATTAATTATTGTTTTGTCCTTGTTATGACTAGACCCACTCTAGGGCTAGAGGGGTTGCCTTTGTCTGTAGAGGGAACACTTTCCTACATCACAAGGACTATGCTTCCTATGACTGCTCAGGTGGCCACACCACCTATGCGAGGCTTCAATGTGCCTTCCAGTATAGTCCACGGAAAATCTCCAATTTCCCTCTCGACAACTGGCACCACGTGTTCTATCATATCTAGTGCACTCCCTTGGTTACTATGTTTGGTGAGATGTAGTGATAGCCATGGTAGTAGTGTCATAAATTCTCAGTGACACTCTTCTAATTCAGTGGTATGATCATCCACACCTTGCCTTTTCATCCTTGGTTTATCGACGAGACATGCTTTCTTGATCTTGTTTTCCAACCTCTTGACCTTGGCATCCATCAAAGTTCTTTTCTTCCTCAATCATACCTGGTCTTTTTTGAGTTCACGAAGTCTAAGGTTCCCTCGCCGAATGGCTTCCTGAATCCTTATGCATTTGACCTCGTGTAGCTGTGTGATTTCTTCATCCTGGTCTTTGCACACTGTCACATCTATGGGAGCTATTATGTGTGGATTCCTCTTTGCATTCTCTTAAGAAATTATGGTCTCTACTCAGTTCTACACCTTTCGAATCGTTTCTTGGTTAGGGATTTGCACATGGTCCTATAGGCCCATCGAACCACTAGTACGTCCAGGTTCCAATCAGTGCAAATCGCCTGGTGAGCCATGTTTAATAATTCACACACCCTATCGAATGCTTCTCCATGGATAATTGGTAGCACACATCACCTTTCCTGCTACGGTGTTTTGTTCTGATTCTCTATTCTGGGAGTGATGTGTGCTTGTATGGGTTGTACAGCATATGTTCGTACCCATCAGGAAAGGTGGGTGCACAAGTTGTTCTGCCCCTACTGACTAGCTCTCATTCTGAGATGGGGTTTTCCAAAGCATAGGCGCATCATCCTTCTGCATCTACGCCAGTCCTCAAAACTTCCTTGATTCACACCCCACCATCGTTCGAGCGTTGCATGCAGTGCCCATTTCAGAGCATCAAACTGTTGCTATTCTAGTACTGCACTTTCAAATTTGTTCAGGAATTCATCGATCGCTGTCAACCCATCATATGTAGGAAAATCCCTTGCTTTTGTTGTCATGCAGTGCAGTGATCTAACCATCATGTTGCAATTAAGCATTGTTACTTTGTGCAGCCAATTCTGCCATCGCTCTATCTCTTCGTCTAAATCTGAAGTGCAGGAGCTTTTTCATTCCCACGAAATCCTTCCATCTGCAGTCAGATTTACCCAATCCTCTTCTCATGCGGTTATCTTGTAAATACAATCGAGATTGTCATCTCTATCATCGTCATGCACTGGTTCAGTGAATCGCACTCCTTTGTCTAGATCAAGTGGTACTACAATGCATAGTGACTTTCCTTCAAAAATCATTTTGTGCTTCTTCAGATTTATGACTCCGTTCATATCGGTGGCCTAGTCTATTCGTAGTAACGCAGGATAGGGATTACTGTCATCGACAATCTCTATCACTTCAAAATATACTTGTGCGCTTGCACCTTCAATTTCTACTATTACCCCTTGCAATCTTCCCATGGATAAGATCTTCTGTTGGTTCGCTATTCGTAACTAAATAGGAGACCATTGTAGCAAGGGTCCACCCATGTGTTCCCATGCTTGTTTTGGCAATACATTCATGTCCGATCCGAGATCCAGGATTACCTGATCCATTTCATACTCATCAATTTATGCAGTCAACCTCATTTCCTTTCCTGTGCATAGTGCATGCTTTCCAAGTTTCCAGACCACAAACAGTTTTCCTGACCCTGTGCACCTAGTGATAAGTTCCTGTAGTCCTTTTACTGCCTTGCTGTCGCATAGTAGTTTCATGCATGTCTCTAGAAAGGTAGTGAGCATTGAAGGATCCATCCCTAGTTCTAGTTGATCCTTACTACCTGAAGTGGAGGCCTCTGTGAAGCTCTTCTTAGCTTCCATGAATGTCCCCTTTGCGCGTTCTAAATCAAATTCAGGTTCCTTTGTAGGAGCATTGAGGACCCACACACTTTCTTCTAACTACTTACCCTTATCATTGCCAGTGGTCATACTACTCCTAAGCATCATGTTTACATTCAGGTCTTCTTCGCGTGGCTCAGACCTCATCATCTGCAAATTCTGAGTTGGAGGGGGCTGAAGTACCCCTTTTTCGCGCAGTCTCACTATCAATGTAGGGCAATCTTCTACCTCATGATCAAACTAGGTACAATACAAACATGATATCATTTTCAGGTTTGTACAATCGTGGGCATAGTGCCCTGGCCCTCTGCAATTATAAGAAATTAGTTGTCTATGACCCCTTCCTGGTCCCATTCCACCTCCACCTCGACCGCGCCCTTGAAATCCACCATGCATCATCCCTGCATTTGGGTCAAGGACTCGCGTTTCTGTCTGCACCCCATAGACAAGAATCTAATCCATCATTAGTTCGTAGATTCTACAGGTGCATTCATCATGGCCTACCAACCTGCAAAAATTACAAAACAATTGCTAGGACGTCTATGTATACTTCTGTAATAGATGAAAATTATTTGTAGTGTGCTTTCCTCTTATCTGATAGATCGTGCACCATAATGCAGGCGTTGCGCTTGGTCCTGTCTATGCCTCAGATATTAATGGCATCGGCCCTCCTCCTACCAAGTAATTCATGAACACTAGACAGTGGTCCTTGTCATGCCCCTGGCCTTTCCATTTTATGCACCATATCTCCTCGCGTGCCTCTGGCCGAGGTGTCTTGTCCTGTTTCAAACTCTACATCTCCAGACACAGATTTTATAGTTGCGCATGGATTTTTTGGACTCCCAAACCAAGGTCTTGTATAGTGGTCTCATGCAATCTCATCGCCATCTCCAAAGCTTTGGCCTAGGTGGAAATTTTTTGCTGTGATAGCACCGTCCTTAAGTGCGGTGTTAGTGATGCTACAAACCATGCATGGTGTTTTCCATCCGTCAATGTCATGTTGGCTTCGCGAATCATACCCTTTAGTCTTTGTTCCAAATCCCAGGGGGTCTTGCCCGAGAGCATCGCGATCTCCTTAAACCCAATGATTGATTGTGTTTCTGACTTTGGCCTGCTAAATTCCCTGTTCAACGCGGTCTGAATTTCTATGATTCATGTGTTTGGATGGTCATTAGAATGCTTGATGTACCATGTTAATTCACAATCCTGGAACGCGCTCACCAATGTAGCCTTCTTGATATTGTCATCCATGACTCCTTGTGATTCCCATACTGCTCTTACCATGAACCAGAATTGGTCCAGGTCTTCATTCCCTACTCCTCTGAATACCGGTAGTTTGATCGTACATGCCATATTGAGCTATGGTGGTGGTGGAGGTGGGGTGGATGGAGATGGAGGTGAGGAGGGTGAGATGGGTGGTGGTGTAGGTGGAGGTGGTAAGCACATAATTCTCAGCCTTATCAAACTGACTACGCTTCTCGAAGAAACTTTCGCGAGCTCCTCCTTGCTTTCCCGTGAGGGGGAAATTAAGGGACTAGTTTCTAATTCTTCACTACTTCCACTTCTTTATATCTTCCCACTTCACATAGTCCCAAACATTAATTTATTTGCATAACCCGCTTTTCACAAAACAACATCTTAATCCAAGTGTTAAAAGATTTAATATACTTACCTCGTGGTCCCTTGAAGAAATGTCGCTCCACCTCACTGTAGCTGATCGTTGTATCTATCGTGAACTCAGTGATAAATACTCCTATAATTCGATTGAGCCAATGGTCCACAACTCACGCGATCTTATCTCCTTACACTTCTAGTCTATGCAATAATTCAGTCCACATGATTGGTTTGTTGAGCCTACACCTTCCCTGACTATCTTCTAGCTTCGCAATCCAGTCATACATCTCAGATGGAAAGGATGCAAAGAAAATTTCATGGACTTCTATATACAAGTAGCGCTCTAACCACTATTCCTTAGATAGTCACGGATTTCTGTTTTCGTGCACCGCGAACTCATGAATCTTCTTGCCCAACCACCCTTCAATTTCTTTCTTTGTTGGATTCTAGTGGCACAACATCAGACATCCCGTATGCAGATCCCGATCCCAGAAACAGAACCATTTGTTGGCTTGTATGGGCCTGACCAAGGTTCAGAGGTGATTTAGCCAAACAAATCTTGATACTACTGGCCCTTTCGGCAACAATTCACAGAGCGCGGACTAACGTCTCACCCGAAGTAGTATGGGAGGGTGCTTGAACCAGGTTTCCGTACCCTGGGGATGTCTGATGAGCTTTTGGTGGTCTGCGATTTGACCCTGCACACATGTCACCACGCGCATCTACTAGTCCCTCGCAACCTGTGATGCTACCTTTCCGCAACCCTACTCAGGGCCCAATCCATGTTATTACCCAAGTTCCTTACTATTAACCTATTATTACTCGATTACTTAACTTATCTGTGTAAAACTAGTGATAATTAACAGTATATCTAGCAATCATATACTTGCGCGCGATAAACAAAATAGTATAAATTTATAGAATGCAATACACAACCAGATGCACAGAAATTGGAATCAACTTCTCTTTTTTATTCTTCATTCAAGGTTATAGACTTGACACTACCCTATGCACTCAGGTACATAGGTCCACGCACTCAGTTGCAGACTCTACTAGGCCTCTACACACTCAGCTGCAGAGCCTTTTCTTACTACTACGACCCAATACCCTTAGATTCTTACTCTATGCTCTATCTCTTTCTTTTCTCCTTTGCTCCTTAGCTATCTTTACAACTTAGAGAATCACTCTATTTATACAATCCCATGGTCTGCGGACCATGGATAGGCTGACATGACATTACATTACATTAAAAACTTAGGGTAGACAATGCTATGACTCAACCTATACTTCGCACTCCACGCCCACAATTCGCAGATTCTTACAATACATTTGACCAAAACTTGGGCTTTTTGACCAAAACTTGGGCGGCTCTGATGCCCAACAGACATACTAGAGCCATCCACATCACAGACTCAGATGTTAGAAAGGTAGCTAAGTGTGGAAGTGTCTTCATTCTATAGGTGTGCTAACAAGGACCAAGACATAAAGGACTGGTATAAATAAATCAAAATGAGGAATGAGAAATCAAAGCTCAGGCTTATGCATAATATCTTAAACTCACTCCCGCCAATCAAACAATACTGATGTCATCCTTTAACATCAAGGAGGGAAAACTGCAAATGTCATTTATCAAACCTACATCACAACAGCCGAAGACATCTTCAGATTTCAAAAGGGTTGACTTTGAAGTATTGGCAAGGGATATTCATCCCATAGACCAGATAGAACTACATAAAAAGACTGGGGAGATGATATAGTCCACCCTTATAGGTAAAGCCATAGCTTCCCATTAGCTACAAAACACATTAAACAACATCTTAGCATAGTTTTAGTTGGAGAAGGCCTCCTCATAGGCCAAGGATACAAGGATTAAGTCATTGGAAGACTTGGTTATTGAATTGGGAAATGATCCCAAAGATATAAAGGCTACTAAGAAGCCAATAAATAAGAAGAATGATGATATTGCTGCACTTAAGATGCAATTAAAAATACCCCAGCTGTAACATCCTCAAATACTTGAAGTCATAGAGAGCCAAACCAGACATGAGGAGTTGATGGAATTGGTCCTAAAACTCAATGATCAACTTAGGGAGACAAAGAAAGAATTGGATAGCTTGATCCAATTAAAACAAACTGACATTGCCACAAATTCTAACAGTATCCACGTCAGTCCCTTCTACACTGACAACTTCACTAGCACCTACAACTCCACCTGCCATAGCATTGCCATTTACAGTAGAGTCTAAAACAGTGGGTGCTTCAGGAGAAAATGTAGCAAAGTTAGTTAGAGTCATGGAAGAGATGTCAATTCAGGCTATAGAAATGAATAAGCTAAAGAAAAAGGTGGCAAGTTTAGAGACTGACTACAAACTTGCCCAAATTATGCAAAAGGAAGAGGCACAAAAGGCCAATAGAATGAGTGAAAGAGACAAAGCTATGGAGAAATATTTCACATTAGAGAAACCCCTTGGGGAAGCCAAAGAAATGTTATGGCCCAATATCGTTGACTCTGTCAAGGATATTTTTCCATCTATTCAAGTTATTTTCTAGCAGACAGAACTGATAAAGATAGCTATAGTAGATATTCAGAAAGACAAGGAGGAATTAGGAGACATGACTAAGGATGCCAATAGACTCATCCACTTCCTTAATATCAAAATCAGACATGAGCTTCAGGAGATAAATATAGAAGACATGACTGAAACCATTTTGGAAACAAGGAAAGTCCTTTCCAAGAGAAACCTAATGCTGAACTTAGAAGAAAAGTGCCACAACATGCAGGTAGCCATTGATAGATTCATGGCCAAATTCCAAATTTTGAGGGAGAAAGGATTGCCCAGTCCATTGGTCATTAATGACAAACTTATGACACAACTGGACTATGACAATAGACTTAGGCAGTTGGCTAAAGAACAGGCTATCACTTCTTCCATAAAAGCACTGCCAATAGGCAAAGTTTTGTATAATACATTTGAGAACTTGTTTTTTCTCCAGCATGAGATAAAACACTTGTTCATCACTAAGCCCAATTTTTCCAAGTATACCGAAGCTGATGAGATATATAGGCAGATGATGAATGTCAAATTACCTGATGCAGAATGGTGGGAAAAGATGATTGATTTACTATGAGAAATATACAATAAAAAAGCTATCATACAGTAAAAGTAGAACAACCAGGTAAACAGATGAAAATAGGTAAGCATGCCAAAGTGTATCAATTTCAAAGAGTATCAGGTGAAAGATAAAAATTAAATAATATTCCAGTGTAAAAGACCACAACAGCAAGCTAGCATAAAGGGCTACAAATCCAACCATAAAAGCTAGCAGTACCACAATAAAAGGGACAACATGAAATAGTTCAATAGCTGTCTCTATCTTCCTGCAAAAAGATATTTTGTATTTCCTAGATTAAATCAAGTATGTTTTGAGATATTTTGTAATAATTTTGTATAAATACTTGACCATTCGAATTATGTAGGGTGGATTCTTAGACATTTCTATAGACCTTTTTGATCAAAAGGCTGTAAGCTATTGTATCACTGATTGGACTAGCAAGCTGGATTAATGAATAAAGACAAGACATTTCATAGGATTCATGTGTAGAGCAATGTGTAGAAAAGTATTTTCTCTTGTGTTGTTATCTTTCTTAATGTTTTTCCACCATCTTTCTTGTATATTTGAAATCTAAATGTTATAATATGGAATGATATCTCATAATTTTCTTCATTGCACTTTTTTTTAACTATTATGCATTTTAATGTTCTATGCTAATTATCTAAGTTAAAGAATTCTTGATTTCTCCTTAGTTTAGGTAGTCTCCCTATAATCTATAGCAAAGGATTCTTAATTGCCCTTTGTTCATTATTATCCTTTGTTCCTCATTTTAATCTCGATCTGAGAATTCTTAACTACTCTCTCACCCTAGTTAAGATCATTCCACCCATATGGCCCAAAGACCTACACTTTACTCTGCTAGCTTGCCCTTTGAACACTCCCTTTAGTGAGTTAATTCTAGTTATGTTTCCCTTCTTTGACTCCATAGCCCAATGGTACAAATACATCATTCTTTCGATCTTTTATAAGGATTCCACCATCCAACCTTCAATACAAATCAAAACCCCTTGAACCTTTAGAACTAACCTAAAATCCCAACAAACAAAGCAAAATCATATAGAGAGAGCCCTCTCTGAGCCATAGGTTGGCTAGAGCCTATGATTAAAAGTTGGTTTGTGGTTACCTTGGTCCTTTCCTTCTTCTAAAAACTTCTAGGGAAAAGTTTTGAGTGATAACAGTACGTACATGGGAAGGGGGGGTACTAGCATGCAACCTAGTATAATCATGACCGTTGGATACTGATATAAACCTGTCTATCCTCTAATTCTTCCTTGAACTCCTCTCAAAAATTATCCTTGATCTATTGCCATGTCAACTTGATTCCCTTTTCAATTAAAATCTAAGTGCCTACATAAACTAGCAAGTTAACTAACACCTTCTTAACTGCTTCCCAGTACTACTCTTGATAGTTTCCTTTGATGCAAATCTCTTGGATGTCATGTTAACTATAACTACTAGAGAGATTCTCAAAAACTGTTGTAACTGGAGACAAAGAGGACACTCATGGCATGTAAATGGTATCTTGAAACTAAAAGAAACTTCAATATCAGATCAAGCAACAAACCACGCTAATGCTCAGAGGGATTACGCAATTCTAGTTCATAGATGTGACTCGCTACCTGCTAGAACTGCATACTGTGTAGTCCCAACAGTCTATGGGGGAGGCTTGCTAACTGGAACTACAAATGCGCAATTCATTCTAGGCACATGAAAGAAGAGACTGTGCATTGCGCAATCTCGGTGGCTCGGTGGCCAAGGCTGCGAGACTGGCTCCTCGAACTGCACAATGCATAGTTGGAGCCAGGCTTAGGTAGCCTCTGCACAGTTCCAAGAGCCAAGGCAGAGGCTTTCATCTCCCAGAATGCACAATGCTTGTAAGGGAAAGCGAGATCTGGGCAAGGGAAGCCCATATCTACCCAAGGGGATTGTGAAATCGAGCAGATTTGAAGGATGGTGTGATGCTGAGTGTAAATTTGATTGAGTGATGATGCATTCAAGTGAAACAAATGCAAGAATCAATCAAACTAAAGGAAAAAAAAGAAAGTGGAGACAGTCCTAGAAACAATGATCGTTAGTGAAAAAACTAGGTAATGCATGCAACACTTGGGAAAGGAAATGAAGAACTTAAAAAAACACTTCTAAAATTTTAACCACCAACACTCATTGAACAAAACAAGTGAAACAACACTCACACAAGCTAAACAAGAAAAATCAACATAAAAGTGGCAAAATACTAGAAAAGCAAGACTTACCTAGAAAGACGACGATGATCACACTGAAGGTTCCTTGATCTCCTCAAGAATGTCAGAGATCCAAGATAGAATGTGCAAATGAGATTGAGCAGCATCAATTAAATAGTTTTGGTTGATTTAGGTTTTCTGATGTGAAGGCAAAAAATAAAGGAAAAAGCGATACTTGGGGGTAGTTTCCAAAATAAATCAAGTGCCTCCTTCATACTGATAAAAATATATCTCTATTTTCTAGGGATTTTTTTTTTCGTTTTGCTTTTTTCTTTTTTGGGAAAAGTTGTCATGCATTGCCTAAAGAGATTGCACAATTCTAGGTAGGACTCAGTAACTCGCTAGCTCATGCATTGAGCAACTTCTACGTAATTTCTAGGCTAAGTGGCTCTAGGTTGCCTCTCATTATCTACATAATTTCCTAGCTAAAGGTTTTATGTTAACTAGTTGTGCACAATTTTGGAGCTGAAGGATCATTGTTAGCTTGAATTATGCAATTCTCGAGAGCAAGGCCGGTTGCCCTCAAGGATTTTGTAGTTCTCTAAGGCAAGCTTAGAACTGGGTGGAAAGCAAGTTAAGAGATTGGCATGTGGGTTAAATAGTAAACCAAGTGAGAAAACACAAGACATCATGCAACTATGAGGCTCAATCAAAGCATAAGTACCTTACTCAATGCGAGATGAGTCGTTGTAATTTAGGAGGGAGGCTCCAAAATGATGCATGGGAAAACGTTTGGAGGGTGTTTGTAGCTGCTACAACATTGCCGACACACTAGTAGAACTCCAGCTCTCTATATTGACCTTATCTCGTGCAAACCGAATCTAACTCTTTTAGAAGTATTGTTCAATTCTTTAATTGTCATAACTTCTTCACTAGCTTGAGTTAAAGATGTATCCCCTACCATTCTCTTTATTGGCAGCACACATACAATTCTAGTTTAAGCTAATTTATTTTGTTATGGAATGAGGGGTATATAAATGCACAAGTAATATAGACCTTCAAAGTTTTAGTTTCATCTCTGGTGTTGCTTTGTTGCTAGCAGGCCGGGAAAGTACCCTGATGGAGTCACTTCAGGAACATAAGAATTTCTCTGTTTCCAGCGAGCCTAGATAGTACCCTGGTAGAGTTACTTGCTTCACCTCCCTACATAGGAAGCCTTTCTCTTCTTTTGTATTTATTTTATTTTTCATTTTTTCCATTTTTCAAAGAACTGTGCATAGGCACTTATTTATTTCATGAGGCAGAAGAGGGATCTTGACTTATTGAGAGCATAAGAGGTTTTCCCTTTAGAGAAGTATGTTTATATATACCTTTGATATTCTTTTTAAGTTTTCCCCCTCTCCTTACTCTACTTGACTGAGTTGACAAGGGTTAACTAAATATAGAAAATCGATTAGAATAGGCGGTACTAGTTAAAAGTGCAAGCGTCATGGTTTCACCATGATTCTCTCTGAAAGGAATGTATTTTCCATCAGGGTATCATCGACTAGAATAAATTCAATATTCTCATAAAGAGAGGGAAGAGACAAATAACCAATTGTTGATATTTGTACAAGTTCCTCTTGGATTTCACCCTGCTTGTCTCAAGAATCCAATCATGGTTCCATGTGGACACTAAAATATAGGTGTTATCATTGAAAATGCTGTAGCCAAAATTTTTTAGCCTGGCTTAAAGAGTGAGAATTTTCGCAGCGCAGCTCGTTTTAGTGATTTCGTAGCGTGCTACGAAAAGGGGAATTTGTCTGAATCCACAGCCAATCTTACACAGTTGTTATATTCATCAAAATCCATTATCAGTGACTGGCTTATGTTTGAGAGAGATGTTGCAAGTTTCCAGGGGTGTTATATTGGTGAAGAATGAGAACATGTTGCAAGATTATGTGCAGAAGCAGGGGATATTTAATGTGTGTTTAAATGGCTACAATCCACCTAAACCTTGTATACTGGTGGAGTCCTGGTGAGTAGTAGTCCTTGTATACCGGTGGAGTCCTGGTGAGTTTGAGATTTACAGAGATTCATGGTGTGGCAAATTCCTCAGATGGTTCATAGTGCATGCATTAAGCATCAAATTCTTTTACAAGTTCTTTTGGTTCACGGTATTATTTTAATGAAATACTTCAAGTTATTTACCATGTTATCATGATTCAACCTGAGGAGATGTCTACTGTGAGCCACAGTTCTTTATCAGAATTTGGTGTTCTGGGTTTTGAATTGGGTTATTCAATAGAGAATCCCAATTTATTGATCCTGTGGGAAGTTTAATTTGGTAATTTTGCAAATGGCGCCCAAGTCATTTTTGATCAACTCATAAGCAGTGGGAAATCGAAATGGCTTCGCCAATCTGGACTTGTTGTTTTGCTTCCTCATGGATATGATGGCCAGAGCATCCTTTGATTGTCATGTCTCCAAAGAATTTTCTTCGGCACAAAGACTGCAGATCAAATCTGTCTTTCGGGCAAACAATGGTTAATATGATGAATGTACCCGATTCCTGGCTTTATATGATGCACAAGTATCCAAGGTTTTAATATACAGGTTTGATGAATCATTCCGAAATATAAACTGGACATGATTCTCTTTTTGAATGATGATATCGTGGTACAGAAAGATTTGACTGCACTCTGGTCTGTCAACCTCCAAGGAAAAGTAGATGGTGCAGTTGAAACATGTAGCGAGAAGTTTTCATTGCTTTGACAAATATCTGAACTTTTCTAATCCTCACATAGCCCAGGAATTGATCCGAATACTTGTGGTTGGGCATATGGAATGAATGTTTACAACTTGAAAGAATGGAAGAAACGTGATATAACTGACATTTATCACAAGTAGGAAAGCATGAATGAGGACAGGGTATTGTGGAAGCTTGGAACACCGCCACCGGGTTTGATTACATTTTACAACTTGACCTTCCCTCTGAGTAGTTCCTGGCACATATTTCGCCTAGGATACAACCCAAGTGTCGAGTTTTCAGATATTGAGAATTCAGCTGTCTGTCACTATAATGAAAACATGAAGCCTTGGTTAGAGATAGCAATGAGCAAATAAAGGTCTTACCGGACAAGTAATAATATACGTGTTAATTATACGACACGTGGCCTCTACAACAGCGCGCCGGATTGTGGATTATGTTTGTGAAATTGCCGGGTGTTATAAATCATTCCCTTCATGCGCAAATGGAGGATTATTATAATTTCTGGTGCTCATTTAAAAGCCACGGTTCAAGAAAATCTTGCTTATACAGAAGCTTATAATAATCCAGAGATTTCGCACCGGGAGTAGCAGAGATTGTTATGGATAGGTTGGGGTTATCTCACACCCGTTTTTCTGCATATGGGAGTTTCAGATTTAGTGAGTTTGCAGTGGAATTGTAATGGTTGTGGTGCGTCTGCCGGGAGGGTTATTAGTTCATAAAACACGCTCATGAACTTTCGCAGCGTCTGCTAATAACCATAACTAATAACCCTCTGTTTTATGTTTTGTATCACAAGTCTGTAGTTTTGGTTGCATGACGAGTTGTTATATGCTGTGGTTCATGTAATCAATACTGAGCGCAATCATAGAGAACAATTTTGGAGAAAGGGTGTTGTGCTTCTGACTGTCTACAACATGCAAAAATGACTTTGTGAATGCAATCCAGATTAGCAGTGTTTCCTGTATCGTTATACCATGGCAGAGCTAGAAGACTTGTTTTGTGTGGAAGATGAAAATTTTGCTGAATGAGACAGCGTTTTGAAGGATAGAAGGGTTCGAAGCAGAAAGATGTCTGCAAAGCAGTCCACATGGTCTCAAGGAACACATCAAGTTAAGAAAGAGCTTGGTGGACTCTCAGTGGCACTTCTCTTCAAAATCCTGTGGGAGAGTTATGTTCTTTTGTTCGGTTCTTAGGGATCTATCGTTATTCCTATTACTTCTGAAAGAAATGCGCGCGGCCTCATTTAGAATGCTTCCATAATTCAAATGCTCTGTTCAGTTTTGGTTTATGGCTTTTCAAAAGAAAACACTCAAAGGATTTCCTTGTATGTCTCAGCTAACATTTACTGGTGAGACAGATATTCAGAGTTACTCAAATGTGTTGCAAATGATGATCTCCAAAAAGTATATGCGATTTAAGGACTGTGTCAAGATTGCCCAAGATCTAAATTTTACATTGGAGCAGGTTCTGAGGGTATCTCATGAGGAAAATAGGAAAGCTCAACTATTGCATAAAAAGGCGATAAAGCCTTATAATCTTGGGGATGGAATGCAAACAAGCATCAATAATCAACGGGTTAGTCCTTTCAAGAGAAAGAGTCTTTCTCAGGAGGACACTTCTAGATATGGTAATATGGAAGTTCAATTGAAAAAACCATCCGCTCAGAAGGATAGTTTTTGTGAAGGTGCTGGAAAAGATTTGGATTTCTATAAGAATAACCAAGCTGTGAGGGAAGAGCAAAATAATTACAAGAAACCTCATTGTGAGAGAAGCATGGTGAGAATTAGGAACGATCATATGGAGCTGCTATACAGACTTTTCCAAGGTTTTATAATTGAGGAATGCGTATTATTGATATTGTGAAAAGATTTCAGAAATTAAGTTTGGAGGCATTCATCAAGGTTGTTTGAGCCATTTAATTAGCAAGTTTTTTGTTTTTCTTGGGTCACAAATACTTTCAGGAAAACAGATAGCGCTAGTTATAATACTGCAGTGACAAGCACATCTAGTTGGGGCAGAGTGAAGACCAGAAATGTGAACAGAGGAATGATGGCATTGAATGGAGACAGCTATTGAAGCTTCAAGCATTCTGAATCTTTCAAACAGTAAACACTTTAGTGAATCTTATGGGAAAGATTTTGTCTTCATTACCAATAATTGGTATACATCTTTTCTTCCTGGTTAATCAAAGACAGCTAAATTTATTGATGGAGATTGTGTTTTCTTTTAATCACACAGCAGTTTCGTAGCGCGCTACGAAACTGCTGTAGGTGATAATTTAAAGTGCAGAGCAGCTAGTCTAACACGGTGAGCGGGAGTTGAGGAAGAGGAACAGCTGTCTATCAAATACCACCTCTAGCACATCATAAATCTGGCATTACTCCATACTTAGGGTCATTAAAGGATTTGGGAGCAGGCTGCTATATTTTAGGAGAATGTTGGGAGACAAAAGCCGTGCAAACAGGGCATTTCCCTTAGTTAATTAATGAAGCCATCTTCATGACTAGAATCCAAGGCCAGCTCATTCAGTACGTTCTCCTTCAACCATCTCAACTCAAGCAGCAAAAGGACATGTGTCAAGAGCCAGAAAAGCATCAAGCATACGAGGAGAAAGGAATTAATATTTTATTTTGATTAGGATAGTGTGTAATTATAGTTTAGTATATTTGTAATTAATGCATTAGTGAGTAGCATGTAGGAATAATTAATAGCCACCTTCGAGGCTCCCCTCATGCTGGAGGAGGATGCTCGAGGTGTTTTAGTTTGCTTGCCTATATATGGGCCAAGGTTAGATGTAAAAGGGGTTGGATATTTTGGAGACTGTTTTGGCTTATATGTAAAGAGAGTTTTAGTAATACAGAAGACTGTTTTTCTTCTCAGGATTCACAATGGATCTTCTTGTTCAAATGTGTGATGGTATAGTTTCTTTAATGTTCTTTTACAGTTTGGTAAATGCATAATCACTCAGAACTCATGGATCATGCTCTGACTTCCTGTATGCCTTTGCAAACTGTGGTTTCATGTAAGTTATGTTTGAACATTTAGATGTAAAGTGCCCTGACTTCTATGAAAGATAGTGTTGTTGTTTACTGAGATATGAGTGACTCCATAAGCCCAATGGGAAGCAATTCTGTCCAGCCAGTACATTTTTCATGTGTCTTGTAAGAGTTAGCCATCTTGTTCAATATCAATAACCTATGAGAGAGCCCTCTCAGACTAAGGAGGCTAAGCCTTAGTTAAAAGCTTGGTCTGAAACAGTTACATGAGACCGTGCTTGGTTGCAGTCCCTAGTACTGGTTTTGTGATAACATTTTGGTGCGTCTGCCGGGAGCTTAAGATTGAATTTCTGAAGGTAGCAGGAGTTCAAATGATTTTCAAGGCTGCAAAACTACCTTGGCGACTCCATTGTTGAAGAATTCAAAGTTATATATTCATGGTGATTCCACTGGAGTTATGAAAGACCCAGAAGCTGCTCATCTTTGTTCAAGGTATGCATGCATTGATTTCTCAGGAATTCATGGTTTCCCAAATCATTTTCCCAAGGATGCATACTTTCTAAGGAATGGCCCAAAATTCAACGGTGAAGATTTAAGTTTAACCTTGAATCATATATCAGATTTTTGTGAATTTACACAGCTTCTTAGAGTTAAACATGAGGATGTTTGCATTATGTTATTCTATGATTCACCTCAAGGGAAATGCAAACAGTGGGTTGAATGTTTGCCTGCCGAATCCATTAAATCATTTCAAGACCTTTGGCTCATGTTCTTGGAGGAATGGACAGATAGAACAGAGGAGGTGGTAGACTTTCCCTCAGTGGAGGGTTTCAAACAATGGAATGATGATCACGGTAAAGAAGAAACAAATGAATCCTTTTCTTTGTCCTTATCTTCATATCTGAAATCTTTTGACTGCAAGTCAGAGGATAAAATGAAATTTTTTGAGGAAATTGCCAAAGATATTGAGAAAGAAATTGAAGGTTTAGAAGGACAGATTCAGGCATACAATTTTCATGATCATGATTATTATTCTCAAAAGTTTCCTGTGACAGAGCGCAAGGAGACTATGCTGCTTCCATTCTCTTTCATGATTGAGGAACTGAACACTGTGATTGAAGATCAGTTTGCACAGCTGGAAAGTTTCAAGGAAGGACAAGCTGATCATGTGTTTTGGGACCCTATAGCTGATTACATGGAAGAGTTTTACTCTCCAGTGTTTCTGTTTTCTTATGAAGATCAGAGACTATGTCAGTGGCAGCGGTCATTACATTATCACATTGGCTCTGAAATCCGATGCAGTCAAAGACATTTTCAGTGGCAGCTGTCATCTCACTATCACATTGGCGCTGAACTTTGGGACAGGCAAAGAAGTCAAATGTCAGATAAAGCAAATGACTGGCTGCATTGGAAATTTCATATTGATTGAGCTGAGGAAAGTTTGAATTGTTAGGGTAGGTAGGTAGATTGCAAATAAGCTCAAGGTTAATTGAGCATTTCTTTTCAGTAGATATAGCTCTTATTCTCCTACAGTCATGCTTGTCAAGAAAATTTCAGTTTGTCAAAATAGATAAGGCACTGGAGCTGCATGTTCTTAGTGCACCACAAGGGCACACTATCCCTAGTGGAGCCACTGTTATCATTGAAAATGCTGTAGCCAAAATTTTTTAGCCTGGCTTAAAGAGTGAGAATTTTCGCAGCGCAGCTCGTTTTAGTGATTTCGTAGCGTGCTACGAAAAGGGGAATTTGTCTGAATCCATAGCCAATCTTACACAGTTGTTATATTCATCAAAATCCATTATCAGTGACTGGCTTATGTTTGAGAGAGATGTTGCAAGTTTCCAGGGGTGTTATATTGGTGAAGAATGAGAACATGTTGCAAGATTATGTGCAGAAGCAGGGGATATTTAATGTGTGTTTAAATGGCTACAATCCACCTAAACCTTGTATACTGGTGGAGTCCTGGTGAGTAGTAGTCCTTGTATACCGGTGGAGTCCTGGTGAGTTTGAGATTTACAGAGATTCATGGTGTGGCAAATTCCTCAGATGGTTCATAGTGCATGCATTAAGCATCAAATTCTTTTACAAGTTCTTTTGGTTCACGGTATTATTTTAATGAAATACTTCAAGTTATTTACCATGTTATCATGATTCAACCTGAGGAGATGTCTACTGTGAGCCACAGTTCTTTATCAGAATTTGGTGTTCTGGGTTTTGAATTGGGTTATTCAATAGAGAATCCCAATTTATTGATCCTGTGGGAAGTTTAATTTGGTAATTTTGCAAATGGCGCCCAAGTCATTTTTGATCAACTCATAAGCAGTGGGAAATCGAAATGGCTTCGCCAATCTGGACTTGTTGTTTTGCTTCCTCATGGATATGATGGCCAGAGCATCCTTTGATTGTCATGTCTCCAAAGAATTTTCTTCGGCACAAAGACTGCAGATCAAATCTGTCTTTCGAGCAAACAATGGTTAATATGATGAATGTACCCGATTCCTGGCTTTATATGATGCACAAGTATCCAAGGTTTTAATATACAGGTTTGATGAATCATTCCGAAATATAAACTGGACATGATTCTCTTTTTGAATGATGATATCGTGGTACAGAAAGATTTGACTGCACTCTGGTCTGTCAACCTCCAAGGAAAAGTAGATGGTGCAGTTGAAACATGTAGCGAGAAGTTTTCATTGCTTTGACAAATATCTGAACTTTTCTAATCCTCACATAGCCCAGGAATTGATCCGAATACTTGTGGTTGGGCATATGGAATGAATGTTTACAACTTGAAAGAATGGAAGAAACGTGATATAACTGACATTTATCACAAGTAGCAAAGCATGAATGAGGACAGGGTATTGTGGAAGCTTGGAACACCGCCACCGGGTTTGATTACATTTTACAACTTGACCTTCCCTCTGAGTAGTTCCTGGCACATATTTCGCCTAGGATACAACCCAAGTGTCAAGTTTTCAGATATTGAGAATTCAGCTGTCTGTCACTATAATGAAAACATGAAGCCTTGGTTAGAGATAGCAATGAGCAAATAAAGGTCTTACCGGACAAGTAATAATATACGTGTTAATTATACGACACGTGGCCTCTACAACAGCGCGCCGGATTGTGGATTATGTTTGTGAAATTGCCGGGTGTTATAAATCATTCCCTTCATGCGCAAATGGAGGATTATTATAATTTCTGGTGCTCATTTAAAAGCCACGGTTCAAGAAAATCTTGCTTATACAGAAGCTTATAATAATCCAGAGATTTCGCACCGGGAGTAGCAGAGATTGTTATGGATAGGTTGGGGTTATCTCACACCCGTTTTTCTGCATATGGGAGTTTCAGATTTAGTGAGTTTGCAGTGGAATTGTAATGGTTGTGGTGCGTCTGCCGGGAGGGTTATTAGTTCATAAAACACGCTCATGAACTTTCGCAGCGTCTGCTAATAACCATAACTAATAACCCTCTGTTTTATGTTTTGTATCACAAGTCTGTAGTTTTGGTTGCATGACGAGTTGTTATATGCTGTGGTTCATGTAATCAATACTGAGCGCAATCATAGAGAACAATTTTGGAGAAAGGGTGTTGTGCTTCTGACTGTCTACAACATGCAAAAATGACTTTGTGAATGCAATCCAGATTAGCAGTGTTTCCTGTATCGTTATACCATGGCAGAGCTAGAAGACTTGTTTTGTGTGGAAGATGAAAATTTTGCTGAATGAGACAGCGTTTTGAAGGATAGAAGGGTTCGAAGCAGAAAGATGTCTGCAAAGCAGTCCACATGGTCTCAAGGAACACATCAAGTTAAGAAAGAGCTTGGTGGACTCTCAGTGGCACTTCTCTTCAAAATCCTGTGGGAGAGTTATGTTCTTTTGTTCGGTTCTTAGGGATCTATCTTTATTCCTATTACTTCTGAAAGAAATGCGCGCGGCCTCATTTAGAATGCTTCCATAATTCAAATGCTCTGTTCAGTTTTGGTTTATGGCTTTTCAAAAGAAAACACTCAAAGGATTTCCTTGTATGTCTCAGCTAACATTTACTGGTGAGACAGATATTCAGAGTTACTCAAATGTGTTGCAAATGATGATCTCCAAAAAGTATATGCGATTTAAGGACTGTGTCAAGATTGCCCAGGATCTAAATTTTACATTGGAGCAGGTTCTGAGGGTATCTCATGAGGAAAATAGGAAAGCTCAACTATTGCATAAAAAGGCGATAAAGCCTTATAATCTTGGGGATGGAATGCAAACAAGCATCAATAATCAACGGGTTAGTCCTTTGAAGAGAAAGAGTCTTTCTCAGGAGGACACTTCTAGATATGGTAATATGGAAGTTCAATTGAAAAAACCATCCGCTCAGAAGGATAGTTTTTGTGAAGGTGCTGGAAAAGATTTGGATTTCTATAAGAATAACCAAGCTGTGAGGGAAGAGCAAAATAATTACAAGAAACCTCATTGTGAGAGAAGCATGGTGAGAATTAGGAACGATCATATGGAGCTGCTATACAGACTTTTCCAAGGTTTTATATTTGAGGAATGCGTATTATTGATATTGTGAAAAGATTTCAGAAATTAAGTTTGGAGGCATTCATCAAGGTTGTTTGAGCCATTTAATTAGCAAGTTTTTTGTTTTTCTTGGGTCACAAATACTTTCAGGAAAACAGATAGCGCTAGTTATAATACTGCAGTGACAAGCACATCTAGTTGGGGCAGAGTGAAGACCAGAAATGTGAACAGAGGAATGATGGCATTGAATGGAGACAGCTATTGAAGCTTCAAGCATTCTGAATCTTTCAAACAGTAAACACTTTAGTGAATCTTATGGGAAAGATTTTGTCTTCATTACCAATAATTGGTATACATCTTTTCTTCCTGGTTAATCAAAGACAGCTAAATTTATTGATGGAGATTGTGTTTTCTTTTAATCACACAGCAGTTTCGTAGCGCGCTACGAAACTGCTGTAGGTGATAATTTAAAGTGCAGAGCAGCTAGTCTAACACGGTGAGCGGGAGTTGAGGAAGAGGAACAGCTGTCTATCAAAGACCACCTCTAGCACATCATAAATCTGGCATTACTCCATACTTAGGGTCATTAAAGGATTTGGGAGCAGGCTGCTATATTTTAGGAGAATGTTGGGAGACAAAAGCCGTGCAAACAGGGCATTTCCCTTAGTTAATTAATGAAGCCATCTTCATGACTAGAATCCAAGGCCAGCTCATTCAGTACGTTCTCCTTCAACCATCTCAACTCAAGCAGCAAAAGGACATGTGTCAAGAGCCAGAAAAGCATCAAGCATACGAGGAGAAAGGAATTAATATTTTATTTTGATTAGGATAGTGTGTAATTATAGTTCAGTATATTTGTAATTAATGCATTAGTGAGTAGCATGTAGGAATAATTAATAGCCACCTTCGAGGCTCCCCTCATGCTGGAGGAGGATGCTCGAGGTGTTTGAGTTTGCTTGCCTATATATGGGCCAAGGTTAGATGTAGAAGGGGTTGGATATTTTGGAGACTGTTTTGGCTTATATGTAAAGAGAGTTTTGGTAATACAGAAGACTGTTTTTCTTCTCAGGATTCACAATGGATCTTCTTTTTCAAATGTGTGATGGTATAGTTTCTTTAATGTTCTTTTACGGTTTGGTAAATGCATAATCACTCAGAACTCATGGATCATGCTCTGACTTCCTGTATGCCTTTGCAAACTGTGGTTTCATGTAAGTTATGTTTGAACATTTAGATGTAAAGTGCCCTGACTTCTATGAAAGATAGTGTTGTTGTTTACTGAGATATGAGTGACTCCATAAGCCCAATGGGAAGCAATTCTGTCCAGCCAGTACATTTTTCATGTGTCTTGTAAGAGTTAGCCATCTTGTTCAATATCAATAACCTATGAGAGAGCCCTCTCAGACTAAGGAGGCTAAGCCTTAGTTAAAAGCTTGGTCTGAAACAGTTACATGAGACCGTGCTTGGTTGCAGTCCCTAGTACTGGTTTTGTGATAACAATAGGTATGAAAACAAACAAGAAAAGGAAAGAATTAAAACAAAGAAAAACAAATTAAGAAAATCAAGAAAGAAAACACTACTCCTAATCCTAAGCTAAGAAGAGCATGGACCAACTCACGTGAAATATTATTTCCAATGCAACCACCGACGCATTGGTTGGCCATGTAGGAGATAACATGATTAACAAGAAATATATTCAAGAAAACCAACAAACAAGAAAGATAAAACAATGCAAACTAAATCGTTTGAAGCTTGAATTCATCCATAGAGAAGAAAAGATTGAAACCACATGAAAGGAACTATGCGGATGTATCATGGTGTCCTGTCACATTGTGCAAGCAATAAAAGCATGTACACACCTTTGAACTTGGCAAACGAGCAAACATGAAAAAAGAAGAAAACTTATGTTTCACAACAGTTCTTGTTACATATTACTCCTCCAATGCATGAGCAATAGGATCGTGTGATTCTGGTGGAGGATGAGAAATGGATTGATTTTCATTGTGAAAAAGAGAGTGATGAGGATCCTTGGGAGATTCAATAGATTTCTGATTGGAAGTGGAACTAACCTCAAGGATATGAGGACCTGAGATAACCATCAGCTCGGGTTGAAGTGCCTCGACAACTTGAGGAGTTTCCACTTCATGAGAAGATGGATCATCAAAGACCTTATAAAGATCAACAATAGATGAATCAGAATTGTGATCAAGTGAATGAGAGAAAAGATCATGACAACCATGACCCGAAAATTCAAGATGAACAACGAAATCCTCATGATCGGATGATTCATAGAGAGGGGGTGGAAAAAAATAAATAAATTTGACCATCTAAGTTTTTGGAAATGAATGATGAGAGATTGGGTGGATCCGGGAAGAAAGATTTTTCCTCTTTGCACTCAAATGAAAGGCTGACATCCCACGTGTTCTGTGAATGATCAAAAGTGGAAACATCCAGAGATGAATTTTCACAAGAGGAATCATAAATTGCAGAATCATGGAAGATGTTAGGATAAAGAGGATGAGGTGCAGGTAGATGGAGTTCGTCCTTCCCAGCAAATACTTGTTCATATTCCCACACGTACTCATAGAAAATGATAGTGCAGATTGGTTGTTCAACACCAACTCCATCCAAAACTTGATCCTCAAGAACGTCACATGTCCAATCTAGAATAGATGAACACAACACACAAAAATATGGAGGATCAAAGGAATCAAAGGGTGGAGGTTGAGCATAGGCACTTATTTATTTCATGATGGGGAAGATAAATCCAAACTTATTGAGAGTAGAAGAGGTTGTCACTTTAGAGAAGGATGTTTATATATACCTCTAACATACTTTTTAAGGTTTTCCCCCTCTCCTTACTCTACTTGATTGAGTTGACAAGGGTTAACCGCATATAGAAAACCAATTACAGTAGGTGGTACTAGTTAAAAGTGCAATCATCATTGTTTCACCATGATTCTCTCTGAAAGGAATGTATTTTTCATTAGGGTATCATCGACTAGAATAAATGAAAGATTCCTATAAAGATAGGGAATATACAAATAACCAATTTTTTATAGATGTAAAATTTCCTCTTAGATTTCACCCTGCTTGTGTCAAGAAGCCAAACATAGTTTCATGCGGACACTAAACTACATATGTTGAAAAAAGAAGAAAAAAGAAGAAGAACAACAAAGAAAAACAAATTAAGAAAATCAAGAAACAAAATAAGAAATGAAACACTACTCCTACTCCTACGCTAAGAAGAGCATGGACCAACTCATGTGAAAAGATACTTCCAATGCAACCACTGGAACATTGGTTGGCCCATGTAGGCGAAAACATGATTGACAAGAAAGATATTCAAGAAAACAAATGGACAACAAAGATAAAAGAATGAAAACCAAATCATTTGATGCTTGAATTCATCCACAGGAAATACAATATTGAAAGCACATGAAAGGCACTATGAAGATGTATCATGGTGTCATGTCACATTGCGCAAGGAAGAAAAGCATGTACACACCTTCGAACTTGGAAAATGAGAAAACATGAACACATAAGAAATATTTTGTTTCGCAACATTTTTGACTACATATGACGCCTCCAATGCATGAGCAATAGGATCGTGTGATTCTAGTGGAGGATGTCAATGTTGTGAAATGGATTGACTTTCATTGTGAACAAGAGAGTGATAAGGAGCCTGGGGAGATTCAACAGATTTCTAAAAGGAAGTGGAACTAACCTCAAGGCTACTATAACTTGACATTACCATCAGCTCGGGCTGAAGTGCCTCGACAACTTGAGAAGTTTCCACTTCATCAGAAGATGGATCATCAAAGACTAGTGGCTTAGAAAGATCAACAATAGATGAATAAGAACCGTGATTGACTGAATGAGTGAAAACATCATGAAAGACATGATTAGAAAATTCAAGATGAAAAATGACATCTTCATGATCTGATGAGTCATAGAGAGGGGGTAATGAAAAACAAGAAATTTCACACTCTGAGTTTTCGAAAATGAAAGATGAGTGATCGGGTGGATCTAGGAAGAAATATTTGTCCTCTCTGCACTCAAATGAAAGATTGATATCCCACGTGTTATGTGAATGATCAGAAGTGTAAATATCCATAGCTGAATTTTCACAAGAGGAATAAAAAATGGAAGAATTTTGAAATATGTCAGGATAAAGCTGATGAGGTGCGGATGGAAGGAGGTCATTCTTCACTGCAAATTCTTGTTCATATTCCGACATGTACTCATAAAAAATGATAGCACGGGTTGGTTGTTCAACACCAACTCCATCTAAAACTTGATCCTCGTGAACATCACATTTGGAGTCCAGAACGGATGAACAAGACAAACCAAAATATGGAGGATCAAAGGAATTGAAGGACAGGGGCTGACCAGATGAGACCATGTGACAACCATCAGGCTTACAGTCCAAATCTACATAGAAATCCTGAGTAGGTGGGGTAGGAGGAGATAGTAACAGTTCAATAATTGGATTCACAACTTCTCCCACATAGACCTACAGAGTTAGAGTTGATTGATGAGAAGGGGACAAGGGGACACTTGGGATAGTAACCTTGTCTGTCTCAGATGTAGAAGCTCTAGCACCAAGGTATGTTGGGATAGAGTTGGAAGTTTCTAACTTGTGTCGATTCTCAGAGATGTGAACAAGATATTGAAATCTTCCCTCCAAAAATTTCTAGTCAACTTCATCTATAGGAAATTCAAAACAGTAATGAAGAAATAAATCATAAAGGTGCTCAACAGATTCATCAGGTGCTTTGTGCAATTTTAAATTTTTTTGATGATGTGCTTTACAGTCATAGAAACCAAAAGCACAAAATAATTATCTAAGCATGTGATCGAAAGAGTGTGTAGAGGTTGCGAGAAATGTGTGACACCATTTTTTTGCATGCCCTTCAAACATGAAAGTGAACAACCCACAGGAAATGTCATCTGAGGGGATGTCATGCTTGTCACAAATGCTAGCAAAGAATATTGTGTGCCTAAACAGGGGTGTTCCATTATCACCACTGAATTTGTATTTCGACAAGTCACCTATAACTTCCACCTATGCATTGAAATCAGTAGCATGAGAGAAACATGTCAAGGTTGTGATTTGGACATAATTCATTAAAGATGTATAGAAATTCAAAACAGACTTCAAGAACTCAGCTTGTCATATGGTCCTCCTTCTAGTGCCAGAAATGTTGATGTTACTGGACCCACCAACATTCACAAGATCTCCTTGGTAAGAAGTCCCAACTAGACCTCAGATCGTTCTGAGTAGGAGTCCTAGTAGTGGGTGGTAATGTAATGCCTTGAATTTGGTAGCGCGCAAAGATGAGTATGATAAATTTGGCTTGAAGCAAGTGTGCGACCTTGCATTGAGTCAGGTGAGATGCATGGAGGTTCTAACACACGAAGGGAAAAAGGAAGTGTTCCCCTCAGAAGCCAGTAGTAGTACATTGATTGAAAGGAACACATGAGTGAAATGCCATCACAAGCTAAAATGCGAAATAGTCCACAAATTAAATAGACGTGTTAATCTAACAACACACATTCAATCAAATTCATACAATTTCATACAATTTCATACAAAGTAGTTCATAAGAAAATGTGTAAGTTAAACAGCATACATTGCTAAAGCAACCAGAATAGTCCAACTACAATAAGAACATATGCATGAAAGCATGTTAGCTATGTTATTATTAATATAAGTGAAATTTCCATCCATACATACACCGTTGATGGCCACTAGCCTCAATAGTGGAACATTACAATCAGGAACACCTGATCCTCCAAAGAAGTATACTTTCTCTACACTATGGGGAAGTCAAGGGTCATCACAATACTCCCAAGCCATTTCTAAGCCTAAGCCTAGCCAAAATCTTGGCTCCCAAAATCTTGGTCTATGAGTTATGAGGTTCTATTTATAAAAAAGGGTGGGATGACCCTTGACATTCCCCTTTGAGACTCTTTGACTACCCTCATGACTCTTCAACTCCTTTAAAAATAACTCATTACACAACATGATGACCTTTCACATTCCACTACTG
Organism: Pinus tabuliformis; assembly: GCA_031772625.1. Classification (NCBI taxonomy): domain Eukaryota; kingdom Viridiplantae; phylum Streptophyta; class Pinopsida; order Pinales; family Pinaceae; genus Pinus; species Pinus tabuliformis. The sequence goes on from CM062818.1 coordinate 1,078,703,055, forward strand.
ACACTTGGAATTTCACTTACAACATATTGACAAATAATATTACATTTTCCACCTGCACCCATGTGAGACAAAATAACCTATAGACAACCTAAAAAGACAAAACACTATGACTACGAATTTTGGGAAAAGACCAACTCAGTCATGTACTCATGCCAATCTTGGTACTATGTGATGATGTCCCCAAACTACTTGTTGGTGTCTTTTAGATAGCAGACTCTTTCCTCCATATCATCTCGGTATATGGTCTTAGAACCTGTATCCAACTTGTCTTGAACCATGTGTAGTATGGTGTTGACCATGACGGGCCCAACAATGTACTTCTGCATGTTATGTGCGTTGAGCTCCAAGTCATCCCTTGTGGCCTCTTGCCTTATCTACTCCATGTACCTGTCAATCTCTAGCTAGACTTGTTTCTTTTGTTGAGCCTCGGTGAGGGAATCGATTGAAGGGATCCTCTGCATTCTCACCATGACATCCAAACTCTTGTACAACCATGCATATGAGGTTTGTATGTCAGTGACGAATGGGGTGAGCTTCTCATAGTTTTGGATCAACATCCAAACCTTTACTTTCTCCAGCTCTGCCTGAGGCTTCATCATCTTTGTAAAGTGAAGTGGGGCCCCTTTAAACCGCATTGTCCACTCATGCACATGGGTGATGGCAGCATGTAGATTCTTGAGAGTTTGAACAAACTCTTTGCTCCACTGCTATAAGCCATGTACATGATAAACTGCTTTATTTATGGTGATGAATCTCTCATAGATCTTCTGCATGGTAGTCTCAAGTGTTGATACTTCATTAAGTATTTCTTTCCTCATCATTGCCATTATGGAAACTATGCTCTGCTCTCTGAGTTGTTCTGCCTCTTGCCTGGCTGTCTACAATTTATTTTCCATTTTTTCATTCTCAGCCAACAAGAACTTAACATTCAATCTCGTTGCTCCTGCATAGGCTAAGTTGGAATTGGCAATTGTAGATGGATGCTTTCTAACATCTAACACTATGACCCTTTCCTTCATGAATGTAAGTGATGCTTGATCATCCAGAAAGTGTTTCCTCTGCACCCATACAATCTTCTTCTGCAACTCATCAAATGAAAGATTGTACATATCCATAACTGAATAATCATCGAGGAGAAAAACCTCTCCTTTCTCGCTTAAGAATGGTTCTGACACTAGAGGTGGTGGAGACTAAGAGGTGACTTCGGGTGCTCTCAGCATGAGGTCAGTGTCTTAATTATGTGGCTCATTCCACAACTCCATGTCTGTCACTTCAATCAATTACTCAATATGCTAAGAAAGATCCTAATCCTACATCTGTTCACCCTTTTCTTCAGCTATTAGTTGTTCTAACTCTTCAACCTCTATGGGCACTATTTTCTCTGTCATCACACCTTGCCATTTTTCTTCCACCTATTTTTACTTCTCTTCTGTTTCTCTTCTTCCCATCTACTTATCTTCCTTCAACTTCTTCTTTGTTTCATACCAAATTCTTTTTGCTTCCTCCAACCTTTAATTTTCTTTCTTCCTTCGATCTATCCTCTTTATTCACTTCTCCCTCTTTGCCTCCACTACCAAAGCTTCTTTCTCAGTGATGGGAGCTACTCTCATCTTCTAGATTTGCTTTGCCTCTAGGTTCTTGAAAATATTTCTCTTTCCCTTGTCCTACGATGGGTTATTGTTTATTTTTTTTATTGTTGTTTCTTCCTACGTTGTTGCTGCCTGTAGAGCATCCTTTCATGTTGTGGTTGTACTGACCAGCTCATGGAGCTTGGAGTCATTGTAATAGTGTCTCCAAGGGTCCTCCTTGTGCTAGTGAAATGTACTGTGGATCCATTGATAGTACACCTTCACACAATGGTTCATGCAAATACCATGGGGATCATATGGATTAAAGTCCCTGGTGCCTAACTCGAACTTCAATATCTCCTTAGCTTTTATATCTGCATCTTTCAAGCTGTTAATTTTGTATAACCCGATACACATAGGAAGAGCGGGTCATGGTGCCTTCTTCTTCCTGTTGAGTCCTACTCATAACCCTATGGAGAGGTGATATGAGACCTCTTGCATGACCAGCTTATCTGTGGCATACCTTGGTAAAACATGCAGAGGATTCTCTCCACCAAACACTCTGATGAAGGTGCCACTGGGTGAGGCATACCAATCTATAATGTTAAGTATTCCCTCCATTGCTTATTGGGACATGAAAGGTGGATCCTACTCAAAGATCAGCTTGTACAACAGGATGATGAAATGGCTAGTCAGCCTTTTCATTACTCCTCGGTAGATATAATTAGAAATCAAATTACAATAAATATTGATGATAATCTATTTTAGCATCCATGTACAGCTTATGCTAAGAAACTGTTGTTGGGCATAGATTGCATCTCATAAGTATGTAGACATTTAGAATCTTTCTTGATCATCCTTGGGCAGATTTTGGGCGTTAGTCACATGGAATTTCAATTAATAAGATAAAAATTCCTACCAGTTGAATGGCCTTCAATCACTCACCAACTGGTCCAACACAACTACCCAACCTTTAGGAAAGGTCTTAGTGCTTTCTTGACCATATATTCAACATCCAAAGATGATCAATAACTAGTAGACCTTCTTGAGTGACTTGGTATTATAAAAATGATTGGGTGTTTTTTTAAACTTTGACAGATCTTTCACATATTTCTTAACTATATATCTCGTGTTCACTTGGCTGTGGGTGGCATAGAGAAGTGTTTCCATGCACCTCACCGATTGAGGTAAATGATACACCTGATGATATTTCTCCACCCTAAAGGTGGTAATCTCTATCTCGCTAGCACTGCTCAATGATATAGTCTCTAGATCTATGTGTGAGAGAATCCAACTGATAATATCCACACATGGGAAGGCGGGGTGCCTCCATGCAACCTTGTATAATCCTAACCTTTGGATACTAATATAAACCTTCAAGTCCTCTAAGTCTTCCTTGAAGTACTCTGCAAAAGTATCCTTGATCTACTGCCATGTCAACTTAATGACATTTCAATGAACAATAGAGTGTCTACATAAAATGGAAAGTTAAATGACACCTACTCAACTGCTTCCCCATTACTACTCTCAATAGTTTCCTTTGATGTAGCTCTCTTAGAGGGCATGTTAACTGTAACTGCTAGAGAGATGCTAAAAAATGGTTGTGCCTAGAGATAAAGAGGACACTCATGGCATGTAAATGTTAGCTTGAAACAAAAAGAAACATCAAGATCATATCAAGCAACAAATTGGGCTAATGTTCAGAGGGAGTGTGCAATTCTAGCTCACAAGGTGAGTGTCTCCCTGCTAGAACTAAAAATTATGTAGTCCCAACAGTCAGTGTGAGAGGCTTTCTAAATGGAACTACGCAATGCACAGTTCAGTTTGGTAACTAGCCAGAAGAGACTATGCATTCCGTAGTCTCAGTGGCCAAGATTGGGAGACTGGCTTCTAGAACTACGTAGTGCATAGTTGGAGCCAGGCTTGGGTAGCCTCTACAGAGTTCTAGGAGCCAAGGCAGAGACCTTGATCTCCTAGAATGTGCAGTGCTTTGAATGGAAAAAAAGATTCGGGCAAGGGAAGCCCAGATCTACCCAATGGGAGTGTGAAATCGAGCAAATTTGAAGGATGGCGTGATGATGAGTGAATATATTACTGAGTGATGATGCATGCAAGTTAAACAAGTGCAGGAATCAATCAAACTGAAGGAAAATGAAGTAAGTGGAGAGAGTCGCCGCAATAAAGACCGTTAGTGCAAAAATTGGGTAATGCATGTGACACTTGGGAAAGGCAATGAAAAACTTAAAACAACAAGCAAGTTAAAATGCCAGCATTCGTTCAAAAAAATAAGTGAAACAACACTATCGCAAGATAAATAAGCAAAAGAGATAGAAAAAGAAGCAAAAGACTAGAAAAGCAAGACTTACCCGGAAAAGCGACGATGATCGCACTGAAGGTTCCTTGAACTCAACCAAAATGCTAGAGCTCCAAGATAGAATGTGAAAATTATCTTTGGAAGCACCAATTAAATAGTTTTGGCCGATTTAAGGAAAGAGTGACACTTGGCGATAGTGATCTGAAAATGGAATGTACTTGTTTAAGGGTGCAAGGTATCCATTTCCCATAATTTCAAATGTGAGTTATACACTCCAAGTGACCTCTGAAAATGTGAAAACTTCTTATTTCTTATACAGAGATAGACTGTAGGGGCATTCACCGGACATGTCACCTCTAAAGAGAGGATGAGTTCCAGAGGCTACCTGGCCCTCTACAGGCTCTGCCTAAAGAAATAACGAAGTAAACACGTAGAAGTCTTTGACATACACATACTTGAAGATTGATGTCTTGTACTTTCTACAGCTGAATAGGTGATTATGTGTGTATGCAAGTTATGTATATTTGTTGTTTAACACTTTATATCAATTTTTTTTAGCATATCATCTTCAGCAAATAAAGACATCAAAATGATAAAGCAGTTCACCCCTTCTGGGCTACATCTGCTGGACCAAGCCTCTCAAACTAGGCTTGTCCTCTTGTATTAAAAATGATACAAAGGCTAATACAAGAATATGAGTGTCTCGAAAGACAGATATAACTATAAATACAGAATCAGAAGATAGGAATTAGCTAAACATGCTCTTTCCCAAGCACTAAATAGTGAAATTGTACCTTATATAGTACTTTCCCAATTGGCCCTATTGGCTCTTTAAACTTGCATGAAGAATTTTGAGGTGAAGATGACCTCAATTGGTTCTGAAACCTCTACCATTATACTCAAAAGGTTGAAAATAGAAGACATAGGCTTTTTAATCACCAAAAATGGATGAACATAGCCCCCAAATAGCTCAAGCATTGAAATGGCCCTAGTGGCCCTGAAAGCTTCCCTGAAGCTAAACAGTGAGAAGAATGCCTCAAAAGGAAAAATGAGCTGTAGAAATGGATTCAAAATGCTGAAAAACTTCAGGAATGACCTTTGTTCCACATTCACTGGCTGCACAATTACCAATGTAGCTCCCAAACTGATTTGGCCATGGTGGCTCCTGGAACTTCCACGAAGCAAAATCACCTTCAAACGACCTCATATGGCTATGAAACCTATTCCAATGGCTTCAGAAGGTCAAAGAGACCAAAAATCAAAAATAAAATCGTCCAAAAAGGACTTTCCTAGCCAAAGTTATGGCTCCTTAAAGTTTCTCGAGTCTGCCCTTGAAAAACTCCAGTTAAAACTGGCTAACTGCTAGATAACCCCGCTAAATTTGGCAATTCCGCCATTTTTGGAGAGTTCTGCCATATCCTCCGCCAAATCCTGACCTGACCACCGGATTTAACTGTTTGGTGTTAAAGCGCATGTGAATGCATTTATAACACTGGCAGTCTTTCTCGGATTGTGCGCCCAAAATTGTGGTTGACGGTCAGTCTAACCATTGTTTAACCCGGACTTTGGGGAATGTGACCACGTTTCAAAGGGCGGTGACCATTTTTTATGGCGGTTGGCGGTTATGGTAAGGCCCACGGTTCCGGGGCTACAGACATATGTGATGGGGGCTAGCCCCCTTTAATCCCCGCCCAAATCAACTTTAAAAGTCAAATGAATTTCATTCCGCTTCACTAACAAGACCTACACATGTAGCGCGTTGGTAAGGTGGAGTATTTGGGTACGTGAGGTTGCGGGTTCAAAACCTGTGAAGGCCCAAAAATTTTATAATAAGTGCCCACATCATGCTGATGTCACTTGAGATATGTGGCAGCTTTCAGGCCTGCCACATGGCATCCAGCCATTCGCTACCCAAAAGGAATATTCCCTAGAATATTCCAAAGAATATTCTGTGGAATATTTTTTTTTTAATATTCAAAAATTAAGAGTCATTGGCGATTTTTTTTTGGCATAACTTCTGCATACGGAGACCGTTTTTTGAACCGTTTGTAGCACCGGAATCAAGAAGACGAGATCTATCCGGTCATTCAAGTTCAAATCAGTTTTGAGCACTTTCATTTTTTAACCATTTTACGACACTTGGTCCTGAGCTCTGATCACACCTCCCAAATGAGAAGGCTTTTGGTCCCCAAAAGCTAACTAAATCTCTGAAATGAACTATACAGCACTTGAGGAATACAAATATCCTCTTCCATTAAGCCAAAAGAGCATATTGATGCCCAAAATGTCCTACCTTGCCAACTGTCGTCATGGCGACTTTTTGCTGCATAAGCAAAGTACTTATCGAATCCCGACCAAGTTCTTTCGCCAAACAAATTTGAAATTGCAGGAACTAGCAATGAAACTTGTTGATATATGAGCTGAAATATTCCTCTGAACATGTGGGCTTGCCAACTATCATGATGCCCATCCCTGGCACCTCCGCTCCAAAAGAAGAGCTGTCTCCCAAATGAGAAGGCTTTTACCGGCTGTAGCATGTTGAATGTACTGCAAATGCTCATCCCAAACTCTTGGGATACTTGCTGCAAAAACTTCTCAAAAGAAGTAGAGACCCATGCTGAAATTTGAGCCCTCTTTGCTTGCATGCTTTTCCAGCTCATAGAATTGTGCACAGCTTTGCACCAAATTCTTTCCCTGCACCAAATGACACCAAAGGTATCTTGCGCAACAAGACAATCATCAACAAAAATTTGTCCTGAAATATGCTGAACAATGGACTCAACCATCAACATAACAAGTGTGTACACAACTGACACAAGTCGACAAAACATGTGCACCACAATTGACACAAGTCGATAATCAATGTGTGACACAATCGACAATGTAAAAGTGTGCTCACAAGCGACACTAGTCGACTGTCAACAAGATACATTTACAAACACATGGATGTATCAAAAACAATGAACTATATACAGTTCGATGAATACACCTACAACATCTATGTACAGGTGTAACTTCAACTCTTCTTTTGCAAAGACCAACAGGTACATCAACCCAATAGAAACACATATGGGTGACAAGAGTTGAAATAGAGTGAGTCTCATACTCAGCTTTTTCCATCCTGCAACTTGCATTCCCTTAACAAAGAAATGCATTCAATCAAAAGTCATGCAACTTTAATTGGATAAGAATTCTAACCATTTCTTACCAATGCATTTCAAATGCGCTTCCTTTAACTGCACATCGATATCAACATGCGTATCATCTTGACACATATCAATGATGGAAACTTCCTTCCCATTCTTGCCATACTCTTTCTCCCATTTCTTCAACTTTTGTGGAAGCATTGTTGGATTCAGAGTCCAACACCTTTCAACAGTATGTCCTTGCTTATGGCAATAAGTGCAACACATGTTCATCTTCTTGACATCATGATTTGCATTGTTCAATGGAACTTTGGCTTCTTGCCTCCTTTCCTTCAAAAATTTCATGTATGTTGCCATTCTTTTCCAACATCCAGAAACAATATGGTTAACCAAACCACAAAAAGAACATGCAATTCTTTTCCAATGCTTATGTGGAAATTTCCCATGCTTTACATGATCAAAGGAAATATGATTGAAATCAGATTTATACCTTTCTCTTTCACCTTCATTACCTTCATGAGGAGGTGAATCAAATGAAGAAGAAGCTCCTTTCGGAACACCATCAATCCCTTCAATGGTTTTAGAGCTTTCACAATTCTCTTGTTCAAGTGCATTCTTATGCACACCTTCTTCTTGCAAGGTATGTTTCAAACTATTGCATTCCTCAAGGATACAACCTTTACAACCTTGAGATAGAGGACTTGAAATGAAAGTCCTTCTAGGAACTGTTTCAATTGCCTTCATGGCTACTTTGGAACTTTCTCCATAAGATTGTCCATAGCCAAGACCCAAATTCTTAGGCCTTACCTCAGCCATTATTGGCTCAACTATACCCTGTGCATATTTTCCCAATCCTTTTCCTTCATATCCCATTTTGGACATCAACTTGGACCCTATGCCTCTGGTATGTTTCTCAAAAGAACCAACATAAACATTCTTATAAGAATTTGAAGACAAGCTAGAATTGTTTACCTCTTCTTCAAGCTGATACTTGGCTAAGGCTTCTTTGGCAACAAGGAGTTGTGTCTCCAACTCATGCATCCTTTCCAAGTTCATGTTTGCAATATGAAGTTGGCCTTCCATTTCCTGCAATTGGTCAGAAAGCAACTGCTTCTCTTCCCTCATGTAATTCAACTACTCTTGAAGTCTAGAGCTCTTTCTTTCATCCTCATACATTTCTCTCACCATATTCATCATGATGACAAATTCTTGCTTCAAGCCTTCGTCAAAAAATCTTGTGAAGGAGGACAATTTTGAGAACTCACTTATGGAAGTTGTCATTATAAAAATGAACAAAAGAGCCTTAGCAAACTCAAACAACAAGTAGTTTGCAGAATAATAAAGCAGTCAATCTTCAACACTGCTTAAGACACCTTTCAAGCTACACAATCAAGCTAGTGATGTCAGTCAAGCAAACCTAGTGCTCTGATACCATCTGATCTGAAAATGGAATTTACTTGTTTAAGGGTGCAAGGTATCCATTTCCCATAATTTCAAATGTGAGTTATACACTCCAACTGACCTCTGAAAATGTGAAAACTTCTTATTTCTTATACAGAGATAGACTGTAGGGGCATTCACCAAACATGTCACCTCTAAAGAGAGGATGAGTTCCAAAGGCTACCTGGCCCTCTACAGGCTCTGCCTAAAGAAATAACGAAGTAAACACGTAGAAATCTTTGACATACACATACTTGAAGTTTGATGTCTTGCGAAATAAGACAAATAGCTTTCTGCAGCTGAATAGGTGATTATGTGTGTATGCAAGTTATGTATGTTGTTTAACACTTTATATCAGTTTTTTTTAGCATATCATCTTCAGCAAATAAAGACATCAAAATGATAAAGCAGTTCACCCCTTCTGGGCTACATCTGCTGGACCAAGCCTCTCAAACTAGGCTTGTCCTCTTGTAATAAAAATGCTACAAAGGCTAATACAAGTATATGAGTGTCTCGAAAGACAACTCTGACTGTAAATACAAAATCAGAAGATAGCAATTAGCTAAACATGCTCTTTCCCAAGCACTAAACAGTGAAATTGTACCTTATACAGTACTTTACCCAATTGGCCCTAGTGGCTCTTTAAACTTGCATCGAAAATTTTGAGGTGAAGATGACCTCAATTGGTTCTGAAACCTCTGCCATTAGACTCAGAAGGTTGAAAATAGTAGACACGGGCTTTTGAATCACCAAAAATGGATGAACATAGCCCCCAAATAACTCAAGCACTGAAATGGCCCTAGTGGCCCTGAAAGCTTCCTTGAAGCTAAACAGTGAGAAGAATTCCTCAAAATGAAAAATGAGCTGTAGAAATGGATTCAGAATGCTGAAAAACTTCAGGAATGACCTTCGTTCCACATTCACTGGTTGCACAATTCCCAATGCAGCTCCCAAACTGATTTGGCCATGGTGGTTCCTGGAACTTCCACGAAGCAAAATCACCTTCAAACGACCTTAGATGGCTATGAAACCTATGCCAATGGCTTCAGAAGGTCGAAGAGACCCAAAATCAAAAAAACATTTGTCCAAAAAGGACTTTCCTAGCCAAAGTTATGGCTCCTTAAAGTTTCTCCAATCTGCCCTAGAAAAACTCCGGTTAAAACTGGCTAACTGCTAGATAACCCCGCTAAATTTGGAAATTCCGCCATTTTTGGAGAGCTCCACCATATCCTCCGCCAAATCCTGACATGACCGCCGGATTTAACTGTTTGGTGTTAAAGCACATGTGAATGCATTTATAACACTGGCAGTCTTTCTCGGATTGTGAGCCCAAAATTGTGGTTGACGGGCAGTCTAACCATTGTTTAACCCGGACTTTGGGGAATGTGACCACGTTTCAAAGGGCGGTGACCATTGTTTATGGCGGCCGGCGGTTATGGTAAGGCCCACGGTTCCGGGGCTGCGGACATATGTGATGGGGGCTGGCCCCCTTTAATCCCCGCCCAATGCAACTTTAAAAGTCAAATGAATTTTATTCCGCTTCCCTAACAAGACCTACACATGTAGCGTGTTGGTAAGGCGGAGTATTTGGGTACGTGAGCTTGTGGGTTCAAAACCTGTGAAGCCCCAAAACTTTTAAAATAAGCGCCCACATCATGCTGATGTCACTTGAGCCATGTGGCGGCTTTCGGGCCTACCACGTGGCATCCAGCCATTCGCTGCCCAAAAGGAATATTCCCTAGAATATTCCAAAGAATATTCTGTGGAATATTTTTTTTAATTCAAAAATTAAGAGTCATTGGGCGATTTTGTTTTTGGCATAACGTCTGCATACGGAGACCATTTTTCGAACTGTTAGCGGTGCCGAAATTAGAAAGACGAGCTCTATCAGGTCGTTCAGGTTCAAATCAGTTTTGAGCACTTTCATTTTTGAACATTTTATGACACTTGGTCTTGAGCTCCTGATCAGATAGTTTCCAAAATAACTAAAGTGCCTCCTTTGGAATGCTAAAAATAGATCCTTATTTTCTAGGAATTCTTTTTTCTTTTTCCTTTCTGAAAAACATTGTCATGCATTGCCTGGAGAGATTGTGCAATTCTGGGAAGGACTGGGCAATTCAGCGTCTCATGCACTAAGCAACTTCTGAGTAGAAGTTTTATGTGCAATTTCTGGGTTGAGTGGCTTTGGGATGCCTCTCATGCTCTACACAATTTTCCAGCGGAAGGCTAGCTCTCAACTAGCTCTGTGCAATTTTAGAGTTGAAGGCTCACTGTCATCTTGAACTATGTAATTCCTAAGAGCAAGGATGGTTGCCCTCAAGGATTGCATAGTTTTCTAAGTCAAGCCTAGAACTAGGTGGAAACCAATTTAAGAGATCGGCTTGTGGGTTAAACAATAAACCAAGTGAGAAAACACAGTCCATGATGCAAATATGAGGCTCAATCAAAGCACAATTACATGGGTCAATGAGAGATGAGCTACTATAATTTAGGATGGAGGCTCCAAAACGAAGCATGGGAAAATTTTTGGAGGGTGGTTGTAGCCGCTACAACATGTAGAAAATTGGTGAATTGAATAATGTTATAATTAATTTATCTTCTGATCATAGAGTTCATAAATGTATTGATATTGTAATTAATGACCTTCCATAAGCTTATGGGTTTCTTTTAAGCAGAGATTGGTCTAGCAAGTTTCAAGGATGCTTTACTACTAACTGGTCACATTTATGGCTTCCTTATAAGGGTAGGAGTAATCAAATTCGAGTTCATAGTGAACCTTTCATGAAGCTATCATCACAACACTTGAGGGACATAATAAACCTATTAGTTTTGCGTAATTAATTTTCAGAAATTGTTTCTTAGAAGTTGATCATGGATGTTATCTTGTGCACCCATCCCTTGTACCTCGGAATACACAATTGGAACTCTTTCCTTGCACTCCAACTGTTGCTAATGAATTTTGGAGCATAGATGTAAATAGTACTAGCGTAGAGACTAACCCTATTATTTCTAATGTTTGGACTTTATATCTTGATGGTTTGAAAACACAAGAGGGTTTTGGAACTGGTTGTATTATGATTGACCCTCAAAAGAGTAAGCATATGATTTCATGTCGATTGGAGTTTGAGTACATGATTAACATTGCGGAATATGAAGCACTCATACTTGGATTAAAGAAAGCCATATAACTCAAAGTGGAAGTGCTAAAGGTAAAGGGTGACTTAGGGATTGTTACATGTTAAGAGGAAATATTGTTCATTGTGTGTCACCTAATCTTAAAAACCACCAACAAGAGGTATGTCATCTTATTTCTTTCTTTCAAGCATTTAATATTAATTTTGTTCCTAGGATTAACAATGTAGCCATTGAAACATTAGCTAATGCTACTACTAGGTTGTCAACACTTAAATATGGCTTTTATTTATAAGCCATCCATACCTGATCATGTCACTAATTTTCATGTATTTAATGATGACCATCAAATACTATATTTCATGGCTAATGCTGATGTATTTAAAGATGCAATGATTAATGAAGATGAGCATGAAAGGGATTTGTAGGAATTAACTCAAGCATATAAAAGGATCCACATGCCTAAGAGTATGGTATCTTTAGAGAATATTTATGACCTACAAAACCTCTTCAAGGGACCAATCATTACAAATACCCATAGTTATACATTGTTGCATGAACAAGTTAAATTAGATACCAAGGACGATCCGAAGTATGTGAACCTCGGTACTTTTTGTTCCCCATGGGAGTGACAAGCCTTTGTTCTCCTTTTCAAACAATGTTGATATGTCTTCATGTGTACATATAATTATTTCAAGACTTATGATACTCGAATTATCTAACTCGTGATACCTATTAATGAAGGGTTAAATCCATTTCAATAAAAGTCGAGAAAAGTTCATTTTATGCTTGAACCCATGATTCAAAAAGAACTAAGGAAACTAGTGGATGCTCATATCATATTTAAATTTCGGCATTCTACCTAGGTTTCTAATTTTGCTTTTGTCAGAAAGAAGCTTGGAGAGATATGTTTCTATGTTGATTTTCGCAACTTGAACTGGGATTCAAATAAGGACAATTATCTCATGCCATCTACAGAGAAGATACTCTAGATGATATCTGGGTCAAATATTTTCTTACTATTAAATGGATTTTCTGGATACAACCAAGTTCTAGTAGCAGGATTTGACTGACTGAAAACTACATTAAGGACTAAATGGGGTACATTCAAATTTTGGTGGATGCCATTCGGACTCATAAACGCTGGTGTGGAGTACTCAAGAAGGTATGTTTTTGATGATTATTTCAATATCTTTTCATTAGAACTTGCAAACCTTTTGCATCATGAACTCAGAAAATGATAAAGAATTATAATAAAACATGTGAGATTAATATGCAAGACTAAAATGTTGACAATTGTCATTTCCTTATGCAGGAAGGAGGGAAAACGAGAAGTTGTCATTCCAAAGGAAAGGACAAGGACAGGTTAACCGCTGTCCCTTTGATAGGAGACCGAATGCAAACAAGGCAAAGCAAATCAAAGCGAATTAGCCCGGAAAAGGAGGTGGAGATATCAGCTCGGCGCAGGAGAGAAAAGAAATGACTGAGGACTAACGGTTCGACGAATCATCGCTGTTTTATCTATTTTTGCACTTAGACATCTCCGCCGTCACCCTTATAAAAGGGGTAGCACTGTTAGCTCAAGAGGAGAGTTAGATACAGTTATGCTTTTATGTAATTTCTTTTAAGATCAAAACTTTGATCATCGAGTCTTGCTAAGAACTGGTTTATTGTAATTTTGCTCTATGCATTAATACAAACTTGGTTATTACTTCATCTCTGAGTCTGGACTAACTTCAAGCGGTGTACCCCTGGAGGCTAAGGGCTCGGCCCTGGAGGACACTTGCTCCTATATTATCACATTTGGTTTATGCGTGGTTTGCTTATCGACGTTATTTGGTAATCTGATGTGTCTTATAAGTTTACATCACATGCTCTGTTATGTTTAATTCATTAAGGTTTCTACAAACAGAACTATTGTATTGACTCTGCATCATATTACTATTCTTTTAAGAGTTGATCTAATATTGCTAGTCTTGACAGAATATTGTTACTATTCCATTACAGAGCTTTCATGCTGTGCACCTGTTCATTAACGTTACGGAATTCATCTTGGGAGTTATGTTCTTTATGATTGTTGGATTTATGAACAATGTTGTTCTATTTTGAAACATAGTCGTATTCTTTCTAATTGAGATTGATACTTGGATCAGATTACTATTTAAGTGTGTTGTGTGCGTATATGGTTCTCAAGCGTTGTTCCATAATTTATCAGTAATCAGTGCTGTTCCATTGGTGTGTGTTGTTCGATTCGCCCTTAAGAGTGAAAGATTGTCGTTTGATTACGATTAATGCATTTAATCTGATAGATTAAGATTGTTACTGCTTGTGAGACTTAGTTGTTGTTCTATTTCTTAGTTGCTGTCCTATTTCGGATTTTCTGTTCCATTACAGACTTGTTGTTCGATTTCTTATTTGCTGTTCCATTTCTTATCTGTCGTTCCATTTCCTGTCATTTGTTATTTTGGTGTGTAGAACGATCTAAAGCTGTAGTGAGCATTGACATTTACTGTCTGGCTCCCAGATCCACGATCTGTTCTCTGATTTCATTTTCCATCAGTTTCCAAAGGGATGGGTTATTGCTACTGAACCCTTGACTGACAAGTTGCTTAGTCTTTTGAATGTGTGATTTGATCTTTTGAAGAAGTTAAGCTGTAGACAAGAATTTACTGTTGTATTTCTGAACACTGTACTACTAGCATTACTCTGGCAAATGATAGCCTCAGACCGAGACACTCTTTGAAATAACAAAACGCTCCCGGATTGACATATTAATGTGAGGTAATTAGAGGTGAAAGAGACCCTTTTTATAGCTCTACATTTTGGCGCTGTTGCCGGGGAAAGAGTGTAGCCATTTGTTCTTTTTTTCAGAGTAGTGTACGAACCTGCTAGGGAAGAATTGGATTTTAAAAACGAAAGATAAGAACCTACGTGTGGAGCATGTAAAAGCCCTACTCCTCTGTCCACTTTCCTACAGATTTTTTGTTGCTTGAATATAATTTAGTAGTTAATTTGAGTGCATGACTAAGTAGAAAAAGCCAGAAAAAATACCAAACCTCTACCCAAGCCAGAAAAAGCTAAGGGACCAGTGACCCTTGGCCGACCGACCTTCATAGACGAAATCTACAAGAAAGCAGAATCTCAGCCCTCAGTAGGACCAAGGAAAGTCATTTCTAATCAGCCTACTAGTTCCCTTCAGGCCACAAGATCACCATCTGTAGCCTTTATTGAGGTGCATAGTCAAACTGAAGAGCAGGACTTTCAAGAAATTGAAAATTCTACTCCAGAACTATTTCAGGAAGGGAATCTCAGCAATCTTTGTGAAGGAGAAGGAGAGACAGGGGAAACTGAGGAACCAAGGTCTCCTATTGGAACAACTCAGCCATTAAACAGCCCAGACAAGGGAAGTGTTGCAAAATCATTGTTGAAGAAACTCAATCTCCTCAGACATCAGGCATTCTCATTATCTCAGATAGAGGAAGTGCTATTAAAACTATTCCTGTCTAAGCCATTCCCTCTCAACCTAGGAATACCCTCCTAGATAACCCAGAAGGTTATTGGCATATATTCGACCCAATGGCTCAAAACTAGCCAAACACCCAAACCTCTACATTACAATACCCCATAGTGGATTCTGCAGCAAATGCGCCTATGAAAGCAATCACTCTTCAACATATCCCCACATTCCACGGTCTTACATCAGAAGATCCAGATGCATTTTTATTTGAATTTGATGTACTGTGCAGGGGATATGATTACACCACCGACCCCTAGAAATTGAAACTATTTCCCTCTACACTAAAAGGGACTTCTTTAAGATGGTTTGTGGGATTAGGTGGTGGGGTTATAAATAACTGGGATCAAATGAAAGAATCTTTTCTAAAAAAATATCAGGATTATTGCAGGTCTAGAGAACTGAAGGACGAAATATTCCAAATGACAGCTAGACCGAATGAAACATTAGAGGAGTATGTGGAACGTTTCCAGTATAATCTACAAAGATCTCCTTATGCATCACTACCTTTACCTGATAATGTGTTAAAAATAGCATTAATAAGGGGCATGAAGGAACAATGGATTGAAACATTAAACATTATGGGAAAAGGGGATATTTATCAAGAAAATTTTGCTGACATTATTGATTTATGTATCAGGAGCTTGAGAGGCAGCACAAGAGTAAAACCGGCAGAACATGATCGGTTTGTAAGAGATAATAAAATTTTGACAAAAGGAGTAACACGTGTAGAAATTGGAAATTTATTGGAAAATTTTAAAACTGATATAGGGACACTAACTACAAAACATGATATTATGCAGGCCAAACAGAAGCAAATGGAGGCAGAACAGAATTTGGCGATCTTCTGTCCCCGATGTAGGAAAAAGCATAGCCACAAGGAGTGTCCACTGGATACAGTCCAAACATGCACCATCTGTACAAAAGATCACCTTACGGATAGTTGTCCCTCACTTCCTGGATTGAAAGCGGTATATAAGGAAGCGAAAGAAGAGCCAGAATCAGTGTATTTGCTCAACTAGCACCGTTAGTGGTAGCCGAGACAATCTGGTATGTTTCCAGACCCAACTTCTTATTTTCAGCCTCCGCAGTATAATGCTCAACAATATAATATGTGGCAAAGTCAATCCCAATCCCCATTTCCAAACTGGTCACCACAGTCGTTTCCTTCTTCAAACCCGTGGCTGAATCAGGCAAGCCAATCTGGTTGGCCGAATCTTCCTTATACCCCACCATATTGGTAAAGTAACACATATCCACCACAATGGACTCCCCCTACCTCGCAAAGTTTAGCCTGGCAGACAAACTGGCAGAGACCGATGCATTAGCCAGTAGGAACCATTCGGCTCCCTCAACATACACTGCCAGCCTTACAAAAAAATCCCCAGTCTAATCTGAGACCGCAACTCCCAGCCTAACCCAACCCCAATCTAAATAACAGACCGGTCCAATCTGTCCAAATCATAGAAACACCAGAGATAGGAGTTGATCTGAGGGAGTGTAATGATCTTTAGTTAAGATCTGGGCATATTATTGAAACCGAGGGAGATAGGATAGTTCAGGTTGAAGATCAGTTACCCAGAGAACATCTGTCACAACAAGAGGATATGAATAAACAACAAACTCGTAATCAAACAACCACATCCTCTCCTCCGTTCCCAGAATGATTAGTCATACCTTGACCTATACAATATCCTGATTTTGACATTCTAGGAGAATTACAAAATCTATACATAAAAATTCCATTCCTCCAAGCCATTCAAGACATCCCGATATACGCAAAAACTATCAAAGAATTGTGCATAAAGAAACCAAGGAGGAATATAACAAATAATCCAAGAGTCCAAGTAGTCGACACTTTATATGACTTACTATCAGGGAAAGAAATGCCCATTAAATATGAAGACCTAGGAAATCCAATTGTAACTGTCCAAATTTATGGTCAGACCCTGTCCAATGCCTTAGTTGATCTAGGAGCTGCAATTAATATCTTAACAACCACTACTTGCCAAAAGCTAGGCATTACATCTGTAGAACCCACCTCTACCTTGCTAGAATTGGCTGACCGATCTGTGGTTAGGCCGAAGGGTACTCTACGTGATGTCATGGTCTCTGTTGATTCCTGGGAATATCCAACCGATTTTTTGATAATAAATCCCGAAACCTGACTTGATGGACATCCATTGATTTTAGGTAGAACTTGGCTTGCCACTGCCGATGTTTATATTAGCTGCCGGCAAGGAAATATGACCATAACCAAAGGACCAAATATCAATAACTTAGTTCTATATCCTCCAACGCAGCCAAGTGTCACAATAATCAAAACTAATAAGCACCTTGTATCATACCTTACTGATAATATTAGATCTACATTAACTATACAAGAGGCACTTGATTTCAAAGACCAAATAGAAGATGATGCCATTAATAATTTCATTAGTCAAAATGAATCCAGATCCTGCACACAGTGTCACATGATAGAAGTAGCATTTGATAATGAATTAGAAGAAGATCCTCTGAAAGATACACATGATTAAACAATACCTGTTACTTATATTGCAAATAGTAAAATTGTGGAAATTGAACCGGGAAAAACCTTAAATATTAATGCCAACCTCACACCTGAACAAGAAATGAAGCTCATCCATCTGTTAAGGAAATATAAAGAAGCATTTGCATGGGACTACCCTGATATGAAAGGAACTGACCCCCAATTATGTACACACCACATTTATATAGAAAAAGATGCAAGCCCTGTTCGTCAACCTCAGAGGAGACTAAACCCTCATCTAAAAGATGTGGTAAAAGCTGAACTTCAAAAACTTTTAGATGTCAATTTTATCTATCCTATCTTTGATAGTAAATGGGTCTCTCCGCTTGTGGTGGTACCAAAAAAGAATGGGAAATGGAGAATCTGTGTGGACTACAGGGAGCTAAATAAAGCAACACAAAAAGACCACTTCCCTCTCCCATTCATCGACCAAGTATTAGACACTTTAGCAGGAAAGAAATTCTTTTCTTTCCTGGATGGCTTCAGTGGATACAATTAGATTCAGATTGCCCCTGAAGACCAAGACAAAACTACTTTTACTTGTCCTTGGGGAACATTTGCCTACCGAGTTCTAACTTTTGGCTTATGCAATGCTCCTGCCACATTTCAAAGGGCTATCCTTAGAATTTTTGTAGATTTAAAAAATGACGGACTTGAAGTATACATGGATGACTTTACACCATATGGAGATGATTTCGATCCAGCATTGGACACCCTAGAAAAAGTCCTACAACGCTACATTGCTACCAAGCTTTGTTTAAGCCAAGAAAAATGTTATATTTTGATGACTGAAGGACTTATCCTAGGAAACTATATTTTAGCAGCTGGCATTCAGGTAGACCCAGCCAAAATCCAAATACTTTTGCCTATTCCCACTCTTACCACTCAAACAGAGGTACGTAATTTTCTTAGATTTTCTGGTTATTATAGGAGATTTATAGAACATTATTCGCACATTGTTGCACCTCTATATGCACTAACTAGTAACGTTGATTTTATTTGGATAGAAAAATGTGAATGTGCCTTCAAGGATCTAAAGAAGCTCGTATCCATAGCCCCAGTCCTTCGAGGACCAAATTGGGATTTTCCATTCTAGATATCATCTGATGCCTCAGATACAGCCATTGGAGCGGTCCTTGGGCAGGAAGACGATAAAAAACCATATGCAATTTATTATATTAGCAAAAATTTATCCCCTGCTGAATTAAACTACACTGTTACTGAAAAAGAATTTCTAGCTACAATACATGCTGTCAATAAGTTTAGACATTACATTACTGGATATCCTGTTATCTTGTACACAGATCATTCTTCCATAAAATATTTAGCAAACAAGCCTATCACAAACGGAAGAATAACTAGATGGCTGATTTTATTGCAGGAACTTGATATTACAATCAAGGATCGACTGGGAAAAGAAAATCCTGTAGCCGATTTTCTCTCAAGAATGCCGAAGCCAATCGATGCAGTAGCAGTTGAAGACCAATTTCCGGACGAGCATCTGTTTGTTGTGGCTATTCAAACACCCTGGTATGCTAATGTTGCCAATTACCTAGTAGTAGGTAAATTACCAAAGCATCTAACCCCTAATGAGCGGAAACAGATTATTCAGCGGAGTGCTCGATTTTTGTGGATTGGAGACTATTTGTTTCACACATGGCCATACATGCACATCAGGAGATGCATTCGAGAAGATGAAATCTTTGACATTTTAAAAGCCTACCATGATAGGCCATGTGGTGGATATTTCGCCAATCGCATAACTGGACATAAAGTGTTGCAGACAGAGTATTATTGGCCCACGATTTTCAAAGATGCAAAGAAATTTGTCCAAGCCTGTGACAGTTGCCAGCGAGCAGGATGCCCTGGTCAATCTGATGAGATGCCTCTGAAACCACAACTAGTCATCGAACCATTCAAGCGATGGGCTCTTGATTTCGTTGGACCAATTAACCCATCATCAAACCAGAAAACATATATTTTGGTGGCAACAGAATATGTCACTAAGTGGGTTGAAGCAGAGGCATTCCCTAAAGCTACAGAGGACTCTGTCATACAGTTCCTGTTCCATCTATTTGTACATTATGGCCTTCCAAGAGAAATAATTACAAATGGTGGACCATAGTTTGCTGGGAATAGAATAGCTGCAGCACTCAACAACTATCATGTCCAGCATAAAATCACTACTCCATACCATCCACAGGCGAATGGATAGGTAGAAAGCAGCAATAAAATAATAGAAGCAATCATAACGAAAGCCATTGCGTCACATAGACATGATTGGGCTGCCAGACTACCTGAAGCACTATGGGCTTACAGAAAAACATGGAGAAGCACCACTGGTTACTCACCTTATCAATTAGTATTTGGAAAACAACCCATTTTCCTCATAGAATTCGAAATCCAAACATTACGAACAACACAGGAAGTTGGCTTAGATCTAACTGAGGCACAGATTAATCGATTGCAACAGATCAATGAGCTGGACGAAATTAGGCTCTCTGCACTTCAAAACACTGCCCTGATCCAACAACAACGAGCTAAATGGCATGATGCTCTCATTAAAAATAAAGTCTTCCACGAGGGAGACTGGGCTCTGTTGTACAACTCTAGGTTTCAGGACTTCCCTGGGAAACTCCAAACTTGTTGGTTGGGACCATACAAAATCCATAAGGTACATGATAATGGGACCCTTACTTTAGTCACTATTGACGGTTCTGGATATGCCTTCAAGGAAAATGGCCACTGAGTTCGTCTCTATTGCAAACCACTCACTCAGGAGTCCTTCTGCTAGCAGTTAAGCCGAGACTCTGATATGGAGATTTTGGTGGAGGAAGAGAAGTCTTCCTCACCTATAATTCATTAAGGAATTCATTTCTCTTTACAGCTTGTACATAAGTTCTTTTCTTGAATCATTTTTGTACATATTTTTGAATTAACGTTTTGTTGTTATTATTTTTGTTGTTCCCTTTTTTCAAAAGAAAAACATTTTCTTCTGGCTGTTCCTTTTTCAAAAGAGCAACCCCCTTTGGATCAGCTGTCATCTTGTTGTAATTTGGTTATTTTTCTTTATTTTTGTGTTTTGTTGTTCCTTTTCCAAAGGAACAACATTTTTGATTTCTGTCGTTCCTTTTCCAAATGAATGGCATTTGTGTGTTTCTGCTGTTCCTCTTCCAAAGGAACAACATTTGCCTGTTTTGCTGTTCATTTTCCAAACGAACAACATTTTCGATTTCTGCTATTCCTTTTTCAAAGGAACATCATATCTACGTGTTTTGTTGTTCCTTTTCCAAAGAAACAACATTTTTGATTTCTGCTGTTCCTTTTCCAGAGGAACGACACTTTTGCATCTTTCACTGTTCCTTTTCCAAAGGAACAACATTTTTGGTTGCTGTTGTTCCTTTTTCAAAAGGAACGGCATTGTTGTGTGTTTTTCTATTCCTTTTCCAAAAGAACAACATTTTGATTTCTGCTATTCCTTTTCCAAAGGAATGACATTTTTTTTTTGCATTTCTGTGTGTTTGCTGTTCTTTTTCCAAAGGAGCAACATTTTTGATTTCTGTTGTTCCTTTTCCAAAGGAATGGCATTGGTATGTTCTGTTGTTCCTTTTTCCAAAGGAACAACGTTTTCCATCTTTGCTGTTCCTTTTTCAAAGGAACGACATTTGCATTTTCTGATATTTGTGGTCTTTTGTTGTCCCTTTTTCCAAAAGGAACACCTCTTGCATGCTTTTACTCTCCTTGTGAAATAGCTTGTTCCTTTTGCTATTCTAAATTGAGGATGCTTATTGCTCCTGTTCTTTCAAGTCTTTTAGAATACAGCTATGCACTTATGCAATGGATACAAAATCACAACATACTGAAATCAGCCAATCATAAATCGCTATTTTTATAAGGCTCTGCATTGGTAAGAGGTCAAAAGGAAGGACACACTTATTTATCATCTTTTGTTGTCATTGTTCTACTAATTCTGCTATGATTGGTTATCTTTATCATGATGACCCCTTTTAATCCTCTTTGATTATTATTTAGGAATAAGAGCAAAGGGTTTATATCTTCCTATTGAGATGTTAAGACTTCTTCCACCATTCCTACTCTTAAGGAGTGTTGAACCACCCCTTGTGTATAAATAAGGGAAAGTACTTTATGAAAAAGAAAGAAAAAAAAGAGTAAACATGACTTATAAGTTGTCAAATGCAGGATAGGGGGTCTCATCAAGATCCAGCCTACCATGATCATGAGGACGAAAGTGAAGTGGCATTCCCACTATGGCCACCACACCAGGGATATGGTCCAAAAGGTATATCAAATAGACAACCCTTGGAATAGGAGGTCTCATCACGAGCCGGCCTACCCAGTTTTCGCTCCTTCCTCATGAATGGCATTATGGTTAACTGGTCACCAAGCCAACATAATGGCCTACATTTTGACATCACACAACATTCCCTAAGCATACACAAAGTATCATGGTTCCATGGGTGAAATAAAAAACTCTGCCAAGGTTATGGACACTTTTCGGCAGCAGAGCATTGTTAATGGTATTGAAGTCACATTATTTACACCAATAGGTAAGTTACTAGCACCCTTCTGTTTCTTATACCTTAGTAATTAATCATATATCATTTCCCGAATTATATAACGCATGTAAATTTATTATCACCAATTATGGCAGAGTAGTTGACAATGACCACATGAGACTTGGAATGTACGACAGATGTCCTATCCTCCCAGCCTCGCATCATATCACAGCAGCCTCTTACGTAATAAGCGATCCAACTCTATCCCTCGATTTCGGTAATTTGTTGTTTTTGTAAACATGGCATATTGCCATACGCTGTTTCTTTATGACTCTCCTTCAGAGTGGGCTCTGCTCCTTTATTTGACGGCTGGGACAGCCTATCACATTGCGGGGGGGAGGTTAACCTCATCATTCCTTGGATTACGTGTCAGTTCACTATTCGGGAAGTTGTGTACTAGGGTATGGCACGGCTCGACGGCATACTATTTTTATTTTTTCTGCATGAATTGTTGTTCATAAGCCATTTCTATTGTATACTCTGCTTTTGAACAAGTCTTGCGTCTGTCAGCCTCTCAATGTTTCAACAGCACGAACAGTTGCCGTTCCATTGAGAGTTTACAGTGAAACCATGGGAGGTAGATCGATTCGAAGAGAACCGCAGGTGTTAACAGTCTCTGCTGCTGCCCGGGAAATGCTGGCAAGAGTAGGGTGGCTAACTTATCTCAATCGCTGCAGGAGTCTAACGAGACGGTGGCAATTGAATTCTTGCAAAACTTACAAGAGGATTACTCCACAGTGAGGGGGAGACACATAGCAGTCACTGATGACATAATCGCAGAAGTCTCAGAACTACCAGCCACCAGACCTGTATGGACGTTAAAAAAGGAGAGATTGCAGAAGATTATAGAAATCTTCCGGGACAAAGGCCAGAGCCTGGAAATTAGAGGAAAGGGAGTTTTGCCGGTAACACTAGGAGAGCCGTGGGCAGAATTAGCAAGGACCATTCAAAGCTACATCACCTGTGAAGGTAGAAAAGACGTGGTAAGACCAAGAAATCTTAAACTCTTAGTTGTACTAAAGAAAAAATGCTCTGTAAATTTACCTGCATGTTTGAATTCATTACTTCATGATGTTGCACGGAGCATAAAAAAGGCACATCATGTAGAGTCAGTTGTCAGTCATCATGGGTTGATTCGGTTAATTGTCAGCCATAGCCTCACCCAGCAGCAAAGCAGCTGGGAAGAGCTAATTGCCATGATAAATGGGGGATTGACCGCACGATCCCCAAAATGTAAACATGCCACCAGTACACCCGAGCATCTAGAAAAACTTAGGGAATCGGCAAAGCGTAAACATGCCACCAGTACACCCGAGCTGCCGGAAAAATGCAGAAAATCAGTCCGGCTAGCACGACTACAAGGGAGGCTGGAGAAGCCCCAGGAAAACACCAGCCGGCCGATAGAAATTGAAGAGGAGCAACCCTCATGGCCAGAAGGGGAGGCCGAGCAATCTGAAGAAGAAGAAGAGGTTGAGCAATCTAAAGAAGAAGAAGAAAATGAAGGAGGAGCTGAGCAATCTGAAGGAGAAGCCAAGCAATCCGAGCAGGAGGAGGAAATGGAACAACAGGAAGGTAGCCCATTATAGGACCCAATGGGAGAAGATGAATTGGCCGAAGTCTTGGCCAATATGGGCGAATATGGCCAACCTTTCAGTCCATCAAACCTCCATGCCGAAAAGAAACCCCAGGAGGAAAATGCACCTGAAGAATCACATGAAAAGGAGGCAGAAGAAGAGAATCTGCCTGTTCATGATGAAGAGATGATAGGAGATACTGAACAGGAACAATTCGTTCCTAACCAGAAGACACCAGAAGAAATTCTGGAGGAAGCAGGGGCAGAAAGAGAAGTTTCCCAAGAAATGACAGAACCAGTTAGGGTTCCTGCCCCAGAATAGCCAGAGCAGAACAGTGAAGAAACACCCCAGAAGGAAAATCCGGAAACTAGTCACAGTCGAGGCTGCAGTGAACAACCTACTGTTCCTTCTAAGGAAATTTTGGAAATTAAAGAATTGCGAAAGGAACAACAGAGATTATTGAATATAATAGTCCAACTCCACCAGTAGATTATGATCTTAAAAGCAAGGCAAAGGGTAAAAAAGACTTCAAGAAGGAAAAATGAGACCACTCCAGCAAAACCCCGCAAGGCAAAGGGGCGGAGGACCAGAATTCATCCTGCTGTTCAAAACCCTGTTGAGAACCAGGCTGCTGTTCCAAATGATGCTGAGAAATAGACTGTTGTTCCAATTGAAAAGGAACAACAACGGACTGATATTCACGTTAAGATAGAAATGGATGAGATGTTGACCCGTGATAAGGAAATTCAGATGGAGGCACCACTTTCAGGAGTGATAAGGGTTATGAACTCAAAGCAATGCAATAGGAAAGTTCAGGTAAAACTCCCGGCCTCCACTGCTGCATGGAGAAGAGATCCAAAAACAGTAACCCTACGAAAGGGGTTGAAGCAAGCTCAACAAGAAGCAGAAAAGCTTAGAGAGCAAACGGTCCCTCGCAAAAAGTATGAAGAGCTACAACAGCAGCTTAGGAACGTCAATCAATCCGAAAGCCAGGCTTTTGAAGGTTGGCGAAGGGAACAAGAGAAAGCCGCAAAGGTAATTCGTAGGCTAGATATCGTTATCAAGCAGATGGATACCTTGTGTTCTTTATACAATGACGTCTTAGCATGTAGAGCCCCTGCTAAGAATTATGCCTTGTTTCTACTCGAACGTTATTTGCAACTAAAAATAAAGGCTGTTAAAGCAGGTGCTCCCATACAAATTAACACTGTCAATGATTTTATAGACTGTTGTAAGTACTACGGGGTAAAAGTCCAGAGACTACTATGTGAGTTCTATTTACATAACCTTGTATTAGACCAGGAGACCGAACTGAACCCTGGCCATTTTGTTGGGGATATCCAATTGCAGGTGTTCATCTCATTTGGGGTTAGTCAAATTAAATGGATTAAAGCCTATAATACTTTCCAGAGGCAAGAAAATGGCTTAGATTTGTGGGTAAGGGTTGAGCCTAGGAACCCAGTACAGTTGTGGAAAGCACATAGAAACCTCATGAATACTCCGGGTGTAATTGAAACATTAGGACCCATGCATGAGGCACTCATTCAACAGGGATTATAATACTTTCTTTCTATCAAAGACCTTGCCATTGATGCAGCTAAATTTCGATATCAAATTTCTAATCCAAATATCCAGCTCAAGGAACCGTTTAAGTATGAGAATTTTAGATTAGCTACCAACCACTTGCACCTCTATGGCAAAATTTTTTGAGGGCAGGGCCATCATGGTTAGGATATAGGTTCCGGAGTCCAATTATTTGGCACCCTGCACCCGGATACCAAGCCCTGTATGAGATGCCTGAGGGTCAGACAGGCCATTTCTTTGACTACCTAGTTACTCATCATGGCTGTAGGCCTCCACATGAGATTCCATCTCCGGCCTATTCTCTCACTGCCTTGCATGTCAACTACAATGTTTTCATGAGGGCATGAAACAGGGTAAGCAGGGGGGTGTGTGGAGTACTAAAGAAGGTATGTTTTTGATGATTATTTCAGTATCGTTTCATTAGAACTTGCAAACCTTTTGTATCATGAACTCGGAAAATGATAAAGAATTATAATAAAACATGTGAGATTAATATGCAAGACTAAAATGTTGACAATTTTCATTTCCTTATGTAGGAAGGAGGGAAAATGAGAAGTTTCCATTCCAAAGGAAAAGACAAGGACGGGTTAACCAATGTCCCTTTGACGGGAGACCGAATGCAAACAAGGCAAAGAAAATCAAAGAGAATCAGCCTGGAAAAGGAGGTGGAGATATCATCTCGGCGCAGGAGAGAAAATAAATGATTGAGGACTAACGGTTCGGCGAATCCCTCAGGATCCTTGATCCTGAGGGATCGTTGTTTTATCTATTTCTGCACTTAGACATCTCCTTCGTCACCCTTATAAAAGGGGTAGCAATGTTATCTCAAGAGGAGACTTAGATACAGTTATGATTTTATGTAATTTCTTTTAAGATCAAAACTTTGATCATCGAGTCTCACTAAGAACTGGTTTATTGTAATTCTGCTCTATGCATTAATACAAACTTGGTTATTACTTCATCTCTGAGTCTGGACTAACTTCAAGCGGTGTACCCCTGGAGGCTAAGGGCCCGGCCCTAGAGGACACTTGCTCCTGTATTATCTTGCTTGGTTTATGCGTGGTTTGCTTATCGACGTTATTTGGTAATCTGATGTGTCTTATAAGTTTACATCACATGCTCTGTTATGTTTAATTCATTAAGGTTTCTACAGACAGAACTATTGTATTGACTCTGCATCATATTACTATTCTTTTAAGAGTTGATCTAATATTGCTAGTCTTGACAGAATACTGTTACTGTTCCATTACAGAGCTTTCGTGTTGTGCACCTGTTCATTAACGTTACGAATTCATCTTGGGAGTTATGTTCTTTACGATTGTTGGATTTATGAACAATGCTATTCTATTTTGAAACGCTGTCGCATTCTTTCTAACTGAGATTGATACTTGGATCAGATTACTATTTAAGTGTGCTGTGTGCGTATATGGTTCTCAAGCGATGTTCCATAATTTATCAGTAATCAGTGTTGTTCCATTAGTGTGTGCTGTTCGATTCACCCTTAAGAGTGAAAGATTGTCGTTTGATTACGATTAATGCATTTGATCTGATAGATTAAGATTGTTACTGCTTGTGAGACTTAGTTGATGTTCTATTTCTTAGCTGCTGTCCTATTTCGGATTTGCCGTTCCATTACAGACTTGTTGTTCCATTTCTTATTTGCTTTTCCATTTCTTATCTGTCGTTCCATTTCCTGTCATTTGTTATTTTGGTGTGTAGAATGGTCTAAGGCTGTAGTGAGCATTGACATTTATTGTCTGGCTCCTAGATCCACGATCTGTTCTCTGATTTTCTTTTCCATCAGTTTCCAAAGGGATGGGTTATTGCTACCGAACCCTTGATTGACAAGTTGCTTAGTCTTTTGAATGTGTGATTTAATCTTTTGAAGAAGTTAAGCTGTAGACAAGCATTTACTCTTGTATTTCTAAACATTGTACTACTAGCATTACTCTGGCAAATGATTGCCTCAGACCGAGACACTCTTTTAAATAACAAAACGCTCCCGGATTGACATATTAATGTGAGGTAATTAGAGGTGAAAGAGACCCTTTTTATAGCTCTATAGCTAGCACAACATTTAAACATGCTATGGAAATTGCATTTCATTGACTAATTAGACAAAGTGTGCTCATGTACTTAGATTATGTTACAATATTTTTAAAGAAGATATTTGATCATTTGTGTCATCTAAGGAAATTCTTTAAGTGGTGTCGAAAATATGGCATATCTTTAAATTTAAAAAAAAGAATCTTCAGAGTGTCCAAGGGAAACCTATTGGGACACATTATAACTAAGAGAGGTATTAAATTGGACCCAGAGTAGTCAATAATATTGCACAAATTCCCTTTCCCATCAATAAGAAAGCCATGCAATCCTTCTTGGGGAAAATCAACTTCCTCCGAAAGTTTATCTCATATTATGTACATATTGTTAAAAATTCGCAAGAGACGATCAAGAAGGATGCAATTTACAAATGGGTCCATAGGGAGAAAGATGCCTTTTCCCAGATTAAACAAGTGATTGTCGATGCCCCAACATTATATAGTCTGGATTTTAATAAATTTTTCTTGTTGTCTACTTTTTCTTCTGACAAGTATATTGTAGCCATTCTTACTTAAAAGGATAATGAAGGAAATGAGCGGCCCATATCATTTATGAGTGCTAGCCTAAAAGGATAAGAATTAAATTACCCTACCATCGATAAGCAAGCCTATGCATTTTATAAGATAGTTAAGCACTTTAGGCCTTACCTTTTGAAAAGCCATATTATCATCTTTGTGCCTCACCCAATAGCTAGATCACTCTTTGTGCAACAAGAGTTGGGTGAGATGAGGGCCAACCAGATGACAAGTCTTCAAGAGTACGATCTAGAATTCAAGCTAGTTCATACAATAAAAGGCCATGGTCTCTAATAGATTGTAGTAGAAGAAGTTAATTTCCTAGAAGAGGATTCTTTTGGATGGGAACAAGAAATAAAATGTATAACATTGAATAAGATACTCCTACAAACAAAACCATGTCTTGGTACATTGGTATACGTCAATATCTATAGCAAGGAACCTTTCCTCACACTTGTTAGCAAAACAAAAGAGGACAATTCATCTCAAATATTTACCTTATGTTGGGTGCAACCCAACTTGGTCCAAGTTTTGGGTCAAAATACTCTGCATTTTGAGGAGCAGAGCTCACGAAGTTATATTCATCGTGTAGTTTTTAGGGGCTTTGGGGTGCGTCAAAAGTCTCTTATTTTGTAATGGGTTTTGGGTATTAGTCCATATTTTTGTTAGATCCATGGTATGTGGACCGTGGTCTTGTAGTAAGGAAGTCTATATAAAGAATATGCAATAATTTTTCGAATATAGAAGATAGAAGAACTAACTAAGCATAAATTGTTTGTATTATTTGTCTATATTTTTGGGAAGGCTCCATAGTTGAGTGCGTGGAGGCCTAGAAGAGTTTGTAGCTGAGTGTGCAGACCACCTGCACCTGGGTGCGCAAGTCAGGGAAGAGCATGTATTGAAGATCCTCATTAATAAATAATAAGATTTTTCGAAGTATTGTGTATATTTTTGTGTTCATTCTTTGTTGTTATTGATATCGTTATGCATTTTTTTTATTGAATTATGTGAAAGAATGCATTATATATTGTTTTTTGTTATGTCCATGCATTAAGTGCCAATATATAATATTAATCATCAATGCCAAGTTATTCATGTGTGTGAAGTTGTAGGAAAATATAAAACATAAGAGAATACATGGATGCCACAACGTGCATGTCCATTTGGTTGCAGAAACCTGGTTCTGCAACCTCCCATAGCCACTTCAGGTGAGAATACAATCTTCTTGTAGGTCGTTGCCAAAAGGGCCAGTGGTTAAGGGTTTTGTTGGTGTGAAAAACACTCTGAACCTGGGTCAAGCCCCCTTAAACCAACACCTTACTAGCTTGTACATAGTGTGCTTTTTCAAAAACACCATAATGGTGTCCTACTTAGATTCTTAGAAGCACAAGATTCGCAAAGGGTATTGAAATACCTTCATGACCATCCATTTTGTGGTCACTATGTAGGTGAAACTATTTCTCAGAAGGTGATGAGGGTTGGTTACTATTCACCCACACTATTTAAGGATGCATATGCTTATGCCCTATATGTCAAAGATGTGTTGGTCACGACAAAAATTCAACTACCTCATTGCAACCCATTGTCATTGAAGAGCCTTTTCAACAATGGGGATTGGATGTTATTGGTGATATTTTTCATCATTCATCAAAGCAACACTAATATATTTAAATACCACATATTAATCTACTCAATGGGTTGAAGCAACTCCATTAATCACGTGAATGAGCAAGATGTCATTCACTTTATTAGGATTAATATCATCATCAAGTTTGGAGTTCCCACGTCATTTATTTTTTATAATGAAACATAAATTTTATTGCTAAATATTTATGACTTTGCATTAGAAAATGGTATTGTTTTAAAGAACTCATATAATTATTACCCTTAGGGAAACAATTTAGTCAAGTCTACAAATAAGAATTTAATTCACATCATAAAGAAAATTGTTTACTCTTAGCAAAGGAACTAGCATAATGCACTCGTGAATGCTCTATTAATTGACCGTGTTACACCAAAAACCTCTCTAAAGACCACCCATTACTTCCTCGTGTATGGAAAAGAAATTATCCTTCCTCTGAACTTGTACCTCCCCGCCTTACAACTTTCCCGAGAATCCCAAGGTAAAACATGTCTTGTTGTTCAAAGCGGGATAAACACTCTTTTGAAGGTAGAGGAAGAAAGGCATGAAACAAGGGAAAATTTTTCTATACACCAAACTCACATCAAGCATTGTTTGACAAGAAATCTATGAGGAACAAGGAGTTCAGTGTGGGAGGCCTAGTCTTGAAATGAGATAAGGTCGATGAAGAGAAAGGTAAACATGCCAAATTTCAATACTTATGGATTAGAGCCTATACTATTCATGAAATTCTTGGCCACCATACTATCATATTCAATTATTAGATGGACAGAATGACTCTCTCCCTGTTAATGGCCAATATCTCAAGCGTTATTTTTAGTAGCAACCTAGGGTTGTGTTTCTACCTATGTACATATTTCTTTCCTTGTCTGTTTCAGTTCTTATTTTGTTCATGTCATGTCTCATCCTTTTTTCTCATTTGGTTTTGGTTAGTGTTTGTAAATAATACCTTGTGTTAAAGAGTCTTGTTCACTTCTGACAGATGTGGTGAAATTTTTGAAGGGCTTTGTGACATTCATCAACACTTGCTGAAATTTCAATCCCTCTTCTTTTCTTGGGTCTAATATTGTTAAAGTCAATGATATATGAATGGAAAATATGATTCACTCAAATGGAAATCTTTTAGTAGAACCATGATGACCATATCTATTTTAGGATATTCATTTCTTGACTTGATACTGTAATTGAAAGGTGTTTCGCCTCCTGATCCAATCAAGTAGAGAAGGGAAAGGAGAAAATTAAAAGCGAGTGTATCAATTTTAGAGGTATATAAACGTCTCTAAAGGACTAACCTCTATTTCTCTCAATAATTTGGGACACCTCTTCCAATCCTGAAGAGATAAACTCCGATAAAATTGCAATGAGCATATTGTGTTATGCAACCAGCTCAAAAAATAGAAGAAAATATAGATCAACGACTTGAGAAATAGCCTCTTCGAGGGGGAAACTTCCTTTACATCACATAAATGAAAAATTATTGGATGATACAAATGAAAAGACCTCATTGGTATATATAGGGTCACAACATAATTATAGCCTACATAATAATAATAATGTAAGGAGACAACAATAACAATAGTGGGCTTCTATGGGGCACAATAATAACAATACGGGGGCTACATGGGCACAAAAATAACAATAGAGGGCTACACTAACAATAACAATAACGGGCGTTCACTAGTAATATAGGGACCTAACATGCCCTTCTTCAAAGAGAGTGTTGTCCTCAATGCTTGAGCTGTTTTGGATGCTTTTGTATAAAATTCTCATCCTCCCATGTGGAATATTCAGCAGGTAATTTCTTCCTCATAATGAGATACTTGAAATTGATCGATTTCGTATCTGTCGGGTTCTTATTTGCATGACTGGATTAGGCTCCAATAGTATTTTTCCTTCTTCATCAAGTTCTGTAAATATTGTTTGAACTTGGAGCTTGTCATGAATAACCTTCTTTAAGCATGAAACATAGAAAACTAGGTTTACTCGGGTAGATGTAGGAAACCCCAATTTGTATGTCCTAGTATTAATCGTTTGCAGTACCTTGTAAGGACCATAGTACTTGGGTGATAATTTATTATCCTTCTTAGTTATCTTAAGGGACATTTGTTTGTATGGTTATATCCATAACAATACCCAGTCGCCAACATCAAAACTTCTTTCACTGTGATGTCGATCGAATTGTTGTCTCGTCAATTTTGTGTTACAGTGAGGTTATCCTTTCAGAGTTGGAGAACTTCTTGTTGATGCTAAATGCGATCCTCCACTACTTAAACATTAGACATTTCTCTTAAAGATGATGTGATGGAAGGTGGATGATATCCATAAAGTTCCATAAATGGGGTCATTTTTGTTGCAATATGGAAGGAAGTGTTATACTTCCATTCAACCAGAGGTAACCACTTGCCCAATTGTGTTTTTTTATCATATACAAACCAACGAAAATATCCTTCCAAACTTTTGTTCACTATCTCAGTTTTCCTATCAAATTGAGGATGATAGCATGAGCTATGAGCTAATTGAGTACCAAGACAAGAAAATAATTCCATCCAAAAATTTCTAGTGAAAATGGGATCTCTGTCACTTACAATAATAGTTTGGTTTCCACGTAGCTTTTGAATTGTTTCCATAAATGTAGTTTCAACTATACTAACTTTAAAAGGATGAGATAACGCATAGAAGTGTGCATACTTGGTCAATATATCAACTACCACTATGATGACACTATTTCCTTTAGACTTGGGTAAACATATGATAAAATCCATTGAGACCTCCTCCAAACATTGACTTGGAATGGCTAAAGGTTGTAATAGACCCAGTGCCTTAATCGTCTCAACTATATTTTGTTGGCAAACCAAACATTCTGCCATAAACTTCTGAATATTAGATTTAAGTCCATCCCAAAAAATTCCTTCTTGACCCTATGGTAAGTTTTTAAAAATCCTAAGTGCCCTCCTAAGGGGGAGGTGTGAAAGTCCAAAACAATCTTTTGTTTTAGATGAATATTCTAATAGAGATATAAGTGATCTTTGTACCATAACAAACTTTTTTTCCAGATAAATGTATCAAATGTACTGCAATATTGTTGCAACTTCTGAATGAGTGTCCCCCTTGCTTGATTTATCCAATCAAGTTGGATAATATAAATGGCACAAAGAAATGCTTCCACTTCCTCATCCTTTCTTGAGAGTGCATCTACAACAACATTTTGCTGCCCTCTTTTGTAGATTATTTCAAATTCATAACCCAACATCTTGGTGACCAAGGAAAATTTTAAGGATAAAAAATTATCTTGAAGTTTAAAGATATTGGCGAATCTCACTAGTCCCTAATATGAAAACTATAAAATGTTTATAGATGTATTTGTAAAATTATTCAAACTTATAATGATTTTATATATACTCTCTATATAATTTTGGCGATTTTTAAGGTAAAATAATTTTATATTGTAAAATTTTGGCGAATCATCTTTATAAAAATCGCAAATTGGAAAATCTTTTTTTTTGGAAAAATAATTGAAAATTAGCTCACTGGCGAATATTAGCCCCTAAAATTTTTCATGTTGGTGACCCATTTTTTCTTCTCTTTTGAAGATAATCTTTGTTCCAAAAATTATTTAATACTATCGTGATCTGTTTTTACATTGAAGGTCTTCCCATTAGGTAAGGTCGTCATTTCTTTAGTGTTTGTAGTATTTTTAACATTTCCTTCACATAAATAAGCTTGTGTAAATACTTTCCCTTGATTAAACAAATTTCAAAAGAAATGGGACTTCCTTCTTGCATTAAAACAACACCAATTCCATTTCCTCAGGCATCACATTCCACAATAAAGGTTTTTGTGAAGTTTGGTGTAGCTAAGACTGGTGCTTGGCACATTGCCTATTTAACATCTTCAAAGGATTTAGTTGCTTCTAGAGTCCAAGAAAATGCATCTTTATTTTGTAATGTTGTTAGAGGCACTGCTATTCTCTCATAATTCTAAAAATACCTGTGATAATACCATTTCAACCAAAGAAATCCTTGAAGATTCTTTAGGGTTGTGGGGATTTTCCATTCCTTAATGGATTAAATTTTGTTAGTGTCTACCTTAACACCCTCGTGAGATACAATATGACCCAAATTATTCCACCTCCTATACTCCAAAGAAAATTTTGAAGGTTTTTGCATATAATTGTTTCTCCTCCAATAGCTTGAGCACCTTGTCAACATGTTGAACATGATCCTTCCAAGAATTGTTGTAGATTAGTATATCATCAAAAAGTACTAACATAAATTTTCTAAGGAACAATTTTAAAATGGAATTCATCAAACCTTGAATTGTGGAAGGTGCATTAGTAAGGCCAAAAGGTATGACCAAAAATTCATAATGACCTTCATGAGTTCTAAATGTTGTTTTTAGAATTTCTTCACTCTTCAATATAATTTGATGATATCCTAAATGAAGATCCAACCTAGTGAAGTAAATTGTTCCGTGTAATTCATCCAACAAATAATCAATGATAGGAATGGGAAATTTATATTCAATAGTGATTGTTGGGTAGTGGATCCCTCGCGTAATGGTTTTGGGGCTTAAAGCCCACAATTTTGGGTAATGGTATTGTAAAGGCTCCGCGAAGTGCGCGAAGCGTGAGTTTAATGAGTCAAGTCAAAGGGTAGTCTACCCTAAAATAATGTAAGATAATAGAAAGTGAGTTGGCCTACCCATGGTCCGTGGACCATGGGGGGTATCAAAGGGTTAGGAAACAATCCTTTAAATTCACCTCCACGAGCGAGCGAGGAAGAGAACGCTTGGGTTTCTCTAAGGAGTGCAGTCAGTTTGATAAGGCAACGTATTCCATAGTTACCATCACCACTTACGCCGCGACTCATGTCACCTCCTTCACCTCCATTGTCACCCACACCACCTCCACCAAACCAACAGTTCGGCATGGCGAGTGTTATTAAGCTGCCTGTATTCAGAGGAGTAGGGAACAAAGATCCAAATCAGTTTTGGTTTGTAGTAAGAGTAGTGTGGGAAGCACATGGGGTTACGAATGAAAACATTAAGAAGGCCACATTGGTAAGCACGTTGTAGGATCGCACACTGACTTGGTATATCAAGCACTTGAATGATCACTCAAATTCAGGAAGAGCAAAGATTCAGATTGCATTGAATAGAGAATTTAGCCTACCGAAATCCGAAATGCAATCGATCATCGGATTTAAGGAGATCGTGATGCTTCCAAGTGAAACCCCTTGGGATCTGGATCAGAGGCTAAAAAGTATGATCCGCGAGGCTAATATGACGCTGACAGATGTGAAGCACTACACGTGGTTTGTGGTGTCTTTGACACCACACCTAAGGATGATGATGTCACAACAGAAGCTCTCAACCCAGGCAGAAGCATTGGAAATGGCAATGAGGTTGCATGAAACATTGATACAAGATCTCAGGTTGGGAGTTTAGCAAATCCATGCACAGCTAGAGAACCTA
Source organism: Pinus tabuliformis (assembly GCA_031772625.1). Taxonomy (NCBI): domain Eukaryota; kingdom Viridiplantae; phylum Streptophyta; class Pinopsida; order Pinales; family Pinaceae; genus Pinus; species Pinus tabuliformis. Next base: position 1,078,738,187 of record CM062818.1, read on the forward strand.
TGCTTGGATATGTAGAGTTTGAAGCAGGATAGGGCACCCTGGATGGAAGCATGCGAAGAAGTGTGGTGCATAAAATGTAAAGGCCAGGGCCACGATAAGGATCACTATTTGGTATTCATGAACTACTTGGCAAGAGGTGATGCAGGAAAGTGTTCCCTCTGTGGACAGAGGCAACCCCTCTAGCCCTAGAGTGGGTCTAGTCACAAACAAGGACAGATAAACAATAGCTTTCCTTAAAGAGTCATAGTTGGAGGCCTACCTCAACCAGTGGTCGATGGAGTTCTGTTGCGCTGCTCTAGATTCCGCTTCCTTCTCCTAATGAGTGATCAACCTAAACAATGCAGAGGAAATACAACAAAGCACATAACCGAAACAATAATGATCTATTTACTCACAAAGTCAAGAAGTCATGCGCTATCAAGTACATTACATGCAAGACATAGGAAAACATCATTGATTGCATTAATTATGAAATAAGAGTAAGCTTACAACCAAAGTCTTGACGTCACAGGCCTTCTCAGAGGGATCCAGCCAGCATGTTCCTCAAGCATTCACTCTTGAAGATGGATCTCCCAACATACAAGTCTCTCTCACTCACAAGTTTTACACAAGATTAAAGGCACTTCACAACCTTCCTCAAGCTATCAACAATCCCACACTTGTCACACTCACACCAGCTATCTAGCAAACTCACAAATACTAACAACACTATCAGCAACTATTCCAAAGACTAAGAACTCCAAAAACTAGCAGCACTTAGCAATGGTGGGAGTTTAAATAGGACAAGGAATCCCCATGAAAGGTGGGAGGGTGAGCTTATCTCCAAGGAAGGTAGTACAAATGACAAAACAACCATGCTAGAGAAAGGAGGGCAACATAAACTAGGCCAACAACTAGGTATGGAGTCATTTGGAAGGCCAACTATTGGAACAAATTTGCCCAATATGGATCATCGCGGGAACATAACTGGCCTTCCGCACTGACATCGCTATTGAATAACATAGCTAGTCAGGTCATCGCTCAATATTACAAGCGACAGTCGCGCTAGCCCATAAAATCTGAACATCACAGGAATCAGGTCTACTTCCGCGATGGCAGCGCTTCTGGGCTGTTTTGGAGTTCCCTTCAGCGCGTTTATTTAGCCAACAGATGCGATGAGGCAGAAACCTTTGGAAAAGTGGATCATTTGGTAGCATCAGAGAGCATTTGTCTAACATGAGCATGTACAACTTGGACACATGACACAGTAGGAAGACTGGAGTGAAGACAGTGACAAACTACTGTGTAACAGATGCCCCCTAGAGTATGAAGCCCGAGAGAAAGGGAGGGGTGAAATTCTTTACGAAACTGACTGAGCTAGAACACCATCTAGAAGAACCTGCACGCAAGTAGAATCAATATCTCTGATAATGATGTACTTGTAGTCTAGGCATGGGCGCAGCCATCCAAAAGACATACGAAATAGGTCTGTGGTATGGACGCAGCCATCCAGCTAATGAGACCATGATGATGATAAAGGTATGGTCACAACCATCCATCAATGAGTCATGTAATCATGAACCAATCCACGTAGCCCGAACCTGTGTAATCTGAGTTCGAGGTCTTGAACCCATCCGGTCATAGTACAAATTCTAACATGTGAATAGATGTGCTGAGGTTGAGCATGATAGAAAGTTGCTTGATTACCGGTCAATGATGAAAATCGTTAACAAGCGCGAGAGAAACCACCAATAATGCCAATGGTCCTTAAGGTACTATCTAGCACAATCCATGAAATGTGAAGAAGGAGCTGGATTCGAACACTCGTGGAATCACCCTATCAACGACCAATGATTAAAGTCGACTATCAGGTGTGAAGAACTTGCCATTGAGGCATGCAAACTCTAAGGTACCAAAGGGGATCTCTAGATCAATCTCCTGGATAGTGAGCTGATGTCGACAAGAGACAACCCATCGCTGGAGGGCCATAATGTTTCCCTCATCAATGACACGAGATAAGGAACAAGTGGTAGATGGCAAAACAGAGTATCAAAGGAGAAGGCGAGGGTGTAAACTGCAAAAGGATTATACTCTTGAACATGTCAGTGACACGACTCCAAAGGGTGGCAACATTCAGGCACCAAGGGATCAGAGGTTTGATGGAGACGACATGAATCAGGTGGAATGAGGCTAGAATGATAACCAAAACCCGTGAAAAGCCAAATGATGATGTATGGATGTCCCAACCCAACAAGAAGCAAAAGTGTCAATGTTCAAGAGTGACTAGCTGCCATAGACAATCAATGATAAACCTGTTGTTGAGTCCAACCTAGTAATAGTTTAATGAGCCCTAGGGAGGAGAAGCTCGAGTCTCGTCATGGTGATGAGTCCAATGTCGTCAGGGTTTAACGAGTCCGACATAGGTAAAACTCGAAATCTTTTTCATGTTTAGAGATTTTGAAAAAGATATGGAAAAGAAAACTCCAAGGGGGTCCTTTTTCGTAGATTTGTGTCTCTCGAGCCTGAAAAAGTATAAAATGATACTAGAAATAACCGCCTGACCATTACGATCGAGAATTAATTTTCGTAACTAGTGACTTCGACCCAAAAAAGTATAAAAGCAGTTGGAAGCACATCGTTTCGGAACCGATGACGAGCCTGAAACAACAAAATCCCAACAATCTTTTTGCATTTAAACGGTCGAAAAAGAGCTTAAAGGCAACCGCCTCTCGTTTCTTTTAACGAGTCAAGAGGAAAACTCGGCTATCTTTTCATTTTCCAAGTCGGAAAAGAGCTTAAAGAAGACTTCATGGATCAAGTGTATATGAGATCGTCATAACTCTACTACCTGTAGCTCTGCACAAAAACACGTCACACGTAAACCCATTCGAGATAAAATGAACAATATACATAAAAACATAGGTAAAATTCATATTTTGACTATCCATGTAGCAAAACTATGAGAAAAAACCCACATTTATAAAATATAATCTTTTAATTTGCAAAAATCACTATAAAAAGGGATTTAATTCATTCTTTTTTTGCATAGTACTGTTCAATTCACTGTGGAGCGACTTGGAGCACTGAAGTTGGAGCGAAATTTGGCCCCGTTCGTACATCATTCATCCCGAAACTTGTTCCAGGTAGACACACGTGGCCTTGCGCTCCAATTTAGTATTTTTTTCATGCGTTTGAACGTTCCATGTGTTAGTTTAGGCGGATTTTCAAACTAGGCTCTGCTGCTCGGTCATCGCGGGTTTACCCTATCAGGTCCGCGATGGCCAAGAAAATTTACACACGGTGCACTCCGATCATCGCGGGAAAGTGGTGTACTTCCACGATGATCACGAAAAATTTGAACTAGCGACCTCGTGCCATCACGTCTGTTTAAAAAACAGACGCGATGGCGACGCAAACATATGTTTTTATGCAAATTCCGCGTTGAAATTTCCAAATGAAGTGCTAATCCAACTTTTCTCATCCTGCAGGCTATAATGGCATTCGTTTGGCAAGAACGCATGCATGATAAAAACAATATAGAAGCTTTTGCCGATGCGAGGTGCCGAAACACATTATGTGCATGCGGATTGCTCAAATTCTTCCTAACTCCACACCTGCAGTCACAACCTAACTTGCTGGAGCTATTGATTAGGGCCTGGAATCCCACAGATGGGAAATTTATCATCCGAGGCCGAGATATTGAGTTTGACTCTATAGACATATATTTTTTGACCGGGCTGTCCCGTCAAGGTGAGAGGCCCATTCTAGAGGGGCAACGACCTGGGGGTGATTCCTTAGAGATGCTGATAGCTCAAGTGTGCCCACGGGCACGCAAGACAAGGAGTGGGAAGGTGGCAATCCCAAAAGTGGACGATGTAGTCCTTCATGCTATGCTTTTCATGGTGACATGGGCAGCGGGCTCCCAAGCCCAACATGAGGCTTCAAAGACCTAGCTCCGGCTGGCTCTCGAGTATCTCAATCCCACCATGTTTAACTGGGCAGAGATGGTGACGGCGAACATAAAGAGGCAACTCACCAACTACCGTCGAGGAGAGATGAAGTAGTTTGGTTATGGATCCATCTTAGTCCCGCTCATGCTGGAGCAAGTGCCAACACTGCAGCTACAGGACCTGGATTTGGATTTACCCAGACCACGTGAGACACGGGCCACACGATGGGCTCACGTCATGCCACGAGGAGGTGGCGGACAACCAGTGGCGTGGCGAACATTTTTTCGAGAGTGGCTGGAGCGACAGACGATCTTCGTGGAGGATTAGCCATATACTGGCATGGACTTCCGTGGAGATCCTGACATGCAGCTGCCCGCTAGAGAGCAGTGGGATGATGGTGGTAAGACACTTGTTCACATTTTTTGATTTTTTATTTTTATGATGTTATTTTATTTTTTTCATGTATATTTCCTAATGACGAATGCTATGGTGTGTAGATGTAGGACCAATGAGACCCATCGGGCTAGCTCCAGAGGCGCGGAGAGATGTGCAGGGCATTGCAGCACTAGCCTTGGCTCCTCTAGAAGATGATTCGATGGAGACAGTGATCTAGAACCTTGAGGGCCTGCTAACAGGGATTCCAGATTACATGGGGATCCAGGAGGTCCCCAGAGCGTCCCAGATCCACACAGTAGGAGTGGAACCCAGGATGCACCACCTATTAAGGCAGGTGACATGAGCGGCGGTGTACTATAGGGAGCAAAACCCACCGCAGTAGACACCTAGGTTTTTATTTCCTGCTGGTGATTTTGAGAGACATGTGTCTCAGATGTACGAAGAACACAGACTCTATTTGGACATGTACACTTATTTTTGAGCGCCTTGGTGCGCTACATGAGATATATATATATATATATATATATATATATATACATATTCCTATGGTCTATTATTGTGTTTTACATGCTTCTTGTATGCTATTTTGATTACATGTTACGCAAATGTCTGTCCAATACATGATTAGCCAATGCATCAGATAATGTGTTTAGTCGTTGTGGAATATACTGATATGTAATGAAATCAAAACTCCTCTCTAACAATTTAACACGTAAATAAAACCTTAAAATGCAATGGTCTCTGATGGAATATTTCCCATTGAGATGGTGGATGACAAGTTGAGAGTCTAGGTTCACAACCAATGCACGAATACCGAGATTAATCGCCTCGGCCAGTAACTCAATCACAACACTATATTCAACGACATTGTTTGTGGTACAACCTAAACAAACACCTTGAAGGTCTATCAACTCACCATGAGGATCGTAGATCACCCACGCCATAGAGGACAGGTTACGGGTAGTGTGGCGGGGACCATCGGCGAAACCAACTTAAGGTGCACCAGACATCTTCACAAGAAGCAAAAGACACAATAAGTGGTAATCACACCTTCACACCAAGACAAAAACTTGAAAACACACACACATGGCAATTACGAGGTGTAGATGAGGTGCGGGTTCATTTTTACACAAGCTTAAACCATGGAGAACTCTGCTTGGATTCGGTTTCATGTTTTCACAAGCTTGAAACGACAAAATATGCTTGTTATAAGTTCTCATGCCCCCCAGTATAATGATGCAAATCGAGGTACATGCCCCCGAAGCTTCGTTGCATTCAACGAAGTGGATATAATGAAGGTTCACGTGCGAGATTTTGGAAAGATTCGACTTGGATTTTACGAGATCTTAATCAATGACTCGATTTGGAAAGGGGAGTTATTGCATTTTTCAATGAGGCTGACACAGTGAAAAATAACTATCCTCATAACCCTTGTTTCATTTTCTAACGAGCTTGACACAAGATCGGGAACTATGCTCGTAACCCTTATTTCATTTTTTAACGAGGTCGACACAAGAAAAGAACTGTCCTCGGGACTCCTTGTTTCATTTGTTAACGAGCTTGACACAAGATCAGGAACTATGCTCAGGACCCTGTTCATGGGCCATCCAAGAACGTGGCTCCCAAGAGGTCTTGACGGGATGGAAGAAACGCACTCTGGGAGGAACACATGTCAAGATGCACCAATGACAGGTCAGGTTCCAATGCCTCCAATACATCTTGTACTAGACCAGATGCATGGCCATTAGCAGAGGCGGAGATGGAACGGGTAGCCACATAATTGACCTATGGCAAGGAAGGCACCGCTTGTGAGAAGGAACCGAGAGGGGATGACTGCTACGCAGGAGGCACCGAGGGACTAACGAACGATAATTGATCGATGGTGACCATTCTTCCATCGTGTGGAAAACAAGACACCCGGAAAAGTGAAGATATGAGGGCCCCCATGGCATAAACATAGTCACAACCAAGGAGAAGACTAAAATTCGCACCTTGGACAACCATGATGTTTATATAGACGGTTTTTCCCCCCAAAGTAATAGGAAACTTTGGGAGGATTCCCATAGGTTGATAGGGTTCTCCGTCGAATGCCAACAGATTCTGTGTGACCGGAATAAGCTGTGGGGAACCCAAAGCTTGCCAAGTAGTGGAAGCCATAAGACTGACAAACGCACCCTCATCCAGGACAGTGCCAGGTACTGCCTTATCGTAGGCGTATACTGTAATCTTGAAAGGCACATAGGATGGAAGGCAGAAAGCAATCAAGTGACTCCAATCGAAAGTTACAGCCAAACTACTTGGTGGGGGAATCATATGACTACCCCCGTACCCCCCATGAACCGGAGAAGGACTCCCCAGATCAGCTGGGATAGGAGAGTCGTTTTTGGACTCTGGAGAATCTGATGAGACGAGAAGAACATGAGCATCATTCTCTTCCGATATAGAGTGATCAACAGGTGGTGAACCTAAGTCGACACTCTTTCCAACCAATGGTTTGTCTGGAACAGGCTGAGCACAGCCAGGCTAAGAAGAAGAAGGATAGACAAGAGAAGAATCTACATCAATCTCTTTATCAATGGAGGGAGGGTTTGAAGAAAGCTGCTGATAACCAACAGGCAGTTGGGGTGAAGGAGCTGTAAGACTTTCCAAAATGGTGGAAGCTTTATCCATGAGCGAACAAAGGTGAAGGGGATGGATGCCTTCACATAGCCTACAGGGGAATCGAATCTTCCCGTCCTTCTTACTATTTCCAGTTTCTAGGATAGCATCGCCTTGAGCTTCAAAGGATGATGAGGGACGAACTAGATCGTGAGACCATACTTCTAGGATCCTTGGAATGCCAGGACAATCAGGAAGAAGATGGTCACCCTTGCATAACTTAAAAGGAAACTTAACGTTCCGCGAAGTAGTAGAAGGTGGTTCGACCTGGGATGGACTTAGAGTGGTAACTGCACCGGTGGCCTTGGATTTATCAGACTTCTTCTTCTTCTTCGTCTTCTTATTCTTCTTCTTAGGATCCTAGTTACTTAATGTGAAACTTTCACCAGGAGAATGAGGAGAGGAGGAGGAGGAAACAGGGAAAGAAGGCGTAGGCTCAACCTTGGAATCAACATGTCTTGGTTCGGACAAAGGAGACGGTGAAACAAGAGTCATGACACTCGGTACCACCGAGGTTGAAAATAACCATACGGGCAAGCCGATGGTTATCCCAGGCAACGACAATGTTGCCATATACGGAGCACTGGCATTTCCAAAAGGAGGAAATGGACTGGGATTCCCATCTACGGAAAGACCTTGGCCAGTAGACTCGGGGAATGTTGCCATCAGGAATGAGCCTGAAAACACTCAAACTGTAATGAAGAACTCCAACTGTTACCAGGAATATTTCATGGGCAAATAATTTTTATGACACAGGAACAAAACTTAACCTTTTCATGTTTCAAGAGTTGAGAAAAGGATGAAAAGGTGACTCTATCTCTTTCGAGGTTTAATGAGCCTGAAAGGACAAGTGCTCAGATGGACCTTTTCTTTTTAGGAGTCCAAAAAGGAACAAAAGTGACTACTCTGGAGAACTAGGCAAAAGGTTTACCAGACAACCCGTAAAACTGCATATACACCTTGGCAGTCATATGAAAACCAAGGACTTTCTGTACGGCAGTCAATCTTCCCGAATGTTGTGTTCGGTGCGTTACGGTTTGTAAGGCGTAAAACACGGCTTCCTAAGGATAAAGGATGATAACCTAGTGGGTTCTACCAGCATATACTCGATGGTACATGGGAGCACAAATCCGTGCTAGACCACTATTGAGTCACAAAAGGAGGAATCACCCAACCTTGAGTGGAAACAAAAGTGACTAGGTTTAACGACGCCGGAGCACATCTCTAGCCTAGACATCTAAATGTGTGCATTATGTTCCAATGCGTTGTTAGATTTATTCAGCTCATTTTAGAGTTTATCTTGGATTAAGTTTCAGTGTTCAGGCCTTACCGTATGTATTCAATAGATCCTAGGATGCAGCTAGAATGAGTAAAACATCTTTTTACTTCAATGAACACCTATCTACAAGAGGGTAGAGAGATCATTCCAAAACCAAGACAACCAAAACAAGCGAATGCAAACACTAAGAAACACAATGCATCAATACACTAATCTCACGATGCATTGATACTACTAATGAAAGATTTAAAATTTTCTTTCCAATTTTTCAAACATGAAAATTCGTAATGCAAATGTACTTTCAATTTCGTATGCTAAATGAATGCAAACTATTGATTTTTTTTTTTGAATTTAAAGACAAACAAGCAAGTGTGAACTGATTGATCCAAACAATTGTGATCTACGCTTGGTAGTGAAGAAATCGAATCAACATAAAAAATTGGTTCAATAATCGACACTAAAAATCAACTAGAAACAAGCAGTGAAAAAGCCTCAAGCAAATCAATAAGACGGTTGTGGATGAACCTTGAACAGGCAAGTAACCCAAGCAAATGGTTTCTCGATGAAACTTCTAAAGGGCTAGGTCACATGGTCTAAAAAACACAAGACTCACTCAAATGAAATCAAAGAGATGTACCATAACCAAAAGCATTTGAAACAAGCTAATGAGGGACAAGAAACAACAGGGGATAAACAAGATTGATGAATTCAGGAGGTAAAGTCATAAAAAAAACTTTTCAGGAATCATCGCATGTTGTACAATGACAACTAGAGATGTCATCACTAGTTTAGATACCATCGCTAGTGATGGACAGACAACTCAAGATGTCATCGCAAATTTTACACAGACAACTCGAGATGATGCGATTTCAAGAGTCGTTGCGGGAATTAAGCTAGAAACCCGAGATCATCGCGGGTAAAAGGCTACAAAGTGGCGATGACATCACGACTTTTAGGCTTTTTTCCATGATGATGCAAAAAACAATGACAAATGAAAAAAAACTCCCGAACCAAAACCAGTCAACCCTTCAATCAAATAGAGGTATTTCCCAGATCAACCCTAATCCCCAAACTTCAAGAGAGGCAAAAATCAAAAATCAAGACAAGAGAAAACAAGAAAAGAACAAAGGCCAAAGCTCCCCAGCAGAGTCTCCAATTTGTGATGCAGGAAAGTGTTCCCTCTGCGGACAAAGGCAACCCCTCTAGCCCTAGAGTGGGTCTAGTCACAAACAAGGACAGATCAATAATAACTTTCCTTAAATAGTCATAGTTGGAGGCCTACCTCAACCGGTGGTCGATGGAGTTCTGTTGTGCTTCTCCAGCTTACGCTTCCTTCTCCTAATGAGTGATCAACCTGAAACAATGCAAAGGAAATACAACAAAGCACGTAACCGGAACAAAAATGATCTATTTACTCACAATGTCAAGAAGTCATGAGCTATCAAGTACATTACATACAAGACATAGGAAAACATCATTGATTGCATTAATTATGAAATAAGAGTAAACTTACAACCAAAGTCTTGACGTCACAAGCCTTCTCAGAGGGATCCAACTAGTATGTTCCTGAAGAATTCACTCTTGAAGATGGATCTCCCAACATACAAGTTTCTCTTACTCACAAGTTTTACACAAGATTAAAGGCACTTCACAACCTTCCTCAAGCTATCAACAATCCCACACTTGTCACACTCACACCAGCTATCTAGCACACTCACAAATACTAACAGCACTATCAGCAACTATTCCAAAGACTAAGAACTCCAAAAACTAGTAGCACATAGCAATGGTGGGAGTTTAAATAGGAGAAGGAGTCCCCATGAAAGGTTGGAGGGTGAGCTTATCTCCAAGGAAGGTAGCACAAATGATGAAACAGCCACGCCAGAGAAAGGAGGGTGACATAAACTAGGCCAACAATTAGGACTGGAGTCATCTGGAAGGCCGACTATTGGAATAAATTCGCCTAATCTAGATCATCACGGGAACATAACTAGCCTTTCGTGCTGACATCGCTACTGAATAACATAGCTAGTCAGGTCATCGCTTATTATTACAAGCGACAGTCGCGATGGCCCATAAAATCCGACCATCACGGGAATCAGGTGTACTTCCTCGATGGCAACGCTTCTGGGCTATTTTGGAGCACCCTTCAGCGCGTTTATTTAGCCAACAGACGTGATGAGGCAGAAACCTTTGGAAAAGTGGGTCATTTGGCAGCATCAGAGAGCATTTGTCTAACATGAGCATGTACAACTTGGACACATGACACAGTAGGAAGACTGGAGTGAAGATAGTGACAAATTACTATGTAACAGGGGACCAATGCTGTTGAGACTAGAGGCATAGGCAAGGCCAAGTGCAGTGCTCGTGCTCTGGTGTGCGATCTGTCTGGTGGGGGAAAAGCACACTACGCACAACTATCACCTGTTGCAAAAGTATATGCAGGGCCCGCAGCAGCTATTTTGTAATTTTTGTAGATCAATGGGCCACGATGAGTGAAACTGTCAAAGTTATGGGTTGTTGATGGATCGAACACCTGCCTACAGGATGTAGATCGAGCCGTGGGGTCAAGATCCAGCCAGAGCAATAACGTGTGGTGGATTCCAAGGATGCGGACGATGACAAGGGGGAATGGGACCCAGACGAGGGCGCAAACAGTTAATCTGCTATAATTGTTGAGGACCTTGGCACTACGTGCGTGACTATACGAACCCGACCAGAACATGTTGTCCATACTATTACCAGTATGATCATGAAGTGGTATATTGTCCGACATTGATCGCACAAATGCGCGAGAAAGGGGTACCATAGCCTAATCCAACTTCGAATATCCAAATGATGAGGTTTGAACCACACGAAGAAGACCCCAACATGAACATGGTGCTCAAAAGTGGCGCGACCATAGGGGAAGATAAGGGAAAGCAACCCAAGGATGATACATGGGTTCACAGGGCTCCTATGAAGGAACTAGAGTTTGACTTGGAGTGTGCAAGGGAAGTGTTTATGGAAGCTAAGAAGAGCTTCATGGAGACCTCTACTTTGGGTAGTAGGGATCAACCAGAGTCGGGAATGGATCCTTCTATGCTTACTACCTTTTTAGAGATGTGCATGAAGCTACTACGTGACAATAAGGTAGTTAAAGGATTACAGGAGTTGATAACTAGGTGCGCAGGGTTAGGGGAATCGCACGTAGTCCAAAAGCTGAGAAAGCATGCATTGCGCACCGGGAGGGAAATGCGGTTGACAACGCAAATTGGCAAATATGAGATGGATTAGGTAATCTTAGACTTGGGTTCAGAGGCGAATGTATTACTAAAGCAGACATGGGAACGCATGGGTAGGCCCATGTTACAGTGGTCTCCTATTTAATTACGGATGGAGAACCAACAAAAGATCGTGCCCATGGGAAGATTGCAACTCGTAATAGTGGAAATTGAAGGTACGAGCATGCAGAATGACTTTGAGGTAATAGAGATTGTGGATGACAGTAACCCTTACTCCATGTTGTTAGGGATAGACTAGGCCATAGATATGAATGGAATCATCAACCTGAAGAAGCGAAAATGATTTTCGAGAAAAGGTCCCTACACGCAGTAGTTCCACTCGATCCAGCTAAAGGGGTGCACTACACTAAACCTATGCGTGAGGATGACAGTGACGATGATCTGGATTGCATCTATCAAATAATGGTGCAAGACTAGGATTGGGTGAACCTGATTGAAGATGGAAGAATCTCATGGGAGCGTGACAGATCTTGTACTTTGGATTCAGACAAAGAAATAGAACACTAGTAGAACCGGTTGCATGAAGTAACAATGCTAAATTGCAACATTATGATTAGATCATTGTGATGCGTGAGGACCGAAGCAAGGGAACTACCAACACAGGATGAGGAGACAGGTGCAGATGAATTCCTAGACGAAGTTGAAAGGTCAATACCAAAATAGCAGCGGTACTGTGAAGCAGGAAAGTGTTCCCTCTGCGGACAGAGGCAACCCCTCTAGCCCTAGAGTGGGTCTAGTCACAAACAAGGACAAATCAACAACAATTCTCCTTAAATAGTTCAAGTTAGAGGCCTACCTCAACCGGTGGTTGATGAAGTTTCGTTGCACTGCTACAGCTTCCACTTCTTTCTCCTAGAGAGTAATCAACCTGAAACAAAGCAAGGAAATACAACAAGGCACATAACCGGATACAACAAAGAACTATTTACCCATAAAGTCAAGAAATCATGAGCTATCTAGTACATTGCATACGAGACATAGGAAAACATCATTGATTGTATTAAATATGAAATAGAGTAAGGTTACAACCCAGGTCTTGACGTCACAAGCCTTCTCAGGAGGGTCCAGCCAGCATGTTCCTCAAGCATTCACCCTTGAAGATGGATCTCCCAATACAAGTCTCTCTCATTCACAAGTTTCACACAAGATCAAAAGCACTTCACAACCTTCCTCAAGCCCTCAAACAATCCCACACTTGTCACACCAGCTACCTATGAAGCTCACAATACTATCAACAACACTCCAAAGACTAAGAATTTCCAACTAGTAGCTCATAGCAATGGTGAAAGCTTAAATAGGAGAAGGAGTCTCCATGAATGGTGGGAAGATGAGCTTATCTCCAAGGAAGGTAGCACAAATGATGGAACAGTCATGCCAGAGGAGGGAGGGTGACATAAACAAGGCCAACAACCAGGTTTGGAGTCATCTAAAAGGCCGGCTGTTAGAACAAACTCACCCAAACTGGATCATCGCGGGTACATAACTGTTATGGCGCGCTGACATCGCTACTGCATAATGGAGAAGGTCATGTCATCACGATAAAATAAAAGCAATAGTCGTGCTGTCTCATGAAATTCTACCATCGCGGGAATCACGTGTACTTCCCCGATGACAGCGCGTATGGTCTGTTTTGGAGCGCTCATCAGCACGTTTATTTTGACAACAGTCGCGATGATGCAGAAACTTTGGCAAAGTGGGTCATTTGGCAACATCAGAGAGCATTAGCATGAATGATTTTGACTCATGAAACAGTAGGAACACTGGGATGAAGGCAATGAAAAATTACTGTGTAACAGATGCCCCCTAAAGTATGAAGCCCGAGAGAGTGGGAGGGGTGAAATGCTTTACGAAACTGACTGACTTGGAACACCATCGGGAAGAACCTGCACGCAAGTACAACTGATATCTCTGATAATGAATTACATGTAGTCTAGGCATGGGCGCAACCATCCAAAAGACATACGAAATAGGTCTGTGGTATGGACGCAGCCACCCAGCTAATGAGACCATGATGATAATAAAGGTATGGTTGCAGCCATCCATGAAGACTCATGTATGGTCGCAACCATCCATCAATGAGTCATGTAATCATCAAACCAATCCACACAGGCCGAACAGGTGTAAGCTGAGTTCGGGGTCTTGAACCCATCCGATCATAGTACAAATCCTACCATGCGAATAGAGGTGCTGAGGTCGAGCATGATAGAATATCGCTTGATTATCGGTCAATGATGAAAACCATTAACAAGTGCGAGAGAAACCACCAATAATGCCAATGGCTCTTAAGGTACTGTCTAGTACAATCCACGAAGTGTGAAAAAGGGAGCTGAAGTCGAACACTCGTGGAATCACCCAATCGATGACCGATGATGAAAGCCGACCGTCAGGTGCGAAGAACTTGCCATTGAGGCATGCAAGCTCTAAGGTACCAAAGGGGATCTCTAGGTCAATCTCCTCAATAATGAGCTGATTTCGACAGGAGACAAGCCGTCGTAGGAGGGCCATAATGTTTCCCTCATCAACGACATGAGATAAGGAACAAGTGGTAGATGGCGGAGCAAGTCCCAGAGGAGGAGGCGAGAGTGTAAACTGCAGAGGGATTATACTCTTGAACATATCGGCGACACGACTTTGGAAGGGGGGGCAGCAGCATTCAGGCAATGATGGAACAGAGGCACGAAGGAGGCGGCATGAATCACATGAAATAAGGCTAGAATGATGACCCAAACCTGCGGAAGGCCAAATGACGATGTATGTATGACCCAACCCGACAAAAAGAAAAATTGTCGATGTTCAAGAGTGATGAGCTGCCATAGACAATCAATGATAAACCTGTTTTTGAATCCAACCTAATAATAGTTTAATGAGCCCTAGTAAGGAGAAGCTCGAGTCTCGTCATGGTGACGAGTCCAATGTCATCAAGGTTTAACGAGTCTGACATAGGTGAAACTCAGAGTCTTTTCATGTTTAGAGAGTTTGAAAAAGACACGAAAAAGAAAACTCCAAGGGTGCCCTTTTTCGTAGAGTTGTGTCTCTCGAGCTCGAAAAAGTATAAAACAATACTCGAAAGAACCGCCCGAACAATATGATCAAGGAGTACTTTTCGTAAGTAGTAACTTCTACCTGAAAAGTAAAAAAGCAGTCAGAAGCACGTCATTTCGTAGCCAATAATGAGTCTAAAACGACAAAAACCCGACGATCTTTTTAAGTTTAAACAGTCGAAAAAAGAGCTTAAAGGTGACCGCCTCTCGTTTCTTTGAACGAGTCAAGAGGGAAACTTAGCCATCTTTTCATGTTTCAAGTCGGAAAAGAGCTTAAAGACAACTTTTCGAGATCAAGTGCGTATAAAACTGTCGTAATTCCACCACCTGAGATCCTGCACAAAGAACACTGCACATGTAAACCCGTTCAAGATAATATTTACAATGCGTATAAAAACATAGTTAAAAACCATATTTTGACCATGCATATAGCAAAAACCATGAGAAAAACCAACATTTATGAAATATAATATTTAATTTCACAAAATTACCATAAATAGGGAGGTTAAACCATATTTTTTACCATTGTTACCTTTCAGCCATTATGGAGCGACTTGGAGAATTGAGGTTGGTGAACGAAATTCGGCCCCATATGTGCATCATTCGTACCGAAACCAGTTCCAGGTAGACACACATTGCCCTACGCTCTGATTTAATGTCTTTTTTACTGCATTTGACGGTGGGATGTGTTTATTTGGGTGGTTTTTCAATTTACATTCCGCTCTCGGTCATCGCGGGTTTCACTATCGGGTTCGCGATGACCGATAAAAATTTACATAGGCCGCACCCAGATCAGCGCAGAAAAGTGATGTACTTCCACGCTGACCCGGGAAAAATAACACAGGCGCCCATTATCATTGCATCTGTTTTAGAAACAGTTGCAATGATGTCGCGTGACAAATTTTTAATAAAATTCATGTTTCAAACTTTGCAAGCAGGGCACTAATGGAATTTTTTGTCATGCAGGGTTATAATGGCGTTCGTCTGGCAAGAACACGTGCATGATAACGATGATATAGCGGCTTTTGCTGATGCCGGGTGCCGGAACGCATTGCGGGGGTGCAGATTACTCAAATTTTTCTTAACTCCACGCTTACGGGCACAACCTGACCTGCTGGAGCTACTGATCAGGGCCTGGAATCCCACAGATGGGAAATTTGTCATCCGAGGCCGGGATATTGAGTTTGATTCTACAGACATCTATTTTTTGACCGGGCTGTCTCGTCGAGGTGAGATGCCCATTCTGGAGGGGCAGCGACCCGGGGGTGATACTTTAGATATGTTGATGGCTCAGGTGTGCCCACAGGCACGCAAGTCAAGGAGCGGAAAGGTGGCAATCCCAACGGTGGAGGACATAATCCTTCGTGCGATGCTTTTCATGGTGACACGGGTAGCGGGCTCCCAGGCCCAACATGAGGCCTCGAAGACTCATCTTCGACTGGCCCTCGAATGCCTAAATCCCACCATGTTTAACTGGGCAGGGGCAGTAACGACAAGCATGAAGAGGCAACTAACCAACTGTCATCGTGGTGAGATGAAACAGTTTGGTTATGGATCGATCTTACTCCCACTCATGCTGGAGCGGGTGCCGGCACTGCAGTTGCAGGACATGGCTTTGGACACACCCAGGCCACGCGAGACGAGGGCCACACGATGGGCTCACGTCATGCCACGAGGAGGTGGCGGCCGACCAGTGGCATGGGGGACATTTTTCTGAGAGTGGTTGGAGCAACAAACGATCTTCATGGAGGATTGGCTGTATGCCGACATGGACTTCCGTGGAGATCCTGACATGCAGCTGCCCGCTGGAGAGCAGTGAGATGACAGTGGTAAGATACTTGATCTCATTTTTTGATTTTTGATTTTTTATGATGTTTTTGATTTTTTCATGTAGATGTCCTAATGATGAATGCTATGGTATGCAGATGTAGGACCGGTGAGACCCCTTGGACTGGCTCCAGAGGCGCGGAGGGATGCGTAGGGCATTGGAGCTCTAGCCCTGGCTCCTCTGGGAGATGACACGATGGAGACAGTGATCCGGAACCTTGAGGGCCTGCTAGCAGGGATTCCAGACTACATGGGGATAGAGGAGGTCCCCATAGCATCCCAGATCCACACAGTAGGAGTGGAACCCAGGATGCACCGCCTGTTGAGGCGGGTGGCACGAGCGGCTGTGCAGTATAGGGAGCACAACCCACTGCATTAAATACCTAGGTTTTTATTTCCTACTGGTGATTTTTTGAGAGACATGTGTCTCAGATGTACAGAGAGCATAGGCTCTATTTAGACATGTAAACTTATTTTTGAGCGCCTCGGTGCGCCACACGATATATATATATATATATATATATATATATATATATATATATATATATATATATATATATATATATATATATATATATATATATATATATATATATATATATATATATATATATATATATATATATATATATATATATATATATATATATATATATATATATATATATATGGTCTATTACTGTGCTTTATGTGCTTGCTTGTATGATGTTTTGATTATATGTTACGCAAATGTCTGTCTAATACATGATTAGCCAATGCATCAGATAACATGTTCAATCGTTGTGGAATATGCTGATATGTAATGAAATCAAAATTCCTCTCTAACAATTTAACACGTAAATACAACCTTAAAATGCGATGGTCTCTGACGGAATATCGCCCATTGAGCTAGTGAACGATAAGTTGAGAGTTTAGGTTCACAACCAATGTACGAATATTGAGATTAATTGCATCGGCCAGTAATTCAATCACAACACTATATTCAGCGACATTGTTTGTGGTGCAACCTAAACACACACCTTGAAGATCTATCAACTCACCGTGAGGATCGTAGATCACCCACGCCGCAGAAGACAAGTTGCGGGTGCTGCGGCAGGCACCATCAGCGAAACCAACGTAAGGTGCACCAGACATCTGCACAAGAAGCAAAAGACACAATAAGCGGTAATCACGCCTTCACACCAAGCCAAAAACATGAAAACACACACACACAACACACCTGCTAAAACACACGTATGTACAAACCAAAGTGCATGGAATTCACGCATAGTACTTTTTCAAGTACAGCCCATTTCGGGGCTTATCGAGAGGATTCCCTTCGTAGTCAATTAGCTCATATGCCCCTTTCTACAAAACTCTCTTTACAATATAAGGGCCTAGCCACATGGGCTCAAGTTTGCCTACCCCCAGCTTATCATTCGCTTGATCATATAGCAGGACTAAATCTCCCTCAACAAAGGAACGAGGGTCGATGGCATGGTCGAAGTGAGTTTTCACTCTCTTCTTCTGTGCTTCGATAGCTAGAGAGGCTAGCCGACAGGTCTCGTCCAGCCGTTCTAGGTAAAGAAGGCGTTCTTCTACCAGAGTAGTGTTGGGAAGTAACTCAACGACCAATTTTAACGAAGGGATCTCACACTCGATAGGAAGGGTAGCCTCCAATCCGTAAACTAATTGAAATGGAGTGAAACCGGTGGCATCCTTCACAGAGGTTTGGTAGGCCCACAAGGCGGGGAACAACATCAAGTGCCAATTAGACTTATGCATGCCAACGGTACGTTGAAGCATCGTAACCAAAACCTTGTTGACGGCTTCAACCTGGCCATTGGACTGAGGATAGTATGGAGTCAAACTATCATGCCGTAAGCCTAGCTCGGTTGTTAGTTCAGTCATCATGTGATTACGAAAATGCTTCCCGTGATCTGTGACGATGGCCTGAGGAACTCTGAACCGTGAAATAACATGGTTGAACAAAAATTGCGCCGATGTGTGACCATCTTCAGTTAAAGTGGGCATCGCCTCAGCCCATTTTGTAAAGTAATCGACGACAACGATAATATACCCATGCCCCCTAGTCGAGCGAGGGATACAGGTTGTATAATCAATGCCTCATTTTTCAAAAGGGCCGACAGTGACAACAGGGTGCAATGGAGCAGGAGGTGCACGCATCTTCCACTGGTATATCTGGCACTCGTGACAGGAGCGGACGGCAAGAATGCAATCCTTAAACATGGAGGGCCAAAAATAACCG
The DNA here is from genome assembly GCA_031772625.1 of Pinus tabuliformis. Lineage (NCBI taxonomy): Eukaryota > Viridiplantae > Streptophyta > Pinopsida > Pinales > Pinaceae > Pinus > Pinus tabuliformis. The sequence continues at coordinate 1,078,756,849 of CM062818.1, forward strand.
GTGTGGAGGATTTTTTGAGCAGTGGCATATCCGGACATGTGACCACCACAGGCACCAGAATGGCAGTCATTCAAAACTCGCTTAGCTTCCTCGAAAGTTAAACATCGGTTGAGAACGGAGTCAACACCGAGATGGTACAGGGTGTCCCCAATAATATGATAGGGTTGAGACTGATGATGGATCCGTCGCCGAGCATCCTTGGACATAGCAGGACGGAAAGAGGACGTCTGCAGATATACAATGATATCCCCGTACCAAGGATCGAGGGTGATAATTAGGAATAGAGTTTCGTCCGAGATATGGTCCTCTGTTATGCTCTTAACCTGCAAAATGATACCCAAATATAGAATATGCGAAGAAAAGATACCCAGAACACAGAATAGCAATGATTTTATTATTCAGAGAGTAATTTTCACTTGCCTCTTCGAGGGGGCAACCTCCAATAGAGCAGAGCTTGACTACAAAATAAGACACGATGCTCCTCGCAGGGAGTCTCTATCCTTTATATATGACTCATACATGCAATACCACGGGCCAATACAGTGGGTTTTATTAATACCATCTATCTAATACTACAGCCCATTTGCAACTAACTGTGGTTCCATCATTAATTGCGGATTAACCACTTACAATTATTAATATGGGCTTTATTGACTCTTGACTATGACGTGATCCCATTACATAAATAAGGGGGTTAGGGTGGGACCCTAACATGCCCTCCCCCTTAAGACGAGCCTTGTCCTCAAGGCTGAAGCTGCGGAAACTGCTGAAGAATAGTGGCTGGTTCCCAAGTTGCATCTTCCGGAGAGGTGTCTTTCCATTTGACGAGGACTTCCTTAATCATGTGGCCACGCAGTTGCTTGTCTCGTGTGTCTAGGACCTGTTCGGGTTGAAGCCAGATGGACCCTTCTTCATCCAATTCAGGTAGACTAGTCTGAATTCTACAATTGTTCCCAATCACTTTCTTGAGGCATGAGACATGGAAAACTGGATGGATTTTTGCAGTAGGTGGCAAGGCCAACTTGTAGGCCACTTCTCCAATGCGCTGAAGTACTTGATATGGTCGTAGAATTTGGGAGAGAGTTTCTGACACCCCTTGTCCTTGAGTGATGTTTGCTTATATGGTTGTAGCCGTAAAAAGACCTGATCCCCTTGTTGAAATTGGCGCTCTGAGCGATGCTGGTCTACCTATTGCTTCATGCGGTTCTGAGCTTGATGAAGATTCGCTCGAAGATGGGCGAGCATGGTTGTGCGGTGTTGTAGGAGTTGATCCACTACTTGCACTTTTGAGCATCCCTTGAGATACGAAGTAGGTGAAGGCGGGAGTTGACCATATACTGCTTCATAGGGAGTCATTTTGGTGGTGGCATGATAGTTGGAGTTATACCACCATTCAGCCAGAGGTAACCACTGTACCCAAAGGTGTTGCTTTTCTGAAGTGAAACACCTAAGGTAGGTTTCTAGACATTTGTTGACAGCTTCGGTTTGAACATCTGTTTGCGGATGATAGGAAGTACTGAGTTTGAGTTGAGTGCCTTGTATTCTGAAGAGTTCCTGCCAAAAATTACTGGTGAAGATCGGGTCACGGGCGGACACAATAGAAGTGGGCATGCCATGCAATTTGAAGATCTGATCCATGAAAGATTGAGCAACCAAAGTTGGTGTAAACGGGTGGGGTAGGGCGCAGAAATTAGCATACTTCGACAGTCAGTCCACAACCACCATGATGACTAACTTATTCCCTAACTTTGGAAGACCTGTAATGAAATCCATAGAAACCTCCATCCAAATTGATGTCGGAATGGGCAATGGTTGTAATGTGCCTGGTGTGTTGACAGTTTCCCCTTTGTGGCGTTGACAGATATCACATTCTGCTACGAAAGTAAGGATGTCCTTTTTCATGCCTGTCCAAAAAAATAATCTTCTGGTGCGAGCATACGTCTTCTGAAAGCCTGAATGTCCTGCAATGGGAGATGAGTGCAATTCTGCCAAAATGCGACTTTTGAGGGTGGATGTTGGTGATATTACAACTCTGCCTTTGTAGCGAAGAATATCATCCTGCCACGAGTAGCCCTTGGTGGAATTTGGATCTACCTGCAATTGAGAAATGAGTTGGGAGAGCCCGGGGTGTGAAATCCATTCCCTGCGAGCCTCTTCAATCCATTCTGGAATGGGGAGGGAAATTGCTAGCAGAGTACTTTCCTCCTCAAATTGGTGAAATAATGCATCTGCTACACTATTGTCTTTCCCTTTCTTGTAAATGATCTCATAATCATATCCCAGCATTTTGGCTAGCCATTTATTTTGTTGTGGGGAGGATAGGCATTGCTCCAAAAAATATTTAAGACTGTGATGATCTGTGCAGATTTGGAAACGTCACCCCAATAAGTAAGGTCGCCAGGTCTCGACTGCATGTAAGATGGCTATCATTTCCTTCTCGTAGGTAGATTGGCCCAGATTCCTCCCACTGAGTTGTTGGCTTGTGAAGGCCAACGGTCGCCCTTCCTGCATTAAGAATGCCCCAATACCTGTACTTGAAGCATCACATTCAATGACAAAAGATTTGGTGAAGTCAGGTAGTGCTAAGACTGGAGTGGAACACATGGCATTTTTTAGAGCTGTAAAGGCCTGTTGTGCTTCCTCATTCCAGAAGAATGAATTTTTCTTTAGGAGTTGGGTGAGGGGCTTCGCTATGCGACCATAGTTGCAGACAAATTTATGATAATAGCTTGTGAGACCCAAAAATCCTCTCAAGCTCTTCAAGGTCTTAGGTTGAGGCCATTCCTGCATTGCCTGGATCTTTTTGGGGTCCACCTTGACACCTTCACACCCCACAATGTGGCCCAAATACTCTACTTCTGCCATGCCAAATGAACACTTGGACATCTTGACAAATAATTTATGCTTGCGGAGCAGTTGCAAGAGTAGATCTACATGCTGAAGATGTGCGGCCCAAGTGCAACTATAGATGAGGATGTCATCGAAGAAAACAAGGACAAATTTCCTGAGATATGGTTTGAGAATGTGGTTCATAAGGCTTTGAAAAGTAGAGGGGGCATTACAAAGACCAAATGGCATGACCAGGAATTCATAATGGCCTTCATGAGTTCTAAAAGTAGTCTTGGGGATGTCGACTTCCTTCATGCGAATTTGATGGTAGCCTGAGCGAAGATCCAGCTTAGTGAAGAATTGAGCTCCATTGAGCTCATCCAGCAAATCATCAACCACCGGGATGGGAAATTTATCTTTGACTGTCAACTTATTGAAGGCCCTGAAGTCGGGACACATCCGCCACTCCCCATCTTTCTTGAGCATCATGACCACTGGGGATGAATAAGGACTAATGTTGGGACGAATGACACCTGCTTCCAAAAGTTCCTTGATGATTTTTTCTATTTCATTCTTTTGGGTGAACAGATATCTGTATGGGTGCACATTTGGGGGTTGGGCCCCTGGAACCAAGGTGATGCTATGATCATGTTCCCCTCGTGAGGGTGGAAGCTCATGAGGCTTGTCAAAGACCGGCAGATGGTTATTTAAAATCTGTTGCATCTCAGGATGAATTGGTAGAGGCTTTGTTTCGACTACCTGGATGGCATTAAATTGAGCTACAACTCCATGATTGCCCTTTTTTAACAATTTTTCCATCCTGTGCGAGCTAATGATAGAGGGGGCTCCCGCCTGGAGTCCACAGAGGGTATGTGTGTAGTTGTTCTGCTTAAAACTCATATGTAACTCTTGGAAATCCATTGTGATTGGCCCAAGAGTGCGGAGCCATTCAGCGCCGAGGACAATGTCGCAACCCCCCATGTGTATGGCAAACATGTGGGTTTTCAACTGATAATCTCCCATTTGAAGTTTGACATTTTCACAGCGGCCTTCACATTTCATTGTGCCTCCATCCGCAATTTGAACTTGGAAGTTAGCAACTACTCGTACAAAAAAATGCACTGCTTCTGCGACTTTTTGATGGATGAAATTATGTGTACTTCAACTATCAATCAAGACTACTACTGGGGGATGTTTAATAAAACCTCTGATTTTGAGAGTTTGAGGGGAAGAAATCCCTGCCAAAGCATGCAATGAAATAACTGGTTCGTCAGAGACATTGTCCTTTTGGTTGTCTTCTTCTAGCGGCTCTTGTTCCTCCAGTGGTGGATCTTCCTCTGTTGAGTTGTAGTCAGTCGCATCAATTTGAAAAAATTTGGGCTCCTTGCATTTATGACCTGGGGAGTATTTTTCATCACAATAGTAACATAGGCCTTTCTTTCTTCTTTCGGCCATTTCCGCAGGTGACACCTTTTGGACCTTAAGTGTTTGAGTCGTGTTGTGAGCCTGTGGGGGGCGACCTTTAGCAGAGAAATTTGGGCGACTGTATTGGGCTGCTAATGCACGTTCCACGTTACGAGCTACCTTGCAAGCCTCCGTCCATGTGGGAGGGTGGTGCAGTAGGACTTAGGCTTTGATAGCTTCTTTAAGACCGCTGATAAAACATTCCGTGTAGAACACATCTGAGAGACCCAAAGTGCGGAAGGCTAAGGCTTCAAAAGCTGTAATATATTCATCCACTGTACCAGTCTGTCGGAGCTTAGTAAGACGACCCAAAAAAGATGATTCCTGGTCAAAGCAGTCTTGAAGAGATTTGGTGAATTTGGTCCAAGTCCTAAAAGGTCCAGCATAATGCTGATGCCATTCCCACCATTGCCACCTTTCATTGTCCAAGTACATGATCCCCAACATAAGCTGAGTCGCATCATCGAAGATGTGATTCAGTTTGAAATACTGCTCCATTTGTGCTATCCATGCCGACGGGTGAGAACTGTCAAATTTATGCATATCCAACTTGGGAGGTCGTTGACTGGGTGGTGGGTGGGTGTGCCAGACGTGAGGAGAGTGGCTAGACTCACCCTCATTGTGTTCAGTGCCATTATACTCCTCCTCGTGGGCTTGCTCCTTGCCCTTCGGGACTATTTTCTCGACCATGCTACATAGTCCAGTAAGCTGAAGGTGGAGGTTGTGCATTGATTCTTCAAGTTTGTCCATCCTTTCATTGGCCACCGCTTGAGCTCTAGTTTCTAACATACACCAACCAGATTTTTTGAAAATTGGGACTGCCTAAAAAATTTTCACTAAGAAGTGAATGGTACCACCATGCTCAGCTCGTCGTCCTGATTCTGATGGGCTAGATCACCAATGTTTCAGGGCTCTAACTAAGGAGGATCAACCGTACCCTTAGCCGTACAACCTGACTACCCTATCATACGGGCGAGTAATCTCCCCGAGTGTTGTTCTCGATGTATTGTAGCCGCAAGACGGCTGACGGTTTATCTATGGCGAGGTTTCAAGGGAGCCTAGGGGGCTTCTGTTATACCCAGAGGGTACGTGGAAGACAATCCGTGCACAGTTCTGTCTAATGCGCTACTACTCAAAGGGGTACCCACAGGGGTTACAAGGGAGTCCAACAGACGTGACCACCTCTTGTATTTCCTGCGTGCATGCCTCCCCAAATCCGCAAGTTTATGCGCTCAACGACAGATCCTGTGGTTTAAAGATGTCGGAACACGTCTCTAGCCAAAAAAAATTTGCTAAGAAATGGAGATCCCATCGGCCCTAGAAAGTGCTCTGATACCACTTGTTATGCTCTTAACCTGCAAAATGATACCCAAATACAGAATATGCGAAGAAAAGATACCCAGAACACAGAATAGCAATGATTTTATTATTCAGAGAGTAATGTTCACTTGCCTCTTCGAGGGGGCAACCTCCAATAGAGCAGAGCTCGACTACAAAATAAGACACGATGCTCCTCGCAGGGAGTCTCTATCCTTTATATATGACTCATACATGCAATACCACAGGCCAATACCATGGGTTTTATTAATACCATCTATCTAATACTACGACCCATTTGCAACTAACTGTGGTTCCGTCATTAATTGCGGATTAACCACTTACAATTATTAATATGGGCTTTATTGACTCTTGACTATGATGTGATCCCATTACATAAATAAGGGGGTTAGGGTGGGACCCTAACATCCTCTGACCGAGAGGGCGCGGTAGGAGATGGCAAAGAGCAAAGTAACTCAGCAAAGACCAGGGATTTCTTAGACTTGGCAGTGGTGAATTCCAAGTCAAACTCTTGGAGGATAACGATCCACTTTGAGTACTTGCCCCCAGCATCTGACGTGACAAAATGTACATCATCGAGTTACAGTCAGAAACCACGGTCGTAGTACGCAAAAAGATATAATGGTGGAAACACTGGATGGCACAAACGATAGCCAATGCCAACTACTCGACGTAAGCATATCGAGTTTCGTATCTAAAATATTGTGGCTGAGGTAATATATGACATGCTCAGTGTCATCATCGTCATCTTGAACGAGAACCATGCCGATAGTGGTATCGGCAGTGGCCAAATACAGAGTATAATCACGATGATAATTCGGAGTACGCAATAATGGAGCAGAAATAAGGAGACCCTTGAGACGCTCGAAGGACTCTTGAGCGATGGCATCCCAATGAAAAGGGGTATCTCACTTCAATAACTGTGTAAAGCCCTTAGCCACTTTGGCATAGTTCGGCACGAATCATCTTAAAAAATTTGCTTTGCCCTGCAAGCTCTGCAATTGCTGCAAAGAAGCAGGGGGAGGAAGATTCAGAATAGCCTCAACTTTAAGGGGATCCAAACGGATGCCCTCTCGGGAGACGATAAACCCGAGCAGTCTCCCCGACTCAACGCAGAAGACACATTTGTGAGGATTAAGCCTGATGCAGTACTGTCTACAACGGAGAAAGATTTCATGAAGATGAGTGGGGTGGTCCTTGAAGCTGTGCAGGCGATACTTGGCCACCATGATAAGTGGTGGTGCCCCAAGCAACGGATAATGGAACCGAGACCTCAACAGCAGGCTGAGATGGCAAGGGTTTGGAAAGATAAAGGTAATGTCCTGCGGGATCGTAGTAATAAAACAGACCTTGCGAGCTCGAATCCTGGGATAGGAGTTCCGATACTTGACAAAAAAGGTGTCTCACTCACTATAGGAGATGTGTCATCCATGTCAGAGGAAGACATTGGGACCGAAACACCAGTAGGAGTAAAAGGAATATCCTCTTCGTAAAGCTCCCAAATAGGGTTCCAAAATAGATCGTGAAGATCGTCTTCTGGAGCGCGAGAGTTCAACGGTTGGACACTTGGAATAACAGGAAAAGTGTCACCACAAACCGGTGTCTCAGGAGCAGCAGAAGAAGGAGACCCTTGGTCACTTGGAACGGGAGACGAGATCGGTGATTCTGCTAGGATGACAACTTCAAAAGATCCTAGGCAAACTAACGAGAAAGGACCCTACTCAAGCTAACGCAAACAAGATCTAACCGGGTAAATGTGAATCGTGGTCGAATAAATTTTAAGACACAGGAACAAAACTTGACCTTTTCATTTTTAAAGAGTCAAGAAAAGGACAAAAGATGACTCTAGTCGCCTTCAAATGTTTAATGAGCCTAAAGTGACAAGTGCTCAGATGGAACTTTTCTTTTAGGGAGTCTGAAAAGGAACAAAAGTGACTACTCTGGAGAGCTAGGCAAAAAGGTTTACCAAACAAATCCATAAAACTGCATATACACCTTGGCAGTCATATGAAAACCAAGGACTTTCCGTACGGTAGTCAATCTTTTCGAATGCTGTGTTCGGTGCATTACGGCTTGTAAGGCGGCAGACATGGCTTCCTATGGATAAAGGATGATAACCTAGTGGGGTCTCCCCATATACTCGACGGTACGTGGGAGCTCAAATCCATACTAGACCACTATTGCGTCACGGAAGGAGGAATCACCCAACCTTGAGTGAAACAAAAGTAACTAGGTTTAACGACGTCGTAGCACGTCTCTAGCCTAGACCTCTAAATGTGTGCATTATGTTCCAATGTGTTGTTAGATTCATTCAGTTCATTTTAAAGTTGATCTTGGATTATGTTTCAGTTTTCAGGCCTTACCGTATGTAATGTCTCAAAGCCTAGGATGCAACTAAAATGAATGAAGTATCCTTTTTCTTCGATGAACACCTACCTACGGGAGGGTAAAGAGATCATTCCCAAACCAAGAAAACCAAGGAAACACACAGTCACTCAATGCAAGCAGACATCAATTCCTAAAATGCATGAATACTACTAATGAGAGATCCAAACATTCGCTTTTCAATATGCAACTTGAAATGAAATTTTTCTTTCACTTTCGCATGCTAAATGAGATGAAATTTTTTGATTTTGATGCCTTTAATCTAAAGAAATCAGTAAGCAACAAACAAATGTGGAAAACCGGTTGACCCCAAACAATTGTAATCTATGTCCGAGTAGTGAAGAGAAATCGAAACAATACCAAGATTGGTTCAACAATGATCACTTAGATAATCAACCAAAAGCAAGCAAAGGGGAAGGCTCAATCAAACCAACAGCAAGCAGCAAACGAATCTTTGCGAACAAGCAACCAAGCAAAGCTGATCCAACAAACTTGGAACAATAAAACTAGGTCACAAAGCAAAAAGGCAAGATTTGCTCAACAAAACTCACAAGAAAGTGCTTCAACCTCCAGACAGTGAAAAACAAGTCATAAACCAAGTGAGAACAACAGGGGATAGCAAGACTAACAGATTCAGGAGGCAGAATTGAAGAAATTCAATTCTACAACAATCAACGCGGGTGATACACAGCAACAAAGCGCTGATAAAGAACAACGCGTAGCAACAATGCGATGTCAGCGCGGAAGTACACGCCTTTTCCGCGATGGTCCGATTTACAGAACCGTTGCGTCTGTTAGGTGTAATAACGCGATGGACAGGAAATTACAAAAAGGGTGGCGCGATGACAGTGCAACTATTTAATTAAAAAACGTGATGATGTTCAAAGACAGCCACAGTCGAGCCAAAAACTCCCAAACCAAGACAGTCAATCTTTAAACAAATAAAGCATCTCCCAGACCAAACCAGGAAACCCAGAAACAGACAACTAATCCCCAAATTTTTGAAAAGAGACCGAAACAAAAAACTCAAGGCAAGAATGAACAAAAAGGGACAAAGGCCAGTTCCCCAGTGGAGTCGCCAATTTGTGAAGCATGAAAGTGTTCCCTCTACGGACAGAGGCAACCCCTCTAGCCCTAGAGTGGGTCTAGTCACAAACAAGGACAAATCAACAACAATTCTCCTTAAATAGTTCAAGTTAGAGGCCTACCTCAACCGGTGGTCGATGAAGTTCCGTTGCACTACTCCAGCTTCCATTTCTTTCTCCTAGACAATAATCAACCTGAAACAAAGCAAGGAAATACAACAAAGCACATAACCGGATACAACAAATAACTATTTACCCATAAAGTCAAGAAATCATGAGCTATCTAGTACATTGCATACAAGACATAGGAAAACATCATTGACTGTATGAAATATGAAATAGAGTAAGCTTACAACCCAGGTCTTGACGTCACAAGCCTTCTCAGAAGGGTCCAACCAGCATGTTCCTCAAGCATTCACCCTTGAATATGGATCTCCCAATACAAGTCTCTCTCACTCACAAGTTTCACACAAGATCAAAAGCACTTCACAACCTTCCTCAAGCCCTCAAACAATCCAACACTTGTCACACCAGCTACCTATCAAGCTCACAATACTATCAGCAACACTCCAAAGACTAAGAATTCCCAACTAGCAGCTCATAGCAATGGTGAAAGCTTAAATAGGAGAAGGCGTCTCCATGAATGATGGGAAGATGAGCTTATCTCCAAGGAAGGTAGCACAAATGATGGAACAGTCATGCTAGAGGAGGGAGGGTGACATAAACAAGGCCAACAACCAGGTCTGGAGTCATCTGGAAGGCCAGCTGTTAGAACAAACTTGCCCAAACTAGATCATCGCGGGTACATAACTGTTATGGCGCGCTGACATCGCTACTGCATAATGGAGAAGGTCATGTCATCGCGATAAAATAAAAGCAACAGTCGCACTGTCTCATGAAATTCTACCATCGCGGGAATCACGTGTACTTTCGCGATGACAGCGCGTATGGTCTGTTTTGGAGTGCTCATCAGCGCGTTTATTTTGACAACAGTCGCGATGATGCAGAAACTTTGGCAAAGTGGGTCATTTGGCAACATCAGAGAGCATGAGCATGAATGATTTGGACTCATGACACAGTAGGAAGACTGTGATGAAGGCAGTGAAAAATTACTGTGTAACAAGTACGGTGCGATGAAATGGGTGTTGCGCGTGACATCTGCACAATGGTGGTAGACACACCAGAAGAATATTAAGAGTTGGTGAAACTACTGAAGATGGATGCACTTATGGTTTGGAAGTCCCCAGCATTGAATGCGAGCCAGGCATCCAGGGAAAAAAAGTTTGTGTGCCCACTTGTATCGATGGGTGCAGATGTGTGTTGGGCAAGCACATCACAGGCTAAGGATAAAAATCAGAACTTGATGCGGCAACAGGAAAAGTGACACACACCACAAATACCCCACGATGGAGCATTCACAAAGCTACGTAGAATCATGAATAGATTTTACCAAGTGGGAAAAATGGATTGGGACCTACGCATACCAGCAGTTCGATGGGCCTATAGGACCATTAGCAAAAACTGGAGCGCAAAAATGACCTCAACCGTGTCAAGAAGAGAGGAAACCAAGAATCCCCATACCACAGTAGGAACTGGATGCGAGGAGCTAGGTAAAGGAATTAGGTAGTTGCAAGGAAACCTTCAGGGAAGGAGCATGAAACTTCGTTAACTCAATGACGAGTGGGCATGGCTAAGGAAGAGAAGTATGACATTGGACGAAGAAATCAGCAAACTAGAAACCAAAGTCGCGCAGGCAGACCATGAGAAACTAAGCATGCTGGGATCAAGTCTAGCTCGCCCACCCTACTACATTAGAAAGAGTTGTGACCCTGCTATCATGGCTGCAACTATACTTAACTGAACAAGGGAGTGTACCACACAAAGAAGAACGCAACACACTACCAGACGCAAGGGTATTTGAAGGGTGGTCATAGCCCGGGCTAGTAGGAAAATTGAACCCTCGCACCAGGGGTGCGACCACCTGACTATCTGTAGGAAGCACAGTCTCAATGCTCCAAGTAGTTGAAATAAGGCACGGGACTATAAACAAGTATGTAGGAGAGCTACGCGGAAAGGAGGTTCTGCACAGGGCCAGTCTGTCACAGGGATCATGGTTGCGCATAAGGGGCTGCGCTGCTGCGCAGATAGGCTGGGAGGTGACCGTTGATGGAGACCTTGTTGACAACAAAGACAACAAAGACTGTGGAGGGAGACCTTGTTGACAGTAGCCAACCCATTTGCAATGTCACTAAGGATGCTCTAGAAGAATTGATGGCGGTGCAGATGACTATGTTGGGGGCTCTCAGAGAGTAGTTGTAGGCATTACAAGTGCGACCCCAAGGAGTGATGACACTACACCTTGTAGAAGATATAGCCAAAGCTAAGTAGATGGAGTGCATGCACAATGAACACCTTGATGTTACTAGAAGGCGCCATCTTCGCAGAAGTCGGAGGTGCCATGAGGGGCTGGGGATTAAATTTGGCCGCACTTCCCAGAGAAACCCTCTACCAGCTGTAGGATGGGGTAACTAGTGAGCTTCATGCCAGGGAGGGCCACGCTCTCCAAGTCTTGAGTGAGTAGAAGGTAAACTTAGAATAGCTCAGCCTGCAACGTGACAACCTAGTCACCCAAAACCAGGGATTAGAATAGGTAGTGGCAGAGGCCTATAGCACCATTTTGAAGTTGGCTATACTGGTGGCACTCCTTAGCATGGAAAATATCCATCAACTAGCAGCTGGAGTCCACAGGACCCAAAAGGAGGCCGTGAAGGTTTAGTTGGAGCTGAACCTATAGATTGCAGAGCTACGATTGAAGGCACAGTCCTCTACACCCCCGGAAGTCAGAAAGCAGCTCCACCCCACCAATCAATCGGGGTTGGAAGAGATATAGCACGTTGTACAGGACTGCACAAGATTGTTGGACTAGTCACTCGTCACCCTCACTTCATTACAGGAGGACCCAACGCTACATCAGTTAGAGACATAAGCGTGAGAATTACAGCAGGCCTATGACAATGTTCGAGGGACTGTGCAGATGGTCGCCCTTACCCAACGATTGGCCAAGATGAGGGAGGCCCAGACTCTGAAAGAACAGGTGGATGTCACACGCCAGAGGGAGGCCCAGGTGGATGCCAAGATGCAGATGCATCAGTTTGTTGTGTTCTCTACCAGATTCATGGGATAGTTTGGTTATTGCAATAGGTAGCAATGCAACTGCCTTGCAATTTGATGAAATAGTCTCAGCCTTGCTGATGGAGGAGATGAGATGGAAAAATATGGAGAGCCAGAATGGTGATGCCTTTTTTGTACGAGGACGATCCCAGAACAGAAACAAAAATAAGTCATCAAGTGGGAGATCTAAATCTAGAGGGGGATCTAAATCTCCAAGAAAACCTATAAAGGTGGCGTGCTGGAAATGCAGAAAGGAAGGGCACTTCAAAAGGGGCTGTAAATCTAAAGCTCCTGACAAAGGAAAGGGATCTGATGATAACCCTTCTGTAGAGGCGAAAACCACCTCAGATGAAGGTGGGGATGTGTACTTGGCTTCTTTAAATACACATGTAGATCATGAGGCATGGTTGATTGACTCAGGTGCATCCTTTCACTTCACTCCCCACAGAGAGTGGTTCTGCAAGTATCAAAAATACAATCATGGTGATGTCTTCTTAGAGGATGATAGGAAGGCTAGAATCGTTGGTCGCGGAAAAGTAAAGTTGAAGTTGCAAGGTGGAAGGGTTAGAACACTTCCAAGTGTTCTACATATTCCTGCAATGGCCAGAAATCTAATTTCTATAAGTAAGCTGGATGATGCAGGTGTAAAAATAGTGTTCAAGAAGGATACCTGCAAGATGGTTCGGGAAGCACTAGTATTGATGTGGGGAGTTTGGATTGGAATTCTATACAAGCTGCAAGGTAGCACTATTGTTGATGGGTGCAATAGTTTCGTGGTTCTTGACAGTGGAGCAAAAAATCTAGTGGTCTCTGGAGAAAAGACCATGCTGTGGCATCAAAGGCTTGGATATATTGGAGAGAAGGGCCTTCGAATACTTCATGGTAAAGGTATGGTAGAAGGTATGAGTAATAGCTCTCTGGATTTTGATGTCTGTGAAAATTGTGTATACGGAAGTTGAATTGGGTGAGTTTCCCCTCTGGTGGTAAGAGGGCGAAACATATATTAGAGCTTGTACACAGTGATGTTTTTGGACCTATGAAGGTTCCATCACTGGGTAAGTCTGCGTACTATGTATCATTTATAGATGACTTCTCAAGGAATACATGGATATATTTCCTTAAGAAGAAATCTGAAGTCCTTGATAGGTTTAAAGAATTTAAGGTTCTAGTGGAAAACCAGACAGAGAAGAAGATAAAGGTTCTGAGGACAGATAATGGTGGAGAGTTTTGCAGTAAGGAATTTGAAGAATTCTGCAAGAAGTGTGGTATAGCACAGTAGAATACTACTCCATATACACCTCAGCAAAATGGAGTTGCAGAAAGTATGAACAAAATGTTAATGGAAAGGGCAAGAAGCATGCTCAGTGGTGCCGCATTAGGATAGGAATTCTGGGTAGAGGTGATGGATACTGCATGTTACCTGGTCAACAGGTCACCTTCATCAACGTTGGAGGATAAGACTCCACAAGAGGTATGGAGTGGTAAGAAACCCTCTCTTTCACATCTGAGGGTATTTGGATGTGATTCATCTATACATGTTCCAAAGGAGAAAAGAACAAATTTGGATAGTAAATCTGAAAAGTGCATCTTTATTGGGTATAAGGATGGTTTAAAAGGTTATAAGCTTTGGAACCCAGTCACACAGAAGGTTGTGTACAGTCGATATGTGGTGTTTAGAGAGGTAAAAGATGTTATTAAACATGAAGTCCAACCAAAGGAACCTGAAAAGATAGAGTTTGAACTAAAGGAGGAAGAATCAGACTCTATAGTAGAGGAGGAATCAGAAGGTGAAGAGCCACAAACTTTGGCTGTGAGAAGATCAGTTCGATAAAGAAGGCAGCCAGAAAGGTATAGTCCATCTGCTTTTTGTTCAAATTTTTCTTTGTCTGTTACTGATGATGATCCCAGAACTGTGAAGGAAGAAGTGGATTCATAGGATGGAAAACTCTAAAAAGAGGCCATGGTTGACGAAATGGCATCTTTGCACAAAAATGAGGCTTGGGATCTGGTGGAGTTGCCGGCTGGAAGGAAACCCATTGGTAGCAAATGGGTGTTCAAAAAGAAGACAAATGTAGAAGGAAAAGTGGAGAAATACAAAGCTCGGTGGGTAGTAAGAGGTTATTCCCAGGTGCCAGGAATTGATTTTTGTGACATTTTTTCTCCTGTTGCCAAGGTAACTTCTATTAGATTACTTTTATCTGTTTCTGCGGCTTTTGATTTTGAGGTAGAACAGATGGATGTAATGACAACATTTCTTCACAGGGATCTGGAAGAGGAAATCTACATGAAGCAACCTGAAGGCTTTTCGGTGAAGGGTAAGAAAGAACTGGTATGTAAGTTAAAGAAGTCTCTATATGGGTTAAAACAGTCACCAAGGATGTGGTATCAGAAATTTGATACATTTATACGGGGACTTGGCTTCACTAGAAGCAAAGCAGATCACTATGTGCATTTTAAATTAATTGGTGACCGTGTTATTTATCTGGTCTTGTATGTGGATAATATGTTGTTGGTTGGAAATGACAAAGAAGTTATCCAGGATTTGATGACCCAATTGTCCTCCAAATTCGACATGAAAGATCTTGGTGCTGCAAACTATATTTTGGTTATGGAAATTAAAAGAGATTGGGCAAAGAGGAAGCTCTAGTTAAACTAGAGGAAGTATGTCGAGACAATATTATAGAGGTTTAATATGCAGGATAGTAAACCGGTGAAGGTTCCTATTCCTGTAGGTGTGAGGTTATCTACTGAACAATGTCCCAAGACACAAGAAGAGGAAGTGGACATGTCTCGTGTTCCATATGCAAGTGTAGTTGGTAGCCTGATGTATGCAATGGTCTGTACTAGACCAGACATTGCACATGCAGTGGGAGTATTAAACAAGTTTATGTCAAAACTAGGGAAGGAGCACTCGACAGTAGTGAAGCGGGTTTTTCAGGTATTTGCATGGCACTAGTGATTATGGTTTGTGCTACCAAGGAAGATCAGGATTGGACAGAGTGTTGGATATTCATGGCTTTGTTGATGCAGACTAGGCTAGAGATCTGGATCAGAGAAGATCTACAAGTGGGTATGTGTTTAACCTATTTGGAGGTGCAGTCAGTTGGATGAGTAAGAAACAATCTGTAGTGGCACTGTCAACTACAGAGGCAGAATACATGGCAGCCACTCATGCAAGCAAGGAAGCAATTTGGTTGTAGAGATTGTGTTCAAGTATGGGGTTAGTACATGAAGCTATAAGGATAAACTGTGACAGCCAAAGTGCAATTTTCTTGGCAAAGAACCCCGCATATCATTCAAAGACAAAGCACATTGATGTTCAGTATCACTTAGTGAGGGATATGATAGAAGACAAAAAGGTGTTGCTGGTAAAGGTGGACACTTTGAAGAATGTTGCAGATGCATTGACAAAATCTATGAGCTCTGAGAATTTCTCTTGGTGTAGAGAGATAATCGGCATTTCAGGGCTGGAAAAATGACTAAGCTCTCTTGGGCCCCCCTGTGGAAAGAAAACAACAAGTGGGAGAATGTTGGGTTTGTTGGGTTGTGTTATATTCTTTCCACGTAGTTAATAGGGGGTTTGAGGGGCACCCATAACCCCACTTTATGGGGTCCGGGGTAGTGCCCTAGAAAATTTTGGTTTTGGACCCTATGTTAGGTTGGACAGACCCACCTATGGTTTTGTGCATGATTTTTGCACATGTTTTTTGGACGCGATGGTTTTTAGTCCATGGTATTGGATGCTTCGGCATGTATATATATGTATTATACCATTGAAAGGAATATAATGAAAAATCAAGCTGGTAGTCCCGGTTTTGGGATCCAGGGGAAAATCTCTGTGTATATTTGTTTTAGAATTCGTATGTAGGTAATTTCTGTATGGGGTTAAAACCTACATTCAGGTCATTTACAATCATCTTTTGTCATTACATTTGCAAAAGACATTTTTAGGGTTTTAGGTCTCATTAGGTCTAGGGTTTGTCATCATAGTCCTGTAAAAGCTCAATAATGGTTAGTGGGCACATGATGATGTCTAATAAGGTCTCAGCGTCAAAAATTTCAATAATGACATACTCAGTGATTCATTTTTCCTCAAAACCCTTTTTTGAGGAAAAACAAATTTTTATCTTCTATGTATAAAAATTTCATGTAATTTTAGTTTTCCTATATGTAATAAGTTCAAAAATGTAGCCTTGGGTCACCTTGCCAAATTCCTGCACTCAAGCTCCTACAAAAGAGACAAGAAATTCAAAGTATTAGTCCATCAAATGTCAAAAAGAGAGCCAAACTGCAAAACAGAGTTTTAAAGAACAAAGTGAAAAGAAAACTTTAGAAAGTGGGTTTTTTTTAAATGAAAATTAGAAGTCACTTGTATATAAAGTGTTTTTTGTGTTGTATACTTCATTTGTGCCAAAAGAAAGAGAGAAAAAGTGAAAATCACGTTTTTGAGGCAAAGGGAGAAAAATCACAGCAAAAGTTTGAAATCTCCTTAGCGCGGCGCACCTGGGTAGTGGCGCGGCACACAGAGTGTAGAAATTGCACACAGTTATTAACTCGCATAGTGCACCTGAGTGTTGGCATGGCGCACAAGTATGCCTAGCCATAATTTCATTCAAATGATCTTGCCAAGCTCCAAAATCTTGCAATCATCATTCCTCAAGTAAGTGGAACCTCCCATTTTACCATTATAAGAGATTTGATCATCTTTGATGGTGTTTTAATAGGTGAAAAAACAAACCCTAACTGTTGCACAGTGCATTACAAAAGCTGTCTAGGGTTTTGAAAATTGTCATTCTTGCTGTTTTGTTCCCCTGCATCATTTTCACATCCCTCTCCACTGAAGTTTCACTAATTTCATTTCCCTTTCCCTCTCTCACTTACAATCATCCTACCTCCCTATCCCCAAAACCCTAAAACCCTAACACCTAATTCCCATTATTCCCCAAACCCTAATTCTCATTCCCAAAACCCTATCACTCCCTAATAACCCTACAACCAGCATCAAAATCCTTCATTCATCAGTCCCACTCATCAATCCCATTCATCAAACAGTAGTCACCTATTATTGACTTAAAATCTCTTCATACTCATCATTTTACACCATACAATGGAAAATATGGAAATAGATTCAGCTTATGAAATGGATGAGGAAACTGTGAGTGATTCCTCCCAAGAAATTTATGCACCAAGAAAACCACATAAGGGAGGAAAACACATCCGGGAGGAGCCCACTACACTCACAGAGCTATTGGCTTGTCCTCTTGCAGTAGCATGTTTCAAACATCAGTCTTGCTACCAGTTTTGTGAGATGGTGGAAAGGGTGAAATACCACCATGATCTTGCTAGACTATTTGTTCTCCATCTTCACAATGGCTAGGTAAATTTAGCAGGTGTTACCTTCACTTTGACACCTGAAACTATAGCTGAAGCAACAGGTATTCCTAATGTGGGTGAATAGTGGAACAAAGGACAGCTTATGGACATGGAGCATTATGAGTCTTATATCAAGGCTAGTTATCAAAAGCAAATCAGTAGGGTCTTTCCTTTTAGATACCTATAGGACACATATTCTCCACTCATGAAGCTCATTATCAAATACTTTAGCTGTGAAGGGAGATTTTCTCGCTTGTACACTTATCATGTTAGATTATTGATGCATTTCACTAGAGTGAGGATGATGAACCTCCCCTATTTCATATGCAGAAATATTGAGAAAATGACCACATTGGTGCAAAGAAAACCTCCTCATCAATAGTACAACAGTGTTTATCACTTTGCATTGATCAAGATTGTGGTTTTGCATTAGCTGAGTTTGTTAAATATTTCATGGGATGATTTCATTTCACATGAGATTTTCAAAAGCCGTCAAGTGACCCCATCAGTGTTTCAAGAGGTAGGAGGGCCTTCAAATCAGCAAGAGGTTCATGAGACTCAAACTACCAGTGTGCCAGTATTTATCACTTATCAAAAAGGCACAAGGATATTATTTGCAGCTACCAAATGAGTACTATCTCCACCTAGGGTGGAAGGGGTCTCGTTTCCTTCATCATACCATAGGCAGATGCTATCTTCACCCAGGGTGAAAGGGGCTTTACCTTCTTCTTCAGCAAAGTAGGTATAGGATAAAGGGAAACAACCATTTCATGATGAAGGGCCTTCTAAAGGTTAGGGGAAAGATTTCATTTTGATTTTGGATGAGGATACTAATTTGGGCTCCCAAAGCTCAAAACTCAAGGAGATCATCAAAGAACAAGAAGTTGACATTCATGACTTACCTCTTAACCTTGAAAGAGCTAAGTGGATCATAAATTACCTTGAGCAATAGAACAACCAGTTGGAGGACAAGCAGACAATCATGGAGCTGCAAAACATAAGGGAAAACGGGCAAGCAGCCAAGAGGAGGAAAGTCAAATTGACACCGCTTGAGCAAGAGATTGATGCTGACCGGGAATCTTTGCTAGAGTGGGAAAATATGCACTTGGATAAGCTACTTGAGAAAGCCAATAAGGAGAAAAAGATTTTGAGGCACATGGATTTTCATTATTTGGCAAGAAATATAATTTGGAAAGCAAGGATAAGGATCTTAAAGGCCAAGTTGAGGAAAACTTTGAGGAGCAAGAAAGAGCAAGATAAGCTCAAGATCTTGGCTGAAGCTTCATTGGCCCAACATAGTACTTGATGCAGGTCACTCATGCCAAATTTCAAGGAATTTGGCACAGGTTTTGACAATTTTGAAAATTTGAAGGAAAAAACAAGTTTTTTCTGCAGGTGCATAGCGCCACCCGGCGCTCGCTTTTGATAGGGACCTCCTCTAGAGGAAAAATCTACATTTTTGGATTCCTCATGAAAAATTATGCATACACAGAAATTACTAGAAATTTTTGACAAGTTTTGAGCCTCCAAAAGGGTCAAAAACACCTCAAAAATGCCCTCTCTACCACTTTTTGGGCACACAAGGAGTAGTGTTGGGAGAACTGATTTCTGGAGGGGAAAATGGACACCAAATTCAAAAATTCCACTTGTTCTAGAAAGTAGACAGAAAGAAATTTCCAACAAGCCCACTTGGAGAAAATTTGGTGAAGGGGAAGGACTCAAAAATCAGCTGGGAAAAAGCGTTATGCACAGAAAAAGTGGTGCTATGCATAGGATGAAAAAGTGCTAATTTTGCTAAAAAACTCTGTTTTTCGCCTAGTTTTTTCTCAGTTTGACTTTTTCTCTCTCATGGTCAAACTCATGATTTAAATTGATGTAAATGGATGTACTTTTATGTAAAAATGATAAAAATTGACTCATGGAGGTAGATACATCAAGTATAGGTGGTTTTGAACTGAATGAATTAGTTTCCTAGGTTTTAGAGGCAAGCTATTCCACTGCCTATTTTTTAGTTATTAGTTTAGATCTTGTTGAAACAGCTCCTAAACTCATGATTTAGATGCCTAAAGGATAGCATGGTTGGTTTTTTGCCTATATCTAGTACTTTTTCAGTCATTTGTAAAGGTTGGACTCTTGTGAATGCTTTGAGCATTATTGTACATTCGTCTCTGCAGTTTGGCAAGGAAATAGGCCAGGGTTTGCAGCATTTTGTGGGATTCTTGTGGCAAGGTGATTTAGTATTATTTTTCCTTCTTTGATTCAAGTTTACATGTGTTTATGTATGCCATCATCACTCTCTTTTCAGCTTAACTAAAGGAATCAAGGATAAAGGTAGAAATCATTGATGTTGCAGTGCTCTACCTAGGGTTTGTTTAGCTTTACATGTTTTCAACTATTTGAAGAGGATTCTTGATACTTTCATGCCCTCTCCAAATCCTCACCGGTATTAAGACTCTCCATTTCACTAAATTCAAAGTATTAAAGCATTTGCCTACCTCGCCCCACAGAAACCTCTTGAAGACTGAGTCCATTCCCCGAACCCAAAACTTCCTTTCACTTTTGATCCAGCAAACCAACATAAAACTCAATCAAACTTCTTTGAGCATATACCTAGCATAAAATTAGTCTTTATATCAGTCATGTCAAGCTTTATTGACCATATTTTCCTGAGATTGACAAGGAGAGAGCCTTCTCCCGACCTGTTAAGGCTAGTTACCAGGTTAAGCGTGGTTTGATGTTACCCTAGACCTGCCTTTCTCAGCCTGAGGTAAATTTAGGCCATAACACATTCGAGAGTCGTGCACAATTGATACAATAGACAACAAAGGAATGTGTGGAAGACATCCGCGAAGTGCATAGATTTTTGGATGAACTTCACGCGAAGATCACTGCGCCGGCCAAGTGACTCGGGACGAGTCACGATGTTTGTGTTGGGGGCCTGTTGGGCAGAGGATCCCCTACGTAATAGTTTTGGGGCTTAAAGCCCACAATTTTGGGTAATGGTATTGTAAAGGCTCCACGAAGTTCATGGAGCGTGAGTTATAACGAGTCAAGTCAAAGGGTAGTCCGCCCTAAAATAATGTAAGATAATAGAAAGGGAGTCGGCCTGCCCATGGTCCGTGAACCATGGGAATGTATAAATAGAGCAAGGCTCTAAGTATAGAAGTCAGTTTTTAGTAAGCTTTTGTTTAGATCTGAAGTGTATGGGTTTTGGAAAGTAATATTCAATCTGAGTCTGTAAGTCTGAGTCGCGGGTTGTAATAGTAGAAGAGGCTCTGTGACTATGTGCACAGAGTCCTAGTAGAGTCAGCAGCTATGTGCGCATACCCCTACAGCTGTGTGCACAGGGTAGGAAGTGGATTGTAACTGGAAAAGGCATTAATAAAGATAAGTGGGTTTTGGAATATCGCATAGTTGTTGTTCTGTTTTTGTTTATGAATCTGTTTACAGTTTATAA
Organism: Pinus tabuliformis; assembly: GCA_031772625.1. Taxonomy (NCBI): domain Eukaryota; kingdom Viridiplantae; phylum Streptophyta; class Pinopsida; order Pinales; family Pinaceae; genus Pinus; species Pinus tabuliformis. The sequence continues at coordinate 1,078,777,951 of CM062818.1, forward strand.
TTATGCGCATGTCTATTTATGTTGAATGATAAAGGAAAGCATTGGGCCCACTTAATTTCATTCAAGATCCATAATAATAATAAGCATTGTAAAGGGTGAAGAATAGTCGCGCTCGTCATCCAAGCTGTGTGAAGGTAGTTGCACTGAACAGGCAATTGTGCACAGTGCGTAGGACTAGTTCGTGGACCTTCTAGACTTCATCTAGACATCCCTAGGGTGTGAAAACCTAGTTCTAGCACCCTCCCATACTACCTCGAATGAGACCTCAGTCTGCAATTCGCAAACTGTTGCTGAAAGGGCCGGTAGTTTCGGGATTTGTTTGGGTAAAACACTTCTAAACCTGGGTCAGGCCCTAACAAGCCAACAGTGAACTTGTTGAGCTTCCTATAATCCAGACAGATACACCATGATCCATCCTTCGTGTGCACAAATACTACTCAACCAAAGAAAGAACTTTGACTAGGTTGAATTATATCAGTCTCTAGAATCTGCAACCATACATTCAATTTCACTCTTTTGGGCATCAAGATATCTATAAAGCCTGATGTTTGGAGGAAGACTTCTTGGAATCAAGTGAATATCGTGATCTTAATCACAAATAGGTGGTAGGCCTTTGGGAGTCTCAAATACCTTGGAATGGTTGTCCAAGGATTTTTGGAGATCTGGAGAAATAAATTATTTCAATGTTTGAACCTGTAGTGAGTATAATTGTGCAATTAAGCCTCATTTTTATTTATTAAAAATATTTGTCATGCCATTATAGTTGACTATCTTCCCTGGTTTTTCTAGGATACCCCTTAATTCAATTTCCTTTCCTTCCCAAAAAAGTTTCAAGAAAATTTCTTGAAAATTAAAAGCTATCGTCCCCAAAGATTGTAACCATTGGACTCCTAGTACAACATCAACACCACCAATTGGAATGGGAAGCATTGGAATATTCAATACATATTCCCCCATGGTTTGCTTGATATTATGGCACTTTCCAGAGAAATTTATAGTTCCTCAATTTCCAACCATCACTTGACACTCTGGTTGCTGGATATAAAGCAATTTAATTCTTTTTTTATCTTACAATGAATAAAATTATGGGTACTACCAAAATAAATCAACAGTATTTATTTTTTCTTATTGATATATCCTTCTATCTTGAGAGTTTAAGGAGTGGTAATTCCAGCCAATGCATTACAAGATATGGTCGGATTCATTTCTTATTTCTTTGGGGTTGGTTCCTAGTGTATATCTTCTTATTTTTATGTTTCTTGTTCCTTTTAGTTCTCCTCTTCACAATCTATGTAAAATAATTTCTACTCAACACACTTATGGCCTTTAGTGTATTTGATATCACAACTGTAACAAATCCCTTTTGCTCTTGTTTCTTCTAATTATTTTGGTGTCAACCTTTTAGGTTCTAGAAGGCTATGAACAACATCACTTCCATCTTTATATGTGTGAGAGCTAGAATTCCTTGTTGCCATAATTTTTCTCTCAAATTTACTTGCCACCATGAATTCCTTCTTCAATGAAGTAGGTTCCCAAATGTGAACCTCATGTTGAATGTTATCTTTTAAATTCCCGATGAAGAGAGTAATCATATGCTTCTCTAGAATAACAGTTACCCTGATATTAAATTTTTGGAAGTCCACAATGCGCTCCGCCATTGAACCCTTTTGTTTGAGACTTATCAATTAGCTAAAGAAGGTGTTTCTATATGTATCCTCATAATATGCTATCATTTCTAGGATAGGGTCCCCAGGGTCAATTTTGGGGTTAAGATAACCCAAGTTTTGGCACAGTTCATTGTAAATAATGTAAATTCTCTGCAATTTGTGGATGCAGAGCACGTAGATGAATAAGAGTCAAAGGGGTTTAGCCCCTTGTTTTATGTAAATTTTGAGTCAGTTTTGAGATCCACCCATACTCCACAAACCATGGCATTGAATGAAAAAGGTTATAAATAGGTGTGCCTTAGAGAGTCTAAGACATGTTTTTGGTAGTATTTGATGGTAAGAAAATGGAAGTGATAGCGAAGAGAAGCGGGTAAGATAGAAGAAATGCTCCATAGCTAGGTGCACAGAGGCCTAGGTAAAGTGTGTAGCTAAGTTTGTAGACCCTTGTAGCTGAGTGTGTAGGGTGGTTTTGGGTTGGTAACCTTGAATTGAAGATCAATAAAGACAGTTCCTGAAGAATTCTTGCATATTTCTTTTTATCTTTGTTAATATTATATATTGTCAATGAATAATGTGTTTTATGGAATATTGATCAGATGTTGCGTGATTCTCTCGAATAAGTCTTAATGATGTATGCAATGCTTGTTTAAGTACTTTCGTGAAGACTCTGATGAACTCTGTTAGGTTTACTAATAACTTATGTAGATCTGCACGAACACTAAATTAAGTTTGTTCTCTAATGCACATAAGTGGATAAATTGACTGTTAAAGGTCCACAAGGACTGATTGTAGACCTTCCCAAAGGTCTGAATACTGTTTTAACAAATTTGCAGTAAAGTGCCCTAAGGGTTTATAAATCTATGTGAATGTAGATCTATGACGATGAAAGGCATCACACTAGTCTCTGGATGCAGAAACGTTGTTCTTACATCCCCCCATACTGCTTTGGGTGAAACTGCAGCCTGCGCTACGTGGGTTTTTTTTCCAAAATGGCCAGTAGCATAAGTTTTTGTTGGTTGGTTCAGCTAACTCTGAACCTAGGTCAAGGAACCCCTAAGCCAACAAATGATTCCATTGTCGAGACCGAGATCTAATTGAAAGAGATGTGTGATGTTGCATCATTGGAATCCGACTAAGAAAGAGATTGAAAAGTGGTTGGATCGAAATATTCACGAGTTAGCAATGCAAGAAAGCAAGAATTCGCGTCTATCAAAGGAAGAGTCGTTGAACAGGTATCTATATACAGAGATACACGAGACCTTCTTCTGCACTTTTCCCATTGAACCGTATGAGTGGTTATCTAAATTAACATATAGTCAAGGAAGGTGGAAGCTCAATAGTCCTATAGAGTGGACTCTAGAATTAGTGTGATAGCTAGAAGCCTTTGAAAGAAAGATCGTGCGAGTTGTTGATCATTGGCTCAATTGAATTATAGGAGGATTTGTTACAAAATTTGCAGTTGATACCTCAATCAGCGATAGCGAAGTAGAGCAGAGATTTTTCAAAGGATCATGGGGTAAGTATCTAAGGTAATTGAATACTTGGATTAAAATGTTGTTATGTAAAAAAAGGGTGATGCCATTACCTTGATGTTTGGAGCTACACAAAGTGGATGACTCTTTAGAAATCGCGAAGGATTAGGACCGGAGTATAGTCCACTTATTGGACCTCCTTTAAGTGACAATGAAGGGGCGGAATGGACTCCGCCTCAAAGTGCTATTTAGCTAATCGCTTAGGGGATTCCTCAAGTAAATCATCCATCCACTCCACCTCCACCACATACACCTCCCACACTTCCTCCTCCACCACCACCATCCAACATGGCGAACACAATGAAGCTGTCGATTTTCAAGGACATAGGGAGTGAATATACAGAGAAATTTTGGTTTTTTGTGAATGTTGTATGGAAAACACAACAAATTACTAATGACAATATAAAGAAGGCATAGTTGGTTACTGCTCTATAGGATCACGTGCAAACTTGGTATATTAAGTATTGTTCTGATAATCCTCTTGCATCGCTAACAAAGACTAAGGCGACTTTGAACAGGGAGATTAGTAAGCCTAAGCTTGACTCACAGTCAATAATCGAATTCAAATAAATCATGATGAGGGTCGATGAGACACCATGGGAGTTAGATCAAAGGTTTAAGTGTTAGATTCAAGAAGCTAACATGCAGCTCATAGAAAGTCAGCATCGTGAATGGTTTATAGTTTCACTTCTACCCCACCTGAGAATTGCTCTGTCACAACAGAAGATAGGAACACTTGTATAAGCCTTGGAAATTTCTATGAGGTTGCGTGCATCACCTATTCAGGATGCAACGTTCAGGGTAGAGAAGATCCACCCTCAGTTACAGAGCCTGCACCTAGAATTACAAAGTTTGAAAGGAGACTAAACCAGAAGCGTGTAACGAAGTCTGGTGTTTGAAGTGCAAGATCCAAGAGCACGATAAAGACCATTGTCCCGTGTACATGAATTATATTACAGGAGGGGGACGAATTCCCTTAAAACTAGAAGCCCTAGTAGGGACGAGCATGGGGACGATGCTATGGTGTGTTATTTGTCAAGTTACTGGACAACATGCGATGGATAACTACCATTTTCTTCAAACATTTTTTCAAACACCCTAGTAGTTTTTCTGTAACTTCCACAAATCTGTGGTCCATGATGAGCACCATTGTCAAAACTATGAGTTGATGATAGATAGAACGCCTACATATCAGATGCAAGCAGAAACTCATCCTCCAAATTAGGGCGTCGAAGGGGCGGGGGGAGGTTATCATGGATGAGGATGGGGCTAAGGAGGAGGAGGTCCTGGTAGAGGCCATGGTCAGATCATCTGCTACAACTGTGGACAGTCAGGGCACTATGCATGAGAATTTCAGAATCAGACATGCTCGTCATGTCAATATTTCAGCCATTTTGACCATACTATAGAAGAATGTCTAGTGCTGATAGCTAAAATGCAAGAGAAGAAAGTGCGGCCTCAGCAACCTACATAGAACTTATAGATGATGAGAGCTTACCCCACAATGAACATCAAAGAATGAATATAGTGTTGAGAAGTGGAATAACAATTGGCGATGATAGATGTAAACAACCTGAAGAGGAAGGCTGGGTCTGCAAGGCCCCAGAGAAGGAAGTTGGCTTTGATCTAAATCATGCTAAGGAGACTTTTTTGGAAGCCAAGAAAAGCTTCACTCAGGCATCCACCTCAAGAATCCAGCACAAGATGCAAGAAACTAGCCTGCTTGGAGAGGTTGATCCCTCTATCCTCACTATGTTTTTGGAAACCTGCATAAAATTATTGCGCAATAGCAAAGCTATGGAACTGCAGGAATTAATAAAAAATGTGCTAGCAAAGAGAACGTCCCTGATGGACACCCGGTGGTCAAAAATATTTACAAGCATAAGGCAAGAACAGGGCACGAGATGAGGCTCACCACGCAGATAGGTGATTATGATATGGACTAGGTCATCTTGGATCTGGGGTCTGATGTGAATGTATTACCAAAAAAAACATGGGAGAGAATGGGGAGACCTATGCTACAGTGGTCTCCAATTCAACTTAGAATGACAAACCAGCAAGAAATCATCCCCATGGGACAATTATATGGAGTAACAGTTGATATAGGAGGTGCGAGCATGATGACTAATTTTGAGGTTATAGAAATCGTTGATGACAGTAATCCATACCACGTGCTCCTAGAAATTGACTGGGCCATTGATATGAATGGGGTTATCAATTTGAATAATATGACAATCTCATTTGAAAGAAAATCACTTTTAGTTGTAGCAATGTTGGACCCTACAGAAGGGTCACACTATATTGAACTAGTCCGCGATTATGAAGAAAGTGAGGATGAACTATATCAAATATACAAAATAACAATGCGAGACCAAGACTGGATCAATCTGATGGCAGATGGATAGATCGCATGGGACCGGGAGAGTTCCTGCACCTTTGACTCAGACGAAGAGTTGTAGCATTGGAAGAATCGCTTGCATGAAGTATCTACAATGCGATGCAACATGATGACGAATTCGTTGCGTTGTGTTTCATCGAAGGCAAGGAAACTACCCTATTATGATGGTTTAACTGATGTAGATCTATTTTTTGATGAATTCGAGCATGAAGTCCCTGAGGATCACCACTTCCAAGCTTTAGAATTGACACTGCGCGCTACACCTGCATGATGGTGGGGTATGCATAAGGATAGTTTTGTTGGATGGAGAGATTACAGAAGAATGATGAGGTTATGGTTTGGGCGTCCTAACACTATATTGAATGAGAAATATGATTGAAGGGATGATCTGCGTGATCACCTAGTGAAATGGACTAAAACATGGGGAACATATCCGTAGTCAGAGTAGGTACACATATTTTTCCATACTTCGGATACAATTATCATGAACTAGTACCTGGAAACGGAGCTCTGCCATGGCACCATGGACTGGGATATATTGAGGGAAGGGTTATTATTTACCTTTAGCTTTGAATATGGCTTCACAAGCATCGATGAAGCTCTACAAGAGATTAAGGCATTCATCTTCAGAATGCCAATAGAACCTATGGAATGGACCCAATTAGATTGGAGCACCGAGTTGCACGATGTGTTGGAATGCTATAATGTAACCGCTGAAGAGGAAGACAAAGATTCGAGAAACATTAATATTCTAGAGGCAGAAGGGAATCGAAAAGTCGAAGGCCCACAAATAGACAACCCGAACATCGTTGTTTCATTGAATACTAAGCAAGTAAACATTGGCACTAAAGCAGAACCAAAGCTCACAACAATTAGAGATTATTGGGAAGATGCTACTGTGGATAAATTTGTTGAGTTACTCCGTGAATACCAAGATCTCTTCCCTACTAAGTTCTCAAATTTCAACGGCATAGTTGGCGATTTGGGCATTATGAAGATCACTCTGAAGTCAAACGTGAAGCCTATTAAATAGGGGTTGTATCGTCTTAATCCCAAATACAAGGAAAAGGTTCACAAAGATCTGGATAAAATGATGGAGGCAAGAATCATAGAACCTGTTGAAGAATCAGACTAGGTGAGCCCGATGGTGGTTCAGGAAAAGAAGAAAAAGGGTGAAATAAGGATTTGTTTAGATTTGTGGAAGCTTAATGATGTGTGTGTCCACAAGCCATTCCCAACGCCATTTACAGATGAAGTGTTAGACAATGTTGGAAGGAAGGAGGCATATTCCTTTACTGATGGCTTTTCGAGGTATCATCAGATTAATATCATGCCAGAGGATAGGAGAAAAATGACCTTCACAATGGAATGGGGTTGTTTTCAATAGACCGTGATGTCATTTGGACTCAAGAATGCCCCTACAATATCTTCCTGTGTAGTCATAGCAGCATTCAAGGACTTCATTCACAAGTTCCTGGAAGTATACTTTGATGACTAGATGGTGTTCGAATTACTAAAGCACCATGTAGCAAGTCTGCACCTGATGTTGGATACGTGTCGCAGATACCAGATCACACTGAATTTGAAGAAATGCATACTCTATGTTCCCTTTGGGATCTTTCTAGGTCACGTGGTGTGCAAGAAAGGATTGATGGTGGACCCTAAAAATATTGTGATAATTGTGAATTTGGAAGCCCCTAGGAAGGTCAAGCAGTTGCGCATGATGCTAGGACATATAGGATATTATAGAAAATTTATCAAAGCCTATGCTCAAATTACTGCACCCATGGAGAAACTGCTAAATAAGGATGCAACATTATGTTGGGACAAAGAATGTCCGCGTAGCTTAGATGTATTGAAAGAAAAGATGGTCATCGTGCCGATCTTAGTACTCCCTTATTGGAAAAAGGAGTTTCACATACATGTGGATGCCTCTTTCATTATGTTGGGTGCAGTGTTAAATGCAAGTCGGTGAAGGAGTAATGGACCATCCTATAGCCTTCACTAATAGGAAATTATCAAAGCCAGGAAAAATTATTCAATGACTAAGCACAGAGGATTAGCCATGGTGTACGTGTTGTAGAAATTTAGGCATTATCTGTTAGGAGGGAATTTCAAGATGTACACAGATCATTTTTCCTTGAAATACCTAATCAATAAGCAAGTGTTGGGGGGGAAGATATGCAGATGGTTACTATTATTTTAGGAGTATGACTTTGAAGTCATTGTGAAACCAGGAAGGTTAAATGTGGGACCTGACCATCTGTCATGGATCAAAATAGGAGAGGAGCCTAATAATCTGGAGGAAGGGTTTCTAGATGCGCAACTCTTTGCAGTGTGCACGGAAAATGATCATTTTGCAGAAATTATTCACTTCTTAACTATGGGGATGGCACTATAAGGATATACAAGTTAGAAAAACAAGGAATTAGTAGTGTGTGCGGCTTATTTTTCAGTCATTGTGAAGCATCTGTATAAGATGGGTTTAGATGAAATATTGCGAAGATATGTGTCGAACTCTGAGTGGGATAGCATTCTCGTTGAATCTCATGGGGGAATTGCAGGAGGTCATTATGCAGGCAAGCAACTGCATAGAAGATTTTGCGCGCAGTTCCATGGTGGCCTACCTTGCACAAGGATTCCAAGGCGTATTGCAAGGCATGCGATGCATGTCAAAGAACTAGTAGACCATCGTGAAGGGATGAGTTACCACTACCTCTTCAAGTATCTTTGCAGCCCTTTAAGAAATGGGCAATTGATTTTGTTGGGCCAACTCAACCCCCTGGAAAGAAAATAGGTGTGCGCTATATTATCATCATGACAGAATATCTCACTAGGTGGGTGAAAGCATAGTCAGTTAAGGATTATAAAGGGGCTATGATAGCAAAGTTCTTGTTTGAGTATGTCTTAACCAGATTTGGCTGCCTGAAAGTGTTGATGAGTGATAGGGGTACGCACTTTCTAAATGAGACGATCAGTGCATTGACTGAAGAATTCAAGGTATACCATCAGAAGAGTACATCATATCACCCATAGGCCAATGGGACTGTTGAATCCTTTAATAATATTTTGGAGAATGTGCTGACAAAGATATGTGCAGCAGAATGACTGGGATGTGTGTGTGCCTGTAGTATTATGGGCTTATCAGACTACTTGTAATAAGCTGACAGGGAAAACACCATTTAGATTAGTTTATGGGGTCGAAGTTGTAATGCCAATGAAGCACATTGTGCCTAGTTTGCACATAGTAGCCCTGATGGAAATGGTGGATCATGAGGCCTTGGAGGAATGGCTTGTGCAACTGATGGAGCTCGAAGAGGATTGATTTTTGGCAAGATTTCATCAACAAGTACAGAAGAAATGTGAAAAAGCGTGGCATGATCACCATATAAACCTTCACACATTCAAGGTAAATGATATTTTCCTATTATATGATAGTAAATTCACCAAATTTCCAAGTAAATTTCAGATGCATTGGTTAGGGCTATATATTGTCAAAAAATTACAGATGGAGGCACAATTTAGCCTGCAAAGCTGAATGGGGAACCCTCCTTGAGAAGAGTGAATGGGAGCAGGTTGAAATTGTATACAAGGGATCCTGCACAGTGACTATATGGTAGCAGGATAGTCTTAGTGCTCTAGGTAGTTGTAAGGGAGCACAGGACTATTTACTACACTTCCAAGCTTGGAGGACAATGCAATGAGCAGGCTGCGTGGAGAATGATTGAAGATACAACCCATAAAGTTGAGCACAGGAAGTTGTGCCATGGAGGAAGGTGTCGCGTAGCACAATAGGAAAGTGACTGTTGAAGTTATTGTTCATGACTTGATGGCCAGAAGATGGTTAAGTGGAGCGGGTTGGCAGCATTTAAGTAAAAAATATTTGAAGATCTGTTGCCAAACAACATTTATTGTCATAATTTAGGGGAACAGTAGGATTTGAATTCAAAACACCCTATAAATTACGCACGTTGGTCCAACAGAGAACACTTTGAGCTCTCATAATTTTTAGTGAATTTCGCTCTCTGTTGCCTATGAGCCAAGCGTTTTGGGAAGATTTCATTGTGAGACCCGCATTTGCTAAGTTGCCTTCGATAAACCAAAAGTTTATTCCTGACAAAATGTCTACACCAAGTCCTGCCGAAACTGTTAGTATTGGTGATGTTGCCTCTGAGACCGACGTCCCAAATGTTATAAGTATGGAAGCTCCGGCTACTATACCTATAGCGCCGAGGTCACCTAGGTGGAAGCCTACCCCTACCAGAGAAACCCAACTAGCCAAATCAAAGAAGGACAAGTAGAAGAAGTCAGTGTTGGTCCACACTTCCTCAAGAAAGCATATCGAAACCTAGGCAAAACAGAAGAAAGATAAGCAGTTGGAGGAAGTAGTGGACCTGGAGGCAGAAGAAGCCTAGGGAATAGAAGATATTGATGCTGAAGGAGTGGAACCCATAACAAAGCTACCCAAGTATATCCCTACATGGAAGGGAAAAGAAAAGGTCACGAAGGACTCGATTTTGAGAAGTTCACCATATCTACACCCCCGCTACCTGAGCAAGTCCGTTTTGAAGGCTAGTGGCTTACAAGGGTCCCGCTACTGAAAATGGAGGATTGGGACCTTGCAGACCATGCTAAGTTTCCACACTTGGCAATGGACAAGTATATGTGCAAGGTCTATTATGCAGAATCAAGTGTTACAGCACTGGAAAAAAAGGAATGGGTCCGCGACGTCGAGCACTTAGAGCTACTCAATCTGTTTTCAGTACCCCATTATCACCACACCCCCATTAATACAATATGTGTGTGCCATCTACTCACATTGGTGCATGATGGGTGTTTATGGCTAAGAGGGCCTATCCTCATTACATACATGCTCGTTCACATAATCATGCACCTACCTTATAAAGGCACAAATCCAGCTAATGAGTTTGGTGGAAAGACTAGGGAAAAGACCTCGCCGAAAGGATGAAAAGGGATTATGACATCCTTAAGAAGTCACAAGGGTATTTAATTATTTCTATAATAGACTCGACAGTTCAATTGGCTTCCCAAATTTTAACAATGAAGGTGATGAGAAAATGTCATGCAGATGAAGTTTCGGCACTTGTAATTTCCCTTGTTGCGTAGTGCGTGAAAGGTATCCTATTTAATTGGTAAAGATACCTCTCTCAAGAGTTCCTAGCGAACTGTCGAGAGGCCCAAGATGAATCCAAGTTGTCATACTATGCTTGGTAATCGCTATCAATTGTGCTCATTGCATGGCAGTTACTGGAGGATAGCCAATTTCCTTCGCTCAAGGAAGGATTGCCGGAGGCAACAAAATTCGCTTCCTTATGTTCTAAAAAGGATGTCACACAGATTACATAAATGAAGATGTTTTGGGTTCTTATGGAAATGAGTCTCCAAATAGCCATCAATCAGCATATGAGGTTGTCCCCAACATTCTTCATGCAACTATCATCCTATGTGACATTCAAGGCAGACTTCCACAGAGTATATATCCAAGCGCGAAGGGATCTAGAGAAGAAATGACATGACTTGCCTTACCTAGTGTCATAAATAGAAATCTACGAGGTTGTCTCGAAATGGACTGTAGAGTGGCATGCCCTGCCAGACTTAGATGCTGGAACAAGCACGGGCACGGGAAGTTCTCCTGCGCATAAAAGAAAGGAGGCAATTAAGCAAGATACGTGTACACTCGCAAAGCAGAAAAAGAAGGAATTCGCAGAAAAGGCTCATGTGGAACAAGGACGCGCTGCCAAGCAGTAGGTGAAACAAGAACAACATGATTCACAAAATGGTGACAAGTCACCTTCATCGGAGATAGAGGAGGAATAACTTTCAGGACAAGGTGGCCGAGCAGATGAGGGGTAGAGCACCCCATTTATTCTAAAGAGACATTGCAAGGAGTAGTAGGGTGGTACAAGGAAGAAGTAAAAATTAGATACATTGTAGGGTGATCCCATAGTGTTAATAGAGGGTGATCTTGATGAGATTAGGGATAAAATTTGGGACACCACCACGGAAGTGTTGCAGTAGTACATGCAGACGCTAGGGAGCATCCAAAAGGATCTGCACGAGCTATAGATCCAAGCAAGCAAAATACAGGTGGCCATCGGACAAGCGAGAACGGAGCAAGCGAGCCTGACACCTGGGACAAGCCAAGGAGCAAAGCTAGTAAGGACCCTAGACCTTAGAACTATAGCACTACCAGACGGGTCTATTCGCGCAGAGTCCGTCAATGATCACATTATCCTGAGTACAATCAACAACACAGGACTAAATATAACGACACTCTCCAGTGAGACCCTCCATGCGCTGCATACAGGGGTGGAAGATGAATTGAGAACTAGGGAGAAGCATGCCTTCAACCTCCTTAGTGAGTACAAAGTGAAAAATGAGCAAATTTTCACTAAAAATATGCAAGATTTGAAGGAAAAGGGGGCACTTCAGATGCATAGTTCTATTGATCTAAAGATGATATGAGGTTGCCATTAATGTCAACCCAAGTAGCACCAGGGGCTACCCTGATATTGCAAGGTAATTTTGACATGAAAACTTACTCTAGTTTGAGTCAGGGATCTCCTAGATAGATTCTACTCATCGAGATGTTTCCGTTGATATATGGCATGCCAAGTAATTCTTCACGATTTGAGAGATATTAATGTTTGAAGTTAGTAACCCCAGTTAGTGGGCTAAAACCTTATGGGGTTGTGGCACGACACTCATAATTGGTTTTGGTCATTGAATAGTCATTAATTAATAATTTTTTAAGCTCCTAAAATCCATCCAACAATCTCTATAGAAGCCCCTCTCAACTCTATAAAAAGAAATCTCATATATCCTTCAAATGTAGTGATCATGGAATTTTCTTTATAACTTAATTTTTGTGAAGTCTTAGATTCTGAAATGAAAACCCATTTGATTTGCAATCCTGATGACCGTTGTGACTGAATTTTAGATCTTGGTTCACTATATTTTTAGAGATATGATCTGTGGAAGTTAGGGTTTTTACAGGCTCCCACATTTCATCTCAAAGAAGTGACCTTGGGAAAATCATCGTAACTCTCTCCCCAAGAAGAGGATTAGAATTCTATAAAAAGTGGTGGATATTTCACGGACTATAGTTTTTTGTGTATCAATTTCATAGCTGAAGGAGGAAACAGTGACACGTGGCACGCCGTACAAGTTTGATCTACGGAACTAGTCCATAATTAGGTCATTGTGCGATATTGGGCATAACTTTGCCTTGAAGAGTCCAAATCGAGTCAGACCTATGGCATTGGAAAGAAGACTCAGATGGCTTCTATAGGACTGAAGATCACATGTTTGGGATCTTAACTCGTAGAGATACATCAGATTAAATATCATGCTCCTAGAAGGCAAGAAAAACTAGATCAAGTGTTGTCAATGGGTGCAAAGGACCAGACTTTCTAGGGCAGCAAAGAGCAAGGTGTCGCAAAATGATGTAGCAAAGGTAAGCTACACGTAATTATATTTTTTATATGCATGTTCATATCTTAATTGCATTAGGTTCTTTTTATTCTAATTTTTTGTTTTTGTTTAGCACTGACATATGCTCCGTAGGATGAGGTAAGTTTTTCTATTATCATGTCATGGGTATTTCCTTGAAGACTTTTTGCAGGTATTATATATTCATCAAGAGAAGACTCAATTCATAATCTAATGTTCTGAATAATGAGAAAGGGTAGCATGAAAAGAGCAACAATCAAGGTGCAAAAAAGTAGCAAGAAGTTCACCACATGAAGTCTTCAAGTGAGCAGCACTGCATACAGACATCGTAAAAGTATCATTGTACAGAATCATTGTAAAAGCCTCTTTGTAAAAGTTGTACAAGTGTCTATCTGCCAAGAGTTGAAGAGGAAGTATCGGGAGGTCTAGGATCATCATTAGGCAGTTGTGTCATAGTTGGGATTATGGTCTAGTGTTTCTTCTTCTTCTACATCATTATATATCATTGTAAAGTGGACCATTTTCCCTGGTACGGGAGTCCATTCTTCTTTTATTCTTCTATAGGTTGGTAGGGTGGTGCTAGGCTGGTGCATGAAGTCACCGATAGGTTCAAGCCTGTAAAAACTTCAGGGTGGTAGGGTGGTGCTAGGGTGATTTGTAGCTCATTGGGTGTTGGGGCATCTGTTCATTTGACTATTGAAGAATCTCGGGTGTTGGAGTGTCCATCCAGTGGGAGATGGAGAAGAAAGCTTTTCTAGATTCTAGGAAGTTGTAGCTTTCTTTTCAATTGGAGTTGAATATTAAATAATTATTAGAAAAGCATCTGGTATTTTTTGACCCAGAGGAGGTTTTCCACCTAAAATTATTGTGCCTTTTGTGTTATTTTATTCATTGTTGTTACTACATAAACATTAATGATAATTGAAGATTAACTAATGCTCCGAAAATATTTAAAAGTGCTAATTGCTAAGGAAACACTGATTCACCCCCCCCCCCCCCCCCCAGTATGTTCCAACAATTGGTATCAGAGCTTGGTTTCTTCAGTAATAGCTTAACCACTTGAAGTCAGTTTTCAGAGCATAGAGATGGGAAAGTCAAAGAAGTGGGTTACAAGGATTTCAAAGGAAGGTACGGGTACAACAAAATCTCAAGAAAGTGAGTATTGTGTACCAACCCTTGGTTTTTATGTAGATAATTACTGGATATGGGAATCCGGGATGGAAGTATCTTTGTAGGCACATGGAGTATGGGAATCAATTGTTTCTAGAGACACATCTACCGATGAAGCTAAAAGGTACAATTCAAAGGCCATGAATGTAATTTTGAATGTTTTCCCAAATTCTGTGAAAAAAAAGTTGGTCAATGTTCAATAGCTAAACCTATTTGGGAAAAGCTTCATATTCTCTATTCAACAAAGAAATCAAGTCAAGATGTTATTGAAAACTCAGATCCTTCTGAGTGTGATAAATAAGGGTTGACCATAGAAGAATTTTCTAAGGAGGAAATCAAGCTTATAAAAGAGCTCAAGGCTGAGAAGATCCGTTCCAATACTCTTGAAGAACAAGTTCAAGGTCTCAAAATTGAAGTTGAAGAACACAAATGTATTGAAGAGTCACTTCAAAAGAAGTTGGAAGAAATCAATAATATAGGAACACGAGACCTCAAGAGAGAAGTCCAACAGAAGCAACAAGAACTCAGCACAGCATTTGCAGAGATTAGCAGGATCACACAATAGATGCAGGAAGCAAAAATTGAAAGGAAGGAATCTTATCAAAGATACATATCCGTCGTTGACCAAAAGAAAAAGGAATTAGAAACATATTCAATATAAATAATAAGGCTCGGGATTGAAAATGAGAAGCAGAAGGAACAGATATAGGTTCTCAACAGAGAAGTAGAGAAGACCACTCTTCTCAAGCTATAGGTTGAGGAGGCAGAAAAAAGAATGAATATCTTGAAAACATGGTTTCAAGAAGATCTTTCTCAAAAGCAAGAAGAACTTGATGCAACTCGTGATGAGATCAACAAACTCAATGGATTGCAAAAATAACACTTTCAAGAGAAGACCGATGAAGAAGTGAAAATGAAGGCAATTAGAGATGGTAAAGCTCCAGTTGATGAAGGTACAAGATCCATAGCTTCGCAGGATGATTCTAAGAAGGAAGTTGATCAAAGTGAAAAGCCAAAGAAGAATGTTGCAACTCCAAAGAACAATTCCAAAGAAATCAAGAACAAAGGACCATAATAAACTACAACGCCGACTCCAAAGAAGAATGAAAAATCTTCTAGGTATGTTCGTTTATTTAATGGTTATTGCTTTTTATGTGCTAACTATGGACATTAGGCTAGGGATTCTGAATTTTTTGACAGGTACAATCATTATCTGCAAAACCCTAGAAGCAAGTTTGCAGGATCACGAGACAGGTTCCATGATGATTTTGTCAGAAGGTCTAGAAAAGGAAACAAGTATAGGAAGACAATGTAGATAACAAGGTTTAAGCAATTATGCTTTCAGGATTTGTAAAAGAAAAAGGTCATGAGGAATTAGCAGTTGCTTCAGATAATGACTCAAGTCAAGATGGCCCATTAGGTGACTCACTATTTTGAACAATCTGGCTTGTTGACTCCTTAATGTTTGTACAAGAGGAGTCTATGCAGCAGTATATGGCACAAGTCTACGATTGACAAGAAGGTAGTTTGAACAAGATGATAGTTTCATTAAAGGTTCAGGGGGAGAAAAACAATTGAAGGATTACAGGTTACTAGGAATAAGACAAGATTAGTCTACAAAGGATATGCACAAGTGGAAGGAATTGATTTCAACGAAAAATTTGCACTAGTTTCCAGAATGGAAGCCATCGGGATGTTTCTCACCCATGCATGTTCAAGAAAAATAAAAGTCTACCAAATGGATGTTAAATCAGCATTTCTGAATGGAGAATTAGAAGAAGAAGTTTACATCGAACAACCTAAAGGTTCTCTACTATCAGAAAAGGAAGACTATGTTTGCAGGTTAAAAAAGACTCTGTATGGTCTCAAGAAAGCTCCCAGAGCATGGTATTCTCATCTTGACGGATATCTATGTCAACAAGGGTTCAGGAAAGGTACTGTTGATAGAAATATTTATGTACAAATAGATAAAGATAATTTAACAATTGTTGAGGTATATGTGGATGATATAATCTTTGGTAGCAATGATGATCGAATAAGTAAGAACTTTGCTACAAAGATGCAAAGTGAGTTCAATATGTCTTTACTTTGTGAGTTGAAAAACTTCTTTGGGCTTCAAATATCTCAGCAAGAGAAAGGAATATTTATATGTCAAGCCAAGTACATCAAGGAAATGCTCAAGAAATTCAAAATGGAAGATTTCAATCCCATCCTTACTCCAATGGTAACAGGTTGCAAATTGAGCACAGACGACTCATCTAAGGATGTGGATAAAAGGTTGTACAAATCTATGATTTGTAGTCTTCTATATGTAACAGCCTCCCTACCAGATGTTATGCAAGCAGTTGAACAAGTAGCAAGATTCCAATCAGCACCAAAAGAATCACATATTATTGTCATCAAAATAATTCTTTGATATCTAAAGGGCACAACAGAATATGGTTTGTGGTATCCCAATGGAAACAATCTCATTATTCAAGCCTTTACAGAAGCAGATTAGGCAGGAAGCATTGATTATCGTAAGAATACTAGTGGAACAACATTCTATCTAGGTGGTTGTCTCGTATCATAGTTGAGAAAAAAGAAAACCTCAATCTCGTTATCTACAGTAGAAGTAGAATACATCGCAGCGGTAGCTTGTTGTACTCAAGTCCTTCAAATGAAACAAACTTTGCAAGATCTTCAAGTACAATTCAGTGAGCCTTTTCCCATATTCTGTGATAACACCAATGCCATCAGCATATCCAAGAATCTTGTCATGCATTTAAAAAGAAAACACATTCCGATAAAATATCATTTTGTTAGAGAACAAGTCGCTAAAAAGAATACCAAACTTGAATATGTTGGTACAAAAGAACAAATCACTGATATATTCACTAAACCTTTACCTTGTGAAGCATTTTAATATTTTCACCAAAATCTTTGGATTCTCCCATGTTCTCATTAGATTTTCCTTATTCAGAAAATAAAGGGGGAGTGGAAGTGTGTATAGGTTCACAGGATGGTTGTATGTCAGGGGGAGTTACCCTTTTCCATTGATTTCAAAGGGGGAGAGAAGGTAGTAGGAAGAGGTGCCCTGACCGCAGGGGGAGTACTTGTGTTGCCATTAATGCCAAAGAGGGAGATTGTTGATCTAAAGATGATCTAAGGTTGCCATTGATGTCAACCCAAGCAGCACCAGGGGCTACACTAATCTTGCATGGGAATTTTGACTTGACAACTTACTCTATTTTGATTCAAGGATCTTTTAGATAGATTCTACTCATCGAGTTGTTTCCATTGATATATGGCATGCCAAGTAATTCTTCACGGTTTGAGAGATATTCATGTTTGAAGTTAGTAACCCCAGTTAGTGGGCTAAAACCCTATGGGGTTGTGGCATGGCACTCATAATTGGTTTTCGTCATTGAATAGTCATTAATTAATACTTTTTTAACCTCCTAAAATCCCTCCAACATTATCTTTTGAAGCCCCTCTCAACTCCATAAAAAAAAATCTCATATATCCTCCAAATGTAGTGATGATGGAATTTTCGCTATAACTTCATTTTTGGGCAGTCTTAGATTCTGAAATGAAAACCCATTTGATTCAAAATCTTGATGAATGTCGTGACCCAATTTCAGATCTTGTTTCTCTCTATTTGTGGAGATATGATCTATGTAAGTTAGGATTTTTGTAGGCTCCCGAATTTCATCTCAAAGAAGTGACCTTGGGAAAATCGTCATAACTCTCTCTCTAAGAAGAGGATTATAATTATGTAAAAAGTGGTGGATAGTGCACAGATTTTATTTTTTAGTGTATTAATTTTAGAACCGAAGGAGGAAACAGTGACACGTAGAATTCCTTACAAGTTTTCTCTACTTAACTAGTCCATAATTAAGTCATTGTGAGAGATTGGGCATAACTTTGTCTTGAAGAGTCCAAATCAGGTCAGACCTATAGCATTGGAAAGAAGACTCAGAGGGCTTCTACAGGACTGAAGATCACATATTGGGGATCTAAAATGGTAGAGATATACCAGATTAAATATCATGCTCCTAGAAGGCAAGAAAAACTAGATCAAGTGTTGTCAAGGGGTGCAAAGGACCAGACTTTCTAGGGTAGCAAAGAGCAAGGTGCAACAAAATGATGTAGCAAAGGTAAGATATAGGTAAATATCTTTTGTATATGCATGTTCATCTCTTAATTTCATTAGGTTATCTGTATTCTAATTTGTTATTTTTGTTTAGCACTGACATATGCTCTGCAGGATGAGGTAAGTTTTGCCATTATCATGTCATGGGTATTTCCTTGAAGACTTTTTGCAGGTATTTTATATTCATCAAGAGAAGACTCAATGAAAAATCTAATTTTCTGAAGAATGAGAAAGGGTAGCATGACAAGAGCAGAAATCAAGGTGAAAAACAACAGCAAGAAGTTCACCACATGAAGTCTTCAAGTGGGAAGCACTGCATACAGACATTATAAAAGTATCATTGTACAGAGTCATTGTAAAACTATCTTTGTAAAATTTGTACAAGTGTCTGTCTACCAAGAGTTGAAGAGGTAGTGTCAGGAGGTCTAGGATCATCATTAGGTGGTTGTGTCATAGTTTGGGTTATGGTTTAGTGTGTCGTCTTCTTCTAAATCAATCTATATAATTGTAAAGTGGACCATTTTCCCTAGTACGGGAGTCCATTCTTCTTTTATTCTTCTATAGGGTGGTAGGGTGGTGATAGGTTGGTGCATGAAGTCACCAACAGGTTCAAGGTTGTGAAAAATTCAGGGTGCTAGGGTGAGTTGTATCCCATTGGGTGTTGGGGCATCCATTCAGTTGACTACTAAAGAATATCGGGGGTTGGAGCATCCATCCGTGGGAGCTGGAGAAGAAAGATTTTTTAGATTCTAGGAAGTAGGAGCTTTCTTTTCAATTGGAGTTGAAGATTAAAGAATTATTAGAAAAGAGTTTGGTGGTATTTGATCCAGAGGTGGTTTTCCACCTAAAATTTTTGTGCCTCCTGTGTACTTTTATTCACTGTTGTTACTACATAGACATTAATGATAATTGAAGATTAACTAATGCTCTGAAAATATTTAAAAGTGATAATTGCTAAGGAAATAATGATTCACCCCCCCTCTTAGTATTTTCCAACAAGTTCAAGTCTGGAGTTAGCAGTAGTAGAGACCTGCAAGATAGTGCCTCAACTCCACATCCCAGAGGATGCAAAGCGAGAAGCCAAAATCAGAAAACTAGCCACTGGTGTGCATGAGGCAAAAGCAGAAGTTGGATGGGTAACCTTTGAGTTCAACATGAATATTGCAGAGCTACAATTAAAGTTGCAACCCACAACTCTGCTTGAGGTCCGGTATCAGTGAAGAGTTGTGATAAAGGAAGGAATGGCTACATTGGATGTCGCAGTCACTGTTTATGCAACATTATTTTAGCAGGCTATGGAGATCGTGACTAATCTACAGGAGGATCTGAACCTTCAGACACTGAACACAGAGGTAAGGGAGCTGCAGCGGAAATATGATGAACTCAGGGCAACTATACGCTCCTTACCACTAGCGCAACACCTTGCTAAGTTGCAGGAAGGAAAGTAACTCCTAGCACAGTGGAGGAAGCGCAGAAGAACGAGGCCTTGCTAAAGGCCAAGTTGAAGCCTTGGTTATAGGAGGCTTATCAAGTCATAACTACAATTCAGGATAAGCTTAAAGGTTTGCAGCAAACACAACAAATGATGATGTTGGTCGTAGAAGGACCATCCATGGAAAAAATCGTCGAGGAAGTTAAGCAGGCAACAACGAAGAGCACTGTCAAAGTTGCAGTGGTTCAGGTGGAGTTGGGGGATCTTCGCAATAAGGTTTCAGTGCCAGCAGAGTGACTCGAGGGCAAGACATGATCTTTGTGTTGGGGACCTGTTGGGATAAGGTCCCCTGGGTCAATTTTAGGTTTAAGATAACCCAAGTTTTGGCACATTCTTTGTAAATAATGTAAATTCTCCGCAATTTGTGGATGCAGAGTGCGTAGATGAATAGGAGTCAAAGGGATTTAGCTCCTTGTTTTATGTAAAGTTTGAGTCAGTTTTGAGATCCACCCTGGTCCATAGAACATGGCATTGTATGAAAAAGGCTATAAATAGGTGTGTCTTAGAGAGTCTAAGGCATGTTTTTGATAGTAATTTATGGTAAGAAAACGGAAGTGATAACGAAGAGAAGTGGGTAAGATAGAAGAAAGGCTCCACAGATGAGTGTGCGGAGGCCGAGGTAGAGTCCACAGCTAAGTGCGTGGACCCCTGCAGCTGAGTGCGCAGGGAAATTGTTGGCATTATGATTCTGGTATGGCTCTATGTTTCAGATGTTGTACTTGATGGCAACACCCTCAAGTGGCAATGCTCTGATCAGGATCTCAAAATGTTGAAAATTAAGAAGTACGCAGGAAAATAGTTCAGAAAATGCGTACACGCAGGTACACCGTGAAGGAATTGCAGCCACTCACGCAGGTCACCCGTTCAGAGGGTGCGTGCCCCCAGTTTCACTTACTTCAAGGCAGAGAAGCGCGTTCACGTGGGGTTTCCTATGTTTGGCCCGTGGTATTTAGCCCGCCGCTCTTGATTCTATGGTTTTGGCCCGTGGTATTGTTTTATATTATTATTATTATTGAGCCCCATGTTTTTGGGCCCCTAGAATTAGTTATCTATGGTATTGATCCATGATTTTAGGAGGAGCTTGCCTATATAAAGCAAAGGAGATCACTTGGCGAAGGATCTTTTTGCAAATTGAATATCTTAAGATCTGAAATATTGGGTTATTGTTTTAAAGAGCTTGATCTATATGAAAGTGAAGTTAAAGGCAAATCTGTGAAGGGTGATCTCTCAAGCGCATGATGAGATCTGGGCATCTGACTAACTGTGGCACACTGGTGAACTGCCAATTCGGCCCTAATCAGAAGTACGCAGGTGATTAACAGTGCAAGTGCGTGGGTACGTAGAGGAGAAACAGAAGAGCTGCAAGGGTACGCAGAGCAGAAGAAGGGGCACTGCGTGTGTACGCAGAGCATAAGAAGAAGAACTGCGTGGGTACGCAACACGACAGAGATTTAGGTGCGTATGCATAGTAAAGGTACGCGGCACGATAGTGTCTATGAGTGCGTGGCTACAGCAACAGTACGCGGCGCGATAGTGTCTCTGGGTGCGTACCTACTGTAATAGTACGCAGCGCGATTGAAGAAGCAGTGCGTGGGCACGCGGTGCAGCAGAAGGCTCTCTGCGGGTATACGCAGGGAAGCAGAAGGTGAAGTGCGTACCGACGCAGGCCAGAGAAAGAAAAATTGCGTATCTGTCTTAAGATCTTCTGTTGACTGAATATTTCTGTTGATAAGGTTTTCTGGGTTTAGTTCTGTTATTGTTGATCTGGTTACTGCAGTTGACTGTGTAATTTACATGTACTTGATGATCATTTGATGTTTATGGATCCAGTTTGAAAATTTATGAAAAGTGATCCTTGTAAGAAAAGAAGTAGGGGGTTGTAGCTCCCTTCCAGGAGAGACTGGAAAATGAGAGAGAGTTGTAGCTCTCTGTAGGTTGCAGCCTGTGTACTGGTAAAGGACTGCACCAGTACAAAATCATTTCCTAATTTGAAAGAAGATAGAGACATTTTGCAGCAGGTGGTTTTCACCCACATTGGGTTTCCACCTTATATCTGGTGTTCTTTGGTGTGACTATTTGTTTTTCTTGTTCATGCTCATTATTTTATGGTACTGATATGCAAAAATAATTCAAAGTATAAATAAGGAAGATTTGTTAAAAGAACTTGATAATACTGATTCACCCCCCCTCTCAGTATTATTTCCAACAATTGGTATCAGAGCAGGTCCTTCGGAGAAGCTTGATCGCTTGAAGGAAGATCATTCATCATGAGCAACTATGAGAGGGAAGCATCAATCAGGCCACCAATTTTTGATGGGACAAACTTCAATTATTGGAAGGTAAGAGTTACTGCCTATCTTCAATCTCTTGGTACAGAAGTTTGGGATATCATAGATACAGGCTACACTTTTCCTTCAGCTACTCCTACAGATACGGCCGAAAAGAAGAAATATGAAACAAATGCTAAAGCAGTCAATACTTTGCTGGGATGCTTATCTCAAACAGAATTCGTAAAGGTTATGCAATATAAATCCGCAAAAGAAATATGGGACAAGATTGTCTTGAGCTACGAAGGAGATGAACAGGTAAAGCGTGCTAAACTTCAAACTCTCAGGATTCAGTATGAGAATCTCAAGATGTATAATGATGAAAGTGTGGCTAACTATTTTCTTCGGGTAGATGAGATTGTTAATTGCATGAAAAACTTGGGTGAAGAAATAAAAGAGGCTATTGTGGTTGAAAAAGTTCTAAGATCATTGTCCCCCAAGTTTGAATCTAAAGTGTCTGCAATAGAAGAAAAGGAAAATCTACGAATTCTTACTATGTCTCAGCTACACGGAATTCTAACTGCTTATGAAATGAGAAAGGGAGGTCCATCAGACAGAAGAGAAGCTGCTTTCAAGGCTTCAGGCAAAGGAAATTATTATGAAGCAAGTCACGTGCCAGAAGAAGAAGAAGAAGAATCAAATTTTGTCAGAAATCTTCAAAGGGGTTCTGGAAGGTTCAGAGGTAAGTTACCTTTTAAATGCTTTGCTTGTGGAAGAGTAGGTCATTATGCTGCAAAATGTCCTTATAAGGATAAAGGAAAGGAACCTGCTAGATGGAACAAGAAACAAAGTGCAAATAAGAAAAGCTACTACACTCATGAAGATAGTGATGGTCTATCAAATAGTGATGAAGATGAACGAGGTAATGACTATAAACTATTAATGGCATTTGAAGATGATGATTATATGGATGCTATAGATGTGGATAGCCTTTATGAAGAAATTACTAAACTCAAGAGATGTATAGAAGAAAAGAATATGATCATTGATACTCTACAATTTCAAATTGATGAAAAGGAAAAACATCTTGAAAAATTAGAAGGTGAAATTGTTGGTCTTAGAAAAGAGATTGAGAAAACAAAATCTATTAATCTTAAGTTTGTCAAAGGATCTGAAACTTTGGATGAGATTATCAATGTACAGCGTTCTCCACTAAACAAGACAGGTCTGGGCTATAATGGAGAAACTTCTCAAGCATCCACCTCAAAAAGTTATCTTGATGCAGCAAGAAGGAATGAGCAAAAGCACAATGGAGACCATCAGGTAAGGCAGGGACAAATTGCAAACAGAGACTATCAGGGGCAATCCATCTTAAGGGTGAACAAAAGCTACAACTAGCCATAGGTAAAATCTTCTCAATTTGGTTCAAGAATGGATGACAATAGAAATTACAATCATTTGGCCGATAGATTTGATAACCGCAGAAGTTTCTTCAATGGACAATGTTTCTCTTGCCATAACTTTGGTCACAAAGAAACTCAATGTGTTGCATATAAAACAATCATGACTAGAGAAGCTCAAAAACAAAGAAGTATGACCGGGATTACAAAAAGGACCTATAACCACTTTTCGGCTCTTGAAAATGAAGTTGAATGTTCTATTTGCAATAACTTTGGTCATAAAGATTTTGAATGCAGGAGCAGGTTTTAGCAGACAAAGGAACAAGTCTCAAGCACCAAAACATGGAGAATAAAGGAACCACAAACAGAAAGATGTGGGATAGCATTTTATGCAGAAGGACAAGAAAATCTATGGTACATTGACAGTGGATGTTCGAAGCATATGACAGGTGATAAAGAAAAACTTGAGTCATATTCTGCTCTAGAAAAAGGAAAGAAAGTCTCTTTTGGAAATGATACTCCTGCAACTATAAAAGGAAAAGGCACTACTCAATTAAAAGAAAAGGTCAAGGCTGGAAATGTTTTGTATGTTGATGGATTGAAGCATAATCTTCTAAGTGTCAGCCAGATGTGTGATCAAAGAACCGAGGTGATATTCAGATCAAATGGATGTCTTGTTCGTGATCTTGATACAGGTAAAACAGTGATCAAAGGTAAAAGAACTCCAAATAATCTATACATATTTGAAGAAGGACAACAACAATGCTATCTGAGCAAGGATGATGAGCACTGGTTATGGCATCGGAGGTTGGGGCATCTAAGCTTTTCACAAATAAGGAAAGCATGCAAATATCAGGCAGTTCGCGATCTTCCAGATATCAAAATTCCAGACAACACCATATGCAAATCATGTCAGTTTGGAAAGCAAACCAGAACTAACTTTCCAGAGAAGGAAGGATCAGCTAGCATGCCTCTTGAGCTAGTACATACAGATACATGTGGTCCATTCAGGAAAAGAACACCTCGAGGAGAAGAATACTTGATATTATTCATTGACGATTTCTCCAGGTTTGTCTGGTTAGGACTTATGAAGCACAAAGATGAAGCATTCGAAAAATTCAAATCCTTCAAAGCCTTGGTTGAAAACGAATCAGGACACAAAATTAAGTGCCTCAGATCCAACAGAGGTGGGGAGTTTACCTCAAATGAATTTTTCGATTTCTGTGAAGAACATGGGATAAGAAGAGAATTCTCTACAGCTAGAACTCCTCAGCAAAATGGAGTTGTGGAAAGAATGAACAGAACAGTCCAACAAATGGCTCGTGCTATGCTTGATGAGTCAGGAACTCCCGCAACTTTCTGGGGTGAAGCTGCACATGCTGCGGTTGTTATTCTAAACAAAACAAATGTCCGGGTGAACAGCACTCAAACCCCTCATGAGCTCTGGTGTGGTGAGACTCCTTCGGTAAAGCACTTCAAAATCTTTGGGAGCAAATGTTATATTAAGAATACTGATGAACAACTTGGCAAACTTGAACCTAGAGCAGATGAAGGCATTCTTCTTGGTTATTCTCCACATAGCAAAGCATACAAGTGCTACAATAAAAGACTTGGCAGAATTGTTGATAGCATTGATGTAGTGGTTGATGAGAAGGGATACATTCCTAAGAAAGTGCATCATGAAGACATCGAAGAAGATGAAGGTTACCCTCAAAGACAGAATGATGAAGAAGAAGAACCTCAAGAAGAACCAGAGGAGTAGACAAGAATAGAAGAGAAAACTCCATCCAGATATGTTCAGAAGAATCATCCAGAATCTCAGATTGTGGGACAGAAAGAAGCAAGTGTACAAACAAGAAGAACAATTGCAGAAGCTTCAAGCTATTTGGCATTACTCTCTTCCACTGAAAAACAAAATGTGAAAGAGGCATGCAAAGATGAATTTTGGGTCAAAGCAATGGATGAAGAACTTGAGCAGATCGAAAAGAATAACACTTGGGAGTTGGTTCCTAGACCAAAAGATAAGAATGTTATAGGGATAAAATGGGTCTTCAAAAATAAATTGAATGAAAATGGAGAAGTAATTAGAAACAAGGCCAGACTTGTTTGTAAAGGGTATGCGCAGCAAGAAGGAATAGATTTTGAAGAAACCTTTGCTCCTGTTGCAAGACTTGAGGCCATCCGAATGTTCCTTGCCCTCTCAAGCTTTCAAAACTTCAAAGTATTTCAAATGGACGTGAAATCAGCCTTCCTGAATGGAGACTTGGAAGAAGAAGTATACATTGAGCAGCCAGATGGGTTCATTCTTGGAAATGATCCAAATCTTGTATGCAGATTAAAAAAGGCTCTCTATGGTCTCAAACAAGCTCCAAGGGCTTGGTACTATCGTTTGGACAAATATCTTCATCAACAAGGTTTTTCAAAAGGATCAGCAGATAGCAATCTTTATATAAAAGTTGAAAATGAAAAATTGCTAATACTTGTTGTGTATGTAGATGACATTATCTTTGGCAGCAATGAAGAAGCTATGAGTCAAAGCTTTGCCTTGGTGATGCAGAAAGAATTCGAAATGTCATTGCTGGGAGAACTGACATATTTTCTTGGTTTGCAAATCCAACAAAAAGAAGGAGGGATCTTTTTGTCTCAAACCAAGTATCTCAAACAGATTTTGAAGAAATATGGCATGAAAGATGCAAAACCAGTATGTACACCCATGGTCACAGGATGTAGCCTCAGTACAAATAATGAATCTGCAGCAGTCCATCAACCAACCTACAGATCTATGATTGGAAGCTTACTTTATTTGACAGGTACCTGACCGGACATCATGCATGCAGTTGGAATAGTTGGAAGATTTCAGGCAAATCCGAAGGAGACTCATCTTCAGGCAGTGAAGAGAATTTTCAAATATCTTCAAGGGACTCAAAATTATGGCTTATGGTATCCTAGAGATACAGATCTCACACTTCATGCTTATACGGAAGCAGATTGGGCCGGAAGCGTGGATGACAGGAAGAGCACAAGTGGTGGTGCGTTCTTTATGGGTTCCAGACTAGTATCTTGGTTCAGCAAGAAACAGAGTTCGATTGCCTTGTATACAGCTGAAGCGGAATATGTTGCTGCTGCATCTTGCTGCACTCAACTCCTTTGGATGATGCAGACCTTGCAGGATTTTCAAATCACTTGTACACCACCTATCTCCATCTTATGTGATAACACAAGTGCAATCATCATCTCAAAGAACCCAATCATGCATTCAAAAACCAAGCACATACCAATCAAGTATCATTTTCTCCGAGAACAAGTGCTTGAACAGAAGGTCAAGTTGGAGTATGTTCCTTCTAAGGAACAAGTTGCTGATATACTCACCAAACCATTGCCCAGGGAGACTTTTGAATACCTCAGGCAAAAGCTGGGGGTTGTTGATGCATCATCTTATTGTTGAAACTCTTCTGATTGATGGTTGTACGCATGGTTCATCTGGGGTATATGCGTACATATGCTGGGTTGCGGATTGGTTGAAGATTGAATGGCACAGGTTCAGGGGGAGCATATAATGCATTGTTGGCATTATGGAGGATGTACAGAAGGAGATCATGGATGTTGGTCTGATTATAGCTGCAATATGTCTCTATCTCTTTCATGGTCATTTATGGTGTTTGGTGGATTATGGTTCTTCTTTGCAGATCTGGTTCATATTCAAGGGGAGCATGTTCTTAGGGGGAGCATAACCCTTTGCCCTTGATGTCAAAGGGGGAGAATGAAGCTGAAGATTTTGAGGTTGCCATCAAGTCCAAAGGGGGAGATTGTTGGCATTATGATTCTGGTATGGCTCTATGTTTCAGATGTTGTACTTGATGGCAACACCCTCAAGTGGCAATGCTCTGATCAGGATCTCAAAATGTTGAAAATTAAGAAGTACGCAGGAAAATAGTTCAGAAAATGTGTACACGTAGGTACACCGTGAAGGAATTGCGGCCACTCACGCAGGTCACCCGTTCAGAGGGTGCGTACCCCCAGTTTCACTTACTTCAAGGCAGAGAAGCGCGTTCACGTGGGGTTTCCTATGTTTGGCCCGTGGTATTTAGCCCGCCGCTCTTGATTCTATGGTTTTGGCCCATGGTATTGTTTTATATTATTATTATTATTGAGCTCCATGTTTTTGGGCCCCTGGTATTAGTTATCTATGGTATTGATCCATGATTTTAGGAGGAGCTTGCCTATATAAAGCAAAGGAGATCACTTGGCAAAGGATCTTTTTGCAAATTGAATATCTTAAGATCTGAAATATTGGGTTATTGTTTTAAAGAGCTTGATCTATATGAAAGTGAAGTTAAAGGTGAATCTGTGAAGGGTGATCTCTCAAGCGCATGATGAGATCTGGGCATCTGACTAACTGTGGCACACTGGTGAACTGCCAATTCGGCCCTAATCAGAAGTATGCAGGTGATTAACAGTGCAAGTGCGTGGGTACGCAGAGGGGAAACAGAAGAGCTGCAAGGGTACGCAGAGCAGAAGAAGGGGCACTGCATGTGTACGCAGAGCATAAGAAGGAGAACTGCATGTGTACGCATAGTAAAGGTACGCGGCGCAATAGTGTCTATGAGTGCGTGGCTACAGCAACAGTACGCGGCGCGATAGTGTCTATGGGTGCGTACCTACTGTAACAGTACGCAACGCGATTGAAGAAGCAGTGCGTGGGCACGCGGTGCAGCAGAAGGCTCTCTGTGGGTATATGCAAGGAAGCAGAAGGTGAAGTGCGTACCGACGCAGGCCAGAGAAAGAAAAACTGCGTATCTGTCTTAAGATCTTCTGTTGACTGAATATTTCTGTTGATAAGGTGTTCTGGGTTTAGTTCTGTTATTGTTGATCTAGTTACTGCAGTTGACTGTGTAATTTACATGTACTTGATGATCATTTGATGTTTATGGATCCAGTTTGAAAATTTATGAAAAGTGATCCTTGTAAGAAAAGAAGTAGGGGGTTGTAGCTCCCTTCCAGGAGAGACTGGAAAACAAGAGAGAGTTGTAGCTCTCTGCAGGTTGCAGCCTGTGTACTGGTAAAGGACTGCACCAGTACAAAATCATTTTCTAATTTGAAAGAAGATAGAGACATTTTGCAGCAGGTGGTTTTCACCCACATTGGGTTTCCACCTTATATCTGGTGTTCTTTGGTGTGACTATCTGTTTTTCTTGTTCATGCTCATTATTTTATGGTACTGATATGCAAAAATAATTCAAAGTATAAATAAGGAAGATTTGTTAAAAGAACTTGATAATACTGATTCACCCCCCCTCTCAGTATTATTTCCAACAGCAATTTTGAGTCTATAACCTTGAATTGAATATCAATAAAGACAGTTTCTGAAGAATTCTTGTGTATTTCTATTTATCTCTATTAATGTTATATGTTATCAATGAACAATGTGCTTTATGGAATATTGATTGAATTTTGGGTGATTCTTTTGAATAAGTCTTAATGATGTACGCAATGCATGTTTAAGTACTTTCACGAAGACTCTGATGAACTATGTTATGTTTACTACTAACTTAAGTAGATCTGCGTGAACACTAAATTAAGTTTGCTATCTGATGTGCATAAGTGGATAAATTGACTATTAAAGGTCCGCAAAGACTGATCGTAGACCTTCACGAAGGTCTCAAGACTATTTTAACAGAGTTGCAGTAACATGCCCTAAGGGTTTATAGATCTGCACAAAGTGTTATAGACATTTTTGTGCCTCGTAACATGGAGCATGAAATGTCGATAATTACAGGGATCCTCAGTCCCTAAACATGTTGTTCTTACCCCTAGAAGAACAAGGTCAGCAAACCACAGCACTTCCCATCAGTTCTCCACCTGAAAACACTCAAAAACAGGCTATTTTTGGATCATGTCAGCTGCTCCACTGAGCATCTGCGCTGGAATGCAACTGCTCCTCCTTGTACCTGCGCTGAAAGTCAAATCTAATGAAGGCTACCTGCGCTGGGCGAGATTGGCCAAGTGGCACAGTCATTCTGCAAGGTGTCAATTGCCCAGGAAGCTTCCAAACTGACACTTGGTTCATGGGATTCGCCCTGTGATGAGTAAGAGGTACTTGATCTCCATGTGTAAGCAAGGATCTCCAAGTGGACTCAAGAACTGAAGTTTAACTGAAGAGGGAGAGGGCACAAGGCAGCTTTATGTCAGTCTCAAGCTGACTCATCCTTTCTTCTTCTCTCCTATATATAGAGCTCTTCTATGAGGTCTAATGAGGCTGGAATTTTGTGCAAAGTAAGGAAGTGCTGTTGGTTTACAGTTAGAGCTATTGGGTGATTGTTTTTCTAGAGGTGAAGAGGAGACTTCTTGCTGCTGGGGAGGTGCTGCTGGATTGGAGCCATTGATGGTTGTAACCTTCTCAGAACCCTGTTACTTTTATCAATAAAGCTTTGAATGTTCTCCTATATACTTGTATTGCATTGATGTATTGTATTTACTTGTATATTTGATTCACTCTAATCCATGCATCAGTTATGAGTACATGTATCTTGTAGTCTTCTTCTCTCTGTTGTGCAGGATCTGTGTGTAGCTGGATCGGCAAAGGGAGCAGGGAGCTGGGAACATGAGACAAAGAGAGAGGATAAGGATCGACAAAAGCGAAAGACACCGGTTGGTTAATCTTTTCTTCCTTCTCTCTGTACTTTCATAAAGGAAAATACCAAAGCTTTACTTTCAGTTGTTGCTAAGGACTGTCACCCTTAGAGTATGGATAGGGTCATCCGAGTCGGATACTTTTCCCCACAACACAAAGGTAGATATGAGGTGCTGAAAGACATCACACTAGTCTCTGGAAGCAGAAACTTGGTTCTTACATCCCCCCATACTGCTTCGAGTGAGACTGCAGCCTACGCTATGTGGGTTGTTGTCGAAAGGGACAATAGTGTAGGGTTTTGTTGGTTGGCACAGCTAAATCTAAACTTGGGTCAAGACCCCCTAAGCCAACATTCCTCTATAAAATTTGGCCAAGTGACAAGTGCTTTAGAAGAACAAAGCCATAAATACCATACAAATTGTTTGGGTTCTAAATATAAATATGCAATGTATACGTTTTGTGTTTGTTGAACATCATGTAGATCAAAATATTGCTCCATATGTAGTATCCATGTTACTGGATCCTTACCATCAAACTTCCTCATATCTATCTTTGAAATGTGGTGGTTCTTAAACCCCGCACTGGAGTCTCTAAAATAATAATTCATATTCCTTTTCTTCTCATCGTGATTTTCATGGATTACCTTGTCACCACTTGGAAGCCTTTCTTGCAACAACTTTTTCAACCCTTACACCTTGACATTCATCATGTCCCTGTCTACTTTAAAAACCTCCATGTTGCCTTTTATTTTTTCTTCTAAACCATCCATCTTAGATTCCAATTCATTTTTGGTTACTATTTGCGAGAGAGAAATTTGTTTCACTTGGTCTTGTAATTTTAATATATCATGTTGCATTTCTTCCTCAGCTTGATGCATTATAGTAGAGCTTTCTGGTGACTTACTAGGTGTTATTTGAAATTTATGATTGCGGACAAAAGTGAATTCCCTAAGACATAGTGGACTGATCTAGAACAAGAAAGGACAAAAAATATAGAATTTTCCCTTACAGAAGTTAGAAAATAGAAATAATCCTACCTCCAATCTATAGCAAGCTTTTCATTCCTCCTTGTCTGTAAGCTCCAATTATAGGTCCAAATGCTATAATTAGAACCTACACACACAACTGAAACAAGAAAAGGATCTGCAACAACTAAGTAGCATAATCTAACATCCCTATTCAATGAATCAACAAGGCATTGAAATACATGAGTGCAAACACAACACAACACATATAGGAAAACAATATACTCTTTGTATTACTAGAAATAGGAGAGAGTTTACAACCATAAATAGCAACTGATTTTGTAGATGAATCCCCCAAGTTGACTTGTCCTTCCTTGACACAAAACACACTTCAATATCAACCCTAATGCATGAAGATGATGACTCCTTTAGGTTCAAGGTGGCAACATGAGGGAACAATCAATCTCTAGAAGCCAACCATGATTCTATGGATGGTAGTAGATTTATAGGAGAAGGATGGTAGTTTAGGATTTACCATTATTAGCTTGAGATCCACATATAATGGGAGGATGATCTCAAGGGATAAGAGGTGAATCCTTCAAGGTAGGATCAGATAATATTCGATCTCTTATCCATGGTAAATATTTAAAACAACCCTTGAAAGCCTATGGAAGAGGAAGCTTTAGAATATTTTTTAATTTTACTAAATTTCTAGAATCAACGCACCTGTAAAAGGGAGAAAAAAGTGCTAATCAGCGCTGGTGCAGAAGGGAGAAACCAGTGTTGAACGTAGGTGGCTAAAGGGATAGGGTGCGATAGGGCCAAAAATATTAGTTTTGATCTATTAATCCTAGAAAGTCATACCTTTTGGAAAGGTTATACTTAAGGCTTTGTGAAGGGATGATTGTAACATGTTCGCGGATGTTGATTGATCTAGTTTTCCTATTGACCAGATGTGAAAAAATGGCCTATAACACTAGGTGTATCCATTTTTTTTCAAGGAATTTTGGTTTCAAATAATAATATATAAGCTTCACTATGCCCTTTGAATCACTTCAAACATGTTTTTTAAACAAAAGTTATGCAAAAAAAAAAAAAATACACACCTTTTTCTTGTTTTTAGTAGCACAATATTGAAAATATTTTATCTTTATAATTTCAACCTCCCAAGGTTTGAATTGTGGTATCCCTCTAAGTATTCTTTCAAATTCCATAATTCATACCATGATTTTATTCTTCAACATAAAGTTATGGAAATTCTCCCACGATCATATAATTATGGACTGGTTTAGTAGAGAAAAGTTGTACGAAGTGCCACATGTCATTGTTTCGACTTTTGAGCCTAAACATGGTATACGAAAAAAGACAATCCATGAAATTTCATTAATTTTTAATGAAATTCAAATTTGATGCTCAGAGACAAAGTTATGATGATTTTCCTTCGATCACCTTTTTGAGATTGAATTCTAGACCCTGCAAAAACCCTAACTTCTTCAGACCATATCTTAGAAAATATAGCGAACCAAGATATAAAATTTTTACAAGAAATTCACCATGATTTTTATTGCACATGGTAGATTTTTTAGCTTTTGAAGCCTTGTAGAAAACAATTTATAGCGAAAATACCAATATGGCATGTTTGAAGTAGCAAAACCCTAGAATCCAAAGCTTTGATGCCAAATGTTATGAAACCAGCTCACAAAAAAGAAGAAAATATAGATCAACGACTTGAGAAACAATCTCTTTGAGGGGGAACCTCCTTTACATCACATAAATGAACAATTCTTGGATGATACAAATGACGATACCTCCTTGGTATATATAGGAGTCTAAGGGGTCATAATATAATTAGAGGCTACATAACAATAATAATGTAAGGACACACCAATAACAATAGTAGGCTTCTATGGGGCACAACAATAACAATATGGGGGCTACATGGGCACAAAAATAAAAATAGGGAGCTACACTAATAATAATAATAAAGGGGCTACACCAGTATTATAGGGACATAACATATTGAAAATAAAAGAAGGGGTAGAAGAAGAGAAAGGATTCCTACAGAGAGAGATGAAGCAAGTAACTTCGCTAAGGTATTGAATAGGCTCACTAGAAACAAAGAAATGCTTTTGTTTTCTAAAAGTGACTCTGTGAAGGTACTTAACATGTTTGTTGGTAGTGGAAAAACACCAAATATGGAACTAAAACTCTGATCATCCTGAACTTGCAAATATATACTATCCTTCTCCTGGATCGAAACAGTTGGGATATGGTAAGCTTTGCAAATATGTTTAGCCGAGAAAGGGAATAAAAGCAACTACACCTATACTGAGATAAATGGGAATATAAGGTAATCCACATGGTGAATCAATACTTCATAAAAGACTAAACTTTTTGCATGAATCAAGACCTAAATAGAAAAGTTGGGGTTCTTCAAGTGAATCGCCAAGTGTTCTTGCTACTACAACACCCTCCATATTTTGGCCCATATTCAAATTTTGGATCCTCCCTTTGATCATGTGAACTTTCATTTCTACTTGTTAGAAGGATTTTACATTTGTTTCGCAAGTTTTCAAGTCTCCTTCTAAAGGAATCCCAAGTGTAATCTTTTGTTAAGGGAAGTGTTGCTCTATGTAAAAGTCAAATTTGGAAAATATTTTAGAAGGAAGCTTTGGTGCATTCTCTTGCATTAATAGATCTTATCCATCATGAGGATATGCATTGGATTCATTCCTAGTGTATTGTTTCACTAGAAGGTAAGTGTCACTTTGTTGTCATTTTAATGAATGAAGGTTTATTTTGGTCACTAAGTGTTTCCTTGACACGTGGTTGATAATTTATGAGTGTGTGATCATGTTCAAGTCTTGTCATGTTCTCATTCTTATTCTCTTGTCACAATGATCCCAAACTTAGTCATTTTTGGAGTTCTCACTATCCATGCAACTTTCTTGATCTCCAACCAACCCTTCAACCCTTAGGAACTACACGCTATATAGTCCTAAGTCACAGCAAAGCACCCTCTTCCCCCTAAAACTACACACTACACTGTCCTATAGGATAATCTCTATCAACTACTCATTATGAAATCCTAGTGCTCAGTCACTTAGATCTGCCACTTACACTTTCCCAATGCATAGTTCAGATCAACCTAGCCTTGCCATGCACACTACACAATTGCACTGGATAATGGAGCCTCTTCTGGACCCTTGTAGTTCTCGACTGTGCAGTCCCTTGATCTTGTCCTTTTGCCACTGCGTACTACATAGTTATAGTGCCCATTCATTCTTCCTGAACTTTTCATTTCACAATCCCTGACATTCCTCTCTCTCATCCATTGCACATTTTTCAGTCATAGTGCCTAGTCTATCACTCCGTGCCTCCTGATCCTATGCACTGTGCACAAGAAGACCTGTCTCTTCAATATTACGCATTGTCCCATCACAATCAACATGTTGCATGAGAAATAAGGTAGACTAGGTGATTTCGTGACTA
This sequence comes from Pinus tabuliformis, assembly GCA_031772625.1. Taxonomy (NCBI): domain Eukaryota; kingdom Viridiplantae; phylum Streptophyta; class Pinopsida; order Pinales; family Pinaceae; genus Pinus; species Pinus tabuliformis. The sequence goes on from CM062818.1 coordinate 1,078,812,572, forward strand.
ATTTTGTCTTATCATGAGTGAATCTCACTTGCAAGAGTTATGATCTTATCATGGTAGGATGATGCTCAAGGAGGACATCAAGAATATACTTGTAGAGATGGGACATGGACAGAGAAAAAGAGAGAGAGAGAGAGAGAGAGAAAGGAACAATGAACTACGATATATGGATAAAGAATGAGATGAGGTGGAAGACTCTATATCATAATCAACGCTTTGGAGGATCAATATGTAGTACAAGAAAATCTATCATGAAGATGTGAAGACATCAACATGTTAGTGTCCTATATTATAGTAGTCAAAAACAAGTTTAGCCTTTCAAATTTGTTTTGGAAAATGTGTAAAGGTTGGGCTATGATATCTTAGAGATCAAGCTATTTCTATTAGTAAAGAAATAAAAATTTCATTATTCATGTAATTATGTCAAAGTGTGTGAAAGATTGATGTAAAAATCATGAGTGAGGTCATAGTGTGTCTTTTCTTCTCATCATTAGAAAAAAATTGTAGGGTTAGCATGGTTACTTAGGTGGTCAAAATCACATTGTGCCATGACATCATCACTAGTACAATGGTTATAAGATGTGTTGTGCTTTTGATAGTTGTTGTGCTTTCATGGTTAAGGTTCAAAATCACATCATTTCCCTTGAAAGTTGGGTTTTGTCACTGTGGTAGTTCAAAGTGTTTTTTTAACATCCAAAAGTACCAAAGAGCCATTCCTTATTCCATCTAGAGCTTGTGATACATCAGTTGGGGTTCACTGCGCAAAGTCTACAAGGGAGGCACTGCGCTCTGAGACATTCACTACTTTTACTCTTTTGGATTGTGTAAAATGTTTAAACTTTGCTTGCCACTTATATCTCGAAGTCTGAAAATTCCTTATAAATGGTATGGAGTTTCACAAGCCTTGGTGTTGTTGCCTTAGAGTATCAAGAAGCCTTTTTCCTCATGTGCTACACTTTCTTGCTACGCTAATGATGCAAATGTATTTTCACCAAATTGCTTAAACCCTGTACTTGTTTTCCATGAAAGTTTTACAGGAGATGCATGATGAGAAGGTTAATAAGCTCACATAATTTTAGATCAAAATGCTTCACGGTTTTCGAGAAATGAGCCACCGTCATCTACATATATATTTGGGTTTTGAAGAAATCCATGAGTTATATTTAGCTCAATTTTTTTTGGAGAAGAATTATAATTATATTAACATACTAATGTAAAATCAGCTCAATTTGGTTTAGTGTTTAGGAGATATTAAAAAAATACCAGTTTTTGCGCTAAGATGCTGCACTTTTTATAGGTGGAGTTTTTGAAAGATGGAAGCTTTGTAGAACGAAAAGAGTTTTCTAAAGGGGAAGTTGATCATGTCTAGGCTATTTCACACATGAATTAGTCATTGATCAATTAAGAAAGTGATCAAAGCTATAAAAACCATCAACTCGCTGCACTTATGTGCTGCATTTCTGTTGGACTAGGAAGTAGCGCAATGCTAACATTGCGCTTCCACAAAGTCAGTGCTTTGACCATGGAATTCACCTCTAAAATTTATGTAATTAATTTTTATGGTCATGATTAATGTTTTCAGGCATCTAATAAATTTGAAACTCGATTTTGGCATTGTATTTAATGTAAATTTCTTTGAAAAATCCTTAGTCAAAATAGTTCCTAGTTTTTACAAAAGCAGTTCTAAATTCGTTGCAGTAGGCAGAAACCTAAATCCTTTTAGGGAATTTCGTTCCTAGAGGTGGGAAATGATTGTTCTAATCTATTTATATTGTAATTTTGATGAAGAAATGGTTGGTGAGGATTAGGAGAAGAAACATTGTGCATTGTATGTTTCTGATATTTTTTAGTGAATGAAAAAGGCTGAAGTGTGACTTTACTAGGATTCCTGTGTCAATTCTATGGTGATGTCATCTCCTGTGTTGTAAGTTTTCTATTTTTTCATTTCCATTTGTTAATGTATGTCTTCATGTTTGGATAAACAAGGATTTATCTAAGAACTCACTGTCAAAGTGATATGATATAGTTTGCTAAACAATTTATGTTTTCTTCTTAAGTGGTATTTAGATTAATTTGGCTTTTACAAATATTCTTTTACAAGTCCGGTGCTTTTACAGCAATAAAATGACATATACATTGTTTAAAAGCCTATCATTTCAAATTGTTTAAAAAGCATTTGTTGTACTTACTCAGAAAGAAATTAGCCGGTACAGTGGTAAAGTGGCTAAGACCTAGCCACTTTTATTAAACTTTGTTCAAACAAGTAAACTTGCCTAGTGACACTTACTTTAAAGTTACCAAACATCCTAAGTCTTACAAGTTTTTTTCTTAAACTTCAGACATGCATACTAGAGTCTGGTTGGGATGGGATTATTTATGAAAATCTTAAATAAGATAAATAAACTTTCACATTTGTAATGTTTTTATCTTCAATTTGATGTAAAGTAAAACATCTGGTCCTTATTTTTATTATAAATATTGAAGTTTCTCAAGAATCATATGCCTTCAGGGACATGTTGTGGCCACCAACAACCCCCCTCCTTATTTAGTATTAGCAATAACACTAGGTAAAGTGGGGACCCTTAGTAAAAAATTCAAAAAATCAATTAAGGCTCATGTATTTTTACTCCTTAAGAAACATCGCATCGCACAAAGAATGATAGGACATTTCCTTATGAGTAAAAATGATAAATTGCAAGATTGCAACGCGAACTCCATCGCATCGCATGCATTAATAAAAACTCACATTGCAAAACCTTAAAAAATCGTCGATATGCGATATCGCATATCGCAAAATTACATGAAAAACACATAACGGTTTAACGATTACAACGATCTGCGATTTTACGATACTGCGATATGCGATAGCGCGATCAAGCAACCTTGCGATAACACAGTGCGATGAAATTGCGAAATGTGATAATGCGATGTAGATCGCAGAAACATTCCATCGCAAATTTTCTTGGCCCAATATTCAAGAAAAGTTTTCCATAAACCAAGAACTGGATACGCGCTTTAATGATAATAAATGAATTATACGCCAGTTGTTAATGAAAGATGGTTTTGTGTTGTTCGAAGAGCTAGTTTACGTCAGGTGGCATGTTTTTGCATATCTGTAGCATTTAAAGCTTTCCTGTCGATTTTTATTATCATTAATCTCTCCTCACTTGTGAACTGCAGGAACGAAAAACAAAAAATTACACAAAGCAATGTGCAGGAAGCTATGAGGAAAAAGGGTAAAACTCCAATGTTCAAAGACAGAGAAAAGACGCCCGGATGCAATAGAGCCGTAAATCCACAGAACACTACTGAGCCATCCATTACAGATCTTTCGTTTACAGCCATGGTTGAACGCTCAAGGTCAAGAGCTCACGAAAGCGTTAATTTTACAAATTTTGAAGCTTTATACCCAGTGAAGAAAAAGGCGCCAAAGGCGAAAAACGCATCAGAGAAGCCCGGATCAAAGAACGGAGTCAGTTTTTGATGCGCGATTAGCGCCTAGCGCTAATTGTGCATCACTGAGAAAATTGCTCAAAAAGTAAAGCCTCTAACTACTTAGTCACTTGTAAGTCCGAAAAATGCAAGAAAGCAATGGTAAAGAACAAACTGGAAACAGAAAGCTAAAGAAAAGGCAGAAGCGATTCAAGGGTTAACCAATTTGAACTTGGATTATTACTGAGCATCCGTGGTGAAACCACATAGTCAGAAGATGACTCTCGAGTATATCATCAATTTTTCTGAAAAGATGGTGCCATCTCTTACCATTTCTGTTTGCTTAGCTCAACCAAAAGCGGAAGACAGTCAGCCGACTCTCCCAGGCAAATATTGAATGCTTACAACATTAAGGAGCAAATGCAGAAATACTTAGATATTAGATTTAATTTTTAGAAATATTTTTGCTTAGAAAAAGGGCGGTCATTTAAACCGTATCCTGAATCTGTGTAATTAAGTTATTTAGTTAGTAGTATTTAAACCCTTCTCATGCATTTAGAGAAGGGTCCAGAAATTTATCAAAAACTTGTCCTCAGAACATGCACTTTTGCACCCTCAGAGGAGGTTTTGGTGAATGAATGGATCAAGATCTGTTGATGTTTGCATTTGATATCTACTACTGATGTTGCACTTCTGTACTCTTAGTGGATGTTAGAGCAAGGAGGGATAAATCATTGTCACTTGAAGCTTATGAGTAGGACTAGTCATAAATGGTATTTTATCTCTTGACCATTTTTGCCTATATGTTAAAGTGATATACAGTTTTTAGTTGTTTATGTATTATTGCATGAATTCCTGAGTTATCATTTGGCACTTTTGTACGGTGATAGCTATTTATTTATGCTTAATGTATGAATAGCTCATTATGCGATATGTTTTTCACAACTGTTTCGTCTAACTTTTTATGCGAAGTGGTTCATCTTTATTGATTTCCTTTCTTATAATCGTTGAATGATCTTTATTACCAGTTGTTATTTGAAATCTCTTTAGATCGCATAATAGAAGAATTACATCCCGGGTTAGTATAGACTTAGATGTGCTGTTTATTAGATTACAATAGCATAGAATTAGATTAATTTAAGAATTAGAATATCTTAAATAGGAACTGTTAGATCAGCAACATCAAATTCTCCACACACACACATAGATTGGGAAACTGGTCTTGTTATCCCCAGTCGAACCCGCTATACCAAATGGATAAGGAGCTTCCAACCAAGGTCCGGACCAGGCAGGTATCCCCCTTGTTGTCGACCTGATTTTCGGGGCTTCAACATATTTGGCGCTAGAAGGAGGGCCTGAACTATGAATGGCAAGTAAATACAAATCTGAATACCATTCTGAGAGTAAATCTCCCTCACCATCTCCCTCGACTTCTCCATTACACTTAAATCCAGAGTTAGAAGTTGCTCGAGTATCAACTGCTGCTACACACCCTGGCATTTCAGAACAATCTACCGTTGAACTTCCTGAAGTCGAATATCTGATTCACAAACTTCAACGATTTTCCATTTCTCCTCAAAGGTCTGATAAATCTCAAGGCAGCGTGACTTCGCAGTATAACCCTTCTCATCCCCTGACCAGGCTAAAGAGTGAAAAGTTTGGCATTTAGCCAACCGAATTACCTCTTCCCACCAGGAAAAGAGCGAGGAAATCACCTAAAGAGTCCGACAGCAAGACTCTTTCGTCAACATCGTCCATCTCAACTTATTCACCGCGAAGTTAACCATCCACGCGACCACTCCAGATCATCGTCCATCCGTCCAATGGAACTCCCACAACTCTTCCTCAATCATCTACAATCATAGTATCCTCATCCTCCCAGCCGCAGGGATCATCTTCTGCACTTTCCTCTATTAGTAGTTCAACAATGGCCCAGTCTCCATGGAATAACCATGGGGCAGTCTTAATGCCTGCACCCTTGAGTCAAATACCGGCCCATCCTGAGAAATGGCTGCCTAAATTTAATCCCGAGGCAGGCATGCTAGCAGAAGAGCACATAAACAACTTCATGCTATCCATTAATCTCAATGGGGTTACTAATGAAGATGTTTTTGTTTGGCTTTTCCTTATACTCTGCAAGGAACAGCTGGGTCATGGTATTTTTCATTACCTTCTGGATCCATCACTAGTTGGGACATCTTCCTGGAGCAATTCCTAACCAATTTTGGTGATGACAGGTCTAGGAAAACATTAATCAATGACCTATCCAACCTTAGAGTCGAAACTAGAGAGCATATCAAGGATTTCAATTTACGTTTCAATAAAATTTTCAACAAAATTCCTACTGCTTCCCAGCCCAGTGAAGAAGTACGATGTGAGTGGTATATCACCGCTCTACCATCGAACATAGCAATATTCGTGGACAGGGCCAATAAAACAACCTTAGCCAATAACATGAAAGAAGCAATAGCCGTAGAGAAACGAATAATAGACCTGGAAAAGAAATCCGCGATAGAGGAACGTAAATCCAAAAAAGTCACCTTCAAGGAAGACTCCATGAAGAAACAAGCAAAAGATCCATTCGATTTGGAAGGATTGTAGAAAGTTCTAAAGACCATGTCCAATGAAATGGTCGACATAAAAAAGCAAGTAGCAGAAACTTCTTCAAAAAAGCCCTACAGAGCTTTTAAAAGAGGTCCTTCAACAGATTCAAAGCCACCCAATGCTATTTCAAATGTTGAATCCGAGGAAGAGGAAGAGGAATCGCCACTGAAGGGCAGACTGATGAAGAAGAGGTTGCGGAATTACAAGGAATGTGGGATTTCATCCTCCCACAAGAAGAAGATCAAGAAGTATTTCCAGTTAGCACACGAAGCAAAAATCAACTTGATCCTCCCCAAACTATCCCTAAGCCAAAGAGTGCAAGCTCTGCAATAAAGGATAAAGTCGCAACAAAGAAAACGACATCTAAAGCGACTCAAACCAACCCAGTCCAAACAGATGAAACAACTCCATCTAAAACACTGATTGTGTCAGGTGCAATGGAGTACAATATTATAGAAGACATGAAGAAGACTAGGGCCAACATCACCCTTTACGAACTGAGCAAGTTAAAGCATCAACTGAAGATAATGATGAAAGAATTACATGTTGTGCCAGTTGTACCTTTGCATGCTGCTGTACTTTCTCAAGCTTCCTATAACATGGGAAGACCTCTAACTAACACGATCAATAAGATTGATCCAAACGACATCGCTCTAATTGGAGGAAGATCAAGATCTCACACTCCCCCGTTTCTCCTTACTTATGAAATCTTCAATAAAAATGTGCACAATTGTTTGGTAGATTCTGGTGCTTCATCGAATATTTTACCCAAATCCATATGTGCCAAGTTAAATGTTCAAACACAGAAATCCGTTGTGCACATATTTCAACTAGATCGATATCAAGTCGAAGTGATTGGCGAACTAAATCAAGTAACCATAAGGTTTTCATCCAACCCAAAGGTATGTCAAGGTATTGACATTTTAGTTGCTGACATTCCTGAATTCTATGGCTTAATCCTTAGCAGGGATTGGTCAGAAAAACTTCATGGATACTTCGCAATCGACTAGTCGCACATGTGGCTGCCCTACAACGGTAAACCGAATCAAATAAAAGTTGAATGAGAGCTACATCAGAAGTACATAGTAACGGAGCTAGAGGGGGAAAATGAACCAGTAGCGTATAACAGCAGCATTATTGGCAAGTACTTGGTAGATTATTTCCTCGGCAATTTCAATGCTCATGCGTCACCCTATTTAGAACACTCTGTTTTGTCCCAAGTCGAAAATTTTTCTCGAACTGATAGTTCGAAATGTATCAATTTTTTAGATAAACCTGTAAATAAATCTTTGTTTTGGAAATTATTTTTTGATGGTTCTAGATCTAACGAAGGAGTAGGAGTAGGATGCATTCTGATTAGTCCAGAAGGAGATAAAATCATGCTCACATGCAGACTCGAATTCGATTGCACCAACAATACAGCAGAATATGAGGCTTTGGTCCAAGGCTTGTACAAAGCAATCGGGTTAGACGTCAAGTATCTTCAAGTTCTTGGAGACTTTGAGATTGTGGTTAAACAGGTACGTAACACTATACATTGCTTATCAGGTCATTTAAAACATTATCAATCCTTAGTTCAAGATCTGACTAAGCATTTCATAGCGTTTAATATCTCTTCAATCCCCAGACTCCAAAATGCAAGTGTAGACCTTTTGGCTAACGTAGCTTCTAAGATTATTCCTTCAGAAGATTTTAGTCCAGATAGATTCTCAATAGAATTAATCTTTAGACCATCCATTCCTAATAACATCACAAATTGGAGGGTATTCAATGACGATCCAGATATTGTAAATTTCCTCACATCTGAAGGATCCTACTCCAATCAAATAATTGATGAAGACTAGCATGATCGTTATTTGCAACAAGATAGCACTAACAATGCTATACCTAAGTCGGTGGTCAAGTTAGAAGACTTGTACGATTTGAAGGATCGGTTTAAGAGGTCTACCAATTCAAAACTCCAAATTTCAACCTTGAACTACGAATTAGTAAACCTATGAACCGATGCCAAACCACAAAACATTAATCTAGGCCTCGGCCTAACCCCTAAAGAAAAACTAGTGTATATTCGTCTTTTGAGACAATATAAAAATGTTTTTGCCTGGAATTATGATGAGCTAAAAACATACGACACCTCTATCATCCAACATACTATTCCCATGATCGATAATGAAAAACCTATCCAACAAAAGCTGAGAAAGATCCACCCCAATTTAGAAAATCAGATAAAAACTGAGCTCAATAAGTTATTGAAAGCCAGAATAATCTTTCCTGTTAGACATTCCAAATGGGTCTCCAATATGGTACCTGTTAGAAAGAAAAACAGAGATATTAGGATTTGAATTGACTTTTGAAACCTTAACAAAGCCTGTCAAAAAGATAATTTCCCTTTACCACCTATGGAACAGATACTGCAGGCAGTGGCGGGCTTAGAATTAATGTCTTTCTTGGATGGATTTTCAGGATACAATCAAGTGTTGGTACATTCTGATGACCAATTGAAAACCACATTCAGAACCAAATGGGGCACATACGCATATCGAAAGATGCCATTTGGTTTGATTAATGCTGGTGCCACATTTCAGAGAGCCATGGACATCGCATTCAAAGGTTTAGTTAATAAATCTATAGTAATTTATTTGGATGATATAACAGTGTATTCGAAGCAGCGAAGCGACCATCTCAAAGACTTGAAACAAATCTTTCAACGGTGTTTAAGGTATGGAATTTCACTTAACCCAAAGAAATCTTTTTTCGCACTAAGTGAAGGGAAACTTCTAGGATTCATAGTGTCAAAATCCGGTATTCACATCGATTCCGACATAATCAAATAAATTTCTGAAATATCTCTACCTCACAACAAAAAATCCATGCAATCTTTCCTTGGTCAGATCAACTTTGTAAAGAGATTCGTTCCAAATTTTTCAGGAATCATGTCTCCTTTGCAAACCATGATTAAAAAGAACTGAAATTTTAAATGGGGCCAAGATGAACATGAAGCATTCAACCTGATCAAACAAGCTATTATTAATGCTCCATCTTTAGCAACTCCGAATTTTTCAGAGCCTTTTATTTTATACACATTTGCCTCAGATAAGTCATATGCTGCGATACTAACTCAAGCAAATCAAGAAAAAGCGGAAGCCCCAATTGTGTTTTTTAGTTCAAATTTACAGGGTGGTGAACTAAATTATTCAGACGTGGAGAAACAGGCTTATGCTGTTTTCAAAGCGATCAAATACTTCAGACCTTTCTTACTTAAAAACCATACTAAGATTATAGTACCGTTTCCAGTGGTAAGGAATCTTTTAGTACAGAAGGATGTGGGTGAGAAAAGGGCCAATTGGGTTACTACCTTACAGGAATATGACATTGAGATTAAACCAGCAAACATTGTAAGAGGTCAAGGCTTCTGCAAAATGCTGGCTGGAGCGTCGCAAATTTCTGAAATTCCATCTAAAGAGGTACAAATGTGCAAGGTAAGCCTAAACGATGCAGAGTCATTATACGCTGATATCATTTATTATCTTAAGAACGGGTATGCTCCTTCACACCTTGATCCTACTAAGAAAAGAGCTCTAAGGTTGAAAGCCAAACAATATCAGCTCATAAATGATATTCTTTTTAGGAAAAATTATGATTCTGTTCTTCTTAGGTGTCTTGAGAAAGTTGAAGCTGAAAAAGTTTTGCAGGAACTCCACGATGGGCCGACAGGCGGACACTATGCTGGAGATGCTACTACACATAAAATCTTACGTGCAGGATATTACTGGCCCACATTATTTAAAGACTCGTACAGTTACGTGAGGAGATGTCAAGTCTGCCAAACTACTGCTGGAAGACAAAAGAAGCCATCCTTTCCACTACAACCGGTAAACATCGAGCAACCTTTCAGTCAGTGGGGATTGGACATAATAGGTGAGATCGTTCCTCACTCTTCTAAGCAGCATAGATACATCCTCACCGCAACAAATTATTTTACTAAGTGGGTAGAAGCAATTCCACTCAAGATGGCTAATGCTGAGAATATCATTGAGTTCATAGATCAATTTATAATCACCAGGTTTGGATTGCCATCCGCTTTAATGTTTGATAATGCATCATACTTTTCTGGAAATGCAATGACTGAATTCGAACTTAAAAGAGGATTCAAACTTAAATATTCAGCCAATTACTTCCCACAAGGAAATGGGTTAGCTGAGTCCACAAATAAAAACCTAATCAGGATTATTAAAAGAAAGTTGACCAAAATCATAAAAATTGGCACAAGACTTTGATATATGCTTTATGGGCAGACCGAATAACGCAAAACACTTCTATCGACACTTCTCCATTTAATTTAGTTTATGGGAAAGAAGTGGTTCTTCCGACTCACTTAGCAATTCCCTCTTTGTCTTTAGTTCAATACATTGATGAAGTACCCACTTCCTCCTTACAGCTGAGACAAATGGAAATAATTAAATTAGAAGAACAACGAGAACAGGCTAGGAAAACACATGCTCATCATCAAGCACTAGTAAAATCCTCTTTTGATTCAAACATAATGACTAGAAAAGATTTTCAGATGGGAGATTTAGTTTTAAAGTGGGACAAGGCTCATGAAGAAAAGGGAAAACATACAAAATTTCAAAGAATGTGGCTTGGTCCTTTTCAAATTGTAGAAGTCATAGGTCCATCAACGTTTGTGTTACAGGATTTAGCAGGTAAGAGGGATCCTTTGCCTGTTAATGGACAAATTCTCAAGAAATATTTTCCATAGAAGATTATTCTTATATTTTTGTAGAGTAGTTTTTTTTTTTTTCCATAATAAAACGAGTTGTGAGTGGTTACATTAGGCATTTACGAAAAAGACACCAATTCTCTTTTAGATTTTGAACTTTTCGCTTGTATAAATAACAAATCTTTTGGAAGACTGATCTTTATTATTGATAGATACAGTTAAAGATTCTAGCTCAAATAGGATACTAGTTTCAACTTCAAAAAGTTTGATGAAAACAACCTTTAGTGAAGAAATTGTTTTATCTCAGTATAATGAAAGGTATCAATAACAAAATAAAGATTCTCTATAGAACAGATGTTTCCAAAAACTCTATTATTGTCATCCAGAGCTATCTTAAGGAAACAATGACTTCCTCCCTACTAAGGAAATCACAACTTTCAGAGGAACAACCCAAGGATACACTTTATCTTGAAGAATAAGAGGTCTCATCACGAGCCGGCTTATCATAATCATAGATATTATAACTTGCTAACTTTGCCAATACTATACACCACAACAGGGCAATGACTCAAGATTGTTGCAATCAAAAGACAAGGGGTCTCATCACGAGCCAGCTTGTTCAGCAAAGTTATAAATCAAGTGAATGACTGTGTCATAATTTGGCTACCAAACCAAGACATTGTTCTTTAAGAATAAAAAAAAAATCAAAGCAATAAGTTTGGATATGGATTTTTCTTGAAAGTTGTAGGCTGCCTTAAGTAGGATACATGATCATTGCTGGGTAATAGGTAACCCTGTCGAGGCTATAAAATTCCTGCTGGCAGCAGAGGCTCTACCTACGACAAATGAGCATATTTAAAACTGGTTTACAGAGGAGACTTTGTTTTATCTTTACAAGACCAAGTAATGACTGATGTAAATACAAGGACTAGCCTGAGGAAGCAAATAATCAAAGTGGAAAATGGTTGAAACAAAATATCATTGACAGGTTAGAGCATAATGTACTTTATCTTTCCATAATAAATTTTAATTTTCTGAAAAATTTTCTGTTTTGGAAGTTTAGAAAATTCAATAGAAAAAAAGAGATAACTAGTTCTTCCAAGTGAATCGCCAATTGTTATGGCCACCAACAACCCCCCTCCTTATTTAGTATTAGCAATAACACTAGGTAAGTGGGGACCCTTAGTAAAAAATTCAAAAAATCAATTAAGGCTCATGTATTTTTACTCCTTAAGAAACATCGCATCGCACAAAGAATGATAGGACATTTCCTTATGAGTAAAAATGATAAACTGCGAGATTGCGACGCGAACTCCATCGCATCGCATGCATTAATAAAAACTCACATTGGAAAACCTTAAAAAATCATCGATATGTGATATCGCATATCGCATATCGCAAAATTACATGAAAAACACATAACAATTTAACGATTATAGCGATCTGCGATTTTGCGATACGCGATCTTGCGATAGCGCGATCAAGCAACCTTGCGATAGCACAGCACGATGAAATTGCGAAATGTGATACTGCGATGTAGATCGCAAAAACATTCCATCGCAAATTTTCCTGGCTCAATATTCAAGAAAAGTTTTCCATAAACCAAGAACTGGATACACGCTTTAATGATAATAAATTAATTATACACCAGTTGTTAATGAAAGATGGTTTTGTGTTGTTCGAAGAGCCAGTTTACGTTAGGTGGCATGTTTTTGCATATCCGTAGCATTTAAAGCTTTCCTGTTGATTTTTATTATCATTACTCTCTCCTCACTTGTGAACTGCAGGAACAAAAAACAAAAAATTACACAAAGCAATGTGCAGGAAGCTATGAGGAAAAAGGGTAAAACTCCAATGTTCAAAGACAGAGAAAAGACGCCCGCATGCAACAGAGCCACAGATCCGTAGAACGTTACTGAGCCATCCATTATAGATCTTTCATTTACAGCCATGGTTGAACGCTCAAGGTCAAGAGCTCACGAAAGTGTTAGTTTTACAAATTTTGAAGCTTTATACCCAATGAAGAAAAAGGCGAAAAACGCATCAGAGAAGCCCGGATCAAAGAACAGAGTTAGTTTCTGATGCACGATTAGCGCCTAGCGCTAATCGCGCATCGCTGAGAAAATTTCTCAAAAAGCAAAGCCTATAACTGCTCAGTCACTTGTAAGTCTAAAAAATGCAAGAAAGCAATGGTAAAGAACAAACTGGAAACAGAAAGCTAAAGAAAAGGCAGAAGCGATTCAAGGGATAACCAAGTTGAACTTGTATTATTACTGAGCATCCGTGGTGAAGCCACATAGTCAGATGATGACTCTCGAGTATATCATCAATTTTGCTGAAAAGATGGTGCCAGCTCTTACCATTTCTGTTTGCTTAGCTCAACCAAAAGCGGAAGACAGTCAGCCGACTCTCCTAGGCAAATACTGAATGCTTACAACATTAAGGAGCAAATGCAGAAATAGTTAGATATTAGATTTAACTTTTAGAAATAGTTTTGCTTAGAAAAAGGACGGTCATTTAAACTGTATCCTGAATCTGTGTAATTAAGTTATTTAGTTAGTAGTATTTAAACCCTTCTCATGCATTTAGAGAAGGGTCCAGAAATTTATCAAAAACTTGGCCTTAGAACATGCACTTTTGCACCCTTAGAGGAGGTTTTGGTGAATGAATGGATCAATATTTGTTGATGTTTTCATTTGATATCTGCTACTGATGTTGCACTTCTGTACTCTTAGTGGATGTTAGAGCAACGAGAGATAAATCATTGTCGCTTGAAGCTTATGAGTAGGACTAGTCATAAATGGTACTTTTATCTCTTGACCATTTCTGCTTATATGTTAAAGTGATATACAGTTTTTAGTTGTTTATGTATTATTGCATGAATTCCTGAGTTATCATTTGGCACTTTTGTATGGTGATAGCTATTTACTTATGCTTAATGTATGAATAGCTCATTATGCGATATGTTTTTCACAACTGTTTCATCTAACTTTTTATGCAAAGTGGTTCATCTTTATTGATTTCCTTTCTTATAATCACTGAATGATCTTTATTTCCAGTTGTTATTTGAAATCTCTTTAGATCTCATAATAGAAGAATTACATCCCGGGTTAGTATAGACTTAGATGTGCTATTTATTAGATTACAATAGCATAGAATTAGATTAATTTAAGAATTAGAATATCTTAAATAGGAACTGTTAGATCAGCAACATCAAATTCTACACACACACACTCATAGATTGGGAAACTGGTCCCATTATCCCCAGTCGGACCCGCTATGCCAAACGGATAAGGAGCTGCCAACCAAGGTCCGGACCGGGCGGGTATCCCCCTTGTTGTCGACCCGATTTTCGGGGCTTCAATAGGACACTAAGTTTGAAACTCTTTAATTATGCATGTCTCAGACAAGAACCAAAGTATGGATATCTTTGGTTCTTTTTATGTTGTGTTTTATGTGTTCTTATTATATGAATTTTTAGCATTTGTTTGGATGTTAATTTGGATTGATATCCGTCCAACCAGAGATTGAAAAGAATCATTTTATGATGTTAACTCGAGATATTTTTTATCATGAATCTGCAGGAAAGCGTTGACCTCTTTATCTGTTTCCCTAGGTTACAAAATACAGGTTATGGTACCCATTGCACACCAATCCCTGACCTGATTTTCTTCCCTATGATTCCTTTACACACCATTTTTTTTGTAAGTTAGCTCTCAATTTGTATTAACAAGAGAATAAAATATACATATTCAAAACTTGTTGGGCTACCACGAGGGAAACTAGATTAGCAACAAAAGAACAATTTTGTATTCATTAATGTCTAAGCAATAACATCAGCCACAAAATTATAATAAATATCAACTATAGACCAAAATAGAACTACAATCCTGGAATGTATTGCTATATTTAGGGATGCTACCAAAAAAGAAACATAATGCCCTTAGATCTAGGCGAGAGTTACCAGAAGATCACACAACATAGAATATGGCCATCAGACTGTCCCCCCATGCATGATGTTGCTAAGGTTTTATAGTCATTATTTCCAGTTGCTAAACAAGCTCCAAGTAGCAGAGTAAACCAACTAGCACCCAGTAACAACTACAAGAGACACTTGGATGAGTATGTGGAAGGCTATCACATATATGTTACAGGAACCAGCATGAGCAACAACACTTTTGATGGGAAAATATTTGGGAGATTTGATGAGGTTATTTTGCATAACATTGTTTGACAGAACAACCCTTGGATTGAGCTCATGATAAAAAATACCCAATTGCTGAATTCTACCTTCAGTGTTGTTATTTCATCAAGAACTAAATTTTTGTAGTTTTGGGTTTTGAAAAATGTTGGTTGGCGGAAGTTGGACTTGTTAATACAAGATGACATTGCTAAATAAACAACCCATATATGGAAAAATGGAAGATGGAACCTGGGAATATGGCTTGTAATTTGAGTTTCTTATGCATTTCATGGTCCAAAGCCCACTAATATTGTTTGAGACTTGACAGATCATTTATTGAAGGGTTGAAATTATTAACTGCACAAGGTGTTTTTAGAAATGCCAATACTTGGTTTTTTTTTTTTGTCCTTTTTGGAAATGCCAAATAATTTTAACTAAGGCTAGAATAGGGAGAAATATTGTAATTTGTCCACTATGTACTTGAGGAAATAAATGAAAGATGGAAAGAGTTGAGCCAAATATCTTTAATATAATTCATTGTTCTAATTCCTAATTAGTATTTTGGAGCCTTGCCTTGGAACAATTATACAAGGGGAATTTGAAGGTTGTCAACTTGAGAACCCTTCAAATGTTTCTCATATTAGGGCTATGGTATATGGATAATCACAATGGCATTAACCCTAGGCCAGAAGGTCTGACAATGGAAGGAATTATAATTCCAAACCTCATGATACCAATTTTATATTTCGTGATCGATGTAGGAGTGGCATGCAAAACTACATAACAACACTAGTCGATATGAGTTAGCCCATTTTCCAAGACCTTATTCATATGTCAAGGGTGAATTCATAAGATTTTTTCAAAGCCCCATTTCAAGAGTGATAAAAAAATATAGTTTTATCTATGACTTGACAACCTATTATGGCACAAACCTATAATTTTCCATTGCAACTTCATAAAGGTAGAGCTCAAATTCACCCGATTAGTGTTTTCTCCTATGAATTGCTAAGTTTTTGCAATTTGTTTTAGAACATTCTTGGTTACAAAAGAATCAATTGGAATGAATGCCATTTTTCATTAGGTCATCATTGAAGCACTTATTGAATCTATAGGAAAGAATCTCATCCACTTTGTATCTTCAAGAAATTAAATTCCAAACTTTCTTTACCTGATGATGTTATATATATAGTTACTCCCATTAGCAGTAATAAGCTAGTTTTGGTAAGCAAGGAAACAACCAAAAAACTTGTGCTTAATCATGTTGATGAATTCTACCATGTATATGGTGTTGGCAATTTGGATGTCGCAAAAACACATCATTGTGGATGTAATTACAAACTATTATGCTACTCGCAATGCCATGATATGGATACACCTCTTATAGATGAAGAGTTGGTGAAGAGTGTGGACTTGATAAACTCATGAATTGAGAGAAACATAATTATAGAAAATCTATGTGATAGGGTGCATGTCAACATTTCCATATATGTCTTCGTCCACATTCATCTCGTTATTTCAACAATCTTAATTTCTAAGTTTTTACTTGCTTGATTCACTGGGTTCCCTATTATTTTGTGGTTATCTCTATCTTCTCAGTGCTTCTATGAGGGCATATGCTCGCCCCGATAACTCGTCATATTTTTATAACACAGTGATGTCCCACACACAACCCTCTATTTTACCAAATCATTTCGATTTCCCCCACCCCTCTCACACCCTGATTCCTCATGCATTTTGTGTCCACATCCTTGTTTCATGTAGCACTACACCTACATCACTCTACATTCATTTACACTTCTATCGGCATGTATTTGCACCTCTTGGTGAAAACGCTAGTATTATGTCATGTATCTATATCCGTCTCCTTTGAGGATTAGGACATGAATGCAAAAAATTTATTTCTCACATGGATTTAGACATTAGTAATAACATAACCATGTAATTAATTCCTTCATTTAATTATGTATAAGGTCATACAATCGTCTTAATGAATGTGATGTACCCTTTTTCTGTATGTTATCTAATAATATTGGAAAAGGAAAAAATAAAATTAGAAGGGAGGTAACAAATTCAAAATTATGTAAATTGTTATTTAGAAACAATAATGATAAAGAAGGGTTATGACTTTTGGTTATTGAGATGTTTTTTCCATTATTTCTATTATTTGAATACTAAACTTTGGGTAAGAAACAAATCTATAGATACCGTGTTGATAAGGGAGAGGACCTTGTATGGGAGGGTAAATCTATTTGAGAATTGTAAGCTCACTGGGTGGCAAGTATAATTTATTTATGCCTTGTGTGAGAAAGTGTTTTTTCTCTAAGAGAGACCCCTATAGTAGCCCATGCTAAACACTATAATTGATAATTCCTTTTACTTATTTTTGTTTAAAGAAATAAAAAGAAGGAAATATTTTTCAATTAAATAACTAACTTGAACATTAATTTTTGTTATGTTATGATTATGTGATGCATTAAGTTTTTTGATATTATATCATCATAGATATGAATTTTTAGATTTAAAATTCCATCAAATCAATAATATTCATTTTTTTCCTTATTCGTAATTTTTTTTATAAAAACCATGAAGTTAATAAGAGATTTTAAATTAGGAAAAATGTCCTTGGACATCAAAAACCCAAAAATCATTGGAATTCTGAAGCCTACCATTTGAACCATCAAATCTAATTGGTTGTGGGAATTCTCATGTATCAATCCTCTTCATTAATAAGCTTTTGGCCCGCAAAAAGTTTGATTTTATTCATAAAGAAAATTGGGGTGCATGGATATAATATTATCCAAAATACTTCTATGACACAAAATTTTCATACCAAGTACTAATTTTATGAGATGATATTCATGGCATGTGTCATATAAAGTCTTGGAGTGCATGACTAATATATTTTATGCACTAAATTAAAGCAATATAATATTCATTCCATACCATGTACATAAATGCTATTTGTTGGAGCTTTGACTTCATGGGTTGTTTCACTTATGAGGGTACATTATTTAATAATATTTTGAATCCATAATTTTATGGAATTTGATATGATATGACATGGTAATAAAAATCCATTTTTAAACTCAAGAATCAACCTCCATTTGCCACTTAAAAACCTTTTTATTTATCCATGTGTCAATTGCTAATAAGTCTGCATGACAGCCTCATAATGGTCAACATTTCATCCTGCCATTGATATATGTATCAAAGTGTCATTAATCCATGTATCAACACTTCCCCTATATGTCTTCAACTTCTCTGGGTGATAACTTCTGCATACGATGTTTGTTTGACATTATTCAAATGTGTTGGAAAGCTCTTTATGAGATCTTCATTATGAGAACATTTTCATAATCATTTGAAACTATCAGATTGGATCACATGTGGGAATCCTCTGTTATAGCTCCAAACCTCACTCTTGATGTTTGTGATGCTACACTCATGGCCTAGGGCAACCCCTCCTTCCAGACCTGGTCCAAATATTCAAAAAATAGTGTTTTACTCCCTATACGTGACATTGCCCTGAGCTAAACGCGTGTGTACGCGGGTCTGTGTATACCCAACCCACGTATATGTTTTAAAACACTTAAAAAATAATAAAACTCCTTAATTTCGGGTGGAGATCATGGGTTTTACCTGCTGATTACCTATTAGCACCCGTGGCCCAACTGTTCCCAACGAATTCCCAACTAAGAAACTACTTTGGGAGAAGTATAAAAAGTCTTCAATGGGAAGGCCTAAGGGAGGAGAGAATAGAGTGAAAGATCACTCTACTGAGATTTTCCCTGACCAAGTCTGAAGATCCTTGTGCTTCCAGCACTTCCCCCATTTGCAGGAAACCCTTGTTTCCTTGTGTGATGATGTCTTTCTACTTGAGAGATCATGGAGTAAGTCATGGAAGGAGTTTGTTGGAGGCTTGAGACTGGACGAATCCGAAGGACGATTCTGCTTGGAGCCTGTGAAAAGATAAATCAGGTGAAATCATTCCTTTCTGTACTTTAGTTATTTATAATAAAAGAAACACTTGTCTTGTTCCTGATATAAATCTTCTTCATGTTCATGATGTTAATGTCATAATTCATATGTGAATGGTTGTTTCTAATCATATAACTAACTACCTTTCCTTATGTTATGAAGATAATTTCTTTATGATGCTTGGTCAATATACTGCTGTACTTTCTGGAATTGTTTGTTTTGCAGGTTGAAGGACTAAAATGAACTCAAAGAGGGTTTGGACCGTAACTGGATCTTCTCAAATGAAGGACCTCAGGTGCACCCCTTTTTCGTATAGTTTGTTTATATTAGCATCATGGCTGTATGGAATGAGTGTTTCTCGATGTAAATAACCTCTGATCTGCTAGGGTATCAACCCAAGACCCTAGGGGAGTTTATTCCTTAATAGAATTGGCAACTCCGATGGGGACAACAGTATTTTTGTTCCTAGTTTGGGTTTATTCAAGCCAATCAGGGCATAGCTGTCTGTTTGCTTGTTGTTATTGTGTAATCTGTTCCTGTAGGAACTTGAATTCTAAGTTTGATCAGTTTCTTCAAACTGTTTTTTGTTTTTTCTTGGAATCTTTTATATACGTTGTTTTTCCAATTTACAGAAGCGTATATATGCATATTTCCTTAAGTAAACCTGCGTATACACATGTTTCCTTAGGCTGAGTCGCATATACACGCAGTTGTGCACTAACATAGTTGTGTATATCTTGTAATTTTCAAGATTTTTTAAATCTTTTTGTTTCTGAAGGTCTGTCTGCTGGTTTGATTCAGTCCTGAATAGTGACTTTTCTGTGTCAGTCTTTAGTTTTACAGCAAGTATCTGATTTCAAATTATCTCTGATTTTGGAAAGTGTTGGTCTTATTTGTCTTTGCAAGCGTCATCGTTTTTGTTTAAGCATGCAAGATTTCTTGCTAGGAATCTTGGTTGCTCTGATCCTTCAGGGCAGAAAGATTGATCTCAATCTTTATGTCAAATCTTGTCTTGGTGACCTTTTGTGCTTGCTTGTCAAAACTACATTTTTGTGAACATCTACTTTTCTTGCTTTCCAAAAGTTGTTGATTGACACTTTCTTGAACATTGTCTTTTTGATCTTTTGGTCTTTGTTGCCAAGCTCTTATTGTTGCTTTTGATTGTTAAGAGCATCTTGAAACACATTTTTTTGTTGAGTTTTCATCCATGTTGTGATTGTCATCTTGCAAAGTGTTTTATTGCTGATTTTTCGATCATAAAGTTTCAGTCTTGTTGAGAGCACTTTTGAAAAGACGTTTTTTCTTTTGCTTTTGAATAAAACTTCTTGAAAAACTTGGTTTTGCTTTCTTGAACTTTTTTTTGATTTAGTTTCTTTTAGTGAATGAAAGTGCATTTTTGTTTGTCTTGAAACTTTCTTTTAGTGTAGAGATGAAAATGAGCATTAGCAACTCATATTCCATCTAAACATTTTAAGTGGCATATCATATTGATAAACAAGTTACTTTCATTTCTTGATTTAGAGTAGTCTTAAGTCTTGCATCAGCATGTACTCATTGCATTAGGATAAATTTGCATATCTTTTTAGGACATCCATAGTTTTGTTAACTTTTGTGAGTGTGAAGCCTGAGTAAAAGAAAAGTTTGTTGCTTTCTTTGAAGTTCCTCTGAACCTAGTAGAAATTTCTTTCATCGAAGAACAAAACGAGTGCATTTGCATATAGTTTGGCTTTTATTAATTTCTTTTGCGTCAAAGCACCACAAGTTTCATTTCCGCTTATCGCTTGACTTAAGAATAGCCCATTTAAAAACAAGCGCTAATTAAAATATACCAGAACTTTTCATAATTGTCAAGTTAGACACACCAACAAGTTTTAGGATATTTTAGGTCCTTGGATTAGGTGAGTGGAGAGAAAACTCTCCAAGGCCATTTAAACTATCAAACATAGGAGTCTGAATTAGTGAGTGAAAATCCAATAGCGTTAGGGAGACCAGGAAAGCTCCGGATCTGGGAGTTAAGCACGAGTGTTTTTGAAGATAAGGAAGAGAGATACCCCCTATCTTACTTGTCAAATCTAACCTCAAGACTGTTCCACATGGCTTCTGATACGAGTTGGTAACCTTAGTTTCTACTCCTAGGGATCTACATAGGTGTCTGTGGAGGGGAATCCCATGGCACCTGAGGTCGACGTTGTATCACTCTCAACGGTACTACTGGAGGGCACCCTTGCGAAGCTTGGGGGCTTGCACCGGCACAGGCTGTTGTTAGGAGGTCAGCGTAACTTCCTCTGTTACCTTTGCTGGTAGGACTCGGCCGTCATTATCCCAGACTATCTTTGGAAGGCCCCTTACTCCACTTTCTTGTATTTTGGTGTCCGGTCCTCATCACTCGGAGCAGAAATACTCGAAAGTTGTTTGACTGGCTGATATCTTTTAGGGACTTTTTAGTGTGTGCTATGTGCTCTTAGTTGGCCTAGCTTTCATTTTTTCTTGAGTCTTTAGCTAGAACTTAATAAAAAATTCAAAGTGGTTGACCTATCACCTAGACAGTCTCGAAGACTCCATAGTCTTTCACCACCAAGTTTAGAGCCTTCTCCTAGAAGGCACAAAGGTAATACTGCCAGTGGGTTCCATCCCGTGGCAGCTGACGTATCGGGGATTGATCCTCCTCACAGGGACATTAGTGTTCAAAACGGGCCTAGTGCTTCCACGGAACAAGAGAGGGACACTTGAGTTCTTTCTTGAGTTCGCTTTCAACCAGAAGATAACATAGAAGTAGAAGAATTTCAAGAGTCGTTAGCGGCTCTAAATTCTCCCCTATCTTCTAGTTATCTAGAAGTATTATAATACGATGGGTCTTCGACCCATAGACTCTCAAGCCCAGGTCATATTACGCACTTGCCATCGATGGCTACTACTGGAAGCATGGCTTCTACCACAAATGCTACAACTATGCAAACTCCAACATCAGTACAAGGGGGAGGAACCATCTCCATCCCCTCTGCATATTTATTTGGGTCTTTTGCTAGCACATCTTTAGTTGGTTCTACCTCCATTCCTTCTATGAGTGGAAATTCCCAAGCCAATGCTTTTAGTACTGGATTCTTCCCATTTTGTCACCCATTCACATGGTATTCCGTCAGTTCCATTTAGTGTCTCCACATCCATGATGGGTGGATCGGCTTCATTTCAGGGTTTTCCTTTTGGAAGTGGTCATATACCACATTCCAACCTGACGATAGGATCTATGCCTATTTCTGCTACAGGACAAAACAGTAGTCCCTTTCATGGTTGGACTAACCCAGTGGTTAGTGGCATGGGAACTGGGAATCTATTTTTCGGCCAACAAGGGAATAGGTTGTACTCCACAGTTAGTTCATTTCGAAGTATTCCTCCCTTAGCTTCTACTTGGAATCCTTATCAGGGGTTATCGACTCCTTATAATCCTTTAGGAGGGAGCTTCACCGGTTATGGCGGTTTTTTGGTCAGAGTTGGTCAAACTCCAAATTTTGCTGGATCATAAGGTCTGCCTTTTGGTTCAACTAATTCTACAAGTTACTTTGGGTAGCCTGGTGCCTTCCAAAATCCAGGCCAATCTTTTCAGAACTTTGGGAACTCCACCCAGTCTGGGTGGAATCCCCAAGGTCCTCCTAGGCTTCCTTTTCTGGCAACATTGAATTTGCCAGATCTCACGAAATTAACAAACGATCCAATCAAATACAATCCGACCTGGCCTCCGGTCCCAACCAAACTTCCTTCGGACATTCCAAAGTTCGAGGGAAAGGGCAGTGAAGACCCGGGCGACCACATAACCACATTCCATCTATGGTGCTCATCAAACTCCCTTATTGATGACTCGATTAGGTTGAGACTTTTTCAACGCACCTTGACTGGTAATGCGGCCAAGTGGTATATAGAGTTGCCAGGGGGTAGCTTTACATATTTCGCCGACTTAGATAATATTTTCTTAAATCATTTCTAGTTTCCAGTCCGTTATGATGCCGAAACTGAACTTCTAGCCAATTTCCATCAGGACACAACAGCTCACATTTCTGACCACATTCAGCAATGGAGATGAAGAAAGAGGCTTATTAAAGCCAAGATTCCATCGGAATACCGTCTCGAATGGTTTTTGAAATCTTTACAACCTAAAATATCTAAGGATATCTCCCTGTCCGGAGTCTATTTTGAGGAGCAAGTTGTTTTTAGAGCCTAGCAATTAGAGTTGATTTATTCTCAATCTAGGATTCTACAAAAAATCTTGCTTGATGCTCCGAGACCAAGGTTATATAGCCAAGTCGAAGCCAGGTCCCCACGCAGATGGTATCATTAGATCGGTAGACACAAATGCGATGAACCTGTTGAGTCAACTGCAGCAGTTGTCTTTACAAACTGCTTCTAACAACCAGGTCACATCGTCTAACCCTTCATCTTCCCAACCCTCTTCAGTCAATGTCATCCAATATGCCAACCCCAAAAGAAATCAAAATTCCAATGGGAAGAAGAAAGGACGAGGTAAGAAAAAGAGTCAAGATGGGAAGACTGATGCAAATAATCTTGGCAATAATGCTGGTGGTGGTAGAAATGAGTCTAAAAAGAAAGTCAAGTTTCCATGCAAGTTATGCAGTGGAGACCATTTAACTCATCTCTGCCCAAAGATTCAAGACGCTCAGCGCTTGTTAGGGCAGCAAGGAACTTCTAGCTCTCAAGTTGTGTTAACCAACCCTTTTCACCAAGGGCAGCAACTTCTTGCTGGCGCGAGTTCAAACCCTGGTACCTCCACACGGGGCAACCAGGAAGGGGAAAAGTCATCAAATGTTTTCATGATGGATTCCAATGTCCATGTGGCCACATGGTCACGCAATTATGGTGAAGGAGAAACTTCCAAGGATAAAACAGTTCCAAAAACTACCAACCCACTTCATATTGAGTGACCCTCTGTCGAGACTATACCACAGATACCGAAAGGTTCTGCTAAACACGCGACTATCAACCCTAATATTAGGGCAGCCTAGAATTACTCCATTGTTGAGGATTTGGCTCAGAGTCCATGTGTTATGTCTACTTTAGAGGTTCTCCAATCGTGTCCTACTCAGAGAAGTGCCTTGCTATCGGCAATGGGGGCAGTTGATCCAAATAATTCGTTAGCTCTCACTTTTGATATGCATAATGTCAAAAAGAGACTTCCTCATCATATGGCTTTCTAGATAAAGTCTACCTACCAGAAAACTAATTTTTTTTGAACAGTTATAGATGAGGGAGCTTCCACATGTGTCATGTCTATGTCATGTTGGAAGGCCATTGGATCGTCTTCGCATGTTCCTTCACCTACCCTCTTGACAGCGTTTGATGGTCATTCTTATAGGCCATACGGGATTATCCCAGCCTTTCCTATATGTGTCGGGGGGAAGGTCGTTAATATTGAAGTGGAATTCATCAATGCTAACCTAGACTACAATATCCTCTTAGGAAGGAACTGGGTATACGAAATGGAAGCCGTTGTTTTGACTCTGTTTCATGTCATTTGCTTTCCTCATGAAGGGAAAATTGTTAAGGTTGATCAATTGGACTACTCTCCATTTGATCCTTGAGCAACTTCGGACTCTACTGTTCCCTTAGTGGATAACCCTTTCTGCCTATTGAGAATCTAAGATTCGGGATGTACTCTTCATTGATGGGTACGTTTGACCTTCCCCCTCCTACAGCTAGGATAGATACAATTTCATCCTCCAAGGAACCTTTACGGAAAGAGTTTGTTCAAGCTCATTATTTTTCGGATCCTAGAACCTTATCTTCATCTGTGACCACATCAGATGATTGCAAGGTGGGTGGAATAAAATCTCTTATCTCTGTAGCAGAGTCTAGATGTCAATCTATCATCAACTCGGTATACAACCATTCTACTCCTTCCTCTGAGAAAGAGATAGATGGTGATGTGGCTCATCCTCGAAACCTTGATTCCACTTCTGCATTGGATTGCTCAGATATTGTTTTTCCATCTGACGAAGCAATATTCGAAGCAATGATGGCTATAGATCGACCTTTGGAAGATTTACATCATCAGTCATGTTTTCATTCCCCTTTGCATGAAGTCGAATCCAAGTCCTCCAGTCTCACTAGCGATGTTTGTACAATTCCTTTAGCTCCAACACAGTTATTCGCTAAAGGAAGTATATTGATTGGTTCGATAATTGTACCGATAAACATCCCTAAGAGAAAGTTGGCGAAGCCCCGTGATGGGCTCTACCTTAAGAAGTACTTTGCATAGTAACTAGGCAATGGCTTCTTTGTACATTTTGTATATTTTTACATATCTCATCGAGAGTTTTTTATATCGATACTTTTTGGTATGTTGTGGTAGGAGTTGATGGATGACTTGGTCTATTTTGGATGGTGCTAGTCGGCACACTCGGAACCTCGCTTCCGCAGCATGGGTACTCTACTATCGAACTGGTCAATTGATGGTGTCAAGGGGAGTATGCATTGGTCCCGCTTCAAATAATATCACTAAGTATACTGCCGTCATTAATTTACTATCCAAAGCCATTTCCTATGAAATTGATTTGTTGGTAGTCTATCTTGATTCACAATTGATAGTGTCACAATTGAATAACATTTATCGGGTAAGGGATCCATGTTTATATCGCCAGTATTTAAGGGTGAGGTTGTTGCAAAAGATCATTTACTTACATTAATTTTTTGCACATTCCAAGATCTCATAATTGGTTAGCTGATTCTATCGCTAATTAAGCATTAGACTAGCACATCAATCATTCTTCACAATAAAATCAAGCATCAAAAAGTCAAACTATATATATATATATATATATATATATATATATATAGATATCATAAAACATCTCGAGTGTACGTAAGTGTGTCCAAAATAATATGCAAAAATTGGGACTCAAATGCCCATAATCATGTCTAGTACATCTAATGTCCCAGCTCAGGATGAGCAGCTAAGTAGGTAACTATCACATTGGCCACATGCCTAAGAGTGCGAACCTAGTCACATGGCATGCCAACCGCATGACGCTGCATATCTATAGGAAGATCCTCTATGGAAGCCATCGGTACTTCGTGAGTGACTCTCACCAAGTGCCGCTGAACTATGTGTAACAATCGCTCTGTGTTTGCAGCTGCCTCTTCGGCCCCTCGGCCGCGACCTCTGTGCCATGGGAACTCATCTAGTCATACCGACCCAATATGTGGAACATGATCATCACTTTAATCAATTGAATCCTCTCAAAAAATATTTTTCAAAATTCATTAATTTGAAAAAATCACAAAAAATCATAAAAATAAAAATACTTACCTATGTCGCCCCATGTTGCGGTCGGTGGTAATACTAGGTCGGGATCCACTCGAAAATCCAACCCAGCATAAGGGTAGTCATATATGGCATTGATTTGATCCTCCCACCAGGAGAAGAAGTCATTGTCAAACGCAGTCCGTGGGACGTCGACATTTCATCAAGTCAGCCCACCTGCCCATTTGTGGATCTCGTGGGGTGCCGATTGAAACTAGTACTCTAGGTCGAAGTGCAGGGACCCTCTCAAAAAAGAAAGAACACAAAATAGTCCCATATCCGAAGTTTTTGGTCTGCTCTCTCTTGATGGAAGTAAGCTGGCTTTTCAGGCTAGCTAGAAGAGGAGTACACTAGTCAAATACATTGGTAAAAAAATATACCACCAAGCTCATGGCTGGCCATGATGCCTGGTGCAGAGAAGCTGATCCTCTTACTCTAGCTATAGTAAACAAGATTATCCTCAGCGATAAACTCGCCACATGTTTGATTGGAATCTGACTTCCAAACTTCTCTGGATGTCCCAGGCAATATATATGTATGTAGTCCTCAATCGAGAGACTGCCTTGTGTCCTACCCCTCGAATGTACTACCTCCCCCCTTCGGGAAAGGCCTGTGATGAAATAAATGTCATCCACTTCTATCCTGAGTGGCATCTGGTCAACCATAAATGCATCATCCTCGATGCTCCAGTAGTGAATGAGCATCTCAAGCAGGCATGTGTTTGCTTTCATATTCAGCAGTTTGAAGAATTTTAGCAAACCACATCCCCGTAAGGCATCCAAAGCATTGGGATCGTTCATGACCTCATCATCCACTGAGGTATACTCTCTTTCTCGCCAAGTGACTGGCATCCTGAAGAAAAAATGATTTTGGACCGTTTGTTTTTTTGTTTGAAATGTTCGCGACGTATACGCTGGTCCCTTTACACAGAGTCACGTGTAGGGCCCGCGTGTACATGGGTTTCATATTCCCAGCCTGCGTATAAGCCGTGGTGAAATTTTTGACAAAAAATTCAACATAAAACATAAATTAAAAATTCTAAAACTAGTCACAATTGAATGCAAGACAAGTATAGAGGTTACCTGGTGATTTTGAAAGGATCTAAACGGTTGAATTTGGCATATGGAAAAGTTTGCTTCTTTTGCTCAAATCCTTTGCTCTCAAGCTCAAATGGTGAAAATGGTGAGTCCAAAAACTATTTTATAGGCTTTGAAAATGCTAAATTTTTTCAAAACTTGATTTTGTTTGGTCTCATGTAACTTTTAACTTTGGATCTTGAAATGTCGAGAATGGTTTGAATTTCAGGACATTTTGGACGTTTTTTTTTATAGTTTTGAGTCGGTTCCATGACTGCTAACCCATCATGGCAAGTATCATTTTCTCACTGGCATATAGGTTAGGGACACCATTTTTCCATTGCATTATGCATATTGGCCTCCATTTGTCGATACACTTGCCATAAAGTCGATCCCATCGTGTTATGGTTCGTAAACCACCTTCACTCACCGATTTTTTAAAATCATGACACGATGGTAGAGCCATCCTTTTCATGGGCATCGTAGTTAGCACCTTATTGACATTTGTTGCCCATGTTGCTCCAATTTGAGTAGGCTCGGGAGTCCTCTGTAGTCCCACCATGACTTATGCAATGAAGACTCATTCCTCTTTACTTCTTCGCTTCATTCTAGCCTTATACCCTAGAGGCTCCTTTATGTTGAGTTGTACTACTGCATTGCAATTTGATCATTTGCACCCTTTTGGCCTTAAGCCGGCTTCACTTGGGCTCATCTTTAAGCCAAATTTTGACCATGACTACTGCGAAATCAAACTTGCATGCCCTTTCCTTCTGCAACTTGACACACCTTGATCTGTGGAAGGAACACACCTTTGAGTGTCTTTGACCAGTTTTCACCTCCCTACATTGAGCATAGGAACTTTCCAATCCCAGGAACTAGATCATCTGTTTCACCGACACTCGTTCTTTCCACTGTACTATAGCATTCTTTTATTCTTTTTCCATCTTAAAGAAAAAGACAAAAAAATTATATATTCCAAAAAAAGAGCGGGAACAGAACAATATTTCAACTTATTGTTGGCAGCTAGAGTCAGTCGTGTTGCCCTTGAACAAAGCACTCAAGGCAAAGTCTCCTCCATTTGGGCAGGATTTAGTTTGACCTAGGCACACCTTAACTTGGTTATTGAGTCAGTGCTCCCCCGATTGGTTATCTCTTCCAATCATATGGAGGGTTCGTTCGTGCCTCCTGCATGACAAACTTATACAAAATCATCATATGTTGCCACATATTCACATTAAGTCGTGCTTTTATTCAAGGGAAGTTAGCCTAAGTCAGTCTCTTTGCGGTGTCTCTTGACTCATTTTTTAGTCGGCCATCCCTGGTTGTCAGTATCATGTCTATCATCACATCAGCTGCATTGGTCCTTTACTCGTGCCAGTTTGAGAAGGTCCTCATTGACTTCTTGCTGGCGGGTCTTGTCCTTATCGACGACGACATCTTGCTCTGAGGACAGGCCTAGAGCTACACCCTAGCCCTATTTTCATTATTGATAGGTCACCTTATGCTTAGCATCGATCAGTATCATGGGTCTTTGACTGAGTGGTTTCCCCTGTGTTCAACATCAGCTTACATTATCACACATTGGGATTCGTGTGGTACCTTGGTTTCCATTTGACCCTATTGGCGGATACCTCACCTCTGTGTCAGCTTTCATTATTGGTTGGTTCAGAGGGTTTCTATCGTGTGCTAGCTACATCTTATGTACGCCATAAATGTGCTTCGGTCAGGTTACTACATCTTTTTTGTCCAATTCCTTCCACATCATTGGCCTATGGGCTACAATCGCGCTAGATTAA
Source organism: Pinus tabuliformis (assembly GCA_031772625.1). Taxonomy (NCBI): domain Eukaryota; kingdom Viridiplantae; phylum Streptophyta; class Pinopsida; order Pinales; family Pinaceae; genus Pinus; species Pinus tabuliformis. Next base: position 1,078,841,667 of record CM062818.1, read on the forward strand.
TGAAATATTCCTTAATTCCTTCCTTCTAGCAGATCTTTCCCTATCGACTACGACACATTGCTCTGGGGCAAAGATCTAGAGTCCATTTGGCAGTACCTTGGGGTTTGCAGTCATTAGTGGCAGATCCTTCGCTATCGACAGTGGGAAACCATCATTGTCTCCTGATTGATAGATTCTTACAAGTGTTCGACTCCAGCTCATCTATTCACACTTGTTAGATTGTACTGGGTACCTTGACACTCATTATCATTATCGGTAAGTAGTCTCACGTTTGTTAACAGTATACATCAATGACCCGTAATCAAAAGATTTCTCACGTGGTCGACTCCAGATCATTTATTCCCATAGTGCACAAATGTACCATGGCAGTCGGTGAAGACCTCAGGTTGCATCAGCATTCATTGGATCACTTGATAGTTGTTCCTATTGCTGCTAGTTGATACCACTCTACCTTATATGTTGCAGTCATTCATGGTGACATTCTATATGCTGGCACTTGAGTTTGCAGTGTAGTACCATCCTACTCCATCATGTTCATTTGGTACCTTTTGTGATCAGTCTTTGATATCAGTGATCCGGTTCATTCTTCAGCATCATTGACATTCTTATATGTGATATTCAGACATGTACTTGTTCGATCGTGATCAGATGATCCATTATGTATTTTCCAGTTCTTTATACTTGTATACTTAGTGGATCTGCTTGTACTTGATATGCGGACATGCTTTACTTTCTCTGAGCATGGGTATGCCCGCCTCAAACAGTGTTTCTTTCTGATCTCCTTTTGTGGCTTGGCAGGCTAAACTCTGGTGAAGTCCTTCTCAGTTTTTGGCAGATTTCCTTTCCATGAACTTGCTTAATACATTTCGGCCATCATGTACCCCTTCTGACCTCATATATTAGGGGAAATATGTTATAGCTTCAAACCTCACTCTTGATGTTTGTGATGCTGCACTCATGGCCTAGGGCAACCCCTCCTTCCAGACCTGGTCCAAATATTCAAAAAAATAGTATTTTACTCCCTATACGTGACATTTCCCTGAGCTAAATGCGTGTGTACGCGGGTCTGTGTATACCCAACCCATGTATATGTTTTAAAACACTTAAAAAAAATTAAAACTCCTTAATTTCAAGCGGAGATCGCGGGTTTTACCTGATGATTACCTATTAGTGCCCGTGGCCCAACTATTCCCAATGAATTCCCAACTAAAAAACTACTTTGGTATAAAAAGGCTTCAATGGGAAGGCCTAAGGGAGGAGAGAATAGAGTAAAAGATCACTCTGCTGAGATTTTTCCTGACCGGGTCTGAAGATCCTTGTGCTTCTAGCACTTCCCCCATTTGCAAGAAACCTTGTTTCCTTGTGTGATGATGTCTTTCTACTTGAGAGATCATGGAGTAAGTCATGGAAGGAGTTTGTTGAAGGCTTGAGACTGGACAAATCCGGAGGACGGTTCCACTTGGAGCCCACGAAAAGACGAATCACGTGAAATCATTCCTTTCTGTACTTTAGTTATTTATAATAAAAGAAACAATTGTCTTGTTCCTGATATAAATATTCTTCATGTTCATGATGTTAATGTCATAATTCATATGTGAATGGTTGTTTCTAATCATATAACTAACTACCTTTCCTTATGTTATGAAGATGATTTCTTTATGATGCTTGGTCAATATACTGTTGTACTTTCTGGAATTGTTTGTTTTGTAGGTTGAAGGACTAAAAGGAACTCAAAGAGGGTTTGGACCCTAACTGGATCTTCTCAAACGAAGGACCTCAGGTGCACCCCTTTTTCGTATAGTTTATTTATATTAGCATCATGGCTGTATGGAATGAGTGTTTCTCTGTGTAAATAACCTCCGATTTGCTAGGGTATCAACCCAAGACCCTAGGGGAATTTATCCCTTAACATCCTCCTAGTTTAGGAGACCACTCTTTTACATCAATCAAATTTAGTAAAAAAATATATCACTCTTCAACTAGAATATTAAAGAGTTGATTTCAACAGCGATTGTTTTGACTTCATGCAAACACAAAATATATAAATTAGAAATTGTCTTACGAATTCTCTATTTCATGGATTTTTTGTAGTGATCAATGAGCCCTCAAACATCCCATGATATTATACTCCTTTTAAACTTTCAATATGAAAATATAACATGTCCTCATCTCATAGGCTTGCAAGAAAGCAACTATTGTTAAGAAGGGTCGAACTTTTCATAACATGTAGGAACCCTTTTTATGTTGCAGGCATTTTTTATGGGAGGGATTCTTCCCAAAACCTAGCCACTCAAAAAATGAATCGATCAATACCTATGGTTTTGGACTACCATATTGATTATTACACCATAAAGGTGTTTCCCTTATATAGCTAGGTGTTTTTTTCGCAAGGAAAATTTTAAGGATGGAAAATTTTCTTGAAGTTTAAAACATTGGCGAATCTCACTAATCCCTAATATGCAAATTATAAATGTTTATTGATATATTTGTAAAATTAATCAAATTTATAATTATTTTATATATAGTCTCTCTATAATGTTGGCGATTTTTAAGGTAAAATAATTTTATATTCTAAAATTTGGGCGAATCGTCTTTTATAAAATTGGAAATTGGCGAATCTTTTTTGTGGAAAAATCATGGAAAATTAGCCCACTGGGCGAACATTAGCCCCTAAAATTTTCCATGTTTTTTCGTCATTTTAATTGGTTCATGGTCATTAAATTTGTTATATGACCACAAATATGGTCCAACTCATCCACTTGTGTTCATTTTAGTGCTCATTTTGGGAGCAACAAACTTTCCCAATGTGGAGCCAACAAAGCCTCAGGTTGACGTAGATTCTTAGAACCTCTGCAAGTGTGTGTAGCCTCTCCCATAACTAGACAAAATTTGGATGTAGGATTCTTCCTTTTAGTAATCTGAAGAAGTGGTTTATTTTGCTACTAAATAGATCTAGAACTTTTAAATCCAATATTTCCCTTTTAAGGCTGGATCCGGATATTCCTTGATCCATATATCTTATAAAAAAAGCATATGGATATTTCTATATCTAAAATTTCTTGTAACCATGTAACAACCCCGGGTTAAAATTTCATGCAATAAAGTTAAGAAAGGAAAAAATAAGACCAAGGTTATGGGACACGTATTCCAAATTGAATGTTGGGTAAAACATCCTAGTGGGTGTCACTTTCGGTTTATTATGGCTAAGGAAATTGACAAAGGAATTGGCAAAGGAAAAGAGGCTTTAACTACATTTATTTATGAAATAAAGGAAAATAGAAGAAAAGGGAGATGAAGGGTCACATATTTGCATGATAGGGAAATTAGAGGAATGAAGGAAAATGAAGAAAAGAGAGACATCAATGATAAAAAGGCACCCGAGAAACATTTCACAACATTTTGGCTCAAATTTTTACCCAGTTTTAGAGTAGGTATAGCAAAGGAAAGTGAGAAAGCATTTGGACAAGAAATCAAATGAAGGAAGAGGACAAACAAGGAAAGCGAAGCAAAAGCAAGGAAGGTTGGATCAAACAACTTTAGCAGGAGGATTTTGTAGGTAACAGGTTGCATTTGTGATTTCCTAGCTGAGGTGTGAATGCATGGTACATGCATTGGTTCATTGGGTTAATTTGTTTTTGTTAGCATGCATTTTTCTTGGTTTGACCATGGTTTCATCCTTTCCTTTCCTTTTTTGGATAGTTATGGTGTGATGGGATTGTTTTCTGGTTGAGCTTTGGATTGTCAAAAGGTTTTGGAACCAAGTGAAGTGGTCTCAAGAAACAATTCCTAGGTTGGGGGTGGAGTTGGTTTAATCTTTGGGAAGCCCTCAATAAGTGGTTGGAGACATGAAAATTAATCAAGGTAATGGTGAAGAAAATTTGAGGCATCCAAGCTTGTTTTTGGCTTTGTGATCTCTTGACTAGTTTTGGCGAGATTGTGATAGCCTGAGGGTGGAGGTTTTTTAATCTTCGAGAAACCCTAGTTTTTTATGTATTGAGATCCCACATTCATACTTGGAATATGGCACATGGGTGATTGGCTGAAAGAAATATTTAGTTAAGCTCAATCTATGGTCGGGTGGTACATGGAAGTCTCTAACTTGGTTAGATTTTGCATAAGTTAATCAGATTTATTTCACTATGGAAATATATGAGTATTTATACTTGTTATTATGGTGATTTTATGTGGTTATGTCATGGTTATTAATTTGATTATATGTTGTTTATAAGCATGGACTTGCAATGTACTCTAGTTATGACTTGTTTAGGATTTGATAATTTTGATGGTTAAAAAATGCATGGGCTAACAAGTTTTATTGCAACTATTTCGAGAGGGGATTAGACCTTCTTAGTGTTTCTCAAATAAGTTTCAGACTCTTATGATCAGATATACATTCATGACCTATAGTTTACATGTTCACCATATGTTTGATCAAATGACTGTCACTATTAGACCTGGTGAGGCCAAGTCCTTATTCAATTTTTGTATGATTAGAATTGTATTAAAGTCATTTATATGTCTGGAAAGTCTCAAGAAGTTCTAGGAACTGGTCTGGAGGTTGGCTTGGAATTATGGCTCAGATCTCAGGACTGTATCCTCTAAACTAGGGATTTTGGGTTGCAACCACACTCAGGTAGGCTTATGCAGGTGGTTGGAGGGTCAAAACCACACTCATATAGGCTTTTGCATGTAATTGGGAGTCTAAGAGATTGAAAAAGTAGTCTAGCTCAGGGTTTGGTCACCTAGGGTGGTTCTTTGGCCCCTGAGTGTCTTGTAATCCCTGTAGGTTGTCAATTTGTGGTTAGTAAGTCTTACTTGTTAGCCCCACTTCCATAACTAAAGCTTGGAGGTTAGGTCATGTCATAGTGACTCTTTGTCTCATGTTTACCTTGGAAAATCAACGAAATTGGATAAATGTAGGAGGGAGGCATTACAATCCAAAACCATTAATGAAGATTAGATCTCAATGTTGGAAGTTTGAAATGTCTAGATGTCATGTCACCTCCACACATATGCCTACTTGTTTACAACTAGATTGCTGATTGGGATGTGGGGACCATAATTTGGGCATTTTAAGTGTTTAACTATGGACATAATCATGAAGTTGAATGTTCAACCTAGAAATTTAGATGATCCAAGTTTTTACTTTGATTTACTTTTTAATGAAGTTTGGATTTGGATGTTTGTCCTTAATTACTCCTTTGACACAAAATTATGAATGGAACCTTATGTTAGGTATTCATATAATAGAGAAAATAATTTCTCTCTCCTCAATTAAATTTTTGAACATCAGATATAGCTTTAACATAATTATAACTGAAACATTGAGGTTGCAACTTTAATAATTGAATGTCTAGAGAAATAGAAGTTTATATGTCTTCTCTAGTGGATCCAAAACTTTAAATATATATATATATATATATATATTATATATATATATATATATATATATATATATATATATATATATATATATATATATATATATATATATATATATATATATATATATATATATATATATATATATATATATATATATATATATATATAAATATATATATATAGATATATATAGATATATATATATATATATATATATATATATATATATATATATATATATATATAGATATATATAGATATATATATATATATATATATATATATGTATGTATGTATGTATGTATGTATATCTGTGTGTGTGTGTGTGTTGGAACCTTGTGCAGAAGTTTGTGATATCTAGATAGTGGGATATTCCTTTCCCAAAATGAAACTTTTAAATGAGTTCTATATATGGATATTGGATAGTGCATTCAATCTCCCATCACTAGATACAATTGGATGTTGGATTCTTCCTTTTTGTAATTTTGTAAGTCCTTTGTTCCACTACTATACAAATTCAAAACTTTTCAATCTAGTATTTCCCTTTTAAGACCAGATTTGGATATCCTTTGATTTGAATATCTTGTAGAAAACAAATGTGTCTAATGATGGATACCATAGCTAGATGATGGAAGTTTGATAAATATAGATGCCACATAACCTCCACCTTGATGCAGGAGGTTGATCAAAATAAGGTGGTCGTCTAGAAAATAGGCTATTGGTTAATTTATAACCAATCAGATGTGTTCAATAGGATTCTATACATGGCTTACTTTATCCTAAGGGTCCCATTTTTTTCCCTAAACACGTTGAATTTCCCTTTTTAAACAGGCGCTTCAGTCTATGTCATTGATCTCCTCTTTCCAGACCTAATGGTCTTCACTCACCCTAATCACTAACTAGCCCATTGATTTTCTACCTTCGATCTATCTGTCCAATCCAATGGTCGTCACGTGATTTCGCGTGGATTTAAGCACGGTATTTATTACTTTGAAGGCATGTGAAAAAGAAGTTTTTCTCTCTCATCCGATTGTGACGTGTCGAGTGCTCAAGCTAATCGCGTGGAATCAGAATATTACTGCTTACTACTTGAAAGGCATGCGATACATCGCTTCCTGCTTTTCCAATACAACCCATGTGCATTAAATCAAACTTTAATAAAGCACTTAATTCCAAGATTACCCCTTAACGCTAAATGACTGCGATTAATGATAAACACATAAATGGTGAGATTTACAATTAAAGCGTGAAAACAGAGGAAATGCCCAGTTAAGTTTCAGAACACAGATACACAGATGTAAACGAGATTTTGCACCAGGATTAGCACACAGTTACACACTAAATCAATTTATTCAATATAATAGAAGTTACAGATTCTTGGCCCTCTTGGCTCAATTCAAGCAATCTATTTGACCTCTGTCTCAATCTCAAAACCCTATCTATCACCCAGACTTTTGCTTCTCCCTCAATTCTCAATCATCTGAGTCCATCCCTCTCCATTACATTTTTTTCTCTTCTATGAGTCAAATCCTATTCTAACTGCACTAACAACGTGATCGCTATTTTAGTCAATCTAACAATCAAATCTCTATTCTTAAGCCCTGTTACATATCTATGCTGATAATTTATCCCTTAGTCTAAAATAATACAAATTTCTAATTATTACAATAATGAAGTAAAGATCATTTTCAAGAGATCCAACCTTCTCTACCAAAACTGACTTTTGACCACTCGGGTCAATGAAATTTAACCCATTTAGCCACAACATGTGAACAAACAATCACATTGTTGGCTAAGTATAAATGCTCCTGCATCAGACTCTCGGGAAAGAAAAGAATCATTCCTCAAACTTTCAGGGTTTACTCCATACTTCTGTAACTCTGCTATTGTCAACCAACTAGCATCCTCCACTCGCTGTCCTTTCCATTTGACTAGATATTGAAAATAAACCTTTCCTCTGGTTCTTTTGGATACTCTTTTCTCCAAAACAACTTCCACCTCTTTCTTAACTTTCTTTGGCATTTGTTCTTCCCAGTTCAAAGTTTGAACTTCATCTTCTGTATTTTCCTTTTGTAGCTCTACCTCTGTCTCTTTGTACGGATACAAATCTACAACATTGAAGATAAGTGATATTCCAATTCCTTCTGGCAATTCAATTTCATAAGAATTAGTTGAAAACTTTCTTACAATTCTACATGGTCCTATCTTTTTCATTTTTAGTTTATTGTAAGTCTTAGCAGGAAATATTTCTTTTCTCAAATACACCATCACTAAATATCCCACTTGGAATTCTTTCTCTCTTCTTTTCATATCAACTCTCTGTTTGTATTTGCCACTACTTTCCTATAATCTGCCTTTGACATCTTCTTGTAGTCTTTGCATCTACTCTGCAAACTCTTCATTTTTTGCACTTCTCTTCTCTTGCTTACTCAAATTTTTTGAGCTCATACACACCTCTTGGATTTGTCCTGAAAGAAATCTAAAATGGACTCATTCCAGTACTTCAGTTTGGAGTGTCATTATAAGCAAACTCAACCTGAGCTAGTGTTAAATCCCACTGCTTAGGATTTTTATACACTAAAATTCTCAATATGTTCCCCAAGCTTATGTTTACCACTTTGTCTGTCCATCTATTTGAGGATGGTATGTTGAATTGAAACTAAGGTTAGCACCTAGTTTCTTCCAAAGAGTTCTCCAGAAATGCCCTACAAACTTTGTATCTCGATCAGACACAATACTTACAGGAAATCCATGTAATCTTACAATTTTTGAAAAAAATAGATTAGCAATATGTGTTGCATCACTAGTCTTCTTACATGCAATGAAATGTGCCTTCTTGGAAATCTATCTACCACAACATAAATGGAATCATTCCCCCTTTGAGTTTTAGGTAACCCCAAAACAAAATCCATGCTAACTGCATCCCATGGTTGGTTTGGTATTGGCAATGGCCAGTACAATCCTATATTTTGGCTTCTCCCTTTAGCATACTGACATATCCTACACTTCTCAACAAATGTCTTAACATCAGTCTGCATCTTTGGCCAATAGTAAAAAACATTTACCTGAGCAAAGGTTTTGTCTTGTCCAAAGTGACCAGATAATCCTCCACTGTGTTTCTCCTTTATTATGTTTTCCCTTATAGAACATTTGGGCATGCACAACTTGTTGTCTTTAAACAATAAACCTCCTTGGATAAGATAATCTAATCACTGACTTCTATTATGAACTATTGGATTTTGTACTGCTGTATAAATATCTTTGAAATTTGCATCATCTTTATACATTTCAACCATTTCTTCAAATCCTACAACACCAACTTTTAATTCTTGCACAATGAAATTTACCCTTCTTAAAGCATCAACAACTTTGTTCAACTTACCACTTGTGTGTTTTATCACAAAAGTAAAGTTCTGCAAAAACTCTACCCACTTGGCATGTTTCTAGTTCAATTTTGGTTGGTTGTTTATGAACTGTAATGCATGAATGTCAGAATACAATATAAACTCCTTTGGTAGCAAATAATGTCTCCATTTTATTAAGGCTTGTACAATAGCATAAAATTCTTTTATCATAAGAAGAATACTACTTCTTAGCTTCATTTACTTTCTCACTAAAGTATGCTATTGCTCTGTGTTCCTGACTCAAAACTGCTCCAATTGCAACTCCACTAGTAACTGTTTCAACTTGAAATACTTTTTCAAAATCAAAATAAAACTAAAATTGGTTTCTCTGTGATTTTCCTCTTCAGAAAATTAAAATTCTTGTCTGCTACTTCTGTCCACTTGAATCCCTGATTAGTCTCCTTGATTCTTTCAAGAATTGGTGCATAGATCTGACTAAAACCTCTAATAAATTTCCTAGAAAAACTTGAAAGACCATGAAAATTTCTTACCTCAAATATATTCCTTGGAATAGGCCAGTTCCAAATTTCTTGGACTTTCTGTGGATCCATTTTCAACCCTTCATTAGAAACTACAAATCCCAAGTAAATTAATTCTTCTTTCATGAAACTACATTTGTTCATATTTATCAGTAGTTTCTCTTTCTCCAGAGTTATTAAAACCAATTTAAGATGCTCTAGATGTTCTTCTTTACTTCTACTTAAAACTAGAATATCATCAAGATAAACAATAACAAACTTGCCTGCATATTCCTTCAAGACTTCATTCATTAATCTCACGAATGTGCTAGGTGCATTAGTGATTCCAAAAGGCATCACTAACCACTCATACAACCCACTATTTGTTTTAAATGCAATCTTCAATTCATCTCCTTCTCTAATTCGTATTTGATGATATCCACTCTTCAGATCTATTTTAGCAAAATACTTTGACCCACTCAAACAATCCATCAAATCATCCATGCATGGTAAAGGAAACCTATACCTGATAGTGATCTTGTTTCTGGATTTGGAATCTGTACACATATGCCATTCACCTCCTTTCTTTGGACTAAGTACTATTGCTACAGCACATGGACTAAGACTCTCTCTGAATAGTCCCTTATCCATCAGTTCTTGCACTTGTTTTCCAACTCCTGCATTCCCTTGAGGAGTTAAGCTGTATGCTACATTGTTTGGCAAACTTTCTCCTTGTATTAGATCAATATGATGACTAATACTCCTGATTAGTGGAAATTGCATTTGGCAACTCATCCACAATAATATTAGCAAACTCATTCAACAAAGTTTTGATTTCTTCAGGTAAATCATCTAAGTTTGTGGAAGCCAAAATTAACTTAGGTCTCCCTATGACAACAAAATGCATTTCTTCACCTTTTCCAACCTCTTGCAACAGCTCCTTTCCACTCATCAGCATAACACTATTTCCAGGTGCTCCTTTGTCAGCTTCATCCTTTAATGGCAGCAGTTTATGTTTATTTCCATCCTTGTCTAGAGTATAAGTATTTTTCTTCCCATCATGAATATCTTTCCAATCAAACTAACAAGGTCTTCCCAACAATACATGGCATACATCCATTGGCATTACATCACACATATCACATCTTTATAAGTACCAATTTGTATCTCTACCTTATGTTTTTCTGTCACACTAATTTGATGTCCTTTCTGCAACCATGACACTTTTTAAGGAGTAGGGTTTACTGTCTTCACTAATCCTAGCTTGTCCACCATCTCTATAGAAACAAGGTTATCAGTGCTTCCACTCTCAATTATCACTTTACAACATTTACCTTTGGATTTGCATGTAGTTTTAAATAAACTCTTCCTCTGAGCTGGTTCTCCAGTCTCTTTCTCTACTTTAAGCAATACCCTTTTCAACAATAGGGATTCTCATACTTCAAGGGATTCTTCCTTTTCTGTAATTTGAGGTGTTTCTTTCTCTGCCTTAGCCACATTCACATTCCTCTGACTTGTTGTTCTATTATGAGGACAGTCCCATGATCCATGTCCCCATTCTCCATATGTGTAACATTGAATATCTCTTTCTTGACCTCTTCCTCTAGGTGCAAATATTCCTCTATTAAAATCTCCCCTCTGTGGTGGTCTACTACTTGAACTTCCTACTCCACTTTGATGTTGCTGAAACATTGGTCTGGTAGTTCCTCTACCTCTTACTAAACTTTTCCCTCTATTCCTCTGGTTTTGTTTCCTCAACATCTTCTCTTCTGCCTTCAAACCTGCTTGATAGGCATCTTCAATGGTCTTCAGACTTAGAAAGCTGATCTCATCCTATGTGTCGTATCTTAAACCACTGATATATCTGGCTACCTTCTCCATGTCCTACTCAAATACTCAATCTATAAAACTCTTATGTATATTCTTTAACATACATTCCTTTTTGCCTTAAATTTTGTAATTTTTTGAAAATATTTAACTGATAATCTTTTGGCATAAATTTAGCTTTCATTTTACTCACCATTTTGTCCCATTGCTTGATCTTAGACTTTCCTTTTCTTGTTCTAGATGTTTTTAGTTCATCCCACCAAATAGTTGCATGACCCTTCAATCTAGTGACTGCAAATTTCACCTTCTTTTTGTCATCAACCTCCTCATAGTCCAAATATTTGTCTAATGAACTGATCCAATCCATCAGTTCTTCTGCATTGAGACTCCCTTCATACACAGGAATTTCCACCTACATTAGCCAACATCTTGATAACTTTGGTAGTTTCAACTTCCTCCTCTTATTCTTCCTCAGAAGATTCTTTTGCAGCACTGGCAACTCCTTCATCAGGTGTTCTCCTCTGAGTAGTCTCCATTGTATCCATCCTTGTATGCAGACTCCAGATCTCCTCCAGTAGAATTGCATTTGCTTCAGTTCTTCCTCGACATATGCCAGCTCCCCTCCTTGGTGGCATGTTTACTGCAATAAAACTCAATCTGTATGCTCTAATACGAAAATGACACAGGAGGTTGATCAAAATAAGGTGTTTGTATAGAAAATAGACTATTGGTTAATTTATAACCAATCAGATGTGTTCAAGCAAATTCTATACGTGGCTTACTTTATCCTGAGGGTCCCGTTTTTTTCCCTAAACACGTCGGTCTCACGTTGACTTTCCCTTTTTAAATAGGGACTTCACTCTATGCCATTGATCTCCTCTTTCTATATCTAACGGTCATCACTCACCCCAATCACTAAGTAGCCCGTTGATTTTATACCGTCGATCTGTCTGTCCGATCCAACAGTCATCGCGTGATTTCACGTGGATTTAAGCACGATCTTTATTACTTCAAAGACACATGAAAAGGCAGTTTTTCTCTCTCCTCCAGTTGCGATGTGTCGAGCGCTCTAGCTAATTGCACAGACTCGGAATATTACCACTTACCACTTGAAAGGCACACGATATACTACTTCCCGCTATTCCAATACAACCCATGTACACTCAATGAAAGCGATTAGTGATAAACACATAAACGCTGAGATTTACAATTAAAGCGTGAAAACAGAGGAAACACCTAGTTAAGTTTCAGAACGCAGATACACAAATGTAAATGAGATTCTGCACCAAGATTAACACACAATTGCACACTGAATCAGTTTACTCAATATAATAGAAGTTATAGAGTCGTGGCCCTCTCGGCGCAATTACAACAATTTATTTGACCTCTGTCTCAATCTCAAAACCCTATCTATCACTGAGACTCTCACTTCTCCCTCAATTCTCAATCATCCCAGTCCATCCCTCTCCATTACATTTTTTCTCTTTTATGGGTCAAATCCTATTCTAACTGCACTAACAACTTGATCACTATTTTAATCAATCTAACAATCAAATCTCTATTCTTAAGCTCTATTACACACCTATGCTGACAACTTATCCCTTAGTCTAAAATAATACAATTTTCTAATTATTACAATAATGAAGTAAAGATAATTTTTGAGAGATCCAACCTTCTCTACCAAAACTGACTTTTGACCACTCAGGTCAATGAAATTTAACTCATTTAGCCACAACATGTGAACAAACAATCAGATTGCTAGCTAATTCCAGATGCTCCTGCATCACACATATACACCTACTTGTTTACGACTAGATTGCTTATTGGGATGTTGAGACCATGGTTTGAGCCTTTTAAATGTTTAACTGTGGACAATTTTGTGATGTAGAGAATTAAATATAGAAATATAAATTATCTACTTTTTCAATTTGAGTTAAGTTTTTATGAAGTTTGGATCCATATGCTTGTCCTCGATTACTCCTTTGACATGGAAGTCTGAATGGAACCTCAAATTGAGTATTTGGATATTTTGAAGAAAAATAAAAGAAAAAACTTTATCTCTCATTGATTAAAAATTGAAATGAAAGATCAAGATTTAAGATAATGACTTATAATCAAAACCTTAGGGTTGGAACTTTAATATCTGAACATCTAGATAAATAGAATTCTGAATATTCCTCAAAATTTTAAATGTCTGGTCTAATAGATGTGAAACTTTAACAATCTCCATATATGTTGGAACCTTGTGAGGAACCATGTGATATCCAGGTAGAAGGATCCAACTTCTCAAGAAATAAAACTTTTAAATGAGTTTTGAATTTAGATACTTGATATTTTGTGAAAGATGGAACCTTATAGTGAAACCATGAAGATCTAGAAACTTTGACATTTTTTATGAATGGAATTTTAAGGAAAGCCCAAATCTTAGTATCATTCTTGGTTATTTCACTCATGTAGACTAAACTCCGCTTCTTAATCCAACTTGAATTTTGACTCAAATTCTAAACAATTTCTTGATTGACGCACTTAATTTTAAATCACAACAAAAATATATGGACGATTTATAGAGAATTTCCAAATCTCTCATACTCAAAATAGAATATACTATAAACATAGATGTTTAACATGAATCTAATAAAAAAAGGAGAGTGAACATACCATTATGTTAAGTGGTTGAAACAAACCTTCCATCAATAAACCACTTTATATTTTCTTTATTTATTTTTTGAAGTTAGGTCAATTTGACGATAGTCAAGATCATATGTCCTCTCAAACATATGGCATAAAAGGATGGTGTGAAAGGAAAGTATAGGTGGTTTAAAAAAAATCAAGTGGTAAGTGGTGTTGGTTGACCTGTATTATATGTTGACAAGGATTAACTCCAATAACACTCCAATTCCAACTAACATGCATTCCCTTCCCTCTTTCAAACCCAGTAATCATGTCTTGTCCTATGCTTGATTCTTCATCATCTTCTTTCACATCCTATCATGTGCTTGATTAATAATTAATTACTTTGAACAATCAAGGAATCTCAAATTCATTACATATATCAATGCTTGAATAATCCTCATCACTTGCCTTGAACAATCAAAGCATCCATTCATTTATTACTAGTTTTCAAAAAATGGAGTGTAGCTAACTCCATTCCTCATAATTTTGACCCTTACATGCTTTGAATAATTAAGACACCAATTTATTGTTGAGGTTTAAGTGGTAGAGTGATATATTAAAAACATGATCATGGAGATATGGTTCTTGATTACTTTGAACGATCAAGGAAATAATTTTTTATATAAAATTACCTCTTAGAGTACATTTTAACTTGTTTCAGAGTTTAACAAAGTTCAACTATATATGGAAGAAGAATCAATTAATTGACTAAAATTCTCATGGAAATAACTTAAGTATGGTGGTTAAATATCTTGAAGTGATAGTATTTGATTTAATTTACTTCAACTAAGGTGCATTGATTTCAAAATTCAAATATCAATGATTCTTTATTTTAATATAGGATTACATTTAAATCCACACTTTAGGTATTTAAGCAGGTATATGAAGTTTGATAGGTATTTGACACTCATAAATATTTAGAGTAAAGCATATGTAAAAATTTTGTTTTGACCTAGATCTTGAGGAAATCATTATGATTAAAAATGTATTCAATATATAGGAATCCAATGCTTTTAAGAATATGGTTAGATGCAACTTCAAAGAAAAAATGGAAGAACTATCCACAATCCATAATGTTTTCATGTAAATTATTCATCAAGGGATCCATATTATATATAATGTATAACATAGCATGATAAAAGATATATGGCATTCAAACATTTGAAATATTTATATCATGTTCAACATGCCTTGATTCCATATCTAGATGATTTTTTCACAAAACCACGTAAAGAAATGAATTTATTATTAAATAATGTGTTTCAATTTATTCGTTAAATCTAGATTTCATTAGTAGCGAAAGACTAGACATTGGAATTTCTAAAAAATGGATTTATGGAAAAACCAAGATTCAAATGCTAGGTAAATAGGATATGATGTGGGCCTTTTGGTGATTTGGTAGGTTAACGCATCATGTAGATGTCGCATGAAGCTCAATATTGGATGATATGGTATGTTGATGTGGTATGTTGACATGACATGTTTATGTGGAATTTTAGTATGGAGGAGTTTTCATGGTGGTTAATCTGGAACCTAAGTGGCACATATGACGTAGAAGTGATGACATGAGGCTCAAGATCCAAAAATAAGGTTTATTAAAGAAGGGGGCACTTTTAAGAAAACTCTAATCAGGATGTTGATAGAACTTGGACTAGAATTTGTTGGTTTTAATTCTATTAAGGGAGCTTAAGCATGGAGGTCCTTTAATTAGACTAGTGTTTTCCATTAAAGACCTTTGTTTTAGAATTTTCAGTGGCCTAACAGCCTAGTGATTCATTAACTAAACCAACCCCAAGTCTTCGAAGAAATTCTTAGTCATCTCAATGTTATGGTGTCCCAATTAACTATCGTCATTTGGTTAAGTATGTCCATTAGTTGACATACATCAACAAAACTAGGATCTATGTAATTCCCTACCTGATCCTACTATCTTACGTTATCTTATGAGCTTACCAACTGAGTTATTGATTTTTTTGTGCTAAATTCCAATAAGTATTATTATTATACATATGAGGTATGTGTTTGCTAGCTACATAGTAACACATCACAAAAATACACTAGTATTCTAACACTTAAAATGTTAGATGATTAAATAAATGGTTAAGATTGTGTTTAATTAACCTTAAAATCTTGGCTTATAATTATTAAGCTATATTGGAATATACTTATGAATATTAAATTTATTAGAATCTTGTGAACCTACATTTTTTGATATGACTTAATATTAATATTTTATCATTATTTATTATTTAATTTCCCAAGGTTTGACAAGTTGTCTCCTCAAAGTTAATTCAAAATTTAATATAAATATTTGATTCCCAAGTTTGACAAGTTGCTTCCAAATTTGTTTTGGATAAGAGATGGGGGAGGAAATCAAGGTCATTATATTAAAAGCAAGAGGGGTTATTCATGGCCTTAATGGCAGGTGGTTCAGGTGGATGAGTGGAGGAAACATAAAGGGAAGGAGGATGAAAGGAGAAGGAAATACTTGGTATTTATTTTTGACTTTGGAGGATTTTTTGAGTGGAATGAGGAGAAGGAGAGGGAGAACTCAAAGAAATGTGCGAGATCTAAGACTTGGATATATTGGAGAGTGTTGGGTCTAACCTGGACACATTAAAACCATTGTTGGACTTTGGATCAGAAGGCTAGGGAAACTGTGTAGGTTTCCTGGGCTAGGAAGTCAAATAGAAATTTATGATTGGTAGGGTGGTAAATTCAGTTGGGAAACCCCAATAGGAGCACCTCAACCGAGCCATCAGATCAAGTATCCTTTCATTTTTTGTTTTATTTATGTAAATTGCTATAGATCAAATTCCTTATATGTTTAATATGTTGTAAATCAAATTTTATGCTATTGTCAAATAATTGTTGTGTTATAAATGTGTTATTTTTCCTTGTTGTGATTAAGTTATAAGATAAACTTAGTTTTAATTAGAAGACCAGAGATTGCATCTTCACAATCTATCAAAGTCAAAAGTTGGATGGAACAAACTCTATATATTTGTAAAACTAGTTAGTAAGAAAGTTGGGATGTTCCAAATATCTAGAAACCTAAATATTTGGATATTAAAAAAAACTTATAAAAGGTTTTTTCCGAATGTTTGGATGTCATATGACAAGACCCATGCATTATGGAACCTAGAGTTGACATATTGGAAGATCTAAAATCTGTTAAGAGTTATAGATTATAATATATCAAGTGATGAAGACTAGCTCTAGCAGATGACTAGGCATATAGAAAAATAAATTAGAATTATTTACTAAAAACCCTAGATCCACATGCTAGCACAACAAGCCACGCTTATTGGTGATGACGTGGCATGCTTACATGTCACACTTAGGTGACACTAGGTATGGGTTTGGATCACATGACATGATTGTGTATTCTAGTATAGTCAATGAGTCAAATCTCTAGACTTTCGGATTTCCCTTCACCATTCTAAGTTGGTATAAGTCACATTAAATCCAAGAAAATTCTAAAAGACACTTAATTTGAAAAATCCAAATTCCCAAATGTGTCAAAAGATGTATTTGGAATCTAGGAATCTAGAAGATCTTGAAGGACACTCTCAAAGATATGATTGGATGTGAATTGAAAGAAAAAGTGGAAAACATATTCAGGATCTGGAAGGTTTTCATGCAAATAATTCCTTAAGAGATTTGGATTTGAATATAATGTATAAGTGTTGGAAATAATACTGAGAGGGGGGGGGGGGGGGGGGGGAAATCAGTATTTACAGTTGAATAATTTTTCATTTCCCAAACATATTTATATACGCTACTTCTATGAAGTGAACTTGCGTGTACACACTATTGTGACTAGAGAAACCAACATATACCCAGAGAACTTATGATTTAGTCAATTTATCATGTGTTGAACTTTAATCGGTCCATCAATAACTTGTTAAACAGTGCAATAAAAACATAAAAAACCATCACACATAAACAACACACATGAACACCAAGATTTAAGGTGGAAACTCAATGCGGGAGAAAAACCACCTGCTGTTGTCGTATCTGTATTCTTTTAAAATTAAGAAAATTTGTTTACAATATTGTATTGGTACAGACCCATACCAGTATGCAGGCACCCACCTGTAGAAGGCTACAACCTTCTCTCATTTTCCAGCTTCTACTGGAAGGGAGCTACAACCCCCTATCTCTTGTACTAGCCAATGTGTTTACTAGTACGTAGGCACTGACCTACATAAGGCTATGGCCTTCTATGTTCCTCCAGGGACCACGTTTCATAAATTTTCAAACTGGATACTCTTGGTACACAAAAATACAAACGAAGGCCTTGTTTCATCAAATTTTCATACTGGACCCATTGGAACTTCCAAACTACATCAACCAATAATCAGTTAATCTAATCAGCTAGATCATTGTCACTAGAACACTATGTTGAACCCAAAAACCTACATCATCATTCAGAACCATCTGTAACCTCAAAAATCATGCATCAAAATGTATACGCTACTTTACTGAACCCAACTTGCGTGTATATGCTACTTCCTTTAACCAAACCTACATATACTTTCAAAACTACTGAAACATAAAACTTTTGAATCAAGTCTGTATCAACCAACAATATACTAAACATCTACTATCAATTTAAAGATCTTTACACAGGCAGTAGTAGAGATAACTCTTCTCACTTAGATGATCAATAAATCAGACACCAAACTCCTTATGCATTCAGTTTTACATTCAAATCTAAGAAGACTTCATTGACAGACAGCAATAAAATAGTAGAACTA
The DNA here is from genome assembly GCA_031772625.1 of Pinus tabuliformis. NCBI lineage: Eukaryota > Viridiplantae > Streptophyta > Pinopsida > Pinales > Pinaceae > Pinus > Pinus tabuliformis. The sequence goes on from CM062818.1 coordinate 1,078,860,177, forward strand.
ATCAAATATATCAGTCATTTCTAAAGAATAGGATTTTCCTTTGTATACGCTACTTGGAAGAGTCGAACCTGTGTGTATATGAACTTTTACCGAGGTGAACCAGTGTATATATCTGCAACTATTAACTCACAACTTTGTTGCTATTTCAGACTTCAGACAAACCCAGAACATGACATTTAAAGAATAAAACAAGTGTACGCAATCAAATCTAGCCCAACCAATATCAGATCATTCAATAATAAGTCATTTCAGGTCTCATGATCCTGATCCAACATTGAATTCAAGGTGCACAAAATATTTTAGATCAAATCACAAACATAGCCCCTGCAACATAAAATATACTTCAGATAGAAGTATTCTTGGGAAACCCTTTTCACTTGCACACTGTGGCTTTTTGATCTTCTCATCCTTATATAGTTTTTGGCCTTTTTCAATACCTCAGACCAAAACCACTTAAGACCCGTGGTATTCTTGGATGGGATCAAATAGTCATTTCTATGCTCAATATTGTGAGATAATATCATGGTATTGACCCCTAGTATTCTTTACCCTTGAATTTCCTAGATTTTCCAACATATACGTGCTTTTCCTCTTGTGAAAGTGCGTGTATACGTATATGCTCTTTTTATTCTGTGAACCAATGTGTATACGTTGTTTTGACTAAGTGGACCTACGTATACATCTTAAACTTCTTTACACCATCCTTTTCCTTCATATTCTTTATTTTTATCAGTAGACCTTAGTTCCATCTTCATGTTCTTATGTACCAATGCCTTGTTACCTCTGTATAGACCAGTTACACTAAGAGTTGCCTTTTATCATATTTGAACTGACCTGTGAGTGAGTTTCCATCAAGGAAAACACTTGTATCATAATGCCAACAACCTCCCCCTTTGGACTTGATGGCAACTATGTTGGTGTTGATTACTAGAAGTTGTAGAAATTGTTAGAGATAACAAGCAACACCAAAATACTCTCCCCCTTAGAGATCAAGGGAAAAAGGAGGACCAAGATACTCCCCCCCTTTAATATACATTATTTTGTTCATGCCCCCCCATGTACATGCATGTTTTGGGAATTTTAGTGTCTATGGATAAATGCCTAAACCCCCAGACTAGTAGCTAAGTCTAGAACAACAGTGCAAAGAATTCTTTACTTTTTCTATAACCAATAGATTAAATAAGACAATAAAGAAGCCTATCTGAAGCTTTGGCTTACTCCTTATCTCCCTTGACCAATTTTTTTGCTCATTTCCGTACTTAATCCACTTGAAAAGTACCTGCACACAGATAGAAGACAAAAATTGAACAAAGCATATGATAATGATCTATTGATTAAACATAAAATGGAATCAAGTGCATAATAGACATATGAAAGCATCAATAAACAACACAAACATGTGGAAAAATATTTGAACACTTTATTAGTAAAAGGAAGAGTTACAACCCAATTTGCTTAATTCAATGTCACTCCTCCAGTTCAATCCCATCCTCTCCTCATAACAAGCAAGACATTTTGACATCATCACAATACTTGAAACCAACTCAAGTCTCATACTAACAACATCTCCCTATAATTCAATGATTTGCAGCCCCTCATCACTTATATGAGTGGTCTTTTTATTGGTGAATGAAGGATGTTATGCCATAAATGGTGATAATGAATTCCCTCCCAAACTTAGGATTGAGTTCCATGGAGGAAGGGATAAATGGATTGATGTTCCTTAACTCCCTCCCTCATCCAATTTCAATCCCAAAGGAGTGGATAGCCTTGGGAAACTTCTAGAATCATCGTATGGATAATAATATTCTGAACCCCAATGCATATTTCACTCAAATTCGCCCAGTGCAGGCCAAAGAGGGCTCAAGTGCGTTGTACTGCACCCTGGCAGTGTACTAGGCTGCACTACAGTGCACCCTGATAAAGGCCTACCTGTGCTAATCTTCTTAGAGCCAGTTTTTGGATGATTTTAGTCATGGAATTTCTTGGGAAGGAGGCATTCTGATGGTTGACTTCATTAGGGCATGTAACAACTAAATTAGGGTTTGATGGGCCATACTAGTACTGATCTGTAAGTCAGGGTTGATGTGCCCAAATGGATCTGTAACAATGCAGAGTCTGCAGAGATATGTTTCAAAAGAATAACATGACTCTATAACTCAAATAAGTGAGTATGACCTCCCTAATACCAATGACTCATACATACATCAATCACCCAACCAAGTGGGGATACACCACATTTGACTCATCCACCCAACCAAGTGGGGATATACCAATTTTTTATACATGACTGAAATACAGCAAATATTACATCATATGTCCAATAGGACTCATTCAAACATAGAATATGATAGAATGATTCATATCACACCCTAGATTTTTACATGAATTACGCAACAAATGATATAAATATCTGAAACCATAGTTGAACTCAACAACCATAATGCCAACAATGCAGAATTTGTGTGAAGGCTAATGCTCCCCTTGAACCTGTGCTACCTGTGCATTGTCAACAAGTCATTCATCAAGGCATCTTTGTCAGTCAGATAAAAATCAATGAACAAAGCATATCGTCAGACTGTAATCATCAAAATTAGACTAAGCACCCATCTCAAAGTCTGACCCACTGTTTTTCTGTTATCAAAACATATACGCTTCTGCAACCATAGAAACCTGCATATATACGCAACTATACTTCATGAAACCAATGTATAAGAACCTTCCTCTAAAAAACTGGATTTAACAGTAGGATGATGTAGCAACTACTCCCAGCTTTTATCTGAGATATTCAAATGTTTCTATGGGAAGTGATTTGGTGAATATATTAGCAATCTATTCTTTGGAGGGAACATACTCCAATTTAACCTTTTGTTCAAGCACTTGTTCTCATAGAAAATTTTACTTAATGGGCATGTGCATGGACTTGGAGTACATGATTGGATTTTTTGAAATAATGATGGCACTTGTATTATCACATGGAATGGATATGTGTGGAGTACATGTGATCTAAATGTTTTGCAATGTTTGCATCATCCAAAGTAGTTGTGTGCAACAAGATGCAACAACTACATATTCTTCTTTAGTTGTAGATAAGGCAATCGAACTTTGTTTCTTGCTGAACCAAGACACTAACTGTGAACCCATATAGAATGCACCTCCACTAGTGCTCTTTTGATCATCAACATTTCTTGCCTAGTCTGCATATGTATATGCATGAAGAGTAAGGTTTGTATATTTAGGATAACATAGTCCAAAGTCTTGAGTTCCTTGAAGATATTTGAAAATTATTTTAACTGCTTGAAGATGTGATTCCTTTGGATTTGCTTGGAACCTTACCACAATTCCTATTGCATGCATGATATCAGGTCTGGTACCTATTAGATAAAGCAAATTTCCAATCATAGATCTATAAGTTGATTGGTTTACTGCTAGTGATTCATCATTAGAACTGAGATTGCATCTTGTTCCAATTGGAGTACATACTGGTTTAGAATCTTCCATTCCGTACTTGTTCAAGATCTACTTGAGATATTTGGTTTGTGAAAGAAAAATACCATCTTTTCTTTGTTGTATTTGTAGACCAAGAAAATAAGTAAGTTCACCAAGTAAGAACATTTCAAATTCTTGCTGCATTACTGAAGCAAAGTTCTGACTCATAGATTCTTCATTGCTACCAAAGATGATATCATCAACATAAACAACAATAATTAGTAGTTTGTTATTTTCAATCTTTGTGTATAAGTTTCTATCTACAGAAATTTTTGTGAAACCTTCTTGTTGTAGATATTTGTCAAGATGGTAATACCAAGCCCTTGGAGCTTGTTTCAGACCATAAAGAACCTTTTTGAGCTTGCATACGAGTTTTACATCATTTCCTAGAATTAATCCTTTTGGTTGCTCAATATAAACTTTTTCTTCTAAATCTCCATTAAGAAAAGCTGATTTTACATCCATTTGATATACTTTGAATTTTCGAAAACTAGAAAGAGCAAGAAAAATTCTTATGGCTTCAAGTCTAGCAATTGGTGCAAAAGTTTCTTCAAAATCTATACCTTCTTGTTGAGCATACCCTTTACAAATAAGTCTTGCCTTGCTTCTAATAACTTCTCCATTTTCATTCAACTTATTCTTAAATATCCATTTTGTTCCTATAACATTTTTATCATGAGGTCTAGGAACTAATTCCCAAGTATCATTCTTTTCAATTTGATCAAGTTATTCATCCATGATCTTAACCCAACATTCATCTTTGCTAGCTTCATTTACATTCTGTGGTTCTGTGGAGGATAGTAATGGTAGATAACTTGAGGTCCTGTAAGAGTTCTTCTTGTCTGTACTCCAGACTCTTTTTCTCCTAGAATTTGAGATTCTGGATGATTCTTCTGAACATACCTAGATGGAGTCTTTTCCTTGTTTGTTGTATCTTCTTTTGGTGCTTCATTGGTTTCTTCTTCTATATCATTTTGATTTGATACAAGAAAACATTCCGCATCTTCCTCATTGCCATATTCCTTTGTTGATTTTATTTGTTCCAGATTTCTGCATGCTTCATCAATTACAACATCAATGAATTCAACAATTTTTCGAAGTCTTTTATTATAACATTTGTATCCTTTACTTCTGGATGAATATCCAAGAGGAATTCCTTCGACTGCTCTAGGTTCAAACTTAGCAAGTTTTTCATCAGTCCTTTTAATGAAACATTTGCTTCCAAAAGCTCTAAAGTGTTTTACAGTAGGAGGCTTACCATACCAAATTTCATATGGAGTTTGATCACTATTTAAACGAACATTTGCTTTGTTGAGAATGGTCACGGTAGCAAATACAGCTTCACCCCAGAAAGTTGCAGGAATTCTGGATTCATTAAGCATAGCTCGAGCCATTTGTTGAATTGTTATATTCATTCTTTCCAGCACGCCATTTTGTTGAGGAGTTCTGGAGACGGAGAATTTCCTTTTTATTCCATGTTGTTCACAAAAGTCAAACAATTCACCTAATATGAATTCTCCCCCTCGATCAGATCTGAGACATTCGATTTTTCGATCTGATTCATTTTCAACTAAAGATTTGAAGGCTTTAAACTTTTCAAATGCTTCATCTTTATGCTTTAGTAGACTTATCCAACACATCCTCAAAAAATCATCAATAAATAAAATAAAGTATTCTTCTCCATGAGGTGACTTTTTCCTTGTTGGTCCACATATATCAGTATGGATGAGTTCAAGAGGCTTACTTGCTGATACTTATTTTTCACTGAAGTGAAATCTAGTTTACTTACTGACTTGACATGGATTTCATATGGTATTTTCTGGGATGCTGATATATGGAAGATCACAGACCGCCTTAAGCCTGCATACTTTTCTTATTTGAGAAAAGTTTAGATGCCCCAATCTTCTATGCCATAGCCAGTTTTCATCTATTTTTCCTAGATAGCATTGTTGTTGTCCCCCATTTGAGTATGTATAAAAAAATTTGGAGTTCTTGTACCTTTGATTACGGTCTTTCCTGTATCAAGCTCATGAACCACACATCTGTTTGATCAAAACACAACTTCATTTCCTTGATCACACATTTGACAGACACTTAACAAGTTATGTTTTAAACCATCTACATACATGAAATTTCCATCTTTAACCTTTTATTTCAATAAAACAGATCCCTTACCTTTAATGACAGCGGGTGTGTCATTTCCAAATGAGACATTATTTTCCCTTTCTAAAGAATTATATGAATGAAGTTTCTCTTTATCACCTGTCATGTGTTTGGAGCATCTATTGTTGATGTACCACTCATTCTCTTGCCCTTCTGCATATAGAGCTATGCCACATATTTCTGATTGAAGCTTTAAAAGTGGCCTCTCTCATATCTAATCGACCTCCTTTCCTCATTTCAAAGGCAGTTAGGATTCCATGGAGTTGAGTCATAGTAATAGTTTGAAGATCCTATTTTTCTTCTATGGCAAATACTTTTGACTCAAATTTAGAAGACAAAGATCTCAAAATTTTCTCAACTAAAGTAGCTTCCTTTATCTCTTCACCCAGATTCTTCATACAATTAACAATCTCATATACACGTAAAAATTAACTAGCAATACTCTCATCACTATGCATCTTAAGTATTTCATACTGAATTCTAAGAGTTTGAAGCTTAGCATATTTTACTTGGGAGTCTCCTTCGTAGCTCTGAATGATTTTGTCCCAGATCTCTTTGGCTGTCTTGAGCTGCATGACTTTGACAAATTCTGATTCTAACATACTTCCCAATAAAGTATTAAAAACTTTGGCATTGGTTTCATATAACTTCTTACCTGTAGAGTTTGTAGGTATTGCTGCTGGAAATTGATATCCTCCTTCCATAGTTTCCCAAACATCGGCTCCAAGTAATTGAAGATACGATGTAGTTCTTATTTTCCAATATACAAAGTTACTCCCATTGAAGATTGGTGGTCTAATAGATCCCATGCCTTCGTGATTATTCATCTTGCAAGATCTTCCTTCAAGCGATCAAGCTTCTTATGAAGGACCTGCTCTGTTTCCAATTGTTGGGAATAATACTGAGAGGGGGGTGAATCAGTATTTACAGTTCAATCATTTTTCATTTCCCAAACATATTTATATATGCTACTTCTATGAATTGAACTTGTGTGTACATGCTACTATGATTAGAGAAACCAGCATATACCCAGAGAACTTATGATTTAGTCAATTTATCATGTGTTGAACTTTAATCAGTGCATCAGTAACTTGTTATACGATGCAATAAAAACATAATAAACCATCACACATAAGCAACACACATAAACACCAAGATTTAATGTGGAAACCCAATGCAGCAGAAAAAACCACCTATTGTTGCCGTCCCTATCTTCTTTTAATATTAAGAAATATGTTTACAATCTTGTACTAGTGCAGACTTATACCAGTACGTAGGCACCCATCTGCAAAAGGCTACAACCTTCTCTGATTTTCCAACTTCTATTGTAAGGGAGCTACAACCCCCTAGGTCTTGTACTAGCCAATGTGTTTACTAATATGTAGGTGTCAGCCTACAGAAGGATACGACCTTCTCTCTTCCTCCAGGGACCACGTTTCATAAATTTTTAGACTAGATGCTGCTGGTACACAACAATACAAATGAAGGCCTCGTTTCATCAAATTTTCATACTAGACCCATCAAAACCTCCAAACTGCATCAACCAATAATCAATTATTCTGATCAGTCAGATCACTGTCACCAGAACACTATGTTGAACCCAGAAACCTGCATCATCATTCATAACCAACTATAACCTCAAAAATCATGCATCAGAATGTATATGCTAATTTATTAAACCCAACCTACGTGTATACGCTACTTCCTTTAACCAAACATGCGTATACCTTCAAAACTACTAAAACATAAAACTTTTGAATCAAGTCTGTATCAACCAACAATATACTGAACATCTATTGTCAATTTACAAAGCTTTGCAAAGGAGGTAGCAGAGATAACCCTTCTCACTTAAACAATCAATCAATCAGACACAAAACTCCTTATGCATTCAGTTTTACATTCAGATCTAAGAAGACTTCATTGACAGACAACAATAAAACAATAGAACTAATCAGATAGATCAGTCATTTCTGAAGAATAGGCTTTTCCTTTGTATACGCTACTTGGAAGAGTCGAACCTGCGTGTATATGGGCTTTTACCGAGTCAAACCAGTGTATAGATCTACAAATATTAAATCACAACTTAGCTAGTATTTCATACTTCAGACAAACCTAGATCATGACATTTAAAGAATAAAACAGGTTTACACAATCAGATCTAGCCCACCCAATATCATATCATTCAATGATAAGTCATTTCAGGTCTCATGATCCTGATCCAACATTGAATTCAAGGTGCACAAAATATTTCAGATCAAATCACAAACATAGCTCCTGCAGCATAAAATATACTTCAGATAGAAGGATTCCTCAGAAACCCTTTTCACTTTCACACCGTGGCCTTTTTATTTTCTCCTCCTTATACAGTTTTTGGCCTTTCTCAATACCTCAGACCAAAACCACTTAGGACCCGCGGTATTCTTGGATGTGATCAAATAGTCGTTGCTCTACTCAATATTGTGGGTTAATACGATGGTATTGACCCCTGGTATTCTTTACTCTTGAATTTCCTTTATTTTTCGTCATATACATGATTTTCCTCTTGTGAAAGTGTGTGTATACGTATACACTCTTTTTTTTCTATGAACCATCGTGTATATGCTATTTTGACTAAGTGGACCTGCGCATGCATCTTAAAGTTCTTTACAACATCCTTTTCCTTCAACTTCTTTATTCTGATCAGTAGACCTTAGTTCCATCTTCTTGTTCTTTTGTACTAATGCCCTATTACCTCTGTATAGACATGTTACACTGAGAGTTGCCTTTTATCAAAACTGAACTGACCTGTGAGTGAGTTGCCATCAAGGACAACATTTGTATCATAATGGCAAAAATAATCTAGCTTGATAAAATATATCCAATGAATAGACATTTGGGATATTTACATCATGTGTAAAATTCCTTTAATTTAGATACAAATGATTTTTCACAAAACCCCATAAAGAATTGATTTTATTAGCAAATAATGTGTTTTGGTTTATTTGTTAAATCTTGTTGTAAAATATATTTGGGGTAATGAGTGTTTGAATGATAGCTATGGTGAGTGTTTATAAACTCATCCAGATCTAGATATATTCATCGAAATATTTTTCAAAATGTACTCACATATATGAATGCATCCCTAAGTTATGGATATCATAAATAGGGGCATCCATAACATTTAAAACTAAATTTATTCCATATATGGGTTTTTTCGTAAATAACTCTAATTGGTTTTTGTATGTCTTATCTTTTTGTATTGACAAAATTTAGAGTCATTCTTCATCACTTGTCATATTCTAGTGTTTTTCTCTGGCTCCTAATATATTCTAGATCCTCCATTTTGCTAGATCTAGGTTTCTTTCATACGTGAGTTCCATCGTTTGGCATACAGATTTTTGGGAAAAAAACATTTCATAGGTTTTTTGGGATGACTAGATATATAGAACATACCAATTCCCCGGTAACTACTTTAATAAATGTCCAGACTCTGCTTTTGTGTCACCCCCTTTTCATTTCCCCAAAATTTTGATGTAATTAAATACTTGCAATGTGTTGAAATTGTAGCAAGAAAAGGGTTCAATTTTGACTTGTGCCTTAGTCATATTGCATAAATAGAATTTCCATATCAATAAGACAACATGGAGGAAGTTAACTTGTGTGACATGGCCTTGTCTACTAGTTTACTCAGTAAAATTGAGTTGTATGCTAGAAGTAGAATTGTGCATGTAGTGATTGCTAAGATCTAGCAATTTAGTTGAGTTATTGTTAGTTGAACTTAGTTAAATAATCTCTAGTCACTAGTTGAGTCAGTTGAATGTCAGTTGAGTAGTTAAGACTATTGTTAACTCACTAATCTCTCAGTTAACTAGTCAATCAGCTAAAAATAGACACAATCATGCATGGAATTTGAATTGCCTAGTTGACATGGACGAAAATGCACGTTTGTATTTATATTTGTATATTATTGAGTGTATAGTTATTTTTCACTTGTTATTGTGAAATTTCTTGGAAGGCGTACCAAAAATACTTCACTTAAGTCAGTGGTGACAAGTGACCCTAACAATGATTTGTGGCTGCTTACGCTTCAAATATGTAATAAAACTTGGAAAAAACTCCAGAAAAACAACATATATGATCCAAAAAAGCAAAACAACAATATATATGTCCAATGCAATAATCTAAACAGGAAGAATTTTGAAAATGAATAAATCTTTTATTGATAACAACTGGTGAAGGAGGTCTACAAAAGGGTCTGCAAATATTCCTTCGTGGGATGGGTCGTTTGATGTCCTTGATGCTTCAATAATCGATTCTCTCTCTCAATGTGTGAAAAACCCAAAACAATGTGGGGAACTCAAATGGGAGCTCAAGTGAAAAGAGACAATAAGTTGATAAGGATAATGATCATGGTGAAGAATGAATGGAAAACTCTCCTATTTATAATAGAGTATTGAGTTAATCTTGAAAATGGAGAACAATAAAATAATATTGACCAAATCAATATCTAATTGTTAGTAATAGTTTATTATATTTTTTAGAGAGGGAAAAGATATTCAAAATGGTCAAATATATTTATTTAGAAATAATTAACAAATAAAATGATTTATAAATTATTTCGTGATGATTAAGAATGGTGTGAAATTGAAATAATTATTAAATGGTGATTTAACAATCATTTCAATAATATAATAAAGCAATAATAAATAAATAGTGATTTATTTAATTATTCCTAGGGGATTTAGTCAAATGTGATAAGGAATAATTATCAAATAATGATTTAATAATTATTCCTAGAGAAAAATTAAATAAATAATGATTTATTCAATTATTCTAATGGGGATTTTTAATTTTAATCAGAAAATAATTTAATAAAAATGGTTTACTAAATTATTTCTCTTGGTGAAAGTGATTTTACTATGGTTAAATTAATCCTGCATGGTGTATTTCGATCCACCTAGATAGAAATGGCTAGGTGATTTTTTTTTTGTGATAACAGCACCACGCATGTGATCAATTCCTCAAGCTATTGTGCAAGAAAATAAGGAATTTATCCTATTTTTAAGGGGCCAATTCCTCCAGGATTGTGTAAGGAAATAAGGGCTTGGTTGAGGCTTGAATTGGCTAAGTGTTGACCAGAGCAAGTCGGGAAGTAGGAGAACAAGATTGCAGTGCAGGGTGTGCTTCAGAGTTGAAGTAAATCATTGTAATAGTTTCTCTTTTCATCTGAATTAATGCAAAGGGGTTTTTCCCAGTTGGGTTCCCCTAGAAATCACTGTGTAGTTGTGGTTTTCCTTGTTGCATGTTTATGCATGTTGTTCTAAATTGTGATTTGCATTCCACATATTAGTAGAGTAGAATTTGTGTCTCCTTATTTCAATTCAATTTATTGAGTAGTTGAAATTTCAAACAAATTTCCACATGGTATCAAAGCCATGAAATCACATTAGAACTAGTATTTTAAATTTGTCCCTCAGTAATTTTAAATTTGCATCTCCAGTGCAACAGTTTTTTTTCTTTAGATTAAGTAGAATGTATTTCAACACACTAAGATTGGAGTATGCCCTAGAGGGTAGCTCGAATGTCATAGCTTGGAAGGACTAAATGGAAGTAGTGCTTGACAATAATGGTGTGTTAGAATATGTTAAAACTAACATTTTGAAACCCCAATAGTCTTATGCACATCAATTACCCCAATGGAAAAAGGATGTTGCAAAGGCTAGGAGAATTCTTCTAGAAAGTGTGAGAGACCATGTGGTCTCAAATCTCCATGGAAAAGAAACACCATATGCTATGTGGAAGACACTGACTGAGCTATTTGAAAAATATCAGTGACCATATAAAGTTGTCTGTGAAAGACAAAATTTGAAACATTAGGATGCAGAAAATTGATATCATTCCACAAAATCTCTCTAGATCCACTCAAGTTTGAGATGAGCTTGAAGGGGTTGGGGTGAATGTTTCAAAAGATGATCTGGTGAGCTTACCTCTTCTAGGCCTTCCAAAATCCTAGCACAATCACAAGGACTCTGTGAATGGAAGGGAAAAATTACCAAATTGGGAAAGGTTGTAGTCCATTTTGGTTCAAGAAGAGATTAAGAGAAATACCAGAGATGGAGTAACATCCAAAGAAGAGGAAGAGGAATTTTCTCTAATTGTGAAAGGAATGAAGGAAAAATGCAAGAATTCCAAAGGTGAGGCTAAGTCCTACCAAAAAATGGCAAGAAGAAGGACCTAAGTGTAAAAACCCCTGGTTGAATTTCCATGTAAAATAAAATATAATAACAAGGTCATTGGACACGCATTCCAAGTTGAATGGTGGACAAAATAGCCTAGTGGGTGTTACTTTCGATTTATTATGGCTAAAGAAATTAGCAAAGACATTGGAAAAGGAAAAGTGGTATTAAATGGAATTTATTTATGAAATAATGGAAAATAGGAGAAAAGGGAGATGAAGGTCACAAATTTGTATGAGAGGGAAATTGAAAGAAAAATTAAGGGAAATGAAGAAATTAGAGGCCTCAATGATAAAAAGGCTTCTAAAGATCAGTTCATGGCTTTTGTCGGTGTTAGATTTTGTGAGTTCAGTTTCAGATATCTCTTATATTCTCTCATTCTCTTACACTAAGAGCATTCTTGGAGCATGATTGGAACATTCTATTCTGACTTGGATTTGGAGGAAGAATGAAAAAGGAAAGCAGGAGAATTCAAGGGAATAGTAGGATCAACAACTATAATGGGATTTCTTTGAAGGTATCAAGTTGAATGTATGATTTCTTTGCTATTTTTGGCATGCATGGTACATGCATCTGGTTTCTTGGTTACGAGTTGTCATTTGCATAGAGGATTTTTTGTATTGATAGTGGTTTGAACCCTGTCATTTCCTAGATAGCCATGGTGTTGTGGATTTTCTCATTTTTTCTGATTGGTTCTCATGTTCCTTATGGATGTGGGTTGAGTTACTAGTTCCTGGAGCCATGGTTGGATAAATTCTCTCAAAGACCTGGAACAACTTGGGTTGAGTTACTAGTCCTTGAATCCTTGGTTGGAAAAGAACTCTAGACCTTTGGTTGGAAAAAAACTCTAAAGCCCTACAATAGTTGTGCGTTGAGTTATTAGTCCTAGAGCCAAGTTGGAAAAAATGCTCTAGAGCCCAAGACAACTTGGGTAGAGACCAATCTGATGATGGTTAGTGATGTCTAACTATGAGGTGGAATCATTGGTTTAGGGTTGAGGTGGTTTGGCCTCTAGAAGCCCTAGTTTGGTTTTTCTTGGTTTATTCCATGAGATCCCACATTCATGATTGGAATATATCACTAGGATGATTGGCTAAAAGAGAGATTTGGTTTAGCCCAATCTATGATAAGGTGGTACGTGGAAGTACCTAACTTGGTTGGTATTTTCATATATTAATAAGAGGTATTTTCTATTGTGATCTCTGAGCATATGTATTGATTATGATGGTGATATTTTGGTTGTGTTTCCATGGTTTATATGCTAGTTATTTGTTGGTTATGTGATGTATATTGTCTATGGATCTTAACATATTTGAAGAATATATGAATTGTTTATGAATGAATGGAATAAAAAATTTTATTGCAGCTATTATGAGAGGGTATTAAGCCTTTTTGGTGGATCTCAGATAAGTTTGAGACCCCTATGTTCAGATATGCATTAATGACCTATAGATTACATGTCTTCCATATTTTGACAAAATTACTGTCATGATTAGTCTTGGTTAGGTCAAGTCCTTGATTAAGTTTTTTGTTAGAGGATTTTTCATAGAGTCATTTATTGTTTTAGAAAGTCTCTTAAAGTTTTGGGTAGTGATCTGGAGTCTAGCCTTGAAAAGGTGGCCTATATCTCATTATTGTAGGCTCGGAACTGAGATTGGGACTACAATTGCTACCTTGTAGTCTTTTGCATGTGACTAGAGGAATATAGTTGCATGGATGTAGGCTTATTTAAGTTACTACCAACCTATGTCAGTGAAAAAGAAGTATAGCTCAGGGTTTGGGCACTTGGAGTGGTTTTCTATCTCCTAGGGTCCTACAACTCCCGAGGAAGGTCAATAAGTTTCTAGTTGTCAGCCCCACTTTCTTAATTGTATCTAGGAGGTCGAGTCAATTCATAGTCACTCTTCATCACATGTTTACCCCATTTGTTGTGCAAGCAATCCTTTCTACAAACAAAAATGATCCCTCTAGTCCTTTGGGAAGATCTAGCAACAAACTACACAAATATGTGCAAACTTTCCTAGCTTATACTAGAAAAATAGAGGATAGATGACCTAACTCACTCTGACGCCAAAATCCATTGTTATCATCCTTGATTCTCTCACTTCCAATATCAATCTTCTCTTCACCATTAGGAGTGAATACCTGCAAGGAAAATCATGTGGAGACAACAAATGAATACATAGAAAAACCATTCTAATATAAACCATATAACATATCAAGGAGTATTATCGTAAATGAGAAATGATAGAAAAATTTATGGAAACTAAACACATAATGTATTATTTATAGATGGTAAAGTGAAGCATTACAACCACTTAAGCCTTGATGTTGGAAGCCTCTTTTAGGTGAGTTTCCAAATCCTAGCCTCAACCTTCAAGCAATCCTTTCTCCTTAGCAAAATGGGCAGCATTTGGGCATATTTCAGTACTAGGAAGGCAACCCGGCAATAGCCAACCATCATCTAACCAAAAGTAAATGCTAGGGTTTTGATTTACAGGGAAGGAGAGGGAGTTGAGGATCCATAAAAAGAATAGATAGGTTCAATATTTCAAGGGGAAGATCCATGAAAGTAGGATCAAGAACTAGGAATGGGATTTTCTAATCCTCATTCAACTGCAACCATCTTGTCATTCTCGAGACTTCTAGTAGGAGAATATTCTACTCCATTTTAGGAAAAACTGCCTAAAGATGGTCAGCGTGGATTTTCCTATCAAAAGGTGCACTGCAAGCACTAGTCACTAGTTAGAAAAAGGTTACTAGCGTGGCTTTGTCTGCTAAAACTAGTGGTTGCAACACACTCCAAAATTTTATCTTACATCCAAATTTCAAAGCCTTCCTTGGTTTTTCCTTTGATGGTTGCAAACACTCGATCTCACCCCATGAGCTCTTGTGAAGTCTTTTTACCTTTTTCTTGTTTGACCAACGGTCATCTTTCGGCATGTTCATTTATTTTTCATGCTTACGATCTTGTTCTAGTGAGTTTGAAGGTTTGTCTTTACGTGTTTGGGTTGTCTTCACTATGTGAACACCAGTCATACTCACACACAAAGCTGTAAGCATTGTCGTGCAAGTGTCATCATGGTCATTCGAAGGTCTATCACAAGTGTCGCATTTGTCGCTCTTAGTTCTAAGACAGTCTCACCAAGGGCATGTTTTTTCTTGTTGTACTGGTGGTTGGTGTTGTCCAATTGTCAAAGTATGCTAAGTTTTTCATCACAATGTCAAGTCTGCATAATTTCACTTGCTTTCGACACTTGGCCATTTTCCTGAAAACTTGTCCGACCGAACACCCCTCTTCCACCAAACCCCGACTGAGTTGCACTGCATAGTTTCAGCCCTTAGTGAACCCTCTCTACTACTCGGAACTCTGTAGTGCTTGAGGTTGTCCTCCAGGAAAATTACACTGCGCAATCCTGAAAGTAAGCAACTTGTCTGCCTCGTGGAACTGCACAGAAACTGCCTCCATGTCCAAATTGAATTGTTCATTGCTAGAGCACAATCATCAAGCCTCCTTGTGGTCTTCCAATACCCTACACTGCATTGAGACCTAGGTCTACACCATCCCCCAAAACTGTGCAAACATACCCAGAGGTCCCTTACTGCCTTGCTCTACATTGCCTGCAGAAAATGTGCAGCCATGCCCAACTGATCCCTTTGTTGCCTTGCTCTACACTACCTTCAGGAAATGCGCAGTCATGCTTAGTTGTCCCTTTTTTGCCTTGCTCTGCACTATCTTTATAAATTGCGGAGTCATGTCTGGTAGTCCCCTTGCTATCTATCCTGTATTATTCCTCAAAAATACGTAAACATCCCAAGAGGTCCCCTACTTCCTTGCTCTGTAAAACCTACAGAAATTCCAGAGTCATGCCCATCTGATTCCTCTACTTCCTTTCTTTGCACTGCCTTCAGGAATTACGCAGTCACACCCATTTGTCCCTTTACTACTTTGCTTTGCACTATCTTCAGAAATTATGTAGTCATGTCTGGCAGTTCCCCCTCCTACCTGTCTTGTACTATTCCCTAAAACTATGCAGTCATGCTCAACAAGTACCCTTGTAGACCTGTCATGCCTTGCTCAAGAAAACTACAGAGAACTGCCCAGCAACCCCCCTGTAGCCATGTCTTTCTCTCCCTTCAAAAATTGCACAGAAGTGCCTCCCTTAGGGTCCCACCTTGCAGCTGCTATTGGTGTCTATCACTCCACAATTCTTCCTCCCATTGGCCACTGCGCAATTTTCCCAATAGTGCACATTGTACTCCCGAAATGCCTCATTCGAGCATGCATGGTCTCAGTGAGTTGTCCTCCCTCCCTTTCACTTGGAACATGAGAACAATGCATCATGTTAGGCTAGCAGGTTTTGGATTTTATGTTGTCCTATCAGGAGTGAATTATAGTAACAGGTACACAGATAGATCATGGCGAGATGATGAACGGGATGAAGAAGGAGCGCACATTCTATAAGACTTGCTTACAATTGGATCAATGTACCAAGCATATCAAGAAAAAAGAAAAAGGAACACATGCATTGAACCATCATGCAAGACCAAGACCATCAAATACCCACAACACTATGCCACGTGGAGGAGAAGACAAAATACAACAAGAGTACATCCATCACATAGCATCACAACATCTTTCCACGGACACCGCGGTCAGCCAGTACATGTCAACAATGTCATGTCGATTTGTCTCATAAGCTTTCTCGGCCGCATCACCACTATGCACCATATCCATTGTAATTGAATGTAATGTAAAGTGAGAATCCAATGGACACACACAAGAAGCTGAAGAGTCATGTCAGTTGAAAAGCCATGGAAGTTGAACAGGCACTAGGTTAGTCCAAGAGTCACAAGGGTCAAGCATCACCCTTGGCTATATATACCCTTCCAATTGTATGAGAAAAGGACTTTTCACCTTGGCTCCTCCTACATAGCCTTGAGAGTCTGTAGTCGGTTCTTTTAGGAGCGAGGAGTGGATCCAATGTCCCGCTACTGGGACTAGTGATCTATGGTGTACAAATGTGTCTTTTGGCATTTTCTTAATTTAGAAGATTGTTTCAGGCCAACATGTTTTGTAGATGTTTGCAAGACTACTCTTTAAACATTTATAATGCATATTTTCTTAACCTGTACTTAGATAGTTGAACTACTTTGGTTATTTTAGTACATACATTGTTGAAGATGTGTTTTATTTTTTATCATTGTTGTCTCATCCATGTGGACTACTCTGCAAGACATTAGACAAACCATTATTTTTTCTTCGTTATAATGACCACCACCTCCATGTGGACTACTCTGTTGGATGGTGCACATATTTTCCCTTGCACTTAGATTTTAATGACTATCGCATCCAATGTGGACAACTTCGCTAGATGATGGATAGACCCTTGTTGTTTCACGTGTGTCTCTCCTTGAATTGTACTAATACCTCTCATCTAGAGGATCACTTTTACCCTCCCCTTTACAGTAAGAGAACCCAGACATGAGTTACATTACGCACTCACCAGGCATTCTCACCTCGCTTTTTGAAGATACAAGCATAACACTTTCATGAGATGAATAGCAAAAGCTAAGGAAAATCTCTAAGATAATGGAAATCGGGCCATTGTACCAGATGGGACTCCTACACCAAATGGTGTGAGGTCTAGTTGGGACATCATACCAGGGAGATCCCCTTTGTTGGCAGGTCCATCACCATCAACAAAATGACGCTAGAATGAGGGCCAAATGACAAGTTGTGCCCGTAGAGTCTGGTTTGAATATCTTATTTAAAAATGGCTCTTCCTCACATCATAATCTCGAGATGTCTTTATAAAAATTTCCAATGTACCATCCCCATGGGAATTATCAATGACAAGTCCAAGTTAAGGTTTAGTGGTGAGGGTGAACCATCTTTTCATGCGCATGTGCACCAAGTTATAATTTTTTTCCTATGCCACAGGATAGAGTAAAGAGATGTATGGACTGTATTACTCACCCTCACATTCGAAGTTCATGCTTAATGCTGGTGTTGCACATTACCCTTTGCCTCTATCGATTCATTTGGTCAGCTTTCCAAAATGATGATTAAAACGTTCGATGAGTATAGCCACCGAGATTTCCATGAAAAAATCTGATGTTTAAGTATGGATCCCAATGAATCAGTTGAGGACTTTTTTGATCGCTTCCTTCACCTCAGTTATGAAATTCCTGAACAACTTGTGAAATTTGACTTCCTAAAAGAAAAGTTTAAATGCTTTATTCATAGTTCTCAATATAGTGAATCACCTGATTTCCCTTCCTCCCCAACTCTTGTGGATCATGAGGCACCTAAGATTACAGAGGAGTAGCCCAACACCTCATTTTTTCCTTGTCCTCCTCCTTTTCCAATCCCTATTTGGGTGCCCCCTTGCGATGATTGCAAAGATGAGAAATTTGTGTAGCATGTCCCTAGCCCATCTTCTCATCTGTCGCCCGCTTCTATGGAGGAAGTTCTAGAATGGCTTAGGAAGCCTATAATGAAGAATCACTCCTCCATTCCACAAGAGGATGTCACCATTCATAACCCAAGTATCAAATCTGATCTGCATCTCTTCCATCCTCCATAATCTACAATCCATGACTCCTTGTGCCATGATTCACTTGGTGTTATAGACATATTTGGGCACTGCAACCCCAAACTCATATGTCCATAAACTAAGGAATCCTTAAGTCCCTAAAAGTGTTCTTTCACACCCTAAAGGATCATGGTCAACTGATTACATCATTTCCCAGAATTTCCACCTGAAAAACTACTCAGAACTAGCCAAAACTGGACCATATAGACTTCTCCATGGGCAAGGTACGATGCATACTGACTGCCTAACTAGCCAGGTGCGATGCATACCCAAATGGCCTTTTGTGGGGTGTGATGAGCGAGAATCGACAAATGGCAGAGACAGTTTGCAAGGTGGATGATCATGGAATCTTCCAGAAACTTCTCCTATGACACTTGCCTCTCTGAATTCGCCCAGAGATGAGTAAGAGATCATGAAATCTCCAAGTGAAACCAAGAACTATTAGTGAAATGACACTAATCAAAAACCCAGAGCTGACTCATACCCTTGTAAGACATCCATAAATGGATCCTTCATTTGAGAGATCTGGAGGCTGCAATTTTGTATTTTGTAAGGAAGTGTTGTTGGTTTGGTGAGAAGAGACATTGCATTGGTGGGTGATTTGCTTGTTCATGAGGTGAAGAGGGCTTCTACAACTGGGATGATGATGCTAGATCAGACAGCTAGGTTGTAATCCTCTCTTAAATTACTATTAATAAATTTCTTTGAGTTTTCCTCCACATGATCTTGTATTTGTGAATCATATTGTTTATGAATGCAATTGTATGGTCAATGTGTTTCTGATTTCGCATTGTTTATGATGTTTTAGATAGAGATGATTTGATAGTTTGCTATTACTTTGACTCTACAGGTACTCTTTGAAGTGGGAAAAGTAGGAGAGGAGTGGAAAATTCTATCAAGGGAAGGAGAAATCAAGCTAGGATCAAAGCGGAAGATCCAGGTTGGTCCTCTTTTCTTCTCTTCCATCTATCACACTTAAAGGAACTCTTGAAAAGCTTTCATTATTTGTTTCTAAGATAGCTACCCATCTTAGTGGGAATAGTAGTTCGAATCGACACTAGTTTTCCCTGTAACACTTGTTCAATCCACTTCACCAGCCAGTTGTTCGCATTCTCTTGATTCTCCAGCTGTTGACTCAAATTGCGATCAGGCGCAAGGCAGTCACATTACACAAGCAGAGGAGCAAAAGGTGAGGACACTATCAATCTTCCCTCTTTGTTTCAAAATTGTGCATATCAAAACAATGAGCTTCCATTCTTGAATGATTATCAATCTGCTAATCTCTATGGAACATCCTGTTAAATTAATTCTTTTGATCAACCCCCGGTCTTGGGCAGTCATCTCTTGCATGCTTCCATATATTATGATGAATGCCCAAGCACATCATGTGATCTTCCATTTTATCTTGAAGAATCTAAATCAGATCTATAATGTGCTCCATTCAAAGAAGATGTCCATATCGAAACTTCCTCTTCACCTCCCTTGCCCTTGTGACCTACCATTCATGACGCATCTACATGCGGCGAAGATACTCCATGTTCTCTTGCTTCTCCACCCAATGAGTTATTTCCTCAATTGACACAAGGTAGTGAGCTTCTCCATCATGAAGTTGAAAATAGTCTAATCACATAGCATACTTCCCATTCCCCATCATCTCTTCTCTTTTATGAAGACAACTCTTCAAGTCAGCTTGCTGAAGCTGAAAAATCTGGTGCAACCTATGAAAGAGATGGCTGCAGTTTTGAAATCAGCAACAACAACCATCCTCAAGCCATGCATGATCTAGTTCAAGCTTTAAAATATGATTCTATAATTCTGGAAAGACCCAAGATGTACTAGGGAGTCGAGGCACTTCAACATCCATTGATGGTTATGTCAGGACCTCACGACTCTGGTAAGCCCCCTAAACTAGATCATATATGGTTTCTCGCTCACAATCCGTCTATCTATATGGTTTCATTTAGTTTGGATCACCATGTAAAAAATGTTTGGTATTCCAAGTATGATCTCTAAAATTTTCAAAATTTCACTTATGACCAAATCCACAAATTTGTTGCAAAGCACCCATCTTCATGCACATCTCCTACATCAAACTCGGGTTGTGAGTTTTCGTCTCTGATGAAGTCATAGAATTATGAAGTTGATCATCGCAAAGACTCTCTTTGCCTGCAATAATATTTATCGAATTCCCCTCTTCATGATCAACCCCCCAATCTTCTTGCGAATATTGTACTGTGAATCTGCCCACCCATCACACCAGCAATCCCCCTGTGTGATGATACACGCATGAGCTATCACATGAATCAAGTTCCTCTCCCCAACTGGTTTCACACATCCAAAATGATGGCATCTCTTCTCATTTCCTGTGATGACCATGATTCCTATGCATTTTTTTACCAGTTGCGGGAAGGTGGTCTGTCATATCTAGCTCATAAAGAAATTGGTTCCATTGTTCAGAGCATTTGCAAGATTGTTCAAATGAATTTTTATTTGTTCATTTCAAACTGGGAATCTGACACCTCGACTAGCTCATCTGATCATTCCTCTATCTTGGGTGACTATCACTCGGTTTATCATTTTCCCATAAGCACATCCAATGAGATTTACCTTGTGCTCTCTTATCTTCAATGTTTAACATCTTTCTCTTCATATCTTCGTCAGATAGATGAGGCACTTCAGCCTGCTCTGATGGTTATGGTAGGTCCTCACTATCTTGGCATGACTTTTGAGGATGATCATATTTATTTTTCCTTACAAGATTCCCATCATGATCCTGTCTGTCAAATCAAAAATCCACCATTTCATAGATCACGAGGTTGTCCAAACGGCCATTATGAATTTCTCAACCCAATCGTGAATGGCTGGAACAATATTTCTTGGCAAGAAATGTTGTAGGTAACAAGCTTTGATCCTTCCTCGCACTTGCCAAGAAGCTCGGTGCAGATAAGAACACACTCACAAGAAGCTTTCGATGTTTTTTTAGAAACATTATCCGTCATAGAGGTAAGCATGTGTATTGGGTGGTTGTGACATCTTTCTGCCCATAGGCAAGACCTTCCTTTCCATGTGTAGCTTGTTCAAGTTTTTGTATTTTCTGTTGCACATTACTATTTATATTCTTTAATCGCTTGTATATTTGTGCAAGCATATTGGGAGTGACTACGATGGATTCACTGGAAATTTCATTTCATGTAACCCCGACCATTTAATTGTTAGGATAGGAGTAGGATTAGTTGCATCTCAGTTTTCCCTTCCTTGCACTGATCTTGCACTCGTAGTCCATCACGGTTTTCTTACTTTACATCTTGTTGCTTTAGTAATTTTGATCTTTTGTCTTCTAGTTTTGTTTCCTTATTTTGTACGCCTTTCCTCTCATCTTGTTTTTCCTTTCGTGTTGAGTTTTCCATTTGTTTTCACTACGCGAATAAGTGTTGTTTTTACACTATGTTCTAGTTTCTGAATGGGTATGTGGCCGAAGTTCAAAGGTTCTTGTGACACTACAGTGCTTGACCAATCTTGTGTCCATCTTCTTTGTGCTTGGTTGTAACTTCTATCCGGTGAAGTCTTGATGGAAAATATGATTCATCTTTAAGGAAAATTTTGGTTGAACCATGAACTCATGTCCAGTCTAGGAGACCTCATGCATATACTCATTTTTCTACTCTGTTGTTTTCAAGCTTATCCAACTAGTAGAAACAAAGAAGGGGAAAATATAAATGAGCAAGCCTGAATCATAGGTCTTTATATGCTTCTCTAAAGGAACAACCTCTCCTACTCCCAATAAGTTGGGATCCCTCTTCTTCCCCAAAAATAAATAAGTGCCTATGCACAATTCTCTTTCAAAAACTAACAAAGGCGAAAGAAAAGAAAGGCTTCTTGTGCAAAGAGGTGAAGCAGGCAACTCCATCAAGGTACTTTCAAGCTCACTGGTAGTGGAGAAACGATTGTTTTCCTGCATGACTCCACCGGGGTACTTTCCAAGCCTACTGGTAGCGGAGAAAAACAAAATATGAAAAACTATACTCTGAAAATATTAAGCTTGCGAGCCAGATTACCCTTCCCGATTTGAAACATTGTGATCTAGATTAATTTTTGTGTTGTGTTCAACTAAGTTGGTACAAGGTGAACTGTGGCTATCCACAAGGTAAGTGGGGAAACCGAAGTGATATGCACAATGAATCAATACTCCCCAAAAGACCAAGGCCCCGCGTTGTAAACGAACCAAAACAAAGAAGTCGGTATTCAACCAGTGTGTCGCCAAGTGTTGTAGTGGCTACAACACCCTCCAAAATGTTTTCTTACATCCAAATTTCGTAGCCTTCCTTGGTTTTTCCTTTGATGGTTTCAAACACTTGAGCTCATCCAATGAGCTCTTGTGATGTCTTTTTTACCTTTTGCTTGTTTGACCAGCAGTCATCTCTCAGCATGTTGATTTCTTTGTCATGCTTGCAATCTTGTTCTAGTCAGTTTGAAGGTTTGTCTTTGTATGTTTGGGTTGGCTTCACTATGTGAACGCCCCTCATACTCGCACACAAAGTTGTAAGAATTGTTGTGCAAGTGTCGTCATGGTCATCTGAAGGTCTATCACAAATGTCACGCTTGTCACTGTTAGCTCTAAGACAGTCTCACCAAGGGCATGTTTTGTCTTATTGTACTGGTAGTTGGTGTTGTCCAATCGTTGAAGTATGCTAAATGTGTCATCATAATGTAAAGTCTGCACAAGTTCACTTGCTTTCGACACTTAGCCTTTTTCCTGAAAATTTGTCTGACCGAACAACCCTCTTCCACCGGACGCCGAGTAAGCTACACTGCGCAGTCTCAGCCCTCAATGACCCTGATCTGCTTCCTGGAACTACGCAGTGCTTGAGGTTTTACTCCAGTACAATTACGTTGTGCAATCCCAAAAGAGAGAAGCTTGTCTTCCTCCTGGAACTGTGCAAAAATTGCCTCCACATCCAAACTGAATTGTGCATTTCTCAAGCACAATCTTCAAGCCTCCTTTTGGTTTGACAGGACCCTACACTGCATTGAGACCTGGGTCTGCGCTATCCCCCACAACTATGCAGACATGCCCATAGGTCCCTTGTTCCCTTTCTCTGCACTTCCTACAGAAATTTGCTGTCATACCCAATTGATCCCTCTGTTGCCTTGCTCTGCACTGCCTTTAGGAATTGTGCATTCATGCTCAGTTGTCCCTTTGTTGCCTTGCTCTGCACTGTCTTTAGAAATTGCACAGATATGTTTGGTAGTCCCCCTACTTCTTGTCCTATACTGTTCCCCAAAACTGAATAGACATGTCCAAAGGTCCCCTACTGCCTTGCTCTACACTGCCTGCAAAAATTGCTCAGTCATGCCTAGTTGATCCCTCAGCTGCCTTTCTTTGCACTGTCTTCAAGAATTGTGCAGTCACGCTCATTTTTCCCTCTACTTCCTTGCTCTGCACTACATTCAAAATTACGTAGTCATATCTGGCAATCCCCCTGCTGTCTATCTTGAATTGTTCCCTAAAACTGCGCAATCAGGCTCAGTAGGTCCCCTTGCATCCCTGTCATGCCTTGCTCTGGAAAACTACACAAAACTACCTAGCAAGCCCCCTGCAACCCTGTCTTTCTATCCCTTCATAAACTGCACAAAGTGCCCCCCTCACGGTTCCACCTTGCAGTTACCACTAGTGTCCATCTGCCTCCCAGTGACCACTATGCAGTTTTTCCCGACAATGCAGGTTGTACTCCCAAAATGCTTCATTCCATCCTGAGATGCTCTTTGCATTGTCTTAATGATTTTTCCTCCCTACCTATCACCAGGAACATGAGAAAAATTCATCATGTTCGACCAGGAGGTTTTGAATTTGATGTTGTCATGTCATGAGTGAATTGCAGGAACAAGTACATTGATAAATCATGGCAAGATGATGAAGGGGATGAATAAGGAGCGCACATTCTAGAAGACTTGCTTACAGTTGGACAGACATACCAAGCATATCAAGCAACAAGCAAAAGGAACACATGCATTGAACCATCATGCAAGACCAAGACCATCGAATACCCCGTAGTACTATGCCATGCGGAGGAGAAGACAAATCACAACATGTTGCCATGGACACCATGGTCAGCCAGTACATGTCAATAATGTCATGTCGAGTTGTGTCATAAGCTTTCTTAGCTACATCAACACTATGGGCCATATCTGTTGTAATTGAAAGTAATGTAAAGTGAGAATCCAATGGATACACACAAGAAGTTGAAGAGTCATGTTAGTCGAAAAGTCATGGAAGTTGAACAGTCACGAGGGTAGTCCAAGAGTAACAAGGGTCAAGAATCACCCTTGGCTATATATATCCTTCCCATTGTATGAGAAAAGGACTTTTCACCTTGGCTCCCCCCACATAGCCTTGAGAATTTTTAGTATGTTCTTTGAGGAGTGATGAGTGGCTCCAATATCCCACTATTGGGACTAGTGATGTATGGTGTATAAATGTGTCTTGGGGCTTTTTCTTAATTCAGAAGCCTATTTTAGGCCAGCACTTTTTCACGCATGTTTTGTCGATGTTTGTAAGACTACTCTTTAAACATTTTTAATGCATGTTTGGTTAACCTATACTAATATAGTTGAACCACCTTGGTTATTTTAGTACTTATATTGGTGAAGATGTGTTATATTGTTTATCACTATTGTCTCGTCCGTGTGGACTACTGTGCAGGACATTAGATAGACCATTCTTGTTTCTTGGTTATAATAACGACCACCTCCGTGTGGACTACTTTCCTCGATGGTGCACGTGTTTTCCCTTGCACTTTGGTTTTAACAATTGTCACATCCATTTTGCACTACTCCGCTGGATGTTGGACAAACCCTTGTTTTTCTACGTGTGTCTCTCCTTGGGTGGTGCTACTACCTTTCATCTAGAGGCTCACTTTTTCCCTCCCCTTTATAGTAAGAGAACCTAGACATGAGTTACATTACACACTCACTAAGCATACTCACCTCACTTTTTGAAGATACAAGCATAACACTCTCATGAACTGAACAACAAGAGCTAAGGGAAATCTCTAAGATAATGACAACCGAGCCATCGTACTAGATGGGACTCCTACACCAAATAGTGTGACATCTAGTTGGGACTTCATACCGAGAAAATCTCCTTCGTTGGCGGGTATAGCACTGACAACAACTTGCAAAACAAGGTTTTGGACAAGTTCTTCAGAATTTCTTCAAGGCAAGTCTTCTTCTTCCTTCAAGGATGCTTCTAAACATATTTCATGGTAAATACATTTCTTTTTATAACTTTCATCACTTTTCTACACTTGCAAGATTGACGACACTTACAATATGAGATTGGGAGTGAAAAAAATATTGTATAACAGATTCCCCCTAAAGAATGAAGTTAGAATGGGAAGTGATGGCTGAAATTCTTTACAAGTCAAGGCAAGGACTTTGGAGAACCAATATTAGGAGACCTACAAAGCAAACATAATACAATATATCTGACATCTTTGATGTAAGTAAGCTCAAAGTGTAAGCATCTAACAATACATAGATCCACGACATGAATGCAGTCATCCGACTAGAAATGATCATGTGCATGGATCCATGGCATGGACGTAGCCATCTGAATAGAATGGATCATGTGTATGAATCCAAGGCATGGGCACAACTATCCAAATAGAAGGGATCATGTGTATGAATCCAAGGCATGGGTGCAACCATCCGAATAGAAGGGATAATGTGTACAATCATGAATACTTAATAACTCCACGCAACGTGGATTTATCAGATGAAACCCAGGGTCTTCATCTCCATCCCATCCAACCAAAGTGTGAATCTAACCATGTGAATAAATGGGTTGAAGTCTAACATGGTAGAAACCACCTAATTACGAGTCAATGATGTAAGCCATTAACATGCACGAGAGAAAACACCAATGATGACAATGGCTCTCGAGGTACAACAGCACAATCTACGAGTGTGAATAATGAAACTGAATTCGAACAATCGCAGGATCATTTGATCAAAGGCGAGTGATGTGAACCTATCGTCGAATGTGAGGAACCTGCAATTGAGGCATGCAAGCTCCAAGGTACTGAAAGGGAGTTTCTATATCATCTTCCTAGATAATGAGCTGGAGTCGATAGGAAGTGATCTGTCGAAGGAGGGCCATAATGTTTCCCACATCATTGACACGAAACATAGGATTTAGTAGATTCAGTAAGAGTGATTCAGGATTGTTGCCAAAAATTCAAACATGGTATAAGGGGTTGAAATTGTAGATGGGACTTACCTTAAGCATATCAGCAACACAACTCCAGAATTTGATAGCATTTGACTCAAAATATGATCAAAGTTTATGGTGACAACCAGATTCAATTGAATGAAAGGCAAATGGATTTCCCAGACCTAGTAAGATAAGTGGAAAAGTGAGGATAACCCAAACCCAACACGAGTGATAGATAAGTGTCATGTTCAAGAGCGACATGTTGCCTTTATTCAAAATACAAGACATGTTTACTTCCATTTTCCCCCACTATTTCTAGCGAGTACCTCATTATTTTTTATCTCAAGCTTAAAGAGGATACCATATGCTTGTCATATAAGTTCATCCTTCAAATGAATACATCCTAGTATTTTTAACAAGCTCTAGGAAGCAGTAACTCGGTCTCGCCATGGTGACAAGTCCTTCGCTGTTTTAGTTTTATGAGTCCGACAAAAGGGTAACTTGACATCTTTTTCATGTTTAGAGAGTTTGAAAAAGAGTGAAAAATAAAACTCGAGAGGTCACTTTTCATAGATAGTCTCTTGAATCCGAAAAGGTAGAAAACAATATTCAAGAGAACCTCTTAGCCACGTGTGACCAAGGTATTTCTTTCTCATAGTTAGTCTATCTCATTCCGAAAAAGGGTTAAACTTATACTGAGTAGACATATTTTCATTTATTGTTGCGAGTTCAAAAGGACAAGTGCTCAACAATATTTTCATATTTTTGGAGTCTAAAACGAGTTGAAAGAGAACTCCTCCTGGAGGAATGAGTGGTATAAAAGGATAGCAACTATTTTCGGTCATGATGGAACTGCTCAAAACATTTAAAGGTCAAGAGGCTAGCTAATAAAACCACTCATCATGTTCCTCTGGAAATGGTAAAAAAACCAAGTGAAAGTTTATGATCGACCAAATAGATGGTGACGATGGAATGAAAAAACCAAGGCTCACCTAGAAAAAACAGGCTGATAAAAATGGCAATCACGAGAGGTAAAGTGGGAATGGTTTAATTTTTACACAAGCTTAAAACATGGGAAACTATGCTTGAGTATAGTTGAATATGGTTTCATTTTTTCACAAGCTTGAAACATGGGAAAAAAATATGGTCCCTTTTTGTAGATAGTCTCTCGAATCCGAAAAGGTAGAAAACAATATTCAAGAGAACCTCTTAGCCACATGTGACGAAGGTATTACTTTTTCGTAGTTAGTTTATCTCTGTCTAAAAAATTTTAAACTTATACTAAGTAGACGTATTTTCATTTACTTTTACAAGTTCAAAAAGACAAGTGCTCAGCAATATTTTCATATTTTTGGAGTTTGAAAATAGATGAAAGAGGACACCTCTTGGAGGAATGAGTGGTATAAAAGGATAGAAACTTGTTCTGATCATAATGGAATTGCTCAAAACATGTAAATATCAAGAGGCTAGATAATAATACCACTCATCACAGATGTTCCTCATGCAAGGGTAAAATAACCAAGTGAGAGCATATGATCGGCCAAAGAGATGGTGATGATGGAACGAAAAAACCAAGGCTTATCTGGAAAAAACAAGCTGATAAAAATTGCAGTCACGAGGTAAAGTGGGAATGGTTTCATTTTTACACAAGCTTGAAACATGGGAAACTATGCTTGAGTATTCTTTATGATGGTTTCTTTTTTTCACAAGCTTGAAACATGGGAAAAAACTATTCTTGGATTTGGTTCCATTTTTACACAAGCTTGAAATGGAAACAAACTATGCTTGGGTTTGGTTTCATTTTTACACAATCTTGAAACAAAGATAAACTCTACTTGAGTTTGGTTTGCATGCCCCTAGCATAATGACTCAATTCGAGGTACATGCCCTCTATGATTCATTTCATTCACCTAAGTAGACTATTGGTTACTAACAGGTGAATGGAATGAAGGTTCACTTACGAGATCAAGTGAAAGAATTGACTAGGAATTTACATGATCTAATGAAAGACTCGAGTTGGAAGGGGATATGTTTCATTTTTAACGATATTGACACATGAAAAGAACCATGCTTATGACACCTTGTTTCATTTTTTAACGAGCTTGACACAAGTAAAGGAAATTTGCTCCAGGAACCTTGTTTCATTTTTTAAGGAGCTTGACACAAGTAAAGGAACTCTGCTTCGGGAACCTTGATTCATTTTTTAAGGAGATTGACACAAGAAAAGGAACTATGCTCCAACAACTTGTTTCATTTTTTAACTAGCTTGACACAAGTAAAGGAACTCTACTCTCACACTTTGTTTCTCTATTCAACAAGCTTGACACAAGAAAAGAACCATGCTCATAGGGACCTATTTCATTTTTTAACGAGGTTGAAATAATAAAAGAACTATCGTCATGGTACCTTGATTATGGCCTATAAGAGGTCGTATCTTCCAAGAGGTTCTCATCAGATGGGAGAACAATGATCTGGAAGGGATACATGTCAAGGGATCTAATGGAAAAATCTAGATCCAATGCCCCCAGTACATGATGCACTATATCATTGACTAGATCATCAGTAGATGTGGGCATGGAATAGGTGGCCACATAATTAATCTGTGGTGGGGGTGATACTGCTTGCACATAAGGACCATTTAGGTAAGATGGTTGATTTGGAGTCAAATTGGGACAAACAAACGAAAGCCGATCAATGGCCATGATTCTTCCTTCATGTAGGAAACATATCACATGAAAGAGAGAAGAGACAAGATCTCCCATGACATAAATATAGTCACAACCAAGGAGTAAATTAAAATGCAAAGGTCCTTGGACAAACATCACATTAAGATAGATGATTTTAACTCCCAAGTAATAGGAAACTTCGGAAGGATCCCAAAGGGTTGACTGGTTCCTCTGTTAAAAGATAACAAATTTTGCATAACGGACACAAGATGCAGAGAACCTAATACTTGCAAAGTAGTTCAGGATAGAATATTAACAGATGTGCCTTAATTTATGATTGTGCAAGCTACAGGTATATAATAAGCCTATACCATGATCTGAAAGGGCACATAATAAGGAACACGATATCCTTCCAGTTGACTCCAATCAAAGAAAGTGACTAAACTACTTGGAGAGGGTGCCATCGGAATGGGAGGACTTCCCCCTTATGTGACGGTAACAGGAGGAACCCCACCCCACCCCCCCCCCGCCCCCCCCGCCCCCCACCCCCCAATGCCATGGGAATAGGAGGATTTCCCTCCTATACCGTGGTAACAGGAGGATTTCCCCCTAATTCTTTGGAATTTGAAGAAACTAGAAGAACTTGAGGAGTATGAACTTCACTCTCTACATGATAGATACAATCAACTAAAAGAGGAATAGGGTCAACCATTTTTTCAAGCAATGGTTGGTTAGAAATAGACTCATGGGATTCACTTTCAAAGAGAGTGGGATTGACCAGAGATGAGTTCTGAGCAATCACTTGATCAACTAGTGGAGGATCAAGGGAAAGCTTCTGATAACCAATTGGAAGACAAGGTTGAGAAGTGGTAAGTTTATCCAACATGTTAGAGGCTTCATCCATATAAGAAAAAATGTGAATAGGATGATTCCCTTCACATAACCTATAGGGAAATTTGACTTTCCCCTTTTCCCATTGGATTTACTGAAGGTTTATCACCAGCATGATCTCGAGAGGCATGCTAACAAAGGTCGATGTGAACCTATGGACCACACTTCTAATATCTTAGGAATACTAGGACATTCTCCAAGAAGGTAGTCACCCTTACAAAGCTTGCAAGGAAATTTCACTTTACGGGGTTAACTGGAATATTTTCGAACATCAGTTGCATCTATAGAAATGGTCGCTTGGTTGGCCCTTTGCTTATTTTTCTTCTTATTAATCTTCATTTTCTTCTTCTTCTTATCCACCTGGTTACTGACTTGCAAGCATTCACCAGATGAAGAGGAAAAAGAGGAACAATACCGAATAGGCGAAGAAGGTAAAGAGTCAACTTTAGGCTCAACTAGAGGTTGATACTATTCAAGTGGAGGTGAGGTCAGTTGAGGAGTAGTTTGGACATTTAGAACCATAGGGGTTGAAAATAACCAAACTGGAAAACCAATGGTGAACCCAGGAAGTGACAAGTTTCCATATAGGGGGCACCAACATTTCCAAAAGAAGGAAAAGGACTAGGATTCCCATCAGAGGGTTTTCTTTGGTTGGTGAACTTGGGAACTGTTGCCATTAGTCTCAACCTAAGATCTACTAACGAGTATTTCCACAGGAAGGATGTTTTTCCGTGGTCAATTAATTGATTTTAAAACTTAACAAAAATAAATAAAAAAATGGGTAACTAGACATAAAGGTTTACCAAGCAACCATGAATTTCAATATACGCCTTGGAAAACCAAGGATTTAATGTATGGAATCCAATCTCCCTAAATGTTGTGTTTGGTATTTCATAGTATACAAGGTGGAAAACTCGGTTACTAATGGATGGATAGCAACCTATTGGGGACTCCCAAAATATAAATGTGTAACCATTTAATGAGAGAGTTCCCATATACTTACCATGTGTGGAGCGCCTCTGATATACCCAAAAGTACTAGAGAATGGTCCTATACACTTCCTTACATGGAACTAGATTTCACCCTCAAGATACAATGCTAGAAAATAATGACATCTCCTACATTTAACGACGTCAAAACACCTCTCTAGCCTAGACCTCTAAATGTTTTCGTTAATGAAAAATTATACTTAGGTTAATTGAGGTAAATTTTAAGTTGATCTTTAATTAAGTTTCGGTTTTAAGGCTCAAATATCGATGTCACCTGAACACTTATAATGCAACTAGTATGAAAAAAATGAATCTTTTCAATTCAATGAAAGCTATCTAGCATAGGGAAGAGGTTCAAGCATGTATACAATAACCAAGTATGTAGCAAAAAACTCTTCCTAACTAGATCTTTCACTATTCCAATGCACCTACCAAAAGTAAAATGATTTTTTTTTTTAATTTTCTTCTCAATGGACGAAAATGCACTTTTCAACTTTCAACACTATGCAATGTGATAAATTCTCAATGATAATCCAAAAAATAACTTTTCAATGCAATGTAATCTAATGCAATTCAAAAATTAATACTTGAGATGAAAGCTAAGAAAAATCAAATTTCATTTCTTTTATGGTTCTCCAAAGAACTAATAATGCTTTAATCAATAGCAAATCAATAATCCTTCCACATATACAAGTAGAAAACAGTAAATTCAATTGACCCAATAACTAAAGACTCAACCAAAATTCACTTTCACTATTTCAAACAATGGGATGGGATTTTGCAAACCAATAAGAAACCAAAAAAAATAATGGAAAATTCTATGCACTTCGAGCAACATAACACTTAGAGATCAAGACACACTAGACCTTTCTAATAAAAACCCTAAAAAAATCTCATTTTTTGTATCAGTGCTACTTTTATGGTCAAAATCCCCATCGATAAGGTGGATCGGCACCACTTTTATGGTCAAAACCTGTGCTAACAGGGTCTTCAGTGCGAGTATAATGATAAAAATCAGTGCCAACAATGCGACTATTTTGATAAAAAATGCGTTAAGAGAGAAAGACTTAGGAAAATGAGGAGAAATCCAAAGATAGATCTATACTTGACACTTTAAATAATGTACTACTCAGAATGCAAACCCAAAATGACCCTAAATCATAGATCACAAGGAGGTTAATCAAACTAATCAAAAAGACCAAACATAAAAAGGAGGTTTAAAGGGTTAT
Organism: Pinus tabuliformis; assembly: GCA_031772625.1. Classification (NCBI taxonomy): domain Eukaryota; kingdom Viridiplantae; phylum Streptophyta; class Pinopsida; order Pinales; family Pinaceae; genus Pinus; species Pinus tabuliformis. The sequence goes on from CM062818.1 coordinate 1,078,892,630, forward strand.
AAGCTCCCCAGTGGAGTCACCATTTTGTTGAGAAGGCAATCCTTTCTGTGGATAGAAACGATCCCTCTAGTCCTATGGGAGGATCTAGCAACAAACTAGACAAATATGTGCAAACTTTCCTAGCTTATACCAGAAAACACAAAGGAGGATAGATGGCCTACCTCACTTTGATGTTAAAATTTGTTGGTCTCATCCTTGATTCTCTCACTTCCAAGCTCAATCCCTTATTCACCATTAGGAATGGATACCTACAAGGAAAATCATGTGGATACAGCAAACACATACATAGAAAAAACCATTCCAATATAAACCATATAACAGATCAAGGAGTATTATACTAAATGAGCAACGATAGACACAATTAAGGAAAGTAAACACATAATGTATTATTTATATATGGTAAAGGGAAGCATTACAACAACTTAAGCCTTGATGTTGGAAGCCTCTTTTAGGTGAGTTTCCAAGTCCTAGCCTCAACCTTCAAGCACCGCTTTCTCCTTAGTAAAATGGGCAGCATTTCAGCATAGTTAGCACTAGGAAGGAAACCAAGAAATAGCCAACCAACAGCTAACCAAATTTAGATGGTAGGGGTTTGATTTATTTTGAAGGAGAAGGAGTTGAGGATCCATAAAAGGAGGGAGAGGTTCCACATTTCAAGGGGAAGATCCATGAAAGTAGGATCAAGAACCAAGAATGGGAGGTCTCACTCTAATCCTCATTCAATTGTAACCATCTCATCATTCTCGAGACTTATAGTAGGAGAATCTTCTCCTCCATTTTAGGAAAAACTGCCTGAAGATGGCTAGTGCAGATTTTCCTATCAAAAAGCGCACTGCAAGTGCTAGTCACTAGTTATACAAAAGGTTACTAATGCAGTTTTGTCTGCTAAAAGTAGCACTGGACTTGCAAAACAAGGTTTTGGATAAGTTATTCAGAATTTATTCAAGGCAAGTCTTCTTCCTCCTTTAGGGATGCTTCTGAACATGTTTCATGGTGAATACATTGTGTTTGATAGCTTTCGTCACTTTGTGACACTTGCGACATTAACAACACAAAGTGTGACACTTAGGATATGAGACTGGGAGTGCGACAAAATAGTGTATAACACCAGTAGACTGTGAGATTGGGTAAATATGGCAGGAGGGTGGTTACAAATTGGTATCAGAGCAGGTTCCATTCTCTTTGGGTGATATTTGATACCACGGAGTGGTATCATTTCTCCCAGGTTCAACACTTGGATTGGATGGGCAGAATGTGTTTGTCATAAATGCATGTTAGTTGCCCTTGTGATTTTTATGCATGCATTGTGATAGTCATTATTGCAATCTGTGTCATCATGAATGTTGTAGGGAAAAGTATCCGACTCGGATGACCCTATCCCACTCTAAGGGTGATAGTTCCTTAGCAACAACTGTAAAACAAACTACTTAAGGTTTACTTCTTTATGAAAGCAAAAGAGAATGGAGAAATGCACTAACCGTTGCCTTGCGCTTAATGTCGAATCCAAACTCTTCTCTTTGGCCGCTTGCTCCTAGCTCCCTGTTCTTTTGCTTGCCCAGCTACAATGAGATCCTGCAAAATAACAAAGAAGGAAACTACAAGAGGCATGCAATCATAACTGGTTCATGGATTAGTGTAAACCAAACATGCAATCATCACAATATATTATTGAAACAAGAGCACATAGAAGAACCTCAATAGCTTTTATTAATGAAGAAGTAAAGGTTCTGAGAGTATTACAACCATTGAAGGCTCCAACCCAGCAACACTTCCCAGCAGAAAGAATTTCTCCTCTTCACCTCTCTCAAACAATCACCCAATAGTTCTATAGTGAAACCAACAGCATATCATTACTTTGCACAAAATTCCAGCCTCCTGAGCTCATAGGAGAGAGCTCAATATATAGATGAATTGAGAAGGATGAGTCAGCTTGCAACTGATGTGTAGCTGCCTTGTGTCCTCTCTCTCTTCAGTTAATCTTTAATTGATCTTCAGTTCTTGAGTCCACTTGGAGAACCTTGCTTCCACTTGGAGAAACAGAGCCTCTGACTCATCACAAGGCGAAATACCTGATCCAAGTGTCATTTTTGGAAGATTCCAGAGCAATGACTCAGTGTGCCACTTGTCCCATCTCGCTCAGCGCAGGTGGCCTTTGTTCCACTTGCTTTGCAACGCAGGTACACCATGGAGCAACTGAGTTTCAGTGCAGAAACCTAGTGGAGCACCTGCTTTGATTTCAGGATTGCTTGTTTTTGAGTGTTTTCAGGTGGAGAACTGATCTGAGAGCTGTTGGTTTGCTGACCTTGTTCCTCTAGGGGTAGGAACATCATGTTTAGGGAACTTTGGATCCCTTGGATTATTGACAATTCATGCTTGTTGCTGTAAGGCACAAATTTGTCTATAACAGATGCCCCCTAAAGTATGAGGTCGTTTATCGGGTGAAATGCTTTATTGAGAGGATCCGAAGTTCATTCAATCTGCTGAGAAGTGTCCTGTAATAAGATACAATACGATACATTATTTTTCATACATTTTCATGATCTAGCTGAGGCGGGCATTCCCATGCTCAGCTTTATAAATACATTTTGGTACATAGAACAGACGATCGTCTGATTGTAGACTGATAATTCTCTGCTGAAATTATCATCCTTTGAGAAGGATGATCATCTGCTACAATGATGTACATATCAAATGTCTTTATATCCTGAATATATATCGCAGCCCGGATGGATGAAACTAGATCCGGGGTCTTCAATCTCTTCCGATCTTCACTCGATGTACAAGTCGATCCATGTGAGAATTTCTTGAAGTCGAACATGGAAAGACGTCGCTTGATTACCGGCCAATGATGTAAACTGTTAACAAGCGCGAGAGGAATCACCGATAAGGATGATGACCCTCAAGGTACAGCAGTACAATTCACATGGTGGGAATAAAGGACTTGGCGTCGACCACCATGCAAAATCCTCTGGTTGAAGGTCATTGATGTATACCTATTGCCGGAAGTGAGAAACTTGCCATTGAGGCATGCAAGCTTCAAAGTACTGAAGGGGTTGTTCCTAGATCAACTCCTTGGATAATGAGCTGATGTCGACAAGGAGCGATCCGTCAAAGGAGGGCCTTAATGAATCCCACATCAGTGACACGGAACGGAGCTAGTGATTGTGATGAGGTGAAAACAAACTGTGATGTATGATTCAGGGTGGCGGTCATGAAGTGGATGAAGGATAATGTATGGCAGTGGATGGGACACGGTTGACTCTTTGCAGAACCACATCTCTTGAACATATAACGACACTGATGTGAAGGATCGGTAGCATTACCCCAATTGTGGATGGTGTGGCGAGGACCATGGTTATGAGACCGGTGAATGAAACAACCCAACCCGATGTGATACGGAGGACAAAGTGTCATGTTCAAGAGTGACTTGCTACCATTAATGCTGTGAGGTTCTCCCAATTTTTCCCCAGTCATCGCTGACCAGTGCCTCTTTATTTTTGTCAAGCTTGAGGAGGATAACATATGCTTGTTCTATAACCTGCCCTTCGGGCAAGCCCATCGCTATGTTTTAATGAGCCTAGCGATAGGGAAACTCGTTCTCGTCTAAAGACAAGTTTGTCGCTATTTAATCATTTTAACGAGTCTAACGACAAGGAAAACTCGGTCCTTTTCATTTTTAGAGAGTCTGAAAAGGTACGGAAAGTTAACTCCAAAATTCCTTTTTCGTCTTCTAATCCCTTAAGTCCGAAAAAGTATAAAACAATACAGAAGGGATGAATTTTCGATTGCTTTAACGAGCCGAACAAAACAAGCGCTCGATCTTTTTGTGCAATAATCCCTCAGGTCCAAAAAGATTAAAATCTAGAGGAGGGATAGCTTTCCGGTCGCTTTAACGAGCTGGAAGGCCAAAACTCGGCAATCTTTTCATATTTTACGAGTCAGTGAAAAGAGCTTAAAGACGACTCGTCTTTCGAGGAACGAGTGATTAACAGGGCAGCAGCAGATTCCAGGTACAGGTTGGAATATTCCAATCACGGCAGTGTCACAAGGATGGCTTAGTGAGATCACTCTTCGCAGCTGTTCCTCAAAACGGGTAAACAAACATATGGAGATGAACGATTGGCCAAATGAACGGATGGAGGTGAGACTGCAAGAACACGACCAAGGGCTTTAATATGGCTATCAAAGGTTACATTTACCAAGGTTATTTACCGGTTCATTTTTTCTGGGTGAGCTTGAACTCTAGGGGAAGATTGCTCACAACTTATGTTTATTTTTTAACGAGCATGAACTATGTGCTAAAACTGCTCGGATCTTGCGTTTATTTTTTAACGAGCATGAACTGTGTGCTAAAACTGCTCGAACATACCAGTCATAATACAAGAAATGCCTCAGGTGAGGTAGTCATATTTAAGGAGCTATACCTCACTAGTTACTCCAATTTGGCAAGTTTTAACTTTTGCCCCACATCCTTTCTTTATGCAAGCTGGAAACGGCTAATCCTACGAGTTTAACGGGTTAGACCTACAGGTTTAAAGGGAGGACCTAAAAATTTAAAAAATAAATAGTCGTCCCATGCTTGCACTCCAAAAGGTTTGCATGCCCCCAGGTATAAAGTATAATTTCGAGGCGCTGCCTCTTACTTATTATCCGAAAAATGGTTTTGTTTACTGCCGCAAACTAAACTCTCTTTTCGGCGATGTCTATCATTAGGTTGCTAAGGATGGTGACTACTTGTTGCTGCAATTTCCTCTCTTTCTTTGAAGACTTCCCCTACTCTCTTTCAAAACATATTGTTTTAATGGGTGAGGCTTGACATTCAAAGATGGTGCCTTCTTGCTGCCACAAATAGATCGCCTCCATAGGAGAGCCTACTTTTTTAGACAAAGGGAGCGATTCTTCCGCTTCAACATAACTTTGACAAAAGAATTTTATCCTAGAACAACCCTCTCTTCCTTTTTCGGACGGGGTACGGCCTAGTCCATTCTTCTGCGGAAATTAACTTTATACCTAAGGTTTTCTCTGCCCAAGGCAGGCCAGGGTGCATGCCCCCTGGGTCCCAGTTCTTTTCTTCCCGAATTACTCGCATTCATCGGGAAGTAGAACCGGGGGTGGAGGCATTTCTTGAGTGAATAAGCCGTTTAGGGTCGGTATTTGACTATTTGCGATGCGAGATCCCGGAAATGAAAGTTGGTCTACGAGCTTGACCATCTTTCCTTTGTGTGGAAAACACATTACTCTAAAGAGTGAGGAGACTATAGCTCCCATGCAATATATATAGTCCCGTCCAAGGAGTAGGTTATAATCCAAGGGTCCTTGAACGACCATGACATTCATATGAACTGTCTTCTTCCTCAATGTAATGGGAACATTGGGGAGAATCCCTAACGGGCGACTGGTTCCTTTATCAAAACCTGATAGATTTCTCATCTCAGGTAAAAGCGCCGGGGAACCCAGTGCTTTCCAAGCAATAGAGGAAAGGATACTCACAGATGCCCCTTCATCAATGATGGTTCCAGCCATTACCATTCTATAGATTTGGACAATGATTCTGAATGGTATACTGGCTGGTAACCGGGGTCTGCCTAGTTGGTTCCAATCAAAGGATACAACCAGGTTGCTTGGTGGTGGGACCGAATACACGATCGGATACGACCCTGACGATGTTCCTTCCTGCGATAAAGGAATGGGCGCATTGCCCTGATGCTCATTAGAGTCTGTGTTGATGAAAAGAATATGGACGGTTTCATCCTTATCCTCTTCAGTGAGGGTGTCATTTGAAGATGGGTCTTCAATGACGGAGTCATTTGAGGATGAAACCTCTGAAGGAAGAACCGGGTCAACTGCCGTTTCGACCTTTAGACTTTCGTCTGGTCTGGATTCAGTTGGTTCATTCTCAATGACTGACACTTCAGCTGACCGCTTGAGCGGGCCAGCTGGATTTTCAACTATCGAGGGATTAGGCACGAGTTTTTGGTATCCAGGAGGAAGTCGTAACGGTGATACCGGACGATCTTCCAAAACTCTTTGCGCCTCATCTAAGAATGGACATCGGTGGATGGCGTGATCGCCTTCACACAACATACAGGGTGATCTTGGTCTCCCTTTTCGTCCTTCACTCTCGCTAGTTGACGGATTGCAATCAACATGACTACCAGAGGTTGATGCTACCGGATTGTGCAACCTGGGGGACCAGTCCCTTAGTATCCGGGGAATACAAGGACAATCACGATGGAAGTGGGTCCCTTTGCAAATGACACATGGCGATTTAGGCCCGGTCGGTGCAGTGTGTGGATTTTTGTCAGATGTCTTTTGCTTGCCCCCAGTCGCCTTCGCCATAGGCCCCTTCTGCTTCTTTTCTTTCTTCTTCTTTTCCTTCTTCTCCATGGGAGGCTGACTTTTGCCGGCTCTACCTTGTGAAGATGAAGGATCATAGGAAGAATTGTAAGAAGTGGAAGGCTGGTGGGTAGTTCTAGACTGGTCTGACTGTTGATTCGACTGCTCAGGATTAGTGGCAATTTGAACTACATTAGTTGAAAAGAGCCATACAGGTAGGCCAATTGTCAATCCTGGAAGTGACAATGTGGCCATATGAGGCGCACCAACATCTCCCCAAGAGGAGAAGGGATTTGGACTTCCACCAAGGTTACTTCCTTGGTTGGTGGGCTCCATACTTTTCAACTGAAAGATCAACGTGGGAATAAGAGGTGATTATGTTCCGTTTAAAATAAATTTTATTAACGACGCTTTTAGACACAAACTTGCTTTTTCATGTTTTAAGAGTCGAGAAAAAGCTAAAGATGACTCTAGTCTCCTTCGATGTATTAACGAGCCCGAAGTGACAAATGCTCGGATGGACTTTTTCAGTTATAGAGTTTGAAAAATGCCAAAAGAAACTTCTCTGGAGTTCTAGGCAGAGGGTGTGCCAAACTTTTCGCGAAACCACAGAATACGTTTTACGGTACGGGTGGTCGATCTTCGTGAATGCTGTGTTCACTGCATTGCGATCAGTAGGGCGGCCGACACGGCTTCCTATGGATAAAGGATAATTGCCTATAGGGGTCTCCCAATATATACGCGATGGTACGTGGGAGCACAAGTCCGTATTAGTGCCACCGACTCTCAGGAGGAATCACCCACCTTCGTAGAGATCGACAGTCACTATGTTTAACGACGCTGGAACACGTATCTACCTAGACCTCTATTTGTTTGCGTTATGTTACAAAGCGTTGTTATGTAAATTGGATTTATTTTAATGTTGATCTTGCTTAGCAGTTTGCCTTTAAGGATCACCACGAGATGTATGTAACAAATTCCTGAATGCAGTCTAAGATGAGAAGCAAACTTTTCAATCTTTCAACTTTGAAAACCTTAACTACTGAGGGAAAAGAAAGGCAAATCTTTTCACACAGATCATAGAGCACACACTAAATGCAAATTTTTCCTAAATCGTCAAGCAAACAGTCAAATGCAAAATGCACAATGCATGTATTTTCTTTTTCCCTTTCTTAATGTGGATGGGTTACAAAAAGAAAGTTGTTATATAACTTTGATTTCGATTTAAAGCGAAAATAAACAAGCTTGTCCAAAATCAAAAGACACCTTAAGATTCACTTGCTTAATCACTGGAAATGCATGAAATCAAACCATAATGACGAAAGTAAATGACTAATCAGCTATGGACAGCAAACAAGCTAACTCTTCAGACCAGCAAAATGCCTAACACAGGTTCAGATCTAAGAGGCCAAAAGCAAGACTAGTTTACTTTTCATTATGGGAAATTGTAAATGAGTAAGAAATACAAAAGAACAAGTACAATTTCGTTAGATAACAGAGGCGGAATGATGGCAAGTAATATTGGTTTCAGAACAGGTGCAAGACTGGTAACTGGCAGCCAAATCAATAGTGAAAACAGGCAAGAAAAAGGGAGGAAACCCCAAATGCACTAGGCAAATTTGGGCCAACGCAGGTGCTGCACAGCCAGTCTGGCTCTCAGCGTAGGTAGCCTGTGTACTACCTGCTTTGGAAAACGAAAGTTACGTTTTCACAGTTTCCGGGTCATAATTTTCTCAAAAATGCACAGTTTTTGCTCAAATCAGAAGCAATCAGTCAAGCACACTCAAAGGGATGATTAGGAAGGTGAAAAGCTATCACTAAGAGCTTACAAGGATCCTTGTAGATCAGCTCTTCAAATCATGAACTTGCTCAGAAATGAGCCAGAGTAGCTGCCCTCTACTTCGCTTTTGATATAGTCAAAAGCTTTTCGATTTGGTACTCTCTTGTTCAGGAAATGAATAGCAACACACTACAAACACAATCAAATGGATACGATCCCCAGCGGAGTCGCCAGTTTGTTGTAGGGAAAAGTATCCGACTCGGATGACCCTATCCCACTCTAAGGGTGATAGTTCCTTAGCAACAACTGTAAAACAAACTACTTAAGGTTTACTTCTTTATGAAAGCAAAAGAGAATGGAGAAATGCACTAACCGTTGCCTTGCGCTTAATGTCGAATCCAAACTCTTCTCTTTGGCCGCTTGCTCCTAGCTCCCTGTTCTTTTGCTTGCCCAGCTACAATGAGATCCTGCAAAATAACAAAGAAGGAAACTACAAGAGGCATGCAATCATAACTAGTTCATGGATTAGTGTAAACCAAACATGCAATCATCACAATATATTATTGAAACAAGAGCACATAGAAGAACCTCAATAGCTTTTATTAATGAAGAAGTAAAGGTTCTGAGAGTATTACAACCATTGAAGGCTCCAACCCAGCAACACTTCCCAGCAGAAAGAATTTCTCCTCTTCACCTCTCTCAAACAATCACCCAATAGTTCTATAGTGAAACCAACAGCATATCATTACTTTGCACAAAATTCCAGCCTCCTGAGCTCATAGGAGAGAGCTCAATATATAGATGAATTGAGAAAGGATGAGTCAGCTTGCAACTGATGTGTAGCTGCCTTGTGTCCTCTCTCTCTTCAGTTAATCTTTAGTTGATCTTCAGTTCTTGAGTCCACTTGGAGAACCTTGCTTCCACTTGGAGAAACAGAGCCTCTGACTCATCACAAGGCGAAATACCTGATCCAAGTGTCATTTTTGGAAGATTCCAGAGCAATGACTCAGTGTGCCACTTGTCCCATCTCGCTCAGCGCAGGTGGCCTTTGTTCCACTTGCTTTGCAACGCAGGTACACCATGGAGCAACTGAGTTTCAGCGCAGAAACCTAGTGGAGCACCTGCTTTGATTTCAGGATTGCTTGTTTTTGAGTGTTTTCAGGTGGAGAACTAATCTGAGAGCTGTTGGTTTGCTGACCTTGTTCCTCTAGGGGTAGGAACATCATGTTTAGGGAACTTTGGATCCCTTGGATTATTGACAATTCATGCTTGTTGCTGTAAGGCACAAATTTGTCTATAACAATGAAGCTAATATGTTGGTTGAGATAGAGCAAGAGAAGTAGATCATCAACGCAAGGTTGCAACATTGGACCTTAGGTTAAAAGCATATCGTCATACAGGTTTCTATGTTTCTCATGTAGGTATGTTGGTTAATGGTTGTTATAAGCTTTATGGTTATGCACATGTTTGTCATTCTATTGTTGTTGTGATTACATACATGATAGATGTTGGTTTTTCAATGTGGTCATATGCACATGCGTCAGATAGTCATGAATGATAGTAACTTGTTGTTATATGCATAGCAGTTATATGCATGGTGATTATGGTCATTGCAGCTAAGATATTGATGTTATTATGTATTGTGCTAATATGGATTGGCCTATGCAAATGGTTATTGTAATGATATTTAGGTATGAGTTGATATACTTGTGATGTTGTATCATACTAATATGGACTGGTTGTGTAGATGTGATACCCTTCCCTAAGATATATTGAGGTATGAGTTTGATTATGTCGTTTATTTTGTTTATCTAACCTGGTATGTTTACAAGTTGTTTGATTGTTCAGTTAAGTGCATGATATGAGCATGTGTCTATACAATTGCATGAAGGAATGATCTTGTTTTAAGATGGTTGCACTAACTCAATATGTGCTGAGACAATTGATATCCTTTTGAGTTCTAGTGGGTGTTAGTGGTAGTATTATGATTAATTATTGTGAGTTGATTATGACATGGTTGTTAGTGTTGGTAAAGGTTGATTTCAAATTAATAGATATGATGTCTTGATCTTTAGAACATGTGACTAACATGTGTGAACAGTTGTAGGAAAACATGCTTGGTATTCGTATGACAAGGTAACAATTGGCTTGTTAATATAACTAACAATTGGATGACATGATACTACATAATAAGATTCAATTGCAGAAAGGAGAAAAATTAAAAGAAAGGAATTGGGTGAGAATTCCTTTTGCTATGTTTGGAAATTGCAATTCCAAATGAATGGATGCTTTGCATGAATACAGGAAGGCTTCTTAACCTTGATTTTGTCTCACATTATGTGGATATGTGCTATATTCGTGAAAATGTATTTGACAGGTATATTAGCTAGTTTCTAGTTATAGCTAGATATGTCAAGGGAATTGGAGTCCCTTGAGAGATGGCATGAATGTGTTTAGTTACAAGGAAACATGCTTGGCAAAACAAGGTAAGGTAACCAGTATATTGTTATGTTTATTTATGCACTGACAGTTATGTGTTTATGGCAGAATGATGCAGGGCATTTCATGGCTAAAGAGACTTCCACGGAATCTTGGAGAAAACTTGGGTTGAGATTTCCTAGGAAGCATTGGGAACCATGGGGTTGAGTCATGTTGTTTGTTGCTAGTTTTGTGCTTTCGGTCTTTTGTTATTTTTTTTCTCTTGATTTGCAAAAAAAATATATATCTAGTGCATAGCCATGCCACTTTGTTTCTGGTGTCGTATTTTTATTGGTTTTTCATGGTTTTCTTCTTGTTCTCTTCTTGTTCTTTCCTTCTATGTTTTTAGGGTGTTGGGAATTAGTTTGGGAAGAGGAAATTTAATGGAGCTTGGGGAGAGATAAATGAAACCCAACAGCTAAGGTAAGACTTGGATGAAGTCGGTGCATATATAAGGGAAGTTGAAGGCAATAATATGACAGTTAGTTGGATCGGTTGGGTCCCTTGGGATAAATGGGCAGTGGTAGGACAATCATGAGAAAGGTAAAGTAAATGGATTTGAAGCATCTGATGCCTTGGCTATGTTGCAAATTGTTGTTTTCAAGGTTGTGCATGATGTGCATGTCTAAAGGGAATTTTGTTAACCTTGATCTTATGAATGTTGGTAATTATGTTGTGATCATGAATATGTTGATGTCTATATATGTATACATGTATGTATATTTGTCATTGTCTGATAGGGTAGTCAAGGATCATTATTGTTTTCTGTTAGTGTTTACATGTATATATATGTATGTATGGCATTGTCTGACAGGGTCATCATAGATCATGATTGTTTTATGCTAATGTTTATATGTATATATGTCGTTGGAGGAATGATTTACTTATGTAGCTGAATGTCATGAAGAGGTTCCCATTTTATGAGGAATCAAGTGGGAAGAGTATCCCTAACAAATCTATGAGGCTAGTGTCATGTGCATATGAATTTATATTATGTGCTTGTACTATGCTTATGTTTGTTTTATGGACAGACTATGATGAGGGATACATAAACTTAATGAAAGTAATGTGATCTACGACATGTTGGGATAAGCATGGATAGTGGGAAGACACTAGAAGCAAGGTTTCTTGGTAGAGATGATGTGGTGTCCAGATGTGCAGTACTATTGTTGTGTATATGTTGTACTTGTGGTGTTGCGTACATGTGGTACAGTGTGCATGTGGTATATGTGGTTCTATGTACAAATGGTGTTGTGTACATATGGTATATGCAGTGTTGTGTACAAATGGTGTTGTATACGTGTGGTATATGTGGTGATTTGTATAGATGGTCTTGTGTACATGTTGTATATGTTGTGTTGTGTACATGTGGTGTGGTGTACCCGTTGTACATACAGTGTTGTGTATATATGGTTTTGTGTACATGTTGTACATGTAGTGCTATGTACATGTTGTACATGTGTTGTGTGTATGTGGCACTGTGTACATTTTGTAAATGTGGTGTTGTGTGCACGTGATATTGTGTATATGATGCGCAGGTGGTGTTGTGTACATGTGGTGTTATGTACACATTGTGCAGGTGGTGTCTTGTACATGTGATGTTGTGGACATGTTGATAAGGTGATGTTGTGTACATGTGGTGGTGTGTACACTTTGTGCAGGTGGTGCCATGTACATGTGATGTTGTGTACACGTTGTGCAGTTGGTGCTATGTACAAGTGGTAATGTGTACATGTTGTACATGTGGTACTATTGTACATGTGGTATTGTGTGAATGATGTACATGTGTTGTGTACATGTGGTATTGTGTGCATGTTGTACATGTTGTGTTGTGTACATGTGGTATTGTCTGCATGTCACACATATTGTATTATGTACATGTCGTATTGTGTAGTCTTGGTATCATGACATGTGTATTCATTGTGTTGTACACTGGGTGTAGGTGTATGTATTGTGTTGTGTTGTAGACAAGGTGTAGGTGTAGGTGTTTTGTTGTACACTAGGTGTAGGTGTAGGTGTTGTGTTGTACACTAGGTGTAGGTGCAATTGTTGTGTTGTACACTGGGTGTGGGTGTATGTGTTGTGTTGTAGACTGCATGTAGGTGTATGTATTGTGTGGTGGTGTACACTCTGTGTGGGTGTATGCATGTGATGCACATTGTATGTATGAAAACGAGATTAAAGAGAATAGAAGGTACTAGGTGCTTACCATGTTTAGAAACTAATCTGGTGTGTGTACAGAAAGGACAAAAAACAAAGTCAGAAGCAAAGAATTATTTGAAGGATAAGTATCAATATTTTATTTCCATATTAATTATGCATGTGATATGTGACTCTAATTTATGATGGCTATATGTAATATATGATTATGATTTATGATGATTGAGTTTTGAGTTAACTGGATGTGATATGTTTATTCATGATTATTTCATCAAAGAGTTAGTTTGACTTGTTGTGACAAGAAGTAAACAAAGTTGCAGGTGTACCTTATTGAAGAGCTACCAATGAGGTATGATGTGAATTTATTTCAATTTCTTTTAATGTAATGGAAACTATGTGCTTGGTACGGGAAAACATCGAAATTCTTGGTTTGGGTGGTTGGATTGACTGCAAAAGAATAGTAGCAACAACAAAAAGGAATTGGAGCAGGAAGCAATGTGTTGATAAAGCATTCAGGAGCAGGGCCATTGTGGGACACTGGTAACCAATGGTGTCTATTGATTTCCAAGAGCATGCCATGACTGGTATGATGGTTTTTAGGTAGGGATATGCCTTGGTTTTTTGACTTTCTGGAGCAAGGAAACCTTTCTAAGGGAGGGGTCACCCAAGGGACTGTGTAGCAGAGAAAAGGAATTCCTACAGAACTTGGAAGGTGTGTAACTTCATGGAATGGGATGACCAAATTTCCCAAGGGACTATATAGCAGAGAAGGGAAATTCAGGGAATTAGTTTGTTTTGGTCATTAGCATTTCCATATGGAATCATAAGCACATCTGGAGTGTGCCTTGGAAAAATGAGTCGATCACTGTCCACTGATGGAACAAGTAGTACAAGGATCATAGCACTAGACATTTCATGGAGGTTTGACTTTGGTAGTGGATTTTGGACTCCCTAGGAAGGAGGTGAATCCTGGTACTACTTTTGAGGGTGGAGGTGTGAGCCTCTGGATTCCCTTGTTGCTAATACAAACACCATATCATTTTGTTTTTCGGTTATAGTAAATGTGCATATATTTATATGTGTATATTATTGTAAATACTATATCGAGTTGTGTTATAAAGGTCCATAGATAGTATGGTTATTTTTTGGTTGAAGCAAATGTACATGTGTATATATGGTTATTATTGTAAATATCATATGAAACTGTGTTATAAAGCTCCAGTAAACAATATGATTATTATGTTTTCAGTAGGATTCCATTGTAAATACTACAATGAGATGTGTTATAAAGCTCCATGGACAGTATGTTTGTTTTCAACATTTTGTTGGTGATAGGTGTCATAGAACATCGAGGATTACGTTCCCCCAAGGGGGAGGCTTTTGTAATAAGCCTTGGTTGAATTTCCTTGTAAAAAATAATATAATACCAAGGTCATGGAACACATATTCAAAGCTGAATGGTGGGTAAAACATCCTACTGGGTGTCACTATCGGTTTTTTAAGGCTAAAAAATTGGTAAAGGCATTGGCAAAGGAAAAGTGGAAATAAATGGCATTTATTTATGAAATAATGGAAAATAGGAGAAAAGGGAGATGAAAGGTCACAAATTTTCATGAGAGGGAAATTGAAGGAAAAATGAAGAAAATGGAGGCCTCAATGATAAAAAGGCTTCTGAGGATCAATTCATGGCTTTTGTCAGTGTTACCTTTTGTGACTTCAGTTTTGGAGCTCTCTTATATTCTCTCATTCTCTCACACTTAGAGCATTCTTGGAGCATTCTAGTCTCACTTGGATTTGGAGGAAGAAGGAAGAAGCAAAGTAGGAGAACGCAAGGGAATAGTGATATCAATAGCTACAATGGGACTTCTTTGCATGTATTGAGTTACATGTATGATTTCCTTGGTATTTTTGGCATGAATGGTACATGGATGTGCTTTCTTGGTTATGAGATGTCATTTTCATGGAGGATTTCCTAATTTAAAGTGGTTTGAGCCTTGCCATTTCCTAGATAGCCCTGGTGTTATGGTTTTTCCCATTTGTTTTCTAATTGGTACTCATGTTCCTTATGGTTGTGGTTTAAGTTACTAGTTCTTGGAGCCTTGGTTGGACAAACGCTCTGAAATCCCTTAAACAACTTGGGTTGAGTTAATAGTCTTGGAAGCCTTGGTTAGACAAACACTCTATAGTCCCTGGTGGGTTGAGTTACTAGTCTTGGAGCCTTTTTTAGATAAATGTTATGGAGCCTTGCGGCAATTGTGGGTTGAGTTATTAGTCCTGGAGCTAGGTTAGAACAAACACTTTTGATCCCTAGACAACTTAGGTAGAGACCAATTCGATGATAGTTACTGATGTCCGACCATGAAATGGAATCACTGGTTGAGGGTTGAGATGGTTCGGCCTCTAGAAGCCCTGGTTTGGTTTTTCTTGGTTTATTCCATGAGATCCCACATTGATGCTTGGAATATGGCATGGGGGTGATTGGTGTTGGCATTATGGCTAATGTGCTATCTTTGATGGCAACCTACATGATAGATACATTAACATGATGGTTATGCAGAGGCTATAGGTGATAAGAACAAAGGAATATCAATTCAGAGACATATGGATGTAAAATCTAAAGTGTGAGAAAGTATACATGGGTCTTGTGAAGCAAGATCGTGTACATGCACATGTATGGTGAAGATAAGTCACATACAAAATCTGCACCATGGTATTATGAATACCAGGGGTCTTTACCATGGTATTGGCCCACAGTAATGAGTGCGAAAAAAGTTATTTGAGCCCATCAAATAATACCAATGGAGTTACTAAGGGATTGGCCTAGGGTATTGGCTAAGGCTAAAGCTACATAATGAGATGGAGATCCAAGTGTTAAGTGTGCAAGTTATGGGTTATTAATGTATAATCTGGTCTGAAACAGGTGTGAACCAAGGAGCATGGAAGAGGCTCAGATCTGGTAGATATGAAAGAATAGTAATGAATAAGTTTGCTTGATATGTTTGTAATTATAGGTAACAATGATAGAGCTGTGA
Organism: Pinus tabuliformis; assembly: GCA_031772625.1. Classification (NCBI taxonomy): domain Eukaryota; kingdom Viridiplantae; phylum Streptophyta; class Pinopsida; order Pinales; family Pinaceae; genus Pinus; species Pinus tabuliformis. The sequence continues at coordinate 1,078,908,416 of CM062818.1, forward strand.
TGATAATAATTCTATGATGTGGATATGTGATGGTGAAGTATGTGTAGTATGTGTTGTAGTTGCAGAGAAGGTTTAACCCATTGATTTCATATCTGTACATTGGTTTACCTCTGAGAGATCGTGTACATATGCGGATCATCTTCTAAGTAGTCGTGTATATACTATGAAAAAGTTCAGAATCTGTACGCAGGTGTTGAGAATGGGAACTACGTACATACACAAATAACCTATGTAAAAGTCACGTATACATGTTAGGGTTTTACATTACGGTTTATTGATGATCTTTTATCAGTTTTGTTATGTTTTTAGTTGTCTGTCGATGATGTATCTCTCATAATAATTTGTGTTTGACAGTACTTGTTAGGATGATTTGGTTATGGAATGGAATGTTGATTAGTGATGATGCTACTATGTGGTGATCTGTATTTGGTTCAGTGATATTTGATTGATTCACTATATGGTTCAGTGGTTGTTTCAATATTACAATGATTCAAGTTCAAGTATCAGTATTTTGAGATATGTACACAGGTCTTCTTCAGGAGAAGCACGTACATATGTTGGTGTGATTCAGAACAATAGCATATACATTCTGACATATGTTTGATTAGGGTTTGTAGTGACAACATTTAGTTTCTATGATGATGAACAATATATGGATTGGTATATTGATGAGTGGTTTTGTATTGATATGATCTGTTGATCTGTTGCATTGGTTGATTAAGATTCAGTGATTGTTTTGTTGACATTGTAGTGTTTTAGTTGGTACTATGATTGGATGATTTAATTCAGTGATTGGTTTCATAATTGTTATTTAATATTGGGATTAATGATGAAAGTGGGCCAGTTTGAAAATATGATGAAATGTGGCCTACAAGTTTGATGTTTTGAGTCAGGTGGATCCAGTATGAAATATTATGAAACCTGGCCCACAAGAGGTGTTGAGGGATGGATCCTTCAGTAAGGAATTCAAAGCTTCCTTCCGGTACTATCTGTAGAATTTGTGTAGGGGGTAGGATCTCCCTTCCTGTAGGAGATGGTAAATGAGATCAGGGGGTTGGATCTCCCTTCCACTGGGTGTTGGAGACTGACAGATGGTTGTAGCCTTCTTCAGGTGCATGCCTGAGTATTTGTATGAGTCTGCGCCAATACAAGATTGTAATAATTTTTTCTTTATAATAAAAGGAAGGAAGAGACGATGACAGTGGTGGTTTTCTCCCACATTGGGTTTCCACCTAAAATCTTGGCGTTCATGGCTGTTGATATTTTTCTTCTGTGTTGATGATCTATCTTCTTCTTACTACTTATGGTTACTGTATAAATTTCTTGTAGTTTCTATTAAAAATATGAAAAAAAGTTCAAATTCCACTTTTCACATCTTACCTAATAGATATAATTATTGCATTTAATTCCTCTTTTTCGAGAGGACCAAAATCGACCTAAAGATAACTTAAATCGGATAAGGGAAAGTGTATTTATGAATAAAAAACCACATGTGCATATTTGATAAGGTTGGCCCTAAAGCAAAGTGGACCCTCATGGAAGGCTATAAATACAAGTGACCTCTACCTCATTTGGACACAATCATTACACACTCTTCTATCTTGGTTTTGGCTCGCACAATTCTGAGGCTCATCCGTGGTGGAATAGGTTCGCTCTGAGGTAAAATTCTAGTGTCTGAATCTCACATCTCATATCTAGGGTTTTGCGCCACAGTTATAGGCGCAACACAAAAGGATCTCAACCACAGTCATCCAACAGAAGCTCATTCATGCGACTGGAGCCTTTCAGTCACACAGAAAAATCACTGGGCATGCGACCGAGAGTTACAGTTTTCACACACATAGTTGCTCGCTCTCAATAGATCATATCTAACCTCAGTTGCTCGCTCACCAGGCTTAAGGGTGAGATTGGGATATTAAATTCACTCGAATGACTCCTCCTCCATGTGACTGGGAACTAAAAGATGAAATATCAGTTGTATGAATATTTCTCTCAGTGATTGTAGGGTTTAGTAGTTGACTGCAGTCAGTGATAGTTCACTATATACTTCAAAACCAATATTTTTAGTATAAGCTTTATTGGATTTATTTCATGAATCTTGTAGTATTTTTTGTTGTATAGTTGCATAGATGTAGATATGGATCATTGTAATATATTTTTCTGAATCATTTGATGATAATATAATAAGAAGAACAATTTGAAAGGGTTTTCCCCATAGTGGGTTTTTCCGTGGTCTCTAACCAATGTTGATGTCTCTGTGTGTGAATGATTTTCTTCTATTGTTCCTTTATGTTTTGTTGCATTGATGACGATGTTATTGTTCTTTCTACATAATTGCATATGATGTTAAATAATGATGTAAACCTGAATAATGTTATGAGGATATGGGGTGAATGGAATGTGTTAATGAATGTAATTATCAAAGCAAAGAACAACATAGCCATAAGAAAAATTAACAGATTCAAACTGCTTATGTAAATTGCTAAAACAAAAGACTTGAATCTACTCTACTCATCAGAAGAAATAATTAATCGATTGAGAAATCATGGAGCATACAAGAGAAATAATTCAATCAAAACATTACACAATGATTTCCTGGGAAACACCACAACTAAAAACCCCTACTATCTATGCATTAGTCAGAAAATATGAGAAGATTACAATGCTTTGCTCAAGCTCGAGCAACCTCTACACTATCTCTATCTGTCTCACAACTTCCTAAACAGGCCTTGGTCAATACTTAACCAGTTGTATGCTTTCCCAAGTCCTTGTTTCCTTGCAATGTTTCCATGGGAATTAGCCCCTATTAATTAGGTAAATTCCTCAATTGGAATTTCACAATCCATCATAGGCCTTCCTCTGATTGCACGCACCACCTGTATAATTTGGATGATTACACAACTTATAGTACACTGTCGTTGAACTCCAATCTCAATTGAGTAACTCTCAAATCATACATGCATGAGTTATTTATGGCTGAATTATCAGTTAGTTGGTTGAACACAGGAAGCAGCACCCCACTGTTAGACCTCCTACTAGTTCCTCCATCAGTTGGAACTAGTTTAAATGACTTTAACTTAGTTAAAATTAATTAATTAATTACAACTCAAAATAAACTCAACCATGGCTCCTATAAAGGTGGAGACCCTCTACATGACTCAAGTTAGACCCTCAACTTGAATTAACTGAGCCAACTAAGTCAAATTAACTTATTTAACTTGTACAACTTGTCTTGTGATGTGGAATTACAATTTTCCTCCTAATTTAATTAAAGAGAAAATTAAATCAAGATTTTCTTGTTGCATTTTCAACACTCCCACTCAACAAGAAAGGGATTATCATATATCCCAATCATGTATATGTGGAACTCAAATTTTCCTCTTAACAGTGCCTTATTCAATATGATTACATCATGTTCCTCTATAGGAATCTACTCTAGCAACATGATTCTCCTTTGCACACAATGTCACAAATGGTGATACCGGACGTCGATATGCTTGGACTGATCATGAAAAACTAGATTGTCAAAGAGTTTGATACAACTCTAATTGTCACTATAAATCATTGTAGGATCCATCTGTTGACCAAATAACCCAACAAGGATCTTCCTCATCTAGATAGCCTCACAGGATACTTGACTAGCAACCATGTACTCTACTTCTATTGAACTGGGTGCAACCAATCTCTGCTTCCTGTTGTACCAAGAAATTGTTGTTGACCCAATACTGAATATTCCCCCAGATGTGCTCTTCCTGCCTGATGGAATCCCTATCCAATCTACATCTATGAATCCTTGAAGCTTCACTCCCTTTGTCCATATGTACCAAAGACCAAACTAAGTGGTGCCTCTAAAGTATCTAACTGCATGTTTAGCTTCCTCCCAATATATTTTGGTTGGCTTAACCATTGCTTGACTAAGTTGGTTAACTGTAAAACACATTTCGGGTCATGTGTTCACCAAATACATAAGTGAACCCATAAGCTTCCTATAAATGGTAGCCTATATCATTTCACCTGAAGTAGCATCCGCCTTCCTCTAATTCCCTGCTAGAGGAGTCTCCATCGGTTTGCTTCTCTCCATGTGGAACTTCTTTAGTATCATGTTGGCATACTTTCCCTGAGAGAGAAACATTTAACCATCTCCTTGCCATACTCCATACTAAGAAAATATTGCATGAGCCCAAGGTCCTTCATCTTGAATTCTCTTAGAAGATCCTCTTTGCAAGAGTTGACTAGCTTCTCATCACCTGTTAGATTTAAATCGTCGACATATAATACTATAATCAATAATTTACCTTCAACCACAATATGGTAAAGGTTTTCATCTCCTTCATTTTTGGTGAAGCCCAACCTGGTGAAATAGTTGTCAATAATGGTGTACTAGGCACAGGGTGCTTGCTTTAATCCATATAGTGCTCGATTGAGTCTGCACACATGTGACTCTCTGTTGAAGGTCTTAAATGCTTCTGGCTACTCGATTGAGTCTACACCTCTTTCTCAATCACTATATTGAGGAAGGTTGTCTTCACATCCATCTGATGTATCTTTCATCCCATCTGCACTGAAAATGCTAAAATAGATATGATTGAGAAGTACCTTACTACTAGAGCAAAGGTCTCCTCGTAATCAATTCCCTCCACCAGAGAGAACCCCTTTTGCCATAAATTTGGCCTTGTGTTTCTCGAACCTACCAATGATTTGTCCTTTGGCCTTCGGACAACTTCCCAAGCATTGTTCCTGATAATGAAGTCATACTCCTCTACCATGGCATCAACCCACACTAGTTTTTGCACTACTTCCTCAAATGAGGATGGTTCAGCCTCTACACTCTTGCTTATTAGAGCCATGTAGCTAGTGTACCAATTTGATGACCTCCTCTACCTACGTTGTGATGTGGGTGCTCCCACATTCTCTCTAGAATCATGCATCAATATGTCAACTTCTATGGTGCACTTCCTTCCATCTCTGGATGTCTCTGCATGAGTGGATGCTTCCACTCTCTACTCCTCTGCATGTGGTTGCTCCACATCATCTTGAGGTTCTTCCTTTGGAGCCACAAGCTCCTAATCTTCATGTAACTAAAGCTCTCTCTCAAGGGAACAACTCATGGCCTTCTCTTCATTGAACTTCACATCTCTATGAACAACTATCATCATGTGAGATGACAGGTACACCCGATAGTTGTGAGGTGCATCAATGTACCCGATATGCTTAACTCAACTGTCGGCTCTAGATTTTTCCTTCCATCCTGTTAGAAATACTGAGAGGGGGGGCGTGAATCAATATTCCTTATAAATTAACACTTTTAAATCTTTTCAGAGCATTAGTTAATCTTCAATTATTATTAAAGTTTATGCAATACAAATAGTAAATAATAAAACACAATAGGCACAAGAATTTTTAGGTGGAAAACCCCCTCTAGGTTAAAAACCACCGAACTATTTTCTAATAAATTCCTTTAATCTTCAGCCCCAATTGAAATGAAATTTACAACTTCCTAGAATTCTAGAAAAGCATTCTTCTCCAGATCCCAATAGAAGGACACCCCAATGCCTGGGTTTCTTTAGTAGTCAACTGAATTCATGCCCCAACATCCTAGACTAAACTACCACCCTGAAGTGTTCATAGGCTCCAACCTGTAGGTGACTTCATGCACTAGACTAGCACCTCCCTATCACACTATAATGATTAGAAGTAAGACAAGAGTGTGGACTCCCATACCAGGGACAATAATCCACAATATAATATGATTTCCAATGATTTTCTTGTACTTGACCGAACACCCAATCACACTATGACCTGCAACCCAACCATGAAATCATCCCAATAATGACTCCTATATCTCCCAACAATGCCTCTTCAAATCTAGGTAGATTGACTCTTTTACAAAATGACTCTTTCAATGATGACTCTTTTACAAATTTACAATGATGACTCTTTTACAACACTGGATTTTTTATAAGACCTGACACTTGACTCGACATTGCTTCTTGCATCACTTGCAGCCACTAAGGTACTATTGTTCTTGCTTCAAGTAATGGTACTTTGGCGTTGCATGTCCTTCTAGTATGTGTCTGAGTTGTTCTAAAATGTCATCCTTCCTACACATGCATTAAGAAGAAAGACCGAAACAAATACAAAATGTTATGTCCAATCTCCCACGATGACATGATTTTATACTATTTCAGTAAAGCGAACTCGTACGAAGTGCCACATGTCACTATTTCAACCTTCAGCCCTGAAAACAATATTCAATAAACTACGATCCGTAATATTTCTGTTACTATTTACAAAATTTGAATCCAATTCTCAGAGAGAAAGTTATGACGATTTTCCCGAGGTCACTTGTTTGACATGGAATTCAGGAACCTACAAAAACTATAACTTCCTCAGATCATATCTCCGAAAATATAGTGAACCAAGTTTTTAAATTTGGCCACGAGGGTCATTAGTATTTCATCTCAAATGGGTTTTAGTTTCAGCTTCTGAATCTTCATACAAAAAAACTTATAGTGACAATTCCACGAAGACTTGTTTGAAACAGCGAAATCCTAGAATCTAAGGCTCTAAACTTGCTTCAAAACATACCTTCAAACTTGATCATAATTTGGTGCCCTAACTAGACCTCAATGAAACCTTAAATTCCCTATAGCAGATCATGTGTTAGAAGCTCATGAGGGCTTAAAAATTGCATAGGTCTTCTCACTGTATAGTTCGTTGAAAAGTGCTAACTAGAGGAGGATATGAGGGTCACAATTTATAAAAATGTCTTGAGTTCATAGGGTCCTCAACAAGTGAGCATTGGAGGGATTTTAGGAGCATAAAACATTATTAATTATTTACTATTCAATGGCCACAACCAATGATGAGTGCCATGCCACAACCCCATGGGGTTTTAGCCCACTAACTGGGGTTACTAACTTCAAACATGAATAACTCTCAAACCATGAAGAACTACGTGGTGTTCCATATATCAATGGAAACATCTCGACAAGTAGAATCCATATAGAAGATCCTTGACTCAGAATAGGATGAGTTGTTAAGTCAAAATTACCATGCAAGATCAGGGTAGCCCCTGGTGCTGCTTGGGTTGACATCAATGACAACCATTGATAAACACATCCTTGGTAACATGATAGTAAACTAATGAACCAAATATTCTGAAGTTTTCCGCATCTGGTTTCTTAACTAAAAAATCTTCTTCTTGTGTACTCATCCTAAGAATCTGATGAGGACTCTTGTTCTGCACATATACAGTCGTGTTGCATGCTTTGGCCCACAAGTGTAATGGTAGGCCCTGATCATGTAACATCACCCATGCATATCCCACATTACTTATGTTATTCCTCTCAGCCACCCCATTTTTTTGTGGGTTATGGAGTGTTATTAACTCCCCTCGAATTCCTTTTGATGCACATAAATTCTTGAACTCATTCAACACATATTCTCCACCGTTATTACTCCTGAGAGCCTTCACTTTCCTGCCAGTTTCTTTATCAACAAGTGCTTTAAATTCATCAAATTTTCAGAATTTCTGGTCTTTCTTCTACATAAAGAATATCCAACAATTACATGAGAAATCATCTACAAATATCACATAATACTTGTGCTTGGTCGTGGAGGCTATCGAGAACAGTTCGCACACATAAGAGTGAACTCTTTCAAGGATCACTTGCACTCGACTATCCTTAACATGAAATGTGGCTTTGTATTACTTCCCCAATGTACACCCTTTACATGTATCTCGTTGCTCTAGTTCGCCCTTGGGAAGTCCTGTAGAAATCTTGTTTCATGATCTTCAAGTCTCCATGGTGCAAATGGCCAAATATTCTATGCCATAATTCACTGATGTCTCGACTTTGGACTTTCTCTTCTTTCATGCTCAAAGTAGCACAATCTTCTACATCCAATTTGTAGAGGTTCTTCACCCGAACCCTGATTTGCTTCACTTGTCCTGTGGCTATGTGATGAAGGAAAGACTTTCCTTTTCTAAATATCACATTTTAGCCACGGTCTTCCAACATAGCAATTGAAACTGAATTATTCTTCAGACCCGGAACATACATGACATATTTTAATGTGAAAGGAGAACCAAACTCCCTTTAAAAAGTAATTGTATTAATACCATTTGCACTATACCTTCCATCATCTCCCATCTCAATGTGCATCTGGAGTTCCTTCTCCTCCATGTCACTAAAAACATCTTTGTTTCCTGTCACATGGAATGAGACTCCACTATCCAGATACCACACACTACCCATAATCGATGTCACCATGCATGCAATGAGGGTGAAATCCAACTCAAATTGTGAAGCTAGAGCTTCTATTGCTACTCCTCCTGAGGAATTTTGGTCATCCTTCTTGTGCGAACACTTCGTTTCCTAGTGTCCTGGCTCATGACATTGAAAAAATTTAATCTTCGACAAGTCATTCTTCTTTCTGCCCTGACTGGAATATCCTTTGGATTGGAATTACTTTCCTTTCCCTTTCTTTTCCATTGCATCCAAGGGACAATTCTCCTCGTCATAATGCTTGGATGATGTTCCATCTCTAGTGTTTCGCCTTATCTCTTCTTGCACCAAGTTAGACCACAAACGCTCCCACTTTGGTAGATTCTCCCTCCCATTTACTAAATCTTGGTATTTATGCCACCTATTGGGAAGTCCTAGAGATGTTAGGCTAACTAGATCATCTTTGAAAATTGTAATACCAACGCTCCCAAACTCATCTCGACATTGGGTGAACCTGCTCAAGTATAGTGGTATTGTGTCGCCCTTCTCTATCTTGATCTTCCGAAGCTTGTCCTTCAGTGCCAGTTTCTTGTGGTCACTATTGTTCTGAAACAAGTCTATTAAGGCTTGCCACATTGCATATGGTGTATCCTTCTTGTGGTGATTCAAGACAATATGATCTCAAAATCCTTCTAGCATTATCCTCCTCGCCTTTGCCACACATTTCTTCCACTCTGCCAGATCTTGAGCATCAGTAGTCAGAGGCTTCAGAATATCATTGTCTATGAATTCCTTTAGCCTGTTGTCTTCCAACACTGCCTCCATCATGTCCTTCCAATAAATATAATTCAAACTACCCTCAAGGGCATATTCAAGTCTAAATCCATAGAATGACATCCTGCTGGCTCTGACGAATGATGCTGCAAATTCAATTTCACCTGCAAAGAAAAACTCATTCTTCTCTTCTAGTGTGATTTCAACTCTGATACTATGTAAAAATTTCTTGTAGATTCAAACTTCTTATGTAATTTGCTAAGACAAAAGACTTGAATCTACTCTATTCATAAGTGGAAACAATTAATCGATCAAGAAATCATGAAGCACACAAGAGAAAGAATTCAATCAACATATTACACAATGATTTCCTCGGGAAAGCCACAACTAAAAACCCCTGTTATCTGTATATTGCATTAGTCGAAAAATATGAGAAGATTACAATGCTTTTCTCAAGCTTGAGCAAACTCTACACTATCTCTATCTATCACACAACTTCCTAGACAAGCCTTGGCCAATACTTAACCAATTTTACACTTTCCCAAGTCCTTATTTCGTTGTGTTGTTTCCTTGGGAATTAACCCTTATTAATTCGGTAAATTTCTCAATTGGAATTGTGCAATCCATCATAGGCCTTCCTCTGACTGCATGCACCACCTATAAAATTTGGATGACTATACAACTAATAGTACACTTCCCTTGAACTCCAATCTCAACTAGGTAACTCTCAAATCACACATGCATGAGTTATTTATGGTTGAATTATCAGTTAACTAGATGAAGACATGAAGCAGCACCCCTCTATTAGACCTCCTACTAGTTTTTCTATTAGTTGGAACTAGTTTAACTGATTTTAACTTAGTTAAACTAAATTAATTAATTACAACTCAAAATAAACTCAACCATGGCTCCTATAAAGTAGGAGAGACTCTACATGACTCAAGTTAGACCCTCAAATTGAATAAACTAAGCTAACTATGAAAAATTAACTTAGTTAACTCTTACAAGTTCTCTTGTGATGTGGAATTACAATTTTTCTCCTAATTTAATTAAAGGGAAAATGAAATCAGGATTTTCTTGTTTCATTTTCAACAGTTATTGCTTAATTAATGAATAATGAAGTAATGATACACTAGTTAAGGATGGACAGTTAATGAAATCAATGATAAATTAGTTATCTGGGTATATGTTGTTTGTATTCATGAGAGTCGCATACATACGCTGGTTACCTAAATAACATTAGCGTATGGAAATAAAAATAAGCAAATAAAAGTTGAAGTGAGTTTAAAATACTAATTCACCTACACCGCCCCCCCCCCCCCCCCCACACCCCTCTCGGTATTTTTCCCAACAATTGGCTGAAAGAGAGATTTGGTTTAGTCCAAACTATGGTCGAGTGGTATGTGGAAGTCCCTGACTTGGTTGGCATTTTCATATATTAATAGGAGGTATTTTATATTTTGATATATGAACGTATGTATTGATTATGATGGTGATATTATGGTTATGTTGCCATGGTTTATATGCTGGTTATTTGTTGGTTATGTGATGTATATTGTCTATGACCCTTGACATGTTTAATGAATATATGAATGCTTGATGAATGCATGGGCTAAAAAACATTATTACAACTATTATGAGAGGGTATTAGACCTTCTTGGTGAATCTCATATAAGTTTTAGACCCATATGTTACTATATGAATTCATGACCTGTAGATTACATGTTTGCCATAAGTTTGACAAAATGACTGTCATGATTAGGCTTGGTTAGGTCAATTTCTTGATTAAGTTTTGTGTTAGAGGCTTTTTCCTTGTATCATTTATTGTTTTCGAAAGTATCATCAACTTATGGGTAGTTATCTAGAGTCTAGCCCTTAAAAGGTGGCACAAATCTCGTGGTTGTGGGCTCAAAACTAAGAAATTAGGACTACAGTCACTATCTTGTAGGATTATGCATGCAATTGGAGGCCTACAGTTGCATGGATGTAGGCTTATGCATGTGACTAGAAGCCTAGATTAGTAAAAAACTAGTCTAACTGAGGGTTTGGGCACCTAGAGTGGTTTTCTATCTCTTGGGGGTCTTATAGCTCCTGAGGAAGGTCAATAAGTTTCTAGTTGTCGGCCCAACTTTCGTAATTATATCTAGGAGGTTAGTCATATCATAGTAACTCTTTGTCACATGTTTACCCTAGTAGACCGGTGAACTTGGGTAAATGTGGGAGGAGGGTGGTTACACTAAGCAAGATAAAATTCTTTCACTACCATGAATACGGTCACTATGCTACAAAGCGTCTGCACAGGAAATCTACCAAGGAACCTATAGTAGGAGTAGGAGGAGATGCCTTGGAATCTCAATTAAAGCTAGATTTCATCCTCCTTTCTTGCTTGACAAGCACAATAAGAGGGAGTGATTGGTACCTAGATTCTAGTGCCTGTTACCATATGACGAGAAACATGAACTTTTTTAGTACCCTTAATGAGAACGACCTTCAGATGCATATAGAACTTGGGGATGATGGGAGGTACAGTACTACAGGAATTGGTATTGTAACCTTTAAGAGGGAGTTTGGCTCACATATTTTCCTTAAATATGTTATGTTTATACCTGGGCTGAAGAAGAACTTGATCTTTGTAGCAATATTGGAGGATAGAGGCTATGATGTTATTTTCAATAAGGGGAAATCCTTTCTGAAACATGTAGCTACCAGGAAAGTGAAGCAGATTGGAGTTAGAGTGAAAAATATCTACAAGCTAGAGGTATATTTGTCCTTGCATGCAGCTATACCTCCAGGTGTGAGGTGGGACAATGTTGATCCTTAACCCCAGAGTTGCAAAGAATTAGGCAGGATCCATAGGAGAGTAGTTGCAATATACTTTCTCCATGGATCATTACCTTGCTACAGGGACCCACAAGGTTTAGTAGCAAAAGGATCAGTGTCAATTGGTGTAGTCAGATGCTGAGGAGCATAGAGGAGTGTTGATAGCAGTGCAGGAGGCACAGTGCATAATCAACATCAATGAATTTTTCCTAGTAGATGGTTGCAGATGCACATGTGATTCAATATTTTGGTGGATTCTCAATTACAATTGTTGCAATAGAAACATCAATAGTGAGAGTGAGTCTTGTTATAGTATATTCCTATAGGAGCTAGATTAGAGTTGTGCAAAGACATTTTCTTGCGAAGAGGGAGTGTTGAAATTGTAGCAAGAAAAAGGCTCAATTTTGACTACTGCCTTAGTCAAAATGAGTAAATCGAATTTCCACATCAACAGGAAAAATTGGTGGCATTTAACTTGTGTGAAATGGACTTGTCTACTAGTTTACTCAGTAAATTCAAGTTATAGGCTATAAGTAGAGTTTTTCATGTAGTGATTGCTAATACCTGGAAACCTAATTGAGTTATTGTTAGTTGAACTCAATTAATTGAGCTCTAGTCACTAGTTGAGTAGTTAAAACTATTTCTAACTCACTAATCTCTCAATTAACTAGTCAATCAACTAAAAATAGACATAATAATGCATGGAATTAGAATGTCCTAGTTGAGATGGAGAAAAAGGCATGTTTGTATTTATATTTGTATATTGTTGAGTGTATAATGATTTTGCACTGAGCAGGTGATCAATTCCTCAAGCTATTGTGCAAGGAAATAGGGAATTTCTCCTATTTTTTACAAGTAAATTCCTCTAGGATTATGCAGGGAAATAGGGGCTTGGCTGAGGCTTGAATTGGCTAAGTGCTGGCCAAAACAAGTCAGGAAGCAGGAGAATAGGATCGCAGTGCAGGGTGTGCTTCAAATTTGAAGCAAGTCATTGCAATAGTTTCTCTTCATTTGAATTAATCTAAAGTAGAGGAGGGGCTTTTCCCAATAGGGTTCTCTTAGAAATCATTGTGTACTTGTGGTTTTTCTTGTTGCATTTCTGTGCATGTTGTTATAAATTGTGATTTCCATTCCACAAATTAAGAGTAGAATTTGTGTCTCTTGATTTCAGTTCAATTTCTTGAGTAGTTGCAATTTCTATCAAATTTCTATGTAATGTTGGGTTACCAACATTTATGTTATATACTAAACTATATTTTTTGATGTATTGTGTTAATAAAAAATTTAGAGTTGAAGGAAGGGAGAAACCAATAGATCATGATGCCTTGGGAAGGGGAGAAAACTTGACTAGGGAGGAAAATATGCAAGTGGGGGGTGGGGGTGCAGAGTGGAATCCTAGCCTATATTGAATAAAAAATACTTTCCCCCGATGTGATGGTTAGTATTCCTAAAAAGTCTTCTAGCAAAATATTGGGAAGATGCAGGGTCAAGGTGTGATTATAAAAATAAGAAGGAGGAACCATTAAGGGGTTCTTGGTTCTCATTTTCTCCTTAGATTTTCTCTCATACTCTCTCATTCAAAAATCTGATTTGGCAAGGGAAATGGTGGAAAAACCTAGACAAGTCTAGACCTTGTGACTGGTTGAGAAATGAGTGATAGCCTATGTGACAAAGACTGTTTTTTTTTCCTTTGTGTGAAGGAGAGTGGCCTTCAATTTTTGTGTCAAATATGGTTTGAAAACTATGTGCTAAATCCATGAGTTTAGTTTTCCCTCAAGGCATGAAGACCTGGCATGGGGATGGTTAGTTGTCAGAAAAAATGTAGCACAACTGAGCCTAAGGTAGGGTGGAACGTGGCTTACCCTACTTTAGTTCCAAAATTTTTTGGTTAAAATAGATATATGTTTATTTCTATGTTATTGATATTTCTTGCATGAATGATTTAGTGATATGCATGAATTATTGTTGTTGTTATATTATTTTATTTATGATCATTGTGTTGGTTATGATAGTAAAGTATGGAGAAATGGGTTTGAATTCACTTAGTTGTGGAATTTAAATGAATCAGGATGCATGGGAAATGCATTATAATTTTGGGTGATTGCATCCCTTCCCTGTTAATTGAATGTTTTCCCTATTAACTACATGTTGCATTTTCTTTAATTTTCTCTATAGGCCATAAGTGATTTCATGGAGTTTAATGGTGGAATCCTGAAATGTGATTTATGGGATAAACATGTCATCTTGGCATTTTCACCATAAATTTTTTTCTGGGAGGTTCTAAAGGCTGAGACGTAGACCATATTTAGGGTAAATCTCAAGGAAATTCTTATATATATATTTCAGATCTTGATTCACTATATTTTTGGAGTTATCCTCTAAGAAGGTTGAGCTTCATGAATGCTCTTGAAATAAGGTCAATTTGGAATTTTCGTTATAACTTTTTTTCTCAGTGGTTTCAAAGGTTAAATCTTGGTCCATACTTAGGGGAAATCTTAAGGAAATATTTAAATTTTGGATATTTTTTTAATAAACAGTGGATTGGGTGTCTCTGTGGCAAGAGTTTGTAATTTTTAAGCTTTGGGATTATTTTTTTTTCAACGGAATGGTTATGGGACCACCAAGTAGAACTTGTTTATACATACTTTTTCACAATTTTCACCAAGTAGAGAATGTCTCTGGATATTTGAACCTGCCACAGCTAGAAATACAATTTGTGCCTCTCCCGCTTGAGCTAAAATCCTTTGGCAAGATTTTTACTTAACCGAAGGGTCTTTCATATTTATTTTAGATACCAAGGTGATTGTTAGAGTTCAAAGGTTTTTAGATTTGAGTAGAGTTTTATGGTTTTAGATTTGAGTAGAGTTCTAATGTTTATCCATGTTATTATTGGATTTTAAGATGATCGTTATTACTGGGTTTTTAGAATGGATTTTTATTTTTAATTTTTAATTTATGAAAATTTTAACTCAAAGTATTAGTACTAAACATATTTTTTAGAGATACGCCTTGAGGAAGTCAAATATTCTAAATGATCTTGAAACCAGACCTCAAAATAGGTCAGCTTGGAATTCTTGCCATAACTTTCTTTCTGAGAGGTTCCAAATTGTGAAAGTTAGAGGATTTAGAGAAAATATCTCAAGGTACTTTTGTTAGAAATTTAAGATTTTGGTCTTCTATAATTTTGGAGATATACATTGTGGAAGATTGGGGTTTGAGAGAAATAAATAGTGCACACAAACTCTTTGATGAAATGCCCCAACGAAATGTGGTTTTGTGAATGGTAATTAGATAATGTGTGGAACTGTCTGATAAAATGCTTTAGATAGAATGTGATGATCCATAGCTCTAATGAAGGATTAGGTATTTGGGTGTGTTACAAAGTTGTATCAAAATTAATTGTTAATCTCACGAAGAAGAAAAAAATTGATACCCTATATCCTTAATCAAGCATTAAGGCATCAAGTATGTTAAAGTTTCATTTAAAATTTGGCCTTGAAAGATCTTGGTTTAGTTGATGAATGCAAACAAATAGAATAAAATACAATAAATGATGGTAGTTAACCAAGTCACTAGCCACTGGGAGGACTAAGAATGTCTTTGAAGATGTAGGGTTGGTCTAGTTAATAGATCACTAGGCCATCAAGTTTGTCCAGTTAATACATCCTTAGGCCATCAAGTTTGTATTTATGTGAAAAATCCATGTGGGTAATCAACATTTAGTCATAAAAAAAAGAATAAAAATTATATGAATTTCATTGGGCAGATGACGTGCATATACTATAGAGATGGTGTAGTGTAATGGTGAAATGTGGGTGTACGGACATGACATGTTAGATGTCATAACACCATGTGGTTATCACACATGGACACGAGCATGTCACATGTTAACCACTTGTAAATTATAAAACTATTGATGTGGAATAACACAATGGAATGAATATTGATGTGGCATAACATAATGAAACAAAGTCCAAGCATTCACATTTTTTTAATAGTGGAATTTTTGACATCTGAATTTCTAAAAATTGGACTTTATGGCAAAACCTAGATCTGGATTTTAGGTTTGCAGGATATGGCATGGATATTTTACTGATGTGGAATGTTAATGTGTCACGTAGAGATGGCATGAAGTTGGAATTTGTATGGTGTGTCATGCTAACATGTTATGATGGTGTGGCATGTTGACTTGGCATGCTTACATGCCATTGTAGTAGATAAGAGCTACTATGACAATTAATATGGCACCTATGTGGTGGGGGTGACATGGAAGTGATGTTGTGGGGATCGAGATATGAAAGTTTAGATTATTCAAAACAGAGTTTTTTTTATGAAAACTTGGATATAAATGTTGAATAACCCAAATGCATGTGTTGATAGAACTTGGCTTGGAGTCTGCTAGTTGTCATTCTATCAGGATGTTCTCATTTTTTTATGTGTTGGCTTGAGGGGGTCTGATCCAGGTTCAGCGTTAGTTATCCAAACAAATCCCTACACTAAATTCCCTTTCGGCATCAGCACATGGAGCATGGACTGAACTCTCACCCAAAACAGTATGGGGGGATGTTGGAACCAAGTTTCTGCACCTAGAGATGGTTGTGATGTCGGTTTATGCCGGCTATACCTGCCTTCAGGTAGGATGCTTAGCCCTCTGTTCCACCCTTCAGTACCTTCGCGAAAGGGTACACTTGGCTTTTGCGCAATGCTAACCTGGGGCTTAGGGACTTTCACACTACTAGGGCAACAAACTGCGATATCTCCCAAACTAGGCTAAGTGTCTTACTTATCTTATTAACCGATCTTAGTTAGCTTCGCATAAATAGATGTTCTTACTTGCATTCACTTAACCAACACATTTACATACATTTGCACATCATATAAGAATTATAAGTGAAATTCATACCCAAAATAACAAGATGCATAAATAGGAAATAAATACACATAAACTATAGAATACTTCTCCTTATTGATAATTCCAAATAATTACAAACTTGACCCGCCCTGCACACTCAGCTGCAGGGGTCCGTGCACTTAGCTGCGGACTTCTACCCTAGGCCTCTGCGCACTCAACTGTAGAGACTCTACCTACACTACGACCCAAACTTAGACTTCTACCTCAGAGCTATCTCTCATACATCATATATTTGTGTGTCTATCTTCTATTCTTGCTATCAAACTGCTTAGAGCTTAACTCTATTTATACAATCCCATGGTCCGCCGACCATGGCTAGATCTTTTAAAACCAACATTATATTTCCAAAATAAGGGCGGACAACCCTATGAATCTTTAACAACTACGCACTCTGCAACCACAAAAAGTGAATTCTTTACATTTGGATTACAAAATTTGACCAAAATATGGGCTTTTAGCCCCAAAACTACCCTTGGTGGATCCCACGCCCAACAGGCCCTGAACACAAACATCGTGACTCTCCCTCGAGTCACTCTATAGGAATAGATATCTTAGTGCGAAGACCTCCCAACTCCGTCTGGATGATCGTAACCTTGGCAGTGCACTGAGCAGCCGCTTACCGGACTTCTTCCACCCTCTGCTCGGTGACTGCCGCTGAATTGCCACCCTAAATATTTTGTTGTGTTTCCTCCATTTTTGCAAGCTTTCCTTCAATATAATTTGTGATCATATATGTCTCGTCTATCCATGGTTGTAGGCACGCTTTTAGGACCACTTCTTTGTGCCGAGCGAAATCCACCTTTCCTTAAGCGCCTTTGCCTCCTACATCTGTACGAGCCTTTGTGTAAGGGCGACCATTTGCATAGTCCCTTTGACCTCATCATATCTTTTTTGTAGCTCGCATGCCTCTGTCTCCATATGCTCTACATTTGGGTCCTCCTATAGGGTGATCAGGACCTCAAATGACTATTCAAAAAGTTGCGTGAAGTCTGCTACTACACTATCAACTGTCACTATTGTTGTTGTAATAGTGGTGGCACGTTGTACCCTAACTTCTGGCTGAGTTGAAGGCTGAGCCCTCAACTGCAATTTTGTGATCTGCAGGTTCTACTCCAGTTGAATCCTGGCCATCTCTGTCTGAGCATCGTGCACCCCTATGGCCAACTTGCGAACGCATGCCTCAACCAGTTCTTCTGCCTGAATGTCCAACTCCGAGACCATTCGACAGACTTCCTCCAATACCTGCATGATTTTCTTATTCTATTCCACTGCCTCGTTGCACTGCAGGCCTCACTGTTCGATAATGATGTGCTGCTCGCTCATCACCTACAGAGCACAACTCTCCTAGGCCCTAAGTTCTGTGGTGACTCCATCTTGCAAGAGGTGGAGTGTCTCTCGAGGGAGCGTGGCCATATTCAATCCCACCCCTTTCAGGTTGCTGACCGTGGGCCTGTCGACCTCATTTTTTGTAGTAAGTGCCCCATCTGGTAGCAGTATCGCATTGGTCACCCTTGTGCATAACATCTCCACGGCAGCGGAAGTGTTGATCGTGAGGCTACTGGACACTATGCCAGCCTATGGAGTGCGAGCCTGCAACTCCTGCAGCTCTGTCCGAAGAGCCATTAATACCAATTGTTGTTGCTATTCAAACTATTGGAGGGCCTCCGCGGTGACATCCCTCACTGTTTCTCCAATATCATGTAAATCCCCCTCAGTGAGGGTGATTGGGTCCAAGGATGTCTTTGAAGCCTTAGTTTTCTTCTGCGATGCAGCCTTCTCTTGTGGTCATTGATGCTTCAGTTGTGTGGGCGTCATCTGTGAGCCCGCACCACCTTGTTTTTTCAGCTCCTTTGTTTCTGCCTCAGCCTCGAGTGAAGGTGACTTATGTCCTTCGCGCTCTTCTCCTCCTATCTCCTGCCGTTCTGCCAATTTTCCGGTGTCGCGTGCTGCCTGGGTCTTAACCTCTACTTCCTCTTTTCTGCACTTCTCAGCCAGCTGCACCATTCTGAGCTTTGTTTATTCCTTCTTACGCTACACAGCAAACTTGTCCTTTTCCACCGCTGATCCTATTGCAGCGTGCCACTATAGCGGCCAAGACTCAAGGACTACAAAGATAACATCATCTTAAGGCCTTTAACGGTAACTTTCCAACAAACCTGCACATTTTTTCCATAAGTAGTGCATCTACCTTTGCACTGTCGCGAACCCTATGACACTTCCTTACTTCGCGCAATCCTGAAATCACGTAGCTCCCCAACTCGGGCAGTGTAGTTTATAGTCCCATGCCTTCTTTTAGCTGCCTGGAGTGCTAAGACTGTGCTACTTTCATTTAGTCACATGGTCGGACCACTGGTGTATGGCTTCAAGCGACTGCCATTCACCTTTCCTGGTAAGGGTTCTCCATTTAACTTGATCAGTTGTATTGTTCCTCCATCGGTAATCTTCTTAAAAACATAAGGCCCTAACTAGTGCATCCTGAATTTTCCAGGGAATTGATCAAACTTACTATCATACAACAAAACCAGATTATTTACCATAAATGTGCACAGCTTGATGTGTCGATCATGCCATGCCTTTTCATGTTGCTTTTGGACCTGTTGGTGAATCCCAGCCAAAATCTTTCTTCTTCGAGCTCATCCAGTTGTGCAAGCCTCTCTTCTGTGGCTCCACAATCTGTCATACCTATGAGCGCTGCTATGGTAGACTAGGCATGATGTATTCCATAGGAATTATGGCTTCCAGACCATAGACAAGCCTAAAATGGGTTTGTCCCATCAGCTTTTTGCATTTTGTTCCATCAGCCCACAATACTGCAGGTATGCGTAGGTCCCAATCACTTCTTTGAGCATTGAAAACCTTGGTCAATGCGTTTTCAAGCACTTTTTTGAATGCCTCCACTGTCCCGTTAGCCTATGGGTGATAAGGTGTGCTCTTCTGGTGATATACTTGAAATTCCTTCATTAGTGCATTGATCGTCTCATTCAGGAAGTGCATACCACGATCACTCATCAAGATCCTTGGGCATCCAAATCATGTCAGTACATGCTCAAATAGGAACTTCGCAGCCATCGCGCCTGTGCAATCCTTCACCAGCTACGCTTCTACCCAACGAGTCAAATACTTCGTCACAGTGATAATGTACCTTGCCCCTGTCTTCCCTTGTGGCTGAATGGGTCCTACAAAATCTATTGCCCACTTCTCGAAGGGTTGCAACATCATTTGTGGATTCAAAGGCATTTCATCCCTCCACGATGGCTTGCCTGTTCTTTGACATACATCACACGCCTTGCAATATGCTTTTGAATCCTGATGAAGGGTTGGCCACCACAACCCTACGCGTAGAATCTTCTGTGCAGTTGCTCTCCCTACATAATTTCCTCTCGCAGCACCTCCATGAGCATCCGCAAGGATGCTACTTCACTCGAACTCAAGTACATACCATCGCAATATCTCATTAGTCCCCATCTTGAATATATGCCTAGCTATGACAAAGAAATATGTTGCGCACAACACTAATTCCTTATTTTGTTGGACAGAGTATCCTTCCAGTGTAGCTCCTATTGTTAGGAAGTGTATTATATCCTCAAAATGACCATCCATGACACGTACTACAAATAGTTGCACGTTAGGCAATCCTTCTTCCAAGTTAGTAGGTTCCTCCCTTGTCTCAATACACGATAGATGATTTGGTCCCGCATTCAATCATCCAGGCTTCACAACAACTTAAAAATCATACTCTTGGAACAATAAGATCCATCTATAGATTTCCCCCCCAACACAGGCTGATTGACCAGGTACTTCAACGGGAAGTGATCCGTATACATTTTAAAATGGCCTCCTAGCAAGTAGTGCCAGTACTTCTGGAGTGCATATACCATAGCTAGCCCCTCACATTCAGTGGTAGAATAGTTCTTCTTTGCTTTAGATAATATGCGGTTTGCGAACATGATAGGATGGTCCAAGCCTTTGCCTCCATCCTATGTCAATACTGCCCCCAGCGCTATATATGACACATCAACATATACATGAAACTCTTTCTTCCAGTCTGAGAAGATTAGAATCGGTGCGGTAACCATATTTTCTTTCAATATCCAAGATTTTCTTACAGTCATTATTCCAGCAAAACGTGACATCCTTCTTCAACAAATTTTCCATCGGTGCAGTGATCTGGGCATAGCCTTTCATAAACTTTATGTAATATCCCATATGTCCCATAGTAGCATGCAACTGTTTTGCACTCCTTGGCGCTTCCAAGTTTAGTATCACCGCGATCTTCATGGGATCTACCACCAGTCCTTATCTGCAAACAACATGCCCCAATAGGTTCCAAAAAGGAATGGAAAATAGACACTTCTTGAGATTGAGCGTGATCTGGTATCTTAGACAGGTATCCAGCATCAGGCGCAAGCTTGCTACATGGCGCTTAACTAGCCCAAATATAGTCTAGTCATTAAAATATACCTCCAAGAACTTATGAATAAATTCCTTAAATCCACAATAACCATGCGTGAAAAGATTGCAGGCGCATTCTTTAGTCCAAATGGCATTATGGTTTATTGAAAACAACCCCACTCAGTCGCGAAGGTTGTCTTGCTCCTATCCTCCGGTGCGATTTTGATTTGGTGGTACCCAGAGAACCCATGAGTGAAGGAATATGCTTCCTGGCCACCTACATTGTCCAACACTTCATCCATGAATGGAGTCGAGAAAGGATCATGCACACAAGCATCATTCAGTTTTATGAGATCCATGAATATCCTTATCTCATCCTTATTCTTTTTCTCTTGCACCACCATAGGGCTTACCTAGTCAGATTCTTCCACAAGCTCAATGATGTTTGCCGCTAGCATCTTGTCTAGCTCTGAGCGGACCTTCTCCTTGTATTTCAAATTGAGGCGGTTAGGCCTCTCCTTAACTGGCTTCGCATCAGGTTTTAACATGATCTTCATCACTCCTAGGTCTCCGATTATTCCTTTCAAATCCGTAAACTTGGTAGGTAATAAGTCCTGGTATTTGTGGAGAAATTCAACAACCTTATCCACCATTGCATCATCCCAGTAGTCTCCAATCTTCGTGAATTTGGGTTCTTCCTTCGTACCAATGTTCACTTGTTTTACTTTCACTGGCGCAGTGATATTAGGGTTCTCAATCTACGGTCCTTGAACCTCACGGTAGCCTTCTATTTCCAGAATGTTAATCTTTCGCAAATCCTCATCCTCATCTTCAGTAGTTACATTATAATATTCAAGTGCGTGACTCAGCTGAGTAGCCCATTCAGGCTTAATTAGGTCTAGAAGATCCTGTAGTATCCTAAAGATGGCTGCTTTCACCTCTTGTAGCACCTCATCAATACTATCAAACCCGTCCTCAAAACTTAAAGTCATCATGAATCCTTCACGTAGGATATCCTAGTCACATGTCCCATGGTGGAGCTCTGTTTCTATATACCAATTCATTGGGATAACATCCAGGGTATGAAAGAACAGGTGCACCCACTCAGGTTGGGACTTTTCCCATAAGCCTACGTCCATTTGGCCAGCTGCGCGCGGGGATCATTCTGTCCATCATACTTGTCTATTAGTCACATCTTAGGCTTCCCAAATCATGTTCTCATCATCCTCCTACATTCACACCAATCATAAAAGCTTCCCTTGTGCATACCCCACCATCTTGTGAGCATAGTGCGCAGTGCCTAGTCCAAGGCCTGGAAGCGCTGCTTTTCTAGTATCTCCCTTTCAAATGCATCCAAAAAGATATATACCTCATTTATACCATCATAAATAGGCAGATTTCTTGCCTCTGACAATACACAGTGCAGCGACCGAGTCATCATGTTGCAATTTAGCGTAGTTACTTTGTGTAACTGATTCTGCCAGTGTTCTACTCTTCGTCAGAATCTGAAGTGTGGAACTCTCACGATCCCATGTAATCTATCCATCCATGGTGGGATTCACCCAGTCTTGGTCTTGCGCTATTATCTTATTGATGCAGTCCAGATCATCATCACTCTCATAATCACGAACTGGTTCTCTATAGCGAGATCCTTCAATAGGATCCAGGGGTCTTATTATGCGTAGTGATTTCTTCTCAAAGATCATCTTTCACTTCTTCAGATTGATTCCCCCATTCATATCAGTAGCCCAGTCAATTTCCAGGAGTGCAGGGTAGGGATTTCTATCATCCACTATCTCTATTACTTCAAAATCCGCCAGCGCACTTGCTCCCTCAATGTCCATGGTCATCCCCTGCAGTCGTCCCATCGGGATGATTTTATGTTGATTTTCCATCCTTAGCTCAATTGGAGACCATTGCAACGTAGGTCTCCCCATTCGCTCCCAAATCTGCTTTGGTTGGACATTTGCATCTGACCCCATGTCCAAAATGACCTTATCCATTTCATACTCTCTTATTTGTGTGGTCAGTCTCAACTCCCGTCCCGTCCTCGTTTTATGCTTGCCAATTTTTCGTACTACACGCAGTTCACCTGGCGCAGTCCCAACACATCTATTGATGAGTTCTTGTAACCCTTTCACAACCTTACTATCATGCAGTAACTTCATATAGGTTTCCAAGAAAGTTGTGAGCATAGAAGGGTCCATCTCCTGCTGAGGCTTATCCTTGCTTCCTGAGGTGGAGGCCTCAGCGAAGCTCTTCTTACCTTCCATGAAGGCTTCACGAGCGCACTTCAAGTCGAATTCAGCCTCTTTTGTCGGGGCTTTGCAAACCCATGTACTATCTTTTGGTTGTTTCCCCTTGTCATCCCCAGTCGCGATCCCACTCTTGAGCACTATGTTTACATTTGGATCCTCCTCACGCAGCTCAGACCTCATCATCTACAAGTTCTAAGTTGATGGAGGTGGTAGTGCCCCTTTGTCTCGTATCCTAGCTATCAGTGTAGGATAGTCTTTTGTTTCATGATCAAACAGCGTGCAATACTTGTACGATGGATGCATTGGATTAGTGCAGTCACGAGCATAGTTTCCTGGTCCTCTGTAATTGTAGCAAATCAATTGTCCTCGACCTCTACCAGGTCCTCCTTCACCTCAACCTTGTCCGCTTTCTGATCGAGGGGCCGTGTTTCGGCCTGAACCCTGTAGGCAGGAGTTCTATCCATCATCAATTCATAGTTCCTAAAAGTACACTCATCATGTCCTATCGACCTACAAAATTTGCAAAACAGCTATTGCGGTGCTTGTACATACTTTTGTAGCAAGTGACAGTTATCTGTGGCATGTTTTCCAGCTACCTGACAGATAGTGCACCATAATGCAGGCCCCGTGCTAGGTCCTTCTTGAGCTTCCAGCCTTAAAGGCATCGGTCCTCCCCCTGCAAGGTAATTCGCAAAGACCGAGCAATGGTCTTTGTCATGACCCTGACTCTTGCATTTCAAGCACCATACTTCCTCGCGTACTTCTAGTCGAACCATCTTGTCCTGCTTCAAACCTTGCATCTCAAGGCATAGATTCTTCAGTTGCGCATGGATCTGATGAACTCCTAGATTAGGATCTTGCATTGGAGTCTCATAAGGCCTCTGCCTAAGTTGTTATCTTCTGCAGCAACAACGCACTTCTTAAGTGTGGTAGTAGCGAAGCCACAAACCACTCGCGATGTCCATCTGTCAAATTCATGTTGGCTTCTCGGATTGTACATTTCAACCTCTGATCTAGTTCCCAAGGTGTTACAGGGAAAAGTGTCTACTCAGAACTGCTTATCCCACTAAGGTGTGATAGCTGCCTTAGAAACAAATAAAGTAAAGCTACTTTCGTTTTTCCTTTATGAAGTATAGATAGAGAGGAACAAAGAAGACCAAACTCTGTCTTGCGCAAATCTCCTGGTTCGATTCCTCTCTTCCTTGATAGTCTTTCGCTACTTGTTCCCTTCCACGCCTAGCTTCACAGAGTACCTGTAAGATCACAGTAGCATAGCATTATACAAGAACATGGATCTATAATCATAAACAATCTAGGATCAGATGTAAATTGACCATACAAATGCAGCAAACATAAATGACACAAGAGTATGGAGGAAAACTTGAATAGCTTTTATTGATAAACAAGAAAGAGCTAAGAGGAGTTACAACCAGTTGTTCTGACCCAACATCAACATCTCAGCAAGGAAGCCCCTCTTCACCTCATACAAAGCTTAGATCACCCAACAATCTGATGTTTGTCTCAAGAAACTAACAGCAATTCCTTACAATATGCAAAATTCCAGCCTCTGGATCTCTAGGATGAGGGATCCATATATAGATATCTGTAAGGGGGATGAGTCAGCTTGTGATTTTATTAGTGTCTTCCCTCTGATAGTTCTTGCTTCCACTTGGAGATTGATGATCTCTTACTCATCCTTGGTCGAATTCAGAGAGGCAAGTGTCACAGGAGAAGTTTCTGGAAGCTTCCATTGCCTCTCCACCTCGCGGAATGACACTGCCATTTGTCATTTCTCACCCATCGCACCCCATAGAATGGATTTTTGAAATGCAACGCACCCACACAGTGTATTTAGGTGAGATGCAATGCACTTGGCCCGTGGAGCAGCTGAAATGATCCTATTTTGACCAATTTTGAGCAGTTTTTCATGGAGAACTTCTGGGAGAAGCTGTAATCAGTTGACCTTGTTCCTTTAGGGTTTAGAACAACACTTTTAGGGACTTAGGAGCCCTTGGTTTATGGACATTTCATGCTTGGGGTTGCAGTGCCCAAAAATGTCTATAATAGTTGCCCCCTAAAGCATGAGGTCGTTAATCCTTTGATGTCGGGTGAAATGCTTTATTATGAGGATCCGAAGTTCTTTCAAGCTGGGAGGAGACCTGTAATAAGATACAATACAATACATTATCTTCATAATATTTTCATGATCTAGCTGAGGCGGGCATTCGCATGCTCAGCTTTATAAATTAATTTTCATGTACATAGGACAGACAATCGTCTGAGTGTAGACTGATGATTCTGATAGAGCCATCATCCCTTTGATTGGATGATTATCTGTGCAGCAACGATGTACATTTGATGTCTTTATTTTCCTAAATATATATCGCAGCCCAGATGGATGAAACTAGATCCGGGGTCTTCAATCTCGTTCGATCTTCACTCGAAGTACAAGTCTATCCATGTGAGAGATGTTCTGGAGTCGAACATGGACAGACATCGCCTGATTACCAGCCAATGATGTAAGCTGTTAACAGGCGCGAGAGGAATCACCGATAATGATAATGACCCTTGTTACACTAAAAAATGTCACCTTGACTACTTACAGTTAGTATGGCTCCAATCAACAAGTCATGCTACCCTCTTAGGCAAGTCTCATGCCTCTGTTATCCATCTCAAACTCAAAGAAGAGAGAAAGTCTTGTAAAAATCATGTTTATCTCTGGGGTCGCAGGTTCTCTCTAGCCTTACCTGCGGGGACGCTGACCATGTTCACAAAATCCGCGTCCATAGACGCTCTGTATGTTAAGGGACAGGTGCGTCCCTCTGTAAAAGGCAAAATGCGCGAGTTTTATCTTGAAAAAGTTACTTGTGGTTACTTCTAGAACATTCTAGAGGTCGGTTTGATGAAATGGATGCGCCTCCAGTTGGTTCATGTATCTCTATTAAGGGGGAACTTATCCCATCAATAAGGGAGCTATCCCACCCATAGAGGGGGATGATCCCATTGATAGTGGACCTGAATAACCTCTTTACAGCACTATAAATGAAGGCATTGAGCCAGAAGGAGAGGAGGTTGGAGCTATACATTTTCTTTGGGTAAATGCTGCAGGATTTAGGTCTTCCATTAGAGCCTTTGTGAGGAGAGATTGTCTTCACTTGATTCTACTTGGGAGAGGGTGAGCTTTGTCAAAGTAGAGGAAAACCCTTGATGGACCCTGGGAGGAACTTGCACAACACCAAGGCCAGGTTGTAAGAGTTTCTTTGTTTCGTTATTAATACAAACTGGTTTATTTTTCTCAATAGCTTGTGTTAATGAGTTATTTCATGTGTTCCTTGGTCTGCATGTTGAATATATGTTTTATTATATGAAATGCAAGTGCTTGGTAATTGTTTGATTGTTTGTGGTTGCAGGAATTGACTTGAAGGAGGAGCTCATCCGGATCGTCAAGAACGGACTTCAACAACAGCGTTTTGGAATAAGGTAAGCCTAAACACTTGTAGTTTTCATGTTGTAAAAGGTGTATTTAGAGAAAGATCACTCCATTTTGTCTTGTTTGTCATTAGAATGTCTTAGACTTCTAGGAAGGTCAGTCGTGTCCGCACCCTTGACAGATTCCGTGTGACAAATTGGCGACTCCGCTGGGGAATCCATTAATGAGAGAGTCTTTTCCTTTATATGAACTTTGCTTTGAGAAAATCATTTTTATTTTCTGGTTTTTGACTGTGAGAATTAGTATTTGGGTGGCTTAGCTGTAGCTTTAGTTGGCTTTAGTTTTTCTTCCTTTTTCCAGAAAGACGCAGTCTCTGTGTGCTGCACAGTGCGTCCTTGGACGCGCTGTTGTCGACTGCACAGTGCGGGGCCGCACCTGTGACAACGGCTGGCCTGCGTCTTCCTGTAAAAGTTAAGAAAATTCCATTTTTGCCTTAAATTACTTTTAGATTTTGTTTTTCTTAGTGTTTTCTGCCCAGATCCTTTAGTACCCTGTCAAGAATTCTCACCTGAACTCGTTTTGTGAGCTTTGAGTGTTTTAGTGGTTTTCAACGAAGTTTAGACCTAGGGTTTGATTTTTGGTAAGGCTTTGTAGTGACTTTGAGCTTAGAAAGTTGTCCAGCCTTAGATATCTCTGGTTAGTCAACCTTCTTAGAAGTTGAGCCTGCCGTAAAGTCTCCTTGTTTGAGCAACTTGTCATTTGAGTTGTTTTGGGTCAAATTTCGAATTGCTTGTTTTTAAAGTATTGATTTCCATTTTCAAAAAGGACAAAAAGATTAGAATTTTGTTTTGACTAGTTTTTGGTTCTGCAATAAGCTAGTCCTTGATTTGATTGTGATCAAGTAAAACACCTTAGAAATAATCATTGTTAGTTTTGGCCTCGTTAAGATTGCTTAGAGTAAATTTGCCTTTAGTTTGCTTATGAGTGCATTTTCATAGATTTTAAGAGTTGTTAAGATTGATTTTTGGTTATATTAGATTTATTTGCTTTATTAAAAGAAAAATACAAAAACATCTTCTTAAAAGTCTTGTTTCAAGTAGCTTTTTGTTTTCAAAAGAAGAAAAGAGTTTTTTCGTGCATGTAAAGAGAAGTTATGTTTTTATGCTTGGAAAAGAAAAACGAATTGTTTCTTTGATTGTCTTCAATTAAGAAGTTGCTTTTATAAGGATTGCATTCTCTCAACTTTTTAGTTAAGCAATTCATCGAAAAAGTAAAGTAGTGGATAAATCATTTTAGGTGCATTTTGTAGTGGTTTCGAGTCGAGTCAACATACCACTAGTTTCACTTCCATCACCTTTTGACTTAAGAAACAACCTTAAAAGTAACGCTTAAATTAAAATCAATCTAGTAATCTTTATTTTTCTAGGGCTCTGAAGCACCAACATAGCTTAGGCTAGGGTCTTGGAGTAGGTGAGTACTTAACTCTCCAAGACTACAAAACCAAACAGATAGTCTATCTTGAGTAGAACAAATCCAATTGTTTCAGTTACATTCTGGGAAAGCTCCTCTTAAAGGAGAAACACGAGCTCGTGTCCGAACCAGTGAGGGGATCATTCCTCCCTCGTTGGGAACGACGCCAGGCAGTACGTATTACAAACGGTAAACCTCGGATTAACCATTGTCGAGGAGCCAGGGGTCACTTATCGGTAAACCTTGGATTGTTGTCAAGGAGCCGGTAAGGGGATTGGAGCTTGCTACTCTGCCCTTGCGTGCTGTCGGAGTTTAGACTGTTCCCCCAGGTGTAATTGTTGTGATTGGTAACCTTAGTGGCCATAATATCTAGGATTCTACCCAAGGTGACGGTGGAGGGAAGGTCCCACTGTACCTGGAGCAGACGTCGGTTATACTCACTTGGATTTTCTGGGGGGTTCGCTTCACTTCGAGACGGTTAAAGTGGAGGAACTTGGTCCAGTCTATTCATTAAGCAGGTTGCCGGGGTAACTGTTCCACCCACTATTTCTGTACTGAATCCTGCGAGGTTGGGCCTAATCACCAACTAGCGCTTTTGGTCCGGAAGACTACTGTTTGTGTGTGGTTTGACGCTCTAGATTATTTAGGCGTGTGCTTCAAATTTGATTGGTTCTTTAGAAGACTTTAGGTGGTTTGATTTGAAATTTTTTACTTTGATTTCGTGTGTTGTAGTTAAAATCTTTAATTGTGGCGGAATTACCGAGACAGTCCCGTAGACTTCGGGGCAAGTCTCCTGAGATTGTTACCGGGATAGATTTGTTAAGAAAACTCCGTAAATCGCGGGGTGAATCTCCTGAAACATTCCGGGTCATTTAGAAGGGTTAAAGGTCCTTGTAACTCCTCCTAGTGGCAGTAGAGTAGGTTCACCTGAAGAAGGAGAATCTTCTTTGGTAGTCCATCCAGATTACCAAAGATTAGAAACAGGTTACAATCCCGAAGCTGTTACAGTTTCCGAGCTTGCTGGTAGTTTTTCATCTGCCAGTGAAACAGGCGAAGAACCTGAAATTTCAGAACCTGTTACTCCAACTCCTAGTGTTCCTGATTCACCAAGAATAGAAAGAATTATCACCGAAAATCTTCCTGTTGGATTAATTGCTATAGAAGAACTTGTTCCAGAGGAAGAAATAGGCGTTTCTGATTCTGAAGATCTAATTACCCTTGATCTAAGGGAGCGTGAATCCATCTTTTACAGTCCTCCTAGAAGTGAGTCTTGGTACCTTGCATTAACCAATTTTTTAGACAACTCAGTAGGTTTTTCTACACCTCGTACTCCGGTTCCACCTAGAGGAATTCATTCTCCTGTAAATATGTCTGGTCAGTCATCTGTGTTTTCGCAAAGTCCTGAATCATTTTTACATGGCGGTCCTTCTGTTCCTACTGGGTATCAGTCACTTTCTGGTACCTTTGCGGGAGCATCTCCTCAACCTGTTGATCATGGGTTATTAGTTGGAAACAGTGGTAATGTACCATTGAGTATAGGTGAAGTTTATATGATGTCAGGTTCAACTCCCATTAACCAACCTCAAGGATGGCAACCCCAAGGGTATCAACCCCAAGGGTATCAACCTCAAGGATACCAACCTCAAGGTCAAGGTCAACCCCAGTATTCGTATTTACCTCAAGGTTATCAACCTACGGGTCAATACCCTGGTCAAGGTTATCAACCACCTCAAGGGCAATCATATGGGACTACACCTTACAGTTATCAACCCTATCCTCAATACGGCTATGGATCTCAGTATCCTCAACCTGTTACGAGTCAATACCCTGGAATGTTAACATGGGATCCGTCACAGGGTCAACAGATGTCGCAACCAAGTATACAGTCGGTACCTCAAGCAGGACAACCTGCAGTTCCTGGTCCACCCCAGCAACCGCAACCTGTCCAGTCAAGTGTTCAGACCCCTGTAACTTCTGTAGTTACTCAGCCGCCAATTGCACCGAGTACTCCACCTCACACGGCTGCAGCAGCTACCGCTTCATCTACCATGCTTACATCTGGAGTATCGGCAGCTCCGGTTTCTACTGTCCCTGTAACCGTTCCTCAGACATCTGTACCGTTGTCTGGACCCACGGTTCAAACCACAGTCCAGATGCCTGCAGGTCAACCTGGTACAAGTACGGTTGTTACTACTCAACCTCAATTTGTTCAACCTCCGTACCAGGGACAGTATCAACCTGGGTCAAGCTGCCCAACAACCGGTTTACCAGTATCAACCGTATCCTGGGTACAATTATCAACCACCTCAACAACCCCAGTACGGTCCGGTTAATCCTGGTTTTCCAGGAGGATATAATATCCCCAATGCGAATCCTGTTCCTAGTTATCCTGGATATCCTCCTCCTGGGGCTGGTATTGTGACTCAGAGTTTCAGAGATCCTAACCGGCAGTTACCATTTATTGCGACTTTAGATTTACCCGACTTGACGCGCCTAACGAACGATCCAATTCAATATCTTCCGTTCTGGCCGCCAATGCCAAATAAGTTGCCCAGCGATATACCCAAGTTCGAAGGTAAGTCTGGAGAGGATCCGTCTAATCACGTGATGACTTACCACCTCTGGTGTGCATCAAATTCCATCTCAGATGATTCTATCCGCTTACGTCTTTTCCAGCGTACACTCATTGGTCTCGCAGCCAAGTGGTACATTGAGTTGCCACGGGCTTCTTTTTACAACTTTAGCCAGTTAGCTACTTCATTCTTAACTCATTTTCAGTTACCAGTCAGATACGATAATGGTACAGAATTATTAACTTCGCTAAAACAATCGACATCCACGTACATTTCTGATCACATCCATGAGTGGAGACGTCGAAGGAGATTAGTGAAAGTTTTTATCCCGGACCAAATTTTAGCTGAATGGTTTGTAAAATCATTATTACCAAGAATTACTGAAGATGTAGCTAAGGCCGGCGTAGTTACTGAGGAGCAAGTCATTGCTCAGGCACAATACCTTGACTTAGTTTACACTCAGTCGGGTACGTTACACGAGAAAATTCCGGATCTTCCAAAGTCAAACCAAATCGCTGCTGCTCCTTCGGGATCTCATGCCGCTGATGGTATGATCGGTATCGTGACTACGAAGAGTAAGAAGAAGTCTTCCAAGACCTCCAATACTCCAATTATCACTTTGCCTGATTCTCCGACAGGAGAGTCTTCTCCTCCTGAACTTACCGCCGACATTCACGCTGTAGAGTCATCTACGGCCAAATCCAAAAACGGTGGAAAGAAGAAAGGAAAGAAGAAGGCTAAAGCAGACAAGGCTCCAAAGGAGAAAACGGAAAAGTCGGAAACTAATGACGAAAAGCGCAAACCTCGTTATCCTTGTCTCATTTGTGAAGAAGATCATTTTACGAGAGACTGCCCTCATCGGGCCGAGGTAGTGAAAATAGTCAAAGGTTCTCCGACTCCTGCTGTGTTAAAGAATCCATTCCCCGAGCAGGAAAATAAGATGATAGGTTCTTCTTCGAATGCCAGTGAAGAACCCATTTTGATGATGTCTCATGTCAGGATTGCGACTCGATCGCAAGATTATGGTAGTAAGGCTCCTGTTGATGGTAAAGAAGCAGAATCTTCTAACTCTAACCCATCAACCTCAGCTCCTGGTTCCGATCCACTACAGATCGAAAAACCTAACCCAGACTTAGTGATTAAGCCGCCCGCCAAGGGTGTACTTCGAAGGTCTGCTTTCAATCCACATGCGAGAGCAGCCCAGAATTACAACATTGTTGAAGACTTAGCTGTTTCACCTTCAGCAATGTCGGCACTCGAAGTGCTGCAATCATGTCCAGCGCAACGAAAATTGCTTTTGTCGGCTATTGGAGCTGTCGATGTTCAGGACCCGAACCTAATGATCTTTGATCTAGAAAGTAGTACACCGCGTCTCCCCCATCAAATGGCTTTCCAAATTCCAGTGATAGTCAAAAACAGGCCTATTCATCGGACTGTGATTGATGAGGGAGCTTCTACGTGTATTATGTCGATTCAATGTTGGAGATCGCTTGGTTCTCCTTCGTTGAACCAATCCCCCACCATCCTTAAGGCCTTTGATGGCCGTGGGTTCCGTCCGTTTGGTATTCTACAAGAATTGCCTATAGGGGTCGAAGGTAAAACCGTTAGTCTGGATGTGGAAGTGGTTGATGCCCCTCTAGACTACAACCTTCTTTTGGGTCGAAGTTGGTCATATGCTATGACAGCGGTCGTTTCATCGGTCTTCAGAGTCATTAAGTTTCCACATAACGGTAAGATCGTGACTATTGATCAGCTGACATACTTTTCATCCGACCCAACCTCTTTAGAAACTATCCAGCATGTTGGTAAAACGACGATCCCTTATAGGGACATTGGTGTAGGTTTAGTTAAGGATTCCGGTTTACTGGGAACTTTTCCTCTCCCTCCACTCAATGCAGACCCTTCGTTCGCAACAATTCATATGATCACGTCAGAAAACATTATTTATGATGATCCTTGGTATGTTCCCTCTGACTCTGAGCTAGACTCACTCGGTGATGTTATGCCGTTGAGTCCGTATGAGATTGCTTATGAAGCTCTTATGTCTTTTACCGACTTTCATTCAACCGACCAAATGAATGTGGTCAGTGAAGAGTCACTTTTCACCTCACCCTTAGAACGGATAACGTTTCCCGAAGAAGTGTCATCTGACGAACAACTTCGCGAAATCCTAAGTGTAGATGATCTACCATGGGACGATCTCCATCACAGATCTTCGTTTTTACCTAAGGATGATGTCTTTGAAAATGATTTTTCATCTATCTTTACCGCTGAATATGTCAAAGACGCTCAGGATCCAACGAAACATTCTGATTCAGAGCTGAATTTAGGGAATATTTCTCGTACTATTCCCATTGATATTTCAGTGAAGCCCGGAATCAAGGAGAACATTCATATAGGTGCCGCATGTACTGACGAAGAAATTGAAACTTACAAGGCCCTATTCCAAGAATTCCGCGACGTGTTTGCCTGGTCCTACGAAGAAATGCCAGGAATCGATCCTGCCATTGTTGTTCATGAAATCAAAACCTACCCGGATGCTAAACCCATTCGGCAACGGTTGCGTCAGATTCACCCTCGAAAAGCAGCTGCAATCAAAGCCGAAGTCGAAAAGCTGTTGAAAGCAGGTTTCATTTATCCGATCCCGTTAACGGATTGGGTATCGAATATTGTTCCCGTCAATAAAAAACAAGGAACAATAAGAATCTGTATCGATTATAGGGATATCAATCGAGCTTGTCCAAAAGACAACTATCCTACGCCTTATATCGATCAAATTATTGATGATTGTGCCGGAAGTGAGATGTTTTCCTTCATGGATGGTTTCTCGGGTATAATCAAATCAATATTCTACCTGCCGATCAACCAAAAACGGCATTCATTTGTCCATGGGGGACATTTGCTTATTGCAAATTACCTTTTGGCCTTAAGAATGCGGGTGCTACTTTTCAACGGGCCATGTCTTATGCATTTCATGACATCAAGCACATTGTGCAACCCTATCTCGATGATTTGCCTGCTCATTCTTTACACCGAGCTGATCACCTTGTCCATTTACGAGCAATCTTTATGAGGTGTAGGCATTATCGAATTCGGTTGAATCCCCACAAGTGTGTTTTCTGTATAGAAACAGGTCGATTGCTGGGATTTGTTGTTTCCAAAACCGGCATTCGCGTCGATCCCTCGAAAGTCGAGGCTATCATCCAATTGCCTCCTCCTTCGAGTTTGCGCCAACTCCAAAGCTTGCAAGGGAAAGCAAACTTTTTACGCCGATTCATCCCTAACTACGCCGAGGTCACTAAAGGTTTTACACGGTTGTTGAAACAGAATGTACAATTCTTTTGGGACGAGATTGCTCAACAATCTTTTGATGCACTGAAACACGCGTTGACCCATGCACCGTTATTGCATCCTCCCAACTACAACCAGGACTACTTCTTATACCTCGCAGCTTCGCATTCCACCATTGGAATGGTGTTAGTTCAAGAAGATGAATTCAAGGCAGAGCATGTGATATATTACCTTAGCAGAACCTTAAATCCAACTGAGTTAAAATATTCGCATGTGGAGAAATTGGCCCTGGCAGCCGTTCAAGCTGTCCAGCGTTTTCGTCACTACATTCTTCTCCGCAAAACTACTGTTATTTCGGATTGCAACCCTATGATTTATATCTTGACAAAACAACTGCTAGGGGGCAAGTACTCTAAATGGATCGTCATCCTGCAAGAGTTCGACTTGGAGTTTGAGAAGTCCAAGTCTAAGAAATCTTTAGTCTTCGCGGAATTGATGTGTGATTTCCCGAGTGCTGACACAGAGACTGTGGCAGAGGAGTCCATTGCGGACGAATCTTTGTTTCTTATTAGCACTGTAGATCCGTGGTATGGGGATATAATCATCTATCTCCAAACCCAAACCTTTCGGCCTGAAGCTTCCAAGGAAAACCGTCGAAAAATTCGGTTTCAATCCCAGCAATACAGAATTATTGGAGATACACTTTATCGCCTGGGGGCAGACTTAGTTTTTCGACGTTGTTTAACTCACGATGAGGCTGAGAGAGTTTTGAATGATTGTCACTCTGGAGCATGTGG
Organism: Pinus tabuliformis; assembly: GCA_031772625.1. NCBI lineage: Eukaryota > Viridiplantae > Streptophyta > Pinopsida > Pinales > Pinaceae > Pinus > Pinus tabuliformis. Next base: position 1,078,943,364 of record CM062818.1, read on the forward strand.
CGGTCATATGTCTGGGTATGCCACAGCTCAGAAGGTGTTGCGCGCTGGCTATTTCTGGCCGTCTATGTTTAAAGATTGTATCCTTGCCGTCAGAAAATGCCACAACTGTCAAGTGTTTGATCGCAAGATGCGCGCTCCACCTGCTCCTCTCCACCCTATAATTGCCGCTGGTCCATTCGCCAAATGGGGCATTGACTTTATTACTTGTAACCCTCACTCGGCCGGGGGGCATGCGTATATCATCCTTGCGGTTGATTATTTTACTAAGTGGGCCGAGGCGATGCCTACATTCGACGCAAGCGGCAAGACAGCTGCACTTTTCGTATTCAATCATATCATAACTAGGTTTGGTGTCCCACAAGCAATCATTACGGACCATGGAAGCCATTTTCGAAATGTCATGATGACTGAACTTACAAGCCAGCTTGGTTTGCGCCACGATAGCTCTACACCTTATTATCCGCAAGCCAACGGTTTGGTTGAGTCAATCAACAAAGTTCTAGTCGTCATGATTCGACGGATCATTGGTATCCATCGAACGAATTGGCATAACATGTTATTTTCGGCACTATGGGCATATCGAACTTCAGTGAAAAATTCAACAGGTTTCACCCCTTTTCAGCTAGTTTATGGCTTAGAAGCTGTGTTACCTATTGAGTGCGAAATCCCATCACTTCAAATGGCTGTCGAATTACTTCCAGCTACTTCCGAAGAGGAGAAACGGTTGTTATACTTAGCTAAATTAGATGAGACTCGACGTGACGCTACTTTAGCTATCGAGACTCACGCGAAACGAATGAAAGCTCAGTACGATAAAAATGTAACCCCTCGAAGTTTTTCGGAAGGAGACCTAGTACTATTATATGATCAAGCGAACGATAAGCTAGGTGCTGGAAAATTCGTTCCCATGTGGCATGGGCCCTACATTGTAAAGCGAAAGCTAGCAAAAGGGGCTTATGAGTTAGTTGATTTTGATGGGGACTCTTTGGGCAAACCCAGAAATGGACTTTACCTAAAGAGGTATTATGCTTAAAATGATGGATGGAGAAATTTTTAGATAGGTTAGATTTCCTTTCTAGCTAGCAAGTGTGTTAGTTTAGTCAGTGTGCTTAGCTTAGCAAGTGTGGTTTTTCGTCATTATTTTGGCTCATCTTGGTTTTACTCTTGATATTGTAGATGTCGACGCCTCTCCAAACATACATTGGATTTGCTGATGGTGCTTGTCGTAGTACACGGAATATCTCTTCCGCAGCTTGGGTTATCTATTCGCCCTCTGACGAGTTAGTTTCTATGCATGGGGTAAGCCTCGGTCAAACAACGAATAACATTGCAGAATACAGTGCAGTGGTTGAATTATTATCCGAATCTATTTCATTTGGAATTCGACGTTTGATAGTGAGGTTAGATTCTGAACTTGTTGTATTACAGCTTAATAGAGTTTATGCCATTAGAAATCCTGTGTTATTAAGGTTGTTTTTGAGAGTGCGTCTCTTGGAACGTGAATTTGATTACATTGAATATCAACATATTCCAAGGTCTTTGAATACATTAGCAGATGCAATTGCTTCTCAAGTGTTGGACAGACATTTATAATAATCATGCAAGTAAATTTAAAGACATTTCATCATACATGTTAAACAAGATAAGCCGATAATAGTGATATATAGATATAGATAGAAGTGTGTCCAAAAATATATACATCGTCTTCGATCATAGGTTTAACACACCTTATGATCGGCAAAATGATAGTGCAAAAAGTCAAAAATGTCACATGTGACTACAAAAGTGACTAGTCAATCACTGGTGGTGCTCTCTGTACGACACCACTGCGCGGGCTATCTTGCGCAGAAATCTCCTAAACGGTCCAGGGACTGCAACCACGAAGCGCTGAAGCCTCATTGGAATGTCATCCATAGTAGTCTCAGGTATATCTGCCGTGAGACGCTCTAGATCATGCTCCAAATCGGCTAGTACTTCTGCTGTCGCATCCTGTAAGGCCGGTGCCGGTGCAGCTGGATGTCGTCTGTCGTAAGGCCGGAGATTGGCTGGACGCTGTGGTCCAACATCTGCATTTTTAAAATTTTACTGTTACTTTGAGACGATATATATGAAAAATAAAAAATACATAATTAGAAAACTTGTGAAAATGAAAGTACCTCTGTCATCCCATTGTTCTCCCTGTGGAAGAACCATGTCCGGATCACCTCTGAAATCCATTCCGGCATATGGAAAGTCTTGTATCACAAAAAGCTGGCCCTCTAGCCAGTCGAAGTAACTGTCAGAGAATCGAACCACTGCAGCACCCTCGTCAGGATGCCGGGCCATCACCGCAACCCATCGAACAAGCTTTGGCTCCCGAGGACCCAAGTCATCAACTGTGAGTTGCTGAGGGATCAGCATAGGAACTCTCTCCAAGGCAAAGCTCACGACTAGAGGCCCATATCCAAAAGTCTTTAGTCGTCCGTTCTTTGCCTTGGTTAGTTGGCTCTTCATATGAGCCGACACAGCTTCGCACCAGTTGAAGATGGTGCCTTGGTAACAGTCAACTGCCATCCGCATTTGGGATCCGGAAGCAATGTGCAAGGCGGCCGCGCCACAAATCCTAGTGACCGTAAATGCAATAACTCTAAGTTCCGCCAGAGCGATGTGCTTTATCTCCACGCCTTTTTATGGCGAGTCCCTGGTCTGCACCACTCCTCGCGGAGATCATCAAGGGATTGGCCACCCGGCCTGGTCCCCGCAAGGTTGAGTTGCTCACCTCTGTTTGGCAAGCCAGTGAGAAAGTATACATCCGAGGGCTCTATCTCGAGCTGGTGCCCTCCAATGTAAAAGCATTGATCTTGAACGTTCCATCGCTCAACTAGCCATTCCAAAAATCTTACCTGGCCCCTCATGCCCGGTATGGTCCAATATTTGTACAATCCACATGTTCTTAAGGCATCCAGAGAGGGTTGGTGGTTAATCGCAGCTTCATCGTCTTCTACGTGCTCTCTCTCTCTCCAGTCTAACATGTTTTGGGCCCTGCACATCAAAAGAGTCAATTAGAAATTAATTTGAGAAAATTTGGTGGTTTTTTGAGAGAGTTAGGGTTTTGAAATGCGCCCTTTGCGGAAGACGCACCCCGGCTTTTTAGCACAGGGCGTCCGGACGCAGCTCGCCTGAAGGCGGACTGCGTCCCCAGACCTTTTTCCCGTGTGAGAAAAAGTCGGGGGACGCGGCTCACCCGAAGGGCACCTGCGTCCGCCGAGGGGCGCATTTTGAACCCAAAACCCCCCCAAAAAATGAAACAGAGACCAAAAACAAAAAACTAAACGGATAAAAATGAAGAGTGGGATGTGTAAAATACCTCGGTGAAGCGGCGTTCGATTCCGACGGTCAGATTTTCCGCAGCAACCACGGGAAGTTTCTTGTCAAAAGCTCCTTTTTCAACCTCAACAGTGAAACGGTAAAAATGACATGGTAAAAGGTCTTTTTATAGGTTTTTTGGATGAATTAGTTCATTTTTTACCATGAAAAGATGTTTTCAAATGTATTTTTGCCTATTTTAAACAGGTATGAGTAATGTGTCGCTTTTGTGCAGGACGAAGGGATTTCAAGGGAAATTGTAATTTTTCACAAACAAAATTTCAGAGTCATCTTTTAAGCCCTTTTCTGACTCCTAAAACATGAAAAGATCGCCGAGTGTTTCTTTTTCACTCGTTAAAACGGAATTAAAAGACGGTCCCCTTTTAGCTCTTTTCTGACCGTAAAATCAGGAAAAGATTGCCGGGTTTTTGTCGTTTCAAACTCGATAAGGAAATAAAAAGACGTGTCTTTGATCGCTTTTTACTTTTCAGGTCAACGATACTATTATGAAAGTACTCCTTGGTCGCAAGATCAAGCGGTTCCCCCAGGTATTATTTTATACTTTTTCGGGCTTGAGGGACACAAATATACGAAAAAGTTCAACGTGGAGTTTCCTTAAGTTTTTCAGACTCTCTAAAATTGAAAAACGCCGAGTTTCTCCTATACTGGGCTCGTTAAACTTTTACAGTAAAGGACCTGTTCAATTACAAACAGGAACGAACCACTCCTTCCTAGGGTTCGCATTTAAACTAGGTTGGACTCGTCCGAAGGATGAGCTTATAATCAAGCATATGTTATCCTCCTCAAGCTTGTTAAAAATAAAGAGGTACTTGCCAGAAATGGTGGGGAAAAAAAAAGAGAAGAATGAACCTATTTGTCACCTTTTGCCTCAGAAGAAACTTTATTACCGCTCTTGAACACGACACTTTTCATTCACCTGGGTTGGGAAATCTTTTACCTCACAGTTGACTAAATCACTTTGAAAATCTTTAACCGGGTTCAGGGATCAACTTTGAGTTATTCGTCACCAAACCATCTGTTGTGTCGTTATGTGTTCAAGAGGTCTGCAAGCAAAACTTTCATCTGCAAAATACTTGTCATCCATTGACCATCCCTGAGTCAGTCCTTACAGCAACATTTCTTCAACTTGAACAATGATTTCGTGTTGCAGGCTTGCCTGCAACGGGTCGCTTTCTATCGACATCGACACATTATCTAGAAAGATGACTTAGGAATCGACAGTACCTTGAAGTCTGCATGCATCAATGGCAGGTTTCTCGCCTTTGACGTCAGTTTACATCATTGACTTTCGATCAGAGGATTCCGTGAAGTGTTCGACATCAAAACATCTATTCACATTTCACGGGTTGTGCTTGGTACTTTGAGAACCATTGACATTACTGGTGGTTTCTCTCACGCTTGTTAACAGTTTACATCATTGACTGGTAATCAAGTGGTTTCTACCATGTTCGACATCGAATCATTTAATCACATGGCTAGAATCGTACCAATTCGGGAAGTAGAAGTGAAGACCCTGGATCTAGTTTCTACCATCCAGGCTGCGAGGAGTTTTGTATTCATTATCTATGTAGACTAATCATAAACAGATGGCTGCGTCCATACTGTGTCTACAAAAGTCTATAAAAATGATGTACTGCAAGATCATTCCTGTATCAGAATAGTTAGTCCATTAGTTAAAGTTTTGAATCTGAGTATGGGAATGCCTACCTCAGTGATGATATAATCTTATCCATGTATTTTGTGTTGAAAATGCAGGTTCCAACCAGGCCATCCACAAGGCAATCCTTGAAATGATAAAGCGCTTCACCCTTCCTAGAATTACAAAACCCTATTCTATTCCAGGCTTCGCACTTTAGGGGGCAATCTGTTACACTAAAAAATGTCACCTTGACTACTTACAGTTAGTATGGCTCCAATCAACAAGTCATGCTACCCTCTTAGGCAAGTCTCATGCCTCTGTTATCCATCTCAAACTCAAAGAAGAGAGAAAGTCTTGTAAAAATCATGTTTATCTCTGGGGTCGCAGGTTCTCTCTAGCCTTACCTGCGGGGACGCTGACCATGTTCACAAAATCCGCGTCCATAGACGCTCTGTATGTTAAGGGACAGGTGCGTCCCTCTGTAAAAGGCAAAATGCGCGAGTTTTATCTTGAAAAAGTTACTTGTGGTTACTTCTAGAACATTCTAGAGGTCGGTTTGATGAAATGGATGCGCCTCCAGTTGGTTCATGTATCTCTATTAAGGGGGAACTTATCCCATCAATAAGGGAGCTATCCCACCCATAGAGGGGGATGATCCCATTGATAGTGGACCTGAATAACCTCTTTACAGCACTATAAATGAAGGCATTGAGCCAGAAGGAGAGGAGGTTGGAGCTATACATTTTCTTTGGGTAAATGCTGCAGGATTTAGGTCTTCCATTAGAGCCTTTGTGAGGAGAGATTGTCTTCACTTGATTCTACTTGGGAGAGGGTGAGCTTTGTCAAAGTAGAGGAAAACCCTTGATGGACCCTGGGAGGAATTTGCACAACACCAAGGCCAGGTTGTAAGAGTTTCTTTGTTTCGTTATTAATACAAACTGGTTTATTTTTCTCAATAGCTTGTGTTAATGAGTTATTTCATGTGTTCCTTGGTCTGCATGTTGAATATATGTTTTATTATATGAAATGCAAGTGCTTGGTAATTGTTTGATTGTTTGTGGTTGCAGGAATTGACTTGAAGGAGGAGCTCATCCGGATCGTCAAGAACGGACTTCAACAACAGCGTTTTGGAATAAGGTAAGCCTAAACACTTGTAGTTTTCATGTTGTAAAAGGTGTATTTAGAGAAAGATCATTCCATTTTGTCTTGTTTGTCATTAGAATGTCTTAGACTTCTAGGAAGGTCAGTCGTGCCCGCACCCTTGACAGATTCCGTGTGACAACCCTCAAGGTACTGTAGTACAATTCACGTGGTGTGAATAAAGGACTTGGCATCGAACACCACGCAAAATCTTTCGGTCGAAGGCCAGTGATGTAAACCTATCGCCGGAAGTGAGAAACTTGCCATTGAGGCATGCAAGCCTCAAAGTACTGAATGGGGTGTTCCTAGACCGACTTCTTGGATAATGAGCTGATGTCGACAAGAAGCAATCCATCACAGGAGGGCCTTAATGACACATCAATGACACAGAACGGAGCAAATGATTTTAATGGAGGTGAAAACGATCTGGTGATATAAGGTTCAGGTTGGCGGTCATGAAAGAATGGAGTATAAATGTATTGTAGTGGGTGAGACACAGGTGAACTCTCTGAATGACTTCTCTTGAACATATCGGCGACACTGACGTGATGGATTGGTAGCATTAACCCCAAATGTGGATGGTATGATGGGACCATGGTGATGTGACCGGTGAATGAAAGAACCCAACCCAACTTGGATGCGGAGTGAAAGTGTCATGTTCAAGAGCGACTTGCTACCAACAAAGTTTCTTCAAGTTTTCTTCCCAATTTTTCCCTAGTCATTGCTGACCAGTACCTCTTTATTTTTATCAAGCTTGAGGAGGATAACATATGCTTGTTCTATAATTTTCCCTTCAGGCAAACCCATCGCTATGTTTTAACGAGCCTAGCGATAGTGAAACTCGTTCTCGTCTATAGACAAGTTTGTCGCTATTAAAATTTTAACGAGTTTAACAACAAAGATAACTCAGTCCTTTTCAATTTTAGAGAGTCTAAAAAGGAACGTAAAGGAAACTCCAAAATTCCTTTTTCGTCATCTAATCCTTTAAGTCCGAAAAAGTATAAAACAATACAGAAGGGATGAATTTTCGATACTTTTAACGAGCCGAACAAAACAAGTGCTTGATCTTTTTGTGTAATAATCCCTCAGGTCCAAAAAGATTAAAATTTAGAGGAGGGATAGCACTTCCAGTCCCTTTAACGAGCTGGAGAGGCCAATGGCTCGGCAATATTTTCATATTTTACAAGTAAATTGAAAAGAGCTTAAAGGAGACTCGTCTTTTGAGGAACGAGTGATAAAATGGGTAGCTACTGATTCCAGGTAAGGTTTGGAATTTTCCAATCACGGCAGTGTTACAAGGATGGCTAGTGAGATCACTCTTCGCAGCTGTTCCTCAAAATGGGTAAACAATCAAATGGAGGTGAATGATCAGCCAATGCAAAAATGGAGGTGACGGTGCAAACACGACCAAGGCTTTAAAGGCTGAAGTATTACATTCACGATGGTTATTTACCGGAAATTGGTTCATTTTTTAATGAGCTTAAACTCTAGAGGAACATGTGCTCATTTCTTATGTTTATTTTTTAACGAGCATGAAGTCTACGCTAAAACTGCTCGATTAATCCAGTCGTGTGATAAGAATGTCTCATATATAAAAAAGGCAACTTTTAGAGTTTTTCCCCACATCCTTTCTTTATGCAAGCTAGGAAACGACCAATCCTACGAGTTTAAAGGGTTAGAGGACCTACAAATTTAAAAAATAAATAGTCGCTCTTTGCTTGCATGCCAAAAGGTTCGCATGCCCCCAGGTATAAAACAGAGTTTCAAGGTTACCCCTTCTTCCTTCCGTTAAAACATTTGTTTTACCGGGAGAGGTCTACCTCTTACAGGTTACCAAAGATTGTTCTATTTACGGCATAAACAAAACACTTCTTCAGCGATGTTTCTCTAAACAAACAAAGGTGAGTGGTGATGCTTTCCAACCCACATAACTTTGACAAGAGAATCTTATTCCAGAATAACCCCCTCTTCCAATCACGGATGGGAGTACAGACTAGTCATATTTTCTCGCGGAAACCTACCCTATACCCGAAGTTTTCCTGCCGAAGCAGGCCAGGGTGCATGCCCCCTGGGTTTCAGTCATGTCCCCCAAATCACTCGCGCTCATTAGGCAGATGGACTGGAGGTTGAGACATTTCTTGCATGAAAAGACCATTCAGGGATGGTATATGATTATTTGCTATGTGTGATCCGGGAAATGAAAGCTGGTCTACGAGCTTGACCACTCTTCCTTCCTGCGGAAAACACATTACTCTAAAGAGTGAGGAGACAATCGCTCCCATGCAATAAATATAGTCTCGTCCAAGGAGTAGATTATAATCCAGGGGTCCTTGGACTACCATTACGTTCAATTGAATGGTTTTCCCTCTCAATGTTATTGGCACATTGGGAAGGATCCCTAATGGTCGACTGGTTCCTTTATCAAAGCCTGTTAGATTTCTCATCTTAGGCAAAAGTGATGGCGAACCAAGTGCTTTCCAAGCAGTCGAGGAAAGGATACTCATAGAAGCCCCTTCATCTATGATGGTACCAGCTATAACCATTCTATATATTTGAAGAATGATTCGGAATGGTATGCTAGCTGGTATACGGGGTCTGCCTAGTTGATTTCAATCAAAGGAGACAACTAGGTTGCTTGGAGGTGGGACTGAATAGATGGCCGGGTATGAATCTGACGAACTTCCTTCCTGTGGTAAAGGAACGGGTAAATTGCCCCCATGTTCATTGGAGTCTGTGCTTACGAAAAGAATTTGGACAGTGTCATCCTTGTTCTCTTCGGTGACTGTATCATCTAAAGATGGAACCTCTGAAGGCAAGACCGGGTCAACTGCCACCTCGACCTTTTGACTTTCGTCTAGTATGGGTTTAGATGGTTTGTCTTTAATGATAGATGCTTCAGCCGACCACTTGAGCAGGCCAGCCGGATTTTCAACTAGTGACGGACTCGGCAAGAGTTTTTTATATCCAGGAGGAAGTCGTAACGGTGAAACCGGACGATCGTCCAAAACTCTTTTAGCCTCGTCTAAGAAGGGACAACGGTGGACGGCATGATCACCTTCGCACAGTTTACAAGGAAATCTATATTTTCCTTTTTGTCCTGGGGCTTCACTTTCACTAGTCGACGGTGTGTTTTCAACATGATCACCAGAGGTTGACAACACAGGGTTGTACAAACGAGGAGACCAGTCCCTTAAGATCCGAGGGATGCAAGGACAATCTCTATGATAGTGGTCTCCTTTGCAAATGACACATGGCGATTTAGGCCTGGTCGGTGCAGTGTGTGGATTTTCGCTAGACGACGCTCATTTGCCCCCATTCGCCTTTGGCTCCTTCTTCTTCTTCTCTTTCTTCTTCTTCTCTTTCTTCTTCTTTTCTTTCTTCTTCTCAGGTACTTGACTTTTGGCTTTACCAGCCCCATCAAGCGAAGAGGAAGGAGGAGAGGAAGAATTGGAGGAAGTAGAAGGTTGGTGGGTAACTCTGGAATCGTCTAGTTGCTAACTCGATTGTTCAGGAATTGTGGTGTTCTGAACGACAGAGGTTGACAAGAGCCATACAGGCAAGCTGATTGTCAGTCCTGGAAGCGACAATGTGGCCATATGGGGTGCACCAACATCTCCCCAAGAGGAGAAGGGACTAGGATTTCCTCCAAGGGGAATTCCTTGGTTGGTGGATTCCATTTCCTCAACCCAAGATCAACGTAGGAAAGGGTAATGAATATTCCGTTTAAAATAAATTTTAGACACTTTGACACAACTTGTTTTTTCAATTTTTAAGAGTCGAGAAAAAACAAAAGATGACTCTAGTCGCCTTCGATTTTTAATGAGCCTGAAGTGACAAGTGCTCAGATGGACCTTTTCTGTTAAAGAGTCTGAAAAGGAACGAAAGGGACTGCTCTGGAAATCTAGGTAGAGGGATTACCAAACCAATCGCAAAACTACAGAATACTTTTTACGGTACGGCAGTCAATCTTCCCGAATGCTGTGTTCAGTGCATTACGATGGATAGGGTGGCAGACACAGCTTCCTATGGATAAAGGATTAAGCCTATTGTGGTCTCCCAAAATATACTCGACGGTACGTGGGAGCACAAGTCCGTACTGGCACTTATCGTCTCAAAGTGGAGGAATCACCCAACCATCAGTGAGAACAACAGTTACCAAGCTTTACGACGCCGGAATACGTCTCTAGCCTAAACTTCTAAATGTTGTGTGTTAGGTTCCAAAGCGTTGTTAGGTTCGTTGAATTTATTTTATAGTTGATCTTATTTATGAAGTTTACCTTTCAGGTTCACCGCGAGATGTAGATTTAATTCCTAAAATGCAATCTAAGATGATAAACAATCTTTTTATCTTCTTTGTGCAATGAAAATCCTAGCTACTAAGGAAAGAAAGACAGAATCCTTTCACAAAGAGCAAAGAGCACACTCTAAATGCACTTTCCTAAATCAAACCAATCAGACTGTCTAAATGCAAATGCACATGCATGTATTTGTTTTCGACTTTCTTAGTATATGAATGATAAAAAGAAAGTTGATGCACAAATCTGAATTTCTTTTCAAGCGACAAATATCAACAAGTTTCTTTTCGAAATCAAAAATGGAGACGATCACAACACCTTACGATTTTGAAATGAATACTTGTTTTGACACTAGAAAAATTACAAATTCAGACCAAGAACAATAGTAACAGGATAACCGACTATCAACAGCAATCAAACTCTTTCCTATGATTGAAATCGACACTTACGACACTTTCAAATCAAAGGACGATAGTGCGATTATGCTACTTTTGTAAAGGAGAACTGAAAATGACTCAACAAACACACAAAAACATTTACAGTTCTTTTGTACAAAGGAGGCGGAATAACAGCAAGGAAAAGGGGTTTCAAACAGAGATATATTGATCACTGGCAGCAAAATTCATGAATAGAACTGGAAAGAATGAATCACAGAAACCAACATTGCACAAAGCCTAATCTGATCAGCGCACCTGTAACACAGGGAATTTGAAATGCAGCGCACCTTCTACACTCAGGAAGTGCGCTGAAGTTCAGATTCTCTAAACAATACCTGCGCTGGGCCAGAAACGAGACTTTGCTTGGGTTCCGGGTCACAGTTTGCAGTTCAGTTCATGGGTTTTGGCCGAGCAAATGGTAATCAGTAATGTAACAATCAAGGGTAGATCTAAGGAGGATCTAAGAGCTACCACAAGGGGCAATCAGAGAGTTTGTGAATCAGTTGTTTGAATCATAAACAGATCTCGGAGATCGACTAAAGCGGCATTTATCTACTTTGCACTTGCATAGCAAATGCAGTTCGAATGCTACCTGGCACAACTTCAGACTCTGTCTGTAAGTTTATGAAATAGACAACAAGGAAGATAAACAAACAAACTAATTCGTCCCCAGTGGAGTCGCCATTTTGTTACAGGGAAAAGTGTCTACTCAGAACTGCTTATCCCACTAAGGTGTGATAGCTGCCTTAGAAACAAACAAAGTAAAGCTACTTTCGTTTTTCCTTTATGAAGTATAGATAGAGAGGAACAAAGAAGACCAACCTCTGTCTTGCGCTAATCTCCTGGTTCGATTCCTCTCTTCCTTGATAGTCTTTCGCTACTTGTTCCCTTGCACACCTAGCTTCACAGAGTACCTGTAAGATCACAGTAGCATAGCACTATACAAGAACATGGATCTATAATCATAAACAATCTAGGATCAGATGTAAATTGACCATACAAATGCAGCAAACATAAATGACACAAGAGTGTGGAGGAAAACTTGAATAGCTTTTATTGATAAACAAGAAAGAGCCAGGAGGAGTTACAACCAGTTGTTCTGACCCAGCATCAACCTCTCAGCAAGGAAGCCCCTCTTCACCTCATACAAAGCTTAGATCACCCAACAATCTGATGTTTGTCTCAAGAAACTAACAGCAATTCCTTACAATATGCAAAATTCCAGCCTCTGGATCTCTGGGATGAGGGATCCATATATAGATATCTGTAAGGGGGATGAGTCAACTTGTGATTTTATTGGTTTCTTCCCTCTGATAGTTCTTTCTTCCACTTGGAGATTGATGATCTCTTACTCATCCTTGGTCAAATTCAGAGAGGCAAGTGTCATAGGAAGAGTTTCTGGAAGCTTCCATTGCCTCTCCACCTCGTGGAATGACACTACCATTTGTCATTTCTCACCCATCGCACCCCATAGAAGGGCTTTTTGAAATGCAATGCACCCACACAGTGTATTTAGGTGAGATGCAACGCACTTGGCCTGTGGAGTAGCTGAAATGATCCTGTTTTGACGAATTCTGAGCAGTTTTTCATGGAGAACTTCTGGGAGAAGCTATAATCAGTTGACCTTGTTCCTTTAGGGGTTATAACAACAATTTTAGGGACTTAGGAGCCCTTGGTTTATGGAAATTTCATGCTTGGGGTTGCAGTGCCCAAAAATGTCTATAACACAAGGCGTCTCCTCTGGTCACATCACGATCTCTTTGAATCCCACAATCGACTACACCTCAGATTTAGGCCTGCTAAATTCCCTATTTAGTGTTGCCTGGATGTCTACTACTCCAGCATTCAGGTTATCGTTGTAGAAATTCCTACTGTAAATCAACAGATTATGAAATATACTAAAACATAATACAAGATCTACTTCTACAACACTTTGCAAAAGCTTAATCGAATTGGGCAGGATCAAGAGAACATATATAACTGAGAATGAGAAATCAATCACACATAACACAGAAGAAATAACCTGCAAAAATCCTCAGCCTAAAACCCCAATCTTTGTATTATCATACAAGTGGAAATCTTGTTCAAGTTACAAAAATAATCAGCTCTCAAGCTATATTGCTCTCTCTGCAATCAAACAATACAGCTCACAGACTGAATAGATATTGTATATGTCCTCCTAAAGCCCTCCAAGCCTCCTATTTCCTTGCGTAGTTTTTCTTGGGGTCCAGTGAAGCCACATGTGTGAATTGGCCTCATCACACTCACAAAACATGAAGAAGTAATGTGCAATCCTCAAGGAAATAATTCCTTCCGCATGCAAGGAATATTCACAATGGAATATTCTACTAATTGATAGTACACTACCCCTCCATCTGATCTCAACTAGGTCTCTGACTTAACTAACATGCATGAGCTATTTATGAGAGAATATTCAGTTATCTAAAGTGCAGTAGTTACATGCATGCAAGCATTAACTAACTGAACTTACATTAATTCAACAAACTATTTGAATTAATCTAACTGGACTTGACTCAGTTAACTAAGCCAACTAATTACAACTCAATATTACAACTCATCCTTATCTCTTTAACTGATGGATAAATTCCTCAATTAATGGAGAAACTGTTGCATGTCCCCACATAGACTTCATGTTTTCTTTTTCTTAACTAATTAACTCAAGATGAATTAATTAATTATTTTACAAGCAGCTGCTAAGATCAAATTCGAATTTTACTTCACTATTTTAGTTGAGGGACTGACTAAAATGGGAAGGTATCCCAAAATGCTATTTATAGAATGCTATTTTTATCACTTCCATTTTTTCATTCCTTGTTGCTATGTTCAACACTGGATGAACTGCTATTTATAGGAGTGCTATTTTTAGCATTTCTTGTTGCTATTTTCAACACTCCCTCTCAACAAGAAAGGGATTATCAGTAACACCAATCCTGTCTCTGTGGAACTCGAACTTGAATTTTTATAATGCCTGAGTCAAAATATCTGCATCCTATTCCTAAGTTGAAACATATAGCAACAACATGATCCTCTTGACCACATAGTCTTGAATATGGTGATACCGGATATCAATGTGCTTGGACCTGTCATGAAAAACTAGATTCTCAGAGATTTTGATACAACTCTGGTTATCACAGTAGATCACTGTAGGATCCATCCTCTGACCAAAGAATCCAACTAGAATCTTCCGCATCAAAATGGCCTCACATGCAGCATGACTAGCAGCGATGTATTCAACCTCTACTAAGCTAAGTGTAACTGATCTCTGTTTCCTGTTGTACCAGGAAATTGCAAGTGAACCAAGGTTGAAGATTCCTCCAGAAGTGCTCTTCTGGTCTGATGGACTCCCTGCCCAATCTACATCTGTGAAGCCCTGAAGCTTCACTCCCTCTGCCTGTCTGTACCACAATCCGAACTGAGATGTCCCTCTTAGGTATCTCAGCACATGCTTCACTGCCTTCCAAAACAGTGTGGTAGGTTGAACCATAGCTTGACTTAGCTGGTTCACTGCAAAGCATAAGTCGGGTAGTGTGTTCACAAGATACATAAGTGAACCCACCAGCTGCTGATAAACAGTAGCAGCTACTACCTCACTTGAAGTAGCATCCTCCTTCCTCCAGTTCCCAGCTAGAGGAGTTTGCATGGGCTTGCACTTCTCGATGTGAAAGTGCCTGAGTATCTCATTGGCATACTTGCCTTGAGACACAAATACTTCACCATCTTTCTGCCACACCTCCATGCCTAAAACGTCGTGGATAAGGCCCATGTCCTTCATCTCGAACTCTCTTGCAAGGTCCTCCTTGCAAGACTGTATCAGTTGATCATCACTTGTCAAAATCAGATCATCGACTCAAAGAACAATGATCAATGGTTTACCTTCTACCATGATGTGGTAAAGGTTTGCATCTACTTCACTCTTGGTGAAGCCCAAACTAGTGAAGTAGTTGTCAATCCTGGTGTACCAAGCACGGGGTGCTTGCTTCAACCCATACAAAGCCCTTTTGAGTCAGCACACATGCAACTCACGATCGAAGGTCTCGAAACCCTATAACTGCTCAATGTACACCTCCTCCTCAATATTCCCATTGAGGAATTTTTTCTTCACATCCATCTGGTGGATCTTCCACCCCATCTGAGCTATTAGTGCCAACATCGATCTAATCGATGAGTACCTTGCTACAGGAGAAAAATTCTCATCGTAGTCGATCCCCTCGACCTGTGAGAAACCCCGGGCAACAAACCTTGCCTTATGTTTCTCAACACTACCATCAGCTGCATACTTTAACTTATAAAGCCATCTGGAACTCACAACTGACTTACCCTGAGGCCTTGGTACAACATCCCACACACTGTTCCAAATGATAAAGTCGTACTCCTCTACCATTGCATTAACCCAGACTGGTTGTTGCACTGCCTCCTCGAATGAAGAAGGTTCTGTATCTACACACTCCCCAACCAAGGCCATGTACCCAGTGTACCACTCAAGTGACCTCCTCTGTCTGCCCTGAGAAGATGGTTGTCCCACATTCTCCCGCACATCCAGCATCAACCTGTCAGCTTCCCTTGAGCGTTTCTGCCCATCTCTAGAAGTATCAACATGAGTGGATGTCTCCACTCCCGGATCCTCTGCATGTGACTTCTCCACATCAATCTGAGGCTCCTCCTCCTTAGGAACTGAAAGTTCCTCATTTGCATGCAACTTGAGCTCCCTCTCAAGTGACACTTGCATGGCTTTCTTCTCTTCGAACTTCAGATTCCTACGTACCACAATCCTCTAAGTGGAAGGTAGGTACACCGGATAGTTGTGGGGTGTATCTGTGTACCCCACAAGTATTCCCAACTCAGCTGTTGGGTCTAGCTTCTTCCTGGCATCTTTGGTCACATGCCAGTAAACTGATGATCCAAAGATTCGGAAGTGACTTACAGTAGGTCGCTTCCCAAAATAAGCCTCCATAGGTGTCTTCATTCCTAGTATACGGTGTGGGCTTCTATTCTGCAAGTATACTACTTTATTGCATGCCTCAGCCCACAAATGCAGTGGTAGGCTTTGGTCATGCAACATCGCTCAAGATGCTCCCACAATTGATATGTTCTTCCTTTCAGCCACCCCATTCTGCTGTGGGTTATGGGGTGTCGTCAATTCCCATTTAATACCTTCTACATCATAGAAGTCTTTAAACTGTTGGGAGACATACTCTCCACCATTGTCGCTATGCAAGGCTTTTATTTTCTTTCCATATTCTTTCTCTACCAAGGCTTTAAACTCACAAAACCTCAAGAAGGTATGATCCTTCTTTTGCATAAAGTAGATCCAACATCTACGAGAAAAATCATCAATAAAAATAACATAGTACCTTTGTTTAGCAGTGGAGGCTATAGAGAAGAGTCCATAAAAATCTGAGTGAACTCACTCCAAGATTGCTCCAGCTCTACTGTCTCGATCCGGAAAGGAATATTTCGCATACTTACCCAAGGTACAACCTTTGCATGTAGTCATCTGCTCAATTTTTCCCTTGGGTAATCCGGTAGAAATCTACTGCATGATCTTCAGGGCTCCATGGTGCAAGTGGCCTAGTCTTCTATGCCATAGCTCACCAACATCTTGGCTCTACACCATCTCATCTTTGGAACTCAAAGCAACATAGTCGTCTACCTCCAGCTTGTAGAGATTCTTGACTCGAATCCCTATTCACTTTTTTTTTCTAGTACCGATATGCCTCAGGAATACCTTTCCTTTACTAAAGACTACATCATAGCCTTTATCTTCTAGCATAATGATAGACACAAGATTCTTCTTCAGACCTGGTACATACTTTACATCAGTCAAGGTGAGGGGAGATCCATGCTCCCTCTGAAACACAACCGTACCTTTACTTGAAACACGGTACTTTCCGTCATCGCCCATCTTGATTCGCATCTGGAGATCCTTCTCCTCCAAGATACTGAAAAGATTCTTGTCACCTGACATGTGGAATGAAGCTCCACTGTCCAGGTACCACACACATCCCACCATGGATGAAACCATGCATGCGATAAGCGAGAAATCCAGCTCAAACTATGAGGCCAGTGCCTCACCATCAGATCCCTTCGAGGAACCCCTTGGATTTCTTCTATGGACAATTCGTAGCATAATGGCCCACTTCATGACAATGAAATCATCACACTTTCAATTTGTTAATCTTCTCCCCACCATGGGAAGAACCAGATTTGGGATGGGACGCCTTGCCTTTCCCTTTCCTCGCCTTACTCGCTAAGGCTATATTTTCCTCATCATCTTGCTTCGATGAGGATCCATCTCTGGTGCTTCTTCTTATTTCCTCCTACATCAGATCCAACCAAAATCATTCCCAATCTAGCAGTTTTTCTCTTCCATTAACCGAGTCTTGATAGTTATGCCAGCTCTTAGGAATACCTGGGAGTGCAAGACTCACCATGTCATCATCAGCGGTCATGATCCCTACACTTCCAAGCTCATCCCTACAAGTGCTGAGTTTGTTCAGATATGTCGAGATCGTGTCATCCTTTTCACACTTAATCTTACGAAGCTTGTCTTTCAGCACCAACTTCCTCTAATCGTTGTTGTTCTGATATAGATCTTTAAATGTTTTACACATCAAAAACGGTGTCTCCTTCCCATGGAGGCTCGAGACAATGTGGTCTCAAACTCCCTCAAGGAGGATCCTCCTTGCTCTAGCCACACATTTCTTCCATTCCGCCAGTTGAGTAGCATCAGTTGCCTTGGGAACTTTTTGATCAATGAAGTCCTTTAGACCGTTATCCTCTAATACTACCTCCATGCGATCCTTCCAGGATATATAATTCGAGCTTCCATTAAGGGCATACTCGAGTCTTAAACCACTGAACGCCATCGGTGAAATTGAGATGTGATAAGAACTTGATTTCTATATTTAGGAACCACAAACTCTGAACTTCTCCTTCTTGTGTACTGTTCTTTGCCTTGATCACCTTTGCTCTGATACCATGTAGAAATTCCCACTGTAGATCAATAGATTATGCAATATACTAAAACACAATACAAGATATACTTCTACAACACTTTACGGAAGCTTAATCAAATTAAGCAAGATCAAGAGAACGCATATAATTGAGAATGAGAAATCAATCACGCATAACACAGAAGAAATAACCTGGGGAAAGCCTCAGCCTAAAACCCCAATCTCTATATTATCATACAAGTGGAAATATTGTTCAAGTTACAAAAAGAATAAGCTCTAGAGCTATCTTGATCTCTCTGCAATCAAACAATATAGCTCACAAACTGAATAGAAACTGTATATGTCCTCCTCAAGCCCTCAAAGCCTCCTATTTCCTTGTGCAGTTTTTCTTGGGTTCCAGTGAAGCCACATGTGTGAATTGGCCTCATCACACTTACTAAACCTGAAGATGTAACTGCGCAATCCTCAAGGAAATAATTCCTTCTGCATGCAAGGAATATTCATAATGGAATATTCCAGCAACTAATAGTACACTACCCCTCCATCTGATCTCAACTGGGTCTCTAACTAAACTGACATACATGAGTTATTTATGAGAGAATATTCAATTATCTAAAGTGCAGTAGTTACATGCATGAAAGCATTAACTAACTGAACTTACATTTTTTTTGTGTAAGTCAGAAATTTATATTAAAAAGAGGTAAATATAGTACAAAAAATCTGCATTAGCAGATCGAGGGCCGCCAGATTGCAGGCCTACCTTCAAAATTAACCAAAAAGGGCTAACCAAAACTATCATAAGCACACCACGCAGGGTGGCACCGTCACATATCTTAACAAAGGATAAACACTTAAACTTCTGTCTGCATGAGGCAGCAGCCAAATAACAGAAACAACAGACACATTTATCAGAAAACTAGAAGGGAACAGCAACAGACCATCTAACCAGCTAAACAGCCGAGCCCCTAGAGGACTAACCGACGACACAAGGAAACCAAGCACAAACCGAACGAGTCCTTCACATTTTGAGCACCACATAGTTTCTTGAGGTCTCCGGAGCAGGTTCAGAAATTGAGATGCCAGCCTGCGCCTGCTTGGGATGCTGGCCGTGAAGCTCTCCCATCGGTTCGTTCTTCGGATTCTCGGCTTGCCTGGATTCTTGTCCAATAGTGTGCCTGAGGAGTTTGATGAGCACTGTGAGTTTCTTGGAGATGTTGTCGACCTCCTGCTCCAGCGCACTAACCTTAAAGTCCAGACTCTCTAAGATTGCGATGTGTTCCTCCAACTTGGCTTCAGAAATAGGCTGGTCTCTTTGCAGTTGATCTGCTTTGTTTGCCTGCATGCTCAAGGCTTGAGCCAGCAGAGTTTTCATGCGCCAGCTTTCTGCCTGAGTCCTGACAAACTGAGTTGCCCGCTTGGTCACAGTGCCGGGGTCCTGCAGCCAATCCACTTCTTTTTCAATGTCCTCTTCCGACCGCTTCTTTTCTTCCTCCTGGACCATGGCTTCCAGGTCGATGATCTTACGTTTGTTCTTTAGCGAAGTTCGCGTCTCATACATTTCTCTGGCATTCTTGAGATCTTTATTTGCCGACGCGTTGCGACTTCCTTCTCCTTCCATTATCGTGCTAACGCTCACGGTGAAATTCTGGAAGCTTTCAGCAGAATGGATGGGCTCAGGTCTGCTACACGATAAAACATTGCTTTTTCCCCTGCCTCTGGTTGTAGTTAAATAGCGGTTGTTTGGGATGTTACCGGTTGCATACCATCTAGCTCGATGCAACTTGCAAGTCCTTTCATAATAATTTCTGCGTGATGCTGGATTTTTTGTGTAATGGCTCACAATCTTTTCATTACGGTCACCTCTACTCGCTCGCTCCAGAGTCTGCCAAGTGTCCTCCTTCTTGGTTTGGTCTCGGCGGTGCTTATCCTTACTTATCATATCTGGTTTCATTTCCTTTTTCCTCTGCTCGTGCCATAATTGCGCCGAACTCGCGTGTCCTTCTACCCCCTGCCACTCTTTAATGGCATCTGCCGTGCCAGCGTGTCCCATCATAGAGTGACGTGGTTGTGATCTTCCTCCCACTCATACCCGGTTGTCGTCACCCAGATCTTGCCTGGAGAGCTGGATGCACTTCTCTTTTAATTCCGGGCAGTTTATATTCTGCCAACAGCTGTCCCACCTGGTGTTTGGGTGCTCGATTCCATAGTTCGCCAGGTGGTCCGCCACCGTATTAGCTCTTCGTCTCACCGCCTGGAAAACCAAACCTTTCATTACTCTCAGCATACCTGCTATGTTGTCTGTAACCTTGGCAAGTCTCCAATGTTTGGTGACTTTGCTTGCTTTCGTTCCTCCGTAGAGCTTCCTTGCCGCTGTAATTGCCAACTCTGAGTCTCCCTCAACCACCGTTGTGCCACCCTGAATACCTTTGAGAATCCGGAGCCCTTGTTCCATGGCCGCAAACTCCATCTCGTTATTCGTCCCTTCCCCCAAGGCTTTACTGTAAATGTGAAGAATTTCCCCTGCGTGGTTCCTTATGATGCCTCCGATGCCCGCCAAACCCGGATTGCCTCTGGAGGCTCCGTCGAAATTCAGCTTCAGAAACCCTGCAGGGGGACGCTTCCAGCCACAGGACGCGGTGTTTGGGTTTTGCTGGCAATTTGTTGTGCTCAAGCTTTGGCTGTTATCCAGTTTGAAGATTTTTAAAATGTGTAAGTCTTTAGCCGAAGGTTGTTCGTCTGTTTCCACTCTGCATTTAACTAGAATTAATTGTCTTATATTTTGGATTATAGTATCTAGCGAATGCTCTATATCTCTGTATTCATTTTGGAAGATTCTTCTATTTCGTTCCTTCCATATAGTCCAGGTGATAAAGCCCGGCAAGGTTTTCCATATACTGTTAATTCTTAAATTATTTGAGTACCTGCTCTGCCAATTCTGGATAGTATCTTGGATGGAGTCCCTGGTTCGGTCTGTTTTTTGCATGATGTTTTCTGCCCATATCCACAGATGACAAGCCCACTCACAGGTGTTGAAGAGATGGTTCATTGTCTCTTCATCTGAATTGCACATGGGGCAGCGAGAAGGGCCATGGAACCCTTTTTTGCGAAGATTCTCCCACGTAAGGGTTTTTCTTCGCATTAGGAGCCATAGGAATGTTTTGATTTTTGGCCAAAACAGAGTGTCCCAGACCTTCTTATTCCATTGAATTTCCTCCATTTGCTCTGCATTCTCGAGCTGTTCCCTGGCTTCCTTGAGCGTAAAATTACCACTTCCTTTCATGCCCCATCTTAGCTGGTCCTTTTCTTCAGCGTTTCTTATCTTCCTTTTGTTTAGTTGATCGAGCAGAATTCTTGTATTGTTGTTTTCCTCACTGGAGCTTTCAGTGGTATTGATTAACCATTCTCTCCATTCCTGGTCCCTGCTGTTGTGGTTCCAGTATTGATGTACAGTGTATCTGCCTCTGTCCTGGCATTGTCGCTTGAGGTCAGCGAGCTCTGGTGTTTCAAGCTTCGGGAGTTGCTGCCAAGCATCTTCCCAGAATAGGGTTGTTTCCCCATTTTGGATTTCCCAAAAACTGTGATCCTGCACAATGTCACGGTTCTTTCTTGCTAAATTCCATATGGGAGACCCTTCAGGAACCTCCTGCAGCCTTATTAATTCCTGATTGTTGCAGTCAGGGGTATATTTTTCTTTCCAATGTCTGGCCCATGGCAGATTGGGTTCCTTCAACCATCTCCACCAGAGTTTGGCTCCACATGTCATGTTGATGATGGAGGGATCGACAAGATTTAGGCCTCCTAAAACTTTCGATTTGCAGAGTTTGTTCCAGGCAACAAGCGCCCATTTTTTCTTTTCCGCATTGCCATTCCAGACAAAGGATCTCTGGATCGCTCTCATCTGCTGAAGGATTCCTTTAGGGGCAGGTATAATAGAGAGCAGGTACTGAGGGATGGCCTGCAATACTGCTTTGGTGAGGACTAATCTTCCAGCGAAATTGAGTGCTCTGTGTGTCCAGTGCTGACATCTTTTCTTCATGTTGGCCAGGATTTTCTCCCAGTGTATCTTTTGCCAGGGCTTGTCTGTTAGAGGGGCTCCTAAATATCTCGAGGGTAGGCTGCCTCTTCGAAATCCAAGAATACTAGATAGATGCTTCTGAATGGCAAGATGAGTATTGAAGAAAAAAATAGTGGATTTTGAAAGATTAATTTCCATACCTGAGGCCTTGCTGAAGAGATCTAGGATTTTCTTGAAAGCCATGGCTTCTTTCACAGTTGGCGTTCCATGCAGCATTGTGTCATCCACAAATTGCTGATGCGTCGTTGCAGGTATTGAGTGAAAGGGTTGAAGTCCCTTGATTTTCCCCTCGAGCTTTGCTTTGCTGATGAGTCTGCTCAGTCCTTCCATGAGGATTACAAAAAGGAAGGGAGACAGAGGGTCTCCTTGCCTGATGCCTCGGGAGGGAGAGAAAGGGTCGGAGGGGGAGCCATTGACAAGGATGGAAAACTTAGTGGATTTAATCAGGGCGAGGATCCATTTAGTCCACTGCTCGTTAAAGCCAAAAGCGATTAGAATAGCCTCAAGGTAGTGCCAGCTGACCTTATCATAGGCTTTAGAGAGATCAAGCTGCATTAACATCCCTGCTATTTTCCTGGTTTGAAGAGTATGAACCATTTCCTGTGCTAGAAGAATATTATCCAAGATCTGTCTACCTTCAACATACCCCGACTGCTCTTCCGAAATGAGGCCAGGAAGAATGGGCTTCAGTCTGTTGGCTATGACTTTAGATATGATTTTATAAATCACATTACACAGGGCTATAGGTCTAAATTTCTCAGGAGAGTTGGCCTCTTCTACCTTGGGAATTAGAGCGAGGAAGGTGGAATTTAGCGATTTAAGGATAGAACAGGATCGTCTAGAGTCTTCTACTACTTCCCAAACTTCAGTTTTCACAAGGCTCCAACAGGCTTTGTAAAAATTGATGGTAAAACCATCAGGCCCAGGTGCCTTATCATTTGGCATACTTCTAACCGCTTCTTCCACCTCCTCCAAGGAGATTTCTCTACTGAGAGCTAGGTTCTGTTCATTTGTGATAATTTTAGGAATAGCCTTAGTAAGCTCCTCAATAGCTTCTGTTCTGTTTGCTGGCGGCTCCTGTGCTATATGATTGAAGTGCCGTGTGAGCAAAGCTGCTATTTCTTGGTGACTTTGTAAAGTTTCCCCCCTTTCATTGTTGAGGCAGAGTATCTTATTAGCTCCTCTGTAGTCTAGCGCAGACCTATGGAAGAACTTGGTGTTTTGTTCCCCCTCCTTAAGCCATTGTATTCGGGATTTCTGTTTCCATAAGGTCTCTTCCTGTTGACAGCGAGCTTGCCATTGTTGCATCAGGACTTTTTCCTGCTCTACTGAGTCCTCACTGTTGTGCCCTGTTGCCCAATCTTTGTGAATCTGTTCTAACCTTCCCTCTATGATAGATTTATCCTTAAAGATGTTCCCAAATTCTGTTACATTCCATTCTTTTATTTTGTTTTTGACGTGTCTTAATTTGCTCTGAAGTTTGAACATTCTTGTTCCTCTGATGTCCGTTGGCTCGTTCCACCATTTCTCCACCAATTGAATGAAATTAGGGTGATTCAGCCAGAACTTCTCGAATCTAAAAGGCTTGTTTCTGGGGGTTCCTTGGATGGCCGCTATCAAAGAGATTGGCCAGTGATCCGATCCTCCACTAGGAAGGATGTCGGATTCCACTATTATTCCTTCAAGTATAATGCTTTCAGAAATAAGGAATCGATCCAAACGAGAGGCAATTTGCCTCTCGCCTCCTCTTCTATTATTCCATGTGAAAGTTCCACTTTTTGGTTGGATGTCCACTAGTTTGGCAGAATCAATGAATTCAGCGAAGAGCTCAACATCCTTATTGAGTTTTCTAATTCCTCCTTTCTTCTCCAAAAGAGAGGTTATCATATTAAAGTCTCCACCCATGATGAACTTTGAGTTGGGATATCTAGTCTTTAAACTTAAAAGAGAGCAGAGAAAGGAGAATTTATCTTCTAGCTTTTGCGGTCCATAAACATTTGTGCATAAGTAGGTTTCAGAATTACCTATCAATTGAGTCTCCATGGCTATGAAAGCTTTGGTGGCTTCTGCTGAGAGGATTTGAATCACTCGGGAGTCCCAAAATGTGACTAAACCTCCTTCCCATCCTTGACTGGCTACTTCCATAAATTCTATATGTTTTCCAAGCCTTTTGCTGATATTCGCCATGTTGCTGTTAGCACATTTGGTTTCCTGTATGAACATGATATCTGGTTTCTCTTTCTGGAATTTTCTCTTTAGAAGTCTTTGTTTCGCTTGGCTATTAAGCCCTCTTGCATTCCACGATATAACTTTCATTTTTAACTAGATGGATTGTTGGTAAGACGGGAAGGCATTCAGAGCCTTCATCTTGCCCGAGTTTAACATTAGAATCCCTAGTTCCTGCAAAACTTCACCGTTTGTTCTTCGACCTCTCTTCCTTCTCTGCTTCGAACTTGTTGAGTTGCATAGTAGGCTCTTTGAATGGCTGCCTAATCCCTTTGCTATGCCTAACTTCCTACTTTGCCTATCCATCTCCGCCTTCTGCCTTGCAATGAATAGATTGTTGATCTTTCTGATCTCCTCTTCCAGAATATTCTCTATACCTTGAGCTTTCCAGATCTCGGCCATGACTGGTAAGTTCATTCCTTCCTGCTCTAGAACTTCGTTTAGCTCCATTTCCTCACTGCCACCATCACTGGTGAGCATGTCTGCATCTTCCTCTTGCTCTTCTATTGGTTCCTGCATTAGTACTACTGTGCTGAGGGGGTGTTCCTCCCCTTCTTTTGTTACATGACCTGCCCTTTCTTGGTTCCCTTCACTTGTAATTGATACTTTATTCTGTTCTTCTGAGTCTGTATCTGTCTCCAAGATTCCAAAGGTGTTGCTGGTGTTTCCTTGTGCTGTCTCCATTCTGTTGGTTCTTTTTCTGTTAGCCCTTTGTCTTGCTTTTGGCCTTATAAAGGCATCCCTGCTCTTTGCTGCTTGCTCTGGCTTAGGTTCTTCCCCTATGTTGCTTAATGGGCACTCTCTTACTAAATGTCCATGTTCGTGACATTTTCGGCAGCGAAAGGGGATTTGCTCATAGTCGATGGCCTGGAAATAGTCTTCATCCCTGTACTCCAGCCATAATCCTTCATGTAAAGCGCCTGATACATCCATTTCCACACAAATTCTCGCACAGGAAGTATATTTCCTTTGCATCGTTGCTTCTGAGGCTTTGATGAAAGTACCTAGTTGATCTCCTATTTGCTTAAGAGCCGCCAGGCCCCAGTAATCTATTGGAAGAGAGAACAGACGGATCCACACAGGGACCTGTGTGAATGTCTCTTTTTCTGGTACAAAGTTGGGTTTCCAGGGCCTCATGTAGAGCCCCGCCGAAGCGAAGAAGTAAGGACCCCCATCAAAAACTCTATCCTTGTCCTCTAAATTCGTAAAAACAACAGTGAAGAAACCTTTTGCTCCTAAGTGCAGTTTGACATCACCTTTGGGTTTCCATTGCTGCCTGATCCATTGGCATAGCGCTCTTTCAGTTGGCCACAGTCCCATGAATTTGCATATTACCGCATGTTCCGACATGTGTTCTCTATAGGCTTGTATCTCCGGATCTGTTATAACCACTCTTAGGGTTTCAGCTTTTTTTGGTTTGCATGCGCCTCTTGTTGCTGTGTTGTTGCTGGGGTTCGATACAGTCTCTTGCTTCTCTTCTTCTTTCGACTGAGTTCCTTCCTCCCGTTCCCCACCTTCCCTTAATTGTTTCTCTTTGTGGGCTGTGTGTTTTTGCCCTGTATTATCCTTCTTCTCATTGTTCTCCTTTCCATCGCTTTCTTTTTCTTTCATTTTTGGGTTGCTGTTTGTTTCTCTGAGTCCTTTTTGTTTCTTCTCTTTGCTTCTTTCGCTATCCTGCTTAAGCTTACCATATCCTGTTATCTTTACTCCCTCCTGCGCTGCTTGCTTTTGCATAACTATTTGTTTAAAGGATGGGGTCCCAATGGACCCCCCGTTCACCATCTGGTGGGTCAGTCCTTGTCCTCTTCTGAGCAGATCCTCTATTTTAATCCTGTGCGCTTCCAGAGCTGAGCCTGGTTCAGCAGGTCTGAAGCACTAAACCCTAAACCTCGAACCCGCCAAAAGGTGGACAGGCTTGGCCCTGGTTCAGCTTTTTCCCGTGACTAGTCAACGCCCTCGCTCGGGTTTGAGCACAGGACCTCACCGTCATGACGAGTCCGACTTTACCAACCAGCCGCCTCCGCCGACCTTACTGAACTTACATTAATTCAAAAAACTATTTGAATTAATCTAACTGGACTTGACTCAATTAACTGAGCCAACTAATTACAACTCATCCTTATCTCTTTAACTGATGGATAAATTCCTCAATTAATGGAGAAATTGTTGCATGTCTGTTATAGACATTTTTGGGAACTACAACCCCAAGCATGAAATGTCCATAAACCAAGGGCTCCTAAGTCCCTAAAAGTGTTGTTCTAACCCCTAAAAGAACAAGGTCAACAGATTACAGCTTCTCCCAGAAGTTCTCCATGAAAAACTGCTCAGAATTGGTCAAAACAGGATCATTTCAGCTGCTCCACTAGCCAAGTGCGTTGCATCTCACCTAAATACACTGTGTGGGTGCGTTTCATTTCAAAAATCCCTTCTATGGGGTGCAATGGGCGAGAAATGACAAATGGTAGTGTCATTCCGCGAGGTGGAGAGGCAATGGAAGCTTCCATAAACTTCTCCTGTGACACTTGCCTCACTGAATTCGACCAAGGATGAGTAAGAGATCATCAATCTCCAAGTGGAAGCAAGAACTATCAGAGAGAAGACACTAATCAAATCACAAGTTGACTCATCCCCCTTATAGATATCTATATATGGATCCCTCATCCCAGAGATCTAGAGGCTGGAATTTTGCATATTGTAAGGAATTGTTGTTGGTTTCTTGAGACAAACATCAGATTGTTGGGTGATCTAAGCTTTGTTTGAGGTGAAGAGGGGCTTCTTTGCTGGGAGGTTGATGCTGGGTCAGAACAACTGGTTGTAACTCCTCTTGGCTCTTTCTTATTTATCAATAAAAGCTATTCAAGTTTTCCTCCATGCTCTTGTATCATTGATGTTTGCTGTATTTGTATGGTCAATTTACATCTGATCCTAGATTGTTTATGATTATAGATCCATGTCTTTGTATAGTGTTATGCTACTGTGATCTTACAGGTACTTTGTGAAGCTGGGCGTGCAAGGGAGCAGGTAGCTAAAGACTATCAAAGAAGAGAGGAATCAAATCAGGAGATTAGCGCAAGACAGAGGTTGGTCTTTTTGTTCCTCTCTATCTATAATTCATAAAGGAAAAATGAAAGTAGCTTTTCTCTGTTTGTTTCTAAGGTAGCTGTCACACCTTAGTGGGATAGAGTAGTTCTATATAGACACTTTTCCCTGTAACAAAATGGCGACTCCGCTGGGGACGAATTAGTTTGTTTGTTTATCATTCCTTGTTGTCTATTTCATAAACTTACAGGTAGTATTCAAACTGCATTTGCCATAACAAATGCAAAGTAGATAAATGCTACTTCAATCCATCTACTGGATCTGTTTATGATTTAAACAACCGATTCACAAACTATCTGATTGCCCTTGTGATAGCTCTTATATCCTCCTTAGATCTACCCCTGATTGTTGCATTGTTGATTGCTTTTTTCTCGGCCAAAACCCAAGAACTGAACCGCAAACTGACCCGGAACCCAAACAAAATCTCGTTTCTGGCCCAGCGCAGGTACTGTTCAGAGAATTTGAACTTCAGCGCACTTCCCGAGTGGACAAGGTGCGCTGCATTTCAAATTATCTGTGTTACAGGTGCGCTGATCAGACTAGGCTCTGTGCAGTTTTGGTTTCTGTGATTCATTCTTTCCAGTTCTATTCCTGAATTTTGCTGCCTGTGATCAGTATATGTCTGTTTGAAACCCCTTTTCCTTGTTGTTATTCCGCCTCCTTTGTAAAAAAGAACTGTAAATGTTTTTGTGTGTTTGTTGAGTCATTTTCAGTTCTCCTTTGCAAAAGTAGCATAATCGTACTGTCCTTTGATTTGAAACTGTCGCAAGTGTCGATTTCAATCGTAGGAAAGAGTTTGATTGCTATTGATGGTCGGTTATCCTGTTACTATTGCTTTTGGTCTGAATTTGTAATTTTCTAGTGTCAAGAACAAGTATTCATTTCAAAATCGTAAGGTGTTGTGATCGTCTCCATTTTTTATTTCGAAAGGAAATTTGTTGATATTTGTCGCTTGAAGAGAAATTCAGATTTGTGCATCAACTTTCTTTTTAGCATTCATATACTAAGAAAGTCGAAAACAAATACATGCATGTGCATTTGCATATAGATAGTCTGATTGGTTTGATTTAGGAAAGTGCATTTAGAGTGTGCTCTTTGCTCTTTGTGAAAAGATTCTGTCTTTCTTTCCTTAGTAGCTAGGATTTTCATTGCACAAAGAAGATAAAAAGTTTGTTTATCATCTTAGATTGCATTTTAGGAATTACATCTACATCTCGTGGTGAACCTGAAAGGCAAACTTCATAAACAAGATCAACTATAAAATAAATTCAATGAATCTAACAATGCTTTGGAACTTAACGCACAACATTTAGAAGTCTAGGCTAGAGACGTATTTCGGCGTTGTAAAGCCTGGTAACTGTTGTTCTCATTGATGGTTGGGTGATTCTTCCACTTTGAGACGATAAGTGCCAGTACAGACTTGTGCTCCCACGTATCGTCGAGTATATTTTGGGAGACCCCAATAGGCTTAATCCTTTATCCATAGGAAGCCGTGTCTGCCGCCCTATCGATAGCAATGCACTGAACACAGCATTCGGGAAGATTGACTGCCGTACCGTAAAAAGTATTCTGCAGTTTTGAGATTGGTTTGGTAATCCCTCTACCTAGATTTCCAGAGCAGTCCCTTTTGTTCCTTTTCAGACTCCTTAATAGAAAAGGTCCATCTGAGAACTTGTCACTTCAGGCTCATTAAAAATCGAAGGCGACTAGAGTCATCTTTTGTTTTTTCTCGACTCTTAAAAACTGAAAAAACAAGTTGTTTCAAAGCGTCTAAAATTTATTTTAAACGGAATATTCATTACCCTTTCCTACGTTGATCTTGGGTTGAGAAAATGGAATCCACCAACCAAGGAATTCCCCTTGGAGGAAATCCTAGTACCTTCTCCTCTTGGGGGGATGTTGGTGCACCACATATGGCCACATTGTCGCTTCCAAGACTGACAATTGGCTTGCCTGTATGGCTCTTCTCAACCTCTGTCGTTCAGAACACCGCAATTCCTGAACAATCGAATCAGCAACTAGACGAGTCCAGAGTTACCCACCAACCTTCTACTTCCTCTAATTCTTCCTCTTCGCTTGATGGGGCTGGTAAAGCCAAAAGTCAAGTACCCGAGAAGAAGAAGGAAAAGAAGAAGAAAGAGAAGAAGAAGAAGGAGCCAAAAGCGAATGGGGGCAAATGAGCGTCGTCTAGCGAAAATCCACACACTGCACCGACCAGGCCTAAATCGCCATGTGTCATTTGCAAATGAGACCACTATCACAGAGATTGTCCTTGCATCCCTCGGATCTTAAGGGACTGGTCTCCACGTTTGCACAACCCGGTGTCATCAACCTCTGATGATCATGTTGAAAACACACCGTCAACTAGTGAAAGTGAAGCCCCAGGACAAAAAGGAAAATATAGATTTCCTTGTAAACTGTGCGAAAGCGATCATTCCATCCACCGTTGTCCCTTCTTAGACGAGGCTAAAAGAGTTTTGGACAATCGTCCGGTTTCACTGTTACGACTTCCTCCTGGATATAAAAAACTCTTGCCGAGTCTGTCACTAGTTGAAAATCCGGCTGGCCTGCTCAGGTGGTCGGCTGAAGCATCTATCATTGAAGACAAACCATCTGAACCCATACCAGACGAAAGTCAAAAGGTTGAGGCGGCAGTTGACCCGGTCTTGCCTTCAGAGGTTCCATCTTCAGATGATACCGCCACCGAAGAGAACAAGGATGACACCGTCCAAATTCTTTTCATAAGCACAGACTCCAATGAACATGGGGGAAATTTACCTGTTCCTTTACCGCAGGAAGGAAGTTCATCAGAGTCGTACCTGGCCATCTATTCAGTCCCACCTCCAAGCAACCTAGTTGTCTCCTTCGACTGGAATCAACTAGGCAGACCCCGTTTACTAGCTAGTATACCATTCCGAATCATTGTTCAAATATATAGAATGAATATGGTCGGTACCATCATAGATGAAGGGGCTTCTGTGAGTATCATTTCCTCGACTGCTTAGAAAGCGCTTGGTTCGCCATCGCTTTTGCCTGAAATGAGAAATCTAACAGGCTTTGACAAAGGAACCAGTCGACCGTTAGGGATCCTTCCCAATGTGCCCATAACATTGAGAGGGAAAACCGTTCACATGAACGTAATGGCAATTCAAGGACCCCTGGATTACAATCTACTCCTTGGACGAGACTATATTTATTGCATGAGAGCCATTGTCTCATCACTCTTTAGAGTGATGTGTTTTCCGCACGAAGGAAGAGTAGTCAAGCTCGTAGACCAGCTTTCATTTCCCGGATCACACATAGCAAATAGTCATATACCATCCCTGAATGGTCTTTTCACGCAAGAAATGTCTCAATCCCCAGTCTGTCCACCCGATGAGCACGAGTGATTCGGGGGGACATGACTGAAACCCAGGGGGCATGCACCCTGGTCTGCTTCGGCAGGAAAACTTCGGGTATAGAGTAGGTTTCCGCGAGAGAATATGACTAGCCTGTACTCCCATCCATGATTGGAAGAGGGGGTTATTCTAGAACAAGATTCTCTTGTCAAAGTTACGTTAGTGGAGTAGCCTCCTTCACTCACCTTTGTCTATTTCAGTAAACATCGCCGAAGAAGTGTTTTGTTTGCGCTGTGAATAAAACAATCTTTGGTTAACTTGTAAGAGGTAGGCCTCTCTCGGCAAAACAATTGTTTTGACGGAAGAAAGAAGGGGTAACCTTGAAACTCTGTTTTATACCTGGGGGCATGCAAGCCTTTTGGCGTGCAAGCGAAGAGTGACTATTTATTTTTTTTAAATTTGTAGGTCCTCTAACCCTTTAAACTCGTAGGATTGGTCGTTTCCTAACTTGCATAAAGAAAGGATGTGGGGCAAAACTCTAAAAATTGTCGTTTTTATGAGACATTCTTATTATACAACTAGATTAATCGAGCAGTTTTAGCACATAGTTCAGGCTCGTTAAAAAATAAACATAAGCCATGAGCAAATGTTTCCCCTCGCGTTTAAGCTCGTTAAAAATGAACTATTCCCCGGTAAATAACCATCGTGAATGTAGTACTTCAGCCATTAAAGCCTTGGTCGTGTTTGCACCGTCACCTCCACTTTTGCATTGGTCGATCATTCACCCCCATTTGATTGTTTACCCATTTTGAAGAACAGCTGCGAAGAGTGATTTCACTAGCCATCCTTGTAACACTGCCGTGATTGGAAAATTCCAAACCTTACCTGGAATCAGTTGCTATCCATCTTATCACTCGTTCCTCAGAAGACGAGTCTCCTTTAAGCTCTTTTCAACTGACTCATAAAATATGAAAAGATTGCCGAGCCATTGGCCTCTCCAGCTCGTTAAAGGGACAGGAAGTGCTATCCCTCCTCTAAATTTTAATCTTTTTGGACCTGAGGGATTATTACACAAAAAGATCGAGCACTTATTTTTTTCGGCTCGTTAAAACTATCGAAAATTCATCCCTTCTGTATTGTTTTATACTTTTTCAGAATTAAGGGATTAGATGACGAAAAAGGAATTTTGGAGTTACCTTTACATTCCTTTTCAGACTCTCTAAAATTGAAAAGGACCGAGTTATCTTTGTCGTTAAACTCGTTAAAATTTTAATAGCGACAAACTTGTCTATAGACGAGAACGAGTTTCACTATCGCTAGGCTCGTTAAAACATAGCGATGGGTTTGCCCGAAGGGCAAATTATAGAACAAGCATATGTTATCCTCCTCAAGCTTGACAAAAATAAAGAGGTACTGGTCAGCAATGACTGGGGAAAATTGGGAAGAAAACTTGAAGAAACTTTGTTGGTAACAAGTCGCTCTTGAACATGACACTTCCACTCCGTGTCCGAGTCGGGTTGGGTTGTTTCATTCACCGGCCACATCACCATGGTCCCATCATACCATCCACATTTGGGGTTAATGCTACCAATCCATCACATCAGTGTCGCCGATATGTTCAAGAGAAGTCATTCAGAGAATTCACCTGTGTCTCACCCACTACCATACATTTATACTCCATTCTTTCATGACCGCCACCCTGAACCTTATATCACCAGATCGTTTTCACCTCCATTAAAATCATTTGCTCCGTTCCGTGTCATTGATGTGGGATTCATTAAGGCCCTCCTGTGACGGATCGCTTCTTGTCGACATCAGCTCATTATCCAAGAAGTTGATCTAGGAACACCCCATTCAGTACTTTGAAGCTTGCATGCCTCAATGGCAAGTTTCTCACTTCTGGCGACAGGTTTACATCAAT
The DNA here is from genome assembly GCA_031772625.1 of Pinus tabuliformis. Lineage (NCBI taxonomy): Eukaryota > Viridiplantae > Streptophyta > Pinopsida > Pinales > Pinaceae > Pinus > Pinus tabuliformis. The sequence goes on from CM062818.1 coordinate 1,078,975,874, forward strand.
GGCCTTCGACCGAAAGATTTTGCGTGGTGTTCGACGCCAAGTCCTTTATTCACACCACGTGAATTGTACTACAGTACCTTGAGGGTCATTATCATTATCGGTGATTCCTCTCACGCCTGTTAACAGCTTACATCATTGGCTGGTAATCAGGCGATGTCTTTCCATGTTCGACTCCAGAACATCTCTCACATGGATCGACTTGTACTTCGAGTGAAGATCGAACGAGATTGAAGACCCCGGATCTAGTTTCATCCATCCGGGCTGTGATATATATTCAGGGGAATAAAGACATTAAATGTACATTGTTGCTGCACAGATAATCATCCAGTCAAAGGGATGATAGCTCTACCAGAATCATCAGTCTACACTCAGACGATTGTCTGTCCTATGTACATGAAAATGAATTTATAAAGATGAGAATGGGAATGCCCGCCTCAGCTAGATCATGAAAATATTATGAAGATAATGTATTGTATTGTATCTTATTACAGGTCTCCTCCCAGCATTGAAAGAACTTCGGATCCTCATAATAAAGCATTTCACCCGACATCAAAAGATTAACGACCTCATGCTTTAGGGGGCAACTGTTATAGACACTTTTGGGCACTACAACCCTAAGCATGAAATTTCCATAAACCAAGGGCTCCTAAGTCCCTAAAAGTGTTGTTCTAACCCCTAAAAGAACAAGGTCAACATATTACAGCTTCTCCCAGAAGTTCTCCATGAAAAACTGCTCAGAATTGGTCAAAACAGGATCATTTCAGCTGCTCCACTAGCCAAGTGTGTTGCATCTCACCTAAATACACTGTTTGGGTGTGTTGCATTTCAAAAATCCCTTCTATGGGGTGCGATGGATGAGAAATGACAAATGGCAGTGTCATTCCGCGAGGTGGAGAGGCAATGGAAGCTTCCAGAAACTTCTCCTGTGACACTTGCCTCACTGAATTCGACCAAGGATGAGTAAGAGATCATCAATCTCCAAGTGGAAGCAAGAACTATCAGAGAGAAGACACTAATCAAATCACAAGCTGACTCATCCCCCTTACAGATATCTATATATGGATCCCTCATCCCAGAGATCCAGAGGCTAGAATTTTGCATATTGTAAGGAATTGTTGTTGGTTTCTTGAGACAAACATCAAATTGTTGGGTGATCTAAGCTTTGTTTGAGGTGAAGAGGGGCTTCTTTGCTAGGAGGTTGATGCTAGGTCAGAACAACTGGTTGTAACTCCTCTTGGCTCTTTCTTATTTATCAATAAAAGCTATTCAAGTTTTCCTCCATGCTCTTGTATCATTGATGTTTGCTGCATTTGTATGGTCAATTTACATCTGATCCTAGATTGTTTATGATTATAGATCCATGTCTTTGTATAGTGCTATGCTACTGTGATCTTACAGGTACTTTTTGAAGCTAGGCGTGCAAGGGAGCAGGTAGCTAAAGACTACCAAAGAAGAGAGGAATCAAATCAGGAGATTAGCGCAAGACAGAGGTTGGTCTTTCTGTTCCTCTCTATCTATAATTCATAAAGGAAAAACGAAAGTAGCTTTTCTCTGTTTGTTTCTAAGGTAGCTATCACACCTTAGTGGGATAGAGCAGTTCTATATAGACACTTTTCCCTGTAACAATGTCCCCACATAGACTTCATGTTTGATTTTTCTTAACTAATTAAATCAAGATGAATTAATTAATTATTTTACAAACAATACTAAGATCAAATTCGAATTTTACTTCACTATTTTAGTTTAGCGACTGACTAAAATAGGAAGGTATCCCAAAATCCCATTTATAGAATGTTATTTTTAGCACTTCCATTTTTTCATTCCTTGTTGCTATGTTCAACACTGGATGAACTGCTATTTATAGCAGTGCTAATTTTAGCATTTCTTGTTGCTATTTTCAACAATCATTAGAGTACTTAATATACCAAGTTAGCACGCGATCTTGTAGAGCACTAACAAATGTCGTCTTCTTTATGTGATCATATGTAACACCTCGAGCTTCCCATACAGCCCTCATAACGAACCAGAATTGGTCCGAGTCCTCATTTCCCAAGCCTTTGAACAAAGGAAACTTCATTGTATTTTCCAAACTGAACCACGGTGGAGGTGGAGATGGTATGGGTGAAGTTGGAGGCGATGGTGGTGAAATCGGAGGTGGTGTGGGCAGAGGTGGTGTTCATGGGAATCCTTGTCTTATTAACTGAATAGCACTTCACAGAGAAACCTTCGCTATCACTTCTTCGTCCCTTTGCGGAGGTGAAATTAAGGGGCTATACTCTGGACCCTTATTTCCTTCGTTTCTATAAATTTTCCTGCTTCACGTAGTCCTAAACATCAAGGTAGATACATAACCCATTTTTCGCACAACAGAATTTTAATCCAAGTATTCAAAGATTTTATGTACTTACCTTGTGGTCCTTTGAAAAATCGTCACTCCGCCTCGCTATAGCTGACTGAGGTGTCGACCACGAATTCAATAACAAATCCTCCTATGACGTGATCGAGCCAATCATCGACATCACAAGCAATCTTATCCTCCATTGCTTCCAACCTTAACACTAGCTCTCGGGTCCACACAATAAAACCATCAAGTCTCCACCTTCCTTGGCTATCTGCTAGCTTCACGATCCACTCATATAGCTCAATAGGGAAAGAGAAGAAAAAGAGCTCATGGACATCTGTATACAAGTACTGGTCAAGCCACTGTTCCTTTGTTAGTCGCGGGTTTCTATTCTCCTATGCCGCGAATTCGTGGCTTTTTCTATCCAAACAGTCTCCAATCTCCTTCTTAGTTGGATTCGAGTGATATGAAATCACACATATCTTATGCAGATTCCAGTCCCAGCAACGAAACCATTTGTTGGCTTGAGGGGGCCTTACCCAAGTTCAATGTAGTTAGCCAAACAAATCCCTACACTACTAGCCCTTTTGGCATTAGCCCGCGGAGCGCAGACCAAAGTCTCACACAAAGTAGTATGGGGGGATGTTAGAACCAAGTTTCCAAACCTAGAGATGGTTGTGATGTCGGTTTATTCTGGCTATACCTGCCTTCGCGCAAGTTTCTTAGCCCTCTGTTCCACCATTCAGTACATTCGTGAAAGGGTACAATTGGCTTTTGCGCAGCCCTAACCTATGGCTCGAGGCTTTCGCGCTGCTAGCGTAGCAAACTGTAATATCTCCCAAACTAGGCTAAGTGTCTTACTTATCTTATTAACTGATCTTAGTTAGCTTCGTGTAAATAGATGTTCTTACTTGTGTTCACTTAACCAACACATTTACATATATTCGTGCATCATATAAGCATTATAAGTGAAATTCATACCCAACATAACAAGATGCATAAACAGGAAATAAAGACACAAAAATTGTAGAATAATTATCTTTATTGATCATTTTGGATGATTACAGACTCGACCCACCCTACGTACTCAGTTGTAGGGGTCCGCGCACTCAGCTGTGGACTTATACCCTAGGCCTCTACGCACTCAGCTGCAGAGCCTCTACCTATGCTATGACCCAAACTTAGACTTCTACCTCAAAGCTATCTCTCATACATCATATCTTTGTGTGTCTATCTTCTATTCTTTCTATCAAACTACTTAGAGCTTTACTCTATTTATACAATCCCATGGTCCGCAAACCATGGGTAGATATTTTACAGCTGACATTACATTTCCAAAATAAGGGTGGAAAACCCTATGACTCTTTAACACCTACGCGCTCCGTGACCACAAAATGTGGATTTTTTACACTTGGATTACAAAATTTGACCAAAATATGGGCGTTTAGCCCCAAAACTACCCTTAGGGGATCCCGCCCCCAACATGGTGATATTCTAATCCATAATTCGTTAATATGGAAAAATGGCATTTTGAAAAATGACCTTACAATTTTTTTTTTTCTATTAATGTGGTTGGCTATTTGACATGCATATCTTGAAATTATGGTGAAATGTGGTGGTGATACATGGGCACAAGGTTGCCACATGGATTACTTGTGTCATTGTGTCACCATTGAATAATGCTACATTAGTTGGTACATGACAACTTCCTTGTCTATGTGCCGCCTATGCATAAGTCCATGTCTTTAGTTGGATATGTCAACCTTCTTAACCCATCTTGATCAAGGAATTTTCATGAAATGACGGTAGCTAACTAGGGTACCAGTCACTAGGAGGACTAAAAAAATGTCTTCAAAGGTTTGGGTTGGTCTGGTTAATAAATCACTAGGCCATCGAGTTTGTATTTACGTGAAAAATTGATCTGGGTATTCAACATTTAGTCATAAATAAAAGAATAAAATTTATATGGATGTCATTGAGTAGATGACATGCCTATCCTATAGAGGTGATGTAATTCAATGCTGAAATGTGGGTGTAGGGACATTGCAAGTTAGATGACATGGCATATTGCAGTGGTCACACATGGAATATTGTCAATTATATGAGTATTGGCATGGAATAACACAATTAAATTACTATTGATGTGGCATAACATAGTGAAACAAAGTTTATCTAGTCAAATTTTGTTAATTGTGGAAGTTTGGACATCCAAAATTCTAAAACTTGGGCTTTATGGAAAAACCTGGATCTAGATGCTAGGTTGGTAGGATATGGCATTGACATTTTATTGATACATAATGCTAATGTGTCATGTAGATATGGCATGAAGTTGGAAATTGTATGGTGTTTCATGCTAACATAGTATGATAATGTGGCATGCTTATGTGGCATTGTAGTACAAAAAAGCTAATGTGGCAATTATTGTGGCACCTAAGTGGTGGAGATGAAATGGAAGATATGCAGTGGGGCTCGAGATCTAGAAATTCCATTTATTAACAAAGGAATCATTTTTATGAAAATCTAGATCCATATGTTGAATAACCCAAATTCATATGCTGATAGGACTTGGCTTGGAATCTATTAGTTGTCATTATATTGGGATGTACTCATATTTTGATGAAATTTCGATCCAAAATTTGTTAATCTAGGAATATGGAATTTTGGAAAATGGTCTTTCAATATTTTTTTGTCTATGAATGTGGTTTTCTATTTGACATGCATATTTTGCAAGGAAGGTGAAATGTGATGGCAACACATGGGCAGAATGTTACCACGTGGCATCCCCATGCCCTTGTGTCACCACCATATAATGATACGTTAGTATATATGTGACAACTTACTCAATAAGGCCATGTATTTAGTTGGACATGTCGGCCTTCCTAACCCATCTTGATCAAGGAAATTTATAAAATCTTTTTATATATTTTTTCATATATTTAATCTTTTAGATTCAATATTCTCCAAAAACTTTGAATCCATTCGAATCTAGGCTTTATTTTTCTTATGCTATGATCTTATTCTTTCTTTCATATTTCTCTAGAGTTAATGAGTCAATTCTATGAACTTCTAAATTCCACGTCAACATTCCGTGTTGACATTCTATGATGGCATTCCATGACATCAAACTTTATCCAACTTTCATGTCATCAGTTACATATTAGAGGACATGTCCATTGCCATGTCATAATCCATGTCATACTCTAAGTGGGTTCATCCTACATGGCTTTGCCATGTCATTACTTACACATTAGTAGCCATGTGATTTACCATGTTACACTTTCGGTGGGTTCATTATGGGTAGCTCCTCATGATCATCACATGTTCTTCCCTTCTAGTATCTAGATCTAGGTCTTTCCAAAATCGTATCCATGCTATTTTCACATGACATCCCTTTGCCCCCATGTCACCCCAATACAATATCGCATCAATTGACATATGGAAGCTCCCCTGCACATGTGTCACCTTTGCATAAGGCACATCTTTAGTTAGACATGTTGGTCTGCTTAATCCATCCAAATCCGAGAATTTATATAAAAATCTTTTATAAAAAAAATTGATATCTGATCTTCCAGATTTCCACTTCTTTGGATATGTGATTTCCAATATGTTTAGATCCATTCATATATGAGGTTTTTTTTCCTCCACTTTTCTATTCTCATTTCTTCTAGATTCCACTATAGTCAACTATTCAAATCTTCAAATTTCTAGATTCACTGTTAGCATGCCATATCAACACACCATGACAACATTTCACATGATCAAACTCTATCTAAACTGTTATGTCACCAGTAACATGTTAATAACCATGTTTGTTGACACATCATATATCATATCATACATTGGGTGCGTTCATCCTATGTGGATATACCACATCACCAATGACATGTCAACAACTATGCCTCGCCACATTACACTTTGGGTGGGTCCATCCTATGTGGCTTCACATGTCCATCATGTGCCATTCCTTACTATAAATTATATTTTATTTTTTTCTAAAATGTGCAGTTCAAATAATTTCCAAATTTCCCAACTTTTGAATTCTATCAGAGGACAAGAAATAATCCCATTGCATGATGAAAAGGTAATTACTAGATTCTATTAGTAACAAAAGTCTACACATCTAGAATTTCCAAAAAGTGGATTTTATGAAAAAACCTAGATTGGGATGCCAAGTAAGTAGGATATGGCACCAACCTTTTGGTGATGTTGTAGGCTTACATGTCATGTAGATGTAGCATGGAGGTCATGATTATATGCTGTGGGATGTCTACATGGTGTGCTTACATGCCATTGTAGTACATGAGACTTATCACGGTGGTCAATGTGGTACATACATGTAAGAGATGTTGTAGAGCCACATCCATTGGCCTGTGGTACCTTCCTCGCCCATGCGTCAGCTCTATGTAAGGGTATGTTGGCTTGATTGACCCATCCAAATTTGGGAATTTTTGAAAAATCCTTTTATATTTTTAAGACTTCCACTATTTTAGATTTGTGATTTCCAAAAATTTCATATCCATCCATACTAGGGGTTTTATTTTTCTTCCATGTGCTTTTATCCTTTGTTTTAGATTATATTATAGTCAATGAGTCAAATCTTTAGACTTATAGATTTCCAGTCAACATGCCATGATGACATACCACATCATCAAACTCCTATCCAAACTACCACATCACTCATGTCATGCCAATATCCACATCCATTTCCATGTCATGTGCCATATCACACTACATGTGGGTTCATCCTACATGGCTCCATGTGTTTATGCGTATTGTCATCTGAATCCATTTTTCTCCAAATTGCATAGTTAAAAGAATAAGAATTATGAAGGTTTAGAATTTTTTAGAGGACAAGAAAGAATCCATTAACCAGTGGAAAGACAATAATTGAATTCATGTTAAGTATCAAAGTCTGACCATTTAGATTTTGTTAGTACCAGAAGTCTAGACATCTAGAATTTCTAAAAAGTGGACTTTAATGAAAAACCTAGATCCGGATGTTAGGTAAGTAGGATATGATGTTGACCTTTGGTGATGTGGTAGGTTGTAATATTACACAAGCATGGAAGGAGGGTTAGGATTGGATGACATGGCATGCTAACATGGTATGATAATATGGTGTACTGACAAGGTGTGTTTACATCACATTGTAGCATGGAAGCATTGTTGTGGTGGTTAATGTGGCACCTACATGGTGAGGATGATGTGGAAGTGATGAACTGGGGACTTGCAATTGGGAAATATGGTTTATTGAAAAAGGGGTATTTCTTAAGAAAACCTAGATTCAAATGCTGACAAAACTCATACCAAAATTTGTTAGTTGCCATTTTATTTGTGTGGTCCCATCTTCTAATGAAATTTAGATCTAGAATCTTCTAATTTGGAAATACAACTTTTTAAAAAAGGGTACTTTAAGATTTTTTTGATATGGATGTAGTTTATTGGAATTTGTTAGTTTCTATTCTATTGGGGTATTTCCATCTTTTGATGAAATTTAGATCCAAAAATTGTTAATTCGGAAATATAGATTTTAGGAAAATTGCCTTTTAAGAATTTTCCATATTCAAATGTAGCTAATTGGAATAAGTTAGTTGACATTATTCGAGGTTTTCTTGTCTTTGAATGAAATTCAAACATGGAATATATTAATCTAGAAATTTAGCTTTTTTGAAAATGGTGTTTTAATATTTTTTTAGATCTAGATGTAATTGGGTAGCCAACATGCTTATCTTGAAGAGATGGCACAATGTGTTAGTGACATGAGGGCATAGGACCTCCACATGTCAACCATGTGTTAGATGACATGGCATAAGGCGACAGTGACATGCAGGCATAGGACTACCATGTGTTAATTTTTTGACTATTGATGTGGCATATGATAGCGAAACTTCTAAAGGACATAAATTTATGTCCAAAGCTTAGATTTGGATGAAATTTGTATTGTTGGAAATCTCTCGATAAGCATAAGATGATGACAATATTAAAAAAACAAGATCAAGGTGATTGGATTGTGAATACTTTATAGAAAAAATATGTGCCTAATCAAGACAATGAATCATTCATTCAAGATCATATTTGGGTGTGGTTGTTCTCTCTAAAGAAATGTAATCATTTTTAATTTGAGAGAAAACAAAATTAGACTTTATTAAAATTATTTCTTTACTGTGAATTATTCCATTTGGTAGGGGGGCACTTTTATTTAGGGTGAAAGAATGGATCTGGGTTACACTTTTTGGCGAAATGAGGGTGCATTTTGCTAAAAAACAGATGCTCGATCAAGTTTGCTCAATTGGGAAAATTTTAAGAACTCGATTGATTTGTTGAGGTGGTTAAAAATACCTCGATCGAGCGTTTAAACAAACTCTTGATTGATCCATTTTATAACCCGAGTTAACAACTCGATCGAGAGTTAAAAGTCAATAAGGGCGATGGCAGGTTAGATTTTTAATGGCTCAATCGAGCCGCTGGTTAACCACGTATGCCACTCAATCAAGGGTTACTTAACTCTCGATTGAGAAATTTGAATTTTTAATTTAAGCACTCAATCGAGCTCTTGAAGTCCTAAAAATTACAATTTCAGCACCTCTTTTGTATATTCCTCTGCAACCCCATTTTGTACCCTATCATATTTAGGGCATAATTTGTTCTTAAGTGGTAGAGTTGATCACATTGGATTCGTGAAAGAATCCTCTATCCAATGGAATATTAATTTGACACTTTTAAATTCACATGATATTTTTCATCTAATTTATTTTAAACATAACACTTGAAGTTTTTTTGGAAAATTTCAAACGAGCTGAATAAAAAATTAATAACTGAAAATATACACAATGAAAAAATTTCAAAAATACCACTATCTTCGTTTACAAGTTCTCTTCAAAAGGGCACTCTTGGTTTTTCAATTTATTAAAAGAGCTGGAAAAAATTTTACATGAACACATGTGTCTCCAAACTGTAATTGAAATATTACTTTGCCAAATTCGAAAAATAATAAAAAATATAATTTTGTATAAAAAAAATAAAATTTTAATATGAGAAACTTAGTTCTCTCTATGTAGATCATCCTATATATATATATATATATATAGATATAGATAGATAGATATATATAGATATATATATATATATATATATATATATATATATATATATATATATATATATATATATATATATATATATATATATATATATATATATATATATATATATATATATATATATATATATATATATATATATATTTAAAAATTATTCATTTTAGACTACGTTATGCTTCGTGAACACACACATACCTCTTAACTTTTACGAAAATTTGCAAGGACATATATTGTATTTAATGGTAAAATTGAGAGATTATACGACACTAAAATTTTTGCAAAAAATATCATTAGGACAAAAACATAATTCTCCACATATTGTCTTTTTACTTGAAATCTAAATTCATAATTGTTATATGAATTTTGAGAGTTGCAATTTTAAAAGAGGAAAAACTTGAAATTTCATCGCAACATTTGGCCCAAAAGTGTAACCCATCTTCATGCTTTCACCCTTTAGCTTGACCAGTCAAAATAAAATGGGTGGTTGTTATGGCCGCAACACATAACAAATACATTTTCAATGTTTGCAAATAATAATAACAATAACAATAATTTAACTACTTCCTAAAAATTTATGTAGAACTATATCTAACTGTGCATTCAACCTTTCCTTGTTGAAAATATTACTATGCACACCACCATTTCATTACTTCGGCATTCCAATTCCTCTGCTTAGAGAGCATGCCAGTTTAATGTTTATTTTCTAGTTTCATTTGGTAATCTTTAAATTTTTGAGTTGTTTGTGGATTGGGACATGAAGGCCTAGACTAAACTCTCCACCCCAATATCCCTAGGAGGAGGCGGGGTAAGAAACCCCAATGGTTGATTTCTTGTGACCAAGACAACATAAATATTTTACAATGAGCCAAGGTTATTAGGTGGGATGAGCATTTTGATACTAAGAAGTGTTTCCTTCTTAACAACTTTTACCCACCCTTCACAAATGGTCGTGAGTGACATAGCAAGGATCTAGCTTAGTCACAGTCACGAGTGACATAGTGGGGACCTAGCTTAATGTTATACATAAGTGAGTAGTTGTAACTATGGTGGTTTAGGGTTTTGTTATGTGAAGAAACTATTCAATAAATTGATGTATAAAAACTATTGATAAATGGTTATTCTCCCTTCCATATTGATATAAACAAATTCTTTAAATTTTTCTATACACCAAAACATAAATATGTTTAGTACTAAGACTTTGAGTTAAAATTTTCATAAATTCAAAACAAAAAATAAAAATCCATTCTAAAATCCCAAAAATAATGATCATCTTAAAATCCAATAATAACATGGATAACCATTAGAACTCTACTCAAATCTAAAACCATAAAACTCTACTCAAATCTAAAAACCTTAGAACTCTAACAATCACTTTTGTATCTAAAATAAATAAGAAAAACCCTTTGGTTAAGTCCAAATCTTGTCAAAGGATTTTAGCTCAAGCAGGAGAGGCACATATTTTATTTCTAGCTGCGGCGGGTTCAAATATCTGGGGACATGCTCTACTTGGTGAAAATTGTGAAAAAATATGTATAAACGAATTCTACTAGGTAGTCCCATAATCGTTCCATTGAAAGCAAAATAATCCCAAAGCTTAAAAATTACAAACTCTTGCCACAAAGACACCCAATCCACTATTTATTAACAAAATATCAAAAATTTCAAGAGACAAGCATAAACATGATTTTTTCCACATAGACAACCGTAAACATGATGAGCAATATCCATAGAGATTTCATTGAGATATATTTTCCCAATCCATATGTCAGTTATTAATGACCATTTCATGATGGGTAACTCAACTCACATCAGTATAAGTCTCGATCTGGTTATATATTTAGTATCCATTTCAAGTAGATAGTCTAACAAGACTATACTTTTGTTAGGAAAATAGTGGAAATTTTGGTAAGATTTTGATCAAAATCTGGTAGAAATTTTGGGAAATTTATTTTACAGTTGTTAAGCTTCAAGATTTTGGGTTCCCTAGTGGTTTTTAATGGTGTTGAATGCATTTCCACCATTAAAAAAATGATTCAAAAACTCCTATGGTTGGATTTTTTGAAAAAAAAAAAGGGCTAGATTTTGGCAAAAAACAACTTCAAGACAAAACTGTGACCTCGATAAACAATGTCCAAATCATGTTAACTCATTTCTATGATTATTATTATTATTATTATTATTTATTTTATATATATAGGTAATTTATTGTGTGAATATGATATTAGCTATGTCCACAAACAACATCCACATATTACTTCTAGGAGCCAAGGTAGATAATTGTGTTACAGATAAGCATGTCATAACATGAAATTCAAACCCAAGTGAGGAAGAAGACAATGGACAGTTCCCACCACATGACCTATACTCCTTGCATATTTGATTATATTTATTGTTGTTTTATTTATGTAAATTTCTACAAATCAAATTCCTTATATGTTTAATATGTTGTATATAAAATTTTATTCTATTGTCAAATAATTTTTTTGCTATAAGCATGTTATTTTTCCTTTCTATGATTATGTTAGATGATAAACTTAGTCTTAGTTAGAAGACCCTAGGTTGTGCCTTCACAATCTATCAAGGTCAGAAGTTGGATGGAGCAGAGTCTATATATATGTAAAACTAGTTAGTAAGAAAGTGGGGATGTTCTAGATATGTAGAGATCCAAATATTTGGATATTAAAAAAAACTTATAAAGGGATTTTTCCAAGAGTTTGGATGTCAAATTCCAGCACCCATGCATGATGGAACATAGAGTCAACATAGTGGAATATATGGAATTTGTTAAGAGCTACATATTAAAATCTATCAAATGATGAAGACTAACTCTAGCAGAAGACTAGGCATGTAGAAAAAGAAATTAGAATTATTTACTAAAAAAACTAGATCCACATGCTAGCACAACAAGCCACACTAACTAGTGATGATGTGGCATGCTTACATGTCACACTTAGGTGGAACTAGGTATGGTTTTGGGTGACATGACATGATTTTGTATTCCATTATAGTCAATGAGTCAAATCTCTAGACTTTTGTATTCCTCTTCACCATGCCAAGTTGGGACTAGTCACATTCAAATACAAGAAAATTATAAAAGACACATCTTTTCAAAAACACAAATTCTTGTATGTGTCAAAATATGCATTTGGAATATTGGTATCTGTTGAGAATGCAACAAGATGATGGAGCTTAGTGGAAAGAAGTCACCTTCACTAAGTGGGCCCACAGGGTATTTTTGGCGCAAAGTCTATTTTTAGACTATGTTTATTTTTAGACATATGGATCATGGTCTATGAGTTGCAGGATGTTGTTTATGGATGATTGGTCATGTTGGGAAAAATAGATGGACTTCTATTTTTGGTTCACAACGGAGTGATTAGAGTCTATTTTTATACTGTCGGGCTAAAAATAGAAACAGTCAAATATTATTAGCTCTTAGTAATATTTGGACTCTAAACATTATCTTATTCTCTTGGAGCACTTCAGTTTGAGCTATGGATGTGGCACATGCAGCTAAAAAAATGAATCACGTGGTTTCTTATGTGTTAGTTGAGCTATTGCATGGAGGACTTCAGTTAGAACTCATGCATGTGAGTTCTGTGGAGTTGATTGTGGAGTTGATGGAGTTGTGTTCAGTTTGACTTGGTTGAACTAGTTGTATTTAGTCTAACTAAAGAATACACTAGTGATGAGTTGTGTGAATTGATTGTTAATTAATTCATTAATTATTAACTCATAAAGAAACTAAAGAATACATCAGTTAACTCAGTGCATGGACAGTTCAACAGAGACCGGTGTTAGAGGTAAGTGAAAGGGTGAGTTGTGACTATCAGTTGTGCATGAGATTTGCACATGCATGGATTTGAGTAATTCCAATGAGGATTGCGCAGTGTGGTTGATTTTCACTTGGTATTTTGCAATAGAGGCAGGCAAAGCAGTGGAGAAGATTTGAACCTGTGACTTGTTCAGATCTGAGCTAGTTTTGTGTAACAGGTGGAGATAGTGCTGGATACTTGAGAGGAGTATTGTACTATGTATTGTTACATGTTCCCAATCATTAATATACAAATAGTGTGGGGTTTTCAGCTGTAAGCTTTCCCCGGGTTACATACTGTGTTAATGTGTGCATGCGATTGATGTTTCATTGTTTTTGATGCTGCTAAATTAATGATCAACGTAGAGGAGATTATGTATTGTGCATGTATTCCGCAATAGTGTATAATCAGGATAATCTCTGTGAATAAGTGTCATATTATTCAAAATGTCTACATGGTATCGGAGTTGTTGATCATCAGATCTACTATTCAGGAAGTGTTTACATTCTATTTCTTCAAGCAAAGTCTGTAATTGGGCCAGGTAGCCTCTGGATTCATCCTTCCTTTGGAAGGTGAGATATCCGGTAAAAGCCCATACGGTCAATCTCTGTACGAGAAATACTTTGTTCTCACAAATTTTAGATCAAGGGCGGTTGAGTTTTGAGCTGGTGGAATGGTGCTCGAGGATAAAACTCAGAAACATTAAGTGTGAGAATGGAGACAGTATGCCCCAGTATCTCACGAAGTTCACTCAGTGCAGGGATGAGCTGGGAAGTGTGGGGGTGACTGTCGATGATGAGGACTTGGTGAGATTGGCTCTCCTTGGTCTTCCGAAGAGTTGGAATTCCTATCAGGACTCTGTTGATGGTCGGGAGAAATTGCCAGGATGGGAGAGACTTTGGTCAGATCTTGTGCAGGAGGAGATCATGCGGAATACTAGGGACAGATCTTCATCAAAGGGACCTGATGAAGAAAATTGCACTTTGGCTGCAAAAACAAAGAAGTGGAAGAACAAGAAAACTTCTCAGTCTGGTGCGAAAGGAAAGAAGCAGGACATGTCCAAGGTGAAGTGTTTTCACTATCACTAGCATGGACACTATGCCACTAATTGTCCGCAGAAGAAGAAGAACAAGAAAGTTGTTGGATCTGCAGCAGGAGAGGCTCTAGCCTCGCAGTTTGAGCTTGATTTTTCATTGATCGCATGCTTGGTTTCAAGTGTGATGGGATTTTTGTGGTTCTTGGACAGTGGTGCGTCTTTTCACATGACAGGAGATCGAGATTTGTTTTCTGATCTAGAGGACAAAGATCTTGGAGTGCACATCGAGATGGGCGATGATGGTAGATACAGTGCGACCGGTATCAGTACTATTTCCTTTGAGAGGGAGTCTGGTAAACCCTTCGTATTGAAGGAAGTGATGCATGTTCCAGGATTGAAGAAGAATCTTATCTCTGTGGCGATGTTAGAAGACAAGGGATATGATGTTGTTTTCAGTGAGGGAAAGGCTTTCCTGCGCACCAAGACAACTGGAGAAACCCAGAAGATAGGGGTTCGAGTGAGGAACCTTTATCAGTTGCATGTATATGGATGCACGGCAATGGCATGCAAGGCAGAAGGATTGGTGAGCCGGGATGATGCCAAGTTGTGGCACAGGAGATTGGGTCACCTTCACCATGGAGCCTTGAAGATACTACAGCAAATCACTACAGGGCTTCCTAAAGTCACTCTTGCGCAATCAGATCAATGCAAGGGGTGTACTTTGGGAAATTTTGTGAAAGACACCTTTCATGAGAAGGATAGTCGCACCACAACGATCCTTGAGAGAATTCACACATACGTGTGTGGACCTTTCTCAGTAGCTTCGACAGCAAAACACAGGTATTATGTGATCTTTGTTGATGATTTCTCTCGTAAGTGTTGGATCTTCTTCATGCAGAAGAAGAGTGAGACATACTCAAAGTTCTGCGAGTTCAAAGCACTGGTCGAGAAGGAGTTGGGGAAGAAGGTGAAGGCTCTTAGGAGCGATAATGGTGGTGAATACATCTCTGGTGAGTTCAAGGACTTTTGCAGTGCAGAGGGATTCAAAGAGAGCTCATAGCTCCCCATAACCCACAGTAGAACGGGGTTGCTGAGCGGAAGAATAGAACAATCGTGGGTGCTCCACGGGCGATGTTGCATGATCAGGGCCTACCCCTTCACTTGTATGTGGAAGCATGCAATACTGCAGTATATGTGCAGAACCGTTGTCCTCATAGGATACTTGGCATGAGTACACCCGAGGAGGCTTATTCTGGTAAGAAGCCTGATCTTTCTCATTTGAGGATTTTTGGTGCTAACGTTTACATGCATGTCACGAAGGATGCTAGGAAGAAGTTGGAGCCGACCACAGAGGTTGGGATATTTGTGGGGTAAACTGATACGCCCCACAACTATCGTGTGTATTTTTCTAGACAGTGGTAAGACTGTTGTGCGACGGGATATAAAATTTCAGGAGGCGAAAGCCATGAAGTGTTCGCTTGAGAGGGAGCCACACTTGCATGCAGATGAGGAACTATTAGTTCCTAAGGATGAGCTTCAGGATGTGGATTAGCCACAGGACGAGGTTCATGGAGTGGAAGAGACCACTCATGCAGTGCCAACCATCAGAGGGTGAAAGCGCTTGACAGAAGCTGAGCGACTCGCTCAAGATGCAAAAGAAAGTTGTAGGACCACCTACAGCCCAACGCAGGCAGAGACAGTCACCTGATCGGTACACTGGATACATGGCTCTTGTGAGAAAATGTGTTGTGACTGAGCCATCCTCTTTCGAGGAAGCTGTGGAGGATCCTGCATGGGTAGACGCCATGGTGGAAGAGTATGATTCGATTGTCAGAAACAGTGCATGGGAGATTGTCCCAAGACCAGAAGGAAAATTAGTGGTGGGTTTGAGATGGATCTACAAAGTTAAGCAGGCAGCTGACGGGTGTGTGGAGAAGTACAAGGCAAGATTTGTTGCCCAAGGCTTTTCACAGATAGAGGGGATTGATTATGAGGAGACCTTTGCACCTGTCGCAAGGTATTCTTCCATACAGACAATTCTTGCTCTCTCAGCACAGATGGGATGGCACATTCATCAGATGGATGTGAAGACTGTGTTCCTCAATGGAGTCATTGAGGAGGAGGTGTACATAGAGCAACCCGAAGGTTTTGAGATCTTCAGCAGCGAGTCGCATGTGTCCAGGCTCAAGAGAGCATTGTATGGGTTGAAACAATCACCATGTGCTTGGTACACATGGATAGACAGTTATTTCACTGGACTTGGATTCTCCAAGAGTGAGGCGGATCCAAACCTATACCAGATTGTGGTGGAGGGTAAGTTTCTTATCATTGTACTTTCTGTAGATGATTTGATTGTAACGGGTGATGAGCTGTTGATACTTTTATGCAAGGATGATCTTGCTAAGGAGTTTGAAATGAAGGACTTGGGCCTCCTTCATTATTTCCTAGGATTGGAAATTTGGCAGCGCAGTGATGGACTATTTGTTTCTCAGGGTAAGTATGCTCGGGAGATACTGGAGAAGTTCAACATGCATGGCTGCAAGCCTGTTGATACTCCTCTTCCTGGAGGTTGGAGGAAGGAGGATGCCACTTCGGCAGAAGAAGTGGATGCCACTATTTATCGACAGTTGGTAGGGTCACTTATGTATCTGGTCAATACACGACCCGATATATGTTATGCTGTTAACCAGCTTTCACAAGCTATGGTTAAGCCAACCAAGATCTTCTGGAAGGCAGGTAAGCATGTATTGCGTTATTTGAGAGGCACATCGGGATATGGTTTGTGGTACAGACAGGAGGATGAGGTGAAGCTATGTGGCTTCACAGATGCAAATTGGGCAGGGAGCCCAACGGATAGAAAGAGCACATCAGGAGGGGTCTTCAGTATTAGGTCAACAGCAGTTTCTTGGTACAGCAGGAAGCAGAGATCCGTGGCACTCAGTTCAGCAGAGGCCGAGTATATGGCAACAAGTTTGGCTGCATGCGAGGCTATATGGATGAGGAGGATCCTGGTCGGTTTGTTCGGTTCTCACTTGGATCCTACTGTGATTTATTGTGATAACCAGAGTTGCATTAAACTCTCGGCTAATCCATTATTTCATGATAGATCTAAGCACATTGACATCAGGTACCATCATATCAGAGATTGTGTGCAATGGAGAATCATGTTACTTTCATATTCCAATGGAGGATCAAGATGTTGATATCTTGACAAAGGCGCTCACCAGGAGCAAATTCGAATACCACCGAGGTAGGATAGGGGTTGCTGATAATCCATATATTGTTGAGAGGGAGTGTTGAGAATGCAACAAGATGATGGAGCTTAGTGGAAAGAAGTCGCCTTCACTAAGTGGGCCCACAGGGTATTTTTGGCGCAAAGTCTATTTTTAGACTATGTCTATTTTTAGACATATGGATCATGGTCTATGAGTTGTAGGATGTTGTTTATGGATGATTGGTCATGTTGGGAAAAATATATGGACTTCTATTTTTGGTTCACAGCGGAGTGATCAGAGTCTATTTTTAGACTGCCAGGCTAAATATAGAAATAGTTAAATATTATTAGCTCTTAGTAATATTTGGACTCTAAACATTATCTTATTCTCTTGGAGCACTTCAGTTTGAGCTACGGATGTGGCACATGCAGCTGACAAAAGGAATCACGTGGTTTCGTATGTGTTAGTTGAGCTATTGCATGGAGGACTTCAGTTAGAACTCATGCATGTGAGTTCTATGGAGTTGATTGTGGAGTTGATGGAGTTGTGTTCAGTTTGACTTGGTTGAACTAGTTGTATTTAGTCTAACTAAAGAATACACTAGTGATGAGTTGTGTGAATTGATTGTTAATTAATTCACTAATTATTAACTCATAAAGAAACTAAAGAATACATCAGTTAACTCAGTGCATGGACAGTTCAATAGAGACAAGTGTTAGAGGTAAGTGAAAGGGTGAGTTGTGACTATCAGTTGTGCATGAGATTTTCACATGCATGGATTTGAGTAATGCCAATGAGGGTTGCGCAATGTGGGTGATTTTCACTTGGTATTGTGCAATAGAGGAAGGCAAAGCAGTGGAGAAGATTTGAACTTGTGACTTGTTCGGATCTGAGCTAGTTTTGTGTGTAACAAGTGGAGATAGTGTTGGATACTTGAGAGGAGTATTGTACTATGTATTGTTACATGTTCTCAATCATTAATATACAGATAGTGTGGGGTTTTCAGCTGTAAGCTTTCCCCAGGTTACATACTGTGTTAATGTGTGCATGCGATTGATGTTTCATTGTTTTTGATGCTGCTAAATTGATGATCAACATAGAGGAGATTATGTATTGTGCATGTATTCCGCAATAGTGTATAATCGGGATAATATCTGTGAATAAGTGTCATATTATTCAAAATTTCTACAGTATCTAGAATATCTCGAAGAACACTTCCAATGATATGTTGGATGTGAATTCAAAGCAAAAGTGGAAAAGGTATTTAGGATCTGGAAGGTTTTCATGTAAATAATTCCTTAAGGGAATTTGGATTTGGATATAATGTGTATAAGCTAATGTGATCAAATATATCCAATGAATAGACATCTAATATTTACATCATGTGGAATATTCCTTTATTTCAGATACAAATTATTTTGCACAAAACCCCATAGAGAATTGATTTTATTAGCAAATAATGTGTTTTGGTTTATTTGTTAAATCTTGTTGCAAAATGTATTTGGGGTAATGAGTGTCTGAATGATAGCTATTATGATTGTTTATAAACTCTTCTATATCTAGATATGTTCTCCAAAATATCTGTTAGAGGCATCCAAAACATTACATGAAATGATTGTAGTTAACCCACTTGTATCTTGTCCTCCCTAATCAAGTTCCCCCCCCCCCCCTTCCCTAGGCATCATGATTTGTTGGTTTCTCCCTTCCTTCAGCCCTAAATTTTTTATTAGCACAATACATCACAAAATAAATTTTAGTATATAACATAAATGTTTGATTTTAGACTTTTGTGATCCATACTGATTTTGATAAATTCTTTCGGATTAATCACATCATGAGTTTTTGGTCGACGTTTCGAACCATCTAATGTGGTTCATCATCAGGACAAAGGTGAAAAAATTAATCAGTCAAAATGTTTAAATAGCAAGGATGCATCTGTTCCAGAGTTAGCCGTTAGGAAATAGCTGTTATGAATTAGCCGTTAAAAAATTAGTTGAATAAATTTATTATTATTTTGTTATGTTTTATTTTAATTTATTAATATTTTTAATTAAAATAATATTGAATTCAAAATTAGTTAGATTAATTTAATAATATAATAAGAATTGAATATTTGTAAATATATAATTAAAAATAAGTTTAATATGGTTATTATTAAAAATGAATAATATTTAACAATTATATTTAAATATTATTATATTAAAATATTGGGTAATATTTTAATAGGGAGGTCAAAGAGGATATAAATTGCAATATAAAAATAAAAATAATCAATTATTAACTATTATATTTATTGAAAAACAAAAAAACAAAAATTATGAAAAGAGGGTGGGGATCCAACTTCTACTTAACTTCCAACCATCGTCCCTGTTAAGATTAATAGCACATTTTTCAATTTCAATGGCTTCTCGAAGATTCCTATGATGGAAGTGATCAATCTTGGTGATGACATGGGAAAAACTCATGATGTGATTAATCCAAAAGAACTTATCAAAAACATAAATGTTGGTAACCCAACATTGTAAGTATTTGATTACATCACAATTTTGGGGAATGAAAAGGGGGTGTCACAGAAGCAGAGTTTGGACATTTGCTAATGCAGTTAGGGAAAGTGGTATGTTCTAGATATCCAACGATCCCAAAAATTTTATGAAATGTTTTTTCCCAAAAAGTTATATGCCAAATGTTGGAACTTGTGCATGGCAAAACCTAGATATAGAAAAATGGAGGATCCAGAATCTGTTAAGAGCCATAAACCAATACCAAAATCTATCAAGTGTTGAAGACCAACACTAAATTATGTCAAGAGAAAAAGACTAGGCATCCAAAAACCAATTGGAATTATTTACGAAAAAACCCAGATCTAGAATAAATTTAGCTTAAAATGTTTTGGATGCCTCTGACAGATATTTTAGAGAACATATCTAGATATAGATGAGTTTATAAACACTCATCATAGTTATCATTCAGACACCCATTACCCCAAATACATTTTACAACAAGATTTAAAAAATAAACCAAAACACATTATTCGCTAATAAAATCAATTCTCTATGGGGTTTTGTGCAAAATAATTTGTATCTGAAATAAAGGAATATTACACATGATGTAAATATACCAGATGTCTATTCATTGGATATGTTTTATCACATTAGCTTATACATTATATCCAAATCCAAATTCCCTTAAGGAATTATTTGCATGAAAACCTTCCAGATCCTAAATACCTTTTCCACTTTTGCTTTGAATTCAAATCCAACATATCATTGGAAGTGTTCTTCGAGATATTCTAGATTCCTAGATTCCAAATGCATATTTTGACACATACAAGAATTTGTATTTTTGAAAAGAAGTGTCTTTTATAATTTTCTTGTATCTGAATGTGACTAGTGCCAACTTGGCATGGTGAAGGGGGATACAGAAGTATAGAGATTTGACTCATTGACTATAATGGAATACAAAATCATGTCATGTCACCCAAACCCATACCTACTTCCACCTAAGTGTGACATGTAAGCATGCCACATCATCACTAGTTGGTGTGGCTTGTTGTGCTAGCATCTGGATCTAGTTTTTTTAGCAAATAATTCTAATTTCTTTTTCTACATGCCTAGTCTTTTGCTAGAGTTAGTCTCCATCATTTGATAGATTTTAATATGTAGCTCTTAACAAATTCCATATATTCCACTATGTCGACTCTATGTTCCATCATGCATGGGTTCTGGAATTTGACATCCAAACTCCTGGAAAAATTCTTATATAAGTTTTTTTTAATATCCAAATATTTGGATCTCTACATATCTAGAACATCCCCACTTTCTTACTAACTAGTTTTACAAATATATATACTCTGCTCCATCCAACTTCTAACCTTGACAGATTGTGAAGACACAATCTAGGGTCTTCTAACTAAGACTAAGTTTATCATCTAACAAAATCATAGAAAGGAAAAACAACATGTTTATCGCACAAAAATTATTTGACAATAGCATAAAATTTTATATACAACATATTAAACATATAAGGAATTTGATTTGTAGAAATTTGCATAAATAAAACAACAATAAATATAATCAAATATGCAAGGAGTATAGGTCATGTGGTGGGAACCATCCGTTGTCTTCTTCCTCACTTGGGTTTGAATTTCATGTTATGACATGTTTATCTGTAACACGATTATCTACCTTGGCTCCTAGAAGTAATATGTGGATGTTGTTTGTGGACATAGCTAATATAATATTCACACAATAAATTACCTATATATATTAAATAATAATAATAATAATCGGAGAAATGAGTTAACTTGAATTGGACATTGTTTATCGAGATCACAGTTTTGTCCTGAAGCTATTTTTTGCCAAAATCTAGCCCTTTTTCTTTTCAAAAAATCCAACCATAAGAGTTTTTGAATAATTTTTTTAATGGTGGAAATGCATTCAACACCATTAAAACCACTAGGGCACCTAAAATCTTGAAGCTTAACAACTATAAAACAAATTTCCCAAAATTTCCACTATTTTCCTAACAAAAGCAAGTCTCATTAGACTATCTACTTGAAATGGATACTAAATATATAACCAGATCGAGACTTATACTAATGTGATTTGAGTTACCGATCATGAAGTGGTCATTAATAACTGACATATGGATTGGGCAATATATATCTCAATGAAATCTCTATGATATTGCTCATCATGTTTATGCTTGTCTATGTGGAAAAAATCATGTTTACACTTGTCTCTTAAAATTTTGGATATTTTGTTAATAAATAGTGGATTGGGTGTCTTCGTGGCAAGAGTTGTAATTTTTAAGCTTTGGGATTCTTTTGTTTTCAACGAAACAGTTATGGGACTACCCAGTAGAACTCATTTATACATAATTTTTCACAATTTTCACCAAGTAGAGCATGTCCTCGGATATTTGAACTCGCCGCAACTAGAAATACAATATGTGCCTCTCTTGCTTGAGCTAAAATACTTTGACAAGATTTAGACTTAACCAAAGGATTTTTCATATTTATTTTAGATATGAAAGTGATTGTTAGAGTTCTAAGGTTTCTATATTTGAGTAGAGTTTTATGGTTTTAGATTTAGGTAGAGTTCTAATGGTTATCCATGTTATTATTGGATTATAAGATGATCGTTATTATTGGGATTTTAGAATGGATTTTTATTTTTTATTTTGAATTTATGAAAATTTTAACTCAAAGTCTTAGTACTAAACATATTTATGTTTTGGTGTATAGAAAAATTTAAAGAATTTGTTTATATCAATATGGAAGGGAGAATAACCATTTATCAATAGGTTTTATACATCAATTTATTAAATAGTTTCTTCACATAACAAAACCCTAAACCACCATAGTTACAACTACTCACTTATGGATAAGACTAAGCTAGGTCCCCACTATGTCACTTGTGACCGTGACTAAGCTAGATCCTTGTTATGTCACTCATGACCATTTGTGAAGGGTGGGTAAAAGTTGCTAAGAAGGAAACACTTCTTAGTATCAAAATGCTCATCCCACCTAACAACCTTGGCTCATTGTAAATATTTATTTTGGCTTGGTCACAAGAAATTAACTGTTGGGGTTTCTTACCCCGCCTCCTCCTAAGGATATTGGGGTGGAGAGTTTAGTCTAGGCCTTCATGTCTCAATCCAAAAACAACTCAAAAATTTAAAGATTCCCAAATGAAACTAGAAAATAAACATTAAACTAGCATGCTCTCTAAGCAGACAAATGGGAATGCTGCAGTAATGAAATGGTGGTGTGCATAGTAATATTGTCAACTAGGAAAGGTTGAATGCAAAGTTAGATATAGTTCTACATAAATTTTTAGAAAGTAGTTAAATTATTGTTATTGTTATTATTATTTGTAAACATTGAAAATGTGTTTGTTATGTGTTGAGACCACAACAACCACCCACTTTATTTTGATTGGTCAAGCTAAAGGGTGAAAGCATGAATATGGGTTACACTTTTGGGCCAAATGTTGCAATGAAATTTCAAGTTTTTCCTCTTTTATCAAATTGCAACCCTCAAAATTCATATAACAATTATGAATTTAGATTTCAAGTAAAAAGACAATATGTGGAGAATTACGTTTTTGTCCTAATGATATCTTTTGCAAAAATTTTAGTGTCATTTAATCTCTCAATTTTACCATTAAATACAATATATGTCCTTGCAAATTTTCGTAAAACTTAAGAGATATGTGTGTGTTCATGTAGCGTAACGTAGTCTAAAATGATATATATATATATATATATATATATATATATATATATATATATATATATATATATATATATATATATATATATGAGGATGATCTACACACAGAGAACTAAGTTTCTCATATTAAAATTTTATTTTTTTATACAAAATTACATTTTTTATTATTTTTCGAAGTCGGCAAAGTAATATTTCAATTGCAGTTTGGAGACACGTGTTCATGTAAGATTTTTTCCAACTCTTTTAATAAATCGAAAAACCAAGAGTGCCCTTTTGAAGAGAACTCGTAAACGAAGATAGTAGTATTTTTGAAATTTTTTCATTGTGTATATTTTCAATTATTAATTTTTTATTCGACCCCTTTGAAATTGTCCAAAAAAAATTCAAGTGTTATGTTTAAAATAAATTAGATGAAAAATATCATATGAATTCAAAAGTGTCAAATGAATATGCCATTGGATAGAGGATTCTTTCACGAATCCAATGTGATCAACTCTGCCACTGAAGAACAAATTATGCCCTAAATCTGATAGGGTATAAAATGGGGTTGCAGAGAAATATACAAAAGAGGTGCTAAAATTGTAATTTTTAGGACTTAAAGAGCTCGATCGAGTGCTTAAATTCAAAATTCAAATTGCTCGATTGAGAGTTAAGTAACCCTTGATCGAGTGGCATACATGGTTAACCAGTGGCTTGATTGAGCCATTAAAAAGCCAACCCACCATTGCCCTTACCAACTTTTAACTCTCGATCGAGTCGTTAACTCTGGTTATAAAATGGATCAATCAAGAGTTTGTTTAAACACTCGATCGAGGTATTTTTAAGCGCCTCAACAAATCAATCGAGTGCTTAAAATTTTCCCAACTGAGCACTTAAAATTACTTGATCGAGCATATGTTTCTTAGCAAAATGCGTCCTCATTTTGCCAAAAATTGTAACCCAGATCCATTCTTTGACCCTAAATAAAAGTGCCCCCCTACCAAATGGAATAATTCAGAGTAAAGAAATAATTTTAATAAAGTCTAATTTTGTTTTTTCTCAAATTAAAAATGATTACATTTCTTTAGAGAGAACAACCACACCCAAATATGATTTTGAATGAATGATTCATTGTCTTGATTAGACACATATTTTTTCTATAAAGTACTCACAATCTAGTCACCTTGTTCTTCTTTTTTAATATAATCATCATCTTATTCTTATCGAGAGATTTCCAACAATATAAATTTCATCCAAATCTAAGCTTTGGACATAAAGTTATGTCCCTGAGAAGTTTCGCTATCATATGCCACATCAATAGTCAAACAACTAACACATGGGAGCCCTATGTCTACATGTCACTGTCACCTTATGCCATGTCATCTAACACATGGTTGACATGTGGAGGTCCTATGCCCTTGTGTCACCGACACATTGTGCCATCTCTTCAAGATAAGCATGTTAGCTACCCAACTACATCTAGATCTAAAAAATATTAAAACACCATTTTCTTAAAAGCTAAATTTCTAGATTGATATATTCCATGTCTAAATTTCATTCGAAGACAAGAAAACCTCGAATGATGTCAACTAACTTATTCCAATTAGCTACATCTAAATATGGAAAAATCTTAAAATGCAATTTTCCTAAAAGATATATTTCCGAATTAACAATTTTTGGATCTAAATTTCATCAGAAGATAGAAACACCCCAATAGAACAGAAACTAACAAATTCCAATAAACTACATCCATATCAAAAAAATATTAAAGTACCATTTTTTAAAAAGTCGTATTTACAAATTAGAAGATTCTAGATCTAAATTTCATCAAAAGATGGGACCACCCAAATAAAATGGAAACTTACAAATTTTGGTATGGGTTTTGTCAGCATTTGAATCTAGGTTTTTTAAGAAAGACCCTTTTTTCAATAAACCATATTTCCCAATTGCAAGTCCCCACTTCATCACTTCCACATCATCCTCACCATGTAGGTGCCACATTAACCACCACAACAATGCTTCCATACTACAATGTGATGTAAACACACCTTGTCAGTATACCATATTAGCATACCATGTCAGCATGCCATGTCATCCAATCCTAACCCTCCTTCCATGCTTGTGTGATATTACAACCTACCACATCACCAAAAGGTCGACATCATATCCTACTTACCTAACATCTGGATCTAGGTTTTTCCTTAAAGTTCACTTTTTAGAAATTCTATATGTCTAGACTTCTAGTACTAACAAAATCTAAATGGTTAGACTTCGATACTTAACATGAATTCAATTATTATCTTTCCACTGGTTAATGGATTCTTTCTTGTCCTCTAACAAAATCTAAACCTTCATAAATCTTATTCTTTTAACTATGCATTTTGGATAAAAATGGATTCAGATGACAATATCGATAAACACATGGAACCATGTAGGATGAACCCACATGTAGTGTGATATCGCACATGACATGGCAATGGATGTGGATATTGGCATGACACGAGTGATGTGGCAGTTTGGATAGGAGTCTGATGATATGGTATGTCATCATGGCATGTCAATGTGGCATGTTGACTGGAAATCTATAAGTCTAAAGATTTGACTCATTGACTATAATATAATCTAAAACAAAGGATAAAAGCACATGGAAGACAAATAAAACCCCCAGTATGGATGTATATGAAATTTTTGGAAATCACAAATCTAAAATAGTGGAAGTCTTGAAAATATAAAAGGATTTTACAAAAATTCCCAAATTTGGATGGGTCAATCAATCCAACGTGCCCTTACACAGAGTCGGTGCATGGGCGAGGAAGGTACCACAGGCCAATGGATGCAGCTCTACAACATCCCTTACATGTATGTGCCACATTGACCACCATGATAAGTCTCATGTACTACAATGACATGTAAGCACACCATTTAGACATGCCACACCATATAATAATGACCTACGTGCTACGTCTACGTGACATGTAAGCCCACAACATCACCAAAAGTTTGGTGTCATATGCTGCTTACCTAGCATCCTAATCTAGGTTTTTTCATAAAATCCACTTTTTGGAAATTTTAGATGTCTAGACTTTTGTTACTGATATAATCTAGTAATTACCTTTTCATCAAGTAATGGGATTATTTCTTGTCCTCTGATAGAATTCAAAAGCTTGGAAATTATTTGAACTGCACATTTTAGAAAAAAATAAAATATAATTTATAGTAAGGAATAGCACAATGGAGTGACTATTTATGTGGCATAAGATAGTGAAACAAAGTCTAGACATTCAAATTTTGTTAGTAGTGAAAGTTTAGACATTTGAATTTCTAAAAATTGGACTTTATGGAAAGGCCTACATTTGGATGGTAGGTTTGCAGGATATGGCATGGACATTTTACTGATGTGGAATGCTAATGTGTCAGATAGAGATGGCATGAAGTTGGAATTTGTATGGTGTGTCATTCTAACATGGTATGATGGTGTGACATGTGTACTTGGCATGCTTACATGGCATTGTAGTACATAAGAGCTATTTTGGCAGTTAATGTGGCACCTATGTGGTGGGGATGACAAGTGATGCAGTGGAGTGCGAGATCTAGAAATTTATTTTATTAAAAAAAGAGACCATTTTATGAAAACTTGGATCTAAATGTTGAATAACCCAAATTCAAATGTTGATAGAACTTGGCTTGGAATCTATTAGTTGTCATTCTATCGCGGTGTTCTCATCTTTTGAAGAAATTCTAATCCATAATTCGTTAATATGGAAATATAGCATTTTGGAAAATGGTCTTTTAATATTTTTTGTTTATAAATGTGATTGGCTAGTTGACTTGCATATCTTGCAACGATGGTGAAATGTGGTGGTGATATGTGGGAACAAGGTTGGCATGTGGCATCCCAGTGCCCTTCTATCACCACAAAATAATGTTATGTTAGTCAGTACATGACAAATTCCTTGCCTACGTGTTGCCTATGCATAAGGCCGTGTCCTTAGTTGGACATGTCAACCTTCCTGATGTTGAAAATAGCAACAAGAAATGTTAAAAATAGCATCAAGAAAATCCTAATTTAATTTGTCCTTGAATTAAATTAGGAGTTAAATTGTAATTTGAATTCTCATAGTAACGTGTAACAGCTAACTAAGTTAATTTGACTTAGTTGGCTCTGTAAATTCGAGTTGGGAGTCTATCTAGAGTCATGTAGAGTGATCCATAAATTTTAGGGGCCCAGGTTGAGTTCTTATTGAGTTGTAATTATTTAATTCAGTGTAACTGAGTTAAATCCAGTTAAACTAGTGCTAACTGATGAAGGAACTAATGAGAGGTCAAGTGAATTAAATTGGATTTAATTTGCATGCATTGATCAATTAGATAACTAATAATTCACTCATAAAAAACTGATGCATGTCAGTTCTGAGAAAGACCCAGTTGAGATTAGAGTTCAGGGACAATGTAATATCAGTTGTAAAATCATATAAATTAAACTGATGATGCATGCGATAAGAGGAAGGCCTATGGATGGATTGTGCAGTATGAGTGAGGAATTTACCAATTAAATATGGGCTAATTCCTAAGGGAACATCGCAAGGAAGTAGGATCTTGGTAGGTAGCAGATTTGGCTAAGTATTGTGCTTGAGTTGATTTGTGAAGTAGTGAGATAGATTGTACTTGTGCAGAGATTGTTTGGGTTGAACAAGCATTGTATTTTCAGATATTCTGATTAATGCAATATACATATAACAGGGGTTTTTAGCTGAGGCTTTACCTAGAAAATTATTGTGTTATGTGTGATTGAAATTCTTCCTTTTTTGCTTCGTGATTTCATCGATCAATTTTTATTTTTGCCGATGAGTAAAGTAGATTCAAGTCAATTGTTTTAGCATATTAAAATATGTAGGTTGAATCTACAATAAAATTCTACATGGTATCAAAGCTTAAATCACTTTATAAGAGGAGAATACGAGTTTTTTTGCAGGAGAAATCAAATTTGCAGTATCATACTTCAGAGCCAGTAGGATCTTGTTCTATAGATTGAGACTCGAATATGCCCTTGAGGGTAGTTCAAACTATATTTCTTGGAAGAACAGGATGAGGCAGTGTTGGAAGAAAACAGACTGAAGGAATTTATAGATTATGATATCCTGAAGCCTCCAACATCTGATGCTAAAGATCTGGCAGAATGGAGAAAGTGTGTGGCAAAGGCGAGAAGGATTGTCCTAGAAGGAATTCGAGATCATATTGTCTTGAATCTCCATGATAAGGAATCTCCATTTGCAGTGTGGAAGGACTTGACAAACCTGTTTCAAAACAGCAGTGACAACAGGAAGTTGGCACTAAAGGATAAGCTTAGAAAGATCAAGATGGAGAAGGGCAATACAATATTGAAGTTCACCCAATGTCGGGATGAGATTGGAAGTGTCTATGTTACTATTTCGGAAGACGATATGGTGATCCTAACACTTCTAGAACTTCCCAAGAGCTAGCATAGATACCATGACTTAGTTAATGGTAGGGAGAAGATACCAGAGTGGGAGCGGTTGTGGTTTGACTTGATGCAAGGAGAGATTTGACGGACACCACATATGGGACATCATCCAAAGAAGTGGAAGAGGACTTTGCATTAGTCAACAAAGGAAAGAAAGTCAAGGGAAAGAAGTCCCAAGGTGAGGAGGGAGGCAAGAAGGACTTTTCGAACATCAAGTGTTTTCACTGTCACAAGATAGGACACTATGCTACAAAGTGTCTGCACAATAAGGTCAATAAGAAGCCCTTAGGAGGTCCAACGGTAGGTGAAGCACTTGCTTCACAATTCGAACTGGATTTCACCCTCATCTCTTAAATGGTGTCATTGTTGAAGGGTAGTGTGTGGAACCTATATAGTGGAGCCTCATTCCATATGACCGACAACAAAGAGCTCTTCAGTAACTTGGAGGAGAAGGACCTCCAAATGCACATCGAGATGGGAAATGATGGGAGGTATAGCGTGACCCACATTGGTACTGTTACCTTTCAGAGGGAGTCTAGTTCTCCCCTCACATTGAGAGACATCATGTATGTTTCGAGTTTGAAGAAGAACTTGCTTTTTGTTTCCATGTTGTAGGATCATGGCTATGATGTGATATTTAGTAAGGGAAAGGATTTCCTTCGTCACATAGTCATAGGACAAGTGAAGCGGATCAGAATTTGAGTAAATAACCTCTACAAATTGGAGGTAGAATACTACGCTACTTTGATCACTAAGGCAGAGAAGGTGCAGAGATAAGACATCGGTGAGTTGTGGCATAGAATATTTGGTTGCTTGCACTACAGAGCTTTGAATATCATGCAACAAATTTCTACAGAACTTCCCAAGGGTGCACTAAAGCAGAGAGACACATGCAAAGGGTGTACATTGGGGAAGTACACCAAAGCTTCCTTTCATGATAAAGACATTCGATCGTAAGCGATCTTTGATCAAGTTCACTTAGATGTGTGTGGACCATTCTCGACAAAATCCACAACCAAGCACATTTATTATGTAATATTTGTTGATGATTTTTCTCATAAGTGATGAATTTTCTTCATGCAGAAGAAAGATTAGACGGTCACTAAATTTTGTGAATTTAAAGCACTTGTCGAGAAAGATACTGGCAGGAAAGCTAAAGCTCTCAGAAGTGATAATGGTAGAGAATATGTGTCGAATGAATTCAATAATTTATGTGCAACAGAAGGCATTTGACGGGAGTTGATAGCATGATCCGAATTTAAACAGGAACACAACAAATTATATACGACCATAAATACAGAGATGCAACAGAAATAATACTTCATTTCATTGATGTAAACTACTGAAATACTCTTACAAACAGAAATGGAAATAAACTAGCTCGGGCGATGGTAGCTTATCTCTGAGAAGAGATGTGGCGGTTACATGCTTCTAAACTATCTTATAATGAGGCTCGAAGGCCTATTTATTGTTGAGAAACAATGGAAAACCCTAAACATCCAAAAATCTAACCCTAGGAGATGAAGCACCAAACTATGGGCCCCATTTTGGGTAAATTGGTACATCAACTTCCCGAGGTCGTAACTTTAGCATTTGATCTTTGTTTGACGCGCACAATACCTCGTTAGAAATATCTATCCAAGAACTATAACTCTGGGATGAGAAACATCGGTCCATGGCCCCGTGTTTCTCCCAAGTTTCCCAAAAAACGTCGTTTAGGGCCTCAAAACAGCTTTGGGAGTTCAGGACCTGAAAAACTGCCAAAAATAGTAAATTATGCTACAAATAAGGAAACTAAAAGAAAAAATGGTGGGGGTCCAAGTGGAATATGCGAGTGGCCACCAATATCCACCTGGATCATTCCTCCCCCCTAGGAAGCAGTGGTCCCCATTGCGTCTAGTTCCCCCATGAGATGAGGAAACTTCTGTTGAACTTTAGTTGTGGCCTGTTCCATGCAAGTTGGATTTAACTATGTAGGTGTGATTTGTTCTGCAATGTCTGATGTGTCTAGCAATGGTGGGAAGTATGGTCAAAGGCGGTCCACATTGAACATTGGGTGCAGGCCAAGGAATGGGGGAATGTTGAGCTCAAATGCATTTTCTCCCACAGCCTTGGTAATGTTGTACGGACCATATCGGAGTGGTCTGAGTTTCTGATAAGATCTTGTAAGGCGTTCCTTTTGCAAATGCAACGAGACTTTGTCGCCCACCTGAAACTTGTGTGGCACCCAATTTTGATCATGTCGTTGCTTGTATTTGGCATTTGATTTCTCTAGAATGTCATGTACTTGTTGGCGGATATGTTAGATGTGCTCAATGAAGTTGTTTGCCTTATCGATTTCGAACTGGACATGAGTCGAATATGCCTGAGTAGCTGCAAATGGCATGGCCACGTGAATGAGACATAGTGGTTGGAATCCCAAGCCTAACTAAAAGGATATGTGGCCAGTCGAGCTGTGGATAGCCTGGTTATAGCTGTGTTGGACATAGGGGAGGTTCTTATCCCATGTGCGTGGATGCTTTCAGTTGTACATGCACAGAATGTGTACGATCATCCTATTGAAGACCTATGTCTGGCCATCAGTTTGGGGATGGAAAGTTGTGGACTTAGTGAGCTTGGTGTCCAGTATCAACCACAAACTGGACCAAAATGCACTGAGGAACCTGTTGTCCTGATCTGAGATGATATATTGTGGGATCCCAAAGTGTACCCACACTCGTTCAAAAAAGAGTTTAGCAGTGGCTTCTACTGTGATATTCTTCTTGCAAGCCGCCATAATGGCCATCTTCGAGAATATGTCAATGACCACAAAAACACATTCATTGCCATGCTTAGTAGAAGGAAGGCCTGACATGTAATACATGGGGATGGATTCCCAAGGTCAACTAGGGGTAGGCAGCAGAGTATAGAGGCCTTGCTTCTTAATGGTTGGTTTGGTAATGGCATAGGTAGTGCAGGATCTAATGTAATTCCTGACATCCTGCCGGAGATTCAGCTAATATAAATACTTCTGGTATTGCCACCATTTTCTCGACCCCAAAATGCCCAGCAGCCCCACTATAGTGCGCTTCCAAAATCATCTTGGCATGCTTGCTTGAAGGAACACAAAGGTGACCCAAGTGGCATAACAAGGCATCCTAGAGGTGAAAATCTAGAACATGCTAACCCTCCAAGAGATTTTGGTATGTGTGGTCAAATTTTGGGTTGCTTTTGTAGAGAAGTGGCCAATCAAAAGTCTCGTGCCCACAAGAGTTGAGCATGGTGGTTAACGCCATGATCAGTGGTCAGCTGAGGCAATTTGCAACATTATTGGTGTTACCCTTCTTATACTTGATATTCAAATGGAACTGTTACAGGTATGTGTACCACTTCTGATGGCAATCATTCTGCAACTTCCCTTGCGTCTGTATGAACTGTAGGGGCTAGTGGTCTGGTGGATGACCGTTTCCTTCCCCAAAATGTAATGCTTCCATTATCGGTAGGCCTGCACAATGGAATACGTATCTTTATCATAAGTGGGATACTTTCAGACTATGTCTGAAAGTGTCTCACTATGATATGCCACTGGATGCCCATGTTGAGTAAGGACTGCCCCAATAGCATAATCAGAGGCATTTGTCTCGACCTCAAATGGTTTTTGCAAGTCTGGTAATGCGAGCACTGGTGCCGAGAAGAGGCGATGTTTCAACTCTGCGAATGCCTTCTGTTGAGATTCAGACTAAAATAATTTTTCTTTCGCTCCTCCCTTAGTGACTTGACTCAAGGACCAAGTGATATGACATAATCCCAATATGAACCTCTGGTAGAAATTGGCAAGACCCAGAAATATGCGGAGCTCTGTTAGAGTGGTTGGAGCTGGTCAATCCTGAATGACTTGGATCTTGGCTGGATCCACATGCACCCCCCGTTCATCAATAATGTATCCCAGATACTGAACCTGGGTTATGCAAAAAGTGCATTTCTCCAAATTGGGACATAGCTTGTGTTGCTGCAGTGTTTGGAGAACCTGTCGGATGTGATGGAGTTGCTCTTCCCAACTCTGGCTGAAGATCAGGATATCATCCAAGTATACCACTACAAATGAGTTGGTGAATGGCCACAAGATGTCATCCATCAGCCTCATGAAGGTTGCAGGAGCATTCGTCAACCCAAAAGGCATAACCAACCATTCGAAAAGGACCTCCTTGGGTTTGAAGGTAGTCTTCCACACATCGGAGGGTTCAATTGGTACCTGGTGATATCCTGACTTCAAGTCAATCTTGCTGAAATATTTTTCCCCCTTCAGTTGGTCCAGAAGGTCATCAATTTGTGTGATCAGGTACCTATTCCAGACAGTGATCTTGTTTAGCGCTCGATAGTCAATACAGAGTCTCCAAGTCCCATCCTTCTTCTGTACCAACACGATCAGGCTCCCATGGGGCGATGAACTCAGTCAAATGTGACCTTTTTGTAGCAGTTCCTGAATTTTCCTCTTGATTTCGTCATTCTCCAGAATGGACTTCTGATAGATTGGTCCATTGGGCAATGGTGCACCTGGGGTCAGATCGATGGATTTATTGACCTGGTAGTGCAGAGGCACCCCTACAGGGGAGGTGAAGATGTCCTTGTACTCCTCCATGACCTTGTTCATCGGTTTTTGTCGTGCAGAGGGGCCCTATCTAGAGGTCGTGGCCACTGTCTTGTTCTTTCCTTGAGGGTGTATCATGAGGAAAACAAATTTCCCGGTTTTGGAAATGAGCTTACTACATTGTTTTGTAGTAACCAAAGAAATGGTGATAGGTAGTGCTACCTCCGGTATCCTATAGAACTTATTTCCAAAAGTAACAATAACAGCATGAGGCCTGGACTCATACATAGCATGTCGCTTCCACAAGTATGGTTGGCCTAATAATACATCACAAACATCAAGGGGAGCAACTTCACACAATACCTCATCCGTGAAGGGCTTGATGTTGTATGGAAGGCAACACTGCTAGCTCACACGAAGATCCCGTCCTTAGTGAAGCCACCTGATGGTGTACGGTTGTGGATGTGTTGTGGTCGGTAAGCCCAGCCACTTCACAACCTCTGCTGAAATGAGGTTCTTTTGGCTCCCACTGTTGACAATGAACTGTAGTGGGGAACACTTTACCCACATCTAGGAGTGGAAGAGGCGCTCCTCCTCCTCTGGATCTTTGGGTTCCTCCTTCTGGATCTTCGTGGTGGCAATGGTGGCATTGGGCTCCACATCGATAATCTGCTTCCCTTTGTCATTCCCCTTATCGGGTTCTAACTCAGAGTCAGAACATGCATCTTATTCTGAAGACTTTAGCTTGGCCATCAGTGACTGCTTGGCCCGACACTCACTTGTGTTGTGAGTGGAGCTCTTATGGAACTCACACCACTTTCTTGTGTCTTTCTTCATCTTCACAGTGTTGTTATTTGCTTACGACTTTGGCGGGTTGTCCTAGGCCACCCGCCTTGGCTTTGTCCTTTGTTCATTGGTTTGGGGGCACCATTCCCTTGCTTTGGATTTGCATATCCAAAGTCTCGCTTCTTCTATTTAAACTTTTGCTCGATCTTGATAGTGTATCAATATGTCGTGCCGAGCGAGGAGATGTCCAAGAACTCCATCTTGTCCTGGATGTACCTGTGAAGGAAGCCGTGGTATTTGAGTACCAAATGCAGCTCATAATCCTTGATACCGAACTTTGTGCAAAGGGTATGAAAAATATTGGTAAACTCTGGCACGTCGTGGTCCCTTCCCTGTCGTAGCATGGTCCACTTTATATATTTATCCTCATAGATTTTGACAAGGTAGTACTGCTCCTTGATGGAATTCCGAAATGAATTCTAAGTGGGTGAGGCTGAAAAGAGTGATGTCATACATCCTTCTGCTCGTAGTAGGTTTCCCACCAGTCCTTGATGTGGGGGGCAACTTTGAGAAGAGCGAAAGTAATATTTTCCCGGTCGGAAAAATCATGGAGAAAAATTACCCTTCTAGCAGATTTAACCATTTATCTACCACGTCTACATCTATCTGATACTCAAATATGGGAATGTCAAAGTTAACTTGTACCTTAAAGGGTGTGGCACTTCTAGAGTAGCTGCTGGAAGTAGATGTGTCGCCCCTGGGTAGCCGCTGAAGGATCTAGGCAAAGTTGTCCATCGTCGCGTTCCTTTGTCGCTCGAGGGCCTCTTCGAGCAAGATTTTGATAGCATCTCCTGCACCCTCGTCTTTCTTTTCATCCACCATGGTAGGCTGTAGGGATTTGCAAGGCTGGTCTTGCAGAGGTTTGACCAGTTCAATCCCTAACTCCTTATACCCCGACCTCGTTAGGGACATGCAAAGAAAAACAGAAAAAGAGTAGACCACTCTGATACCACTGATCCAAATTTAAACAAGAACGCAACAAATTACAAATATGACCATAAATACATAGACGCAATAGAAATAATATTTCATTTCATTGATGTAAAATACTTAAATACGCTTACAAACAGAAATGGAAATAAACTAGCTCGGGCGATGGTAGCTTATCTCTAAGAAGAGATGTGGTAGCTACATGCCTCTAAACTGTCTTACAATGAGGCTCGAAAGCCTATTTATTATTGAGAAACAATGGAAAACCCTAAACATCCAAAAACCTAACCCTGGGAGATGAAGCGCCAAACTATGGGCCCCGTTTTGGGTAAATTGGTACATCAACTTCCCGGGGTCATAACTTTGGCATACGATCTCCGTTTGACGCACACAATACCTCGTTAGAAAGATCTATCCAAGGACTACAACTTTGGAATGAGCAACATCAATCCATGGACCCATGTTGCTCCCAATTTTCCCAAAAAAAAAAAAAAAAAAAAAAAAAAACAAAACAAAACAAAACAAAACAAAAAAAAAAAAACGTCATTTAGGGCCTCAAAACGGCTTTGGAAGTTCAGGACCTGAAAAACTGCCAAAAATAGTAAACTGTGCTACAAATAAGGAAACTGAAAAAATGAAAGAAACAATGGTGGAGGTCCAAGTGGTATGTGGGTGGCCACCAATATCCACATGGATCATAGCACCTCATAAGCCGCAATAGAATGGGGTGGCTGAAAGGAAGAACATAAGTATTGTGGGAGTGACACATGTGATGTTACATGATCAGGGCCTACCATTGCACTTATGGTATGAAGCATGAAACACAATTGTTTATTTGTAGAACAAAATTGCTCATTGAATTCTCGAGATGAGTACACTAGAAGAAGATTTTTTAGGTAAGAAACTAGATGTAGCACACTTCAAGATCTTTGGTTCATCACTCTACTGTTACGTGACCAAGGATGCATGGAAAAAGCTAGAGCCAACAACTGAGTTGGGAATATTTTGGGGTACACTGATACACCTCACAACTATCGAGTGCACCTGCCATCCAACAAGATGGTAGTGGTTCATAGAGGTAAAGTTCGATGAAGAGAAGGCCATGAGATGTTCCCTTGAGAGGGAGGTTCAATTACATGCAGTTGAGGAGCTTTTACCTCCAAAGGAGGAACCTCAGGATGATGTGGAGCAACCACATGTAGAGGAGCAGAGAGTGGAAACACCCAATCATGCAGATACTTCCATAGATGGGAGAAAGCACATCAGATTGGCTAACAAAATATTACATGATGTTAGAGAGAATGTGGGAGAACTCACATCATATCGCAAGAAGAGGAGGTCACCAGAGCGATACACTGGCTACATGGCTTTGATGAGCGAGAGTGTAGAGATTGAGCCATCCTCATTCGAGGAAGTAGTGCAGCAACTAGTGTGGGTTGATGCCATGGTTGAGGAGTATGACTCCATTATTAGAAACAGTGTTTGGGAGGTGGTCCCAAGACTAGCAGACAAGTTAGTGGTGAGTTCTAGATGTCTTTACAAGGTAAAGCAAGCAGCAGATGGGAGTGTGGAGAAACACAAGGCCATATTTGTGGCTAGAGGGTTCTCTCAGGTGGAGGGAATTGATTACGATGAGACCTTTGCTCCTGTAGCAAGGTACTCATCAATCAGATCTATTCTAGCACTGTCAGCACAAATGGGATGGAAGATACATCAAATGGATGTAAAGACAACATTCCTCAATGACATGATTGAGGAAGAGGTGTATATTGAGCAGCTGGAAGGATTTGAGACCTTCAATAGAGAGTCGCATGTGTGTGGACTCAAGAGAGTGTTGTATGGATTGAAACAAGCACCCCATGCTTGGTACACTAGGATTGACGGTTATTTCGCAAGGTTGGGATTCACCAAAAGTGAAGTAGATGCAAACCTTTACCATATTGTAGTTGAAGGTAAATTGTTGATTATATTTTTTTATATGTCGATGATTTGATTATGACAGGTGATGAGAAGATGATCAAATCTTGCAAAGAGGATCTTGCAAGAGATTTTGAGATGAAGGACATGAGGTTCATGCATTATTTTCTTGGTATGGAGGTATGGAAAGGAGATGAGGAATTGTTTATCTCTCATGGAAAGTATGCCAATGAGATACCGAAGAAGTTCCACATGGAGAGAAACAAAAATATGGAGACTCCTTTAGCAGGTAACTAGAGGAAGGAGGATGCTACTTCAGGGGAAGTAGTGGAGGCTATTATTTATAGATAGCTTGTGGGTTCACTTATGTATTTGGTGAACACATAACCAGACATGTGTTTTGCAGTTAACCATCTTAGTCAAGCCATGGTTAAGCCAACCAAAATGTATTGGAAGGTAGCTAAACATGTGTTGAGATACCTCAGAGGCACCACTCAGTTTGGTCTTTGGTACATATGAACAGAGGGAGTGAAGCTTCAAGGCTTCACAAATGTAGATTGGGAAGGGAGTCCATCCGACAAGGAGAGCACATCAGGGGGAATCTTCAATATTGGGTCAACAACAGTTTATTGGTACATCAAGAAGAAAATATCAGTTGCACTCAATTCAACAGAAGCAAAATACATCACTACTAGTTAAGAAGCTTGTGAGGCTATCTGGGTGAGGAAGATTCGTGATGGGTTGTTTAGTCGATAGATGGATCCAACAGTGATTTATTGTGACAATTATAGTTGTATCAAACTCTCTGAGAATCCAGTTTTTCATGATTGATCCAAGCATATTGACATTAGGTATCACCATCTATGATATTGTGTGCAGAGGAGAATCATGTTGCTAGAGTATATTCCTACAGAGGAGTAGGATGCAGATATTTTGACAAAGGCATTTTCAAGATGAAAATTCGAGTTTCAAAGAGGCAAGATTGGGGTAGAAGATAATCCCTTTATTGTTGAGAGGGAGTATTAAAAATAGCAACAAGAATTGTTAAAAATAGCATCAAGAAAAATCCTAATTTTATTTGCTCTTCAATTAAATTAGGAATTAAATTGTAATTCAAATTCTCATAGCAACTTGTAACAATTAACGAAGTTAAGTTGATTTAGTTGGCTCAGTAAATTTGAGTTGGGAGTCTATCTAGATTCATGTAGAGTGATCCGTAAATTTTAGGGGCCCAGGTTGAGTTCTTATTGAGTTGTAATTATTTAATTCAGTTTAACTGAGTTAAATTCAGTTAAACTAGTTCTAACTGATGGCGGAACTAGTGAGATGTAATGCCCCACTTAAATCTTATCTTGTAAATTTTGTTAATGTTTACATTATCTGAAAATATTGAGAAATATTGGTCTAATATAAAATTCATGATTTCTATTATTCAAATTCCCAACTTACCTTCTCAAATTGAATCTTAGGTAGGATATGGTCTCCTTCCATTATTTCAAATAATATATGTATTCATCTCACATTTCCTATGTACCCTCACATTTACTAGGGAGAAGACATGGTCCTCTCCATTTAATTACATCTCACATTCCCCAATGTACCCTAACATTTACTTGGGAGAAGACATGGTCCTCTCCAACTCATTATCAATATATATATATATATATATATATATATATTTGTCTCACATTCCCCAATGTACCCTCACATTTACTAGGGAGAAGACATGGTCCTCTCCATTTAATTACATCTCACATTCCCCAATGTACCCTCACATTTACTTGGGAGAAGACATAGTCCTCTCCATTTAATTATCAATATATATATTCAACTCACATTTCCAAATGTACTTTCATATTTACTTGGGAGAAGACATGGTCCTCTCCCATTAATTTCCCAATTTTATATTCATGTCACATTTCCAAACGTACTCCCAGCTTTACTTGGGAGAAGACAAGTCAACTGTAAGGATGGATGAGAAGTTAATGACATTAATGAGGGGTTGTTAAGATGGAGAAGAGAGGGAGGGTATAAAAAGGGAAGGAGGAAGGGAGAAAAGGGGGTGGGGGTCTTGCTTATGATTGTGGGGTTGGTTGTGATTTTAGGATTTGTTGTGATTTTGAAGACCTTAGGAACCTGTGGAGGTTTCTTGGGTTGTTGAAAGGAGGGAAATATTGTTCATCCTGGTCTGGATTATTCATCTTGGACACACACACTACATCTGGTTGGACTTGGGCTCGGAGGGCTAGGGAACCTGTGGAGGTTTCTTGGGCTAGGAATTATTTCCTAGTTGGCTGGGAGGTAAATCCAGTTGGGTCCGTCAAGAGAAGTGTTCATCAGGAGCAGCAGGACAAAGGCATCTCCACCAGCCACCGGTACAGGTATTCCTCCATAGTTTACTTATGTAAATTTTATTAGAATGTAAATGGTAAAATTTTATTTGTCTAAAAGTCTTGTAAGTGAGTAAGCTACTGCCTCTTATTGCATTTAATGTTTTTTTGAAAAAGATCGATTAGCAGACCCTAGGATAATGCTC
Organism: Pinus tabuliformis; assembly: GCA_031772625.1. NCBI lineage: Eukaryota > Viridiplantae > Streptophyta > Pinopsida > Pinales > Pinaceae > Pinus > Pinus tabuliformis. The sequence continues at coordinate 1,079,015,873 of CM062818.1, forward strand.
TTACATGAGAGGTCAAGTGAATTAAATTGGATTTAATTCACATGTAGTGATCAATAAGATAATTGATAATTTACTCATAAATAACTCATGCATGTCAGTTCTGAGAAAGACCCAGTTGAGATTAGAGTTCAGGGACAATGTAATATCATTTGTAAAATCATCTAAATTAAACTGATGATGCATGACACTAGAGAAAGGCCTATGGATGGGTTGCGCAGTTATGAGTGAGGAATTTCCCAATTAAATATGGGCTAATTCCCAAGGGAACAATGCAAGGAAGTAGGATCTTGGCTTGAGCTTATTTGTGAAGCAGTGAGATAGATTGTACTTGTGCAAAGATTGTTCGGGTTGAACAAGCATTGTATTTTCTTCTCAGATCTTTGAGTTAATGCAATATAAAAGATAACATGGGTTTTTCGCTGAGGCTTTCCCCAGAAAATTATTGTGTTATGTGTGATTGAAATTATTCCTTTTTCTTCTTCGTGATTTCATCAATCAATTTTTTGTTTGTTGATGAGTAGAGTAGATTCAAGTCAATTGTTTTAGCATATTACAATCTACAGTTTGAATCTACAATAAAATTCTACACCTAACGCATATTGATCAAGGAATTTTCATGAAATGATGGTAGTTAAATAGGTCACCAACCACCAGGAGGACTAAGAATGTCTTCGAAAGTTTAGGGTTGGTATGGTTAATAGATCACTAGGCCATCGAGTTTGTATTTATGTGACAATCCATCTGGGTATTCAAAATTTAGTCGTAAACAAAATAATAAAGTCTCGCTAGTCAAATTTTGTTAATAGTGGAAGTTTGGACATCAAAATTTCTAAAAATTGGGCTTTATGGAAAAACTCGAATATAGATGTTAAATTTGCAGGATATGGCATGGACATTTTACTAATATGAAATGGTAATGTGTCACGTAGAGATGGAATGAAGTTGGAAATTGTATGGTGTGTCATGCTAACATGGTATGTTGATGCCTCATGTTGACTTGGCATGCTTATGTGGCATTGTAGTACAAAAGAGCTATTGTGGTGGTTAATATGCCACCTAAGTGGTGGGGATGACATGGAAGAGATGCAATGGGGCTGAAAGATCTGAAAATTCGGTTTATTAAAAAAAATCATTTTTATGAAAACCTAGATCCATATGTTGAATAACCCAAATTCAGTTAATAGAACTTGCCTTGGAATCTATTAGTTGTCATTCTATTGGTATGTCCTCATCTTTTGATGAGATTTTGATCCAAAATTTATTAATCTTAGAATATGGCATTTTGGAAAATGGTCTTTTAAGGTTTTTTTTGCCTATGAATGTGGTTGCCTAGTTGACATGCATATCTTGCAAGGAGGGTGAAATGTGGTGGCGACATGTGGGCACAAGGTTTCCATGTGGCATCCCTGTGAACTTATGTCACCACCATATAATGTTGTTAGTCAATACGTGACAAATTCCTCGATAAGGACATGTATTTAGTTGGAAATGTTGACCTTCCTAACCCATCTTGATCAAGGTATTTTTATAAAATCCTTTTATATTTTTTTCATATATTTAATTTTCTGGATTTCCACATTTTGGGATTCAAGATTTTTCCAAAAAAATTGAATCCATTCAAATCCATGCTTTATTTTTCGTATGCTATGCTCTTATTCTTTCTTTCAGATTTCTCTAGAGTCAATGAGTCAATTCTATGAAATTCTTAATTCCACGTCAACATTCCATGTTGACATGCTATGATGGCATGCCATCACATCAAACATTATCCAACTTCCATGTCATCAATGACACATTAAAAGCCATGTCCATTGCCATGTCATAATCCATGTCATACTCTAAGTGGGTTCATCCTACATGGCTTTGCCACGTCATTAGTGACACATTAGTAGCCATGTGATTTACCATGTCACATTTTGGGTGGGTTAACTCTGGGTGGATCCTAAAAGGGCACTCAGGATTTTAAAAAACTTACCACACGGTTAAGAAGGAATTTTTTTGGGATGGCCTTAAATCTGATATTCAAAAGTTTTTGGAAAAATGTTTGGTTTGTGAACAAAATAAAGTTGAGACAATTAATACCCCGGGTTTGTTACAACCTTTATCCATTCCAAGTCAACGTTGGGAGGAGATTTCAATGGATTTTATCATAGGTTTACCCAAGTCTAAAGGAAAGAATGTCATCATGGTGGTAATTGATAGACTTACCAAGTATGCACACTTTTGTGCATTATCTCATCCATTTAAAGCTTGTACAGTTGCTACTGCATTTATGGAAACAATTCAAAAGCTACATGAAAACCCAAAGATTATTGTAAGCGACAGAGATCCCATTTTCAATGGAAATTTTTAGAAGGAATTATTTTCTTAATTGGGTACTCAATTAGCTCATAGCTCATCTTATCATCCTCAATCTGATGGGAAAATTGAGATAGTGAACAAATGTTTGGAAGGATATCTTTGTTATTTTGTATCTAATAAACAGACACAATGTGTCAAGTGGTTACCTCTAGCTGAATGGTGGTATAACACTTCCTTCCATACTACAACAAAAATGAACCCATTTATGGCACTTTATGGATATCATCCACCGTCCATAACATCATCTCTAAGAGAAAATTCTAAGGTTAAAACAGTGGAAGATCACATCAAGCATCAACAACAAGTTCTCCAACTCTTAAAGAATAACCTCACTTTGGTGTGGAATAGAATGAAACAATAGACAGATCAACATCGCAGCAAAATAAGTTTTGATGTAGGCGACTGAGTATTTCTACGGCTACAACCATACAAACAAATGTCCCTCAAGCAAGCTAATAAGAATAATAAATCATCATCAAAGTATTATGCTCCATACAAGGTGTTGCAAAATATTGGTACTATGGCATACAAATTGGAGCTTCCTGCATCTTCCCGAGTGCACCCAATTTTCCATGTTTCATGCTTAAAGAAGGTTATAGGTGAAAAGCTCCCAGTTCAAACAATATTACCAGAACTTGAAGAGGAAGGAAAAATCATATTAGAACTTGAAGCAGTCATAGAAACAAGAACTCGACAGCTACGAAATCGATCAATTTCAGAGTATCTTATCAAGTGGAAGAAATTACTATTTGAAGATTCCACATGGGAGGATGATAATTTTATACAAAAGCATCCATAACTACTCAAGCATCAAGGACAACACTTTTTTGAAGGAGAGAGGCATGTTATGTCCCTATAATACTGGTGTATCCCCTCATTGTTATTGTTAGTGTAGCCCCCTTATTTTTATTGTTGTGCCCATGTTGTCCCCATATTTTTATTAATGTGCCCCATAGAAGCCCACTATTTTTATTGTTGTGCCCTTACATTATTATTGTTATGTCAACTTTGATTATATTGTGACCCCTTAGACTCCTATATATAGAAAGAAGGTTTTGTCATTTGAATCATCCAAGAATTGTTCATTTATGTAATGTAAAGGAGGTTTCCCCCTCGAAGAGGATAATTTTTAAGTCATTGATCTATCTATTTGTGAGTTGGTTGCATAACATCGTGATCATCACATGTTCTTCCCTTCTGGAATATGGATCCAAGTTTTTCCAAAATAATATCCATGTTATTGCCACATGGCATCTATTTTCCACCATGTCACCACCCTACAATACCACATCAATTGACATATGACGAATTTTGTGCCCTCTTGTCACCTTCACATAAGGTCACTTCTTTAGTGATACATGTTTGTCTGCTTGATCCATCCAAATTCGGGAATTTCTATAAAATTATTTTAGAAAATTTTATGGATATCCGATCTTCTAGATTTCCACTTTTTTGGATATGTGATATCTGAGAATTTCTATAAAACTATTTTAGAAATTTTTCTAGATATCCGATATTCTAGATTTCCACTTATTTGGGTATGTGATTTCCAAGATTTTTAGATCCATTCATATATGAGGTTTTTTTTTTATTCCACTTTGTTATTCTCATTTCTTCTAGATTCCACTACAATCAACTAGTCAAATCTTCAGACTTCAAGATTCACTATCAATATTCCATATAAACACACCATGAGAACATTTCACATCATCAAACTGTATCTAAATTGCTATATCACCAATGACATGTTAATATTCATGTTTTTTGACACATAATATATAACATCATACATTGAGTAGGTTCATTCTATGTGGATCTGCCACATCACCAATGACTTCTCATCAACCATGTCTAGCCACATTGCACTTTGGGTGGGTTAATCTTATGTGGCTTCACATGTCCATGTGTCATTCCTTACTAGAAATTATGTTTTCGTTTTTTCTAAAATGTGCAGATCAAATAATTTCCAAATTACCCAACTTTTGGATTCTATTAGAGGACAAGGGATAATCTCATTACCCATTGAAAAGGTAATTATTGGATTCTATTAGTAGAAAAAGTCTAGACATTTGGAATTTCCAAAAAGTGGATTTTATGGAAAAACCTAGATTTGGATGCTAGGTAAGTAGGATATGACACCAACCTTTTAGGGATGTTGTAGGCTTACATGTCACGTAGACGTAGCATGAAGTTCATGATTATATGATGTGGCATGTCGACATGATGTGCTTATGTGGCATTGTAGTACACGAGACTTGTCATGGTGGTCAATGTGGCACATACATGGAAGGGATGATGTAGAGCCAAATCCATTGGCATGTGGTAGCTTCCTCGCCCATGCATCAGCTCTGCATAAGGGCACGTTGTCTTGATTGACCCATCTGAATTTGGGAATTTTTGTAAAATCCTTTTATAAAATTTTCTAGATATTCGATCTTCTAAACTTCCACTTTTTTAGATTTGTGATTTCCAAAACTTTCATATCCATCCATATTGGGGATTTTATTTTTCTTCCATGTTCTTTTCTCCTTTGTTCTAGATTATACTATAGTCAACGAGTCAAATATTCAAACTTCTAGATTCCCAGTCAACCTGCCACATTGACATGCCATGACCACATACCACATCATCAAACTCCTATCCAAATTTCCAAATCACTCATGTCATGCTAGTATCCACATCCATTTCCATGTCATGTTCCACATCACACTACAGGTGGGTTCATCCTACGTGGCTCCATGTGTTTATCCCTATTAGCATCCGAATCCATTTTTTTCTAAAATGTAGAATTTAAAGAATAAGATTTATGAAGCTTAAGATTCTGTTAGAGGACAAGAAAGAATCCTTTAACTAGTGGAAAGATAATAACTGAATTCCTGTTAAGTGTCGAAATCTAACCATTTATATTTTGCTAGTACCACAAGTCTAAACATCTTGAATTTCTAGAAAGTGGACTTTAGGGAAAAATCTAGATCTTGATCTTAGGTAAGTAGGATATGATGTTGACCTTTTGTTGATGTGGTAGGCTGTCATGTCACACATACATGGAATGAGGGTCAGGATTGGATGACATGGCATGTTGATATGACATACTAACATGGTGTGTTAACATCACATTGTAGTATGGAAGCATTGTTGTGGTGGTTAGTGTGGCACCTACATGGTGAGGATGACGTGGAAGTGATGAAGTGGGGGCTTGAGATTGGGAAATTTGGTTTATTGGAAAATGAGACTTTCTTAAGAAAACCCAAATTCATATGTTGACAAAATCCAGACCAAAATTTATCAATTTCCATTTTATTTGGGTGGTCTCATCTTTTGACGAAATTTAGATTTAGAATTTGCTAATTTGGAAATACGATTTTTTTTAAAAATGGTACTATAAGATTTTTTTGATTTGGATGTAGTTGATTGGAATTTGTTAGTTTATGTTCTATTGGGGTGTTCTTGTCTACTAAGGAAGTTTAGATCCAGAAATTGTTAATTCAGAAATATAACTTTTAGGAAAATTGTCTTTTAAGATTTTTCCATATTTGGATGTATCTGATTGGAATAAGTTAGTTGACATTATTCGAGGTGTTCTCGTCTTCAAATGAAATTCAGACATGGAATCTATCAATCTAGAAATTAATCTTTTTGGAAAATGGTGTTTTAAGATTTTTTAGATCTAGATGGAGTTAGGTAGCTAGCATTCTTATCTTGCAAAGATGACACAATGCATCGTGACACGAGGGCATAGGACCTCCACATGTCAACCATGTGTTAGATGACATGGCATAAGCAGACAATGACATGCAGACATAGGGCTACCATGTGTTAGGTGTTTGACTATTGATGTGGCATATGATAATGAAACTTCTCAGGGCCATAACTTTATGTCCAAAGCTTAGGTTTGGATAAAATTTATATTTTTGGAAAGCTCTCGATGAGCATAAGATGATGATGATGATGATATTACAAAAAAATTAAGGTGATTGGATTATGAAGACTTCATAGAAAAAGTATGTGTCTAATCAAGACAATGAATCATTCATTCAAAATCATATTTGGGTGTGGTTGTTCTCTCTAAAGAAATGTAATCATTTTTAATTTGAGAAAAAACAAAATGAGACTTTATTAAAATTATTTCTTTACTGTGAATTATCTCATTTGGTAGGGGGCAGGGTGGGTTTCTTTAGCTTGACCAATCAAAACAAAAGGGGTGGTTGTTGTGGTCTCAACACATAATGAAAAAATTTTCAATGGTTGCAAATAATAAGTTATGTACAACTATATCTAACTTTGCATTCAACCTTTCTCGGTTGACAATATTACTATGCACACCGCCATTTCATTACTTTGACATTCCCATTTGCCTACTTAGAGAGTATGCCAATTTAATGTTTATTTTCTAGTTTCATTTGGGAATCTTTAAATTTTTTAGTTGTTTGTGCATTGAGACATGAAGACCTAGACTAAGCTCTCCACCCCAATGTTCTTAGGAGGAGGTGGGGTAAGAAACCCCAACGGGTTAATTACTTGTGACCAAGCCAACATAAATCTTTTACAATGAGCCAAGGTTGTGAGGTGGTGTGAGCATTTTGATACTAAGAAATGTTGCCTTCTTAATAACTTTTACCCACCCTTCACAAATGGCCATGAGTGACATAATAGGGATCTAATTTATCATAGTCATGAGTGACATGGTGGAGACCTAATTTAGTCTTATCTATAAAAAGTAATTGTAATGGGTTAAGGTTTTTTTATGTGAAACAATTATTCATAAATTAATATATAAAACCTATTGATGAGTTATTCTTTTCCCTTGCATAATGATATAAACAGTGTTTAAATTATTCTATACGCAAAGACATAAATATACTTAATACTAAAAAGTTGAATTAAAAAAATCGCAAATTGAAAATATACACTTATCAATTATACCTTCAAAATCCATTCCAAAAACCCAATAATAATGATTGTCCTAAAATCTAATAATAACATGGATAACCATCATTACTCCACTCAAATCTAAACACCTTAAAAAAAAAAAAATCTTTACCTCCAATAATAACATGGATAACCATTATTACTCCACTCAAATATTAAACTATAAAAGTCTAGTAGTAATCTAAAACCTTAGAACTCAATAATAACGATTGTCCTAAAATCTAATAATAACATAGATAACCATCATTACTCCACTCAAATCTAAACACCTTAAAAAAAAAAAATCATCTTTACCTCCCATAATAACATGGATAACCATTATTACTCCACTCAAATATTAAACCATAAAAGTCTAGTAGTAATCTAAAAACCTTAGAAGTCTAACAATCACTTTCTATCTAAAATAATTATGAGAAACCCTTTGTTTAAGTCCAAAGCTTACAAATTACAAACTGTTGCCACGGAGACTCCAATCCACCGTTTATTAACAAAATATCCAAAAAACAATCAACATGATTTTTTCCGTATAGACAAGCGTAAACATGATGATCAATATAGATAGGGATGTCATCGAGATATATATTGCGCAATCCATATGTCGGTTATTAATGACTATTCCGTGATGGGTACGTCTATTGACACGTCAATAAAAGTCTCGATCTCGTTATATATTTAGTATCCATAGTAGAGTAGTTTAATGCGGCAGAATATAAGTCTCGGTCTCGTTAGATATTTAGTATCCATTGCATAGTAATTTAATGGGGGCAGATTTAGTATCTATAGGGTTATAATTTTGTTTAAAAAATATTGGAATTTTTGGTTTTTTTAAGATTTTGATTAAATTTTGGTAGAAATTATGAGAAATTTGAGTTAAAGTTGTCAAGCTTCAGGATGTTGGGTGTCATATTTTTTTATGGTGCTGAATCTATTTTTACTATTAAAAAAATTATTAGAAAACTAGTATGATTAGATTTTTTTTTAAATGGTTAGATATTTTGGTGAAAAATGGTTTTCCAAACAAAATTGTGACAAAAGGTATAAAATCTATTAATAACTGTTGTTTCTCCTTTTCCCTATTAATATAAACAAATTCTTTAAATTTTTCTGCACACAAACATAAAAATAAATATGCTTAATACTAAAGCTTTGAATTAAAAATTCATAAATTCAAAATAAAAACTTATTAATTATACCATAAAAATCCATTCTAAGAACCAATAAAAACGATCATTGAGCCGAGAGGCATTCAAAATACAAATTATTAATTATACCATAAAAATCCATTCTAAGAACTAATAAAAACTATCATTCGACCCATTCATGGGTGGAGAAGAAGTTTCTCTTATTCCTCATCAGCTCCTTCACATGCTCCATCAAAAAGGCATCTTTTATTGGGCACAGGTTATAAAAGAATGGCAGGGTGCTCTCCCAATTTGGATGTCTGCTAACGATTTGGGCCTTTATGGTCAAGCTGCAACCCAATGGAATATGACTCACGGGAAAATGAATATATGTGGTATTTACAGATCGGTAGAAGAAGACAGCATTGTTTGGTGGGGGAGGGGTGGTAAGACTCATGCTCTTGTTAACGATATATACCTATCCATTTTAGAGGAGCAATATTCTTGTGCCGATAACTTATTTCCTTTTACATTCTGGAAGTCTGGATGCCCATACAAAATTATCTTATTTTCATGCCTTGTGTTTCACAATAAAAATCTCACTGGATCAACCTTCAAAAGAAGAAATGGCAAGGCCCAGCTATTTGCTCCATTTGCCTATCTGAGACGGGGGACAATCCACATATCTTTCTTCATTGTTTCCACACACAGGTTCTATGGAAGAAGCTAGCCCCTCATTTTGGTTTCAATTATAACATCCACTCATCCATTAAAGATGCATTCGAATGGTGGAGTAAGCAGAAAATGATATGGAGGCCTATCCCTCTTATTGTTTTCTGGTTCATTTGGAAACAGATAAATTGGGTCATATTTCAAGATTATAAGGAGAATTTTATGCTATTATTTGACCGAATTATTTATTTATATCTCTCGCTCACTCCCACTATTCCTCAGCAAGTGAATGGTATATCAAAACTACATATCAATCCTCTTTTGTCATTTCCGAAAGCACACTTCGATGGTGCAGCATAAGAAGGTATTTGTGGGTGTGGAGTGTTCATAAATATCATGGAAGATCAACACTATGAAATATATTGGAATGGGGGTGCTGAGACAAACAATAAAGCTGAAGCCATGGCATTATATGGCCTCCTAAGTTTTTGCTCTTTCTTGAACATTGGTGGCCTCTGGATCTATGGAGATTCAAAAATCATTATTGATCATGTTATCAGCAAGTATTCCATTAACAATGCCAACCTCTCCAGATGGATGCAAAGAATCTCCTCTATCTAGAAATCTTCAAAGGATTTCTCCATCGCTCATGTAAATCACTCTCAGAATATGATCACTAATACTTTATCAAAGGAAGGCTTGTTATCACAATGCGGAATATGGAACTTGAGCATCACTGTGGGGACTGTCTCGCATCAAATTCATCAATTCTCATTGTCGAGTATATATGAGTCACATCGTCCTGGTATGTATCATGATCCTGTCCTTTATCAGCTGTTACATGCTCAGGGACCTCATTCATTTCCATATCTCTGTTTATGGGTATACTGCTCTTTTGCCTTTGTATGTATTATCGTATATGATTATCATGTTCCCATATGTTATATGGCGAAAGTATATTATGGCTTTCTCTATTAACTATTCCATACTTTTCTGTATCAGAACCTCTCTAGCATAATTATATTAATATATACAGCTTTTTTCTTACTGAAAAACTATCATTGAGCTGATTTGCTCATTCTATAGCCCAGTGTGATAATCAACTTATTCTACAGCCGAGTATAATGTAATGTGTAAGAATGTCCTTGCTAACATCAAAATTGAATTTTTACTTATATCAATCAAAATTTAAAAAATTTAAAAATCTAAAAATTAAAAAAATTAAATAACTATGTAAAATATTTAAATAATATAAACTCATAAAAAATTCCATCAAAAAATTGAATCCCATAATAACATGAATAACCAATAAAACTCTATTTAAACCTAAAACCATAAATTTTACTCAAATCTAAAAACCTTAGAACTCTAATAATCACTTCCATATCTAAAATAAATATGAAAAATCCCTTAATTAAGTCCAAAGTTTACAAATTACAGACTCTTGCCACGGACACCCAGTCCACCGTAAAATATCCGAAATTTCAAGAGACAACCGTAAATATGATATTTTTCCCGCATAGACCAGCGTAAACGTGATGAGCAATATCCACTCTCACATCATATAAGTTTCGATCTCCTTAGTATTTATTTCTAGTATAGTAGTTTAGTTTAATTTAATGAGATTACAATTTTGTTTGGAAAATAGTGGAAATTTAAGTGAGATTTTGATTAAAATGTGGTAGAAATTTTGGGAAATTTGTGTTAGAGTTGTTGAGCTTTAGGGTTTTGTGTGTCTCTAGGTTTTTTGATAGTGCTGATTTTATTTCCACCCTAAAAAAACATATTAAAAATTCCTATGGTTAGATTTTTTGAAAAAAATTACTAGATTATGGTGAAAAATGGCTTTCGGGGCAAAATTGTGACCTTGCTAAACAAAACTCATTTTAAGTTACCTCATATTTATTTAATATATATAGGTAATTTATTATATGAAACTGGTTGGGCCAAGAAACCCATTCTACAACTCAATTTGAGGGGATGTGTAATTATGTCAGGGCTCTAATAAAATAATAATAAAAATAAAAAAATTAATGTGAGCACAAAACAAAAAGAAAATAATCATATAAATAAAAAAAACTACAATGCAAAGAATAAAAAATGGCCTTCTAAAACATTTTAATATCTCTTTTAATTAAATATTTGTAAAATGAATCATTAAAAAACGTATCTTATGGATATATTAAAATCTTTAAAGACATAAATATAAAATCTTTAAAAACATAAATATTTTCACTAAAAAGTTGTAATATTTGAAAATATTAATTTGATATAATTTTATTATAAATTTTGCCATCATACCATGTAAAGAACATCATTAAATCTAATATTAATATTATAAGATTAATAATAATATTATTATTAAATCTAACATTAATATATTATATACTAATATGGATAGATTTAATAACTTTGGATTAATAATTTGAGGAAATATTTGCATCTAAAAGGATTTGATCTCTCCAAACTCATGATAGATTTTGAGTTAGATGAATCTAAGTAGGTACTAGCTATGCTCATTAACAATATCTAAGTATTATTTTTAAAGCCCAAAATAGTAATATGAAATTCAACCAAATATATAATTTAGTTAGTGTATGAATCTCAAGTAACTATGTCTAACAACAACATCTACATATGAGATTGATGATTAAAATAGATAATTATAGTATAGATAAACACATCATAAAATGAAATTCAACAGAACATCCGACCAGACCACCTACACTCTATCTCTGATTATACTTCGCTAATGAGGAATTAATCCCTTTTGATGTCGATGGGAAGGAAAAGATGGTCTGTCTGTTTGTGGTGTGGGCTCTAATGTTTAAAATATGAACAAGTGGCCGACTTATCTCGCTTACCATGTCATGGAAAACGACGATGTACCCTCGTCGGTGTGTTCCTAGAAAAACACTGCACCTGAAATTCCAGAAGTTCAAGACAAACCCCGAGATTTAATGAATATCGACTTGACATTATTGTGTTTTGACGAATTAATAAACAATGTGTAATGTGGGTAGTTGTGGAACTTATTAGACTGGTGGTTTGTTTTAGTGTTGGGAGTCAAGAGCCCTATAGCCCCACTGTAGTGCAGGACCAGCTCGGGTTTTACTATATATACCCTTCTCTCCCATTGCTTTAATCGTGCAGAGTCTGGATTTTGGATATTGGCTGTGTCAAGATCTGGTCTTGTTATTGCTGTTTCGAGGTGTTTTTGTCTCAGAATGGCCCAGGGAGGAGGCAGTGCGAGAGCAGTTAACAAGAATTTGGTGGTGGGGAGTCTGCTCCTCCTCCTCTGTGTTCTTCACGGTGTGGGTGTTGTTGAAGGGGCTACCTACGTAGTTGGGGGTCGCCAGGGGTGGGGTTTCCAGACTAAGTCATGGACTACTGGGAAAAGATTCAGGGCCGGTGACACTTTGGGTAACTTCTAATCTCTATTTTTATTTTATTTTTCTGTGTATGATTAGTTTTCGCAGGTGTATTGTTGAGATATTAATCTCTTTAATTTAGGTGTTATCATATTTGATTTGGCTGTTTGCTGAGTGTTACAAATAGTTCAGTTCTATTTCATAGATGTCAGTCATTTATTATTAATGTTTGTAATATAATCTATTTAACCATTTTAAATATTAATAAGATGAATCTCTGCTCTAGGATCTCTTATATTTTTTTGTGATATATAACTGTGTATGAATATTTGATAACAAGGGCATGGGTTAATGGGTGCAGTTTTTAATTACAGTCCATCAGCGCACAACCTGGTGGTAGTGAGCCCCGGAGCGTACAGGAGCTGCACCACGGGAGGGGCTCGTCCTCTCACTTCTGGTAGCGACAAAGTTACTCTGAAGAAGGGCGCGAACTACTTCATCTGTAGTGTTGCTGGCCACTGCGCTGCTGGAATGAAGATCGCAGTCTCTGCAACTTAGTCCTCCTCTGTAGATACACATACCATATAAATAATGCTGCGCTGTATTCCGCGGTTTTTATATATATAGAGAGAGGATATAGATAGAAAAGTGTATTTCTGGGTTTGTCAGCATTGCTGCTGAGACCCTGCAGTGTTGTGTGAATTGTGATCTTAGTTGGTTTACTGAGAATAATAATTAGCCATCATATTATGAAACAACTCTTCTTGGATTCCAATATGCTGATGAGACTCGAGTGTTGTGTGCACTGTGATCTTGGTTTACTGGGAATAATCATTGATGCTGCTGAGACTGAGACTGTAGTGTTGTGTGAACTGTGATTTTGGTTGGTTTACTGAGAATAATAAGTAGCCATCATATTATTATGGGGTTGTCCATGGTTGTGTCAATTTCACTCTTATTATTAAAAAAAATGGCGGGAATTTGACCATTTTCTTTATAAAAAAATTGATAAGAGATGTATTTGAACCTTATTTTAAAGGGTGAAAATAGAAATGACTTCATTACTAAATTTTTTTGGTACTAATTTTTTTTAAAATGTGATAAGTGTAAATTTCAGTCCAAAATTTCCATTATTTTCTGGGTAAAATTGAAGTACCAAAATCTTAAAATTAGACATCTATAAATTTCCACCCAATATTTCCATTATTTATCATTATTAGACAACTCTTCTGTTTGAGAGAATTTTTCTGATGAAACTGTATAAAAGATTTTTTATCCCGTCCAAATTTTCTTGTGGAATTTCCGTTCCCTATACTTATCATTCCCTAGATAAAAAATCCACCAAAAACATTGAACAAAATAAAATATCATCTACAATTTTATTCAAAAAGTTATCCCAATATAAATAACACTATAAAAACATGAACTCAACTTATTAGAGAACTCTTGTCTGATTGAAACATGTCCTTGTTCTTGTGTCTGCCACGTCTGACATTGACAGACTGGTATTAATTATGTTAGGTGTGAGATTGAATTCCTTTGTTTCCGTATCTTTCAAAAAGTTAATAATAATTGCTGTTGAAATTGGGGCCGTTCACGTGGGCAAAAATTGAAGCCCGAAGTGATAATGGGCGGACTTTGGCAGATTTTTGTAACTTTCATATAAAATCATCAATGAAAATAAATCATATTTTTTCCCCAAAAAAAAATTTATTGACCATATCACAGTGTATACTTTGTATGTACAGTGATTGATTTAGTAGATATAAAATTTTGATAAATTTCCGTAGAAATTTTAGGAAATCTGGTTTATAGTTATTAATTTTAAGATTTTGAAGGTTTTAAAAGATTTTAATCATGCTAAATCAATTTTTACATCAGAAATAAGATTTAAACACTCGAACTTTTAGAAGAAAACCATTTGGGTTCAGACCAATTTTCACCATCCGACAAATATGCTGTTCAATAGACAATGCCGTAGATTAATATATTCTGCGATAAAAAAACATCAACATCCTCAGATCTATGGACTTCTAGCCTGTAATGGCAGCGTCGGATGAAGGCACAGCAGCAGCCCGGAATTTTAAATTTCTTTTGCCGGTATACTGAAAATTTGGTGACAGTCACTTTCTATCATTTTAACGCTGAAAATTGGGTGACAGTTCTTATTTACCATTTGACCTAAAACTTTGGTGACAGTGGATTGTTTTTAGTATTATCATCTTACGTTCAATATATTACTGAACTTCAATATTTTTGGAGGTATAAGATTTTTTTATAATAATTAAAAGGCGAAGGAAAGTCACTGGTCCACTGCGAAAGAGTATAGAGTACATTGAAAATGTACCTACCAGGGATTCCTTTTAAACGCGTTGAAATGTGATTAAATATGAGGGAAGTGAAAACTATTTTTTTATTTTTTTTTTATTTTTTTTAAGATATATTAGAATTTAATTTTTTATTTTTTTTAATAAAGGGTATGTGTCAATTTTATAGATGGATAAAAACTTATATCCTTCTTGTATTAAGTTGTAGAATAAATTTACAAGTATCTCATACTAAATTGTAGAATAAGCTTCTCACCTCAACTAGGTCAAGTGACATTCAAAATTATTATAATTAATAAAATTTAGGAAATTGGGGAAACCTAATACTTTTATAATTTGAATAAAATTTAAGAAATTAGAGAAGATGAAATTATATCGATATCATCTTCATCTTCAGCGATTGTATGATAAAAATGGTGTCTTAATAGTTTTGTGTCATCTTGTCAAAGTGATTGTTTTGTTGGTTATTGGATATAACACATTCAAAATGATATTTTATTGGTTAGAGTTGTGAAATTGGTATTAATATTTTTATTTTATTTTAATTTAAGTATTAATTATTTTTTAAAATATTTTTGAATTACAATATGCTTAAACATATTAATAATATTGTTTCTTTTATTTAAAGAACACAAATTTTTAACATATGTAAAATTTTTAACTTCTCAAAAATGTATGGACTATGTTTCTAAATATTTTTGAATCACAATATATTTAAAAGATATTAGAATTACCACTTTGTTATTTAAAATTGTACAAATTCATAGAACATAATTGCAAAAAAATTATTATTATAACATTTGATTCATCATGTGTGCTACATACTCTCAATGGTTAGGGTTTCCCTAGCTATTGATCTTTGCAATTGTAGGCACAACTAAAGCCTAATTGTTGAGCTGAATTGTCATGGCGTCTTGTTCCCTACCCTTTGAAGTTGTTGCAGCTGCCAATCCAAAAAAGCAATGTTATTTGCGGATGCGTTTGGAATCAACGCGCTCATTGTCTTGAGGAATTGGGTTGTAATACCCTCTTCCCACACTTACCCAAGCTAACCGGTTCACCGGGGTAAATATGTGACGAAGAGTTATTATGATATGATTCAACTCCCCAAGTACAATTAAGGAAGTGGAATTGTCAAACCAAAACCAAAATGACCTTCCTTAGGAGCTACAGGACCCTCAAGGGCTAACCAGCCACTCCTAGTGCCCAACCCTTGAGTTAACTTGCCTTTTAACTGAATTATTCCCCCAGTCGCTCCCATGATAAGCCCTCCATTTTATTGTAGCCCTTCAGTTGCTCCCACAACAAGGCCTCCATATGATTGCAGTCTTTTTCATGCAATTATGTGCTAGCAACCCTAAATTTTGAGCCACTTAACAGGGCTAGGACTCAGGCCTTTGCCCAGAACTTGATAAAATTCTCAGAAATGATAAGTAACAAGAAGACAAGACGTTTAATGCAAAACTTGAGCAAGGACCTAACTTGAGTCAACATAACCATGACAAACATTTCATCAAACACATCATGAACATGTAATATACGCGTCATAGAAACACATCTGAACATAGAGACCTCATACTTATTTGAGATTCGTCAAGAAGGTTTGATTCCCTGTCACAACTGTCATAATGAATTCTATTAAATCATTAAATCATTAACATTTCATCTACTAACCAAAACATGATGAGAGCCATAACTCAAGACTGTCATAAAAGCATACTTGTAACCAACATATAACCAGATAGATAACAACAATAGAACAACCATCATAGCCACATAATAACAAGTACATTTATACATAGAGCATAAGAGGAAATGAGCTCTTATTAACATATCCAAATCCAACCAAGTCAAGGACTTCCATGTACCACCTAACCCTAGATTGGGCCAAACCAAATCTTTCTTTCGGCCAATCACCCACACATGATATTTCAAGCATGAATGTGGGATCTCATGGAATAAACCAAGAAAACCAAACCAGGGCTCCTAGAGACCAAACCACCTCAACCTTCAACCAGTGATTCCACCTCACAATCGGACATCACTAACCATCACCAAATTGGTCTCTGTCCAAGTTGTCTAAGGCTTCTGAGTGTTTGTTCCAACCCGACTTCCAGGACTAGTAATTCAACTCGCAATTGTCGTCGGCCTCCCGAGAATTTGTCCAACCAAGGCTTTCAGGACTAGTAACTCAACCCAAGTTGTTATAGGGTTTCCAGAGAATTTGTCCAACCAAGGCTCCAAGAACTAATAACTCAACCCACAACCATAAGGAACATGATCACCAACCAAAAAAAAAGGGTAAAACCCATAACACCATAGTTATCCAGCAAATGGAAAGGCTAGGCAAAACCACTATCAATCCAAGCATCCTCCATGCCAGTGAAAAATCATAACTAAATAACCACATGCATATAACATGCATGCCACAACTAGCAAGGAAATCATAAATGCAACTCGGTACCTGCAAAGAAAACCCACTGCAATTGTTGATCCCGCAATCCTCTTGCGCTTTCATGCTTTTCCTTTGCCTTCTTGCTCCAAATCCCAAGTATGTCACAATGCTCCAAAGTGCTTAAATAAAACTCCAAGTGTGCAAGACTGAACTTACAAAAGTTGTGAACTGATCCCTAGAAGCTTTTTTATCGTTGAGGCCTCTATTTTCTTCAATTTCCATTATTTTTCTTTCATTTTCCTCCTCAAATGCAACATGTGACATTTCACCTTCATTTTCTCTTATTTTCCATTATTTCATAAATAAAATGCCAATAAATGTCTCATGTCTTTCCAAATCCTTTCCCATTGTCTTTGCCAATTTCCATAGCCATTAATTAATCACAAGTGATTGTCATCACTATGAATTTCCCCAACATTCAACTTGGAATATGTGTCCCATGACCTTAGTTATTTTTTTTCCTTTATCACATGGATTTTTAACCCATAGTTGTTACAAACCCCTCCCAAGGGAACACGGTCCTCGGTGTTCAATGACACCTACAACCAGCAAGGCCGCTAAAAATAAAAACATACTTCCCATGGAGCTTTATAACATAGCTCATTGCAGTATTTACAATGATCAACTTGCCGAAAAACAAACCAATATGACACCCATACCACTTATTGAAACTTTATAACACAACTCATTGTCGTATTTACATCCATATACATATATACATATACCAAAAAAAATTTCCTCAATCGGAAAACAATGAAGGATACATAGCCCACATCTGATCAATCATATCCCATGTAGCTTCATCACACCCAAAATGCTTCCACTGCACTTTAACCTACTCGATTTCTAGAGCATGAGCATATTTTTATGCAAAATGCACTGAGGTTTCAATTGGAATTATCCTTTTGGTTCCACTTGCAATATAGACCAGTCAATCACATGATCAACATCCTTAACATACTTCTTAAGAAATGACACATGGAAAACATAAAGGACTTTCACTATCGAAGGCAATGCAAGGCTATAGGCCACTGGTACAATCCTCTCAAGAATCTCGAAAGACCCTCAATACTGAGGTACTAGCTTCGCACATGACCCAATCCTCAAGGAGCTCTTCTTGGGTTTGATGAGAAAATACACATGTTCCCCACCCTTAAACTCCTTAAATGTCCTGTGTTGATCTACATAACTTTTTTGTATGTCATGTGTTGTCTTTAGATTCTTCTTAATAACTTGCATTTCATGTTCCATTTTTGCCAACATGTCTGATCATATCAACTCCCTATTCACTGGATCACTCTCACTAATAGGAGTATTACAACATCGCCCATAGAGTGCCTCAAATGGACTCATCCTCAGTAATTCCTGACAACCATTTTTGTATGCAAACTACACCAGTGGAAGATAATCTTCCAACTTCCGTTGTTGATGCATAACATAAATTCTCCACATATCCTCCAGAATCTTGTTGACCCTCTTTATATGTCCATCTGTCTTCGAATGATAAGCTATGTTTAAGGCCAACTCTATCCCCAAACCTGTAAATATTTTCTACCAAAATATAGAAGTTAACTTAGCATCCTTGTCTAACACAATCTTCTTTGGTACACCATGCAACCTCATTACATCTTTGATGAAGACCTGTGCTACATCTTTACCTGAATAAGTAGACTTCACTAGAATGAAGTGTGCTACCTTAGTCAACCACAATCATAATATAATCATGTTGTCTAGATGTCCTTAGTAATCTAGTAATGAAATCCATGTAAATGACCTCCCATTTCCACTCTGGAATCAAAATCGGCTATAGTAAACCACCTAGATGCTTACACTCCGCTTTTACCTATTTACAATCCAAGCATCTAGCCACAAACTCTATAACTCCCCTCTTCAAATTCAGTCAATAATAGAATTTCTTCACCACTGTCAATGTCTTCTGATATCCTAGGTGACCTGAATATGACTTAGCATGAAATTCCCTCAAGATAAGCTTCTTGAGCTCACTGATGTCCAACAGATAGGTCTTGTCCCTAAATATGACCCAACCATCCGTTGTGAGAGAATAGTCCACATCCTAATCACCTGTATCCTACTGTAACCTGTGCCTAAGCTCCCTATATCTTTCATCCTACTGTCCTGCCTACAAGATATGATCATTTAGATCTGTACCATATGAACTCATAGTTGCTATATGATTCACCTACACTCTTCTGCTAAGAGCATCTGCAGTCCTGTTCTTTTTCCCTTTAATGTACCTGATCTCAAAGTCAAACTCACTGATTGTGGTCAACCATCTAGCTTGTCTGGCATTCAGATTCAGTTAGTTAAACAAGTATCTCAATCCACTGTGATCACTCATTAATACAAACCTCCTTCCAAGAATATAGTGCCTCCACATCTTCAAAGCTTGGATTATCACCACCAACTCAATATCATGTGTAACATAATTATGCTTGTGCTCATTCATTTTCTTTGATTCATAGCACACTACATTTCCTTCCTGCATTAGGACTCCACCAAGTCCTCTCCATAGGGGCTTCACTGGGGGAGAAATACCATACCATGTTTATTCATATTGGGAGATATATATTGAGTAAAAAATGACATAATATATTGAGTATATAACAATAGGTAAATGGTTTTTATATTGATAGGTATAAAAATTAGAGCTCAAAGTTAATGAAAAAATATTAATGGGTATAAAAAATGTTAATGAAAAAATGGATACCTACAATATTTAGTGAAAGTAGGGGTTTTTTAAATTGGGAAGGTGTATTGGGTTCATATTGATAGGGGGTTAAATAATGTGATTTTTAGAGGTATTTTCCAATATGTAGTCAAATTAAGGATATTGTTTAGTATGCCATGAACACATGTGCTATGTCAGAGGATCATTGAGTGAAGCCCCCATGGTCCTCTCTTACAAGCATCTGTACACACTATGAACTCTTTGTCTGGATCTCCGATTTTTAGAACTGGAGAATTTGTAATCAACTACTTCAACTGCTCGAAACTTGTTGCACATTCTTCTAGCCATTCAAATTTCCTACATTTCATTTGCAATGATGTAATAGGATTAATAATCTGTAATAAGTTCCTTATGAACCTCCTATAATAACCTACTAACCCCATGAATGATCTAACCTCATCCACATTCCTAAGACCTTCTCATTCCATAATGGCTTTTATCTTTTCCAGATCCACTTTTATGCCTTCCTTGGAGACAACATGCCCCAAGTAATGTACCTATGTCTGAAAGAGACTGCATTTGCAAAGCTGGAATACAACTGATACTCCCTTAGCAATCTCAATATTGTTGCTAAGTGTTCAGCATGCTCTTCTTCCTTCTTAGAATATATCAATATATCATCAATGAACACAATAACAAACTTGTCCAAATAATGACGCAACACACTATTCATCAAGCACATAAAAGTAGTTGGAGAATTAGTCAAACCAAATGAAGCTACAGCAAAATCATAATTCCCATACTTGGTCTGAAAAGTAGCCTTATGGATGTCCTCTTCTTTAATGTGTACCTGACGGTATCCTAATCTCAAATCAATCTTCGAGAACATTGCTGCTCCCTTCAACTGATCAAACAAGTCATCAATCCTCGGCAAATGATACATGTTCTTGATGGTCACCTTATTCAACTACTTGTAGTCGATGCACAATCTAAGAGTACCATCCTTATTCTTCACAAACAACATTGGTGCACCCCAAGGTGACACACTTGACCTGATGTATCCCTTGTCAAGCATTTCCTTCAACTGCAACTTCAATTCTACTAACTCTGGTGTGCTCATCCTATATGGTGTCTTTGATATTGGTGTAGCCCCTGGTACCAACTAAATAGAAAAGTCCACTTCCATGTGAGACAACAACTTTGAAATCTCTATGAGAAATACATCCTGAAATTGTTGTAGAACTAGATACCTCTTCAAAAATTCTACATCCTCAACATCCTTACCTTTATCACTGGAAATATGTACTGCAAATAATACACATCCTTTTCTGCGACTATGCTTTACCTGCATAATTGTTGCCATTCTAACTGATGTTGCATTCTTCGATCCTCTATTCTCCATTTCATCCAAGCACTCAATAGCCTTGTCATAACAATCCACCTTGGTCCTATGAAGATACAATCATTCCACACCCAACAACATACTGCATGATCCCAACGAAAGCACATTCAAATGAGCTGATGTAGGCATACCATTCAACTCAAATGCACAAGCTCTTACCCAGTGATGAACTCTTTTCTTAGTGCCTATAGTCAACTGTACTAACCAAGATTCTGCATGTACTTCTTTATTCAAACCACACTTATCCACCAAGTCGGGATTAACATAACTACAAATAGATCCAGGGTCAATCAAAATAGAAACAAATTGGTCACAAAGCTTATTGTCCATGTCGATAATAGATGTCTGGTGATCCACCTTCCTTTTATCCAATGTTTCATAGATCTAAGGAATGATTTGTCCAACATCCCCATCTATCTATGCCTCTTGATCACTGTAGATTTGTGATCTATCATCGCGATGTTGTGGACAATCTCTCCTCTGATGGATTCCTCCAGTGATCTAGGCTCATCAAACTTGATTCTGTCCTTGAATTCTACCAACAACCCACTAATAAATCTCTGAATCTTAGCTTTCTCCTCCTTAAGATAAGGTACATACCTCAATAACTCCAATAATCTACTAGTGTACTCCTCATCGGTCATGGATCACATCTTTAGCTCATAGAATTATTTTTCCCTATCATCATAATATCTCTCTAATAGATACTTCTTGAAAAGTCTCTCTCACACCAAGTCAACTCCTCTTCCTAATTTCCCCTGACATTCTTTACATCTTCCCACCAAATGTCTATTTTACCTTTAAGACCGAACATAGCTATTATGGCCTTCATATTCTATGAGTAATCATGCAAGTTGAAGAACTTATTCATCCCAAGCAATTAAGCTTCTACAACATGTGACTTCTTTATCTCTCGATCAAATGTAGGTGGCTTTGCTTTCTTGAACTCATTCAAAAATTATCCCTTATCACTCCTCCTGTAAGTATGATAGTGATGACGACCATGGTACATGTCTGAACTAGAACTAGAGTAAAGCCCATGTTCACTGCCTCGTCTATGAGGCATATCCAAGAATCTTCCATCTCTAAAGCTATCATCTGTAGAAATTTTGAATAATATGACACTTATTCACAGAGATTATCCTGATTATACACTATTGTGGAATGCATGCATAATACATAACCTCCTCTACATTGATCATCAATTTTGCGGAATTAAAGACCAATGAAACATCAATCGCATGCGCACATTAACACAGTATGTAACCAGGGAAAGCATACAGCTGAAAACCCCCAACTATCTGTATATTATAATGATAGAGAACATGTAACAATACATGGTACAATACTCCTCACAAGTACTCAGTATTATCTCCACCTGCTACACACAAACTAGCTTAGATCTGAATCAAGTCACAGGTTCAAATCTCCTCCGCTGTCTGCCTGCCTCTACTGCGCAATCCAAAGCAAGAATAGGAATGATCTAAGCTCGTTGTCCTTGGCTTGTACTGCACAATCCTCATTGGCAATCTCCATCAATGCATGTGCAAATCTCATGCACATCTATAGTCACAACTGATAGTAGTCTCACTCTTTCACCCACCTCTAACACTTGTCTCCACTAAACTGTCCATGCACTGAGTTAACTCATGTATTCTTTAGTTGCTTTATGAGTTAATAATTAGTGAATTAATTAATAATTAATTCACATCACTCATCACTAGTGTATCCTGCAGTTAGACTAAATACAGCTAGTTCAACCAAGTCAAACTGAACACAACTCCATCAACTCCTCAATCAACTCCACCAAACTCAACCACTTGAGTTCTAACTGAAGTCCATCATGCAATAGCTCAACTGACCCATAAGAAAAGCATATTTCCTTCTGAAAGTTGCATGTGCCACATCCCTAGCTCGAACTGAAGTGCTCCAAGAGGATAAGATAATGTTTATAGTCCAAATATTATTAAGAGCTAATAATATTCGACTATTCTATATTTAGAATGGCAGTCTAAAAATAGACTCCACCCATATGTCTAAAAATATAAATCCATCTATTTTTACCAACATGACCAATCATCCACAAATAGCATCCTGCAACTCATTGATCATGATCCATATGTATAAAAATAGACATAGTCTAAAAATAGACTTTGCACCAAAAATAGCCTGCGGGCCCACTTAGTGAAGGCGACTCCTTTCCACTAAGCTCCATCATCTTGTTGCATTTTGAACACTCCCTCTCAACAAGATATGGATTATCTGCAACCCCTATCCTGCCTCGGTGGTATTCAAATTTTCTCCTAGTGAGTGCCTTTGTCAAGATATCAGCATCCTGATCCTCCGTTGGAATGTATGAAAGTAACATGATTCTCCACTGCACACAATCTCTGATATGATGGTACCTGATGTTAATGTGCTTAGATCTATCATGAAATACTGGATTAGCCGAGAGTTTAATGCAACTCTGGTTATCACAATAAATCATTGTAGGCTCCAAGTGTGACCCAAACAACCCAACCAGGATCTTCCTCATCCATATAGCCTCGCATGTAGCCAAACTTGTTGCCATATACTCGACCTCTGCTGAACTGAGTGCCACGGATCTCTGCTTCCTGCTGTACCAAGAAAATGTTGTCGACCTGATACTGAAAATCCCTCCAGATGTGCTCTTTCTGTCTGTTGGACTCCCTACCCAATCTGCATCCGTGAAGCCACATAACTTCACCTCATCCTCCTGTCTGTACCACAATCCATATCCCGATGTGCCTCTGAGATAACACAATACATGCTTGCCTACCTTCTAGAAGAGCTTGGTTGGCTTAACCATAGCTTGTGAAAGCTGGTTAACAACATAGCATATATCGGGTCGTGTATGACCAGATACATAAGCGACCCGACCAACTGTCGATAAACAGTGGCATCCACTACCTCCGCTGAAGTAGCATCCTCCTTCCTCCAACCTCCAGGAAGAGGAGTATCAACAGGCTTGCAGCCATGCATGTTGAACTTCTCCAATATCTCCCGAGCATACTTACCCTGAGAAACGAATATTCCATCACTGCACTGCCAAATTTCCAATCCCAGGAAATAATGAAGGAGGCCCAAGTCCTTCATCTCAAACTCTCTAGCAAGATCATCCTTGCATGAAAGTATCAACAGCTCATCACCTGTCAAAATCAAATCATCTACATAAAGTACAATGATAAGCAACTTACCCTCCACCACAATCTGGTATAGGTTAGGATCCGCCTCACTCTTAGAGAATCCAAGTCCGGTGAAATAACTGTCTATCCGTGTGTACCAAGCATGTGGTGCTTGTTTCAACCCATACAACGCTCTCTTGAGCCTGCACACATGCGACTCGCTGCTGAAGATCTCGAAACCTTCGGGCTGCTCTATGTACACCTCCTCCTCAATGACTCCATTGAGGAACACAGTCTTCACATCCATCTGATGTATGTGCCACCCCATCTGCACTAAGAGAGCAAGAATCGTCCGTATGGAAGAATACCTTGCGACAGGTGCAAAGGTCTCCTCATAATCGATCCCCTCTATCTGTGAGAAGCCTCGGGCAACAAATCTTGCCTTGTACTTCTCCACACTCCCGTCAGCTACCTGCTTCACTTTGTAGATCCATCTCGAACCCACCACTAATTTCCCCTCCGGTCTTGGGACAATCTCCCATGCACTTTTTCTGACAATTGAATCATACTCTTCCACCATGGCATCTACCCATGCGGGATCCTCCACAGCTTCCTCGAAAGAGGATAGCTCAGTCACAACACATTTGCTCACAAGAGCCATGTATCCAGTGTACCGATCAGGTGACTGTCTCTGTCTGCGTTGTCCTGTAGGTGGTCCTACAACCTTCTCTGCATCTTGAGCTAGTCGCTCAGCTTCTGTAGTGCGCTTTTGCCCTCTGATGGTTGGCGCTGCATGAGTGGTCTCTTCCACTCCATGAACTTCATCTTGTGGCTGATCCATGTCTTGAAGCTCATCCTTAGGAACTAATAGCTCCTCATCTGCATGCAAGTGTGGCTCCCTCTCAAGCGAACACTTCATGGCTTTCTCCTCCTGAAATTTTATATCCTGTCGCACAACAGCCTTGCGACTGTCTGGCAAATACACATGATAGTTATGGGGCGTATCAGTGTACCCCACAAATATCCCAACCTCTGCGGTCAGCTCTAGCTTCTTCCTAGCATCCTTCGTCACACGCATGTAAACGTTAGAACCAAAAATCCTCAAATGAGAAATATCAGGCCTCTTACCAGAATAAGCCTCCTCGGGTGTACTCATGCCAAGTATCCTGTGAGGGCAATGGTTCTGCACATATATTGCAGTATTGCATGCTTCCGCCCACAAGTGAAGGGGTAGGCCCTGATCATGCAACATCGCCCGTGCAGCACCCACGATCGTTTTATTCTTCCACTCAGTAACCCCGTTCTGCTATGGGTTATGGGGAGCTATGAGCTCTCTTCGAATCCCTTCTGCGCTGCAAAAGTCCTTGAACTCACCAGAGATGAATTCACCACTATTGTCGCTCCTAAGAGCCTTCACCTTCTTCCCCGATTCCTTCTCGACCAGTGCTTTGAACTCACAGAACTTTGAGTATGTCTCGCTCTTCTTCTGCATGAAGAAGATCCAACACTTCCAAGAGAAATCATCAACAAAGATCACATAGTACCTGTGCTTTGCTGTCGAAGCTACTGAGAAAGGTCCACACACGTCTGTGCGATTTCTCTCAAGGATCGTCGTGGCATGACTATCCTTCTCGTGAAAGGTGGCTTTCACAAATTTTCCCAAAGTACACCCCTTGCACTGATCTGACTGCGCAAGAGTGCCTTTAGGAAGCCCAGTAGTAATCTGCTACAGTATCTTCAAGGCTCCATGGTGAAGGTGGCCCAATCTCCTGTGCCATAGCTCGCCATCATCTTGGCTCACCAATCCTTCTGCCTTGCATGCCATTTCTACATAGCCATCTACATGCAACTAATAAAGGTTCCTGACTCGAACCCCTATCTTCCGAATTTATCCAATTGTCTTACTGCGCAGGAAAGCCTTTCCCTTATTGAAAACAACATCATATCCCTTGCCTTCTAACATCGCCACAGAGATAAGATTCTTCTTCAATCCTGGAACATGCATCACTTCCTTCAATACGAAGGGTTGACCAGACTCCCTCTCAAAGGAAATGGTACCAATACCGGTCGCACTGTATCTACCATCATCGCCCATCTCGATGTGCACTCCAAGATCTTTCTCCTCGAGATCAGAAAACAAATCTCGATCTCCTGTCATGTGAAAAGACGCACCACTGTCCAAGAACCATACCGATCCCATCACACTTGATACCAAGCATGCGATCAACGAAAAATCCAGCTCAAACAGCGAGGCTAAGGCCTCTCCCGCTGCAAATCCAGTAGCTTGCTTATTTTTCTTCTTCTGCGGACAATTTGTGGTATAATGTCCGTGCTGGTGACAATGAAAGCACTTTACCTTGGACATGTCCTGCTTCTTACCTTTCGCACCAGAATGAGAATCTTTCTTGTTCTTCCCCTTCTTTGCTTTGGCAGCCAAAGCACAATTTTCTTCATTAGATGCCTTTGATGAAGATTCATCCCTGGTATTCCACCTGATCTCCTCCTGCACAAGATCTGACCAAAGTCTCTCCCATCTTGGAAATTTCTCCTGACCATTGACAGAGTCCTGATTGGAATGCCAACTCTTTGGAAGACCAAGGAGAGCCAAGCTCACCAAGTCCTCATCATCGACAGTCACCCCCACACTTCCCAGCTCATCCCGACATTGAGTGAACTTTGTGAGATACTTGGGCATACTGTCTCCTTTCTCACACTTAATGTTTCTGAGTTTATCCTTGAGCGCCAACTTCCTCTGGTCTCTCTTGCTTTGGAATAAATCTGTCAACGCTTTCCACATCAAGTATGGAGAAGCCTTTCCATGGAAGCTGGATACAATGTGATCCTTCACGCCCTCCAACAGAATCCTTCGACACTTTGCTATCTTCTTTTGCCAAGCCTCAACTTGAGCAGTATTAGTAGGCTTTGGGACCTCAGCCTCTATGAAATCCTTCAACCCATTATCATCTAACACCGCCTCCATCCTGTCTTTCCATGCAATATAATTCGAGCTGCCTTCAAGAGCATACTCCAATCGCAATCCGTTGAAAGACATTTCAACTTTGACACCAAGAAAACACTGCTGCAAATTCAAATTCCACCAGCTCAAAACTCAACCGCTTCTGATCTAAAATTCCTGAGAACAAAATATTTCTCGTACAGAGATTGACTGTATGGGCTTTTACTGGATATCTCACCTTCCAAAGGAAGGATGAATCCAGAGGTTACCTGGCCCGATTACAGACTCTGCCTGAAGAAATAAAATGTAAACACTTTCTGAATAATAGATCTGATGATCAACTTGGCTCTGATACCATGTATAAATTTTGAATAATATGACACTTATTCATAGAGATTATCCTAATTGTACACTATTGCGGAATGCATGCATAATACAAAACCTCCTCTACGTTAATCATCAATTTTGCGGAATTAAAACACAATGAAACATAAATCGCATGCGCACATTAACACAATATGTAACCGAGGAAAGCATACAGCTAAAAACCCCCAATTATCTATATATTATAATGATAGAGAACATGTAACAATACATAGTACAATACTCCTCACAAGTACTCAGTACTATCTCCACCTGCTACACACAAACTAGCTTAGATCTAAATCAAGTCACAGGTTCAAATCTCCTCCGCTGTCTACCTACCTCTAATGCGCAATCCAAAGCAAGAATAGGAATGATACAAGCTCGTTTTCCTTGGCTTGTACTGTGCAATCCTCATTGGCAATCTCCATCAATGCATGTGCAAATCTCATGCACATCTATAGTCACAACTGATAGCAGTCTCACTCTTTCACCCACCTCTAACACTTGTCTCCACTAAACTGTCCATGGAATAAGTTAACTGATGTATTCATTAGTTACTTTATGAGTTAATAATTGGTGAATTAATTAATAATTAATTCACATCACTCATCACTAGTGTATTCTGCAGTTAGACTAAATACAACTAGTTCAACCAAGTCAAATTGAACACAACTCCATCAACTCCTCAATCAACTCCACCAAACTCAACCACTTGAGTTCTAACTGAAATCCATCATGCAATAGCTCAACTGACCCATAAGAAAAGCGTATTTCCTTCTGACAGTTGCATGTGCCACATCCGTAGCTCAAACTGAAGTGCTCCAAGAGGATAAGATAATGTTTATAGTCCAAATATTATTAAGAGCTAATAATATTCGACTGTTCTATATTTAGACTGGTAGTCTAAAAATAGACTCCGCCCATATGTCTAAAAATAGAAGTCCATCTATTTTTACCAACATGACTAATAATCCACAAATAGCATCCTGCAACTCATAGACCATGATCCATATGTATAAAAATAGACATAGTCTAAAAATAGACTTTGCGCCAAAAATAGCCTGTGGGCCCACTTAGTGAAGGCGACTCCTTTCCACTAAGCTCCATCATCTTGTTGCATTTTCAACAGCATCTCTATCTAACATGTGTCCACCATGAAACATGCTACCATATGCTCCATTAGTCCCATCCTTCGGCCCATAACTGATCTGTGGTTGTCCCTGTCTCTGCAAGTTTAACAAACTCTGAAGGATAACTGCATTGACCTCTACTTGTTTCTCCTATGCCCTAAAAATTCTCTCTTGTGACTAAATGATTATGTCATTATCTTCTTTGCAACTCTTTATTTCTTTCTTCAAACTTCTCAAAGTGTCTGTTATGTGATGGGAGTACTCATCATCATGTTTCTCATCTGATCTATAGGGAGAATCTCATGAACTATAATCAGCCATTTTTCTAGTTATCTTTGATCTTCTTCTTCCTACAAGTATATCATGTTAGAAAACATAACATACATACCTCAATATAGTTCAGGGGAAGATATATCATCTACAAGATCAACCAGATTAGCACAATACATGTATAAACATAATCATAGCAGTATATAAACATCATCTCAATTACCATGCATGATGCCACAAACTATAACACCAACTAGACACAATGAATTCACACCAACATATAGACACTGACATGCATAACCAATGCATATACAACTGACATCCATTCATGAAAAACACATCCCAACAACAACAACATCAAATTTTACATGGAAACACAATTGTAACAATGACTACCGCCATGCATATATAACAAACACATAGACCGCAAGCATAATGAGCACATATGCAACCGACATGTATGCATAACAAACACACTCCGCCCATCTAGTCCAAGGGTTGAATCATGCTCTGATACCACTCTGTGGTATTAGATATCACCGAAAGAGAATGAAAACCAGACACCACCCAAAGAGAACGAAACTTGCTCCGATACCACTCTATAACACCCTCCTCCCACACTTACCCAAGCTAACCAGTCCACCAGGGTACATATGTGACAAAGAGTTAATATGATATGATTCAACTCCCCAATTATAGTTAATGAAGTGGAATTGGCAAACCAAAACCAAATTGACCTTCGTCAAGAGCTACAAGACCAAAAGGGGCTAACCAACCACTCTGGGTGCCCAACTCCTGAGTTAACTTGCCTTTTAACTGAACTAGACCCCTAGTTTCTCCCATGACAAGCCCTCCATTCGTTTGAAACCCTCCATTCACTCCCACAACAAGGCCTCCATGCGAATGGAGTCTTTTTCAAGCAGTTTTATGCTAGCGACCCCGAATTTTGACTTGTCCTAACCATGACAAGCATTTCGTCAAACATGTCATGAACATGTAATGTATAGGTCATAAAAACATGTCATATGAACATAGGGACCTCATCCTTATCTGAGATTCGTCAAGAAGGTATGGTTCCCTCTCACATTAGCTGCATTATTATCTATTAGGTCATTCATTCATTAACATTTCATCTACTAACCAAAACATGATGAGAGCCGTAACTCAAGACTGTCATAAAACCATACTTGTAACCATCTATAACCAGATAAATAAGAACAATATAACAATCATCATAGACACATAATAAAAATTGCATTTACACATAGAGAATAAGAGGAAATGAGATCTTATTAACATATGCAAATCCAACCAAGTCAGGGACTTCCACGTACCACCCAACCATAGATTGGGCTAAACCAAATATTTCTTTCAGTTTATCAACCCCATGCCATATTCCAAGTATGAATGTGAGATATCATGGAATAAAACAAGAAAACCAAACTAGGGCTTCTAGAGGCCAAACGACCTCAACCCTCAACATTGATTCCACCTCACAGTCAAATATCACTAACCATCACCAGATCATTCTGTATCAAAGTTGTCCAGTTCTCCAAAGCGTTTGTTCCAACCTAGCTTCTAGGACAAGTAACTCAACCCACAACTGTTGTCGGGTTCCAGAGCGTTTGTCCAACCAAGGCTTCCACGACTAGTAACTCAACCCACTAAGGGCTCCAAAGCGTTTTTCCAACCAAGGCTTCCAGTACTAGTAACTTAACCCAAGTTGTTACAGGGCTTCCAGATAATTTGTCCAACCAAGGCTCCAAGAACCAACAACACAACCCACAACCATAAGGAACATGATCACCAACCAAAAAACAAAAGGGTAAAACCCACAAACACCATGGCTATCTAGGAAATGGAAAGGCTAGGAAAAGCCACTGTTAATCTAGGAAATCCTCCATGCCAATCACAGATCCTAACCAAATAACCACATGCATATACCATGCATGCCAAAACTATCAAGCAAATAATACATGAAAATCAATACCTGTAAAGAAAACCCACCATAGACGATGATTCTGATGTCCTCTTGCGCTTTCCTACTTTTCCTTTGTCTTCTTGCCCCAAGTATGCCATAATGCTCCAAAAGTGCTCCAAGAAAACTATGTGTCCAAGAGTATGAGAAAGAGAGAATAGAATGAGAGTACATAAGACTTTTTATCATTGAGGCCTCTATTTTCTTCAATTTCCATTATTTTTCCTTCATTTTCCTCCTCACATGCAACCTGTGACCTTTCACCTTCCTTTTCTCCTATTTTCCATTATTTTCATAAATAAAATGCCAATAAATACCTCATGCCTTTCCAAAGCCCTTTCCATTGCCTTTTCTAATTTCCATAGTCGTTAATTAATCATAAGTGAGCCCCATCACTATGTTTTTTCCCAATATTCAACTTGGAATACATGTCCCATGACCTTGATTATTATTTTTCCTTTATATGGGCCTTTTGCTTAGAGACTAATGACTTGATTTTTTACCTTGCTAGTGCGATCCTATCTTGTTGGAATCACAGTGAGTGTCTAAAATAAGTTTGTGAAGAAGACATAAGATATTCCTTCTTTGAATATGGGTTTCCACATCAGAAAAATAGAAGGTTGTTCTGTTGAAGGAAAAAGGTTTATTAGGAAAGTTTACAGGCTTGTGCCCAAGCTATGAAGCCATTAAATATTGGGTTTCTGAAAATTGAGAAAATCATGAACCCATGTATATTCTCTATTGTGGAACTGAGTATTACACATTTTTTTTTAAACCAAGAAGATAGAGACTAGATCTACCAGTCGGGTTTGTATTTCACGGGTAATAGAGGCCTGTTCCCCACATGTTGGAATTTGGAATTTAATCCCCAGATGGAAATTTCACGGGTAACAGAGGCATGCTCCTCACCCATTGGACTTTGGAATTTAATTCCCAAATGGAAATTTCATCTATGCCTGCCATTTCGCCCTCCTTTGTTGGGGTGATGGTATTTTTAAGGCAATAGGAGATAAACTGGGTCATTTTATTATCAGTGATACAACCAATGGTGCCAATCTTTAGTGTGCCAGAATTTGTGTTGAAATAAGCCTCTCAAAAGGTCCCCTAGAGGTGATTCAGTTAACCCTAGATGGTTGGTCTCATATCGAAGCTTTGGATTATGAAGATATTCCTTTCAAGTGTAATATGCATCATGAGTATGACAATATGTGAAAAAGTTGTCCAAAAGTTCTAGTTTCACAAAATTCTCCAAATCTGGCGCCTCCTGAAGAGCAAGACAAAGTTAAGAAAGGATCCATTCTAGTTAAAGTAAGCAGAAGAAGCATGGAAATAAGAAGCAACAACCATACAAGGCATAATCTCAACACCAACCCCTTTCTAAAAATAGTTTTGAAGTATTCAATGTTCTTGAGACAAAATATGAAAAACATGAGGCCCTAGTAGATCAACTAACTCCCAAGAAGACTCTCATTCCAAATGTCCCTCTCAATCAAAAAGATGAAGAAGGCTTATATCAATATTCTCTAAAGAAGACTTATGTGGTGGAAATATCTTCTCCAAAGGATCCTTCTCCAATAAAAGATAAAGAAGTTGACATGGCAGAAGAGAAAAAATTCACTTCTTCTCTTTCTTATTCAGATGTGCTTAAAAAGTCTTGTTCTTTCCCACTCGTAACATGAAGTAGAAATGTAACACCTTCCAGGGTAAATGTGAATATAAACAACATAATAGGAACATAAACACAATAAACATATTAGACATCAAAATCCATATATACATTAGTACATTTGCACATGAAAATAAAGGGAATGAATTTTTCATTAATAAATGCAATGAACCAACTGGAGATGGGACTACCACATTCCACCCGACCATATATTGGTTGAGCCAAGTCTCTCTTCAGCCAATCACCCCCGTGCCATATTCCAAGCATGAATGTGGTATCTCAGAGAATACATCAATCAAAACTCATCTAGGACTTCCAGAGGCCACCCACCTTAACCCATCAAACAATGATTCCACCTCACGGTTGGACATCACCAAAAACTATCATTAGATTGGTCTCCATCCAAGCCTTCCAGGGCTTCCATAGTGTTTGTCCAACCAAGGCTTCCAGAACTGGTAACTCAACCCACAACTTATACATGGCTTCCAGAGCGTTTGTCCAACCAAGGCTTCTAGGACTAGTAACTCAACCCACCATGGGCTTCTAGAGTGTTTGTCCAACCAGGGCTTCCAGGACTAGTAACTCAACCAAAGCTATTACAGGGCTTCCAGAGCGTTTGTTCAACTAGGGCTTCCAGGACTAATAACTCAAACCAAGCTAAGGAAACATGAGAACCAACCAAAACAAACAATGGAAGTAGATCCACAATCACCATGGCTATCCCGGAAATGGAAAGGCTAGGCAATCCACTATCGATCCATGCAATCCTCCATGCCAATGATAGATCACAACCAAGAAACCACATGCATGTTCCATGCATGCCAAAATAATGAAGAATCATACATGCAACTTAGTACCTGCAAGCAATGTGATGTAGCTACTGATGTTGATGCCCTCTTGTGCTTTCCTGCTCTTCCTTTTCCTTCTTGCTCCAAGAATCCAAGTATGCCACACCCTCCAAGAGTGCTCCAAGAAAATTCTAAGTATCCAAGAGTATGTGAGAGAGAGAGAACAATGAGAGACCTCCAAAACTGAACTGACAAAAGGTTCATACTGAAAGGAAGAAGCTTCCTAACTGATCCTCAGAAGCCTTTTTATGAATGAGGCCTCTATTTTTTTCAGTTTCCATTATTTTCCTTCATTTTCCTCCTCACATGCAACTTTTGACCTTTCACCTCATTTTTCTCTTAATTTCCCTTATTTTCCTTCATTTTCCTCCTCACATGCAACAAGTGACCTTTCACCTCCTTTTTTTCCTAATTTCCATTATTTTCATAAATTGATGTGCCCAAATACCTTTTTGCCTCTTTAATGCCTTAGCCATTTCCTTTTCCAATTTCCTTAACCATAAACAACCAAATGAGCACCCAATAGGATGTCCTGCCCACCATTCATCTTGGAATACATGTCCCATCATCCGTGGTGTTTATATATTTTTACATGGAATTTTCACAAGGGCTATTACAAGAAATAATCATAGTAAAAAGAACTCTGGCCTTGAGAACTGTCTTGCCTCCCATGGGTCAAGCAGTGGGTAATCTTCTTGCATTTTTATAGAATTATTAAATTGTTTTTGTATTTTCATGTGTAAGAAATTTGTTCAAAT
Source organism: Pinus tabuliformis (assembly GCA_031772625.1). NCBI lineage: Eukaryota > Viridiplantae > Streptophyta > Pinopsida > Pinales > Pinaceae > Pinus > Pinus tabuliformis. The sequence continues at coordinate 1,079,050,318 of CM062818.1, forward strand.
TTACTCATGTCCACATGAAGCAATAGGAAAAAAAATCCAAAGATTTAGTCTTGGAACTTTTCCCTCCCTGCCATATTGGGAGGAGGTTGTTTTTTTAGTGTCGTTTGTAAAAGTGCCATGAGATGAAGTTAGTTAAAGTAGCTTAATTGAAGAAGACCATATTGTAAAACTTCTCGTTTATTTGGTGTGACCACACACAAATGTTAAATAAACTCCACTCCTTTCTATAAAAATAAAAACTAGTTACAAAAAAGGGTTTCATTAATGAAATTGGGAACAACATCATGCCTTGGTTTAGATCCCCTTGCATTTATCTATGAGAAGTGAAGAAAATATATCTACAATACTAAAAAATATCAATCACAAAATATGGAACAAAAGCTAAGAAGATTTCTATAAATCCTTATATGTGAGATAGTGACTATTGACCTCCTGAAGAAGATTTCTAAAATCCTTCGATATGAGATAGTGACTATTGACGTCCTATGCTCTAGAACCTCTAAGAAATTTTCATGGATAACTTAAATGTTTAAATGTTTCAATTTTTTTTAACATCAATTTCGACTTTTGCAGAGCTTTTATTCACCATAAAATGTATTTAGAAAGTAAACAACAGTTCTAGTTCCATAGAATGTCAAATTCCAAGCCTACATAGCACTAGTTTAATGAGGGTGATCAATATCCACTCGGATGGTATAAAGGTTATTAACACTGATATGATTTTAAATTTGACATCAATTTAATAATCTTTATACCTGTCAAAATTTTAAATGTTAGTCAAAGGGTGCAATTTGTTAGTCTTTTCTTAAAATTATAATTTTTAGTAATTTTATTTAAACCTTAATTAAAAATTGAAAAATCCTATTTTTAAATCATTAAAATTAACATCGTTTAAAAATAAGAAATCCTTTTTAGAAATGTTAAATCTATTTTTATATTTAAAATACAATTTAATAAAACAAATAATACAAATGCCTCATAAATTTATTTTAAAAAAAATTCCCCCGCTAATCTACTCTGAATTATTAGACCGGGTGCGTTGATAATTTGACCAATGAGCATATACTAAAATATTATTATGACTAGGTAGACAATGAGTTTTGGCTAGAAATGTTGTTGGTGTTGGTGTTGGTGATGAGCTATCTATAACCATTTGTTACAACGTGACAGAGTGGCTGGTTCCTTCCGTGAATTTTGATGTTTGAATTGCTAGGTACAACTAGGAAATTTGTAACAATAACGTGTGTATTTGACTAAAGTTTTCAATACCTTATCTACATTAGTACTTTTCACTCATTAGATATTGGTTAAAGGAGGAGCGATGTCAATATTGGAGGAGAGGTAAAAGATGCAGGTCTCTGTTGTGTTTTTGGATTGTTATAGGGTTGTAGCCCATGACATGTTTCTTTTAATGGTTTTTGGGGTTGGTTGGTAAGTTTTACACTTTCGTTTTTAGATATGATTTTTGGTATCATCATGATTTTCCATATGGAGTCAAGTGGAGTATCCATCTTCATTTTCGGGCATGGGGTTAGGTTTCTGGGTAGACACGTGATTGATGTTCAAGTTGTGTTAGTTTCATGTCTTTGGTAGATTGATGTGGTAATTGATTTTTGGTCACCTGCACCAGTAGTTTTGTTTACACTTGAGTTCATAACTCTGCATTTCAGCGTTTCTCATGCTGGTATCTTACCTGTATTTGGTGGAGAGAAGGTTATGACATAATGATTTTTTGAGATTGGCTTCTAGGGCTCAAACTATCTGTTGGGGTTTCTATTGGTTCACATCCATCACCTTCAAATTATTGTGGGCTTATGTTCATATCTTTCTGAATTCATGTAAACCTGGAAAAAGGTTACTCGAGTCCATGCGAATTGTATGTATGATTTTCCTTAGTTGGTAGTGACTATCTCTCAGTGGTCTACTTTCTGCAAGTTTAGGTTCTCGCCTTCTTTTTTCTTGTGGCTTGGTTCATGGACTGTAGGTGTGAGGTTGAGTATTTTGAATATACCTACTCCTATATGTGGGTTGGTGGCACTGATGTGTGCATTGATTATCATTGGTCTTATCTTTAAGGAGGGTGTCCATTTTTAGATGACTTGAATTCATAGTGTATTATGGGATTTGAAGGTTTAATTGAGGTGTTGATGATGATACTTTTGATGATCCTTTTATTCTCTCCATATATCTTTTGGTGGTTATGATGAATTGGGTGTGGTACTTCTTGCAATACTATCATTTAAGATAAAAGACAAGTGGCTACTAATTGGTCAATTCATTATCCCGGGACATCCCTCTGGTGGTTGTGGTTTGAATCCTTCATTTATGTTTTGTCCGTTTTTGGGCGGCGGGTTTCTGATATTATGTATCTGCATTGATTTTCTTTAGTTGTCCTATATTATGATTATGTTTCTCGAGGGCACTGCGAAGTGTATGTGGATCTAAGGGCATAGTTTCTTTCTATAGGTCGGTGGGGAGTACGTTTCAAGTTGGACTTTCTTTCCATCACTTTGTGTTGATATGGATATTGGTGCTTTGGACCACTATGTAAATGTTGAGGTGTCTATTCTGCATCATGGGTCCCCAATATTTGGGAGGGTTTTGTTTGAATTATGACATCTCTTTAGTATGTTTGGTGGATGATGTATCATGCGTTTGGGTGGCCAAGATGGAATTGATTATTTCCCAAGGCTCATCGGTCTTTCTCCCAGCTAAAACCTTTGATTTCATCTTTATTTCTTCATCGTTCTTTCACCTTTCAAGTGTGCATTGGTGGAAAGTTTCTAGGGTTCTGGTGGGCTCGACGTTTATTGTGGCATGACACTAGGTATGGATTTGAATTGTTCATTATCACTTGAGACAGAGGAATTAATTGAGGTTATCATTGAGTCAAAGGAGATCGCAAAGAGTACATCTCGTCACCAAATTGCGGAATCTGTTCTGGATAATGATATCTCGGTGGGTGGTGGATCTCGGGAAAGGCCTGTGAGGTTGCAGGTGGATTAGTTTTCAACAAACAAGCTGCTAGAACTGGGAAGCAAAATGTTATTAGGGATTGTGGTAAGATACAATCTTTGACCCTGGGTGTGGACATTTATTGGGACAATGTGGAGCGACTGAAACTCAGGGAACTTGTTGGGCATTAGGAATAATCGAAGATTCCCAAGGAGTAGATAAAGAATTGGGTTGATAAAAGCTAGATGCCATTATTGAAATATAGGAAAAAAATCATCCTATTTTTCAATGGATGGATTTGTTTCCACTTCCTTAGCTCAGAGGATGTGGAGATGATCTTCGCCACTCCATGGGTTAGGGGTTGAAATTTCTTAGCCCTCCAATGATGGCATGCGAGTTTTAACTTGTTCAAGGAAGTCCCTCATTGCAAAATTGTTTGGGTTAAATTTTTGGGTCTTCCATTAGAAATTTGGACTAGGCTAGAGATCATGGCCATTGCCAATTCCATCGGTAAATTTTTCTTTTGGGAGGAAGGGAGTTTCAGCCAAATGGATAAAAGAATGGACTAGGTGTTAGTGGAGATTGATTTTAATGCAGGATTGGTGGATGAGTTGGACCTAATTTGGGGCCCTTTCTCCTTCAAATAGACTATTGATTATTTGGGGCTATCTTTTAGATGCCTGGGGTGTCAGATGACTGAGCACTTGATCGTGACATGTCCTCTAAGGGTTGCAACTAGTTGGTGTCCTCATTCATGGCGGGGAGATTTTTGGGCCTCAGAGCCGACACAATTGGATCCAAAATTTCATGTACAACTAGAACAACGTGGCATTAATGGTCCAGGTAACTCTAATATTGCTCCCACAAAGCTTAATTATGTTCCCATTTCACATATCTATAATGCTCAAAAGGCTACCAATGTTAATGTACATGATATACATAAGGTAGGCAATGCATTGTCATGTGTGAAAACTATGATATGTGCTGGTTTTTGGGGAGTTATGTTACAATGCCTCTTGGAATAATCCATCATGCAAATTCGGGGTGGGGGATTCATTCTATATAATAGCCATGTTACATCCAATTCATATGAGGTGCTAGTTTGGGATGTTCGCCACCAATTCTTATGTAACCCTTGATAATCTCCTCTCAAATTCAGGTCCTTCTAGGGGACCGAATCCTCCCCCATGTCTACAGAAACTGAAATGGATGAACTTTCCCTTTTGGAGTCAGTTGGTTTGGAACCACTGATTATTAAGAAGCCATTCTAACCAAGAGAAGGAGGTTTTTTTTAGTCTCATTTCAATATTAAATGTGTCTAGAAAAAAGAAGGGCGCCAAATTCAAAAAGGTTGATACTTGCTTGCAAAACTCTAAAGATTTAGAATCCTATTTTATGGAGGTGGAGGCTCGAACCATTCCACACATTGATCCAAATTATATTTTGTTGAAAATAATACTGAGAGGGGGGGTGAATCAGTATTATCTAATTCTTTTAATAAATCTTCCTTATTTGTTCTTTGAATTATTTTTGCATGTCAGTACCATAAAATAATGAGCATGAACCAAGAAAAACAGATAGTCACACCAAAGAACACAAGATGTAAGGTGGAAACCCAATGTGGGTGAAAACCACCTGCTGCAATATGTCTCTATCTTCTTTCAAATTAGAAACTTCTTTTACAATGGTTTTGTACTGGTGCAGTCCTTTACCAGTACGCAGGCTGCAACCTACAGAGAGCTACAACTCGCTCTCTCTCGTTTTCCAGTCTCTCCTGGAAGGGAGCTACAACCCCCTACTTCTTTTCATAAAGCATCAAATGATCATCAAGTACATAAAAGTTACAGTCCACTACAGTTATAAGATCAGCAATAACAAAACTAACCCAGAACACCTTATCAACAGAAAAAATTCAATCAACAGAACATCTTAAGACAGATACATAGTTTTCCCTTCTGTGGCCTGCGTCGCTACGCAGTTCACCTTCTGCTTTCCTGCGTATACCCGCAGAGATCCTTCTGCCGCACTGCGTGCCCACGCACTGTTCCTTCAACCGCACTGCGTACTATTACTACAGGTACACACCCAGAGACATTATCGCGCCGCGTACTGTTACTGCAGGTACGCACCCAGAAATACTGTCGCGCCGCGCACTTTTACTATGCGTACGCACCTGAACCTTAGTCACTCTGCGTACCCACGCAGCTCTCCTTCTTCTGCTCTGCGTACCCACGCAGATCTCCTCTTTCTGCTCTGCGTACCCACGCAGATCTCCTGTTTCTGCTCTGCGTACCCACGCAGATCTCCTGTTTCTGCTCTGCGTACCCACGCAGCTCTTCTGTTTCTGCTCTGCGTACCCACGCAGCTCTTCTGTTAAACACCTGCGTACTTCTGATTAGGGCCGAATAGGTAGTCCACCAGAGTGGCACAGTTGCTCAGATCTGATCATGCGCTCGAGAGATCACCCTTCACAGATTCGCCTTCAACTTCCCTTTCATATAGATCAAGCTTTTAAGACCATAACCCAATCTTTCAGATCTAAAGATATTCAATTGCAAAAGATGCTTAGCCAAGTGATCTCCTTTGCTTTATATAGGCAAGCTCCTCCTAAAATCATGGAACAATACCACGAGCCAAAACCGTAATAACACAAATACCGTTGGCTAAATATCAAGGATTAAACATAAGAAACCCCACGTGTGCTTTTCTCTGCCTTGAAATGAGTGCACTGGGGGTACGCACCTCCTGAACGGCTGGCCTGCATATCTGGACGCGGTCCCTGCATGGTGTACCTGCGGGTACGCACCTTCTGAACTGATTTCCTACGTACTTCTTAATTTTCAACATATTGAGAGCCTTGCCACGGGAGTTGCCATCAAGTACAACATCTGTAACATATAGCCATACCAGAAACATAATGCCAACAATCTCCCCCTTTGGACTTGATGGCAACCTCACAAACTTCAGCTTCATTCTCCCCCTTTGACATCAAGGGCAAAGGGGTATGCTCCCCCTGAATATGAACCAGATCTGCAACATAATCCACCATGAAAGAGATAGAGACATATTGCAGCTATTTCCAAGATCTTCTTCTGAACATCCTCCATAATGCCAACAATGCATTATATGCTCCCCCTGAACCTGTACCATCAATCAGAAAAGGTTCAACAATAAGATGATGCATCAACAACCCCCAGCTTTTGCCTGAGGTATTCAAAAGTGTCCCTGGGCAATGGTTTGGTGAGAATATCAGCAACTTGTTCCTTAGAAGGAACATACTCCAACTTGACCTTCTGTTCAAGTACTTGTTCCCGGAGAAAATGGTACTTGATTGGTATGTGCTTGGTTTTTGAATGCATAACAGGATTCTTTGAGATGCTGATTACACTTGTGTTATCACATAAGATGGGGATTGGTGGTGTACAAGTGATTTGAAAATCCTGCAAAGTCTGCATCATCCAAAGGAGTTGGGTGCAACAAGATGCAGCAGCAACATATTCCGCTTCAGCTGTAGACAAGGCAATTGAACTCTGTTTCTTGCTGAACCAAGATACCAGTCTGGAACCCATAAAGAACACACCACCACTTGTGCTTTTCCTGTCATCCACGCTTCCGGCCCAATCTGCATCTGTATAAGCATGAAGTGTAAGATCTGTATCTCTAGGATACCATAAGCCATAATTTTGAGTCCCTTGAAGATATTTGAAAATTCTCTTCACTGCCTGAAGATGAGTCTCCTTCGGATTTGCCTGAAATCTTCCAACTATTCCAACTGCATGCATGATGTCCGGTCGGGTACCTGTCAAATAAAGTAAACTTCCAATCATAGATCTGTAGGTTGGTTGATGTACTGCTGCAGATTCATCATTTGCACTGAGGCTACATCCTGTGACCATGGGTGTACATACTGGTTTTGCATCTTCCATACCATATTTCTTCAAAATCTATTTGAGATACTTGGTTTGAGATAAAAAGATTCCTCCTTCTTTTTGTTGGATTTGCAAACCAAGGAAATATGTCAGTTCTCCTAGCAAGGACATTTCAAATTCTTTCTGCATGACCAAGGCAAAGCTTTGACTCATAGCTTCTTCATTGCTCCCAAAAATAATGTCATCTACATACACAACAAGTATTAGCAATTTGTCATTTTCAACTTTTATATAAAGATTGATATCTGCTGATCCTTTTGAAAAACCTTGTTGATGAAGATATTTGTCCAAACGGTAGTACCAAGCCCTTGGAGCTTGTTTGAGACCATAGAGAGCTTTTTTTCAATCTGCATACAAGATTTGGATCATTTCCAAGAATGAACCCATCTGGTTGTTCAATGTATACTTCTTCTTCCAAGTCTCCATTTAGAAAAGCTGATTTCACGTCCATTTGAAATACTTTGAAGTTTTGAAAACTTGAGAGAGCAAGGAACATTCGGATGGCCTCAAGTCTTGCAACATGAGCAAAGGTTTCTTCAAAGTCTATTCCTTCTTGCTGCGCATACCCTTTACAAACAAGTCTGGCCTTGTTTCTAATTACTTCTCCATTTTCATTCAATTTGTTTTTGAAGACCCATTTTGTTCCGATAACATTCTTATCCTTTGGTCTAGGAACCAGCTCCCAAGTGTTGTTCTTTTCGATTTGCTCAAGTTCTTCATCCATTGCTTTTACCCAACATTCATCTTTGCATGCCTCTTTCACATTTTGTGGTTCAGTGGAGGAGAGTAATGCCAAATAGCTTGAGGCTTCTGCAACTGTTCTTCTTGTTTGTACACCTGCTTCTTTCTACCCCACAATCTGAGATTCTGGATGATTCTTCTGAACATATCTAGATGGGGTTTTCTCTTCTATTCTTGTCTGCTCCTCTGGTTCTTCTTGAGATTCTTCTTGAGGTTCTTCTTCTTCATCATTCTGTCTTTGAGGGTAGCCTTCATCTTTTCCGATGTCTTCATGATGAACTTGCCTAGGAATGTATCCCTTCTCATCAACCACTACATCAATGCTATCAACAATTCTGCCAAGTCTTTTATTGTAGCATTTGTATACTTTTCTATGTGGAGAGTAACCAAGAAGAATGCCTTCATCTGCTCTAGGTTCAAGTTTGCCAAGCTGCTCATCAGTATTCTTGATATAGCATTTGCTCCCAAAGATTTTGAAGTGCTTTACCGAAGGAGTCTTACCACTCCAGAGCTCATGAGGAGTTTGAGTGCTGTTCACCCTGACATTTGTTTTGTTGAGAATAACAACCGCAGCATGTGCAGCTTCACCCCAGAAAGTTGCGGGAGTTCCTGATTCATCAAGCATAGCACGAGCCATTTGTTGGACTGTTCTGTTCATTCTTTCCACAACTCCATTTTGCTGAGGAGTTCTAGCTGTAGAGAATTCTCTTCTTATCCCATGTTCTTCACAGAAATCGAAAAATTCATTTGAGGTAAACTCCCCACCTCTGTCAGATCTGAGGCACTTAATTTTGTGACCTGATTCATTTTCAACCAAAGCTTTGAAGGATTTGAATTTTTCGAATGCTTCATCTTTGTGCTTCATAAGTCCTAGCCAGACAAACCTGGAGAAATCGTCAATGAATAATATCAAGTATTCTTCTCCTCTAGGTGTTCTTTTCCTGAATGGACCGCATGTATCTATATGTACTAGCTCAAGAGGCATGCTAGCTGATCCTTCCTTCTCTAGAAAGTTAGTTCTGGTTTGTTTTCCAAACTGACATGATTTGCATATGGTGTTGTCAGGAATTTTGTTATGCTCTTAACCTGCAAAGCGATACCCAAACAAAGAATTTGCGAAGAAAAGATACCGAGAACACAAAATATGCGAAGAAAAGATACCCAGAGCACAGAATAGCAATGATTTTATTATCCAGAGAGAAATGTTCACAGGCCTGTTCGAGGGGGCAACCTCCAATAGAGCAGAGCTCGATTACAAAACAAGACACAATACTCCTCGCAGGGAGTCTCTATCCTTTATATATGACTCATACATGCAATACCACGAGCCAATATCGTGGATTTTATTAATACCATCTATCTAATACTACCGCCCATTTACCATCTAACTAATACTTCCGCCCATTTGCAACTAACTGTGGTCCCGTCATTAATTGCGGGTTAACCACTTACAATTATTAATATGGGCTTTATTGACTCTTGACTATGACGTGATCCCATGACATAAATAAGGGGGTTAGGGTGGGACCCTAACATGCCCTCCCCCTTAAGACTAGCCTTGTCCTCAAGGCTGAAGCTGCGGAAACTGCTGAAGAATAGCGGCTGGTTCCCAAGTTGCATCTTCCGGCGAGGTGTCTTTCCATTTGACTAGGACCTCCTTAATCACGCGGCCACGCAGGTGCTTGTCTCGTGTGTCTAGAACCTCTTCAGGTTGAAGCCAGATTGATCCTTCTTCATCCAATTCAGGTAGACTGGTTTGAACTCGGCAATTGTTCCCAATCACTTTCTTGAGGCACGATACATGGAAAACTGGGTGGATTTTTGCTGTAGGTGGCAAAGCCAGCTTGTAAGCCACTTCTCCAATGCGCTGAAGTACTTGATATGGTCCGTAGAATTTTGGAGAGAGCTTTTGACAGCCCTTGTCTTTGAGTGATGTTTGCTTATATGGTTGTAGCTTCAAAAAGACCTGATCCCCTTCTTGAAATTGGCGCTCTGAGCGATGTTGGTCAGCCTGTTGCTTCATACGGTTCTGAGCTTGATGAAGATTCTCGCGCAAGTGGGCCAGCATGGTTGCACGGTGTTGTAAGAGTTGATCCACTGCTTGTACTTTGGAGCACCCCGTGAGATAAGAAGTAGGGGACGGCGGAAGTTGTCCATAGACTGCTTCATAGGGAGTCATTTTGGTGGTGGCATGATAGTTGGTGTTATACCACCATTCCGCCAGAGGTAACCACTGTGCCCAAAGGTGTTGTTTTTCTGAAGTGAAACACCTCAGGTAGGTTTCTAGGCATTTGTTGACGGCTTCGGTTTGACCATCTGTTTGCGGATGATATGAAGTACTGAGTTTGAGTTGAGTGCCTTGTAGTCTGAAGAGCTCCTGCCAAAAATTACTGGTGAAGATTGGGTCGCGGTCGGACACAATCGAAGTGGGCATGCCATGCAATTTGAAGATTTGATCCATGAAAGTTTGAGCAACCAAAGTAGGTGTGAATGGTTGGGGTAGAGCGCAGAAATGAGCATACTTCGATAGTCGGTCCACAACCACCATGATGACTGATTTGTTCCCAGACTTTGGAAGACCTGTAATGAAATCCATGGAGACCTCCATCCAAATTGACGCCGGAATGGGCAATGGTTGTAATGTGCCTGGTGTGTTGACGGTTTTCCCCTTGTGGCATTGACAGACGTCACATTCTGCTACAAACGTAAGGATGTCCTGTTTCATGCCGGTCCAAAAAAATGATCTTCTGGTGCGAGCGTATGTCTTCTGAAAGCCCGAATGTCCTGCAATGGGAGAGGAGTGCAATTCTGCCAAAATGCGACTTTTGAGGGTGGATGTTGGTGATATGACGACTCTGTCCTTGTAGCGAAGAATATCATTCTGCCACGAGTAGCCCTTGCTGGAATTAGGATCTACCTGTAATTGAGAAATGAGTTGGGAGAGCTCAGGATGTGAAAACCATTCCCCGCGAGCCTCTTCAATCCAGTCTGGAATGGGGAGGGATATTGCGAGCAGAGTACTTTCCTCCTCAAATTGGCGTGACAATGCATCTGCTACCCTGTTGTCTTTCCCTTTCTTGTAAATGATCTCATAATCATAACCCAGCATTTTGGCTAACCATTTATTTTGTTGGGGGGAAGATAGGCGTTGCTCCAAAAAATATTTAAGACTGTGATGATCTGTGCGGATTTGGAAACGTCGCCCCAACAAGTAAGGTCGCCAGGTCTCAACTGCATGTAAGATGGCCATCATTTCCTTCTCATAGGTAGATTGGCCCAAGTTCTTCCCACTTAGTTGTTGGCTGGTGAAGGCCAATGGTCGCCCTTCCTGCATTAAGACTGCTCCAATACCTGTTCCCGAAGCATCAGATTCAATGACAAATGTTTTGGTGAAGTCCGGTAATGCTAAGACCGGAGTGGAACACATGGCGGTTTTGAGAGCGGTAAATGCCTGTTGTGCTTCTTCGTTCCAGAAGAAGGAATTTTTCTTGAGAAGTTGCGTCAGGGGCTTCGCTATGCGGCCATAGTTGCGGACAAATTTACGATAATAGCCTGTGAGACCCAAAAATCCTCTCAAGCTTTTCAAGGTCTTAGGTTGAGGCCATTCTTGCATTGCCTGGATCTTTTTGGGATCAACCTTGACACCTTCACGGCCCACAATGTGGCCTAAATACTCAACTTCTTCCATGCCAAACGCACACTTAGACATTTTGACAAATATTTTATGCTTGCTGAGTAGTTGCAAGAGGATATCTACATGCTTAAGATGCGCCGCCCAAGTGCCACTATAGATGAGGATGTCATCGAAGAAGACCAGGACAAATTTTCTGAGATATGGTCTGAGGAGGTGATTCATAAGGCTCTGAAAAGTAGAGGGGGCATTACAAAGACCAAATGGCATGACCAAGAACTCATAATGGCCTTCATGAGTTCTGAAAGCTGTCTTGGGAATGTCAACTTCCTTCATGCGAATTTGGTGGTAGCCTGAGCGAAGATCCAATTTAGTGAAGAATTGAGCCCCATTGAGTTCGTCCAGCAAATCGTCAACCACTGGGATGGGAAATTTATCTTTGACTGTTAACTTATTGAGGGCCCTGAAGTCTGGACACATCCGCCACTCCCCATCTTTCTTGAGGACCATGATGACTGGAGATGAGTAAGGACTAATACTAGGACGAATGACACCTGCTTCCAACAATTCCTTGATGATTTTTTCTATTTCATTCTTTTGGGTGAACGGATGTCTGTATGGCCGCACATTTGGGGGTTGGGCCCCTGGGACCAATGTGATGCTATGATCATGTTCCCCTCGCGAGGGTGGAAGTTCATGAGGTTTGTCAAAGACCGTCCGATGTTTATTCAAAATCTGTTGCATCTCAGGATGAATTGGCGAAGACATGGTATCTACTACCTGGATGGCATTAAATTGAGCTACTACTCCATGATGGCCCTTTTTTAACAATTTTTCCATACGATGCGAGCTTATGATAGAAGGGGCTCCCGCTTGTAGCCCACGGAGGGTATGTGTGTAGTCGTTCTGCTTAAAACTCATATATAACTCCTGGAAATCCATTGTGATTGGCCCAAGAGTGCGGAGCCATTCCGCACCTAGGACAATGTCGCAACCCCCCATGTGTATTGCAAACATGTGGGTTTTCAATTGATAATCCCCCATTTGAATTTTGACATTTTCACAGCGACCTTCACATTTCATTGTGCCTCCATCTGCAATCTGGACTTGGAAGTTAGAAACTGCTCGGACATAACAATGTGCTGCTTCAGCGATCTTTTGGTGGATGAAATTATGGGTACTTCCACTATCAATCAAAACTATTACTGGCCGATGTTTAAGAAAACCCCTGATTTTGAGAGTTTGAGGTGAAGAAGTTCCTGCCAATGCATGTAGCGAAATCATTGGTTCATCAGATACCATCTCCTGTTGGTTATCTTCTTCGGTCGCCTCTGGTTCCTCAAGTGGTGGATCTTCCTCGGTGGAGCTGTAGTCAGTGGCATCTATTTGAAAAAACTTGTGCTCTTTGCATTTATGACCCAGGGAATATTTTTCATCACAGTAGTAACATAGTCCTTGCTTCCTTCTTTCGGCCATTTCTGCAGGTGACACCTTTTGAATCTTAAGTGTTTGGGTCATATTGGGAGCCTGTGAGGGACGACCTTTAGCGGGAAAGTTGGGGCGGCTGGACTGAGCTGCTAATGCCCGTTCCACCTTACGGGCTACCTGGCAAGCCTCGTTCCATGTGGGGGGATGGTGGAGTAGAACCTGAGCTTTGATGGCTTCTTTAAGACCGCTGATAAAGCATTCCATGTAGAATTCATCTGTGAGACCCTTAGTGCGGAAGGCTAAGGCTTCAAAAGCGGTAATATATTCATCCACTGTACCCGTCTGTCGGAGCTTAGTGAGACGCCCCAAAAAAGAGTCTTCCTGTTCAAAGCGATTTCGAAGAGGTTTGGTAAATTGGCCCCAATTCTTAAATTGTCCATTGCAACGCTGATACCATTCCTTCCATTGCCATCGTTCACTGTCCAAGTACATGGTGCCCACCATAAGCTTAGTCCCCTCATCTATGATATGATTCAATTGAAAATACTGCTCCATTTGTGCTAGCCATGCGGACGTGTGAGAACCGTCAAATTTATGCATATCCAACTTGGGAGGTCTCTGATTGGGTGGTGGATGGGTGTGCCAGACGTGAGGAGAGTGGCTAGACTCCCCCTCATGGTATTCATGACCCTTATACGCCTCCTCGTGGGCTGGCTCCTTGCCCTTGTCCTGTAGTAGGCAATCTAATCCTTTAAGATGATTTTCGATCCTTTCCACCACAGAGTGGAGGGAGTGCACCTCTTCTTCTAGTTTTTCTACCCTTTCATTGGCCATTGCTTGAGCGCGAGTTTCTACCATACACCCGTCTGACGAAAATTTGGGACCGCCGAAATTTTTTTTACTAAGAATTGAATGGTACCACCTTGCTCAGCTCGTCGTCCTGATTCTGATGGGCTAGGTCACCAATAAGCGCCCTGGAAGATCTCAGACTCTTTTTTTTTTTTGAAAACTCCTAACGGAGTTTTACTCCTTTCTGATCAATACTGCAGTTGCCAAATCCTCAAAATGTCAATGCCACCAAAAGTCCTGCGAAAATTGTATCCAGGTACAGGAACCCTTTCCCACTACTCCGATCTGGCGAATCTGGGAGATCTGAATGGTGGAACAACTGCTGCTGCTGATCTGGAATGTCCGATCTGGCGAATCTGGGAGATCTGAATGGTGGAACAACTGCTGCTGCTGATCTGGAATGTCCGATCTGGTGGATCTGAGAGATCTGAATGGTGGAACAACTGTTGCCGCTGATCTGGAGATGATGTGTGATCCCTCGAGAGAAAGGGAACTATGGTCTTGGGGAGTGTCAGGTGCTACAGATCGCAATATACATAAGGGTCTGACAGTAGTACTCGGCCCAATGTTTCAGGGCTCTAACCAAGGAGGATCGACCGTACCCTTAGCCGTACAACCCGACTACCCTATCGTACGGGCGAGTAATCTCTCCGAGTGCTGTTCTCGGTGTACTGTAGCCACAAGACGGCTGAAGTTTTTATCTATGGTGAGGTTTCAAGGGAGCTAGGGGGCTTCCTATATACCCAGAGGGTACGTGGAAGACAGTCCATGCGCGGTTCTGTCTAATGCACTACTACTCGAAGGGGTACCCACAGGGGTTACAAGGGAGTCCAACAGACGTGACCACCTCTTGTATTTCCTGCATGCATGCCTCCCCAAATCCGCAGGTTTATGCGCTTAACGATAGATCCCGTGGTTTAAAGACGCCGGAACACGTCTCTAGCCTAAAAAAATTTTGCTAAAATTTGGAGATCCCACCGAGCCCTGGAAAGTGCTCTGATACCACTTGTTATGCTCTTAACCTGCAAAGCGATACCCAAACAGAGAATTTGCGAAGAAAAGATACCGAGAACACAAAATATGCGAAGAAAAGATACCCAGAGCACAGAATAGCAATGATTTTATTATCCAGAGAGAAATGTTCACAGGCCTCTTCGAGGGGGCAACCTCCAATAGAGCAGAGCTCGATTACAAAACAAGACACAATACTCCTCACAGGGAGTCTCTATCCTTTATATATGACTCATACATGCAATACCACGAGCCAATATCGTGGATTTTATTAATACCATCTATCTAATACTACCGCCCATTAACCATCTAACTAATACTTCCACCCATTTGCAACTAACTGTGGTCCCGTCATTAATTGCGGGTTAACCACTTACAATTATTAATATGGGCTTTATTGACTCTTGACTATGACGTGATCCCATGACATAAATAAGGGGGTTAGGGTGGGACCCTAACATGCCCTCCCCCTTAAGACTAGCCTTGTCCTCAAGGCTGAAGCTGCAGAAACTGCTGAAGAATAGCGGCTGGTTCCCAAGTTGCATCTTCCGGCGAGGTGTCTTTCCATTTGACTAGGACCTCCTTAATCACGCGGCCACGGAGGTGCTTGTCTCGTGTGTCTAGAACCTGTTCAGGTTGAAGCCAGATTGATCCTTCTTCATCCAATTCAGGTAGACTGGTTTGAACTCGGCAATTGTTCCCAATCACTTTCTTGAGGCACGATACATGGAAAACTGGGTGGACTTTTGCTGTAGGTGGCAAAGCCAGCTTGTAAGCCACTTCTCCAATGCGCTGAAGTACTTGATATGGTCCGTAGAATTTTGGAGAGAGCTTTTGACAGCCCTTGTCTTTGAGTGATGTTTGCTTATATGGTTGTAGCTTCAAAAAGACCTGATCCCCTTCTTGAAATTGGCGCTCTGAGCGATGTTGGTCAGCCTGTTGCTTCATACGGTTCTGAGCTTGATGAAGATTCTCGCGCAAGTGGGCCAGCATGGTTGCATGGTGTTGTAAGAGTTGATCCACTGCTTGTACTTTGGAGCACCCCGTGAGATAAGAAGTAGGGGACGGCGGAAGTTGTCCATAGACTGCTTCATAGGGAGTCATTTTGGTGGTGGCATGATAGTTGGTGTTATACCACCATTCCGCCAGAGGTAACCACTGTGCCCAAAGGTGTTGTTTTTCTGAAGTGAAACACCTCAGGTAGGTTTCTAGGCATTTGTTGACGGCTTCGGTTTGACCATCTGTTTGCGGATGATATGAAGTACTGAGTTTGAGTTGAGTGCCTTGTAGTCTGAAGAGCTCCTGCCAAAAATTACTGGTGAAGATTGGGTCGCGGTCGGACACAATCGAAGTGGGCATGCCATGCAATTTGAAGATTTGATCCATGAAAGTTTGAGCAACCAAAGTAGGTGTGAATGGTTGGGGTAGAGCGCAGAAATGAGCATACTTCGATAGTCGGTCCACAACCACCATGATGACCGATTTGTTCCCAGACTTTGGAAGACCTGTAATGAAATCCATGGAGACCTCCATCCAAATTGACGCCGGAATGGGCAATGGTTGTAATGTGCCTGGTGTGTTGACGGTTTTCCCCTTGTGGCGTTGACAGACGTCACATTCTGCTACAAACGTAAGGATGTCCTGTTTCATGCCGGTCCAAAAAAATGATCTTCTGGTGCGAGCGTATGTCTTCTGAAAGCCCGAATGTCCTGCAATGGGAGAGGAGTGCAATTCTGCCAAAATGCGACTTTTGAGGGTGGATGTTGGTGATATGACGACTCTGTCCTTGTAGCGAAGAATATCATTCTGCCACGAGTAGCCCTTGCTGGAATTAGGATCTACCTGTAATTGAGAAATGAGTTGGGAGAGCTCAGGATGTGAAAACCATTCCCCGCGAGCCTCTTCAATCCAGTCTGGAATGGGGAGGGATATTGCGAGCAGAGTACTTTCCTCCTCAAATTGGCGTGACAATGCATCTGCTACCCTGTTGTCTTTCCCTTTCTTGTAAATGATCTCATAATCATAACCCAGCATTTTGGCTAACCATTTATTTTGTTGGGGGGAAGATAGGCGTTGCTCCAAAAAATATTTAAGACTGTGATGATCTGTGCGGATTTGGAAACGTCGCCCCAACAAGTAAGGTCGCCAGGTCTCAACTGCATGTAAGATGGCCATCATTTCCTTCTCATAGGTAGATTGGCCCAAGTTCTTCCCACTTAGTTGTTGGCTGGTGAAGGCCAATGGTCGCCCTTCCTGCATTAAGACTGCTCCAATACCTGTTCCCGAAGCATCAGATTCAATGACAAATGTTTTGGTGAAGTCCGGTAGTGCTAAGACCGGAGTGGAACACATGGCGGTTTTGAGAGCGGTAAATGCCTGTTGTGCTTCTTCGTTCCAGAAGAAGGAATTTTTCTTGAGAAGTTGCGTCAGGGGCTTCGCTATGCGGCCATAGTTGCGGACAAATTTACGATAATAGCCTGTGAGACCCAAAAATCCTCTCAAGCTTTTCAAGGTCTTAGGTTGAGGCCATTCTTGCATTGCCTGGATCTTTTTGGGATCAACCTTGACACCTTCACGGCCCACAATGTGGCCTAAATACTCAACTTCTTCCATGCCAAACGCACACTTAGACATTTTGACAAATAGTTTATGCTTGCTGAGCAGTTGCAAGAGGATATCTACATGCTTAAGATGTGCCGCCCAAGTGCCACTATAGATGAGGATGTCATCGAAGAAGACCAGGACAAATTTTCTGAGATATGGTCTGAGGAGGTGATTCATAAGGCTCTGAAAAGTAGAGGGGGCATTACAGAGACCAAATGGCATGACCAAGAACTCATAATGGCCTTCATGAGTTTTGAAAGCTGTCTTGGGAATGTCAACTTCCTTCATGCGAATTTGGTGGTAGCCTGAGCGAAGATCCAATTTAGTGAAGAATTGAGCCCCATTGAGTTCGTCCAGCAAATCGTCAACCACTGGGATGGGAAATTTATCTTTGACTGTTAACTTATTGAGGGCCCTGAAGTCTGGACACATCCACCACTCCCCATCTTTCTTGAGGACCATGACGACTGGAGATGAGTAAGGACTAATACTAGGACGAATGACACCTGCTTCCAACAATTCCTTGATGATTTTTTCTATTTCATTCTTTTGGGTGAACGGATGTCTGTATGGCCGCACATTTGGGGGTTGGGCCCCTGGGACCAATGTGATGCTATGATCATGTTCCCCTCGCGAGGGTGGAAGTTCATGAGGTTTGTCAAAGACCGTCCGATGTTTATTCAAAATCTGTTGCATCTCAGGATGAATTGGCGAAGACATGGTATCTACTACCTGGATGGCATTAAATTGAGCTACTACTCCATGATGGCCCTTTTTTAACAATTTTTCCATACGATGCGAGCTTATGATAGAAGGGGCTCCCGCTTGTAGCCCACGGAGGGTATGTGTGTAGTCGTTCTACTTAAAACTCATATATAACTCCTAGAAATCCATTGTGATTGGCCCAAGAGTGCGGAGCCATTCCGCACCTAGGACAATGTCGCAACCCCCCATGTGTATTGCAAACATGTGGGTTTTCAATTGATAATCCCCCATTTGAATTTTGACATTTTCACAGCGACCTTCACATTTCATTGTGCCTCCATCTGCAATCTGGACTTGGAAGTTAGAAACTGCTCGGACATAACAATGTGCTGCTTCAGCGATCTTTTGGTGGATGAAATTATGGGTACTTCCACTATCAATCAAAACTATTACTGGCCGATGTTTAAGAAAACCCCTGATTTTGAGAGTTTGAGGTGAAGAAGTTCCTGCCAATGCATGTAGCGAAATCATTGGTTCATCAGATACCATCTCCTGTTGGTTATCTTCTTCGGTCGCCTCTGGTTCCTCAAGTGGTGGATCTTCCTCGGTGGAGCTGTAGTCAGTGGCATCTATTTGAAAAAACTTGTGCTCTTTGCATTTATGACCTGGGGAATATTTTTCATCACAGTAGTAACATAGTCCTTGCTTCCTTCTTTCGGCCATTTCTGCAGGTGACACCTTTTGAATCTTAAGTGTTTGGGTCATATTGGGAGCCTGTGAGGGACGACCTTTAGCGGGAAAGTTGGGGCGGCTGGACTGAGCTGCTAATGCCCGTTCCACCTTACGGGCTACCTGGCAAGCCTCGTTCCATGTGGGGGGATGGTGGAGTAGAACCTGAGCTTTGATGGCTTCTTTAAGACCGCTGATAAAGCATTCCATGTAGAATTCATCTGTGAGACCCTTAGTGCGGAAGGCTAAGGCTTCAAAAGCAGTAATATATTCATCCACTGTACCCGTCTGTCGGAGCTTAGTGAGACGCCCCAAAAAAGAGTCTTCCTGTTCAAAGTGATTTCGAAGAGCTTTGGTAAATTGGCCCCAATTCTTAAATTGTCCATTGCAATGCTGATACCATTCCTTCCATTGCCATCGTTCACTGTCCAAGTACATGGTGCCCACCATAAGCTTAGTCCCCTCATCTATGATATGATTCAATTGAAAATACTGCTCCATTTGTGTTAGCCATGCGGACGTGTGAGAACTGTCAAATTTATGCATATCCAACTTGGGAGGTCTCTGATTGGGTGGTGGATGGGTGTGCCAGACGTGAGGAGAGTGGCTAGACTCCCCCTCATGGTATTCATGACCCTTATACGCCTCCTCGTGGGCTGGCTCCTTGCCCTTGTCCTGTAGTAGGCAATCTAATCCTTTAAGATGATTTTCGATCCTTTCCACCACAGAGTGGAGGGAGTGCACCTCTTCTTCTAGTTTTTCTACCCTTTCATTGGCCATTGCTTGAGCGCGAGTTTCTACCATACACCCGTCTGACGAAAATTTGGGACCGCCGAAATTTTTTTTACTAAGAATTGAATGGTACCACCTTGCTCAGCTCGTCGTCCTGATTCTGATGGGCTAGGTCACCAATAAGCGCCCTGGAAGATCTCAGACTTTTTTTTTTTTTTTTGATAACTCCTAACGGAGTTTTACTCCTTTCTGATCAATACTGCAGTTGCCAAATCCTCAAAATGTCAATGCCACAAAAAGTCCTGCGAAAATTGTATCCAGGTACAGGAACCCTTTCCCACTACTCCAATCTGGCGAATTTGGGAGATCTGAATGGTGGAACAACTACTGCTGCTGATCTGGAATGTCCGATCTGGCGAATCTGGGAGATCTCAATGGTGGAACAACTGCTGCTGCTGATCTGGAATGTCTGATCTGGTGGATCTGAGAGATCTGAATGGTGGAACAACTATTGCCGCTGATCTGGAGATGATGTGTGATCCCTCGAGAGAAAGGGAACTATGGTCTTGGGGAGTGTCAGGTGCTACAGATCGCAATATACATAAGGGTCTGACAGTAGTACTCGGCCCAATGTTTCAGGGCTCTAACTAAGGAGGATCGACCGTACCCTTAGCCGTACAACCCGACTACCCTATCGTACGGGCGAGTAATCTCTCCGAGTGCTGTTCTCGGTGTACTGTAGCCACAAGACGACCGAAGTTTTTATCTATGGCGAGGTTTCAAGGGAGCTAGGGGGCTTCCTATATACCCAGAGGGTACGTGGAAGACAGTCCGTGCGCGGTTCTGTCTAATGCGCTACTACTCGAAGGGGTACCCACAGGGGTTACAAGGGAGTCCAATAGACGTGACCACCTCTTGTATTTCCTGCGTGCATGCCTCCCCAAATCCACAGGTTTATGCGCTTAACGACAGATCCCGTGGTTTAAAGACGCCGGAACACGTCTCTAGCCTAAAAAATTTTTGCTAAAATTTGGAGATCCCACCGAGCCCTGGAAAGTGCTCTGATACCACTTGTTATGCTCTTAACCTGCAAAGCGATACCCAAACAGAGAATTTGCGAAGAAAAGATACCGAGAACACAAAATATGCGAAGAAAAGATACCCAGAGCACAGAATAGCAATGATTTTATTATCCAGAGAGAAATGTTCATAGGCCTCTTCGAGGGGGCAACCTCCAATAGAGCAGAGCTCGATTACAAAACAAGACACAATACTCCTCGCAGGGAGTCTCTATCCTTTATATATGACTCATACATGCAATACCACGAGCCAATATTGTGGATTTTATTAATACCATCTATCTAATACTACCGCCCATTTACCATCTAACTAATACTTCCGCCCATTTGCAACTAACTGTGGTCCCGTCATTAATTGCGGGTTAACCACTTACAATTATTAATATGGGCTTTATTGACTCTTGACTATGACGTGATCCCATGACATAAATAAGGGGGTTAGGGTGGGACCCTAACAAATTTTGATATCTGGAAGATCGCGAACTGCCTGATATTTGCATGCTTTCCTTATTTGTGAAAAGCTTAGATGCCCCAACCTCCGATGCCATAGCCAGTGCTCATCATCCTTGCTTAGATAGCATTGTTGTTGTCCTTCTTCAAATATGTATAGATTATTTGGAGTTCTTTTGCCTTTGATCACTGTTTTACCTGTATCAAGATCACGAACAAGACATCCATTTGATCTGAATATAACCTCAGTTCTTTGATCACACATCTGGCTGACACTTAGAAGATTATGCTTCAATCCATCAGCATACAAAACATTTCCAGCCTTGACCTTTTCTTTTAACTGAGCAATGCCCTTTCCTTTTATAGTTGCAGGAGTATCATTTCCAAAAGAGACTTTCTTTCCCTTTTCTAGAGCAGAATAAGACTCAAGTTTTTCTTTATCACCTGTCATATGCTTCGAACATCCACTGTCAATGTACCATAGATTTTCCTGTCCCTCTGCATAAAATGCTATCCCACATCTTTCTGTTTGAGGTTCCTTTATTCTCCATGTTTTGGTGCTTGAGGCTTGTTCCTTTTTCTGCTGAAACCTGCTCCTGCATTCAGAGTCTTCATGACCAAAGTTATTGCAAATAGAACATTCAACTTCATTTTCAAGAACCGAAAAGTTGTTATAGGTCCTTTTTGTAATCCCTGTCATACTTATTTGTTTTTGAGCTTCCCTAGTCATGATCGTTTTATATGCAACACATTGAGCTGCTTTGTGACCAAAGTTATGGCAAGAAAAGCATTGTCCATTGAAGAAACTTCTGCGGTTATCGAATCTACCAGCCAACTGATTGTAATTTCTGTTTTCATCTATTCTTGAACCAAATTGAGAAGATTTTACCTGTGGTTGGTTGTAGCTTTTGTTCACCCTTAAGATGGATTGCCCCTGAAAGTTTCTGTTTGTAATTCGTCCCTGCTTTACCTGATGATCTTCATTGTTCTTTTGCTCATTTCTTCTTGCTGCATCAAGATAACTTTTTGAAGTGGATGCTTGAGAAATTTCTCCATTATAGCCCAGACCTGTCTTGTTTAGTGGAGACCGCTGCACATTGATAATCTCATCCAAAGTTTCAGATCCTTTGACAAACTTGAGATTAATAGCTTTTGTTTTCTCAATCTCTTTTCTAAGACCAACAATTTCACCTTCTAATTTTTCAAGATGTTTTTCCTTTTCATCAATTTGAAATTGTAGAGTATCAATGATCATGTTCTTTTCTTCTATACATCTCTTGAGTCTAGTAATTTCATCATAAAGTTTATCCACATCTATAGCATCCATATAATCATCATCTTCAAATGCCATTAACAACTTATATTCATTACCTTGTTCATCTTCATCACTGTTTGATAGACCATCACTATCTTCATGAGTGTAGTAGCTTTTCTTATTTGCGTTCTGTTTCTTGTTCCATCTAGCAAGTTCCTTTCCTTTATCCTTATAAGGACATTTTGCAGCATAATGACCTACTCTTCCACAAGCAAAGCATTTAAAAGGTAACTTACCTCTGAACCTTCCAGAACCCCTTTGAAGATTTCTGACAAAATTTGATTCTTCTTCCTCTTCTTCCGGGACGTGGCTTGCTTCATAATAATCTCCTTTGCCTGATGCTTTGAAAGCAGCTTCTCTTCTGTCTGATGGACCTCCCTTTCTCATTTCATAAGCAGTTAGAATTCCATGTAGCTGAGACATAGTAAGAATTCGAAGATTTTCCTTTTCTTCTATTGCAGATACTTTAGATTCAAACTTGGGGGACAATGATCTTAGGACCTTTTCAACCACAATAGCCTCTTTTATTTCTTCACCCAAATTTTTCATACAATTAACAACCTCATCTACCCGAAGAAAATAGTTAGCCACACTTTCATCATTATACATTTTGAGAGTCTCATACTGAATTCTGAGAGTTTGAAGTTTAGCACGCTTTACCTGTTCGTCTCCTTCATAGCTCGTGACAATTTTGTCCCATATCTCTTTTGCGGATTTATAGTGCATTACCTTCATGAATTCTGATTGAGATATACATCCTAATAGAGTACTGACTGCTTTCGCATTTGTTTCATACTTCTTTTTCTCGGCTGCATCTGTAGGAGTAGCTGAAGGAAAAGCATAGCCTGTCTCTACGATGTCCCAAACTTCTGTACCAAGAGATTGAAGATAGGCAGTAACTCTTACCTTCCAATAATTGAAGTTTGTCCCATCAAAAACCGGTGGCCTGATTGATGCTTCTCTCTCGTAGTTGCTCATGATGAACGATCTACCTTCAAGCGATCAAGCTTCTCTGAAGGACCTGCTCCGATACCAATTGTTGAAAATAATACTGAGAGGGGGGGTGAATCAGTATTATCTAATTCTTTTAATAAATCTTCCTTATTTGTTCTTTGAATTATTTTTGCATGTCAGTACCATAAAATAATGAGCATGAACCAAGAAAAACAGATAGTCACACCAAAGAACACAAGATGTAAGGTGGAAACCCAATGTGGGTGAAAACCACCTGCTGCAATATGTCTCTATCTTCTTTCAAATTAGAAACTTCTTTTACAATGGTTTTGTACTGGTGCAGTCCTTTACCAGTACGCAGGCTGCAACCTGCAGAGAGCTACAACTCTCTCTCTCTCGTTTTCCAGTTTCTCCTGGAAGGGAGCTACAACCCCCTACTTCTTTTCATAAAGCATCAAATGATCATCAAGTACATAAAAGTTACAGTCCACTACAGTTATCAGATCAACAATAACAGAACTAACCCAGAACACCTTATCAACAGAAAAAATTCAATCAACAGAACATCTTAAGACAGATACGCAGTTTTCCCTTCTGTGGCCTGCGTCGCTACGCAGTTCACCTTCTGCTTTCCTGCATATACCCGCAGAGATCCTTCTGCCGCACTGCGTGCCCACGCACTGTTCCTTCAACCGCACTGCGTACTATTACTATAGGTACGCACCCAGAGACATTATCGCGCCGCGTACTGTTACTACAGGTACGCACCCAGAAATACTGTCGCACCGCGCACTTTTACTATGCGTACGCACCTGAACCTTAGTCGCTCTGCGTACCCACGCAACTCTCCTTCTTCTGCTCTGCGTACCCACGCAGATCTCCTCTTTCTGCTCTGCGTACCCACGCAGATCTCCTGTTTCTGCTCTGCGTACCCACGCAGATCTCCTGTTTCTGCTCTTCGTACCCACGCAGATCTCCTGTTTCTGCTCTGCGTACCCACGCAGCTCTTCTGTTTCTGCTCTGCGTACCCACGCAGCTCTTCTGTTAAACACCTGCGTACTTCTGATTAGGGCCGAATAGGCAGTCCACCAGAGTGGCACAGTTGCTCAGATCTGATCATGCGCTCGAGAGATCACCCTTCACAGATTCGCCTTCAACTTCCCTTTCATATAGATCAAGCTTTTAAGACCATAACCCAATCTTTCAGATCTAAAGATATTCAATTGCAAAAGATGCTTAGCCAAGTGATCTCCTTTGCTTTATATAGGCAAGCTCCTCCTAAAATCATGGAACAATACCACGAGCCAAAACCATAATAACACAAATACCGTCGGCTAAATATCAAGGATTAAACATAAGAAACCCCACGTGTGCTTTTCTCTGCCTTGAAATGAGTGCACTGGGGGTACGCACCTCCTGAACGGCTGGCCTGCGTATCTGGACGCGGTCCCTGCATGGTGTACCTGCGGGTACGCACCTTCTGAACTGATTTCCTGCGTACTTCTTAATTTTCAACATATTGAGAGCCTTGCCACGGGAGTTGCCATCAAGTACAACATCTGTAACATATAGCCATACCAGAAACATAATGCCAACATATTTATGGATAACTCATAGTCTAAAATTGCTCTGGGTCATGGGTCCTTAGAGGGATTTCACCTGTTTCCCTTTAGCACCCTTCATGAAAATTTTGTCCCTCAATATAAGGGGATTGGGAGCGACCCCAAAATATTGTTCCATCTAAAGTCTTATCATGATGGAGACACTGTCAATTGTACTCCTTGAGGAGACTATGATTTCCTAGGAAAAGGCTTAGGAAGTTTCACTCAAAATTTGTCCCAAGTAGTTGATATGTGCGACCAGTGCTTCGGGTCTTTTTGGGGGGATGGCAGCCATGTGGGATCCCGAAAAATTTAATCGAGGGCTTTTAATTCATTTGCTGGGATTATTTTGACTAGTTTTGCAAGGGGGACATCCAATCGTCATTATATTACCAACATCTAATACCCATATTCAGGTTGGAAGTCATTTTGGGAGCAAATTGTACAATGTGATATGTTGGTATTGAGTTCTCTTATATTGGCAGGATATTTTAACATAACATTGGGTTATGATGAGATCTTGGGGGATAGATTTAAGTCTGATCCTATGGGAATTTTTTTCAAAGGAGTCTTCAATCATTATTCATTGAAAGACATTATTCCATGCCTGAAAGGCCACACATGACGTAATGGACGATCGAGATTTGATGGGATTTCTAAGAGACTAGAGAAATTCTTCGTCCATGCAAAGTTGGCTGGATCCTTGAAGGGATTGATGTCTTATGTAATTTTCTCAAATATATCAGGCCATGAACCGATTATCCTGTGATGGGAGGGTGTCACTGATCGTTGGGCACTTCTATTTAAGTTCAACCACTCATGGTTGAAGCTTAAATATTTCGATGATTTGATTCATACATGTTGGATAAGGACCCTTAATAGATCAGTTCAAAGAAGTATGGATACCATCAGTTCCAAACTTAGCGCATTAAAAATCGAGGTCCATAAATGGGAAAAAAGGAGTTATTTCAAGAATTGATTGATATAGATTTTGCTATGAAGTTTTTAAATGACCCAAATGATCTATTATATTTCTCTAATATTTCTAAGAAAAAATTACTGGACTTAGAAATAAGAAAGAGATAGATCCTCAAGATGTAGGAGGAGGAGTGGAGACTAAAGCGTAAGGCTCTCTGGGTGGCTGTAGGGGATAAGAATACCATATTATTTCATAGTCATGCTTCCAAAAGGAGGAAGGATAATGCCATTTGGGGCATCTGGGATGAAACACGTAATTATATTACTTCTCAATCAGATATTGAACAAGTGTCGGTGATGTTTTTTAGGAAGCAGTTCAGGGAGAGAAGGAAAAACTTTATAAAACAAATGGAGTTCATTGAACACACTCCTCGTATGTTTCAGTCAGAGGATAGTGAACATTTTGGGAGGCTGATCACCAAAGAAGAATTGACCGAGGTCTTGAAGGCATGTGACAAGGAAAAAAATCCCTGGCCCAGATGGATAGTCGGTGGAAATTTTCATACGTTTCCTGGACCTGATGATTCTTGATTTGATGGAAGTGGCAGAGGAATCAAAGAGGCTTTGTAATATTTCTGGAACTATTAACGCTACATTAATTGCTCTAATTCCAAAGGTCCATGAGCCTTCTTATTTTTTGGACTATAGGCCCATCTCATTGTGTAACTCCGTATAAAAAATGATATCCAAAATAATAGCTAACAAATTCAAATTATCTTTGTCAAAGCACATATCCTTGAAACATTATGGTTTTCTTGATCAGAAAAAAATAAAAATCACAATGTTGTAGCTATTATGCAAGAATGTTTACACTCCTTTAAGTCCCATAAGATGGAGGCATGCCTTATGCAAATTGATCCGGTGAAAGCATACGATAGTGTAGATTAGGAATTTTTAAGATTGATTCTCCATAAGATTGGGCTTGGGATACATGTTATGGAGTGGATTATGGTATGTGTTAACTCCACAAATTTTGTTGTTATTATCAATGGTCTACCTCCAATTTTTTTTAAGGATTCGCGGGGACTCTGTTAGGGTTGTGCATTGTCTCCTCTTTTAATCTTACTCGTCATTGACAGATTAAGCAAGGGGATTAGTGATGTCGGCTCTAAGGGTCTGATTAAGCACCGCACATTGCCGAGACATATCACCATTTCACATTTGATGTTCGTGGACAATGTACTCTTTAGCGGAGAGGTATTAGTTACATAATGATAAAACTTTTACTAGATTCTTTCCTCTTGTAAGGAGTCCTCGGGATTATATATGAATAAGGAAAATCAACATTGATAACAACATCCAATAATGAGGCTATAATCAAAGAGATTTTTCATATATGTGAGGTTAAGAAGATCACTATGGATGATGGTTTCCGATATCTCGGATTCATGTTGAAGCCTAACAATTATGGGAAACATGACTGGGAATGGATGATCAGAAAGTTTTTAAAGTTGTTTCTGTGGACAAAAAAATGGCTCTCGTTGGGCGAGAGATTGATTTTAATTAAGTCAATATTACAAAATATCCTTGTTTATTGGATTCATCTCTATATGCTTTCTAAGGAAATTGTTTATAAAATAGATGGTATCATTACCAGGTTTCTTTGGGTTCGGCCTCTTTAGATGAGGATTTTTCACCTTATTTTTCTATTTATAATCATGCACAAGGTGGAGGTAGGCAGTTGGGGTGTTATGGACACTGAAGGTTTTAGCATGACATTATTGATTAAGAATCTTTGGAGAGAATTAAATGACAATGGGTTGTGGCAACAAATCATTAGTGAGAAATATCTAAAAAACAAAAATATGGAATTATGGATCAAAGAGGGGGCACAAGAAAAAAATTGTGCATCATATATATGGTGAAGCATGATGAAGACCAAGCATTGGTTACTGAGGAGCCTGAGATGGGAAGTAGGTTTAGGTACAAAGCTTGAGATTGGACTGGATGCGATAAAAGGATTTATTGGTAATCATTCTCTTTTAACCCCTCTCCTCAGGCATCTACATGATTGTAGCATGTTCTTTCTCAATCATATATATGTTTCCCATAATTCATTTCCTTTTTTACACTTGTGGCTCAATGTTGGTGAGATTGGTATTACAGGACCCTTAGCAACAGAATGGGAAAGCTACATTTTATAGTTAAGTCTAGTTCGCAGTTCTCTCTTAGAACATGGGAATCAATTGTCATGGGATGGATGCATTATAAAAGGACAGATCACGATGAAAGAGGTATACAACAAGGTCCGTCCGACTTATAACACATTGGACAACATGTTATGGTTTCAGAAATCATGGAAATGGTATGTACCACAAAAACTTAAATGTTTATGTTGGTTGGTCATTCATAATAAAATTCTCAATTGGGAGAATCTCTTGAAAAGAGGGTTCATGGGACCAGGGAGATGTATACTATGTTTGAACGACTCTGAGGACATGGTACATTTATTCCTCGCTAATCCCTTTGTGACCACGGTGTGGGGCAGGGTCATTCAATTTATATTGATGCAATTTGGGTAAAGAGCTCAATTGAGGAGTGCCTCTCACACTAGTTTGGCACATACAAGGAATTATGTACTTTGCTATATTATATTTTTTGGGGCATTTGGAGATGCCATAATTCCAGGATCTTTGAGCAAAAAGTGGCAAATGTGAGAGGTACAGTTGTAAAGATCGTTTCATATTTTGTGTAGATTGACCTTAGAAATAAGCCACAGATTTTTGAGAACGGTTTAGTATAAGGTGGCAAAGTTTCCATGTTAGTTTTTTTGATGGGGCTTCCACTCATAAGAGTTGTGGATGTGGCGCATATATAGTGTTAGGACCTGATAGATATTATCACTTATGGTGGGCCAATGCCTAGGTACCAATACCTGCGCAAAACTCTTTGCTTTGTGGGGCATTCTTATTTGTGCCAAATGGTTGGGTACTAAAGAGATTAATGCATTTGGATATTCTAAAGGAATCATCGATTGGGCAATGAGGCTTTCACTATTCAAACCGCCTTCTCTCATAAATTGGATGAGCCAATTAGAACCCTGGAGAAGACCTTATTGAATATTTCATTTGCCTACATATACAGAGAATAGAACAAGGTTGTGGACTTTCTGTCAAAAAGAGTTAAAGAAGCTCTGGGCGTGATCATTTTTTTTGCTTTTGACTTGGCACTCTAAAATATCATATAACAAAATTGGTGTACCTTTAGAACAATAATATTTTGCTATTTTGCTGAAATATTTGTCATTCATAGATAGTATGATATATCTCTCTTATGGAATGAATGTAAAGTGGATAAACTTTAACATATATAATTAATGTAAAGTGGATAAACTTTAACATATATAATTAGCATTCAATAAATATGAGAGTATATTAAGGTAATATGATGATAGTTTTTCTACCGAGATTTTTTGTATCCGAAAACGATGTGGAAAGACATGTGACATAACACATGAACATGTAAGGTTAAAAAAAAACCAACTGCCTTGAATACATAAATTTTAAATTCCCTAAATGGTTCACACATCCTTCTGAATAGACCCTTAACCTACCCTAAACACATAAAAATTAAGTTCACGCATTCACTATTACAGAAATAGTTTACACATTCCTTGTGAATGGACACGGGTAACCTATAGACGCTGTGGACGTTTGAGGTTATCATTATGAGTTAAAGCGAACAATACAAATTCGAACATTTTACCTTCAAATAACATGAAAATAAAGAAATAAATGATTACTTGGCTAAAATATTCACAAGTCAAAAGTGGCCGCTTCGCCGAAAGCCTCGTACTGCAGGAAACGAAAAAAAAATTATTCATTGTGACAATCAAATTCTTTAAGGATGGTAATGGACTTTTTGGACGTTCAGAGAATACGATTTATAAAAAGTTTATTGTGAGGAGTGGAGCGATTCAAAGAATGTCAATTTTAGGTTTTGCAATATTTATGTTTCTGATTTAGTGGCGCACTCACTGTTTTCTTTTATTGACGTGTCATTTTTTTTTACTATTATATTCTGGTGTCACGTGCTTGGTTGGTAGAGTTATTGATTTATGTTCAATTCGAACGAGACATTTAATGTATTGGTGTTTCAATGTTTCTTAGGATGTGTACTAAAAATTGTTTCATTGGCTTCCGGCTAAAAATTGATAATCGTTATACACTATTTCTATATTTTGTATAGTTTTATAATGATCAATTTGAAATATTGTATTTTGTATAGTTTTATAATGATCAATTTGAAATATTGTAATATTTATGGTATTATTTAATAATGAAAAAGTTAAAAAAATCAAATATATTGAAATAAGCAAATATATATATATATTTTTTAATATTATTTTGACTTAGCTTTATATAATTCTATTTTCCTTATACTTAAATTTATTAATAACTATTCCCTTCCATTTAATAATTAAATTAATTTTGTCCATCATCTATATTATATGCATTTAATACTATAATACTAAAATGTATAGTGATAATTAAACTTCCTTGAGTGGCTACGAATTTTTTATTTCCAAGTTTTACTTCAACCGGCTAAATTTATTCCGAGAGAATTTCAAAGAAGCATTTGTCTTCTCCCTTTTCAGTTCAAAAGATGGGGTAAGAATCATATGCCGCTTCCCTTCATAAGATGAGGTACATTCACATGTAAGGGATATAAATGAGATATGATTAAAAATTGAAATGTAATTTCAAATTCAATTTATATCTATATATATCTTAGAATGTTAAGATGATTTAAATTTAATAAAAGCTATTTTTTTTCCTTTAAATTTTGTTAGCATTAAGTGTAATGACTATATTGTAAGTGTGTATGCGTTAAAATTGTATAAAATTGCTATGGTTAAGTTTCAAAATATCGAAGATGATAAGTTAGAGGGTTGTTTTGAAGATGCAAGGTGTGTTGGTTCAACTATTACTAGTATAGTTATATTTGTATCTTTTATATTTATGATATTGTTCTTATGGTGAGGAGTCTCATTGATCTTTACAAAAAAATAAAAATTGTAACACCCTCCTCCCACATTTACCAAAGTTAACTAGTCTGCTAGGGGAAACATGTGATGAGAGGCTACTATGATGTGATTCAACTCCCCATGTATAGTTAAGAAAGTGGAACCAACAAAACCAAACCATTATGACCTTCCACACATGCTATAGAACTTTCAAGAACCAACCAACCCTTCCAGGTGACCAACCCCTGAAACAACTTGACATTTGACTAATCTGGACCCCTAGCCGCTCCCATAAAAAGCCATGCATGTGACTGAGGCCTTCTAGTCGATCCCACAACACGACATGCCAGTGACCCCAAATTTTGTGCCACTTTTTGAGGGCCAGGACTCAGGCCATTGCCCATAATTTCATGAAACTTTCAGGAATGATACATGACATTGAAACAAAGGTACTAATGCAAACACTTGAGTAAGGACTTAACCAGACCCCCACTAGCCATGACTGGAATTTCATCAAACATGTCACAAATATGCAATCTACAGGTCATAACAACAAATCTAAGCATATGGGTCTCATACTTATATGATATTCTTAAAGAAGCATTGTTGCTCTATCACAATAGCTGCATTATCATCTACTAGGTCATATATTCATTGTACACTCATTTGTAAATAAAAACATGATGAGAGCCTTACATCAAGTCTATCATAAAACATACTCATAACCAACATATAACCATCAGAAATAACAAGGATATAAAAACCATAAAATCCACATATAAGCTAGTGCATTTACACATAGAATACTAAGGAGAAGGAACTCTTATTAATGAATGCAAAAGACAACCAAGTTTGGGACTTCCACGAACCACCCGACCATAGATTGGCTAAATCAAATATTTCTTTCAACCAATCACCCCCATGCCATATTCCAAACATGAATGTGGGAATCAAAACCAAATCAAACTAGGTTTTCTCAGGCTTTACCACAATCCCCCACTGGATCACTACGCCCTAAAAAAGCATGGATGCCACTATATTTCTCCACCTACATCGTGAGGAATTTTCCTGTCTCCTAGTCTCTAGGCTTTACCGTATATCCTTCCATACAATGGTTGAGGATTCCTAGGCCTAATTAGGACTCCACCCTCTAGGCATTACCGTATATACCACCATTCACCGGTTGAGGATTCCTAGGCCTGAACAAGGGTGCATACCTCTAGGCCTTACCTTATATCCCATTATTCACTGGTCGAGGATTTGTAGGCCCACCGAGGCACACAAAATCTAGCTTTACCGCAATCCCACCTTCTCCAATCTAGGGATTCCTAGGCCTTGTGTTCTTTCTGTCAGAGATCACCTCACTCAGTTTTGAAACCATTTGACAATCTAGCTCAACCAAATACAAGAGAACCCATCACACCATGCCTATCCGAAAATGACAATGCAAGGCTGAAGAACACTGTCACACTTGGAAAAACCCATGCCAATGACAACAAGAGAACCAAGAACACATATGCATAATCATGCATGCCAAAACTAGCAAGGAAATCATGCATGC
The DNA here is from genome assembly GCA_031772625.1 of Pinus tabuliformis. NCBI lineage: Eukaryota > Viridiplantae > Streptophyta > Pinopsida > Pinales > Pinaceae > Pinus > Pinus tabuliformis. The sequence goes on from CM062818.1 coordinate 1,079,082,536, forward strand.
AACTTGATACCTGCAAGTAATGTTGTTGTAGCTATTTGATCCTGCTCTTCCTTGATTGATCTTTGCTTCCCTTTTCCTTCTTTGCTTCCCTTAATCCAATGTTGAAGTGCTCCAACGAAACTCTAAGCGTCCAAGAGTGAGAGAGAGATAGAATAGAGAGAGAGCTCTAAAACTGAACTGGCAAAAGGTTACCAACTGATCCTTAGAAGCCCTTTTATCAATGAGGCCTCTATTTTCTTAATTTTCCATTATTTTCCTTCATTTTACTTCTCACATGCAACCTGTGACCTTTCACCTTCATTTTCTCCTAATTTACTTTATTTTCATAAATAAAATCCCAATTAGTGCCACTTTCCCTTTTCATAGCCTTTGCCAATTTCCTTTAGCCATAATAACTGAAATGATCACACAATATGATTTTTTTCTCAACATTCATCTTAGAATATGTGTCCCATGACCTTGGTCTTATATATATATATATATATATATATATATATATATATAGATATATATCTTATTTTTCTTTTTATTTTTTTTACCATGAATTTTTTACTAGAGCTATTACACCACCCCCCCCCCCCCCCCCCCTTGAGGGAACACTGTCCTTGGTGTTCAATGACACCTACAACCAACAAGATTGCTGAAAAGCAAAAAGTATTGGCCATGGAGCTTTATAAGACAACTCGTTGCAATACTTACAATGAGCACTAGTGAAACATGACAAACATACTGTTTATTGGAGCTTTATAACACAACTTATTACGATATTTACAATAAAAACCACATATACTTATGCACTTTTGCTTCAATCAACAAATAATCATGTTGTTCATTCAGCTTTATAAATCCATCTTGATACAATATTTACAATAATATACACATATGCACATTTTCTCTAACCAACAAATAAAAGGATATGACACCCGCATCAACAACCAGGGAATCCAGAGGCTCACACCTCCACCCTCAAAAGTAATACTAAGATTCACCTCCTTCCCAGGAAGTCCATAATCCATTTCCAAAGTCAAAGTTGCATCCAATGTCCAATGCTATAATCCTGTGCCACTTTTCTTCTCAATGAACAGTTACTGACTCATTGTTCCAGGGCCAGGGAAAATTTTCGGGGCTAATATTCATAGGTGGGCTAATTTTGTATACTTTTCCAAAAAAAAGATACACTAATTACCATTTTTTTCTAAAAATGATTCACCCAAATTTTATAGTATGAATTTATTTTACCCTATATAAAATTATTATAAATTTGAATATTTTTACAAAAATATCTCCAAACATTTTACAGATTGCATATTATGGACTTGTAGGATTCGTCAAGGTTTCCAAACTTTAAGATAATTTTCCATCCTTAAAATTTTCCATGTCTAAGGCACACTCCCAATGTGCTTTTGATTCCATTTGGAAATGATAATGACCAAAACAAATCCATTCCTCGTCCTTCCCTTCTCTGCTACATAGTCCCTCGGTAAATCCGGTCTCCCCTTTCATGCAGTCACTCACTTTCCAAGTTCCCCGACATCCCTTGCCCTGGGCGATCCATCTCTTGGCAAGGTTTCCTTGCATTGGAAGGTCCAAAAACCAAGGCATATCCCCGCCTAAAAATCATCATACCGATCATAAATGCTTATGCCAATCAATGGACACTATTGGGTACCGGTGTCCCACAATGGCCATGCTCCTGAAGTGATTTACCATCTTACTACTGCCTTTTCCAATTCCTTTTGATGTTGCTACTAATGCTTGCAATCAGTTTCAATCACCCAACCAAGCATTTCATGCTTTCATGTACCAAGCACATAATTTCCATTAGATTTAAAATAAATTGAAATAAATTCACATCATACCTCATTGGTAGCTCGTCAATAAGATGCACCTACAACTTTGTTTACTTCCTGTCACAACAAGTTAAACTAGTTTTTCTATCAAATCAACATGTATAAACATATCACATCCAGTTAGCTCAAAACTCAACCATAAGAAAAAAAATAATGAGTCGCATGTAATCATCATAAACCAAAATCATAAATAACATGTAACCATCATAAATCAGAATCATAGATCACATGCATAATAAAACTGAAATAAAATACTGATACTTATCCTTCAATTGGTCCTTCGATTTTGCCTTTATTCTTTGTCCTTTTCGTACAATCATCAGATTGGTTTCTACACACAACAAACAGTGACTTAGTGCCTTTTCTTTTTCTTCAATCACGTACACATACACAATGTATATCACAACACATAAATCCACATACAACGTATGACACCACATAATGCATACACCTACACCTAATATACATCATGACACATACACCTACACTTGATGTACACCACAACACAATACATACTCCTACATCTGGTGTACAACAATACCACATGTACACGAATACTCTATGTACAACATGTACATAGTACCACCTGTACACAAAACCACCTATGTAACACCCTCCTCCCACATCCACCCAAGTAACCATGCCAACTGGGTTAAACGTGAGGCGAGAGGCTACTGTGATCAGATTCAACCTCCTATGTGGCCTTAAGGAAGTGGAATCGACGAAACATCACACACAATCATCCAACATCATCAATAGAACCCTCAGGAGATAAGTTAGTCACTCAGACAAACTGTCCCTGGGTCCCACTGCTATTATGGACCTCTTAGACCATAGTCGCTCTCATTCTATGGGCAAGGGAGTGATCAGAGACCTAAAGTCTCTCTCATAGGCCTGCTTGCTAGTGCATGTGGACTAAATTTTCTAGTTCTGTGCCAACGACCCTAAGATTTAAGCCACTTTTTTAGGCCCAAAGCCCAGGCCACTGCCCAAAATGGACTGAAAGTTCATAATCAAGTAAAGTACAAGGAAACAATGATGCAAAAGCAATAATTTGATAAAGACCTTAGCCAAACCCCTACTAGCCATGGCAAGCATTTCATCAAACATATTATCAACATGTAGTCTACAAGTGTAAACAACATAATTGAGTGTAGGGATCTCATACTTATCTGAGAATCACTATGAACCATTGTTCCCTCATGCCATTTTCTGCCTTATCAATTATTAGGTCATAGATACCATATCCATTCAAATACAAGTAAAATAATGCTGAGATCCATACATAACCACTGTCACAAAATGTACATATAACCATCATAATATGAACAAAAATACCATAAACATATCAACCACCAAAATCCATATATACATCAATACATTTGCACATAGAAATCAAGGGAATGAATTTCTCATTAATCAATGCAATCAACTAACTAGAGATGGGACTACCATGTTCTACCCAACAATAGAATGGCTGAGTCAAATCTCTCTTAAACCATTCACCCCTGTGCCATATTGCAAGCATGAATGTGGGACTCAAACCAAAAGAACCAAACAGGGTATACTGAGGCTAAACCACCTCACCCTCATAAATAGAAACCAGGCTTTACTGTAATCCATCCTGGATCACTAGGCCAACACAATGAACACATCATAACAAGATTTACCATGATCTCCACCTGATCACTAGGCCAAACAAGCATGGATGCCACTGAATTTCTCCACCTACACCGTGAGGAATTTTCCTGTCTCCTAGTCTCTTAGGATTTACCACAATCCAAACCCGGATCACCAGGCCCTAAACCGAGACCCTAGTCTCGTAGGCTTTACCGCAATCCACATTGGATCACTAGGCCCTAAACCGAGACCCATTCTCTATGCTTTAACGCATATCCTAAATCCAGGATTACTAGGCCCAATGGAGAGCAAACCACCTCTAGGCTTTACTGTATATCCGACCATTTACTGGCAAGGATTCCTAGGCCATCTGATGTAACACAAAATATGGATTTACTGCAACCCACAGTCTAATTCAGGGGTTATTATACTATGTGTTCTATCATTTCAGAGATCCACCTCATTCATCTTTGAATACATCCGACAATCCAACACAACCAAAACATGAGAACCCCATCACACCATGACTATCTAGAAATGGAAAGGTTAGGCTGAAAAACATTGTTACATCTAGAAAAACCCATGCCATGATAGAAAAGAACCACATGCAATGCAATGCATGCCAAATCTATCAAGGAAAATACACATGCAGGTCAATCGCTACAATGAAGCCTACTGTAACTGCTTGATTTCGCTTTTCTATGCTTGATATTTGCTTCCTCTAGCCTTGTTTGCGTTTCTTGATCTCGTGCATAACCAAAGAAAAATTTGAGCTAAGAGCTTACACTGACTAAGAGCTTAACCCTGAAAAAAAAAGAAACTTTCCAACTGATGCTCAAAAGCCTTTTTATGAATGAGGCCTCTATTTTCTTCATTTTCCATTATTTTCCTTCATTTTCCTCCCCACATAAAACTTGTAACTTTTCACCTTACTTTCTCCTAATTTCCTTTATTCTCATAAATAAATGTGCCAAAAATGTTTTTTTCCTTTCCAAAGCCTTAGCCATTGCCTTTTCCAATTTCCTTAGCCATAAACAACCAAATGAACACCGACTAGGATGTCCTGCCCACCATTCAGCTTAGAATACATGTCCCATCATCTGTGGTATTTATATATTTTTACATGGAGTTGTCACCAGGGTTGTTACCACCTACACAACATCACATGTACACTGCACCACCTATACAACATGTACAGAACACTAGATGTACATAGTACCACATGCACAACATGTACACGACACCAAATGTACATAGAACCACATGTACAACATGTACAGAGAACCACTTGCACACAACACCACATGTACAACATGTACACAACACCACATGTACAATCATGCACACAACACCATATGTACATAGCACCACATGTACATAGCACCACATGTACAACATGCACACAACACCATATGTACATAGCACTGCATATACAAAATGTACATAGTACCATATGTACCCAACACTGCATATCCAACATGCACACTGCACCATGTGCACACAAAACTGCATATCCATTATGCACACAATACAATATGTATAGTGTTAGTGCTTGTCAGTCATGTCAACCACTGGTGATCAAAATATGCTCTTAAAAAGTTTTCTACTAGGGTCTTAGGTCAAGTTTTTATGGTTTCAAATATATTTTCAATAAAAAATTGGTCACTGGTTAGGGAGGTTCAGTCTTTACTACTCTTTTCAGTCTCATGGTCTTCATCACTCATCATGGTCATTGTGTTCTTTGAGGTATCATATCTTCATTCAAGTGTTTTAGGTCATGAAATGGTTAAATTCCTCATTTTAGGTCATGGTCTAGGGTTTTCGCTCAATGTGTCATCATGATACCATATGTCAAAACAAAAAACATGTCCATCATGTGAGTTAGTGGGTAAAGGGAGTTAGAAGCTTAGGGAAAGCAAAATAAAGGTAAAGATAAATGTTTTATTTTAAATAAGACAATGTTGCAATACACTACCTTGTCTCATCATTTCTCAAAGGGACATATGATGTCATGCCACTACCAAAGAAAAATAAATTTTCAAGCTACAAAGGAACATCCAAAGCATCAAAAGGGTTTCATTTCAACATTCACAGGTTTAAGCATCTCCTTGGCAAGTAAGTAAACATCTAGCACCTCTTATGCATCCTTCATTTTGAAGAACTCAGTGAAAATCCCTCTCCTAGGGTTTCACTAAGCTTTTGGTCTCCAAATATTTTTTCTTCATTGCAATGAGAAAAATCCTAGTTTTTATGTTCCATAACCCCCACACATACCTTATATACCCCTCCCAACCATTTCCCATACCCATTCCCTTCATTTCCCCTCATTTTCCCTAAACCCTAGCTCAATGTTGTGTTTTTGCAAATTTCTAGGCTAGGACTGTGTTTTGGAATTTTTCACACCTTTCCCTCACTCTTTTCAAGAAATTCCACCTCCCTACACTCCCTAACATCTATCCCTACCCCCAAAATTTTTCCCAAGAATTTAGACACCCTTAAACCCCTTCATCTCCCTCCATTTGCAAAACAACCCTTTTTCTCTTTGAGGCCATTTGCTGCACATAGGGACATTTTTGCTTCAAAATATGTTTATGACCAAATGGAGAATAATTTTACAAAAGTGAAATAGGTTTTTTCCAATGATAGGCCAAGGAACAAAAAATTCCTTCTTTTTATGCACATGTGTATGATTTGAGAGAAATTCCCAAATAACACTTGCTATGGGAGAGTCACTACACTTCTGGACAGCTTGACTTTAAGACAATTTTTCATGGGTTTGGAGCAAGTGTTGACAATGCTTAAGGGCTCTATTGTGTAGCAGACATCATAATATTTCCAACCATACCACTTTTAGCTAAAAAATCCTCCCACTTTACAGCTTCCAAGTCTCTCAATTTGTGCAGCTACTTGTATAGGAGCCTAATCAAAATGTCTGAAAGGGTGCAATTAAAAGGAAAGGAGCATTACCCCAATCTCCTTCACCATAGCATGATAAAGGTTATAGTACTCCATCAGTTGGCAGAGAAGAACATGACATGGTACACCTTCATTGAGGCAACCTTGAAAATGCATACAACCACTTCACCAAGCCAGCACCAAACCATATCATCACAACCCATGGAGGTGGGGTCATCAAGCAAACATGATGAGGTTTCCAAGGCACCGAGGCTACCAGAGAGGTAGAAGGCTTGTGTTTTCTCCTCAAATTGAGCAAGGGGCCAAGCCTACTACATCAATAGAACAATGATCACCATCACATCATGAGGCTTCTTTGCATGATGAGGGGCCCATTGAGCATGACTTTGACCTAATTGACTAGGAGGCACAAGATGAGCATAAAAACTTGCAACAAGTCATAAAAGAGAAGGATTCTCAGATCATGGAGCTAAAGGACAATTTGGCAAAGGCAAAATTCATCATTTCATTCCTTGAGCAAGAAAACAATCAACTTAAGGCAAAACAACTAGTTATCGAGAAAGAGAAATTCAAATCCAAGAAGCAACAGATGAAAGGCAAGGTAGTGGTGGACCATGAGGACACTGAGCAACATGAAGGAAATGTGGCAAGGAAGAGACCAAGGACAATGGGTTAGAGAAAATTTTAAGAACTGCCTTAAATTTATATGTATAATAAATAGGCGAATCCCCATGATACATAGGAAAAATGGGAGGCAATTTTATCAATAATATAATATGTATATATAATTTTTTTGTTTGAATCTCTCGCCAGATTATATTATCTTGTAAAGTCATGGCCAATCTTTCACTAAATTATAAAATCTTGTAAGATATTGGCAAATCTTTCACTGAATAATAAAACATTGTGAAGTCTTGGCGAATGTTTTGTTAAAGTATGAAACCATATATGATAATAGGAAAACACATTCATTAAACTGTAATATACTAACATACATGTTTGGAAAAAAGAAACATAATTTTCTCTTCCTACAAACAATGTTGCAAGTTTTAGTGGCCGTGTTTGTCAAGGTTCTTACTGTACACTCTTTTATATCCTTCTATTAGTTTTGATAATATTCTACAATAGAGTTCTTGTAGGTGTTGATCTTGACCACCCGTTCTGTCAAAGGTAGGAGAGATTAATCTTTTCTCTACCACTTTTGTCAAGCTATCAAATTTCTTTCTTATTCCATAGACTCCAACTGCGAGATAAAAAAAAAACATCAAGTTTGTTTACCCCAACAGACCAACAAGTAGCAAGCCCCAACTATATAATATAAGAAAGTAGTAGGTATCCCAAAGGCCTGAAGGGGATCTAATGGAAAGAAGTGACCATTGTCAGAAGCCTTCCAATCAATATATAAATATATAAATGTAGATTTATTATTATTTTAATTGGAAATATTCAATTAAATAATAAAATTTAATTACATCTCTCCCAATCTAAATTGCTTATTAGCATAATTCACTACCTTCATATGTCTTGCATTTTTCAACAATGCTGTAACATGTGGATTAATTTCCTTTTTGGTGCACAATCTCTGCCTTTTAGGACAATATGGTGCAGTGGCCCAACCCCTACAGATCATTACGACAAACTAAGAATAACAGAGAAGATGAAAGGTTGTACAAACCAGCATATTTTTGAAACAACTAATCCAACATTAGTACCTAAAATTTTTCATGAAGATATCATATTGAAAACGTTTGAAAAATGGTGGGAAATATGGGCAGCGACTATCTCTCTTCTACAAGGGTGATGCGAAAAGAGTGATAAGATTTCATTATTTTGAATTTTTTTTTGTTAAATCAGAAAAACCAATATTAATGGAGATATTGGTATTTTTTACTAAATTTTGTGAAGTGACTAAATGTAGCTTTAACCATTCACCTTAAGATGATTTTTACAATATAATTTCCTAAGTCTATTTAATATCTTCATTATCATAAAACCAACCTATATCCATCTTTACTCAACATCTACTGCTCTTAGAGGGATGAACTCTATTTATCCCTCTCAGCACTTGGTAGACCCAGAATTAAGATGGATCAAAGTTGATAGAATTTCCTCTTTAAATAGTCTATGCTCACATGAATACCATGATATTACCATGGGTCAATACCATGGGTTACTAATATTAGTAATTTATAAAAATTAATAATTGATTTTTTTTTTTTTTAACCAAGTTAAAATGTTTAAGTAACATTAAATTACAAGATCCATTTTTACTCTTGATCTACCAAGCCCCGCGAGGGATCAAATATTTTTTCACTCTATGCTAGTTTGCATGTCACCATATTTGATCCCTCTCAGCCCTTAGTAAATTTAGAGTAAAGATGGATCTATGCTGGTTTAATTCCCTCCTTTAAATAGGCTACATTCCACGTGAATACCATGGGTCAATACCATGTGCCATCTTTATTTTTATTAATACTAATATTAGGGTTAATAATGTTCTTTTGCATGGTATTAATAATAATTTGGCCCATGGTATTTGGCCCATAGGCTTCATCTAAATATAACACATTTTTTGAGTGACCTTAAATATAAGGTGACTTATGGAGTAAATATAAAAAATGTTTTATTTATTTATCATACCTCTCGTTTATTTATATTTTGATTAATTTACCATACCTCTTTTATAAATATGGTATTTGGTCCATAGGATTCACTTAAATAAAACCTCTTTTTTGAGCATTCTTAAATAGAAACATGGTTATGGACTAAATATAAAAAGAGGTTTTATATATTTACCATTCTTCTAGTTTATTTATATTTTTATTTATTTACCATACCTTTGGAGCAAGTATAAAAAGAGGTTTTATTTATTTACCATACCTCCACTTCATTTATATTTTTATTTATTTACACCCTTGCATGTTCGTAAATATAAGGTGACTTATGGAGTAAATATAAAAAAATGTTTTATTTATTTACCATACCTCTTGTTTATTTATATTTTTATTAATTTACAATCTCTCTTTTATAAATATGGTATTTGGCCCATAATATTCACTTAAATAAAACCTCTTTTTTGAGCATTTTTAAATAGAAAGAGGGTTATGGACTAAATATAAAAAGAGGTTTTATTTATTTACCATACCTCTAGTTTATTTATAATTTTATTTATTTACCATACTTTTGGAGTAAGTATAAAAAGATGTTTTATTTATTTACCACACCTCCACTTTATTTATATTTTTATTTATTGGGACCAAATACAACCTCCCAAACTAGAAAATGGGTGATTGCAAACAAATTTAACATTGCAAAGTAGAAAATCAGGTGATTGTAATGGAATATAACCTCCCAAACTAGGTGAACTGGGTCAAATGAGTCTTTTCATAGTTTATCTGCCCTTTTTTTGGGCTAAAATGAAAAAAATATTAAAAAATAAATAAAAGTTGGGTTAAATATATGAAATGGGTGTTTTATAAACATTTCGCCCCTCTAAAATGAAAAACCCCTTAAATTTTGCCCTTGGGCTAAAATTCACCACTAAAATTTACCATGGTATTAATATTAATACTAGTATTAGGGTTAATAATTTTTTTTGCATGGCATTCATAATAATTTGGCCCATGGTATTTGGCCCATAGGCTTTACCTAAATATAACACATTTTTTGAGTGTTCGTAAATATAAAGTGACTTGTGGAGTAAATATAAAAAAATGTTTTATTTATTTACCATATCTCTTGTTTATTTATATTTTTATTAATTTACCATACCTCTTTTATAAATATGGTATTTGGCCCATAGGATTCACTTAAATAAAACCTCTTTTTTGAGCCTTCTTAAATAGAAACATGGTTATGGACTAAATATAAAAAGAGATTTTATTTATTTACCATACCTCTAGTTTATTTATATTTATATTTATTTACCATACCTTTGGAGTAAGTATAAAAAGAGGTTTTATTTATTTACCATACCTCCTCTTTATTTATATTTTTATTTATTTACACCCTTGTGTGTTCGTAAATATAAGGGGACTTCTAGAATAAATATAAAAAAATGTTTTATTTATTTACCATACCTCTTGTTTATTTATATTTTTATTTATTTACCATACCTCTTGTTTATTTATATTTTTATTTATTTACCATACCTCTTGTTTATTTATATTTTTATTAATTTACCATACCTCTTTTATAAATATGGTATTTGGCCCATCGGATTCACTTAAATAAAACCTCTTTTTTGAGCCTTCTTAAATAGAAAGAGGGTTATGGATTAAATATAAAAAGAGGTTTTATATATTTACCATATCTCTAGTTTAATTATATTTTTATTTATTTACTGTACTTTTGAAGTACGTATAAAAAGTGGTTTTATTTATTTACCATACCTCCACTTTATTTATATTTTTATTTATTGGAACCAAATACAACCTCCCAAACCACCTCCCAAACTAGAAAATAGGCAATTGCAAACGAATTTAACATTGCAAAGTAGAAAATTGGGCGATTGTAATGGAATATAACCTTCCAAAGCAGACGAATCAGGTCAAATGAGTCTTTTCATAGTTTATCCGCCCTTTTTTTTGGCTAAAATGAAAAAATATTTAAAAATAAAATAAAATTTGGGCTAAGTATATGAAATGGCTGTTTCATAAAAAATTTTCCCCTCTAAAATGAAAAACCCCTTAAATTTCGGCCCCTAAAATTTACCATGCAATGGGTCTTAGGAAGGTAGTTTAGAGAGAAAGAGAACAAAAGCCACCAATAGAAGAATTGACATTTGAAGAGAGGATTTCCATGGAAATAAATGAGGACAGGGAGTTTTGGCTTGACAAAGTCAATTTCCACCTCGAGAAGCTCCTTAACAAGGTCAATAGGAATAACAAGGTGCAATTTAAAATGGCCATCCATTACTACACAAGAAATCATATTTTAAAGGTCAAAACAAGCAAATGAAGGCCAAACTAGATGAAACCCTAATCAGCCAAGAGGAGACCTTGGGTAAGTTAGATTTTCTTGCTGATGCATCCATGGTTGCATAGCATACCTCATCAGGCATCTCTAGACAAAGTTTGGGGGGGTTTAGAGAAAATTTTGTGTTTTGTTGCAGACTTGAAATTTTTGGCAATTTTTGTCTAAGAGCGCAACGAGCTCACATTGTGCTTCTTCCTCAGGGCTCCAAATGATTGAAACTCAAATTTTTGGAAATGTTATGCCCCCTCTCAAAACCCATTTTCCCACATTCCTAGCCCAGGGCTCAAGTTTTTAGAAATTTGAAAAAAATAGGCCAAAAATCACCTTTCTGCCTCTCTTTTTTCTTTTTGCTGTGCACCTGGAAACACCTTGGGAGAATGGCTATATCACAGCCAAACATGAGTCATTTTGAGTGCAAAAATAATCTTAAGACATATAATCTCTCCTATATTTCCCGAACAAGTTTCAGATATGGATTTGGACTTCAGAAAGGCACTCAAAAATTGCCTCCAATAGTTCGTTGCGCACCTGGAAATTTCTGAGATTTTTGTAAAATTTTCACTGTGTAATTTTTTGTAATTCCTAGTTCAACTTTGGTAAAAGTCAAAAGGGTGATGTAATTTTATTATTTCGATGTCTAGATGATGTAATTAAGGGTAAATTAGCTTAGTAAGTTGTTTTTATGATAACTTAGGCCTCATTAATGAGGAAAAACTCAAATCAAAGTCTAAATGAAGAGTTTGTATTCAACCTTCTCAGTCTCACTTATTGGTTGAGATTTTCTTGGGAACTATTCCACTACTCATGGATTCGACCCCTGAGGGTGGGAAAACTATTTATTCCTATATGTATCATTTTTTCAACCAGAGAGAAGGATTGGACATTTGAGAAGAGAACTCTTGTAGCTTGTGCTTGAGCATTTTCGGGAAATCAAAGGAACAATTGTAGCTATTATCTAGGAATTCATGTGCAATGAGTTTTTGATCTTGTATTTTCTCTGTTATAGTTTCATATGAAATATATTCATCTTCTCTTTCCATTCATCAGTACTTCAGTGTCTTTTACTTAAGTTTATAAGCATAATTCTTTTCATAAAGCTCTGTTTTAATGGAAATATCATTATGTGTTATTTTCTTTCTTGCTTAATGAATTCATGATATATATGCTCATTAAGGCCTATTATTTCTTCTGAACACTACACTGCACTGAAAAACCATAAACTATCACAAAACTATTGCTACCTTGCTCCTTTATATCTTTGTTGTTGTTACCCTTTTGATCCTTTGACCTAGTTACCTGGTTTTCATCCCTTGTCCAACATCAAAACCCTAAATTTTCAAAACCTATCTAAGCCTAGCATATCTAGCACAAAATCCTTTTATATTCCAATCAATTCTTTGGTTGTGATCTCATAGAGAGAGCCCTCCTTGGTTTGGTAGAGCTAGCTACCAAACTGAAAGCTTGGTTTGTGGTTACCTCCGTCGATTCCTCTCATCCTGGGAAATTATGGAGGATAACATTTTGGCGCCATTGTCGGGGACACGAGTGATATATCTTCCCTGGGAAAGAACGACAAATATTAGATCTGATTACTGATGGTGAACAGTGACCAGACACAGAAAGGTTGTGCATCTTTCACCTGGCGACTCCAGTGTCAAAGACTACAAAGGTTTAGAATTTTCATGATGACTCCATTGTTCAAAAATCGGTAGTTTGAAAAACTTCTTGGTGACTTAACTATTTTCAAAATGGATTCAACTGCTTGAAGGTATGCTCTTATGAATTGTGCTCACATTCCTGGTTTTCCAAAACGTATTCCTTGCATAGATTGGAAAACTAATTTGCCCAAATTCATAAACGGAAATGAGGATGTGGCTATTTTGGATCTAATAAAATTTCATTGGCATATGCATAAGCTCAGGATTAGGTTTCATGAGGATTATTTGATGAAAATGTTTATGGCTACCCTAGAAGGAAAAGTAAGCTCATGGTATGAAGGATTGAAGCAAGGTAGCTTATTCTCTCTTAAAGAATCCACACAACATTCTTTGAGTTTTATGGAAAATCTCATCATTCATTCTTGTTGTTCGAAATATTGTTGTGAATCTTGTGAAAATTTCATTCAATACCTTGAAGAGACTTTTGGTGATGAATAATGTCTAGATTATGAGATCATAGAGGCCCTTTATGAATATTCTTCCCAATAGAAAATAACAGAGATTAACTGCTTTGATACAAGGATCATTCATAGCACAAATCAACTCCTTCTTTGCTTGAAGAAATAGATCTGTATCCTAACAGTCAAGAAGAAATTCATCCAAGTCAGAATTATGAAATTGCATGTACAGAAAATTTAAGTAGTGAGCCATCTTATGGCAATGATTATCTACTGTTGCAAGGAAATAGTGAACAAGAAGTTGTACTCTTTGATTCTTGTGACAATAAAATGGATATTCTACCTGTTGAGGCAGAATATATGGCAATGATTATCTATTGTTGCAAGGAAATAGTGAACAAGAAGTTGTACTCTTTGATTCTTGTGACAATCAAATGGATATTCTACCTGTTGAGGCACATGAGGAATCAAATATACTTGAAGTGGTTGCGGCATTTAAAGTTTTTAATGAGCATCCAAAATCCTGTCTTTTGGATGAGAGGTATGAAGATAGTCATTCAATTATTTTTTGAGATTGTTCTTTCTCTGAGTTTTTATTTCAAGATCAGTTTTGTGAAGACCAAGATGAGCTTTCTGATTAAATGCATGAACAAGGATCTGAAACATTATTCCAAGAGCAGATTCATGCAAATCATAATTTTGAACTAGAATGTGTGGAGGTTTCATACAATGTAATTATGGTAGAGAATAGTCATCTACCATTGCAAGAAGAGGATGAAGAGTAGAGAAGAAATAAAGGAGAGGTTGTTTTAGAGGCTCATGCACATGATGATATTCCTCCAGGTAAAGAAAATGAGGAGTCTTTTGAAGAAAAGGAGATTGTCACAGATCCTATGGATGTGCACATATTTGCTATTGATGATATGGTTGCCTCAAATGCATATTTTCAAGAACAAACTTCCCTTTTTCCTAATGAGAATGAAAAACTTAATTAGCATTTTCATCTTGACAAAAATTTTGCATTGGAAAATGAAGGGTGTGCTTGTATTTCTCCTGACTTTCAAGACAGGGAAACATTTCACATTATTCAAGATACTTTTACTATTTTTCTTCAGTCATCAAGGGAGATGAATTTTATTGTATTTATGGATCATGTACATATGTTCAGTGGATACTCAGAGTGGCCTGTCTTTTGTTTTTTCTGCCTATTCAAAGAAAGTGTGAGTAGGATTCAAATAAGTAGCTATTTGTTGGATTGGTTACATTAGAGGGATCATTACACATGGTTGTATATACATCTTCAACAGGTGGGTGGTTATCATCATGATTTGAAGCCTGAGGTGAAGGCCCTAATATCTCGATGGTCTGCAGCCATAAGTAAGTTTAGTCAGTATGTTTTTGATAGTTAATTCAAAGTTAGTTAGTCAGTTAGCTTTCAGTGTGAGTTTGGTCTTTTGCATTTTGACTCCATACCCAATGAATAATGCTACCTGGTCTATGGTGTTCTTGACACCTCCAAGGAGCTGCCATCCTCATCTGGAGCCAATGTTAGTTCTTGTTAGTCATGTCAGTCATCGATGATCAAAATGTGCTCTTACAAAGTTTTCTACTAGGGCCTTAGGTCAAATTTTTATGGTTTCAAATAGTTTTTCAATAAAAATTTGGTCACTGGTTAGGGAGGTTCAGTCTTTACTACTATTTTCAGTCTCATGGTCTTCATCGCTCATCATGGTTATTGTATTCTTCGAGGTATCATATCTTCATTCAAGTGTTTTGGGTCATGAAATGGTTAAATTCCTCATTTTAGGTCATGGTCTAGGGTTTTCACTCCATGTGTCATCATGATACCATATGTCAAAACAAAAAACATTCCCATCACGTGATTCAGTGGATAAAGGGAGTTAGAAGCTCAGGAAAATAAAAATAAAGGTAAAGGTAAATGTTTAATTTTAAATAAGACAATGTTGCAGTACACTACTTTGTCTCATCATTTCTCAAAGGGACATATGATGTCATGCCACTACCAAAGAAAAATCAATTTTCAAGATACAAAGGACCATACAAAGCATCAAAAAGGTTTCATTTCAGCATTCACAGGTTTAAGCATCTCCTTGGAAAACAAGTAAACATCTAACACCTCTTATGCATCCTTCATTTTGAAGAACTCAGTGAAAATCCCTCTCCTAGGGTTTCACTGTGCTTTTGGTCTCCAAATGCTTTTGCTTCATTCCAGTGAGAAAAATCCTTGTTCTTATGTTCCATAACCCCCACACATACCTTATATACCCCTCCCAACCATTTCCAATACCCATTCCCTTCATTTCCCCTCATTTTCCCTAAACCCTAGCTCAATGCTACATTTTTGCAAATTTCTAGGCTAGTACTATGTTTTGGACTTTTTCACACCTTTCCCTCACTTTGTTCAAGAAATTACACCTCTCTACACTCCCTAACATCTATCCCTACCCCCAAAAATTTTCCCAATATTTAGACTCCCTTAAACCCCTTCATCTCCCTCCATTTGCAAAACAATCCCTTTTCTCTTTGAGGGCATTTGCTGCACATAGGGACATTTTTTCTTCAAAATATGTTTCTAACCAAATGGAGAATCATTTTACAAAATTGAAAGAGGTCTTTGTCAATTATAGATAAAGGAGAAAAAATTTCCTTCCGTTTATGCACAGGTGTTATGATTTGAGAGAAATTCCCAAACTACACTTGCTACGTGAGAGTTGCTACACTTCTGGACAACTTGACTTCAAGACAAATTTTCAGGGATTTGGAGCAAGTGTTGGAAATTCTTAAGGACTCTATTGTGTAGCCTAAATCATAATATTTCCAACCATACCACTTTGAGCCCACAAATCCTCTAGGGAGGCAGTCAAAGGTTCTCTGCAAGTTGGCATTGCGCTTTTGTCAGAGACACCGTGCGTTTTCGAGTGACCTTAGGAAAATCAAATTTTCTCCCCGTTGGAGTGTCCAAATTACATTATTTAGGCATCCATCTTGTATCAAACTTCAAGATATTTCCAACGAGCTATCAAGTTCACAATTTGGAGCCGTTTAAGGCCTCCAAATGTGGGTTGGAAGACAGCGTGCTACGCACCTAGACAACATGCTACACATGGGGCAGAGTTCTTCAGAATTGGGGTTTGACTACCAAAATCCATTTTTCAAAGCTCGTATTCAGTCATTTCATCCTCTAGGCTATATAAAAAGTAAGCTTAATCATTTTAATGCCCTCCTTTGCCTCATATGTCAAGAAATTGATCAAATACTTCTTCTCCTAGGGTTTACATGATTTTCATGGTTTTGATATTCAAATGATGAATTGCTGCCCTAAACCCTAGATTTATTGTCCGTACACAGCGATTTGTAGATAATAGACCATATCCATCCATCACAAAACCTTATCCCCTTATTTTCTATCATTTTCCTCTAAACCCTAGTCTACCCTATCTCTTTCTAGGGTAGGCCTGTGTTTTGGCCGTTTGTACCCTCTCCCCTCACTCATTTCCCAAAATTCCTTCTTCCCCTACTCACTCACATCATCCCCTACCTAAATTTCCTTAAAAATTTAGGCAACTCCTAATTCCATCATACCACCTCATTCCCTCACTGGAACAAATTTCACTGTTTTTTCTTGCCTTTCACCTAGGGTTTGAAGTATGGAGCCTGACTCATCACCATTAGAGAAGAGGAAGTACAAAAAGGGGGGAATATACTGAGGTTTGAGCCCTCCAATTGCAATGAAATCACCCCCTCCCCATTTTTCATGTAATGCTTTGAAGATGCAAATTGTTTAGGGTTTTGTCAAAGAGTGCAGGAAGTAGGTTACCATGAGCGGCTCAGAAGTATATTTTCCCTCACCTTGAAGGAAGAGAAAATCACCATTGTAGGGACTGATTTCACGTTTTCAGTGGATGCCATCTCTCAAGCTACAGACATACCAAACCATGGTGAAAACTGGTTCAAAGGCATGAACCTAGACCTAGAAGAGTACAAACCCTAATTGAAATCACAATAGAGAGGAGCTCACTCACATGTTTTCCCATTCAGATACTTGTTGGAGAGATATGCACCATTAATGAAGGCCGTAATGAAGTTCTTCACATGTGAGGGGATATTTTCCAGGCTATATCAATACCACATAAGGCTTCTCATGCACTTTACAACTGCCAAGTCTCTCAATTTGTGCAACTACTTGTATAGGGGCCTAATCAAAATGTCTGAAAGGGTGAAATTAAAAGGCAAGGAGCATTAACCCAGCCTATTTCACCATAGCCTGATAAAGGTTATAGTACTCCATTAGTTGGTAGAGAAGAACATTACATGGGACACCTTAATTGAGGCAACCTTGAAAATGCATGCAACCACTTCACCAAGCCAACACCAAACCATATCAGCACAACCAATGGAGGTGGGGTCATCAAGCAAACATGATGAGGTTTCTAAGGCTCCTATGCCAGAGGTGACCAAGACATATCAGAGAGGCAGAAGGCTTGTTTTTTCTCCTCAAATTGAGGAAGGGGCCAAGCCTACTACATCAGCAGAATAGGGATCACCATCACATCATGAGGCTTCTTTTGCATGACGAGGAGACCATTGAGCATGAATTTGACCTAGTTGACTTGGAGGCACAAGATGAGCGTCAAACCCCATTACAAGTCATCAAAGAGAAGGATTCTCATATCATGGAGCTCAAGGACAATTTGGCAAAGACAAAATTCATCATTTCATTCCTTAGGCAAGTAAATAATCAACTTAAGGGAAAACAAATAGTCATGGAGAAAGAGAAATTCAAATCCAAGAAGCAAGAGATGAAAGGAAAGGCAGTGGTGGACCATGAGGACACTGAGAAGCATGAAGGACATGTGCAAGGAAGAGACCAAGGACAATGGGTCTTAGGAAGGCACTTCAGAGAGAAAGAGAACAAAATGCACCAATAGAAGAATTGACCTTTGAAGAAAGGAGTTCCATGGAAATAAATGAGGACAAGGAGTTTTGGCTTGAAAAATTCAATTTCCACCTTGAGAAGCTCCTTAACAAGGCTAATAGGGATAACGAGGTGCAAAGGAAAATGGCCATACATTACCACACAAGAAATCATATTTTAAAGGTCAAAATCAAGCAAATGAAGGCCAAACTAGATGAAACCCTAATCAACCAAGAGGAGAAAGGTAAGTTAGATTATCTTGCTGATGCATCCATGATTGCATGACATACCTCATCAGGCATCTTTGGACAAATTTTGGGAGGATTTGGAGAAAAGTTTGTGTTTTGGTGTAGACTGGTGCAGACTTGAAGTTTTTGGCAATTTTTGTCTAGGAGCGCAGTGAGCTCACATTGTGCTTCTTCCTTAGGGCTCCAAATGACCGAAACTCAACTTTTTTGGAAATTTTATGACCCCCTCTCAAAACCCTTTTCCTACTTTTCTAGTCGAGGGCTCATTTTTTTAAGAAATTTGCAAAAAAGAGGCCAAAAATCACCTTTTTGACTCTCTTTTTTCATTTTGCTACGCACTTGGCAACACGTTTGGAGAATGAGCATATCTCAACAAAAATGAGTCATTTTGAGTGAAAAAATACTATAAAAACATACACACTCGACCAAATTTCTAGAATAGGCTTCAGATCTGGATTTGGACTTAATCAAGGCACTAAAAAATGGCCTCCAACAGTTTGCTGCGTAGCCAGAAATTTATGAGATTTTTGTAAAATTTTCACTATGTAATTATTTTTTAATTCATAGTTCAACTTTGGTAAAATTCAAAAGGGTAATGTAATTTTACTATTTTGATGTCTGTATGATGTAATTATGGCACTAGTAGAAAATGGCTAATTAGTTACTAAAAAAATGACTAAAATTTGCATACAAATGACCATATTTCAGTCGGTGACCAATAGTAGCTAATTTACATTATCTTATAACGCGACCAGCTTTTAGTCATTTTTAACTTAGTCATTAATTAGTTGTCTCAATTTTATCATCTGGTAGTATATTTAATCATTAATTTGGTCATTAATTTAGTCATTGATTAGCACAACTAATGACCAAATATACAACAAAACATATTACTATATGATCACCTGAGAAAACCAATTAATGACCAAAGAAATATGACCAAAATGTTGGTTGTGTTATAAGATATTATAAATTAACTACTAATAGTCAGAGATATGCAAATTTTAGTCACCATTTGAAAACAATTAATGATCAAAGAAATATGAATAAGTTTTGGTCGTGTTATAAGATACTGTAAATTAGCTACTAAGGGTCTTATTAATGCAAAATTTAGTCGTCAATTGTAATCACAAATTTATCATTTGCAGTAGTCATTTATATTTTTTGGTAGTTTCATATTCATTATATAAACGACTAATTTAGTAGTTTATATTCATTTCATTTTCTTTCATTAATAATCATTATAAATGACTAATTTAGTCGTGTATTTATTTTATTTGTGTTCATCATTAATCAATATCAACTACTAATTTAGTAGTTTTAGATTGATTTTATGTGTTCCTTATTAATCAACACAAATGAATTATTATGATTTTGCGACTAAATAAAAAAAAATGTCAAACAATGTGCATATTCATCTAGTATGAAACACAAAGTTACATATGTTAATTACAATACTAAATAATATCATG
The DNA here is from genome assembly GCA_031772625.1 of Pinus tabuliformis. Taxonomy (NCBI): domain Eukaryota; kingdom Viridiplantae; phylum Streptophyta; class Pinopsida; order Pinales; family Pinaceae; genus Pinus; species Pinus tabuliformis. The sequence continues at coordinate 1,079,102,671 of CM062818.1, forward strand.
TGCAACTATAAATAATTTCAACCATAAATTATATTATATAAAATGTCAAGTATTACAATATGAATTTCCAAATTATTATTGATTGGACTACAATTTAGACATGAAATATTGTTTCATCGCTTCAAAACATTATCATCGTGTTTCCAAGACATTGCAAGTGAATTCACAAACTTTGAAGAATTGACCATTAATCTCTATCTGTGTGTATTATGCGAGATATTGGATCTAAGGGTATCACTAGACTGGTTCTCTTCTTTCTCTTTTTGCATTTGTCGCTACAGTGTTATTGTTCTCCTCTTTATTCAATTCTTGCTTTTGACCATCAATATTGAGTTCCTTTCCTGAAACGAAAGAAGACACAATGTAGAGTATAAGGCATGAAATACGATGAATATTGGAATATATACTTAAGTAGACTATAAAATATTTATATGACATATACGTCAACATCAACAATGTCAATGCCATTTTTCTCCATAAAAGCAAGAAACTCGAACAAGTTTTCTTTAGTTGTGCCGGATAATGGACACTATGTGATTAAATGACCTGTATAAACAAATAAATTAAAATGTTAGCATAGAAAAGAACAACTTAGTAACTTAGTATTCAACCTTTAGAGAAATATTATGCATAATCAAGCCAACTAAGTTACATGATAAAAATATTAAATTGTTAAAATTGGAAAATAGGGCCAACCTCCATGTGGGTCATCTTATATATGGCAACTAATATTTTTCTTGGATCCCTCTCATCGAGAGGTGTAGGATTGATCTAAAGATCATCCGAGCGGGTTTTAGTAGGAGGAGAGATCCTAAGGAATAACTTTGCCCTGATCCAGAGGGCATAAAGCCGGAACTGTCAGAAAAGCTAGAACTGTCGGAAACGTTGAAAAATCTGGAAAAGCCGGAACTGCTGAAAAAGCAAGAAAATCCAGGAAAGCCGGAACTACAGGAAAAGCTGTAACTGTCGGAAAAGCCGAAAATGCTAGAAATGCCAGAAAAGCCGGAAAAGATGGAACTGCCAAAAAGCCGAAACTGCCAGAAAAGTCAGAAAAGCTGGAAATGCCAGAAAAGCTAGAAATGCTAGAAAAGCCGAAAAAGTTGGAACTGCTGGAAAACCCGGAACTGCCAGAAATGTCGGAAAAGCTGGAAAAACCAGAATTTCTGAAAAATCCGGAACTGCCAGAAAATCCGGAATTGCTAGAAAAGCTAGAAAAGCCGGAAGTGTCGAAGAGGGACAACTAGCATGCCACAGAGAGCATGCAAAGGACAAAAAGCATGCTAGGGACAAGAAGCAAGCTAGGGAGAAGAAGCAAGCAAGAGCAACCAACGCATAGGTCAATATGGCAACGTGGTGCAACAATGGCACAAAATCCAGTACAATTATGGGTACAGTCATGATTAATGAAGCAAGATGAGATGCAACATAGTGATGATGGGTGCAACATGGTGCAACGCTGTGAGGTGCAACATGATGACGAAATGCAGCACAACAATAGGTGAAGGAGTCACCTTGGAGAATTAGTTGAAGTAGCATGTCTTCAACTGATCTCATGCATCATCTTCTTAGAGATGATCTATGCTCTTATCTAGATAAGTCAAAGTTTTGACTTCTATTGTAAACATACTATCTCTCTCTCTCTCTCTCTCTTTGCTGAACTATTGAAGAACATATAAGAAGAATTGATCAAGGGTTTCCCCACATTGGGGTTTGTCCCTGGCTAGTGCCACATCTTGTGTCCTCTTGTCTTCTTTGATTTATGTTTATGTTCTATCTATAGTTTACTTTAATGCTAATGTGATTGCTAATCTAGAAAAGATATGGAGCTAACTCTGAAAATTGAAATAAATTTCTCTAAACATAGAACATACCTAAAATTAACATGGTATCAGAGCTAAGGTGAAGACAATGCCCGAGCAAGAGTGAAAGAGCAATCACTGAAGATAGTTGGGAAATGACAAAAGGATCAGTGGATTCCTCATCCCTCTTCAAATTCACCAAGGGTGAAGTCGAAGCAGAGAATATTATTAGAATGGCGCAGCGGAATATGGCCTACCTAAATATCACTTCATTGGAAGACTAGATCTCAGGGTGGAAGGAAAGGAAGATAACTAGTTCAACCATTATGCGAAGGAGTGTCCAAATGGTAGGGAAATATCAATTGATGATGATAACAATCATTTCAGGGACATTTTCAATGATCAAAGGAATGACAGGTAATGCAGGTCATCAAGGAAATGGCCGACTCTTCATAGAAATCAAGGAACCCTATGTATGAAGAATCAAATGTTGTTTCTGATAAGATAAAGAAGCATTATCTTGTATTGCCCCTCTCCTTTAGATTCTTTGGGAATCTAGCTTATAGATTGTAGTTCTTCAAGGCACTTCATTAGATAGATGGGTGCACTCTCTAATTTGGTAGAGATGGAAACAATCGTGGGATTATACTTGGAGTCAATGCCACCTATCCCAGAAAGGGTGTAGGGAATGTTAACTCTAAAGTGAATAAGGGTAGCTCGATTCATTTACAGAATCTCTTTTATGTACCTGATTGCAAGAAGAACCTGGTCTCCATCTCAGAAATGGAAGTCAAAGGTTTCAGGGTGGCATTCATCGATGGAAAGGTACGTGTTGAAAAATATAATTTTCAAATATGCTTTTTCTCATGGGTTCAGGGTTGTCAATTTGTATCAAGTTGCAGGATGGTCCATTGGGGATCATGTCAATTGACATATTGTATCTATAACACCGGAGGTCTACCTATGGGACCTTGCCTGATGTGAGTCAAATGGTGATAGGGATGTTTGAATTCAAGTAGAGCATGAAGGTACATCTCTGAGATGTATCGAAGGAAAATATTATAAGGGGACCATTCCCCTCATGCAGCAGGTCCATAGGTTTGGAACAACTTGAGGAGTTTGAGATTCATGATCGGCAATCTCATGTATATAGGTGGAAGAAAGACCTCTATGGCTTGAAGCAAAAGAACCTGGGCATAGTATGAGAGGATTGATAGCTGTCTAATGAAGCTGAGATTCACTAGGAGTGAAACTGATCCAAACCATTACCCGAAGGTTGTGGATGATAGACCTCTCATACTGGCACCTTATGAGGACGACCTATTTCTGATAGGTGCAGACCCTCTCATTTGCAGAAGTAAGAGGGAGTTGGATTCTGGATGTGGAATGATAAACTGCAAGCCTGTGACTACATCGAGGATCTTAACTTTCAGAAGTAATATGGTAGTGATGTTGGACCAAATTTAGGAAATGCCTCTAAGTTTCATAAACTCATTCGCGTTGATGTTCTTGGTGAACTCCCGTCTGTACATATGTTTTGCGGTTAGCATCATGAGGTCATATTTGGTTGAGCCTCATTGGATTGGTGCCAAGAATCTTCTGAGATATCTTCGGGGCACAACCTCTCATGGATTGAGATACACTGTTGGAAATATGAAACTGCATGATTATTCGAATGATGACTGGGCAAGAAGTGTGGAGGATCATTAGAGCACTTCTCAGTGCTGGTTCTCTTTGGATTCTACTTCGATATCATGAATGAGTAGGAAGGAGAAGTCGGTTGCTATAAGCATTGCCGAGACTGAATACATAGCTACGAGTATGATCTCATGTGAAGTTGCATGGTTGCAGAAGCTCTTTAGTGAGCTATTTGTACACATGATGAATACCATTGTGATTCTCTGTGACAACTAGAGGGGGGATTCGATTATTCAGGAATCTCGCATTCGATGATTGATCCAGCAGATAGACATCAGATACTGCCTTATCTGCGATATGGTAAGTCGATGAGCGAGGAGGCTCCATCGCATTGAGACTGATGTATAGGTCACAGACATTTTGTCAAAGCCCCAGGGAAAGGTCAAGTATGTGACTTTCCTGAATGACTTGGAGTTGTTGAGAGACCTTCTTATAAGGGTCCTACATGTTGCATGGATTGAGCTTTGGGAGCTCTGGGGGGCTTGGGGTACTTACTGGAGCAACATACGATCACATGGCGACTCACCCTCCCTTGGTGGAGCACTATGAACAGGATGATTAGTTCTTCTGTGGGTCGGGATGATTAGTTCTCCTGTGGAAACTATGGAATAGGATGATTAGTTCTCCTGTGGGCCGGGATGATTAGTTCTCTTGTGGCAATTGTGGAACAGGATGATTAATTCTCCTGTGGTCCAGGATGATTTGTTCTCCGTGGCGACTATGGAACAGGATGATTAGTTCTCCTGTGGGCCAGGATGATTTGTTCTCCGTGGCAACTGTGGAATAGGATGATTAGTTCTCCTGTGGGCTAGGATGATTAGTTATCCATGGAATCCACTCATAGGATGATTCATTCTCCTGTGGACATGATGATTAGTTCTCCTGTCGAGGAATCCCACCCATGTAGTCTGGGACTCATGGGAAGTATCTCTCATTTGATCAATGAGCAAGGAAATGAGGATAGGGACCATAGAAGTACTATCGATGGATGCATCGATGTATCTACCATACTCCCTATGCTAGGACGACCTCCATTGATCTGGGATCAATGAAACTGATCTGGGATCAGTATGAGTGGTTTGGGACACTCTCTTGTGACATTGATCTGGGATTAGTATGAGTGGCTTGAGACACTCTCTTATGACATTGATCTGGGATCAGTATGAGTGGTTTGAGACACTCTCTTGTGACATTGATCTGGGATCAATGAAACTGATATGGGATCTGTATGAGTGGTTTGAGACACTCTCTTGTGATATTGATCTAGGATCAATAAAACTGACTTTGGGTTAGTAGAGAATGGTATGAGACATTCTCGATCAATTCTTCTTCTTCATGGTTTAGTAGAGCAGAGAAAAGTAGAGTAGAGCTCAGTAGATCAAAGTAGAGCAAAGCTCAGTAGATCATAGTAGAGCAGAGTAGTGCAGGGCACTAATGGCAGAGATAGTGCAGTCGGACATATGGATCAACGGATGGAGTTCTCCCTAGTTGAGAGGGAGTGTTAAAATTGGAAACTAGGGCTAAACTCCATGCGGGTCATCTTATTTATGGCAGCTGATGTTTTTCTTGGATCCCTCTCATCGAGAGGTGTAGGATTGATCTAAAGATCATCTGAGCGGGTTTTAGTAGGAGGAGAGATCCTAAGGAATAATGTTTCCCTGATCCAGAGGGCAGAAAGTCGGAACTGCCAGAAAAGCTGGGAAAGCCGGAAAAGCCAGAACTGGTGGAAAATATGGAAAAGCTAGGAAAGCTAGAACTACTGGAAAAGCTGAAACTACAAGAAAATCAGGAAAAGCTGGAAAATCAACAACTGCCAAAAAAGTTAGAAAAGCTGGAAAAGCCGGAAAAGCCGGAACTGTCGGAAAATCTGGAAAAGCTGGAACTGTCAGGAAAAGATGGAACTGCTAGAAAAGCCGGAAAAGCCAGAACTGCTGGAAAATCCAGAATTACTGGAAAAGCTGGAACTTCCAGAAAAGCCAGAAAAGCCGGAACTGTCGGAAAAGCCGGAACTGCCAGAAAAGCCAAAAAAGCTGGAACTGCCGGAAAGGGACAGCTAGGATGCAACAGCAAGCATGCAAAGGACAACAAGCATGCTAGGGACAACATGCAAGCAAGATGCAACCATCACATAGGTCAGTATGGAAACATGGTGCAGCAATGGCACAAAATGCAGTACAGTTATGGGTACGGTCATGATTAATGAATCATAATGAGATGCAACATAGTGATGATGGGTGCAGCATGGTGCAACACTGTGAGGTGCAACATGATGACGAAATGTAGCACAACGATAGGTGAAGGAGTCACCTTGGATAATTAGTTGAAGCGGCATGTCTTCAACTGATCTCATGTATCATCTTCTTAGAGATGATCTATGCTCTTCTCTATATAATTCAAAGTGTTGACTTCTATTGTAAACGTACTATCTCTCTCTCTCTCTCTCTCTCTGTGTGTGTGCTGAACTATTGAAGAACATATAAGAAGAATTGATCAAGGGTTTCCCCACATCGGGGTTTGTCCCTAGCTAGTGCCACATCTTGTGTCCTCTTTTCTTGGATTGTCTTCTGCGATTTATGTTTATGTTCTATCTGCAGTTTACATTAATGCTGATGTGATTGCTAATCTGGAAAAGATATGGAGCTAACTGTGAAAATTGAAATAAATTGCTTTAAGCATAGAACATACCTAAAATTAACACAAACTGTAGATAACTTATGAAAACAAATAATCGGAGGCGTGATGTCTAATCCTTGTCATTTTATTCTAAATACATTTCATTCTCTAATGCATGAACTTGGTCAAGTATATAGACAACCCGTGCTCAAATAACAACATGAAAGTAAACTTTTCTAATAGTCATGAAATTTTATTAACACAAAATAGCTAAAAGGATTTCAATTAATATCATGTAATACTAATCTCATCTTCAAGCTTTGGATGTTTAAATGGACATGATACCAAGTATTTTCAATTTCGTGGTCAAAAAACAAAAAAAAATCAAAGGAAACGTTCAAAATACAATCTGGCAATAAAGATGGGATATCATGGAATGGACATTGCAATTATAAAATATTTGTTTACCTGTCCACCAGTATCTTGTCTAGCATTGCTAAAACATTTGTTTTCCCAAAATAACCATGAGGTGAAAGAATCACAACATTAAAAAGCATAGGAATCCCTACTAGAAAAATTTCCAAAGTTGATGGCATAGGTGCCTGAAGGATCTACAACAATAAATGAATCATATCCAAGACATGCTCTACATTGTCTCCTCATCCTTTTTTTCAATCTCATTTCCTATAACTTGCCCACATCAGAGTCAAGTAACAATCAAATGAAGGCATTGCCATTTTTTTATTATCTTTTATATCTATAAACTTTGAATCTCATTTGTTTTAGGAACATATTAATTCATATTTAAAGTCTTCCTGTCATGAGAAAGTATCAATCAAGTAGGACAACAGAAAAATTGAAATTAATGAGGTAGGAAAAAGAACATATATGTAAAAGAAAAAACAATATATTACCTGTGTTCAAACTTTGTTTATGGTGTATTCTTAGGCATATTTTTAAGATGTTCCACTATCTTTACCAAGGCAAATTGTAGCTTGGGTAAACTCTATATCCTTTCATTCAACATCAATTTCTGCACAATAAATGTCACACATTATTCTTTCACATTTCTGAACATGCTACAATGATAAATTGAAAGTCACATAAAACCAAGAGAAAACCCTTTTCTAACCAAAGAAACAAACATGCCTCTAATAAAACTTTACACCTTAGAAATTACTTTGCCATATACTTAGGCTAAAGATGAGATTCCTTGAATCATATTTAGGTAATACTTAATGGGATATTCAGATGTTTACCACGATGTGAATTTGGTGTTAAAATAAATATATACATCTAGGTTATTACCATTTCCACTATTGGTCCATTATTAACTAGTTGTACCCCATATTATCCTTTTTGCATGTTATCTCCACATACCCACAAAAAATATCAAATATGAAAAAAAAATGGAATTTTGGAATTGTTTCTAAAACTATGTCATTTACACACCCTTCTAATGTATCTGACCAAATGTGCCTACTTGAATTTCTTCTTTCATATTTATTTACATCCTAAAAAATATCCATTTCAAAAACCAAGACAACCCCAATATCTTCGGATCCTAACACACATCCATATTTGCTACAAACCATAGGAATTAGTACTCTCTTACAATTAAAATTGTTAAAGTATAATTGTTTGATGAAGAATAAAGAATGCTAAGAGAATAATAATTCTCTCACAAGTAATTACCAAGATCAAAAATTCAACTTGCAATCGAATTTCAACACTCATTTGGAACCAATGATATGACTTGTACATTCAACATTCTTATATATAAATATTACTTATATGTAAATATTACTTGTCCTATTATGGATATTACCATATTCTAGATATTATGAATATTTGTGAGCATACAAACCTTGTTTGTTACTGACTCGTTGAAACCTACCAAATATTCAAGAGAATTAGCAACTCTTTGATGATAGCATCCAACTTAAATTTGCATTGTGGGGAGACCAAAGAAACATTGCTCCTTTGGATTAACTATACAAGGACAGAGCATGATCTATCAAGGCTCTCAATTGCAACCTGAATTTATACATTTGTTCCAGGTTGGATGTGTACAAAGTCCAAGCTGAGTTTAGGCTTCATATATTTCTCTTGCAATTTTCATTGAGTAAATTATTTGTCTTTTACTAGCCCACAAGATTCTAGAGCCTTATCTATGGATTGTTACTTAAATGGCTACTTTGAAAGTTATCAGCTTTATTCAAGAAATATAACACCTATTATTTAAATTTAAAATATCGATTAGCATTAGTGAGGGTGTGCAATATCACTACTCTTAAACTTAGCTACAATGTGCAATATATTTAACTCAATTGGGTCAGATATTGTTTTATGTTCTTCACAAGTTGTGTCTATAATCTTGTTCGACTTGGTTGTCTTAGGTCGTAGACTGATTGTAATTGGTAGTAGAGGAATTAGCCTTAAGAGAAGAAACTCATATAAAGAAGAGACATTGAGTTTGAGAATATATGAGATGTGAAAGAAATATTCACTTGTTTTATTCTCGAGGACAATTTTATTCAATCTCAATTTGCTAAGGAGAAACAACAAGAGAAATTCATGCTTGAAAACTAGTTCATTTGAATTGCTTTAGTAGAATAAACTAATTCAATTGTGTCTGGAAGGTAAATGGGATGATAAAATGAGGAATTTGTTTATAAGCTTATATGCAAAGATAATAAGATTGAACATATATGAAGAAGACTTTCTTGACTTTCAGTCACATGCTAAAGATGAAAGCATATGAGAAAAGTGAGTTTAAGATGGAAAAAATGGTTAAATCTGAACTATAAATTTCTACACGATTAGTTTGAAGACATCCATACAAAAGGTATATTCTTCACATGAGAACACTGGCTTATAGGATGATTTTGTTAGTAGTTAGGCAATAAATATTTTCTCAAAGGGATAGGCAATGCTAAAGTTTAGGGAGCTCACAATAGTTTGTTTCCTTCAACTCTATTAAAAGGAATATCATCCATCTACACAGAGCAGAGTAGGGATGCTACACCACACTACTTACCATCAATGTAATTGAATATCTTACAGTGGGGAATGGCTACTTTAATAACACTTTGGAACTTCATCAATGTCATGTTCCTCTCATTGTTTATGTAATTTTGTAGTTGAAAGGATGCAAAGAAAGGGTTGGATGGATAAAATAGTGGAAAGAAAGGATGGGGATGGTATGTCAACCAATTGGCCAAGAAGGGTAAAAAATGAAGGAAGAAGACAACATGGCTTGAGATGAATGGGGGAAAAACTATGAAATGGGAAACTAATAGGTATCAGACAATGAAATAGGGAAATAAAGGGACATAATCCAATAAAGTTAAGCAACATAATTTGTTTATCTACAAATAAATAAAATTGAGAAAATGTAAATGAGTGAATCTCGGTTATCACATGGAAAATATCAAGATAAATGAGTTTAATATGGAAAAAATTCACCTAAGGAAGTTAAATTGTAAATTGTTAGATTCCAAAAACATTCATAAGGAAAAATTTTCATTCGCCAAAAAAAAAAGGAATGAAAAGGACACAATTCAATCCAATGAAATTCCTATATTTAGAAAGGGCTCAGAACCCTAGAATATTGTCCATATCATTGTGGAAGAAGAGATAAAGGGTTTCCCTGTATGGTTTGAGCATTCAAAGTCTTGGAAAATTGCATATATTTTCCAGCATTACTTCATTATCCGTTAACAAAGTTGGATTCATCCCTTAGATGTAACCTCAAGGAAAGAACACATAGCTCTACTCCTAGTCTTGTAATACCAATGCTTAGGTTATTTCTTCAACCCTAAATCTCAATGACTTTTCACTCATAGCATATGTCATAGTGTTTGAATATTCTACAAAGAGTAAAAATGGTGTGCCCTACACACATATACATGATGGGGTTTGTATTTCCTAGGTTTCTTATTAGTACAAAATTCCATTTTTCCTTTTCTTGTTCATATTTATTTCCATTTGTTCCCATCTAATATGGAACAAAATTTTAGTTAGATAGATATATTGTCTATGCCAGTCTCAGTTAAGAAGGCAAATGCTTCCTTGTCCAGTTGGAAAACTATGTTAAACCACATATTCCAATAACTTTGGCATACTTCATTTGCAGCTACAACCACCCAAATGATAGGAAATTGAACATAATTTATTTTAGGAGAAATATTTTTTCAAGTTGGATTTTCCTAAGGGAAGATACAAGGCAGGGATTTCTACTTGATTCATATTCATGGAATAGTTGGGTTTATTGAGAAAATTGTAGCTATTTAAGAGGAAGGTTGAAGATATAGTAGGGGTTTTGGCCCAATCACAAGGGGTGAAGGAACACTTAAAATAGTATATGCTCCATAGGCACACTTAAAACAGTATATGCTCCATCATATGATGGGAGAAGGTGAGTGAGAAAGGAGTTAGGAAGAGTCAATAAGAAAGCTTTGAGCAGGTCTCCTGGTTCGTTCTTGAAATGTATGTGTTACTGGTGTTAGGTTCCTATACCAATAAGAGTCACAATTTTGAATGGCTAAGGTTAAGCCTTGTAATATGTACATACCTTTGCTTTCTGAAAATGTTTTCCATATTAAAAAATAAAAAAATGAAAAGAGGGTTTGTCCTAAAAGAAAAATCAAAGGAAAAAAAAGAATAACAAAAGGTCCAAAAAAGTGAAAAATATGAACCCCAAAAACAAAAGACCATGAAAGTGGGCAAGTCAAAATGCCACTACTATTTACTTTTATGCATAATAATGATTGTGTGCAGCGTGTTATTCATGCCACAATCCATGGTAATCAAACTATTTAATCTTGATTATGCCATGCTTTAAATTTCATGTTGATAGTTAGAGAATAAAATCTGACCAAACTGTTTAATCTTGGCAGATCATTAGATAGGTAGAGTAAATAAAAGGAGCTCATCAATTTAATCTGAGCCCTTGGATGATATAAGGTTATAATTAGATAGTTTCCTGCTTTAAAATAAAATGGATAAGGGTTTTCTAGCCTAAATGCACCCAAATAAAATGAAGAAAAATGGTAGGATGAGTAGATGGGTAAATAAAAGAAAGGTTGTAGAAGTATGTTGATTGATTAGACAAAAGCACATTTATCATCTTTCAACATATATTTCAAATGTGAATGGGCAATTAAGCATGCATAAGGTTTACAAAGTCAATTAATCAACTTCCCCCATTCATTTCACCCCTTTACTTTACTAATTTCCCATAAATAAATTCAAAGTGCTCAAAAACCTTTAAGTCAAAGAGGCTCAGATCATTTCTCCGACTTTTGGATGGACCGAACCCTCAGATTAATGACTTAAGGACAACAAGTACTAAATTCCCCCTCATAAAAAATTCATCTCCCTTCATTACCCCTCATTTCCCTAATAAAACCCCTTTTCCTAAGGTCAAAACACTATTTGCCTAGGGAAAGTAATCACCCCCATGTAAAACCCCTTTTTCCCAAAAAGCCACAAAAACAATTTAGCCTAAGTTATAATGCATATATGCAAAAAACAAACAAATCACATAAAATACATTATGCTTAGCGCAATTGATTTCCATCGTTTTCATATTAACTTCTAACTTTTATATATTAATTCCAATTAATACCCTTTCCCATATGTATATATTAAATCCCTTACATTAATGTCCCTAGACCTAGTTTTAGCTATAAAACTATGAATTTCACCCAAACCCCGACAAATCTCATTAACTGATCGATTCACAATTATGTTAAGTAAAACTCTGCAAATCACCCCCGCCGCCTAAGTTCATCATTAACCCATGCTTAATCACCATTCTGCCGCAATTAACCCATCGGGCACCCCCCCTTTACCCTCCGTGGTCATTCGCAGTGCGATCATCATCCGATTTGAAGGTCCACATCTAACGCTCATACGCCATTTCAAGTGGGATCATCCGCCGAACGATACCCACCCGAAAATGTGGTTTTCTGCTTGGCCTCAGATGCTACATGTCATTTAATGAATGGAATCGGGTGACCCCTCCCGAATACCACCAATCCCACAAAAGCGCTGTGAAATAAACCACTTACCGCCCTCTCGCTAAATGAAAAAACTGTCTACTGTTCACTTTGCACCAAAATTCAAAAAAATCAAGCCTTTACCCGTTTAAACACGAAAACCCCAGTTTTCTCGTTTTCACCTATTTGTGCAGTAAAACCCTGTGTAACCCTTATGCACCACTTGAAGCCTCTGCTAACCAATTCAAGCATGGTTTACCTCCTGAAAGCACTTTGGACTCACTCCATAGACCTTTAAAGCTCGATAAAGCCATTAATGACCCTCCTTGTCAACCCAACGTTTTCCTAACAATTTGTTTTATTTTACAGGCGATCAAAAGACTGAAACCTTGGATAAATAGTCTTAATACTAGTCATAATACATGTTTACTCCGATATTTTTATCAAATCTATTCAAACAGAGATGGAAAAAAAAACATACAGTTAAAAGACAAGTAGATGAAACATGGAATTAAATGATTTACTGTTGAAATAGATAGTAAAAACCTAAAATATACAGCGAAGGTAAAAGGATACAGTAAAGAATAGTAAAAGTGTATCAGGGTTTAAGAGTATTAGATTGAAGGCCAAGTTAAGTAAAGCAGCTAGCATGAAGACAAACATCAAGGAAGACAGTTACAAAGCATACAAATTCATGTTAAAGTGAAGATAGATGAAAAAACAGAGCGGTAAAAGTAAATAGTAAAAGTAAACATGGGGGCAGTAAGGGTTAAACAGAGATGAAAACAATTTCACCAGAAATAATGAAGTTTATCCAAAGTAAAATTGAAAAACAGTTAAAAGAAATTTAACGTTAAAAGATGAAATCAGAGCAGAAATGGTACATTCTTCAGAAATTGCCTGTTTAAGTCATAGTTTTTCAGAAACTAGTTCAGCCAATCCAAGATTAATTTTGAGAAAATGGAGGAGGTTTGTGTTCCTAAAAGGCCAATATATAAAAATCTATCTCACTATTTATACATGTATTACCAAAAGGAAGATAAGTGCGTGTCTTCACAACCTATTTTTTGGACTATGCAAAGTGCTGTTTTTGACATCGTTTTGCAGAAAATATTGTGAACAGCTGGAGCTAAACTTTGGGAAATTGAGAGAGGTTTATCTCACAAACATACTTATGTACAATAACATCTTTCACATTTTACATATCTATCTCGAATTGAGATATAAAAAGGTATCAATGGACCCTAATTTTGCAGAATTGCTGGGGTAGAATGCACAAAGAAAGGATGCAGTTAGTGACTTGGATGCCTCATCATCAATTAAGAGTTGCTATCAAATTCGACTTTCTCTTCTTTTTCACCCTTAATCCATAAATATAGTACCAAATAGATTCATTAGTTTTAAGTGTCATTTATTTAATTTCTATTAATGTAAAACAATTTGAGATATTTGTAAAACCAATCTTTATATTTTTTCAAGATATTTCAGTTTAGAATTTGTATAAATATTTCTTCATTTGAAGTATTTTGGTGTGGATTCCAAGACATTTCTATAGACATTTTCTCTCAAATCAAAGTTCTATTGTATTAATTACTAGATTGGCTTGTTGGATCAAGGAATAAAGATCAGATATTTTGCAAGATTCTTGTGTAAAGCAAAATACAAATAAGTATTCTCCTATGTTCAATGTTATTTTCATTATGTTTTTTCCATAATATTTTGGTAAATTTCTAAAATCTAAATGTATAACAAGGAATGATATTTCATAAATTTCTTAAATGCACTCTGTCTTGACTGTTTTACATTCTGAATATTTTCTCCAAAACTATCTTAGCTAGGGAATTCTTAACTGCTCCTTAGTTTCCATAGTTTCTCCTCTAATTTATAGCAAAGGATTCTTAGTTTCCCTTTGCTCATGATCACCCTCTGTTCTTCATTCTAATCCCGGTCCAAGGATTCTTAAGTGCCCTTTCACCCTGGTTAGAATCACTTCACCCATTAGGCCTAAATATTTGCATTTTTCTTTGCTAGCCTGCCCTGTGAACATTCCCTTTAATGATCTGGTCCAGTTATGTTATCCATCTATTGACTCCATAGCCTAATGGCTTGAATACCTAGCTCTATCCATCTTCTCCAAGAATTCCACCACCCAATATTTAACACAAATCAAAACCCCCCTGAACTTTCATAACTAGCCTAATATCCCATCAAACAAAGCTAAATTACATAGAGAGAACCCTCTCTGGACTTAGGTTGGCTAGAGCCTAAGCCTAAAAGTTGCTTTGTGGCTACCTCGATGATCTCTTTCCTTAACCTTGGGAAATTATTGGGTGATAACATAGTGGTGACCATACTGGGGAGAACTAACATTTTCTTCAGAAATCTTTTATAGGTTCAGATCTGATCTATGATGGTGGACAATGATTAGACACAAAAAGGTTAAAATCATCCACCTGATGACTCCAAATCAATTTCACGATCAAGACTCCACTAGAGGAATGGACCTGAAAGAACAATATGAAAAGATCATGCTTTTAACTTGGATTGTTATCCAAGACATTATGTTCTTTTTCATCAATAAAGTTTTTCAATGTATATTGTATTTTAGAGAAGATTTTAGATTATTTCCTTTTGAAAATTGTATATATAAAGTCTCCTTACACATTTGAGCAACATTCTTCTAACTCTTATGAAGATCATTTTCCAATTGAGGAGCATCAAACAATCAAGACTAATCATACAATCCCTGTACATATTCTAGTACCTCATAAAGTTCCTGATAGATATAAACCACTCATTTTACCTCCTACACTCCATGCTTTCCCTAACAATTATTACAAGCATCTCCCTAGGTTTGATGGAGAGAATGGTATCACTGCTCAAAAACATATTCAAGTTTTTGAGAATTATCTAGACTGATTTGAAATTGATGAAGATGAGGTTATTATTAGGCTTTTTGCTCTTTCTTTGCAAAGTAGAGTAAAGAGTTGGTTCAAGAATTTACCTAATGCAAGCATTTCAAATTTCCAACAGTTTGTCAAAATTTTCCTTGATAGATGGATAATCAAAGTCAATCTTCTTGTGATCATAGAAGAATATAATCAGTTAAGAAGACAGCCAGATGAAACAATACAACAATTTTCAGACAGATTTAATCAAACCTATTATTCAATGCCATCAAATATAAGACCTCCCCCTGATTCAACTCTTTTGCATTACCCAAGAGAATTTGATCCAGAAATAGAATTTTAGCTAAGAGAAAGAAATCCCTCAACACTGGAACAGATGCAGAACGTTGCATTAGATGTAGAAGTTAATCTGCAAATTAGAAGAGAAGAGTTGAAAGCAAAAGTAGAGGAAAACAACATTGTAGAGGTAAAACACGACATTTTGGTAAGAAATATAGAGGAAAGGATACATAATATCACCATGAAAGATAAATTTTTTGCTCAAAATCACCATGACACATTTATTTCACAAAAAGAAGAGGTTGATAGCCATGAACAAATTCCTGCTAATTCCAACTACCATAGATTAGAAGATAGATTTATAGAACAATATGTGGAGAAGCAATCTGCTGATCTAATGTGTATGTTTGATGACATTACTTCTTTTAATGATTTGCCTAAATATGATCAGTATGATGATAATTACGTTCTTCAAATCCAAACTAACTTTACAGAGCAATCAGAAACTAGTTTGAGGAATAAGGAAATTTAGTTTCATCAGCTTGAAAACAGTGATCATCTTATTCATATCAGCTATGACAGTGAGGAAGAAAGTGTAGAAAATTTGGAAATAAGTGAAGCTTCTTTGCCTCTTTGTTTTGCTTCATTTCATTTCATCAGAGAAAATTTTAAAGAAAGAAAAAATCAGCAATCTTTAGATATTGACATTAACAACAAAGAAGACAATAAAATTCCTAATCAAGATCCTTCAGTTTCACAATTACAATTGTCAAATTCCATTGAAACACCTGATCAAATAATACAAGAAAGTTCTATACCACTATGTTTTGAATCATTTCAATTTTTAAAGGAAATGTGGTATGAAAACTCTAAAGAAAAGGATGAGAAGCTTGTAGAAATTTGTGAAGTCCCATTCGAACCTATGAGTAATAAGTTGCAACAATCCTTCCAAGTTTTTCATGATCCCATAACTGATGGGTTGGATAGTGAATGCAATCAAAATTTTTCTTCATTAACTAACAATCAGATTTAGGATCAAGATGATAAAGGTTTCATTAGTCAAACATTTCAATTAGAAGAAATATCATCACAAAGCTTGTTTGAAAATATGCAGGGTGATAAAGGTGAAAGTGATATTTCAGTTTCATGGCCTGGAGGCCATCCACAACAGATGTATAGTTGCTTAAATCAGTTCAAAAATAGTGTGTATATTTTGGAAGATCTTTTTATACAGTTTCTAGAGTCAACAAAGGAAATCAAGTATTTCCTTATCTTCTCATTTGTTGACAAGGTTATAATTGGCTTTAGAATCTCAGTTTTAATCACAAACAAGCATAAGCAGCAAAATTTACCAATGTATATGATGCTTGAATAGTTGCATTGGCTATTTCATTTTACCTAACTAGCAGTCAGAAAGCTAATTAGAGTAAGTAGGTAGGATTTCAGTTTGAATAAATTCAGTTTTCAGCAACAAGTTTATGTTAGATCAGATTTCAGTTTGCAGAAAAGGGTGTATTTTCAGTTCAAAAGTTTTAGTCACAAAGATTATACAACAAAGCATATACATGTGTGGGATTGGCCCAATGGATCAGGCTACTAGTCGACGGTGTTCTTGACATTTCACAAGGAAATGCCATCCCCAAGTGGAGCCACTGTTAGGTTCCTATACCAATAGGAGTCATAATTTTGAATGGCTAAGGTTAAGCCTTGTAATATGTACATACCTTTGCTTTTTGCAAATGTTTTCCATATTAAAAAATAAAAAAATGAAAAGAGGGTATGTCCTAAAAGAAAAATCAAAGGACAAAAAAGAATAAGAAAAGGTCCAAAAAAGTGAAAAATATGAACCCCAAAAACAAAAGACCATGAAAGTGTGCAAGTCAAAATGCCACTACTATTTATTTTTATGCATAATAATGATTGTGTGTAGCTTGTTATTCATTGCACAATCCATGGTAATCAAACTATTTAATCTTGATTATGCCATGCTTTAAACTTCATGTTGATAGTTAGAGAATAAAATCTGACCAAACTGTTTAATCTTGGTGGATCATTAGATAGGTAGAGTAGATAAAAGGAGCTCATCAATTTAATTTGAGCCCTTGGATGATATAAGGTTATAATTAGATAGTTTCCTGCTTTAAAAGAAAATGGATAAGGGTTTGCTAGCCTAAATGTACTAAAAAAAATGAAAAAAAAAATTGTAGGATGAGTAGAAGGGTAAGTAGAAGAAAGGTTGTAGAAGTATGTTGATTGATTAGACAAAAGCACATTTATCATCTTTCAACATATGTTTCAAATGTGAATGGGCAATTAAGCATGCAGAAGGTTTACAAAGTCAATTAATTAACTTCCCTCATTCATTTCACCCCTTTACTTTACTAATTTCCCATAAATAAATTCAAAGTGCTGAAAAACCTTTAAGTCAAAGAGGCTCAGAGCATTTCTCTGACTTTAGGAGGGACCGGACCCTCGGCTCAATGACTTAAGGACAACAAGTACTAGATTTCCCCTCATAAAAAATTCATCTCCCTTCATTCCCCCTCATTTCCCTAATAAAACCCCTTTTCCTAAGGTTAAAACACTATTTACCTAGGGAAAGTAATCACCCCCTGTAAAACCCTTTTTTCCAAAAACCCACAAAAACACTTTAGCCTAAGTTATAATGCATATATGCGAAAAACAAACAAATCACAAAAAATACATTATGCTTAGCATAATTCATTTTCGTCTTTTCATATTAAATTTTAACTTTTATATATAAATTCCCATTAATACCCTTTCCCATATGTATATATTAAATCCCTTACATTAATATCCCTAGACCTAGTTTTAACTATAAAACTACGAATTTCACCCAAACCTCGACAAAGCTCACTAATTGATCAATTCGCGATTACGTTAAGTAAAACTCCGCAAATCACCCTCACCGCTTAAGTTCGTCATTAACCCATGCTTAATCACCATATCGCCGCAATTAACCCATCGGGCACCCCCCCCTCTACTCTCTGTGGTCGTTCGCAGCGCAATCATTGTCCAATTTGAAGGCTCGCATCCAACGCTCATAAGCCATTTCGGGTGGGATCATCCGCCGAACGATACCCACCTGAAAAAGTGGTTTTCCACCCGGCCCCCGATGCTACATGTCATTCAATGAATGGAATCAGGCAACCCCTCCCGAATACCACCAAGCCCACAAAAGTAGTGTGAAATAAACCACTTACTACCCTCTCGCAAAATGAAAAAACCATCTACTGTTCACTTTGCGCCAAAATTAAAAAAAATCAAACCTTTACCTGTTTAAACTTGAAAACCCCAGTTTTTCTCGTTTTCGCCTATTTGTGTAGTAAAACCCTGTGTAACCCTTTTGCGCCACCTGAAGCCTCTGCTAACCAATTCAAGCATGGTTTACCTCCCGAAAGCACTTTGGACTCATTCCATAGACCTATAAAGCTCGATAAAGCCATTAATGACCCTCCCTGTCAACCCAACGTTTTCCTAACAATTTGTTTTATTTTACAGTTGATCAAAAGACCGCAACCTTGGATAAACAGTCTTAATACTAGTCATAAGACTTGTTTACTCTAAGATTGTTATCAAATCTATTCAAACAAAGATGGAAAATAAAACATACAGTTAAAAGACAAGAAGATGAAACATGGAATTAAATGATTTACTGTTCAAATAGACAGTAAAAACCTAAAAGATACAGTGAAGGTAAAATGACAAAGTAAAGAATAGTAAAAGTGTATCAGGGTTAAAGAGTATCAGATTTAAGACCAAGTCAAGTAAAGCAGCTAGCATGAAGATAAATAATAGGGAAGATAGTTACAAAGCATACAGATTCATGTCAAAGTGAAGATAGATGAAAAAATAGAGTGGTAAAAGTAAACAATAAAAGTAAAGATGGAGGCAGTAAGGGTTAAACAGAGATGAAAAAAGTTTCACCAGAAACAATGAAGTTTATCCAAAGTAAAAGTGAAAAACAGGTAAAAGAAATTTAACGTTAAAAGATGAAATCAGAGTAGAAATGGTACATTCTTAAAAAATTTCCTGTTTAAGTCATAGTTTTTCAGAAACTATTTTGAACAATAAGAGATGAATTTTGAGAAACTGGAGGAGGTTTGTGTTCCTAAAAGGCTAATATACAAAAAACTATCTCACTTTTTACACAGGTATTACCAAAAGGGAGATAAGTACATGTCTTGGCAACCTATCTTTTGGACTGTGCAAAGTCTTGTTTTTGACATCTTTTTGCAGAGCATATTGTGAACATCTAGAGCTGAATTTTGGGAAACTGAGAGAGGTTTATCTCAGAAACATGCTTATCTACAATAACCTCTTTCAATTTTACATATCTATCTTGGATTGAGATATACGAAGGTATCAATGGACCCTCATTTTGTTGAATTGCTAGGGTAGAATGCACAAAGAAAGGATGCAGGTAGTGACTTGGATGCCTCATCATCAATTAAGAGTTGCTATCAAATTCAAATTTCTCTTATTTGTCACCCTCAATCCATAAATATAGTTCCAAATAGATTCATTAGTTTTGAGTGTCCTTTATTTAAGTTCTATTAATGTAATTATAGTTTGAGATATTTGTAAAACCAATCTTGATATTTTTTCAAGATATTTAGTTTAGAATTTGTATAAATACTTCTTCATTTGAAGTATTTTGGTGTGGATTCCAAGACATTTTCTCTCAAATCAAAGTTATATTGTATCAATGATTGGATTGGCTTGCTGGATCAAGGAATAAAGATCAGATATTTTGTAGGATTCTCGTGTAAAGTGAAATACAAATAAGTATTCTCCTATGTTCAATGCTATTTTCCTTATGTTTTTTCCATAATCTTTTGTGTAAATTTCTAAAATCTAAATGTATAACAAGGAATTATATTTCAGAAATTGCTTAAATGCACTCTGTCTTGACTGTTTTACATTCTAAATGTTTTCTTCTAAACTATATTAGCTAGGGAATTCTTAACTGCTCCTTAGCTTCTGTAGTTTCTCCTCTGATCTATCGCAAAGGATTCTTAATTGCCCTTTGTTCATGATCACCCTCTTTTCTTCATTCTGATCCCGGTCCAAGGATTCTTAAGTGTTATTTCACCCTGGTTAGAATCACTTCACCCATTAGGCCTAAATATTTACATTTTACTTTGCTATCCTGCCCTGCGAACATTCCCTTTAATGATCTGGTCCAGTTATGCTATCCATCTGTTGAGTCCATAGCCCAATGACTTGAAGACCTAGCTCTATCCATATGCTCCAAGAATTCCACCATCCAATCTTCAACACAAATCAAAACCCCCTTGAACTTTCATAACTAGCCTAATATCCCATCAAACAAAGCTAAATTACATAGAGAGAGTCCTCTCTGGACTTAGGTTGGCTAGAGCCTAAGCCTAAAAGTTGGTTTGTGGTTACCCCGGTGATCTCTTTCCTTAACCTTGGGAAATTACTGGGTCATAACAATTGGAATACATTGAATTAATTAATCAGTTGTTGAGGATTGTTATTGAGTTCCTTCATGTATTATCGCAGACTCTAAGTTGAACAATTTCCACTTTAAGTGACTTGCTAAAACTGATCCTCACACAATTTTACGAATGCCAAGGAATAGGACCGTCTGGTCATATTTTAGAAAAAGAATGTTGAACTTGTCTATTTCAAGAGAAATAATAATTTCTTGATGATTGATTTTAATAAGGATTGTCCATCCTCAAATTTTAGTAGCATCTCAATTGTATCAATTAAAACAAGGAAAAATACAAAAGCCATTAATATATTTGTAGATATGCCAAAAAAGTTTCGTGGGGTTTTGATATTCCAATTTGTAAGGGAATGATATAAATTTTGTTGGATAGAGCATGCAAAGTTTTCAAATTGAATGAATACAAGTTATTGTTTACCCTTCTATTAAAACATAATTTATTATTAACATTTTAAGTCCTAGAGATATGGAGATGGTGATTTATTTCTACAAAAGAAAATTTCATTGAAAAATCATTCCAAATACAATGGAGAACTTTACAAGCAAGTTTTCATATCTCTTGATAATGGATATCATGACCAGTTCGCTGCTCTCTGTTGCAGTGATTGAATAATTCACAACTACGTGGACTGGGGATGGAAGTGCTTGATGTATCTTTTGGATTCCCCTAAAGAATAAAATCCAATGAATTTCATACAGTGTAGGAACATTACTATTATGAAAAACTATATCAATTCTTGTGCCACAACCAAAGAAAAAGGGTTCAATTTGTGATCTATCAGAGATCTTGGCCCAACCCCAAAAGGCAAAGCCACACCTGTGTAGCTCCTCCTTCATAACAAGAGTATACAAGAGTGATAAAGGAGTTAAGAATGGTCCATCAAAAAGCTTGGAGGGGATTACTCATTGATCTACCCTCCCATGCACCTATGTATATATTTTGAAATAAAAGAGCTCTGAGCAATATTTAACTATATACCTATAATATTTTTCTAACTTCTATCTAAACACTGATGATTTCCAATATAAAGTTCATATACTTTGTAATCTGTGAAAAAATACCTTTCTTTACTGTCTAAACACTAATGATTTCTTATCTAAAGTTCATATACTTTGTAATTCGTGTAAAATACCTATGGAATTCACTTCACACAATAGTCTTGTATTTGTTTTATATCAAACTTAGCCTAGGCATTCTAGTGAACAAAACAAAAAATATATGCTTCTCATGCACATGCAATCATGGCTCAACACATACATATTTGTTCAGAATGAAAAAGTGGAGTTGAATTGTTCTAGCCATAGCATGACCTTAATAATCCTTAGTTTTCAAACTTCACCAATTTTTTTATGAATATTGTATGGTAGTTGAAGGGACCTAGTGTCGGTCTTTTATGTTTGAGGGAAGGTCGTAGATCAACAGGTTAACCAAGGAATGTGTAGAAAATATCTTCGTGGATTCAGAAACAATGCTCTTATATTATGTTAGGATTCATGGGAGGTTGGAATATATGCTCTCTAACATCGTCCCAATGAAAATTTTGGGTATGGAAGCTTTCATTGATTCTTTGTATTGTGCTCTCATTGTATCAATTGTGACAAAGTTAATGAACCTAAGGATAAAGAAATTTCATAAATTTCAATAGGATATGATTCTTCTTCAAAAGTGAATTTTTTACTTTTTTGTTGCCTTATTTTGTGATAATATTGGCTTATAGGAAGATTCTTGGTTGTTAAGAAACAAACATATTGTCCAAGATATAAGTTCCCAAGGTGAATATTGTGGAGTTTACAATGATTCCTAAGCAGTCAAAGATATATCTAATATGTATCTTCCATAGAAGTAGATGGATTAAGAATTGTTGCTTTAGAATCTATAGAGACAATGGATAAGAATGATAAGATCCATGGAAAATAGAAAGAAACCCATTTCTAAAGCATTGTTTTAATTTTAGATTCACCAAAACTTTTAAACGTCTCTACAAGTGTGGTTAGAAGTTATGAACATTATTTGGAAGAAATCCATTTGGCATATATATTGCATGATTGTTATGCCAAAAAACTGAAGTTTTCACGATGGAAATTTATCAATGAATATGAAAGAATGTGCGAGTGAAAATCCCTAACATATATTTATAGAATAGTGTTCACTTATCCCTTGAGGGTGCATATAGGAGGAATAGTAGTTATTCAACTATATCTATATGCCTATTGGAGGTACATGAAACAATTCCAAAGAATCTTAGAATGTAATCTTCAGATTAACTCTTTTCCAAAATTGTAGTTCAAAATTCAAAAGAAATCTGTTAATGGAGATATATATAAGGAATTCAATATTAAGATCAATGTCTTGAGTTGCAACAAAAGAAGTGCTCTTCAAAAGTATATGGATTACTTGGGAAGCAAGAGAGGATTTAAGATCATAATAGAGAGACATTAGTCTCAAAGGGAGAAGGTAGAATAAGCAAGACTAAAGAATTAAAGACCATTTTATCTTCTAAATAATGGTGTTTATTCATTTCTATGAGCCTTGTTAAGATTTGGCATTATGGATTGTATGTCCATGGATATCTTCTTGAAAAAGTCTCCGCTACTGAATTGATGAGACCTTTTGACTGGCACATGTGATGCATACCTATAAAGGCTCAGTAAAACTAATTCCAATCTCCATATCAAGGTTGTGATGGATGAACTTGGGAATCTTCTTCCTTATGTGTTTGACTCCCCAATGAAAGAGGGAGTTGGCTGCTAAAATGGATAAGAAGAATCTTTGGTTGATGCCCTATTTGGAACTAGAAGTCTAAAGTTTCCCTTGGGCAAGGGAAGAATGATATCAAGATTCTATTGTAGGTCTATGATCATCAGGTGCAAGTAGCGAATTTGGTTGGAAGGATTTTATGATTAACTTAGAAGCATTGATGATAGTAAAAGCATAACCAGTGGTTAGCTCCGGCTCTCCTATGATGAGAAAAAATCAATCTTCTAGGGAACCTAGTTTTACTAGGGCAAGGTGTATGGCAGGGGTAGGGTACCTACATTTCATCAATCTAGAGCTCGAACCAATTTAAGATGTCTATTTGGATGATCTCGATTTCCAGTTAAAGGATTTTATCTGGTGCAGAATCAATGATGTGTTTTTGAACAACCCCCATCAACCATATATTTTATAATTATTGTGAATGTGAGATTCAGGTAGAAGCCTTTTGATTAAATTTTCTTCAAATTGTCATCTTTACCTATTTGGCAGATTTTGTTGATGTGGCCAATTGTGTTTCATTTCAATGGTGGATTACCTTTAATTTTTGGAAAGTTTTCATCCAAGAAACTGAGAATGAGAAGGGATTCTTGTTCACCGACTTGAGTTCCCATGATTTATATATGGCTTCCCATTGCATATCATAAACTCCATCCTTCTAAAGAGAACTAATTGTTTCAACTTTTCTAGCAGGAATGACCTTAGACTTGACATCTTAAGTACCAAACTCTTGCAAAAAAACTTGAGTTTTTGTCTAGATATACCTTGTAACCATGATTGGGTGTATGCCCATTTTATTTAGACCTTCTATGACAACAACTGCCTCCCTTTTAAATGGATTAGAAATGGCCAACATTGCCACTAGTCTTCTATCAAGGCCACTAAAATTCCTATTCTGGCATGTTATTCCATATCATTTAAATAATCCTCTGCAAATGAAGGTGTAGACACTCCACGCTCAAACATCATATTCCAGTTACCAACCAAAATATCTATCCAATCTATCAAACATCTTACATATTTTCCGACAAGAGCTTCAAATTATGCCACTACCCTTGTCAATGGATGCTCACTACTCAATTCTGTTTGAATTGATTTTGTTGAATGTGTTTGAAGTGGAGGTCACCATAGAAATCTAATGACATCTTGTTTGAACCACAGTGAAAACAATAAATCATTTTAGATCTGAACCTCTATTGCATGTGGAAGAGTGGCACAGTTTTTGCTAGCTTGGGAATCATTTTATATCCAACCTCTATTTGAAAACCACTAAAATTATAGAGTGAACCCTAACTCAATGCTCTAGGAAGTCTGAGGATTCTTGGATTAGTTGTTTAAATGGTCGGGATTAAATCTGAGATTGAATTCTTGAAAAAGATCTCATGTTTTTGGCACTTCAATGCTATTGACAATGACTGTGGATTCATGGCTATAATTAGTGGGAATTTAGTAATACCTCCAGTTTTAGAATGGGAATACAAAGTTAGAATATTGCCATAATATCATAGTTGCATGGGTAAGGTTAAGATTCTATCATTAAATATTACACCAAAGAGCAACTATTTTGAGAAATTATCCTAGTTGCATATACGATAGAACTTTAGCACTAGTAACAAAGGGTTTTCCTTTCGTGAGGGTACTTGTTTTATCAAATACACCACACTATATTTTTTTTGGCACATGACAATGTGGGCCATTGATTATTTCACCAACAACATAAAAAATAACACCAGACCTGCTTGAGGGTCATCATCAGGGAATTGTAATGAGGGAGACGCCTTGATATATCTTCCCCACCAGATGGGAGAGTCACACCTATTACTAGCATAGCGACTCCATCCTCAATACACAAAACATATGCAACTTTAGCACCAATATTCAAAACACATGAAGTCAACACTTCATTTCCAAATGTTGCAGAATAATTTCCTAGTGGATTACAATAGTATTGAACTATAAGTCCCACAAAAATTGTTTCAGTTCATGATTGTCAAAATTTTCTAAACCTATTTTCATCACCTCTGAGATTATTCTTTTATTCTTCTTTTTGTTTCCTCTCAAAATATGTGAACAATGCCATCTTCCAGAAATCATTGTCCAAGCCTTCATCAAATTTCAAATTCACTTCCTTAGCAATGGACTCCTGCAAACCTTCAAGCTTAAAATTCTAAGAAATAATAACCCAAATTAGAACATCAAAGATACGAGTCATCTTCTTTGAATGGTTATGTGGAATGTGAACTCTCACAACTAAAGACAATCTCTTCTAGACGCAAAAGTTCACTAATAAAAAATGTGTAATATTTTATGTGAAAATGCTTCAATGTTTTCCATTAAGTTTTTAAATGTGATATTTTAATTACACTCTCTTTAAAAAAAATAACAAATCACACTCTTGATCAAGATCTACTTCAAGAAAACAAGCATCACAAAAATTTGGCAGTAGTTTTAAATCCAAAATTCTCTTTTTTCCTTCATGGATCCTCTTAAATCATCTCAAATAAATCTTAAACCACATACCTTTCTAAAGTCCCAAACTACTAGTAGATAATTGAGGTCGCTCATTCTAAAACAAGTCCTCCTCAGGCCCTATCATTTGTTGCTAGTAAGAGAATATTTCAGTCAAGTAAGCATGTTTGAGGTTAATAAACATTGTGTTTAGTTAATTAAAAAAGTCCTCTATTTCTACGTGGAGATTATGGCAGGCCATTAAAAAATCACAAATGTGCAACCATTCAGTAATTGATAAAATTCCCACTGTGTTATGTATGGCATTCCCATTTGAACTTGATGTTGCTAACATTTTTCAGTTGAAGTGGTGCTTCTAGGCTATAGCTTAAATGTTGTTTTTCCAATTGAATTAAAAATTTACAAGATACATCAAAATTTCTAAAGCTTTCACTAAACAATTGCAACTTCAAAATTGCACATGGAACCTTTATAGTGCAAGGACAAAATTCTCCATAGAATTCCCAAAACATTAACGATATGGTAAATTTTCAAACAAACCAACCTATGTGTAAATATCTGCATTTCATATCTCTTACATGGACCTACATAATGCATATTCATTCCTCAACACCAGACACAAGGAATTCAGCCCTTGGTTTAAAATGTTGTCACTAGAGAGATTTTACAATTCTTGAGATGGATTACCTCAACTGTGATAAGTAGCAACAACCAATGAAGAGATGTAGTAATGAATTGAGGCCATTTTTGAAGGAAAAAAACTGCATACAAGTTGGTTTTGCATCAAGCAATAAATAGGGAAAGGTACTTCATATCTAACACAAATGGAAACAATGCCAAAAAAAACGTTGGATGATGAACTATATTTGTATATCCTATATAGTATTCGCCATCAAGAAGATAAGAAAGACAAATTTTGGCTTCTCAATATTTTATTACATCAAGTTCCTCTCCACTGATGAGGTCAATCATCAGTGTAAATCTCTTTCATTATTGTGCCAAGGTTCTTTATCAGTTTCGCCAAATCCATCATGTATCTATCTAAACATGCAAAAACATTTGTAAGTTGGATATTTATTACAGAAATGTATCTATTTTCCGAGGAAAATCATTAATGACAACAAACATAGTAGTACATTAATCCATCATGGAAGTTTAGGGACACAAGTAGTACTTGAACTAAGAGTGTTTTTCTAGAGGTTAGAGAAAATCTCACGATCATCAGAAAAAATAGTGATCCAAAAAAAACAAAGGATCTCAAGGGAATAATCTTGAACCAAAATTAGGGCCGTATTGTCAAGGCACACACATAGAATTAAGACAATGATGGGCAAAGAATATAAAATATTTGATGATAAAGTTTCATCCTTACATCTCCAACACACACATCATTCATCATATCTAACTTATTTATATTTAGGTAGTTTAAAAACTTAACCTCTAACATAAATATTAATATTTTATTTCATTGGTCACATATTCACCATATAATGTGACTTAAACATTAATGGCTCGTAACTTTAATGTTCAAGAGTGCTACAGATTTAATAAGAACCAATGCGATCAACCCAAAGAATCCACAATAAACTCAACGATCCCGAGGCACAAGTAGCCTCCTTGAATATTTCAATAAGAAGAAGATTGGATCAAATCATTCTCACCCAACGAATTATGGTTGAGAGAATACCTCCCCTTTCCCCACCTCTCCCACTTTCTCTAGTGGACCTTGGGTCATTCATGTCAATGTCCACTTTGAGATTTTTTAGCAACGAATTTATTGCTTATGCATTTCTCCTTTCATTATGTTTTCCTCTTCATTCCAATATATTAGCTACTTCCTATCTTTTATGGAAAATCCCGCCCTTATATAATTTATGCACATATTCCAGTGTGGTCGAGTTGAATAGGATTTTTATTCTTTTTCCTTTTTCTTTTAAACTCTTCTCCTCCAAGATTTCATCACCAGATATAATCTGCATCATTCTCTTGTGGTTAGCCCTAGCCAATAAACTATTCACCTTGAATAATGAACAAAAGAGGAACTAAGTAGGGACAGATAGATGTATATTTTACAAAAGTAGGGAGAAAATTGTGGATCAGTTATCTGTGACTTATCATTTTGTTAGAGAAATCTGGAATGAGGTTACTCAAGCCATTGTGGGAAAATCTAAATGGGAAAATATGAATTTGGTTGATTTGATTTTTGACTGGTTATATGATAAGGCAATATAAACATATAAGGCTCTAACCTACATGTTTTCTTATGGGATTTGGGGGACCCAAAATCAGATGATCATTCAAGCTCTGGTTATCACTTCTACAGAGGTAGCAAGCAAGGTTAGAATGGCTTAAGCTGATAATGAAGTAATTATCAAATAGATTTCTCCTAGAATATTATTAATGCCATGTATTTACCATGAAATGCCTTGAGGCTTCTTCGACGGATCAAGTCAAGGAAATCCTAGTATATGTGGAGCGGGGGTTGTTTTGACTCTATGAACTACCTAAAGATGAAGTATGCTGCTAGCCAAGGTTCAAACAATCGACTTGAATTATGTACCCCTTGGATTTTGTTGAAAATTGCAGAGGAAAGAGGACTGAAAAAAATTCAGGTCTATTGATCCAGGTGGCTCTAGGAACACACACAGGGAAAAGAGGGCTTATGAATAATCAAAAATCAAAGTGCTCAGAATGACTTCAAACTAGGCTCAGAGCGTAGATCTCATTGTCTTTATCATGGAGGTGTGAACGGTTTGTCAATCCGAGCTTGTATGAGAGAGAACAAGCCAATCAAAGTTTTGGTCAAAGTTGGGCTGTGGGCTAGGTTTAAGTGTCCTACAAATTGACCGACCCCGAGGGATGAAACCTCGCTCCCATAATCGATCGAAATTGAAGCCTCGTTAATTTTCCAAATATCCCTTATTTTCTAAAACTTTTAAAATTACCCCCCTCTTAAAAAAAAAAGTATAAATGAGGTGGCGGGCCACCACCCTCACCACCTGAAAAAATACATTACAATTTTTTTTTTTTATGAGGCTGACGGGCCATGAACCCTACCGGCCTAACCCCAAACAAAATTTTAATTAAAGTTTGGCTCGATGGCCATCACCCCGTCAAGCCTTCCACCCACGCCACATAAACATCAAACCAAATATTAAGGGGTTGGGCGGGCCACCTCTGGTGAACCCGGCCCACACCGCAACAAACCTCACACTAACAATAAATGCAACGTGGAAAGATTGGTTAAGGGTGTCAGTGGGGGTCGAACCCACCCGACCCACATTGTCGGCCCCCAAGCGGGCAGCCCCATTAATGCGGGATCTGGTACCAATGTACCACAACCATAATACAACCAAACAATATTAAATCGCACACCATTAATACGGTGGTCAAACCAAACCGTAAAATGCCATGGTTATTGGTATCTACACCATTTTAATACAATCAAACAGTGGTAGGTTCCATAGGAGGTTCGAACCCAGAACCACTGCTAACAACCTGCTAGAGTTAGCCACAACGCCAAACAAATTTCTCATTGTAACTTCCACCCTTGAATTTTACATAAGCCTTCATTTTGCTTAGTGTGCCAAGCATGGAGGAGCGGAGGAGAGAAGGCACGAAGACCGAGGAGAGCATGCATGTGGATCAAGAAATATTATTTTCAGGTGGAACCATGAGCCTAGAGAAGAAGCACGCATAACCATGATCCTTGAAATTTTCCTGAGGAGGTAATTTTTCTCCATGTCGGAATATAGTCAAGTTTACAGTTGTTTTCATGGTTTTCCATAGGGATTGCAATGGGAGGGTTAGATTCACTTTTGGAGTTACAAATTTCTATTCCACCTATGGAGCAAAATCTTTGAGGAATCTAGGGGGAATCAAAGATTCCTTGAGCCCCAAATTCTCAATTTCTCAGAATTAAAAAATTGGATAGTCAATTTTTCACTATTCGACGCCACAAATCTAATGGTGCATTCAGATTTTTCATTTTCTCATTCTATTCTTCAGCCACTTTTCTAAGTGGAATACAGGTGTCAGCGTTCATGTGCGAGAAAACATTTCCATGCGATTGATGCCATGAGATCGATGGTTTGAGCAACTTCAACAGTTTGAAATCCGCTTCTCCAGATGGCCCTTGGTTGTGAGGTATATGCAGTGTATTCATGTACTTCTTTTGCTATGCATTGTGCTGCACAGATCCCTGTTGATGCTTGATGTGAGATCCTGTTTCTTGTTCATTTTCATGGTTCCTACTTGATGTGATGCAGAATCATCTGTGTGATGTACTTATTGTCATGATTTTTCATGTTGTGTTTTGAGATCCCTTTGTTGTGTGTTGATGGGATACTCATTGTTGGTCACTTTAATTGTTTATTAATAAAACAGTCGAGTGCCACATAAATTATCAACCCGGGAAAGTCTGATTATTCCAAATGTGACTACGTACTATATGTACTCAATCTTAATGGTATTAAAAGCTGTAATATAAATAGTCTACTATCTATTAAATCCCTACTCTGTGTTACAACAGTTACAGTAGTTACAGCCTATTGCAGAAAAGGAAGTAAGAATAAATAACTTAAAGGAAACAAATCTACAAAAGGAAGTGATGGCTGTCCTGCAACAAAGGATTAGGACCCTATCCTCAGAGTAAGGACTTTCAGCACCTGCCTTTGTTGTCCAGTTCACCCATACACTCTGTAGATCCTAATCACCGGTGAGGCACTCATATGCAACATCAATCAGTTAAAAAGGAAAACAGAGTTTCAACAAAAGTAAATATCATTAGAAGCAGTAACTGTGATATAAACAGAAATCACACACACACACCATACAACAGGAAGAAGATGGGTGAATCTTGTGATGAAGGTGGGCCCTGTCCTTCTCACAAGATTCCCCAGAACACAGGAATTAAGATAAAATACTCACAACAGAATTGTATTCATCTGCCAATAAACCATATTACAAAAAGAGATTCAGTCTCATCCCTTCACTATAGTTTCTATGTTACAGCTTGTTTCCCTCTTTTCCGTTCTCATCTCTAATGTAGATGTCTCCTCTTTATAGAGGAGACATCTATTACAAAATATTTTCATACATTCTGATTCAACCCTTTTGTACCAAAAATAGGAAAGTCAGTTCTTGATAACAAAATATTGTTATAGCCATGAGGATCATGATCATTACGACCAATATAGTAATCGGTCAGACTCCTTTGCCGATGTAGATTTGTTACGCAAGTCCCAACTGTTCCTCAAAGTGCGCGTGCTGTTCGTGCTGTTTCAGCTTCGAGGTTCATGCTATTCTTGCTGTTTCAGCTTCATGGTTTGCGCTGTTTCCGCTGTTTTAGCAACGACAAAATGTGATCCTGCCAGTTAGGCAACTTCAGCAATTGGTCAGCACTTTAATCAACTTCAGGGAACAATTATAAAGATAGCATGATTACATGTTGAATAATTAAACATATAGCAATGAGGAAAGTTACTCTGTACCTTTTGGAGTGATTAAGTCAAAACACTAGCAAAGGCTTTCAACTAAGGGTTGAAGAGGGTAATATAATGGAAAAATATACAGTCAAAAATAGACAATATGGGAACCTAACATCCCCCCCAACTGAAAATGTTGCATGTCCGCATGCAACGTCTACTCTGAATCGGAATCAAAATACTGGGCTGAACAATGTAGATTGCTTATGCAGTAAGTGTAAAAGGTGTTGTCAACCATGTCTCTGAACCCTTAGACATTCTGAAGTCTTTTCCATGCTGCCAATTCTTCCTTTTTAGTCAATGTAAATTGAGCCTTGTATTGTTCTCCAGGAAGCCATAAGAGAGGGAAATGAAAATGGTAACCAATCCACCATTCAACACATTGTCTCATGCATTTTACATAATCAGGTATCCGTGATATTGCTGCCTGAAGATTGAGGGGATTGTAGGGATGGTATTCCTGTCTTTCTTTGGGACAGTGTTCCCAGAATAATTCATTTGCTTTTATGGCCAGAGGTCCTTTAGCTTTGACATAATGTTGGCAGTCTTCCAATACTGCTGCTTGCAGATTCCTAATGTGATCGGCCATCCTTGGTTCTCATAGATTTCGTTGATGTTCCATAAGGAAGATAGTTGCATTCTGTGGTTCCGGACAAATCCAGAGAAGACAATTCTCCTCATTGTGTTTTGTAGACATGAAAGCATTCTGCCAAGTGAGTTGGTTGTTCAAGGAAATAAAAGCTCTTATTTGAATATCACCACAAATAGGAAGTAAATTAATCTTTCTATCTTCGGGCATAGCCTCATTGTGGAGATAGAGTTCGCACAACAAATTCTGGTCATTGTTTGGTGCTTCTGCAAAAGTTTCAATGAATTGCTGTGGTGTAGAGACCTGGTGTGGTCTTCCATCCTTTATTGCTTTTAATTGGAGGAACGCTAAGCGTTCTCTCAAGAATACAAAATAATTAAAAGAAGGCTTTCTTGTAGCCAGTAAGCGCTGGACCAAATCGAAGATAAGGGACAGTCTGGCTTTTAATTGCTTATTTTCTTTGTGCTGTGCACGAGACTGTTCCATTGCTTCCCAATTCCTATAGGCATAGTTAAACCATAATGACTTCTGCTGTTGAAATGCCTTTCCTTGGGAGAGCTCGTATTCTGCTTTCCATGTGTTGCTTAATTCTTGAAAAGTAGAGGTCTGTGCATGAGCATTGATAACACAGGGAGGTTCAGTTTGTATATGCACAGTTGTAAAAGATTTTGATTTTGGTTTCTGCTCATCAATAACTTGGGTAGGCCGGGGTGGTTCTGTTTCTTCTTCTGAAATCCTTGAAGACCCTGCTGGTTCTTGTGTAACAGCAGGGTGTTCCTTTTTTAATATAACAGGGCTGGATCCAGTCAATGGGACTGCAATTATCTTATATCCTGCTTGAGTATAGATATCCCCACATTCACTGCACATGTATTCACTGTATTGCTCTTTCTCTACGCCCTTTTCAGCTTGAGATGCTACCTGAGCTAACATGTACATATTGAGTTCTTCTTTATAGGCTTCCCTAGCCATTGCTAACTCTTTCTGATAGGCCTTAATTTCTTATTTTAAGAACTCATTTTCTTCTTGTAGGGAGGCTAGAGTAACCGGGGCTTCTATAGTTACAGATCCCAAAGGAGAAGAAAATTGTTGTTCAGCATTAACTTCATCATATGTGTCCCCAACAGGTGGTTCTTGTGTTTCACCTATTGGGTCAGTTTGTGTATCAGTTTCACCTAGGGCATCTTCTTCTTGCTCCCCAACAGGTGGTTCTTGTGTGGCACCTATTGGGTTAGTGGCTGGTTTTTTGTGTAACAGCCACATGCAGGTCGTCTTCTTTTTGCTCCCCAACAGGTGGTTCTTGTGTGGCACCTATTGGGTC
The DNA here is from genome assembly GCA_031772625.1 of Pinus tabuliformis. Taxonomy (NCBI): domain Eukaryota; kingdom Viridiplantae; phylum Streptophyta; class Pinopsida; order Pinales; family Pinaceae; genus Pinus; species Pinus tabuliformis. The sequence goes on from CM062818.1 coordinate 1,079,136,094, forward strand.
AGTGGTTGGTTCTTGTGTAACAGCCACATGCAGGTCGTCTTCTTTTTGCTCCCCAACAGATGGTTCTTGTGTGGCACCTATTGGGTCAGTGGCTGGTTCTTGTGTAACAACCACATGTCCTATATCAGCTTGGATGTCTAGTTTGAATTTGTTGGTAGCTGGTTCTTGTGGAGTAGCTGCCTCTGTTGAGAAAAATGATGTCACAAAATCATGAACACTTTGTATTTCAGCATCTAAGGGTGAAGGAGGTGAAGGTTCAGGGCTATGCGGAATACGCGGATTTAAAATGATAGGAGGGACAATTGGAATAACGGCCTCGGTTGCTGCAAACAACCTTGTTCGTTGCCGAGGTAGGGAACCAGGAGAGACAGTAGTTTTCCTCTTGCGAGGACTTTTACTCAGGGTAAGGGAATCATCAGAAATAGTAGCTGCCTTTACTGAGGCCCTGGTTCTTCTTTTTAACGGGGTTGTAGTTTTCTGTTGCTTTTTCCTTTTAAGGAAAGTGATGAGGGTATCCTCGTCTGAATCATCGATAGGGATATGAACTATGGGAGTGGACGGTTCGGCTTCATCATGGGGTGAGGATTGCAGCAGATTTTCAGTGCTTAATTGGGGTGTTCCTGCTGCTGGTTGTGAGTTTCAGCATCTTGCTGGGAATTTTCTTCATTTTGATGAGGATTTTCCTCAGCTTGCTAGGGAGGGTTAATGAGGGGAGTTGGATTATGCAGGGCGAAGCCTCTATTTATCAGGAGTTGGACCAAACGATTGTGCGTGAGGCAGAGGAGTTGGTGCCTTGCGTTCACAGTATAGTGTGCCATATTTTTTAGACATCCAAGGAGATAATAAGGCATATTTACTAGACGACCATGCCGCAAATGATTTAATAAAACAAAGTCATGTTGGTAGACTACTTGATAGCAGCCCTCACAAGTGAAGTAATGCTTGACGAATTCTGCAACCTTTGGCCAAGGTGGTGGTAGTGATCGAAGCACAACACCCATGCCTTTGGCTTCCACCTGTTCCCCAGGTAAGAGGAAATCTTGCTGTGCATTGAGGATAAGATGCTTCCTGCTGAACCAGCGAATGCCGTTGGTTGGAAGCCCCGAAACTTGCGCGATGTATTCTTCTGTTACTGGGATTCTCACCCCTTGGACAGTAGAGTACCCCTCCCTGAAATTGCATGCAAATTTGAGAACTTGCTGCAAATCAAATTCTGGAAGTCTTCTGAAATAGTCCACCCATCCTGCTTGTAGGAAGATTTGGTATGCATCTGGGTAAAGTTCCAGTAATGCCGTCGAGCCCAGTTCATGTCTAACAGCATCTCCTCCCATGGTTACTGTTTTAGGCAGAATACAAAGTGCAGAGCCGAGTTGCCGAGGTTGAAACAGAGCAGAACGTTGCAAAATGAAATTATGACGTGGTAAGGCATAAACGAGGTGGATTAGACACAACCGCGAGGAATAGGGATGGCGGTGATGGGCGTGTTATGTAATGATTACGATATTTCGGTAATCCCCCCCAACTGCGGCTGAATGATATGGTTGGAAGTACGACGCTTTTAGCGGTCATGTCAACTATCTCCTCATTAACTACAATTTAATATTCACACATAACATGCATACCTTTACAATTACCTTTGGTTGTTGCACCGAAAAGTGTTATCTTGTCCTTAATAGATCAATTATCATTATAGAAAGGGTTTGTAAGGTGTGAGGGTTTTTATACACGAGGTTTTTATTATTCACGAGAGGCAGTAGTGAAGGGGTATTATTAACAAGATAAATGGCTGATTCCTTTGAATAAAGAATGATATGTTTCTATTGAAGTAATAGTTCATTCTCGGGAGTAAAAATGGGGATATTTAGGAAAATAGAAAAGATTGGTGTTTAAGCAGTGGGATTTGGTGTTTCGACACTGGAAAGTGGTGTATCGGCAACGAGAAATGGTGTTTCAGCAACGGGAAATGGTGTATCAGCAACGGGAAATGGTGTATCAGCGACGGGAAATGGTGTATCAGCAATGGGAAATGGTGTATCAGCAACAGGAATGGTGGAGGGAATGAATTATGATCTGGAATGACATGGCAATGCTTTTCCAATCTGCAAATTAATATTGGAATTTTTCTTTTCAGCCACCATCTAAAGCTAAGATCCGCAAAATAATTAATTGTAACATGGCAACCCTTGACAGGGATTATTAGTTAAGAAATCTAATCTAAAAATAAATACATAAACAGAAAATTAAGTGCATTGAGGGATAGCCGGTTCCCCCAAAAAGGCATAGTGTATGTCTGTCATGCAAGTAGCTTTGAAATCCTCTTTAGAAATAGGCTGTTGATGCAAACGGAGTTGATACCCATTCACTAACAATGGTGTTCTACTATCATCAATTGTTAGGAGTTTGACTGTTCCATTTGGAAAAACAGTATCCACTTCATAAGGTCCTAACCACCTTGTTCTTAATTTACCCTGAAAATTTTCAAAATGGGAGTCATACAGTAAGGCCCAATTACCTTTTTGGAACTGCTTGTGCTTAATAGTTTTGTCATGCCACCTGGTTCTTTGCTGTTGTATCATGGTTGTTTGATGGATGGCATCCAACCTCTTTTCATCCAATTCCTGAAGCTGCTGCAACCTAGCTGTCTGTGCATCAATCAAATCAAGGTTAACAGCTAAAGCAGTCCTTAAGGTTTTGATTTCAAATTCCACAGGAAAAACAACACTTTTACCATAAACTAATTCATAAGGTGAAAAACCCGTAGTGTTCCTCCAAGTAGTTCTGTAAGCCCATAATGCTTCAGACAACCTTTGAAACCAGTCCCTTCTATTCTCCTTGACTGTCTTTGTTAGAATGGCTTCTATGACTTTATTTGTACTTTCCACTTGCCCATTTGCCTGGGGGTGATAAGGTGTAGTCATCTTATGCTTAATGTGATATTTCTGGAGTGTATCTTTGAAGCCATGAGAATTGAAAGGAGGTCCTCCATCTGTAACTAGCTCTCTAGGCAAACCAAACCTAACAAAGATTTCTTCAAATAGAAAAGTTAACACTGATTCTTCATTAGCTTTGATGAGTGCCTTAGCTTCTACCCACTTAGTCATATAATCTGTGCAAACCAGTATATAAACTCTTTGATTGGATGGAGGATTGATGGGACCTATAAAATCTAGTGCCCATCTTTCAAAAGGTTCAAGTATTACCTGGGGGTTAAGTGGTATTTCATCCCTGTGATTAGGCTGGCCCATTCTCTGGCAGCTATCGCAGGCCCTAACATATTTCTTTGCATCCTTGAAAAGTGAGGGCCAATAGTAACCCATTCTGAGAACTTTGTGTGTTGTTCTTTTGTCCACAAAATGCCCTCCACAAGGGCCATCGTGGCAAGCCTTCAATATATCATAAACTTCATATTCTCTGATGCATCTTCAAATTTCCTGATCGAGTCCTATGTGAAAGAGACACCCACTTATCCAGCTGTACCTAGCACTTTGCTGAACGATCTTTCTTTTCTCTCTGTGCGATAGGTGTGATGGTAGTTTCCCTGCAACTAAGTAATTGGCAATGTCAGCATACCAAGGTGAGTGAGCAGATACTGCAAATAAATATTCATCAGGAAAAGAATCATCCACTGGAATATTTTCATTATTTTTTAACCGAGAAAGAAAATCAGCAACTACATTTTCTTTACCTGGTCGATCTACAATTGTGATATCAAATTCTTGTAATAATAATAACCATCTGGTAACTCGAGCATTTGTAACTGATTTTTTCATTAAATATTTAATGGCCGAGTGATTAGTATGCACAAAAGTAGTGTAACCAGTAATATAATGTCGAAACTTATTAATAGCATAAATAACTGCTAAGAATTCTTTCTCGGTGACTGTATAATTAAGTTCAGCAGGGGTCATATTTTTACTAATAAAGTAGATAGCATAGGGAAGATTGTTTTCTTCTTGACCCAAGACAACTCCAATTGCAGTATCTGAAGCATCAGAGGATATATGAAAGGGGAGTGCCCAGTCAGGTCCTCTTAAAATGGGAGCTGTAGACAATTGATGTTTAAGTTCATTGAATGCTTTTTGGCAACCATCAGTCCACTTAAATTCAACATTTTTCATAAGTAGCACAAACAAAGGAGAAGTTATTTTAGAAAAATCCTTGATAAATCTTCTATAATATCCAGCATGTCCTAAAAAACTTCTTACATCAGTTTGTGTTTTAGGGATAGGCAGAGTCTGAATTACTTGTACTTTAGCTGGATCAACTTGAATTCCTAGGAATGAAATGAAGTGTCCCAAAACAATACCTTGATTCATCATCATATGACATTTTTCAGTACTTAAGGCAAGATGTGCTTCTATACACCGTTTAAGTACTTTTTCAAGGTTTTGTAAAGCATCTTCAAAATTCACACCATAAGGAGTAAAGTCATCCATAAATATTTCTAAGGAATCATTAAGCATATTAGAAAAAATTCCTATCACCACTCTTTGAAATGTTGCTGGGGCATTACATAGTCCAAATGGAAGAACTCTATAGGCAAAAGTCCCCCATGGACTAGTAAAAGTGGTCTTGTCCTGATCTTAGGGTGCAGTCTTGATCTGATTATATCCACTAAATCCATCCAAAAAGGAAAAAAATCTCTTACCTGCCAGATTATCTAGTACTTGATCAATAAATGGTAAGGGAAAATGATCTTTCTGAGTAGCCTTATTTAGAGCTCTATAATCCACACACGCTCTCCATTTCCCATTTTTCTTAGGTACTATTACTAATGGTGAAACCCATTCACTATCAGATATGGGATATATAAATCCGGCATTCAACAATTTTTGAAGTTCTTCCTTCACAATTTCCCTTAAATTGGGATTCATTCGTCGTTGGGGTTGGTAGACTGGGCGGGATCCTTCTTTAATATAAATACAGTGAGTACATAATTCAGAAGAAATTCCCTTCATATATGTGTAATCCCATGCGAATGCTTGTTTATTCTCGTGGAGTAACTTCATTAACTGTTGTGTTTCAGCATTTGTTAGGTTAGGGTTTATATTTAATGTTTTGCCAGGCTCGATTTCGACTGCTATACTTTTGGAGGAGGTGTCAGCTGATGTTTGAGACAAGTCTTCAGTTCTAAGATTTTGCTGTGATTCAGAATCCAAGATTGTAGTCAAGTGATCATGTGTTTCGGAGTTAACTGAAGAAGGTTCAGAAATAAAGCTACTAATTAATTCATCTTCGGTTGAATCTTTAAAAGTTAGGGCTTGTTCGACAGTCAAGATGGGTTGAGTCTCATCATCCTCATAATCTAACCACACGGAGTTATCATTATTAATCATAGGTGTAGCATGAGGGTATAGAGTAAGCTGTTTGGTTTCACATCCATTAGAAATTGTCATTGAACCTGACCTACAATTGATGAAGGCATCTGCTGTAGCCAGCCAAGGTCTCCCTAAAATCAATGGATGACCCCCAACTTTGTTTTGGTCTGTAACACCACAAAATCAGCTGGGTAGTTCCAAGATTCGACTGAAATTATCAGGTCTTCAATGACTCCTTCAGGTTTGATTGTGGAGCGGTCAGCCAGCTCTAGAATGGTTGGGGTTTCCCTAATAAAATTTTTTAACTGCAGTAACTGTGCTGTTTCAAGTGTCATGATGTTTATTGCAGCACCCAGATCTACTAGAACTCTAGAAACAAAGGTTTTACCAACCTGAACTATGACTGTAGGGTGACCGGGGTCACCATATTTCACAGGGGGGTTTTTTTTCTGACATTAGAGCAGCTAGATCACCCATCACATGAACTGTGAGGGGGTCCTTAGCTTTTCTTCCAGGTTTCTTAATACAAATATCTCTAATAGTTCTAGCATAAATCGGTACATCTCTCAGTGCTTGTAAGAGTGGAATTTTAACATATAAATTCTGCAGCTCTCCTAACAGATTAAAAGCAGGTGGCTCATGTGTTTTGGTAAGAGCCAAACGTTTAGGGAATGGTGGCTCTGCTGCTTCAGCAGTCTTTTTAGAGGATGTTTCAACTGTTTCAGCATTGTTATTAGAGGATGATCCAGCTGTTTCAGCATTAGATGGCTTTTCTTTTCTGATTTCTTCTTTATCAGAATCCGAAGTAATGTCATCAATAATGGGTTCAACTATTCTTCCAGAGCGTAAATGAATGTCATTACATTGCATAGGGGAAACCAGTTGGTTTTGAACATCAATTACCTGCAGAGCTTTATTATTATTCTGGTTGGGGTTAGGTTGTAAAGGCACCTGGGGTCTTATTGTCTGATTATTTGGTGGGGCATTTGATGGTAAGGAGAGAGATTACTGATACTGAGGTAATTGGTTTGGAAATGGGATTTGTGGAGCTGTCCAATTCGGGTTCTGTTGATTAAAATAGGTTTGCTGTAGAGCCCAAGGATTCCACATCGTAGGATCGACAAAAGGAGGGTTCGATTGCTGCATGGGTGGGAAATTCATTTGATTAAGGTGTGGGTACTACATTTGATTGAAGGGTGGGTAATTTGTTTGAAAAGGAGGATGATTATTCCAACGATTAAACGACATGTTAGAATTCGTACCTTGTCCTTGTGGTTGCCATTGCCTTCTCTGTGTGAGGAGGTACACTGCTTCAGCTTCTTCTTCAGTTGGCTGCAGTGCTGCTTTTATTCCTGGCAAAGAAGGGCATTGTTGAGTCTCATGGTCCTTTTCACAGATAGTGCAGATTGGTACCTTGTCCAGGGGGCATTCTCTTAGTGGGTGTTTTTCCCTGCATTTAGAGCAGAAAATAGCCAGAGCAGCTTCTGCTTCTGCCTGCTTCTTTTTAACCTGCAAGGTATCAATTTGTGAAGCAAAAGAGCTTAACATTTCAGTTTTAAATTCTTCAAGTTACCTATTTCAGCCTGTGTTGCTCCTCCACTTGCTTTTTTCTGGACTCTTGAGTATGTACTGTCTTTGCTCTTTGGTCTGCTTGCTACTCCTCTCGAACATCTTTTACAGAGATTGATAATCTCATCATATGATTCCTTAGATATGTCTCCTTTTCCAAGCATATTCAACATATCTAAACAATCATCTCGTACCCCTTTTAGCAATATTGACTTGAGAATATCCTTACTCATATCAGGATGATCAGATCACTGTAAGTTATACTGTAGCCTTTCCACGAAGTCCTCCAGACTTTCGTCCTCCTTCTGAGTCATCTTGAATAATTCCTCCTTCCTTTCTCTTGTTCGACAATAATCTTGGTATTTAGCCAAAAATTTCTCCTTCATCTGGTCCCATGTTGTAATCACATGATCTCCCAAGCTCATGAACCATCTTAATGCGTTCCCTTTTAATGTAGCTGGAAACAACTTCAATTTCTGAGCAGCATTAACATAGTCATAGCTTCTACACAGTATATCAAATTCAAAAAGAAATTCATCAGGATCTTCTGTGGATAACCCATGGAAATTGGGTAATGCTGAAAGTGGGATATTCTTCCTAGGAGTTACTCCTCTGGGGAGATCTCCAATGGGGAATTCCAGGGTGGAGAGAGAATTTTCTCCCCTTCCCTCTATTCTGCGACCTCCACTGAAAAGTCCTTCATTGTTATCCTCCATTGGTTGTTTTCCTGATGCGCTTGCCCGGTCTTCGGAGTTTTCTGTTGGAATTTCAATGTCCTGCACTAGTTCCTCCACCTTAATTTCCTCTATTGGATCTTCTACTGGTCGTTCGTCTTCTTCCACCGGTTCCTCAGTATATTTTGATGGTTCTATAACCCTCTCTGGTCCCACTACTTCCTCTGTTTGATAATCTGTCTGGGAAGAGTGTTGGGTCTGTGGCCTTCGAGAGCTTAACCTCTGGGATGTCTCAGCTTTTGAAATAATATCATCAATAAAAGTTTTTCTTCCTCCTCCTTTGCCTTTACCGCCTGAATGGTTAACCTTCTTGCGTCCTCTCATGCATCCTGCATTTCTAAAGAAAAATGTTAATACCCTTAAAATCTTCAGTCGTCTTCCCCGGCAACAGCGCCAAAATGTTGGTCACTTTAATTGTTTATTAATAAAACAGTCGAGTGCCACATAAATTATCAACCCGGGAAAGTCTGATTATTCCAAAGGGGACTACGTACTGTATGTACTCAATCTTAATGGTATTAAAAGCTGTAGTATAAATAGTCTACTATCTATTAAATCCCTACTCTGTGTTACAGCAGTTACAGTAGTTACAACCTATTGCAGAAAAGGAAGTAAGAACAAATAACTTAAAGGAAACAAATATGCAAAAGGAAGTGATGGCTGTCCTGCAACAAAGGATCAGGACCCTATCCTCAGAGTAAGGACTTTCAGCACCTGCCTCTGTTGTCCAGTTCACCCATACACTCTATAAATCCTAATCACCAGTGAGGTACTCATATGCAACATTAATCAGTTAAAAAGGAAAACAGAGTTTCAGCAAAAGTAAATATCATTAGAAGCAGTAACTGTGATATAAACAGAAATCACACACACACCACACAACAGGAAGAAGATGGGTGAATCTTGTGATGAAGGTGGGCCCTGTCCTTCTCACAAGATTCCCCAAAACACAGGAATTAAGATAAAATACTCAGAACAGAATTGTATTCATCTGCCAATAAACCATATTACAAAAAGAGATTCAGTCTCATCCCTTCACTATAGTTTCTGTGTTACAGCTTGTTTCCCTCTTTTCCGTTCCCCTCTCTAATGTAGATGCCTCCTCTTTATAGAGGAGACATCTATTACAAAAGATTTTCATACATTCTGATTCAACCCTTTTGTACCAAAAATAGGAAAGTCAGTTCTTGATAACAAAATATTGTTACAGCCATGAGGATCATGATCATTACGACCAATATAGTAATCGGTCAGACTCCTTTGCCAATGCAGATTTGTTACGCAAATCCCAATTGTTCCTCAAAGTGCGCGTGCTGTTCGTGCTGTTTTAGCTTCGAGGCTCATGCTGTTCTTGTTGTTTCAGCTTCACGGTTTGCGTTGTTTCCGCTGTTTTAGCAACGGAAAAAATGTGATCCTGCCAGTTAGGCAGTTTCAGCAATTGGTCAGCACTTTAATCAACTTCAGGGAACAATTATAAAGATAGCATGATTACATGTTGAATAATTAAACATATAGCAATGAGGAAAGTTACTCTGTACCTTTTGGAGTGATTAAGCCAAAACACTAGCAAAGGCTTTCAACTAAGGGTTGAAGAGGGTAATATAATGGCAAAATATACAGTCAAAAATAGATAATATGGGAACCTAACACTCATGTATCACCATGCATGTTTTCTTTGAGACTCTGTTTATGCCATGTTGGTAGGATGCTCATCATGTATGAGCTTTTTGTGTCACATTGATAGGAGTCTTTCACTGAGAGTTCTTGTAGTGGAACATCTCGTGGCGCCACTCCTGCGTGAGGGAATTTTCCTAGTATGATAACGACATCACCTTTTATGTACATCATCACTATTGACAACACTTAATTCAGTGACCTACACCATCTTGACACCGGGGCCCGGAGACGTAGTCCCTCCTAGATGAACTCCGATATCAACTGTTTATGTTTTCATATGTTGATGATTGACGTGTTCCTCTTCTTTACAACATGCAGATGTATTCATTAATGTTCTTTTAAAAATGTAATTTAACACATCACGAAAGTAAAAGGTCTTGGAAGGGTCCTTCATCACATTCGAACTTGGATCATCTATGGAGATGGAACATTAGTAATTTCAGTCTGTTCCCAATTATGGAGATTGTCCAAGAGATATAAGCCTCTTTTCAAATTACTTCATTTTCACATGTATACCATGAATTCAAGACACATGTGGATAAGCTATCTAAAGAAGCTTCTCTCTTGCAGGAGGGTTTCTTAACTTAACTTGAATTCAGAGGAGGCACCCTCGTTTCAACTACAAAAAGAAATTTGTATTTAACTAGTCTTTCGGTATCAAATGGTGGTTTTTTGTAGAGGTTTTCCAGATCCATTGTAAGAACTGTGAGTTTTAAATTCACAAGATAAGTAAGATGTCTAATTGATGTTTTTGATGGAATAGTTGTCCATAAAACACTACAAGAATTAAAATTGTGGATTTAGTCTTCTAACTGGGGTAAACAATGCAGAGAACAAGAGAGGCTTGAGTCTGTACAAGATTGAACAATGTATATTTTGATTTCATTCTTAGAAATATCAAATATAAATATTTTTTTCTTAAAAAAAATAACAATTTGGATCTCCAAAAGGGAAAGAAAAGCATGGGCGTTAGAAGGCCAGAGAAGGGCTTTATAAAGTGCCATTAATATTAATCTAAAGGTACCAAAACTGGTTCATAGAATTCTAATTGTTAATATTAGTTGGTATGGATCTCAAAATCGAAACTAAGAGAAATAGAATGGATATTATCACTCGTAGCTATCAGCGCATGGATAAGAGAAATTTTGACATCTTAAACGCTGTGGTTCATAGAATTCTAATTGTTAATATTAGTTGGTATGAATCTCAAACTTGAAATTAAGAGAACTAGAATGGATATTATTCAGTTCATTGATAAGAGCGATTTCGACAACATTAATATTAATCTAAAGGTAGCAAAACCGGTTCATAGAATTCTAATTGTTAATATTAGTTGGTATGGATATCAAACTCGAAATTAAAAGAAACACAATGGATATTATCACTGGCAGCTATCAGTTGAATGATAAGAGAGATTTGACATCTTAGGCATTGTGGTTCATAGAATTCTAATTGTTAATATTAGTTGGTATGGATCTCAAACTCAAAATTAAGAGAAATACAATGGATATTATTCAGCTGACTGATAAGAGCGATTTCGACAACATTAATATTAATCTAAAGGTAGCAAAATTGGTTCATATAATTCTAATTGTTAATATTAGTTGGTATGGATCTCAAACTCAAAATTAAAATAAATACAATGGATATTATCACTGGTAGCTATCAGCTGAATGATAAGAGAGATTTTGACATCTTAAGCATTTTGGTTCATAGAATTCTAATTGTTAATAATAGTTGGGATGGATCTCAAACTCAAAATTAAGAGAAATAGAATGGGTATTATTTAATTGACTGATAAAAGCGATTTCGACAGCTTAGGCGTTGTGGTTCATATAATTCTAATTGTTAATATTAGTTGGTATGGATCTCAAACTCAAAATTAAGAGAAATAGAATGGATATTATCACTGGCAGCTATCAGCTGACTGATAAGAGTGATTTTGACAGCTTAGGCATTGTGTTTCTCGAGCTTGGGATGTCCTAGAAGGCCATAGATTGATCCCGAGGGCTCGACCATGTGAATCTGGCAGTCTATGTGTTGGATAGGTTTTGGTTTGGGTGGGATATTATGGAACAGATTAAGAGAGAGTGAAGCATGCAACATACAAACTAAACAAACTCTGGAGATAAAAATCCATTTTTATTGCTAAAAACTAATTACACCCAAATTTGTGCTACTGCAGAGGAATCAAACCAACGTAAATTCAAAAAGAAAATGCTTTGAAGTTTACGCACTTACCAGATTGGTGTCATGGAAATCAATCCCCTCACCTCCAATTATTCATCTGTGACACTATTATATGGAATGTTTGTAAATATCTATGGGTAATTGACTGTAACCATGTCCTCTCCTGTACAGTGATGTGTGGTTTGACGGTAAGTCTACTTAGGCGAAGCTTGGGAGACCGTAGTTTAAATCTCATTGAGTACACTGGCCTACTGTGGTGGATGCTTGAGAAGCAGATTCCCCGCCGCCGCCTTGGCAGCATGAGAGTATCACTTTGCTAAAACCAGAGGATCTTAGTATATGACTTGCAAGTAGTTGGATGTACTCTTGGTGTTATAGTGGCAGCTATGAAGATTGATCCTGGGTCTCCCATAGATTAGGACTGGCAGTTATCGATTCACCATGTGGTTGAAAAAAAAAACATGTCCTCTCCTGTGTAGCTGGAATAGTCAAAAATTAATAATAGTGAATATTAATTATGTTTCAACTGAGTCTTACATTAAAAAATACCACCTCATATCACTCTGAAGTGTTATTACATAACTGTAATGCCAGAATAGCTCCCGGGTCAGCTAAAAAAGTTTAATCTTCTGACACATCAACCTATTCATACTCAACAAGTGAAAGATTGTTGTCTTCCTTCACAATGAAATTTGCAGGCCCGATTGCCTCAATCTTGCCCCAGTCTCATTGATCGCCTAAACATATCAATCTTCGCATTACGCAAGATAATTATAGTTCCTTGCTTCATGATATTCCTCGCAGTGAAGAGAATCGGCCCAGTTTCATCTCCTACTAGGCAATCTGCAATTACGCATCTGATGGATCGGAGCATCAGGTATCTGTAAAATGCATTTATGCATCTGGTGGATCGGAGCATCAGGTCTCTGCAATACGCATCTATGCATCTGAATTCTTTTTTCAAGAGCAAGTTGTGCGCTTAGCACTTTCACAACCAGATTGTGCCTAGATGTCCCAAATGTTAGTTAGTGAATCTTTTGTAAAGACAACCTTCCTGAGATTTTCATATCTAGAAGCCATTTTTCTTTGCAGTTGTACACAACGCAATACACTTACCACAACAATTAATTCCCATTGGCCATTAACTTGAATGAAAATTCGGCAGACTTTGACTGTAGCCACAATAAGATGATCAAATCCACTCTCCTATCAAGACATTGAGAAGCGAAAATGCTAAGAAATATGAAGAGAATTATTTAGGGTTATAAACTTGGCCACTTCTCTCTGCTAACCTTTTTTTCACTATTTATTAAAGAAAATAGGCACCGAACAAATCGATGTTTTGTGGGGTGAGCTACTGAAGAAATCCTCCTCCATCCGTCTATCCCTCAACCTATCAAAATTCGACCCTAAAACCCTAACTGCCCGTGAATCACTGTCACATTTCCTATGGAAACATAGAACAAATATGTAGCTAATGCGTCAGAGTTCAATCGATTTGAAGAATCATAATCAATCTAGATATCCTAAAGATCGATCCATAACTGTTTCCATATATTCCTGGGGAAGATTGGAGATCGATATTGCTGTGTCAAAAGGCCTTTGTTTTTTGGTGGGAATTAGATCATGGTAAAATATTTTTAAAATATGCTTAACAAGGCACCTAATTTTGAGTTAAATTATGGGAGGGATAGATATATTTGAAGGAAGATTTTCAACCATTGTTTTTTTTGGGACATTTTTTGTTTGTTTGTTTAAACGGTGTGGAAAATAATAACTTTTTTTCAGGGTGAAATGTCACAAAATATGCATGTTGATTATTTTGGAGGTCAAAATATTCTAAGAGTTTAAATATTTAAGATGTAAGAGTGATATACACAATGAGTTCTTACATCTTGGATAAGATCATTGTTTCACTTTATATATTAGAATTTTTCGATGGGCACACTAATATGTTAAGTGTTTGGTAGCTTACAACAACAGTATATTTTTCATTTTTTTTTATAGCATAGTTTTTTGCATCTGCACATTGAGTATGGTTTCATTCATATGCCCGTGCACATCATTGTAACCTTGTTCATCATATCATTTTTAGTAGCACTTGCAATTTTAGTGATAACTTATCTAGTATCAATTTCACATACATAGCTCCATCACTAAATTGAGAAGAATGTGGGGAAAGTATCCATTTAAGCTGGGAGGACCTAATGTGACACGTTAGGCCATGATCGCCAAGGAGCATCATCACTAGTAGTTCTTAAATTCTAGTTTGTTAGTTAGTTGCATATTTTGTTGTTTCTTCTCGCCTTTAATTTGTTTGCATTCCAAATTTAAGGATCGACTGTTCAATTGATTATCTCTTTGTAAAACTATAAAAAAATCCATTGCGAGGTCAATAAGAACCAAAAATTGTTCTTTGGGATTCATTTATGATTTACTTTATCTATTCTCTTGGTATTTTATTTGCATTTCTTTGTGGATGTTTGAGATAAATATCATTAAAGCTCATCACACTTATTCTTCTACTTTAAAATTTGCTAGGTTTTGACAACATACCAATGCGAAGATGAGTGACATACATAGACCCTTAGTCTAAGGCATGTTACCATAAATCCAACTCTAATACCATTTTGAAAGAAATGAATGCATGTTGTCTAACATATAGGCTCATGTGACTGTCCATGATTTTAAAATTCAAGAATGTAGATGAATTAATCATGCACAACAACATTTAAACATACATAACATAACCTTGAAGCATAACATTTACATATTAAATAACAGAGTCATTGGAATATTTATCCTTATAATGTTTTACACAACTAGCTACAAATGTTAAATATTCCATCCAACCATAGTTATTTTTGGACTAATGATCTTTACAATAGGCCACCGCTAATCTAGGACTATGATTCCACAAAGGTGAGCATGCTCCTATGGATGTCTATAGTCAACACTAAGAGACCAATACCTAGTAAATTAAGAGTGATGCGATCCCTACAATAATTCCTACTAGCTAGCTCTCTTTCCCGTCATTTTTCACAATCTAAGGATGATATTTATTTCTATGTATCATAGTCCCTTAGACAATCTCCATCCCCTCTATGGCTCCAACATATATTGGTAAGGAATCTCTTAGTTATGGGATTTAGGAAATCTAGCTACTAGTGGAGCACTTACAACAACCTTTACACAATCACTTGAGTGATTTCTAAATGAGAACCCCTCAAAAACATGCAAAGCTAGTTATTATCATAAATATCAACACCAGAGATTGGTTTTCAAAACAAATTGTATTTTCTCCTCTTGTATCACCAAAACTCTAGTTTTTTTTGTCCTCTTGCTTTTTGAAAGTTAGCTATCTCCTCTACTCAAATTCCTTTTCTTATGCATGTTTTGACTTGAACGATTCAAAAGATAATTTTACTCATCACATGTTCTCACATCTAGGTGAGATGACACTCTCACCCACCTCTTACATGCATTCAATAAAACCACTCCCCTCATGAGTGTACTTAGCCCATGCTTCAATAACTAATTGATATGACTCTTCTACCAACCTCAAAAATGCATTCAATGATTGGTTTTAATAAGTCAAATGGGGATTATATGGTAATGAAAATTAATTTATGATAATAACATGGGATTTTAGGCATGTGTGATTTACCCTTGGACCCTTTTTTATCCCCCTCCTTTATGGAATGATAGGTCCTCCATGAATATGTTCTTGTCCATTTTATAACTAGTGATGTATTTTTATATTATTATTTTCAATATAAATCTTTACATATAATTTTTTGTTTGATATTATGTCCATGACTTGTGGGACTAACATGTGATCTAAGAAACCATAACTTAGGGCATCTAAGCCATCAGAATCACTTGACTACCACACTAGGCCTAGACCACACCAACCCTTAACATGGATAATTTTTTTTGATGTCTCCTCCTGACTATTGCGAGTTTCGCACATTGGTCACCTTACATAATGAAACCATTGAAATCCAACAATGCTAGTGATATTTGGCTGCATTTTTACATATTATATATCTTGGCTTTTACACATTCATCATATTTAAAAGTATACATTTCTAATCTAGTGATCAAAACCAGGGTGTTACTTTTTCCTCCCCCTACATTTTTTCACTATATTTGGTGCACATCACCATATAGGTTTACATGTATATACCTAAAAAAATAACATCTTAGCACTCTATAATTTAACAACTTAGTAACTCGTATAGAAATTCCAAATGCCAAACTCTCACTCCCCTCAACCTACATAATTCAAGGAATAGTACTCCCTTATCTCCATCACAATCCTTTAGGTTGTTCCACTTACCTTTGAGGGATCAACCACTGGTTGGACATGAAATATCCAAGCTATGGAATTTAGTAATCATAGCTATAAAAAATGGAGTATTTAGTCATTTATGCACAAATGTACATTCATATTTCCTCAAAATATGCAAAAAGCTATGGGTAGTCCTCCCACATAACCTCTTAATGCTCCCATGTGGTATCTTCAGCATTGCAATAGGTCCATTGGACCTTTACCAAGATAATCGCTTTGTACAAGAGCACTTCAAATTTTGAGTCTAATATGCATATTGATTCCACCCAAATGTCCCCTTTGTGCTCCACCTAGACCATAGTCTAATCAATCACAAGGTTAGGATTAGGCACATTATTTTTCAATAAAGATACATTAAACACTTTTATGAATATTCATGGACACAAGTAATGCAAGAATGTATATAACCAACCTTATCCTATCTATGATTTCAAATGTCCCAAAATATTGTGCTACCAATTCTAGGTAGCTTCCCAATTTTAGTGAGCACTTTTTAGCCTTCACTTTGAAAAACACATGCCCAATCAATCTAAATTATCTATGGATTTTTCCTTTGTTTGTGAAAATTTCTACCTATATTATGTATCCTTTATATTTATACTTATCTTTAACATATTTTCTTACTCTCTTTTATAATATATAGCCCAACAATCACTTTGTTTTCTAGGTTATCCCAACTTAAAATATAACTTCACAATTTCATTTTTATATAAATTTCCACAATATTGGATTCTTTATCAATCAACTTAAGTGAAATAATATGTGTGCCTTTTGTAAGCTTTTCCATCAATACGATGATGGAATCCTCTCACCTTGTTATCCTTAGTAGCTTGGTGATGAAATTTATGGAAACAATTTGTCATTTTCATTTAGGAATGGACAATGGATATAGAAATCATGTTGGATGTCTATTTTTAGCCTTTACCTTCTAACATTAAATGCATTTGGCTATGTAATCAACCACATGTTTTTCATACTAAGTCAAAAATACTGGATTCTTATAGCTACAATAGTTTTGTGGTACCCTAGTGTCCAACATATGGTGCATTGCATATTTCTCTAATCACTAAATTTCCCAATTCTTGAGAATTAGGAACATAAACTTATGTTCGTTTGCAAGAGGTTTCCATCCTCTTCGAGCATGAAGTCTTCAAATTTTTGGTGTGAATTACCCTGTTGTAAGCCTTGTTTAATTTGTAAATAGTGTTAATTTGATCCTAATCTTCCAAAATATTCTTTTTAAATTTATGTTATATATGCTAATAGCTATAGCATCATGCATTACATGCACCCTCTTAATGTTGAGTGCATTAACCTCTTTATTCTCTTTTCCCTTAATGTTGTTGATGTCAAAGTTAGATTCACTAGGGCATTCCAACCATCTAATTTGTCTATGTGGGTATTTCAAACCTCTATGGTCTATTTTGATCTCAAAATTTCATCCCATAAGATAATGTATTCACATTTTCAATGCATGGATAATAGTTGTAAGCTCCAAGTCATGGGTAGCATAATTTCTTTCATGTTCTTTGATTTTCTTCAATTCATATGACATGCCTATCTTACATAAGGGATCCACTAAGTCCTTCTTTACATGCATTTATGCACACTATAATATCCTCATTTGGATTTTCATTCTTTAGAATAGGTGCATTGGTTAATAAATGTTTCAGCTATTGAAAATTATCTTCACAATTTGTAGTCCATTTAGTCTATACTCATTTATGTTGCAATGAAATAATTGAATGCACAATATTATAGAAATCTTCAATAAATATCATGTGGTAAATAGGTAAACCCATAAACATTTTCACCTTTGAAATATTGTTTGATGATGGCCAACCTTTGATGGATTAATTCATCTTCCCTAGGTCCATTGTTGTGCCCTCCTCTAAGACATTGTGAACTAAATCATGGATTTTCCTTTGGTAGAATGAGCACTTTCTCAACTTGGCATACAATTATTGCTCTTGCAACACCTACTGCACCATCCTCAAATGTAACCCATGCCCCTCTTTTGTCTTGAAGTGTATAATAATATCACACAAGAAGGAAATAACAAATTAGTCTATATAAAGTCTAAACATTGTATTCATCAAACATATAAAACTAGAAATTGCACCACATGTTTCAAAGTAAACGTTTTAAGGTGGTAGCATAGGAAACAATAACATAGAAGAAAGAAATTTTTTTATGCAATTTTGTTTCTTTAATAGCATTTCTTTTTTATCATATGTTATGTTTCATGGATATTTCAACCAGGCCAATATCCTAGAATATGTTCAAAATGAAGGTAATGCACAACATCTTAACTCCAAAGGATTTATGAAAATGCTCTTCATTAAGATTCATGAACTATTATAAGTAAATGATTTAAATCAAACATTTCATAGCACAAGTAATCTAATATCACCTTTTATTCACAATATAATGGATAATAGTTTTTGTTAGAAGGGAGTCAAGATAATGTACGTGCATTTTGAGCCATTTTTATGTCAGATGTTGTTATGATTAGAACATTTAGTCATTTTGAGTAATTTTTATGTACTTAACATTGCATATGGATTTAGAGACCCTCTTAAAGACCCTCTTAAAGGCGTCTCTAAATTTTAACACTGCAGATGGACTCAAAGACCCCTTTGTTTATAAATTTAACACTGCAGATGGATTCAAAGAAGGGGATCTTTGAATCTATCTGCAGTGCTAAAATTTAGACAGAAAAGGGTATTCATAATTTTAACACTATAGATGGATTCATAGACCCATTTGTCTATAAATTTTAACAATGCAGATGGATTCAAAGACCCACATAGTGAAATGTAACACTTCAATATCAAAATTGCAATTTTCCATTTTCGGAGTGACATAATTAAAAATTATTAACATAAATGAGTAATTCATATACTTGTTGTACTTTTTATTTGGTACTATTTTTATTCTTGGACTATAGTAGCCATTTAAGTTAATCATTATTAATTTTATCATTTATTTTCCAGTAATATATTTTAGTCCTGGACTGAATTAGTCATTTAAGTTAGTCACATTTAGTTTGGTCACTTATTATCTAGTCGTATATTTTATCCCTAGACTAGATTATTCATTTAAGTTAGTCATTTTTAGTTTGGTCACTTAAAATTGCTCAAATTTAATAGTAATTCACTTGAAATAATGGCGGTGACTAACGTTTTTAGTCACCTAGTCACTAATTTCATCATTTTCTATTAGTGTGGGTAAATTAGCTTAGTAAGTTGTTTTTATGATAACTTAGGCCTGACTAATGAGGAAAAACTCAATTCAAAGTTTAAATGAAGAGTTTGTATTCAACCTTCTCAGTCTCACTTGTTGGTTGAGATATTCTTGGGAACTATTCCACCACTCATGGAGTTGACCCCTAAGGGTGGGGAAGCTATTTATTTTGGTCTATATGTATCATTTTCTCAGTCAGAGTGAAGGGTTGGACATTTTAGGAGAGAACTCTTTTAGCTTGTGCTTGAGCATTTTCAGGAAATTAAAGGAAAAATTGCAGCTATTATCTAGGAATTCATGTGCAATGAGTTTGTGATCTTGTATTTTCTCTATTATAGTTTCATATGAAAGATATTAATCTTCTCTTTCCATTCATCAATTCTTCAGTGGTTTTTCCTAAAGTTTATAAGAATAATTCTTTGCATAAAGCTCTGTTTTGATGGAAATATCATTATCTGTTATTTTCTTTCTTACTTAATGAATTCATGATATATATTCTCATTAATAACTATTATTTCTTTGAAACACTACACTACATTGAAAAACCATAAACCATCACAAAAATATTGCTACCTTTCTCCTTTATATCTTTGATGTTGTTACCCTTTTGATAATTTGACCTAGTTACCTAGTTTTCATCCCTTGTCCAACATCAAAACCCTAAATTTTCAAAACCTATCTAGGCCTAGAATATTCTCCTAACTTTCAAGATAGGGCAACATTTCACATTATTCAGGATCCTTTTACTAATTTTCTTTAGTCATTAGGAGATGAATTTTATTGTATTTATGGATCATGTACATATGTTTAGTGGATTCTCGGAGTGACCTATCTTTTGTTTTTCTGCCTGTTCAAAGAAAGTGCGAGTAGGATTCAAATAAGTAGCTATTTGCTTGATTGGTTACACTGGAGGGACATTACACATGATTGTATATACATCTTCAGTAGGTGGGCGGTTATCATCAAGATTTGAAGCCTGAGGTGAAGGCCCTAAGATCCCGATGGTCTGCTGCCATAAGTAAGTTTAGTCAATATGTTTTTGATAGACAATTCAAAGTCAGTTAGTTTTCAGTTTGAGTTTGGTCTTTTGCATTTTGATTCCGTGCCCAATGAATAAGGCTACCCGGTCTACGGTGTTCTTAACACCTCCAAGGAGCTTCCATCCTCATCTGGAGCCAATGTTAGTTCCTTTCAGTCATGTCAATCACCGATGATCAAAATGTGCTGTTACAAAGTTTTCTACTAGGGTCTTAGGTCAATTTTTTATGGTTTCAAATAGTTTTTCAAGAAAAAATTGATCATTGGTTAAGGAGCTTCAGTCTTTACTACTCTTTTCAGTCTCATGGTATTCATCACTCATCATGTTTATTATCTTCTTCAAGGTATCATATCTTCATTCAAGTGTTTTGGGTCATGAAATGGTTAAATTCCTCATTTTAGGTCATGGTCTAGGTTTTTTACTCCATGTGTCATCATGATACCATATGTCAAAACAAAAAACATGTAAATCATGTGAGTTAGTGGGTAAAGCAGTTAGAAGCTTAGGGAAAGAAAAATAATGGTAAAGGTAAATGTTTTAGTTTAAATAAGACAATGTTGCAGTACACTACTTTGTCTCATCATTTCTCAAAGGGACCTATGATGTCATGCCACTACCAAAGAAAAATAATTTTTTAAGCTACAAAGGACCATCCAAAGCATAAAAATGGTTTCATTTCAGAATTCATAGGTTTTAGCATCTCATTGGCAAGTAAGTAAACATCTGACACCTCTTATGCATCCTTCATTTTGAAGAACTCAGTGAAAATCCCTCTCCTAGGGTTTCACTGTGCTTTTGATCTCCAAATGATTTTGCTTCATTCCAGTGAGAACAATCCTAGTTATTATGTTCCATAACCCCCACACATACCTTATATACCCCTACCAATGATTTCCAATACCCATTCCCTTCATTTCCCCTCATTTTCCCTAAACCCTAGCTCAATGCTGCGTTTTTGCAAATTTCTAGGCTAGGACTATGTTTTGGACTTTTTCACTCCTTTCCTTCACTATTTTCAAGAAATTACACCTCTCTACACTCCCTAAAATCTATCCCTACCCCCAAAAAATTTCCCAAGAATTTAGACACCCTTAAACCCCTTCATCTCCCTCCATTTGCAAAACAATCCCTTTTCTCTTTGAGGCCATTTGCTACACATAGGGACATTTTTTCTTCAAAATATGTTTCTGACCAAATGGAGAATAATTTTACAAAATTTAAAGAGGGTTTTGTCAATGATAGAGAAAGGAAGAAAAATTTCCTTCTGTTTATGCATAGGTGTTATGATTTGAGAGAAATCCCCAAACTACACTTGCTACGGGAGAGTTGCTACACTTCTGGACAACTTGACTTCAAGACAAATTTTCAGGGATTTGGAGCAAGTGTTGGCAATGATTAAGGACTCTATTGTGTAGCCTAAATCATAATATTTCTAACCATACCACTTTGAGCCCAAAAATCCTCTACGGAGGTAGTCAAAGGTTCTCTGCAAGTTGGTGTTGCGCTTTTGTTAGAGACACCCTGCGTTTTTGGAGTGACCTTGGGAAAATCAATTTTTCTCCCTGTTGGAGTGTCAAAATTACATTCTTTAGGAATACATCTTGTATGAAACTTCAAGATATTTCCAACAAGCTATCAAGTTCACAATTTGGAGCCGTTTAAGGCCTCCAAACGTGGATTGGAAGACAACATGCTACACACTTGGACAACATGCTGCACACAGGGTAAAGTTCTCCAGAATTGGTGTTTGACTACCAAAATCCATTTTTCAAAGCTCGTCTTCAGTCATTTAATCCTCTAGGCTCTATAAAAAGCAAGTTTAATCATTTTAATTCCCTCCTTTGGCTCATATGTTAAGAAAATATGTCAAGAAATTGATCAAATACTTATTCTCCTAGGGTTTACATGATTTTCATGGTTTTGATCTTCAAATGATGAATTGCTACACTAAACCCTATATTTATTGTCCCTACACCATTATTTACAAATAATACACCATATCCATCCATCACAAAACCTTATCCCCTCATTTTCTATCATTTTCCTCTAAACCCTAGTCTACCCTATCTCTTTCTAGGGTAGGCCTATGTTTTGGCCGTTTGTACCCTCTCCCCTCACTCATTTCCCAAAATTCCTTCTTCCCCTACTCACTCACATCATCCCCTATCTTCCTAAATTTCCTTAAAAATTTAGGCAACTCCTAATTCCATCATACCACCTCATTCCCTCACTGTAACAAATTTCATTGCTTTTGCTTGCCTTTCACCTAAGGTTTGAAGTGTGGAGCCTGAATCATCACCATTAGAGAAGGGGAAGTACAAAAAGGGGGGAAAGATACTAAGGTTTGAGCCCTCCAATTACAATGAAATCACCCCCTCCCCATTTGTCATGCAATGCTTTGAAGATGCAAATTGTTTAGGGTTTTGTCAATGAGTGCAGGAAGTAGGTTACCATGAGCAGCTCACAAGTATACTTTCCTTCACCCTGAAGGAAGACAAAATCACCATTATAGGGACTGATTTCATGTTTTTAGTGGATGTCATCTCTCAAGATATAGGCATACCAAACCATGGTGAAAACTGGTTCAAAGGCATGAACCTAGACCTAGAAGAGTACAAACCCTATTTGAAATCAAAACACAAAGGAGCTCACTCACATGTTTTCCCATTCAGATACTTGTTGGAGAGATATGCACCATTAATGAAGGCCGTAATGAAGTTCTTCACATGTGAGGGTAGATTTTCTAGGCTATATCAATAGCACATAAGGCTTCTCATGCACTTTACAACTACCAAGTCTCTCAATTTGTTCAGCTACTTGTACAGGAGGCTAATCAAAAAGTATGAAAGGATGAAATTAAAAGGATAGGAGCATTACCCCAACCTATTTCATGATAACTTGATAAAGGTTATAGTACTCCATTAGTTGGTAGATAAGAACATGACATGGGACACCTTAATTGAGGCAACCTTGAAAATGCATGCAACCACTTCACCAAGCCAGCAACAAACCATATCAGCATAGCTAATGGATGTGGGGTCATCAACCAAAGATGATGAGGTTTCCAAGGCACCTAGGCTAGAGGTGACCAAGACATATTAGAGAGGAAGAATGCTTGTGTTTTCTCCTCAAATTGAGGAAGGGGCCAAGCCTACTACATCAGCAAAACATGGATCACCATCACATCATGAGGCTTCTTTACATGACGAGGAGACCATTGAGCATGAATTTGACCTAGTTGACTTGGAGGAAGAAGATGAGAATAAAACCCTGCAACAAGTCATCAAAGAGAAGGATTCTTAGATCATGGAGCTCAAGGACAATTTGGCAAAGACCAAATTCATCATTTCATTCCTTGAGCGAGAAAATAGTCAACTTAAGGAAAAACAACTAATCATGGAGAAAGAGCAATTCAAAGAAAAGAAGCAAGAGATGAAAGGTAAGGAAATGGTGGACCATGAGGACACTGAGAATCATGAAGGACATGTGGCAAGGAAGAGACCAAGGACAATGGGTCTTAGGAAGGCACTTCAGAGAGAAAGAGAACAAAATGCACCAATAGAAGAATTGACCTTTGAAGAGAGGATTTCCATGGAAATAAATGAGGACAGAGACTTTTGGCTTGAAAAATTCAATTTCCACCTTGCGAATCTCCTTAACAAGGCCAATAGGGATAACAAGGTGTAAAGGAAAATGGCCATCCATTACTACACAAAAATTCATATCTTAAAGGTCAAAATCAAGCAAATGAAGGACAAACTAGATGAAAACCTAAGCAACCAAGAGGAGAATGGTAAGTTAGATTTGCTTTCTGATGTACCCATGATTGCATAACATACCTCATCAGGAATCTTTGGACAAATTTTGGGAGGATTTGGAGAAAATTTTGTGTTTTGGTGTAGACTTGAAATTTTTGGCAATTTCTGTCTAGGAGCGCAACGAGCTCACGCTGCGCTTCTTCCTTAGGGCTCCAAATGATGGAAAATCAACATTTTTGGAAACATTATGCCCCCCTCTCAAACCCCTTTGCCCAATTTCCTAGTCCACGGCTCATTTTTTGAAAAAATTGCAAAAAAGAGGCCAAAAATCACCTTTCTGCCTCTCTTTTTTCATTTTGCTGCGCACTTGGTGACACCTTCGGAGAATGACCACATCTCAACAAAAAATGAGTCATTTTGAGTGAAATAAATACTATAAAAACATACAAACTTGACTAGATTTCTAGAACAGACTTCAGATCTAGATTTGGACTTAATCAAGGCACTAAAAAATGGCCTCCAACAGCTCACTGCGCAACTGGAAATTTTTGAGGTTTTTGTAAAATTTTCATTGTGTATTTTTTTTTAATTCCTAGTTCAACTTTGGTAAAAGTCAAAAGGTTGATGTAATTTTACTATTTCGATACCTATATGATGTAATTATGGGTAAATTATCTTAGTAAGTTTTTTTTTATGATAACTTAGGCCTCATTAATGAGGAAAAACTCAAATCAAAGTCTAAATGAAGAGTTTGTTTTCAACCTTCTCAATCTCACTTGTTGGTTGAGATATTCTTGGGAACTATTCCACCACTCATGGATTCGACCCCTGAGGGTGGGGAAACTATTTATTTTGGTTTGCATGTATCATTTTCTCAGTCAGAGTGAAGGGTTCAACATTTTAGGAGAGAACTCTTTTAGCTTGTGCTTGAGCATTTTCAAGAAATCAAAGGAACAATTGCAGCTATTATCTAGGAATTCATATGCAGTGAGTTTGTGATCTTGTTTTTTCTCTATTATAGTTTCATATGAAAGATAGTAATCTTATCTTTCCATTCATCGGTTCTTCAGTGGTTTTTCCTTAAGTTTATAAGAATAATTCTTTTCATAAAGCTCTGTTTTGATGGAAATATCATTATGTGTTATTTTCTTTCTTGCTCAATGAATTCATGATATATATGCTCATTAAGAACTATTATTTCTTATGAACACTACACTACATCGACAAACCCTAAACCATCACAAAACTATTGCTACATTTCTCCTTTATATCTTTGATGTTGTTACCCTTTTGATCCTTTGACCTAGTTACCTGGTTTTCATCCCTTGTCCAACATCAAAACCCTAAATTTTCAAAACCTATTTGAGCCTATAATATCTAACCTAAAGTCCTTTTATATTCCAGTCAATACTTTGGCTGTGATCTCATAGAGAGAGCCCTCTTTGGTTTGGTAGGGCTAGATACCAAACTAAAAGCTTGGTCTGTGGTTACCTCCATCGATTCCTCTCAACGTGGAAAATTGTGGAGGATAACATTTTGGCACTGTTGCTGGGGAGACGAGTGATATATCTTCCATGGGAGAGAATGACAAATATCAGATCTGATTACTAATGGTGAAAAGTGATCAGACATAGAAAGGTTGCGCATCTTTCACTTGGCGACTCCAGTTTCGAAGAATCCAAAGGTCTAGAATTTTCATGGTGACTCCATTGTTAAAAAACCGGTAGTTTGAAGAAATGCTTGGTAACTTAACTATTTTCAAAATGGATTCAACTACTTGAAGGTATGCTCCTATGGATCGTGCTCACATTCATGGTTTTCTGAATTGTATTCCTTGCATAGATTGGCAAACTATTTTTCCCAAATTCATAAACCGAAACAAGGATGAGGCTATTCCACATCTAATAAAATTTCATTGTCATATACATAAGCTCGAGATTAGGTTTCATGAGGATTTTTTGATGAAAATGTTTATGGCTACCCTCGAAGGAAAAACAAGATCATGGTATGAAGGATTGAAGCCAGGTAGCTTATTCTCTCTTAAAGAATTCCACACAACAATCTTTGAGTTTTTATGGAAAATCTCATCATTGATTCTTGTTGTTCGAATATTTTTGTGAATCCTGTGAAAATTTCATTCAATACCTTGAAGAGACTTTTGGTGATGAAGAATGTCTAGATTATGAGATCATAGAGGCCTTTTATGAATATTCTTCCTAAAAAAAAAATAGAGATTAGCTACTCCTTTGCTTGAAGATGAAACAAATCTGCATCCTAACAGTCAAGAAGAAATTGGTCCATATCAAAAGTATGAAATTTCATGTACAAAAAATTTAAGCAGTGAACCATCTTATGGAAATGATTATGTACTGTTGCAAGGAAATAGTTAACAATAGTTTGTTTTCCTTGATTATTGTGACAGTCAAATTTATAATGTTCCTTTTGAAGCACACAAGGAATCAAATATACTTGAAGTGGTTGCTGCATTTAAAGTTTTCCATGAGCATCCAAAATCTTGTCTTTTGGATGAGAGGTATGAAGATAGTCATTCACTTGTTTTTTTAGATTGTTCTTTCTCTAAGTTTTTATTTCAAGATTAGGTTTGTGAAGACCAAGATGATATTTCTGATGAAATGCATGAACAAGGATCTGAAACACTATTCCAAGAGTAGATTCGTGAAAATCATAATTTTGAACTGGCATGTGTGGAGGTTTCAGACAACGTAATTATGGCAGAGAATAGTCATCAAACATTGCAAGAAGATGATGAAGAGCAGAGCAACGATAAAGGAGAGGTTGTTTTAGAGCCTCATGCACATGATGATCTTCCTTTAGGTAAAGAAAATGAGGAGTCTTTTGAAGAAGAGGAGATTGTCCCAGATCCTATGGATGTGCACATCTTTGTTATTGATGATATGGTTGCCTCAAATGCATATTTTCAAGAGAAATCTTTCCTTTTTCCTAATGCAAATGAAAAACTTAATGAGCATTTTAATCCTTACGAAAATTTTGCATTGGAAAATGAAGGGTGTGCTTGTATTTCTGTTGACTTTCAAGACATTGTAACATTTCAGATTATTCAGGATGCTTTTACTAATTTTCTTTAGTCATCAAGGAGATGAATTTTATTGTATTTATGGATCATTTACATATGTTAAGTGGATACTCGGGGTTGCCTATCTTTTTTTTTTTTGCTTATTCAAAGAAAATGTGAGCATGATTCAAATAAGTAGGTATTTGTTGGATTGGTTACACTAGAGGGATCATTACACATGATTGTATATACATCTTCAATAGGTGGGCGATTATCACTAGGATTTGAAGCCCGAGGTGAAGGCCCTAAGATCACGATGGTCTGCTTCCATAAGTAAAGTTTAGTCAATATGTTTTTTATAGTCAAGTCAAAGTCAGTTAGTTAGTCAATTTTCAGTTTGAGTTTAGTCTTTTGCATTTTGACTTCATGCCCAAAGAATAAGGCTACCTGGTCCATGGTGTTATTGACACCTCCAAGGAGCTGCAATCTCGAGCTGGAGCCAATGTTAGTGCCTGTCAGTCATGTTAGTCAACGGTGATCAAAATGTGCTCTTACAAATTTTTCTACTAGGGTCTTAGGTCAAATTTTTATGGTTTCAAATAGTTTTTCAATAAAAATTTGGTCACCAGTTAGGAAGGTTGAGTCTTTACTAATCTTCTCAGTCTCATGGTCTTCATCACTCATCATGGTCATTGTCTTCTTCAAGGTATCGTATCTTCATTCAAGTTTTTTGGGTCATGAAATGGTTAAATTCCTCATTTTAGGTCACGGTCTAGGGTTTTCACTCCATGTGTCATCATGATACCATATGTCAAAAAAAAAACATGTCTATCATGTGAGTCAGTGGGTAAAGGGAGTTAGTAGTTAAGGGAAAGAAAAATAAAGGTAAAGGTAATGTTTTGTTTTAAATAAGAAAATGCTGCAGTACACTACCTCGTCTCATCATTTTTGAATGGGACATATGATGTCATGCCACTACCAAAGAAAAATAAATTTTCAAGCTACAAAGGACCATCCAAAGCATCAAAAGGGTTCCATTTTAGCAATCAAAGGTTTAAGCATCTCCTTGGAAAGTAAGTAAACATCTGGCACCTCTTATGCATCCTTCATTTTTAATAACTCAATGAAAATCCCTCTCCAAGGGTTTCACTGTGCTTTTGGTCTCCAAATGATTTTGCTTCATTGTAGTGAGAAAATTCCTAGTTTTTATGTTCCATAACCCCCACACATACCTTATATACCCATACCTACCATTTCCCATACACATTCCCTTCATTTCCCCTCATTTTCCCTAAAACCTAGATCAATGCTGCAATTTTTGAAAATTTCTAGTCTAGGACTGTGTTTTGGAATTTTTCACACCTTTCCCTCACCCTTTTCTAGAAATTCCACCGCCCTACACTCCCTAACATCTATCCCTACCCCAAAATTTTTCCAAAGAATATAGACACCCTTAAAGCCCTTCATCTCCCTCCATTTGCAAAACAATCCCTTTTCTCTTTGAGGCCATTTGTTGCACATAAGGACATTTTTGCTTCAAAATAGGTTTCTGACCAAATGGAGAAGAATTTTACAAAAGTGAAAGAGGTTTTTGTCAATGAAAGGCCAAGGAACACAAAAATCCTTCGGTTTATGCACAAGTGTTATGATTTAAGAGAAATTCCAAAACTACAACTTGAATTCTAGACAATTTTCTAGGGATTTCGAGCAAGTGTTGGTAGTGCTTAAGGACTATATTGTGTAGAAGACATCATAATATTTCCAAAAACACTACTTTTAGACCAAAAATTCTCCAGGAAGGTAGTCAAAAGTGCTCTGCAAGTTGGCACTGCACTTTTGTCAGAGACACCCTGCGTTTTTGGAGTGACCTTGGGAAAATCATTTTTTCTCCTTTTGGAGTGTCAAAATTACATTCCTGAGGCATCCATCCTGTGGAAGACTTCAAGAGCTTTTCGATGAGCTATCAAGTTCGTAATTCGGAGCAGTTTAAGGCCTCCAAATGTGGGTTGGAAGACAACACGCTATGCACCTGGACAACACGCTGCGCACATGAAGCCTTCGTTGTGCATAGGGCTGAGTTCTCTAGAATTGGTGTTTGACCACCAAATCCATTTTTCAAATCTCCTCTTCATTCATTTCATCCTATAGGCTCTATAACAAGTAATTTTAATCATTTTCATGCCTTCCTTTGTCTCATATGTCAAGAAATTGATCAAATACTTCTACTAGGGTTTACATGATTTTCATGGTTTTGATTTTCAAATGATGAATTTCTACCCTAAACCCTATATTAATTGTCACTACACCTCTATTTGCAGCTAACAAACCATCTCCATCCATTACAAAGCCTTATCCCCTCATTTTCTATCATTTTGTTGGGTGTGGAGCCTAATTATCTTCTTTATTCAGAGGTATCACCACATTGGACCCCAGTTTGTAATGTGGTAGAAATGCCGCCCATAATATTTGCACTACAAGGGGGGTCCAGGGGGGTGGCTGTAATATTTGGGAGCCCCCCCCCCTGGTGAGGGATCGGGGGCAGTGCCCTCGAAGCTAAAAATAGATGTAAAATTGCCTTGTAAAATGTTGTAATTTTGTAGTCAATTTGGGTCGTTCCTTCTGACGGTAGAAGTTATGTTTAATTTAGGGTTTTTTGCCCTAGAAGGAAACCCCTCACTATATATGAGGGAATTGTATTATGTCTATGTAGAACTATATTCTGAGTGAGAAAGAGAGAGGAGATTGTGTGAGAGTGAAGAGGAAATTACATCGGATCTCCTGTAGGTTGTATCTCTTCAGTTTGCTGGATAAGATAAAAGAAAGGATTGGCTATTTCTCTGTGGATGTAGCCCAAATTGGGTGAACCGCGTATATCTATGTCTCTCTTGTTTTATGTGTTTATATTTCTACAATATATTTTATGTGTTCCATTACTTTGTAATATATAATTTTGTAACAACTGGTATCAGAGCCTAAGGTCTATTTGGCTGACAAACTCATAGGAGAGAAGGGTTCCTGGTTTGAGTGGGATAAATGGCGGAAGATGGTAGGTTTAGGGTCAAAAAATTTAACGGCCAAAACTACCAGCTATGGAAGATGTAGATGGAAGATTATCTTTATCAGAAATACATGTACCTACTATTGAGTGGAAAGAAAAAGAAATCGACGAGTACGACAGACACATTATGGGATTTTCTTGACAAAAAGGCACTTGGAACAATACGGCTATGCCTAGCGGTATCGATAGTGTTTAATATTTTAAAGGAAATGACAACAGAGGGTTTAATGAAGGCATTGGCCAAAGTATATGAAATACCCTCGGCCTCAAATAAGGTATTTCTTATGAAGCGTTTATTTAATATGAAGATGTCAGAAGGTGGATCTGTTGCTGATCATTTAAATGAATTTAATATAGTTAGGAGTTAGTTAAGTTCTGTAGGGGTAAATTTTGATGATGAAGTTAGGGCTCTATTATTTCTATGCTCATTGCCAGAAAGTTGGAATGTTTTAGTTATGGCCATTAGTAACTCTATCTTTGGATCTAGTACTTTAAAATTTGATGATGTTGTTGGTGCAATCCTTAGTGCGGAAATGCAACGAAAAGTTCCGGTGAGACATCAGGTAATGCTTTGACTGCAGAGATTAGGGGAAGAAAATTGGAAAGAGGAAAGAGACCAGGATATCGCTGTAAGTCAAGGAAAGGTAGATCCAAGTCTAGCTCGGGGATAGTGTGCTAGAAATGTGGGAAGAAAGGACACCTGAAGAAAGGCTGCAAGTCTCGGAAGGGAAAATAAGGAGATGCGCAACAAGAAAATAATCATGAAGCAAATGTGACAGGTGATGTTGATCCGAATGGAAAATGGCATCAACCCATGGTACTCATCCACCCATATTATTCATCAACCCATGGAATTTACCTATGGTATTGTAAGTGACATCCACCCATGTATTCATTCACCCATGGTATTTGCCCATGGTATTGTTACATCCACCCATGGTATTCATTCACCCATGGAATTGACCCATGGTATTGTAACTGAAAAATACTATAAGTAACAAGTCACATTTTGTAAAAGGACAGATTGTCCGCCACAATGTAGCCTTGACAGTTCAGAGGCATGTAGCCACACATCTCTTCTCAGAGATAAGCTACCATCGCCCTAGCTGGTTTATTTTCATTACTATTTTAAATAAAAGTTTCTTTGTGGTTTTGTTTATTGGGCATTCTCCTATTTTTCTTCTGGCAATGCAAGTTTTCAGATCTTGGGGGTCTCTCTACCCCAAGGTCCATTTCAATCTCTTAGATCTTGGAGGTCTCTACTCCTAGATCCATTTCAATCTTTTAGATCTTGGGGGCCTTCCCCTCAAGATCTGGATCATTGGTATCAGAGCAGGTTACGATTCCATGGGAATGAGGGTTTCATGCATATTTCAGTCTCAATTTTCTTGCAGGAATTTTTTTTGGGCGGCGACTTTGCAGATCAGATCTAAAAGATTTGGTACAAAATTTACAAAAACAAATACCAGATTTGGATTCCTCTCGAAAAATCACCCAATTTCAAAACAAAAATGGGTCGAATCGGAGTTCGGATGTGGGAGATATCGCTGATTTAAAATCAGCTATTTATCAGAATTTTTGTGACGGCGGAGCTGTTGCAGTGCCAATCTGAGATCTCAAAGTGCCCAGATAAGGATTTTCATCACATGGGAAGATGCAAAATGATCCTTCTGGTTCTAAAAACAGGTTATAATAAATATTCTGAGTTATATTGGCCGAGTTATGTCCATTTTAATTCTGGAGCAGTATTCGGAGTGGGTTTCCATTGGAGATGTGCCCTCCCACCCCACTTTAGTAGGCACCTGCTTCACATCCATCAGTTTCAACACAACAGCATTTAGCTTGGGTTATTTGGAGACGTGCCCTCCCACCCCAGGCTATGTAGGCACCTACTA
This sequence comes from Pinus tabuliformis, assembly GCA_031772625.1. Lineage (NCBI taxonomy): Eukaryota > Viridiplantae > Streptophyta > Pinopsida > Pinales > Pinaceae > Pinus > Pinus tabuliformis. The sequence continues at coordinate 1,079,167,966 of CM062818.1, forward strand.
CTTCATCAACAACCAACATCACGGTTATGGGTCAACCACACAGAATCCTTGACATCGAAGTCCATTTGCTAGGCTGCACACTGTTAGCATCACAGTTGGTCACCAGCATTACAGGGTATCTCTATCCTCGGATCTTTGTTTGTCATGGTTATGGTTCATCCACATACCCACACTTCATCGAAGTCCATTTGCTAGGCCACACACTGTTAGCATCACAGTTGGTCACAAGCATTACAGGGTATCTCTATCCTCGGATCTTCGTTTATCAGGGTTTTGGGTTAACCACATAAAACCCTTATCTTCAGTGGCTCTTCATATTCAACAAAGGCTTTGCAGGAGGGAACTTTACGCAATGGGGACCATTGCTTCTTAAGGAGGGAGGAATGATCCGAATGGAAAATGGCATCAACCCATGGTACTCATCCACCCATATTATTCATCAACCCATGGAATTTACCTATGGTATTGTAAGTGACATCCACCCATGTATTCATTCACCCATGGTATTTGCCCATGGTATTGTTACATCCACCCATGGTATTCATTCACCCATGGAATTGACCCATGGTATTGTAACTGAAAAATACTATAAGTAACAAGTCACATTTTGTAAAAGGACAGATTGTCCGCCACAATGTAGCCTTGACAGTTCAGAGGCATGTAGCCACACATCTCTTCTCAGAGATAAGCTACCATCGCCCTAGCTGGTTTATTTTCATTACTATTTTAAATAAAAGTTTCTTTGTGGTTTTGTTTATTGGGCATTCTCCTATTTTTCTTCTGGCAATGCAAGTTTTCAGATCTTGGGGGTCTCTCTACCCCAAGGTCCATTTCAATCTTTTAGATCTTGGAGGTCTCTACTCCTAGATCCATTTCAATCTTTTAGATATTGGGGGCCTTCCCCTCAAGATCTGGATCAGATGTGTTGTAAGATGCTTTGATTCTTTCATTATAAAATATTATTGATGCTTGGGTGGTAGATTTAGGGGCCTCATTCCATGCCACACCTGATAGGAAAATTTTTCATGATTATGTTCAAGGAGATTTTGGATAGGTTCGATTGGGTGATGATAAACCCTGTAAAATCATTGGAATGGGTACAGTTTTCATAAAAAATTAGAATGGAAATGAATGGCTATTGAAGGAGGTAAGGGATGTTCCAGATATGAAGAAAAATATTATTTCAACAGGGCAGTTGGGAGGTGAAGGCTGTGTGACTACTTTTATAGATAAAACCTGGAAGGTCACTAAAGGAGCCCTCGTAATAGCAAAAGGAGAAAAGGTTGGTACATTGTATTTATGCAATGGTATTTCTAATTCTGTTAATGCGTTAACCTGTACAAGAGAAGATACAACATTGTGGCATCATAAGCTTGGGCACATGAGTGAGAAGGGGATGCAGATTCTTCACTCAAGAAATTTGTTGCCAGGTTTGAAGCACGTTGATTTAAAATTCTGTGAGAATTGTGTTTATGGAAAACAAAAGAGAGTGAGATTCCTCAGAGTTGGTAAAGAAAAGAAGAGTGAAAAATTAGAGCTTGTTCATACAGATTTATGGGGACCTGCTTAGGTATCATCTCTCAGTGGATCTCATTATTATGTTACCTTTATTGATAATGCAACCAGAAAAACCTGGATTTATTGTATTCAAAATAAATCTAATGTATTTGACACTTTCAAGAAATGGAAAGCTTTGGTTGAAAATGAGACAGGAAAAAGGTTGAAGTGTCTCGGATCAGACAATGGAGGTGAATATTGCAGTAAAGAGTTTGATAGGTATTTTTCAGAGAATGGAATTCATAGAGAGAAGACAGTTCCAAGAACACCACAAAAAAATGGTGTGTCAGAAAGGATGAAGAAGATAATCATGGAGCGTGCAAGGTGCATGAGATTGCATGCATGATTGCCTTTACAATTTTGGGTAGATGCTGTAGATACTACTATTTATCTAATAAACAGAAGGCCTTCAAGTTCCTTGGATGGTGGTATTCTAGAGGAGGCATGGACAAGTAAAAAGGTAAACTAATCATTTTTAAATACTTTTGGTTGTGAAGCCTTTGTCCACATTAATAAATAAGATAGAACAAAGCTTTAGGAAAAATCAAAGAAATGTACCTTTATTGGATATGGTGTTAATGCTTTTGGTTAATGATTTTATGATTATGAAAAACAAAGAATCATTAGGAGTAGAGATTCCATATTCAATGAAAAGGTTTTGTATAAGGATCAGATGGAGGAAAAGAAACAAGAAACAGAAAATAGAGAATACATGGTGCTTGAAAATCATAATGATCAATAGCCAGAACAACAACAACAACCACAACAACAACAACAAGGAGCACCTTAAACTCCTAAAAGTGGTGTTAGAAGATCTACCAGGATAAGTAGACCCCTTGAATGATACTCTCCTTCATTATATTATGTATTGTTGAATGATTCTGGTGAACTAGAATGTGATGAAGAAGTAGTGTAGGTAGAAACCAGGAAGAAGTGGGAGCAAGCCATGAAAGAAGAGATGGACTCCTTAGCACATAACTAGACTTGGGACTTATTTAGGTTTCCTTCAAGTAAAACAACATTGCAGAATAAATGGGTTTACAGGTTGAAGGAAGAAGATGGAGGTAGAAAAAGGTATAAAGTTAGACTTGTGGTGAAGGGGTTTTCACAGAAAAAGGGTATAGATTTTGATGAGTTATTTTCTCCTATTGTTAAAATGACTTTAATCAGAACTATTTTTAAGTCTAGTAGCGGCTGAAGATTTGCATCTTGAGCTGTTAGATGTAAAGACAACCTTTCTCCATGGGGATTTGGAGGAAGAGATATATATGCAGCAGCCACAAGGATATGAGGTAAAAGGGAAGGAGAAGCTGGTGTGCAGGTTGAAGAAGAGCTTGTATGGCTTAAAATAGTCTCCAAGGTAGTGGTATCTAAAATTTGACAGGTTTATGTCTGAACAAGGTTATACTAGATGTCACTCTGATCATTGTGTTTATCTCAAAAGGCAAAATGATGGAAGCTATATTATATTGTTATTGTATATAGATGACATGCTTGTTGCAGGTTCTAACATGCAGGAAATAAATGTGCTCAAAAGAAAATTGGCGAACTCATTTGCAATAAAGGATTTGGGTGCTGCAAAACAAATCGTTGGTATGAGAATAACTAGAGAGAGGAAGAATTGAAAATTAACATTGTCTCAGAGTGAGTACATACAAAAGGTGTGGAAAAGGTTAATATGCAGAATGAAAAACCAGTTAGTATACCTTTGGCTAGCCATTTCAAACTAAGTAGGAAATGTGTCCCAAGGCTGAGGAAGAAATGGATTATATGTCTAAAGTTCCATATGCATCAGCAGTTGGAAGCTTAATGTATGCAATGGTCTGCACAAGGCCTAATATTTCAAATGTAGTGGGAGTTGTAAGCAGGTACATGCACAATCCAGGAAAAGAACATTGTATGGAAGTGAAGTGGATTCTCAGGTATTTGAAAGGTACCAATAATCAAGCATTATGATTTGGGGGTTAAAAAATTGCTCTACAGGGATATGTTGATGCAGATATGGCGGGCGATAGAGATAGCAGGAGGAGCAGCACAAGGTATGTGTTTACTGTAAGTGGAATAGCAGTTAGTTGGGTTTCAAAAATACAAAGTGTTGTTTCACTCTCAACAACAAAAGTAGAGTATGTTGTTGCTACAGAGGCTAGTAAAGAAATGATTTGGTTACAAAGGTTTCTAGATGAATTGGGTAAGAAGTAGGAGTTGGGCAGGTTATATAGTGACAACCAGAGTGCCATACAACTTGCAAAGAAATCTGCATTTCATTCCAAGACTAAACATATACAGCTCAAGTACCATTTCATACGGTTAGCATTAGAAGATGGATAGTTGAAGTTGGAAAAGATACACACTAGCCAGAATCCTGCAGATATGTTAACAAAAGTTGTAACTAGGGAGAAACTGAGATTCTGCTCAGTTCAATTGGTCTTCAAGTATGATGAAGAATAGAAGAAACAACTAGGTCCAAAGTGGAGTCATTTTCCAACAAATGAAGTAGCGGTGGAGTTGCTATAATCAGTCTCCAAGTGGGATATTGTTGGGTGTGGAGCATGATTATCTTCTTTATTTAGAGGTATCACCGCGTTGGACCCCAGTTTGTAATGTGGCAGAAATGCTGCCCGTAATATTTGTGCTGCAAGGGGGGTCCGAGGGGGTGACTATGATCTTTGGGAACCCCCACCCTGGTGGGAAATCGGGGGCAGCGCCCCCGAATCTAAAAATAGATGTAAATTTCCCTTGTAAAATGTTGTAATTTCATAGTCAATTTGGGCCATTCATTAGGCGGAGATATGACGGTAGAAGTTATGTTTAATTTAGGGTTTTTTGCCTTAGAAGGAAACCCCTCACTATATATGAGGGAATTGTATTGCGTCTATGTAGATCTGTATTCTGAGTGAGAAAAAGAGAGAATATTGTGTGAGAGCGAAGAGGGAATTACAACGGATTTGTTGTAGGTTGTATCTCTTCATTTTTCTGGATAATATAAAAGGAAGGACTGGCTATTTCTCCGTGGACATAGCCCAAATTGGGTGAACCACGTATATCTGTGTCTCTCTTGTTTTATGTGTTTTCTATGTTTATATTTCTGCAATATATTTTATGTGTTCCATTTCTCTGTAATATATAATTTTCTAACAGTGCGCAAAGGAAGCTTTTGCTATGCACAGGGCAGAGTTCTCCAGAATTGGTGTTTGACCACTAAAATCTATTTTTCAAAGCCCCTCTTCAGTCATTTCATCCTCCAGACTCTATAACAAGTAAGTTTAATCATTTTTGGTCCTTCCCTTGCCTCATATGTCAAGAAATTGATCAAATATTTCTTTTACTAGGGTTTACATGATTTTCATGGTTTTGATCTTAAAATGATGAATTTCTACCCTGAACCCTAGATTACTTTTCCCTACACTTCTATTTATAGCTAATACACCATCTCCATCCATTACAAAGCCTTATCCCCTCATTTTCTATCATTTTCCTCTAAACCCTAGTCTACCCTATCTCTTTCTAGGGTAGGCCTGTGTTTTGGCCTTTTCTACCCTCTCCCCTCACTCATTTCCCAAAATTCCTTCTTCCCCTACTCACTAACATCATCCCCTACCTTCCCCAATTTCCTTAAAAATTTAGGCAACTAATAAGTCCATCATACCACCTCATTCCCTCACAACATCAAATTTCACTGTTTTTACTTGCATTTCACCTAGGGTTTGAAGTATGGAGCCTGACTCATCATCATCAGAGAAGAGGAAGTACAACAAGGGGGGAAATATACTGAGGTTTGAGCCCTCCAATTTCAATGAAATTACCCCTTTCTCATTTTTCATGCAATGCTTTGAAGATGTAATTTGTTTAATGTTTTGTCAAAGAGTGCAGGAAGTAGGTTACCATGAGCATCTCACAAGTATATTTTCCATCACCTTGAAGGAAGAAAAAATCACCATTGTAGGGAATGATTTCATGTTTTTAGTGGATTCCATCTCTCAAGCTCCAACATACCAAACCATGGCGAAAACTGGTTCAAAGGCATGAACCTAGACCTAGAAGAGTACAAACCCTATTTGAATTCACAATACAAAGGATCCCACTCACATGCTTTCCCATTCAGATACTTATTTGAGAGATATGCACCATTAATGAAGGCTGTCATGAAGTTCTTCACATGTGAGGGCATATTTTTCAGGCAATATCAATACCACATAAGACTGCTCATGCAATTTACAGCTGCCAAGTCTCTCATTTTGTGTAGCTACTTGTATAGGAGCCTGATCAAAATGTCTGAAAGGGTGAAATGAAAAGGCAAGGAGAATTACCCCAACCTCCTTCACCATAGCCTGATAAAGGTTATAGTACTCCATCAGTTGGTAGAGAAGAACAAGAAATGGGACACCTTCATTGAGGCAACCTACAAAATGCATACAACCACTTCACCAAGCCAGCACCAAACCATATCAGCACAATGCATGAAGGTGGGGTCATCAAGTAAACATGATGAGGTTTCCAAGGAACCTAGGTTTGATGTGACCAAGATATATTAGAGAGGTAGAAGGCTTGAGTTTTCTCCTCAAATTGAGTTAGGGGCCAAGCCTACTACATCAACAGAACATGGATCACCATCACATCATGAGCCTTCTTTTCATGATGAGGGGCCCATTGAGCATGAATTTGACCTAGTTGAATTGGAGGCACAAGATGAGCATCAAACCCTGTGATAGGTCATCAAAGAGAAGGATTCTCAGATCATGGAGCTCAAGGATAATTTGGCAAAGGCAAAATTCATCATTTCATTCCTTGAGCAAGAAAAAAGTCAACTTAAGGCAAAATAGCTAGTCATGGAGAAAGAGAAATTCAAAGCCAAGAAGAAAGAGATGAGAGGAAAGCTAGTGGTGGACCATGAGGACACTGAGAAGAATGAGGGACATGTGGCAAGGAAGAGACCAAAGGAAATGGGTCTTAGGAAGGCACTTCAGGGAGAAAGAAAACAAAAGCCACCAATCGAAGAATTGACCTTTGAAGAGAGGATTGCCATGGAAATAAATGAGGACAGGGAGTTTTGGCTTGACAAAGTCAATTGCAACCTTGAGAAGCTCCTTAATAAGGCCAATAGGGATAACAAGGTGCAAAGGAAAATGGCCATCCATTACTACACAAGAAATCAAATTTTAAAGGTCAAAATTTCATAAAGCTCTATTTTGATGGAAATATCATTATGTGTTATTTTCTGTCTTGCTTAATTAATTCATGATATATATGCTCATTAAGACCTATGATTTCTTCTGAACACTACACTACAATAAAAAACCCTAAACCATCACAAAACTATTGCTACCTTTCTCCTTTATATCTCTGCTGCTGTTACCCTTTTGATCCTTTGACCTAGTTACCTGGTTTTCATCCCTTGTCCAACATCAAAACCTTAAATTTTCAAAACCTATATGAGCCTAGCATATCTAGCCTAAAATCATTTTTATATTCCAGTCAATTCTTTGGTTGTGATCTCATAGAGAGAGCCCTCTCTGGTTTGGTAGGGCGAGCTACAAAGCTGAAATCTTGGTCTATGGTTACATCTGTCGATTCCTCTCATCTTGGGAAATTGTGGACGATAAGATACACAAAACCACATATAAAACATGTACATAGCACCATATATACCAATCACTGTATATGAAATATACACACAACACCATATATACAACATTCACACAACATCATATGTACACAACACTACATATGCGACATTTACACAACACCAGTACTGCACATCCTATGGCCACATGATCTGAATTGGATCCTAAAACTCTGTAAGTTTTCATGACTGTTTCAAATTATGCTAAAAGATTCAAGTCTAGAAAATATCAAAGCTATTAGAAGGAATCCTCATAACAATTGTAGTTATGGCCAGAGCGGAGCAACGAGGACCCTCGGTCAAGCGTGCAAACCGTTGGCCCAAGGTAAAGCGCAATTGCATAAAACTAGCAAAACCAGAGGCTAATTCAAGAAACAGAGGTGGATTCTGATACGCAATTAGCACTAAGCGCTAATCGCAGGGCATCCCCCTCAGTGAAGGAAAATCCCCGAAGCGCCGAGACCTGAAAATGCTATAAAATTTGGAAAGGTAACTGTTTCGATTCCTTAGCATGGGATTCCCCAAAACCGACAGGATATCGGAAGGCTTCGAGGTGGTAAGCAATTTTGACTGAGTCCCACCCGATGCCACACATTGAGCGACACACGTCTGGTAGAAGAGAGAGAAAACTGCCTGCATCGAACGGGTAAACATCGTGTGACTTGTCCGCCCGATATGAAGGATGACTGTAGGATTTGGGGGGTCCATATTGACGGTGGAGATACGTCCCGATGACTGACCAGATTTGACAGGTCAAAAAGCAATATGACAGGGGATTTGAAGTCCGACATGGATGATGAGTTGGCAAATGATTCATGTTCCCGGGTGATCTTGAAGCAAACGGATTTAATGGCCATTCGAGTATGATTCAGGGAATCTGACACCCAATTTGTTAGCAAATAGGTGGCCACCTGCCTACGAGGCGTTACCCAGTAATGATGATGCAGAGCAGAGCAATTCGAATGGAGAGAGGAATGGAAACCAGAAGGCTGGGAAGCAGAAACGATCAGTCAGAAGAATAGGTTGGTTTAAAAGCCATAAAATGACAGAAGCAGAGAGCTAATAGCAGAGAATAGAGAGTAGAAGCTGAGCTGAACTGAAGGCAACATCAATCCAGACAAAGCTAGAGAGAGTCAGAGAGTCTGTGTACTCCATTGAAGGCTTGAGAGGTTCAAGCAAACTCCTCGGCATATGCCTGTCATACTACTGTGACCCTCAGAGGTCGAGTTTCAGTAAGAAGAGTCTGTGCACTCCATTCCTACTGACTCCATTCTATTTAGTGAGTCTCAAATTGAGCTCACTGTTGTAAAAAATCTGCTTGAAAACATAATAGAGAGGCCACCACTGAAAGGCTGGACCAGGAGACGTAGCCCAGGAGCATTAGGTGAACTCGTTATTAAACTTGTTTTGTTTACATGTTTGACTGTTATGTTTTCTCTGAATTGCCTAAGTGTCTATGTATTCTAGCAGTCTTATCGATCTGTTGCATAAGTAACATAGGCACATCCATGCACATGAGTCTGTAATACCTTTCATTCTTTATCCTAGATAAATTCCAGATCAAGTGGTATCAGAGCTCTAGGTTACTAAGGTTAGACAAGCTTGTGCTGGATTTTGTTGTTGAATGCTAACTAAATCAAAGCTTAAATTAGGAGAAGGAGAATTGGTTGAAACTAACCTAGAAATTGGAAGAGTCTATTCTAAGAGGAAAATGTCAGAAGAAAATCCCTTGGAACCAGACCCCTAGTTCATGGATAGTTTTATGACCCTGAGATCCATGGTGGAGGAAATGTATAGGGACTTTAAGAAACATAGAGATGAAGATTCACCAAGCTCCAAACAAGACAAAGGAGTAGAATAATCTCTCCTCCATGACCACTCTAAAGGCAAAGGGAAAGAAGAAAAATTTCTCACGCCTCCTAATAGCCTTGAAAATAAATATAAGACATCTTTGATTAAATTAGATGTTAAATTTGATTTACCAATATATGATGGAGAGTTGAATGCAAAGAAGATGGATAATTGGATCAGACAGATTGATGTTTATTGCAGAGTGCAGAGCATCGACTCATACAAGAGTAAGATTCAGCTGGCTAGCCTACGCCTTGGAGGCACTGCCTTGGTATGGTGGGAAGGTAGGACACAAGCTGATATGAAGAAACATGGTAAGATTCTTTCTGTCTAGAGTGAATTTGTTTCTGCAATTAAAAAGCAATTCTATCCACTAGCCTACATGCAGCAAGCCATGATGAGCTAGCAAACTCTTTGACAGCTAAAAGGGCGAAGTGTACAAGGTTACACTCAAGAATTTAGGAAAAGAGATTTGATTCTAGGAATTTCTTTAGACTCACTTGAGACTCTATTGAAGTATATAGGTGGTCTACACAGCTACATGAGGCACACTATCCTCATGTTTAATCCCACTAGTATAGATGAGGTATCTGTTCAGGCTACACATCTAGAAGCTAGAGGTAAGAATGGGAACCCAAAAGTTGGGGGATCATCCAAACCCACTACAAGCAAAAATAAGGAGAAAAGAAAACAAAAACAGAAAGAGAGGAAGACAAACACTGTACAGAAGAGCAAGACCTCATGCACTCACTATAAGAAGGATGGGCATGACGATGAACATTGCTAGATTCTGCATCCGGAGGTGAAACCTAAGAAGTTCGAGGGCAAGAAGAAGAAGACTGTTGCAGCTATTCAAAAGGATTTGGGGTCAAAATCAGGAGATGAAGCAACAATCATAGCCACATGTATAAAAGGTAAAAATTCTGAAGCATCTACTAGTAATTCTGCACAATCTACTGATAATAAAGAAAATGAGAGAAAAAGACGTGAGCTTTTTCATATTCGAGTTATTTCCAATCATCAAAAGATTGATACTTTGTTTGATAGTGGCTCACAAGTAAATTTAATTTCTGAAGCAATTGTAAAGAAGTTGGGATTACTAACCACACCTCACAAGAAACCATATCCATTAGGTTGGTTATGTGATAAAGCAAAGCTACAAGTGACTAGACAATGTAAACTTAAGTTTTCTTTTGGGTCAGCATTTGTAGATGAGGTTGAGTTAGATATATTTCCTTTGGATATATGTGGAATTGTTTTGGGAAGTCCTTACTTGTATGATAGAAAAGCTATTTTCTATAGCGCTGAGAACAAGTATCTACTTATTAAAGGTGGAATCGAATATATTGTAAGAGCTCATAAGCTCAAGAATAATTATACTCTCATAAACTCAGGGTTGATGAAACGAATTGTAAATTCATGCAAACAATTTTTACTGATGGTTGTAAAGGAAAAGAAACCTGATAAAACCAATGTATTTGAGGGCTGTGATGCTAAACAACAAGCTGATTTAGAAAAATTTGTTTCAGAATATGATGTATTGTTTCAAGAACCTAAAGGTTTGCCACACAAAAACGAAATAGTGCATGATATTAATTTGCAGCAAGATTCTCCATTGCCTAACATCGGAATGTACAGGTTGTCTGCTTTAGAGAATGCAGAAATCAAGAAGTAGGTACAAGAGCTGCTGGAGAAGGGGTTGATCAGACCTAACACATCACCATGTGGGTCTCCAATTGTTTTGGTGAAAAAGAAAGATGACTCGTGGAGAATGTGCATTGATTACTGAGCACTGAATAAGATAACGATAAAAAATCGTTATCCCCTTCCTCGCATAGATGATCTATTATATCAGTTGAAAGAAGCTGCTTATTTTTCCAAGTTAGACTTGCATAGTGGCTATGATCAGGTCAGAGTCACAGAGCAAGATGCATGGAAGACTGCTTTCAAAACAAAGCAGGGATTGTATGAGTGCTTGGTTATGCCTTTTGGCTTAACTAATGCTCCTGCTACTTTCATGAGAGTAATGAATGATGTACTCAGACCTTTTCTTGATGATTTTGTTATTGTATATCTGGATGACATTCTTATATTTAACAAAACGTGGGAAGAACATTTAAAGCATGTTAAGAAGACACTGGATGTTTTTAAAGGAGAAAAACTTTATGTTAAACTCTCAAAATGTGAATTTGGCAAAACATCTTTGAATTATTTGGGACATATAGTAGGGGGTGGTGAATTGAAGATAGATCCCTCTAAGGTTGCAGTCATTGTAAACTGGCCTAAACCCAAATCTGCTACAAAAGTCATAAGCTTCTTAGGAGCAGCACAATATTGGAGAAAGTTTATTTCTAACTTTTCCTTAATTGCAGCGCCCTTGCATGTTTTAACAGGATTGAACAAGCTGTTTCAGTGGGGAGGAAAATAGCAAAATGCCTTCGACACCTTGAAAGAAAAGTTTAGTAGTACACTAGTACTAGCACTACCTGATCTTCAAAGACCATTTGAGATTGAAACAGATCCCAGTGACTATGCCATGGGAGCAGTGTTGATGCAGCACGGTAAACCCATATGTTATCATTCTAAGACATTTAATTCTGTAGTAGTTAACTATCCTACATATGATAAAGAATTGTATGCATTAGTACAAAGTGTGAAAAAGTGGAAACATTACTTAATGGGAAAAGAGACAGTTATACACACTGATCATCAACCACTTCAATATCTACACTCCCAAACTAAGTTGCAGCAATCAAGACACTATAGATGGATGGGTTTTCTATAACAGTTTCATTTATTCATTAGATATAAAAAGGGCATACACAATAAAGTTGTAGATATGTTATCTAGACCAATTATAAATGCATCTACTATACTTAAGCATAATTCAGTATTGCATGAGAGCTACATTGAACAATATGCTCAGGATATAGATTTTAAAGATGTATATGCAACTTTAAGTCAAGGCAAATGAGTAGAAGAATTGGATTATCATATTAAGGACCAAATCTTGTATCATTATGGGACGCTATGCATTCCACAAATTGAAAGAGTAAAGATAATTCGAGAAGCACACACTTCTCTAATATTAGGTCACTTTGGTGTAAGTAAAATGGTTGCACAGCTGCAAAGATTATGTTATTGGCCAAAAATGAATGAGACCATTTCTAGATATGTAAGAGGGTGTACCATGTGTGCTAAAAGTAAGCCAAGAAATATAAAACTGGGCTTGTATACTCCACTACCAGTTCCTTCTCATCCTTGGGAAAGTGTTTCCATGGACTTTGTTGGAGGATTGCCTAAATCTAGGAAAGGTCATTACTATTTATATGTTGTTGTGGATAGGTTAAGCAAAATGTGTATTTTAATACCTTGTAACAAACGGATTACAGCTGAACAAACTACAAAGTTGTTCTTTCAGCATGTATGGGTTAATTTTGGATTACCCACTTCCATAATATCTGATCGAGATACCTGATTTGTTGGGAAATTTTGGTCAAGTTTGTGGGAATTAATGGACACCAGGTTGAAGAAAAGCACAAATTTTCATCCGCAAACAGATGGCCAAACATAAGTGGTCAACAATACAGTGATCCAGTTGCTCAGAGGCTATTGTAGCAAGCATCCCAAACTTTGGGATGAACATTTATGTTATGTGTAACATGCTTACAACCGTGCTAAACATTCTTCTACACAATAGATCTCCTTTTGAGACCTGTTTTGGTTTCACACCAAGGTCTCCCTTGGATTTTGTCTTTGGTAAAGACATAGCAGTTGATGGACATAGTGATGTGGACAAGGAAACCAAGTTCATTGAACAAATCCAAGAGATTCACCAGGCAGTACAGGAACAACTGGAAAAGAGCCAAGCCAAGTGCAAGGCAAGGCATGACTAGCATTGGATGGAGCATAGTTTCCAAGTTGGTGACCAAGTCTGGCTGTATATCAACAAAGACCAAATGCAGGGTGAAGGTAAGAAGCTAAAGCCAATAAGGTATGGACCTTTCAAGATACTTGAGAAAATTGGTGAGAATGCTTTTCACCTTGATCTACTAGCTTACATGCACATCTACTCAGTTGTTAATGTAGACAACTTGAGACTATTTGAACCTTCATTAATCGATGATCCTGAAGAGCATAGTCAATTACTTTCTATTGATGATCTGTTACCTAAATATCTTAATGAGTTGTAGGAAGATACAGTTCTAGACAGGAAGGTAAGAACTACATGCAAAGGGGATGTTCAGTACCTTAGGATCGAACTCAAAGGTTCAAAGCCAAGCAATGCGAAATGGATACAAATTGAGCAAGTGAGGAAGCAATACCCTCACTTGATTGATGCTTAAAAGAAAACAAACTTTTGGTGGTCCAAAACATTTTTGAGTGGGAAGGCCATGATCTAAATTGGATCCTAAAAATCTCTATGTTTTCATGACTGTTTCAAATTATGCTAAAAGATTCAAGTCTAGAAAAGATCGAAGCTATCAAAAGGAATCCTCATAAAAATTGCAGTTATGGACAGAGCGGAGAAACGAGGACCCTCAGTCAAGCGCGCAGATCGTTGGCCCATGGTAAAGTGGAATGGCACAAAACTGGAAAAACCGGAGGCTAATTCAGGAAACAGAGGTGTATTCTGATACGCCATTAGCACTAAGTGCTAATTGCGTATCGTAGGGCATCCCCCTTAGTGAAGGAAAAGCCCTGAAGTGCCCAGACTCGAAAATGCTATAAAATTTGGAAAAGTAACTGTTTCGGTTCCGTAGCATGGGATTACCCAAAACTGGCAGGATATTGGAAGGCTTCGAGGCGGTAAGTAGTTTTGATTGAGTCCCACCCGATGCCACACATCGAACGACACGCGTCGAGCATAAGAGAGAGAAAACCGCCTGCATCAGACGGGTAAACGTCGTGCGACTTGTCCGTCTGATATGAAGGATGACCGTAGGATCTGGGGGGTCCAGATCGACGACGAAGATATGTCCCAATGACTAACCAGATTTGACAGGTCAAAAAGCAAGATGATAGGGGATTTGAAGCCTGACGTGGATGATGAGTTGGCAAACGATTTGTGTTCGTGGGTGATCTTGAAGCAAACAGATTTAACAGCCATTCGAGTATGATTCAGGGAATCTGACACCGAGTACATTAGCAAACAGGTGGCCACCTCCCTGCAAGGCGTTACCCATTGATGATGATGCAAGGAAGAGGAATTCGAATGGATAGAGGAAAGGAAACCAGAAGGTCGGGAAGTGAAAACGAGTAGTCAGAAGAACAAGCTAGTTTAAAATCCATAAACTGAAAGAAGCAGAGGGGGCAACACATAGAGACACATAAAGCTAATAGTAGAGAATAGAGAGTAGAAGTCGAGCTAACCTGAAGGAAACATCAAGCTAGACAAAGCCAGAGAGAGTCAGAGAGTCTGTGTATTCCATTGAAGGCTTGAGAGGTTCAAGCAAACTCCTCGGTATAGGCCTGTCATACTACTGTGACCCTCAGAGGTCGTGTTTCAGTAAGGAGAGTTTGTGCATTCCATTCCTACTGACTCCATTCTGTTTAGTGAGTCTTTAATCGAGCTCACTGTTGTAAAAACTTTGCTTGAAAACATAATAGAGAGGCCACCACTGAAAGGCTGGACCAGAGATGTAGCCTAGGAGCATTGGGTAAACTCCTTATTAAACTTGTTTTGTTTACATGTTTGACTATTATGTTTTCTCTGAATTGCCTCAGTGTCTATATATTCTAGCAATCTTATCAATCCATTACATAAGTAACATAGGCACATCCATGCACATGAGTCTGTAATACATTTCATTCTTTATCTAGGATAAATTCCAGATCACCACATTGTCTCTACTAGGTAACCTTTCTTCCATCTTATCCTAACATGTCGCGGATCACACTGTTTTCATTTCACTGATGTATCTCTCAGCATTACCTATCCATAATGTAAACATAGGCATATTATAAACACATAATATCGACTCATATCCATATGATACTGACCTCATAATTTTTCGAGGCTACTCTTCCCACTTAATTCCCAATAATATCAGGAACCTCTTTCATGCCATTCACCTACATAAGCAATCATTCCTCCACAAGAATGATCCCTGACAACCCTGTCAGACAGTGACATATATATATATATATATATATATGTTAGCATAAAACAATCATGATCCTATCAGACAATGACATACATACATAAATATACACATATAAACATTAGCATAAAAACAATCACGATCCATGATGACCCTGTCAGACATGACATACATACATGTATACATATATAAACATAATCACAATCATGATCACAACATAATTACCAGATACCATAAGGTCGACGTTAAGAGAATTTCGTTTATCCATGCAAAACATGCACAACATTGAGAACAATAGTTCCCAACATATCCAAGGCATCTAAAGCCTAAAATCCATTTACTCTACCTTTCCTGTTACCTTTCTCATGAATGTCTTGCCCCCATCCATTTACCACAATGAACCCCACCAGTCCAACTGACTGTAATACTCTTGCCTTCAATTGCCCTTACTCATGCACCAAGCTTCATTCTAGTGTTACATTTCCTGCTAGGTTTCATTTAGCTCTCCCTGAGCTCCATTAAATTTCCTCTCTCCTAGACCAATTCCAAAGACCCTAAAAACATGAAAGGTAAGAACTAGAAACAAGCAAGAAGAAAACCATGAAACACTAATAGGAACACGACACCAAAAACAAAGTGGCAAAGCCTTGCACGAGATGTAATCAAAACCCATAAGCCAAACTCAAACAAATCACAAAATACCAAAGGCAAAAAAATCCCAATAAACACCATGACTCAACCCATGGGTTCCCAATGCCTCAAGGGGAAATTCAACCTAAGCCTTCTTCAAGATTTCATAGCAGTCTCTTTTTCCATAGCAGTCGACACCACAAACAAAGTGGCAAAGCCTTGCACGAGATGTAATCAAAACCCATAAGTCAAGCTAAAACAAATCACAAAATACCAAAGGCAAAAAAATCCCAATAAACACCATGACTCAACCCATGGGTTCCCAATGCCTCAAGGGGAAATTCAACCTAAGCCTTCTTCAAGATTTCATAGCAGTCTCTTTTTCCATAGCAGTCTCTTTGTAGTGCTAAGCATCCTTGCAATTGGACACATTCACACCATCTCTCAAGGGACTCCAATCCTTTGACGAATCAAGATACAAAAAGAAACTAGTTATACCTGTCAAATACATGTTCATGAATATAGCACATAACCACATAATGTAAGACAAAATCAAGGTTAATAATACTTCCTATATGAAAAGCACTCATTCATTTGGAATTGCGGTTTCCAAACATAGCCAAAGGAATTCTCACCCAATTTCTTTCTTTTACCTTTATGTTGTTGCATTTGAGTTTTAATATGTACTATCACATAACCCAATGGATAGTTATATAAACAAATCAACTATTACCTTGTCATGTTAATACCAAGTATGTTTCCATGCAAATTAATGTATCTCAGGGGAGGTGATCTTGTATGCACAATCAATCTAGATTAGTACGATATAAATTCACAACACATCAACTCAAACATAAATAAGGTCATGATATCCATAACCGTAACTAGCTAATATGTTTACATCATAAAGTCATAAACAATTTCCATTCATGCATAACAATCACATGTGCACAGTCAATCTAAATTAGTATGACATAATATCACAATATATTAACTCATACTTGATTGTCATAACCATAATCATCTGCATAGGTAAATCCAAATTAGCAGAAAACATAATAACATCAAGACCTCAAATGCAATGACCATAATCATCAGGCATATGACCATAATGCATACAACGATAGGTGTCTACCATTCATGACTATCCAACGCATATGCATATAACTACACTGATTAACTAACATCTATCATACATGTACCACAACAACCATAGACTAACAGACATGTACATGACCCTAATACTTATAACAACCATTAACCAACATACGTGCATACCCACCTGTTGTAGTGACTACAACCATCCTCGAAATTTTTTCCTATGATTTGATTTTAGATCCTTCCTTCCTATCCACAGGAGCCCATCATGCATCGATTCAAGTATTCATGCTTAGATTAAGACTTATATTTTTCATTTGTGCTTGTTCTTGCTTGTTTCCACACTTTCTAACTCACAAGCTGATCTCCCGACTTGGTCTCACAGTAATTCTGGGCTTGCCTCCAGAAATTGCGCAATCCTTGACGACAAGCAACCTTAATGATGGGAATTGCGCAGTTCAGACTAGAAGTCAAAATTGAGCTCAAAAACTACACATTCATCAAAGGCAGCCCAACACTGAGCCTAGAAACTATGTAATCCTTGACTAAGCTCAGAAATTGCAGAGTGCACAGAGCCGGAAAGTTTCCCAGTTCCCTGGAACTATGGAGTGTTTCCTGACAGAGTGCTTGGCAAGTTTCCCCGGAAAAAGAAAAAAACAGAAAAGATATAAAAAAAGAAAGAATAATCCCTAAAAATTAGGGATTTATTTTTAGTATCTCGAACAAGACACTTTTGCTATTTTTAGAAACTTCTACCAAGTGTCACTTTTTCCTTGATTTTAGGCATGCATGTCATAAACCCTAGTTCACTCAAATCTATTTAATCGACACCTCTAGAGCTCATTTTCACATTCAATATTGGAGCTCTAGCATTCCTAAGGAGATCAAGGAACCTTTGGTGGAGTAGTCATTGCTTTTTCGGGTGAGTTTCTCATTTTTCGTCTTTTGTCCCTTTTTCTGTCACTTTTTGTCGTTTCTCTTGTGTGAGTGTTGTTTTACTTATCTCCCTTCAATGTTGCTAGCATTTCAACTTGTTTTAACTTGTAAAAGTGTTGTTTTAAGTTTTATTTTTCCTTTCACAAGTGTCACATTGGTTTTCCTGTTTTTCCACTAATGGTAGTAGTTGCGGCGTCTCTCCTCACATACTTGATTTTCCTTCTGTTTGATTAGTTGCTACAATTGATCTAAGTTGATTTACTCATACTTATTCAATTTTGCACTCAATCTCACATCATCACTCACTTCTGCTCATTTTTCACACTTCCACCAAGTAGATCTACACTTGCTTTGGCCAGATATTGCCTTGCCCGATTGGGAACTACACAATTATAGGGCTCAAGCCAGAAGCTTGGCCTCTAGAGCTACACAGTGCACAATACTGGTTGGCTCCAAATACGTACTATGTAGTTCCAAGAGTCAACCTGTCACCTTGGCCACTATGACTGCACAATGCGCAATCTCTCCTAGTCTCTGCCCATGATGAAACTGCGCATTGCGCAGTCCTAAGCCTCATGCTTCATCCTTGTCTACTGGGAGTGTGTAGTGTGTAGTTCCCATAGTTATCTAGTCTCCCTTGTTGATAAAAAATTATGCAATCCTTCTCTCCAGTTGCCTAGTTTACTGCTTGATCATGCTTTGAAGGTAGATTTTCTAAAGCTAATGTTTGCTTTCCACGAGTGTCCTTTTTTCCTAGAGGCACTATACTTGTGAAGCACTTTCTCCCAACAGTGATTTTAAACATGGCACCAAAGAGAGTTTCTTCAAAAGAGACCACTGAAAGTCATACTAGGGAAGTAGTTGAGAAAACATCAGTAGACTTTCCATTGTATGCAGACACTCAATTGTTTATAGAAAATGGGTCAACACTAACATGGAAGCAAGTTAATGAAGCTCTTTCAGCAAAAAGCCTTGAGGCAGATCTAGAGGACAACTCTGGAAGCAAAACCAACATAAAGAAACAATCCCGTATAGGATAAGGGAAAGAGAAAGTTTATTGATAAGCCGAGGGGGAGAAAAAAGCTGAAAGAGGAAAGCAGATCCAATCCTTATGAAATCAGCTTTAGTAGCACTAGTGAAGAGGAAGCAGAGGATACAAAGATAAGAGTGGGGGAAGAGAGAAAAGCATAGTTTGTAAGAAGCAGAAATGAGATTGAAGTATGCAGAATAAGAACTGAAGGAAGAATAAGATCCGAGAAGGAAAGAACAAGAAGAGAAAAATAAGAAGGAGGAAGAACAAAGGAAAGGTGCAATGACAGAAGAAACAATGCTAATATAGGTTAAAGAGCAGTAATAGAACCAACCAATAGCTAAGGAGGAAGGTGAACATATGTAGGATCGATATCTTGCTCAGAAAATTAAAGACTTGATTGAAGTAACATACATGGAGATAGAACATGAGCTGCAAAATGAAGATGTTGATCTGATGCCGGGCACACCAAAGGTCACCATTTAGTCTCCACCACCTCCAACAGCAGAGCCAACCTTGAGCGAGGAAGGGGATCTTGTTCCCCTTGATGATGATCCAGTGATGGATGTGTACAATATGTCATTTTATGAGTTCCAAAAGCGGATTATACAAGCAAGGAGAAAGCACTTTTTGGATGATCACGTATCACCTCCATTTGTTAGAGAAAGGGTGATAGTGGAGGACACCGAGAAGCATCCAAATTCCATTGCCAAAGCCAAATTGGCCTTTGCAGGAGCAACGAGATCAAACATTTAGTATTTAACGACTGAGAATGAGCAATTGCCACAAAACTTGCAGGCTACCAGGCAAGAGGCAGAACAACTCTCTACAACAGCACAAAGTGTAGTTTCTACAATGGTTTACTTGGAGGAGATGAGAGAATCGATACTTGCTGAAGTATCAACACTTGGAGAAACCATGCAGAAAATGTATGAGGGGTTTGTGACCATACATAAAGTGGTTTTCTGTTTGAATGGTCTAAAATGGAATAGAAAAGAGTTTGTTAAAAATCTCAAGAAAATACAAGCTGCCATTACCTATGTGCAATAATGGACAATGTGATACAAAAGGGCATCACTTGACTCAATGAAGAAAATGAAGCCATAGGTAGAACTGCAGAAAGCGAAAGATTGGATATTGATTCAGAAAAAAAAGCATCTCGCCTCATTCATTGGTAGCATTCATGCCTCATATGTACAGTTGTTCAGTAGTTTGGATGTATTGGTGAAAACACACAAGATCCCATCAGTCGGTTCACTCACCAAAGTGAAACCCAAGAAATAAGTCTGGTAGGAGATCGAAGACTACTTGGAGCAGCTGAGACAAATTTCCACAAAGGAAGATTTGGAGTTAAAAAAATAGAACATACAAAATTACATCGGTGGTCCTGTCCAAACCAAAACATTTTTGCTCATGCTTCAGAATGAACTGGAAATTGGTTCCAAGACATTGTAATCAGATGTCATGGAGGTTAGAGTCCACTTCCATCGAGACACCATCAAGTAGTTTGGGGACATCATCACACAATATCGAGCTTGGCACCAATATGTGACCAAGAAGTAGCAAGTGGAGGTTGTTGAGCTAGAGTTCTCCCAAACTCAAGCATCATAGTCTTGTGTCTTGTTAGGCTGTCATGTTGTCTCTACCCTATTTTGTCTTATATGGGTACAAGTGTAAAATGTAATATTCTTTGTAATTATGTTGTAAGTGAAATTCCAAGTGTCAATATTGGAATATGAAGAGTCATGATGTAATGTAATGAGTCAATTTTGTAAAGAAGTTGAAGAGTCACGAGGGTAGTCCAAAGGTCACAAAGGGGAGTTGAAGAGTCAACCCCCCTTGTTATAAATAGAACCTCCTAACTCATGTAAAGGGTTTTTGGAAGCCAAGCTTTTGGCTAGGCTTAGGCTTATAAGGAGCTTAGAAGCATTGTGAAGAGCCTTGGATTCTCTATAGTGTAGAGCAAGTATACTCATTTGGAGGAGCAGGTGTCCTTGTATTTAATGTTCCACTATTGGGGCTAGCGTTTTGTCAATGGCATATGTATGAATGGAACTTTCACTTATAATAAAATTCAGATCTGGCACGCTTTCATGCACATGTTGTGAATATAGTAGGACTATTCCTGTTGTATTTGCAATGTATATTATTTAAATTACGCTTATGCTTATGAAATATTTCGTTTTCATTTGTATGAGTATTTCTGAATGCATGTTTTTGTATTAATTCATCACTTTAACTTGTGGACTATTCTGCATCTTAGCTTGTGATGTACTTATGCTTGTGTGTTCCTGTCAAGCTGCATACTATTACAGGCTTCCAAGGGGCACACTTCCTTTTCCATTCATGTGTTGGAATATTCATGCATCACACTTGACTCTCTGCTAGGTCACACACTTTCTCTCACCCAATGTTACCATACTTCACTCTGCGTGATTTCGTAGCCAAGACATAACATTACCATCCACTGATAGGAATCCTATTTCAAATAGTGTGAGATCTAGTTGGGACTTCACACCGGGGAGATCCCCTGAATGTTGGCAGGTCCAACACTGTCACCATTTCTGGTGCTAGAAGGAGGGTCAGATGACAAGCTGAGCCCTTGAAGTTTGTTTTGACTTTATGCACACATTTAATGACTCCTCCCCCAAATAATAACCTCAACATATTTTTCTAAAAACGTAAGTATGCAAGTTCCGACGAGTATCCTAGATGACTTGTAAACTCTAAAATTCGATGGTGAGGGTGAACCAAACTTATTTGAGCATACTAATCGTTTTCTTGAATTCTATACAGAACACAAGATCCATTGTGAGGATGTTGGTTGTAGGTTGTTCATTATCATGTTCGAAGGGCGTGTAAGGGAATGATGTCACCCATTTCCTGATATCTCCATACACTCTTTTGAACATCTTGTCACAAAAGTATTTTACGCTTTTGATATGTATGATCGTAAATGTCTGTGTAAGAAAATTCTACAATTGCCAAAATCACCTAACGAATCACTACATCATTTTCACAATCGTTTCATGCATTTTTGTTTTTAATTTCCTAAAGATGAAGTTGATTAACCTTTCTTGTCAATGATATTTCAATATCTTGTTTACATTTCATAAAATATGCATGAGATTGAATCCTTCGAACCACTCCTAACATACCTTGGTGTTAGAGCTTCTAAATCTGCGACAAACAAGGTTTCTGTTCCAAGTGACCCTCTGTCCCATTCTTATAAAACAACTCTACTTCCGTAGGTTGAAGTGGGAGAGATTGAGAATTCATTTCCTGCCTATCACCATCTTCTCCCATGTCACATACTTAGAATCTCAGTGTGGGTTTATACTAGAAATCTGATGGTTACGATGAAGTGTTATCTCCTCATCCTCCATCCTTTGGTCCTTATGATCCTCCGAATTGTGAGTGTTTGTGTTCACCTATTTCGAATGTCTCTTGTGATGTTCATGAGGATAAAGTGTTGGATGGAGTTGGTGTTGAGCATCTAAATTGTAATATCATGCACGATGATTAGGTGTGGGAGCCCATAGCTAAACAAGAATCTATGATGAAGGATGATTTTCTACCTTTTGCACCTCTCCTTCATCATCCTGACAGTTTCCACGATTTTGTCATTCCTATTGAATCTTGTGAAAATTTAGTTTCTGATGATGCTACTACTTATAATAATTCATAGAATACATGGAATGTCATTTTTTCATGCAGATGTGGAGAGGATGAATCTTCTACTCTGATCTTCCCAATCTCTCATCTCATCTTTTTGAAAACTCAGAGGGTGAAATTTCTCATTTTTCATCTTCCCCTCTTTGCAATTCATTAGATCATGAAGATGCCTCCTTTGATATTGAAATTTCTAATTGTGGTTATCGCAACCTCTTCATTGATTCACTTGGTCATGATTCTGATTTTTCTGCCACTAATCTTTCCTAGCCACTAATCTATGATGATCTACCTTCTGATGAGTTGGAACTTCCCAAAGCTATAGAGCCACTTCAACCTGAGCTGATGGTTATGTTAGGTTCTCATAGTCTTGAGGTTAGTTCCACTTCCGATCAAAATAGTGTTGAATATTTTGAGGCTCCTCATCACTCTATCACACCTATTGAAAATCAATCTGTCTTATAGTTTTCACATCCTCCATCTATATTACATGATCCTATCACTCAGTCATTGGAGGAGTCGTACGTGGCAAGCACTATCGCAAAACATAAATTTTCTTCTTTCTTTAAGTTTCCTTGTATTGATATGTCAGGAGTTTGTTCCTGCATGTATTTCATTCATAGTGTGTATAAACACCATGGTATGACCGCAAAATGTCTTTCATGCACTTTTCATTGTTACTTTTCTGCGTGTTCATTCAAACTTCTAACGTTTTGGTTTGTATTGTCTTATCTTTATTGTTTACTATTTTTCTTGTATATCTTTCTTGAAATGCATTCCCTCACCCACATATTCCAACCAATGCGCTAGTTGTTGCTTTGGAAATATCACTTTGCGTGAGTCTGGATTGTTCTCTGCTTAGGTTAGGAGTAGGAGTAGTTTTGATTTTATTTCACTATGTTTCCTTTTTTTCCTTTGTTTTATTTTCAGTTATAAGTTATCTTGCACATGAAACCGTGTTTGGATTCTGAAGTGAGCAGGGTGAATTCCAAGAGGAATTTGCATTGCTATCTGTTAGCACTCCTTAATGTCCCAAGGCTGAGAAAGGAATCTGATGGGGGTAACCTCAAACAACTTTGGATCTAGTAGCTAGCCCTACCAAATCAGAGAGGGCTCTCTCAAGAATCTCACAAGTAATGAAGTGATTGGTGAGGAAATTAGATGTTAGGATAGATATTAAGCTCACTATTGTTTGATTTTAGAATTTTCTGGATGAAGCTCATAGATCTAGGAACTAGGCTAGGGTTTCGAATGATCAATTGAAGAGATATAATGGGGCAAGCTAGGTATGCTTAGTGACAAAAGTAGGTTGTCATTTTGTTATAGGGATGAATAGATAGAGGATCAGAATGAGCATGTAACCATGAATTCACTCATCATAAGAAACAAAACACTACCATGAAAATCTCATTAGAACGTAGCATATAACTTATGAATTCTTTTAAACACTTATGAGATTATCACAAGAAAGCATAGATATGGTAATAAGGAGAAATAAATATTACAATTGATGATAAAACTGAGAAAAAAACTATCAATAAATCATACCACAAGAATCCCAAGATAATAGTTGCAATTTTCTGTTGTATTATTGCAAGAAAGTGTACACTAGCTCCAAGCTATGATTCTCAAACATCCAACCCTCTCTATGACTTAGATTAGGCTACATATAGAAAAAAAACCACATTCCATCATCTTAAGGGGTGAATACCTCATGATAGGAATAATTTACATGAATTTCTCCAACCACACCTAAAACTAGGAAGGTTAAGAACAAACTCCCAATTTAGACCTAACTGATTCACTTTGACTTTACAAGCTTTGATGAGCATGAATCTACATGAATTTGACATTTACCAACTCAATTAAATTTAATTACATCATAAGAATACCAAAGAGGAGTAATTACATCACAAAAATTTGACTTTTACCAAAGAAAATCGAAAATTTGACTTGCTGACAGAAGTGCAACGCATTTTCTTAGAAGCACAATGAATTTGAGAGAGGAGAAACATGAAGTTTGAGGGTAGTTTTGAGGGACTTTTTTTCATCCATTTGCTGAAAGGAAGGTAGATATATAAGGCCCTGGATGTATAATTTTCCTTATAACCTTAAAGCATCCAAAAACACTTCTACAAGGTAGCTAAAAATCACTTTTCCGAAGACTACCCCAAAAGCGGAGGAGGGGGTCAAAAATGAGGCAGAAACATGTTTTTTGGCACGTGTTTTGAATTTTCTCTCAATGTGCAAGCTGACATGGAAAACCAGTGGTATATTTGACATTTACAAGTTAGTATCTCTCTAACCATATAAGACATTGATCATTTAGTTCCCCTGGGAAGAAGTGCAACGTGATCTCGTTGTGCTTATGGCAGTATGAAATTACCAAAAAAAATGCAAAAATGCACAAAAACTAAAAAATTTCCCAAATTTATTCAAAATGGTTTCTATCTTGCTCCTTTAAGCTTGTGAGTGATATATTAGACAATAAATGATGATTCAACAATAAATTCAAGGTTTTCCCTCTTCCTTAGCTTGATTAGGGTTTTCTTTAGTTTCTTCTTCAAATTTCTAACCCTAATCTTGTTGATCTAGTTCCTGGTGTAGTAGTGCATGGCCATTTGTCTCTGAAGGTTTGCAGATCTATTTTCCTTCCTCAGGAGCTTCTCCAAGTGCTCATTAACCCTGCCAAGGCACAACTCTTTTTCTTTCTCAATCTGAGCTGCAATGGTGTCTTCAATGTCTTGCTGACCTAGTGGAGGAGATGGTTCACTCCCTAGTGCTTTATTTCTTTTCAATCCTCTGGTCTTTGGCCTCCTTGACTTGATCTGAGGCTTCTTCTCTTCAATATTCTCAACATCTATCACACTCTTACCTTTATCATCATCTTCCACCAAATCAACATTAGGTTTAGAAAGAAAAAACTGATTTATCTTAAGTTGGCTATTCTCCTACTGTAAGAATGCAATCATGAAGTTTGCTTTTGCCAAGTAATCCTTAAGCTCTCTGATTTCTGCCTCTTTCTCTTGGATGATTTTTTAAGGTGACTTGTCTTTCTGATACCCTTCTAGGTCTGCAATATGAGTATCAAAATGTACTTGTTCTTCCTAATGCAAAGGTGCATCATGATGATGTCCTGATGCTTCTTGTCCAACAGTAGGAGGTTGAACTTTTTCTACACTGTTAGGAGAAAACACAAGCCACTTACCTCTGCTATATGTTTTTTTCACCTCTACCCTAGGTTTCCTTATCACTGGTTTTGTTGTAGAGCCAACTTCTTGAGGTCTTGGTGATCTTTCCAATGGTGAATTTTGACTGCTAGGTTGACTAGTAGCAGACAAAAGAGAAGTTGACTGCATGAATGCCTCCCAAGATAAGTTGACCTATGAAAAATGATGCAAAAAAATAATTTTGACCAAGCCATGATGAAATAGGTTTTCTTGGTGATATTTCCCTTTTCTCTATACCTTCTTTGTCATCTTGACCAGGCTTTTGTATAGGTAATGAGGTAGGTTAAGAGGTTTGATGGCCATGAAATGCATGGGTAGTCTTATGTGATACTGGTATAAGCTTGAAAACCTACCCTCATAGGTAAAGTACTTCATGATCATCTTCATTAAAGGAGCATACCTTCCAAGCAATTTTCTGAAGGGAAAAATGTGTTTGGGAGCATTCTTGTAGGGCGGCTTTAAGAATTCTTTGTAGTTATCAATATCTAGATCCATCCCTTTGAACCAGATTTCTCCATGGTTAGGGATTCTAGTGGCTATGGAAATGGCATCTAATTAAATGGTGAAGTCAACCCTTGCTATGCTATCCTTATCCTTCCTGAAGTTGGTGGCAAAGAGGCTTGTCAACTTGGCATGAGAACCTATTTCTTGGATCTTCTCACAGAAACCTAGGTAGCCCAAATCTTGGAAAGCTTTCTTGATAAATGATGAGGCCATGATTTCATGGGTGTGAGATGGCTCAAATCTAGACACTTTCCCTCCCTTATTGTACTTTTTCTTCTCATTTTCCATGGTTTCAATTTGCATGGTAAAACCCTAGTTAGGTAGGAATGAAGGGTAGGGTTTGCTTTAGGAAAAGAGGGGAAAAGGGACTGTTCTAGTGAGGAGAGGGAATAGAGGGGTTAGGGGATATGTAAATTAATTGGAAAATTTTGGGGGTAGGGATAGGTGTTAGGGTGTGTAGGCAAGTGAAATTTTTGGGAATTAGTGAGGGGAAGGGGTAGAAAGTTTCAAAATACAGTCCTAGCCTAGGAAATTATCAAGAAGTGTAGCATAAGCTAGGATTTATGGGAAAATGAGGGAGATGAGGGGAATAGGCATGGGAAAAGCTAAGGGTAGGTAGATGGAATGTATGGGAGAGTTATTGAGCAAAAAATGATAGAGTTTTACCACTACAGTGAAGAAAACTGACCAAGAAATCAAAAGCACAGTGAAACGCTACGAGGGGGTATTTCACTGACTTTTTGTGAGAAACTTGATGAAAGGAGGAGTGATGATAGTCCACTTACTTTCTAATGATGTGATAGAACCTGTATATGATGTAGAAAACCCTTGAAATGGTTGATTTACCTACACCTTTAAAAGCGCAACGTTCTGCGAGAAGCGAGCGAAGGGGTGAAATCTATGACCTGGATGAGAAATTTCGATTCTTTGGTAGCTGGAATGAAATTTTCTAATCGAGAGATGCTTCATGAAATTTAAATGAAAAAATAGAGTGCTTTGATAATCTTTTTATAGGCTATAAGTCAATTTTTCCATTGGGTCATGATGTGACACCACTTGTCTTTTTGAAAAATAAAATGACAAGCTAGTGTTCTACAACTTTAAAACTTTAGTATGCATAGTTACATCTTCATAAGGATCAAAATGTACTTTAGGAATCACTTTAGAACATTTTCCCTAATTACTACTCCCATAATGATGAACTAGGTGCTGACATGACTCATTATGACCCTTTTTTGATGACTTGACCTAATAACGACACCTAATGGATTTAAAAACTGATGATTTAGAACTTTGTACCTTGTAGTATGAATGACCATGAAATGATGAATGAAATGGTGATCAAGGAACTTTACTGATGACCTATCACAAAGAGTGATGGCATGAGCAAGATGGCATTTTGTGACCATGAAATGATGGGAGCAGTAATATACCTAGACATACTAACCAATGATCAAATTTTTATTTGAAAACTCATTTGAAACTATAAAAATTTGACCTAGGACCCTATCGAAAAATTTGAAAAAGTAAATTTGATCACTGGTGACTAAAAGAAACTAACATTGGCTCCAATTGGGGATGACATCTCGTTTAGGAGGTGTCAAGAACACCATAGACCAGGTAGCCTCATCCATTGGGCATGGAGTCAAAAATAAAAAGCCAAACTAAATACTGAAATAACTGAATGACTGAACAAAATTTAGGAAAACTAAAACTAACTTAAATTAAATATGGCAGTAGACCATCGGGATCTTAGGGCCTTCACCTCAGGCTTCAAACACTAATGATAACCGCCCACTTGCTGAAGATATATATACAATCATGTGATATGATCCCTCCAGTGTAACCAATCCAGAAAATGGCTACTTACTTGAATCCTGCTCACACTTTCCTTGAGAAGGCAGAAAAAAAAAAGATGGGCAACTCCAAGTGTCCACTGAACATGTTCTTATGATCCATAAATATAATAAAAATCATCTTATTGTATGGCTGCAAAAAATTGGCAAAATGGTCTTCCATAAGCTTCTCTTCTTCAACATACTCTTCATTTTCTGAACCTGGAGGAAGATTTTCACTTGCAAGTGGCTCTAAAACAACCTCTTCTTTATCATTGATCTCCTCTTCATAATATGCTTACAATTTTTGATGATTATTTTCTTCCATAATTACATTGTCTGAAACCTCCACACATGCCAATTTGAGATTATGATTTGCGTGAATCTGCCCTTAAAATAGTGCTTCAAAAAATGGATGATGTGGAGAGACATATTAGTGGTGAATGTATAGAGATCCTTGTTCATACATTCCATCAGAAACCTCATCTTGGTCTTCAAAAACCTGATCTTGAAATAAAAACTCATAGAAAGAACAATATGGAAAAACAAGTGAATGACTATCTTCATACCTCTCATCCAAAAGATAGGGTTTTGGATGCTCATTTTAAAATTTAACTGCAGCAACCACTTCAAGTATATTTGATTCCTCATGTGCTTCAACAGGAAGAATATCAATTTAAGTGTCACAAGAATCAAGGAAAACAACCTCTTTTTCACTATTTCCTTGCAAAAGTAGATGGTCATTTCCATAATATGGTTCACTACTTAAGTTTTCCGTACATGCAATTTCAGAATTCTGACTTGGACCAATTTCCTCATGACTGTTAGGATGCATATATGTTTCATCTTCAAGTAAAGAAGGAGTTGATGTGTGCTATGAATGATCCTTTGTATCAAAGCAGCTAATCCCTGTTATTGTCAGTTGTGAAGAAAATTCATAAAGGGCCTCTATGATCTCATAATCTAGACATTCTCCATCACCAAAAGTCTCTTCAAGGTATTGAATGAAGTTTTCACAGGATTCACAACAATCTTCGAACAACAAAAATGAATGATGAGATTTTTCATAAAACTCACATAATGTTATGTGGAAATATTTAATAGAGAATAAGCTACCTGGCTTCAATCCTTCATACCATGATCTTGCTTTTCCTTCTAGGGTAGCCACACACATTTTCATCAAACAATCCTCATGAAACCTAATCCCAAGCTTATGTATATGCCAATGAAATTTTATTAGATCCAGAATAGCCTCATCCTCATTTCCATCTATAAATTTTGGAAAATTAGTTTGCCAATCTATGCAAGGAATTCAATTTGGAAAACTAGGAATGTGAGCACGATTCATATGAGCATACCTTCTATAAATTAAATCCATCTTGAGAAAAATAGATGAATTAAGGCATCCTTTAGGCTACTATTTCTTCTGCCAATGGGATCATCAATAAAACCCTAATTTATAGATCTTGATGCTAGTGGAGTCTTTGAATCAGGTTGGAGTCGCCAGGTGAATGATTTTAGCCTTCTTGTGTTTGATCATTGTCCACCATCAAAAAATCAGATATAAACTTTGATGATCTTTCCCAGGGAATATGAAACATTTTGCTTCCTCAGTATGGTCACCAAAAATGTTAGCATTCCTCAGTGTCCCAAGGTTGAGAAAGGAGACCGATGGAGGTAACCTCAAACCAACTTTGGAACTAGTAGGTCTAGCTACCAAATCCAAAGTTGGTTTTAGGTTACCTTTGACGGTCTCCTTTCTCAACCTTGGGACACTGAGGATTGCTAACACTATCAATACTTGGTTATCTGTTTATTCCCTCTCTTTACATGAATCATGCATTTCTTTAGGCAATGATACTCGGATGGAAAATACATTCCTTTTGGAGAAAGTCATAGTGAAATCAAGATACTTGCACTTTTAGCTAGTATCATCTACTCTAATCAGTTTTCTATTTTCGGTTAATCCTTGTCCACTAAGTTGAGTAGAGTAATGAGAGGAGGAAAACCTTAACAAGTATGTCATAGGTGTATAAAAATATCCTTCTCTGAAGGGACAACCTCTTCTGCTCTCAATAAGTCATGATCCCTCTTCCACCCCCATCAAATAAATAAGTGCCTATGCATAGTTCTTTGAACAAATAAAAATGAAAAAATGAAAAATGAAATAAAGGGTGAAAGAAGAGAAAGGATTTATGTGCAGAGAGGTGATGCAAGCAACTCTGCCGGGGTACTGTCTAGGCTCGTTGGTAGTGGAGCAATGCTTGTGTTCTTGAAGTGACTCCATCGAGGTATTGTCCAGGCCTACTGGTAGTGGAACAACACCAAAGATGAAAACTAAGACTCTGACAATTTTTTTTACTTGTGCATTTATATACTTCTCATCCCCAATTGAAACAACTCAATCTAACTTGGCTTGGTATGTGTGTTGCCGATGAAGAGAATGGTAGGGACTATATCTTTAAGTCAAGCTAAGTGAAGAAACTGTGATAATCAATGAACTAAACAATACTTCCAGAAGAGTTAGACCTATTTTGCATGAGACAAGATCAATAAAGAGCTGGATTTCTACTAGTGTGTTTCCAATGTTGTAGCGTCTACAAGCACCCTCCAAATTTTTTCCTATGCTTTGATTTTAGAGCCTTCCTTCCTATCCATAGGAACTCATATTGCACTGATTCATGCATTCATGCTATGACTAAGACTTTTATTTTTCATTCGTGCTGGTGCTTGCTTGTTTCCACACTTTCTAACTCACAAGATGATCTCCGACTTGGTCCCACAACAGTTTTGGGCTTGCCTCCAGAAACTGCGCAATCCTTCAGGGAAAACAACCTTAATGATGGGAATTACATAGTTCAGACTGGTAGTCAGCTTTAAGCTTAGAAACTATGCATTCATGGAAGGAAGCCCAACACTGCCTAGAAACCATGCAATCACTCACTGAGCTCAGAAACTACACAATGCATTGAGCCAGAAAGTTGCCTAGTTCCTCAGAACTGTGCAGTCTTTCTTGAGAGTGTGCTTGGAAAGTTTCCTCGGAAAAAGAAGAAAAGGAAAATTCTAAAAAATAAAAAATCATCCCTAAAAATAGGGATATATTTTTAGTATCACAAAGGAGACACTTTCGCTATTTTTAGAAACTTTTTCCAAGTGTCACTTTTTCCTTGATTTTAGGCATGCACGTCATAAACCCTAATTCACTCAAATCTATTTATTTGATGCTTATAGAGATCATTTGCACACTCGATCTTGGAGCTATAGCATTCCTGAGGAGATCAAGGAACCTTTGGTGGAGTTGTCATTGCTTTTCCAGGTGAGTTTCACTTTTGTCTTTTTTGCCACTTTTTCTGTCACTTTTTCTCATTTCACTTGTGTGAGTCTTGTTTTACTTATCTCTCTTCATAGAAGCTAGTGTTTCAATTTTTTTTTTTTGTTTTTTTTTTTTTTTTTAACTTGTAGAAGTGTTGTTTTAATTTTTTGTTTTCCTTTCACAAGTGTCACATTGGTTTTCCTGTTTTTGCACCAATGGTTGTCGTTGCGGCGACTCTCCTCACATACTTGATTTTCCTTCTATTTGATTAGTTGATGCACTTGATTTACATTGATTTACTCATACTTAATTTTTTCACTCAAACTCACGTCATTAGCCACTTTTGTTCGTTTTTCACACTTCCATCGAGCATATCAACACTTTCTTTGGCCAAATCTTGCCTTCCCCAGCTGGGCCCTATGCAATCCTAAGGCTCAAGCCACAAGCTTGGCCTCTGGAATTACATAGTGTAGATTACAGGTTGTTTGGAACTATGCATTGCACAGTTCCAGGAGTCATCCTGTCACCTTAGCCACTAAGACTATGCAATACATAGTATCTCCTAATCTCTACCTAGCTTGGGACTAGGCATTGCGCAGTCCCAAGCCTCAAGCTTCATCCTTGGCTATTGGGACTACGTATTGTGTAGTTCCCACAGTCAACTAATCTACCTTGTTGATAAAAAATTGCACAATCCTTCTCTCGAGTTGCCAGGTTTGCTGTTTGATCGTGCTTTGAAGGTAGATTTGCTGAAGCTAATGTTTACTTGCCATGATTGTCCTTTTTGTCCCATAGGTACCATACTTGTGAAGCACTTCCTCCCAGCAGTCATTATTACCATGAAACCAAAGAGAGCTACTTCAAAAGAGACCACTGAAAGAAGTAATGGGGAAGCAGTTGAGAAAACATCAATATGATTTCCAGTGTAGGCATAAACTCAACTATTTGTAAAAAAGGGATCAACACTAACATGGCAGCAAGTTAATGAAGTTATTTTAGCAAAGAGTGTTGAGGAAGATAGAGAGGAAAACTCGAAAAGAAACACCAACAGAAAGAAACAATATTTCCATACAAGATAAGGGAAAGGTAAAGGTTGTTGATAAGTCTAGGGGAGAACAAATTTTCTAGATGAAAGTGGATCCAATCCTTATGTAAGCAACTTTAGCAGTAGTAGTGAACAAGAAGTAGAGGATATAGAGAGCAGAGTATAGGAAGAGAGAAAAAAATAGCTTGCAGGAAGCAGAATTGAGATTGAAGTAATCAGAACAAGAAATGAAGGAAGAATGAGAGTTGAGGAAGAAAGAAAAAGAAGATAAGTAGAAGCAGGAGGAAGAACAAAGGCAAGGCACAATGAAAGAAGTAACACCGCTGATACAAGTTGAAGAGAAGGAACAAAACTAGCCAACAATTGAGGAGGAAGGTGAACAAATGCATGATCGAGAGCTTTCTCAACAGATTGAAGACTTGATTGAAGTAATAAACATGGAGATGGAACAAGAGTTACATAATGAAGATTTTGATATGATGCTGAGCACACCACAGGTCACCATTCAATCTCCACCACCTCCAGAAGTAGAGATAGCCTTGAGCATGGATGGGGATGTTTTTCCCCTTAATGATGATCTCGTGATGGATGTGTACATTTTGTCATTTGATGAGTTCCACAAGAGGATTGCACAAGAACGGGGAAATAAGTTTCTGGATGATCACGTATTACCTGCATTCGTTAGAGAAAAGGTGATAGTGGTGGACACTAGGAAGCATTCAAATGCCATTGCTGAAGCCAAATTAGCCTTTGCAGTATCAACAAGATAAAACATTCAATATTTGACGACTGAGAATGAGCAGTTAGCACCGAACTTGTAGGCTTGTTATCGGGAAATCTAGTGTCTATGCAAAGCTGCTAGTCCCACTAAGACTAGTAGCTATCTTAGAAACAAACAAACTAAAACTACTTTCGTTTCCCTTTATGAGAAGTAGATAAGAGGGGAATAAAGGAGACCAACCTCTATCTTGCGCTTGGTTCCTTGCTTGATTCCTCTCCCTTTTGATAGATCTTTGCCACTCGCTTCCTCGTCTACCCAGCTTCAAAGAGCACCCATGGAATCAAAGTAGCATAACACTATCCAAGAACAGAGATCTACTATCATAAACAATATAGGACCAGATATATATTGACCACACAAATGCATATATCATCAATCATACAAGAATGTGGAGGAAAGTTTGAATAGCTTTATTAATATCAAGAAAAGCAAAGAGGATTACAACCAATTGTTCTGACCCAGCATCATTCCCTCAGCAAGAAAGCCCTTCTTCACCTCATGAAAAGATTATATCACCCAACTCTGTGATGTTACACCAAGAAACTAGCAACACTTCCTTACAAGATACAAAATTCCAGCCTATGGATCTCTGGGATGAGGGATCCATATATAGATGATTGCAGGGAGGTGAGTCAGCTTCTGAGATTTGATTAGTGTCCTCTCTCTGATAGTTCTTGATTCCACTCGGAGATTGATGATCTCTTACTCATCCCTGGGTGAATGCAGAGAGGCAAGTGCCACAGGAGAAGTTTCTGGAAGATTCCATGATCCTCCACCTTGTAAATTGACTCTGCCATTTGTCCACTCTCGCCCATCGCACCCTATAGAAGGGCTTTTCAGTATGCATCACACCTCCCGTGTGCATTTAGGTGGGATGCAACGTACCTTGACCATGGAGCAGGTGAGATGGTCCAGTTTTGACTAGTTCTGAGTAGTTTTTCATGGAGAACTTCTGGGAGATGATGTAATCAGCTGACCTTGTTCTTTTAGGGGATGGAACAACACTTTTAGGGACTTAGGAGCCCTCAGTTCATGGAAATATTTGATTGGGGTTTTAGTGCCCAAAAATGTCTATAACAAGGCTGCCAGGAAAGAGGCAGGACAACTCCATGCAGCAGCATAAAGTGTAGTTTCTGCATAGATTTACTGGGAGGAGATGAGAGTAGCGATACTTCCTGAAGTATTAGCCCTTAGAGAAACTGTGCAGAAGCTCTATGAGGGGTTTGTGACCATAAATAAAGTAGTTTTCTATTTGCATGGTCTACAATAACAGAGAAAAGAGTTTGTTAAAGCTCTCAAGAACATACAAGTTGCCATTACCTATGTGCAAGAGTGAAAAATGCACTACAAAGGGGAACCACTTGACTTAGTGAAGAAAATGAAGCCACATTTAGAGCTAGAGAAGGTGAAAGCTTATATGTTGATTCAGAACCAAAGCCAAATGTAAGAACCAAGTCTCATAGGAGATCAAAGAGTACTTGGAGCAATTGAGACAAATCTCCACTAAGGAAGATTTGGAGATGAACAAACATAACATGCATAATTACATAGGTGGTCTTGTCCAAACCAGAACAATGTTTCTCATGCTTCAAAATAAATTGAAACTATTTCCAAGACATTTTACTCAAATTCCATGGAGGCTAGAGTCCACTTCCAACCAGACATCATCACATAGTTTGGGGATATCATCACATAATACCGATCTTGGCACCAATATTTGATTGAGAAGCAGCAAGTGGATGTTGCTGAGATAGAGTTCTCCCAAACTCAAGCATCATAGTGTTGTTTCTTGTTAGGCTTTCATGTTGTCTTGACCCTATTTTGTCTTATATGGGTACAAGTGTAACATGTAATATTATTTGTAATTATGTTGTAAGTGAAATTCAAAGTGTCAATATTGGAATATGAAGAGTCATGATGTAATGTAATGAGTCATTTTTGTAAATAAGTTGAAGAGTCATGAGGGTAGTGAAAAGGTCACAAAGGGGAGTTGAGAAGATACCCCCTCTTATTATAAATAGAACCTCATAACTCAGGTAAAAGGATTTTGGGAGCCAAGATTTTGGCTAGGCTTAGGCTTAGAATGAGCTTGGGAGTATTGTGAAGAGCGTTGGCTTCTCTGTAGCATAGAGTGTGTATACTTCTTTGGAGGAGCAAGTGTTCTTGACTTTAATGTTCCACTATTGGGGCTAATGGTCTGTCAATGGCATATGTATGAATGGAACTTTCACTTATAATAAAAATCAGAGCCGACACACTTTCATGCATATGTTGTGAATATAGTATGACTATTCTTGTTGTATTTACAATGTATGTTATTTAACCTACACTTATGCTTATGAACTATTTCGTTTGAATTTTTATGAATATTTTTGAGTGCGTGTTGTTGTATTAATTCATCACTTTAACTTGTGGACTATTTCACATCTTAGCTTGTGATGTCATTATGCTTGTGTGTTCCTTTCAAGCTACATACTATTACAGGCTTCCAAGGGGCACACTTCTTTTTCCCTTCATTTGTTGGAACCTTCATGCATCGCACTTGACTCTCCGCAGGGTCACACACTTGCTCTCATCCAAAGTTACCATACTTTAATTTTCCCGGTTTCACAGTCAAGGCATAACATTACCACCCACTACTTGGACTCCTACTCCAAATGGTGTGAGGTCTAGTTGGGACTTCACATCGAGGAGATCCCTTGAATGTTGATGGGTCCAACACTGTCAACACCACCATACAAACCTATATGAAGATCTGATCTTACCCCGAGGTCCAGTGTTGCAACCTCGCCTTTGATGATCTGCATATCCTACGCTACCTCAACTAACAAATTAACATCAAAACAACCAACAACATCATGATGACACAAAGTACATACAATGACCTCACAATCCATGTTTCACTTACTATACATGCATAAATATAACCGTGACAATGCATGCATAACAACATATCGACACTGGCATGCATAACAAATGCATATACAACTGACATGCATTCATGGAAAACACATCACAACAACAACATCATCAACTCCTACACGAAAACACAACTGTAGAGATGACCAATACCATGCATACATAAATAGCACATATACAACCTATATGGACGCATTAAAAACAAATTCCACCCATCTAGTCCAAGTTATAAACCATGATTTGATTCCAGTCTTTGGTATCATATATCATACAAGGAGACCAGAAACCAAACACCACCCAAAGAGAATGAAACCATGCTCTGATACCACCCTCTAACACCCTCCTCCCACTTTTACCCAAGTTAATCGATCTGCTGGGGTAAACATGTGATGAGAGGTTACTATTATGTGATTCAACTCCCCATGTATAGTTAAGGAAGTGGAACCGATAAAACCAAATCATTCTGATCTTCCGCACATGCTATAGAACCTTCAGGATCCAACCAACCCTTCTAGATGACCAACCCTTGAGACAAATTGACATTTCACTGATTTGAACCCCCAACTAATCCCATGATAAGCCATGCATGTGACTAAGGCCTTGTAGTCGCTCCCACATTAAGGCATGCCAACAACTATAGACTTTTTCAGCTAGTTCTGAGCCAATGGCCCCAAATTTTGTGCCATGTTTTGAGGGCTATGACTTAGGCCACCGCCCAGAACTTCACAAAACTTTCAGAAATAATAAATGCATTGGAATAGAGGTACAATTACAAACACTTGAGTAAGGAATTGATAGTACCCCCACTAGCCATGACAATAATTTCATCAAACATGTCACAAATATGCAATCTACAGGTCATAGCAACATATCTAAGCATAGGGGTCTCATACTTATCTTAGATTTGTAAAGAAGCATTGCTTCTCTATCATAATAGATGCATTATCATATATTAGGTCATATATTCACTATACATTCATTTGCAAATCAAAACATGATGAGAGCCTTACATCAATTCTGTCATAAAACATACTCATAACCAACATATAACCAAAAAAAATAACAAGGATATAACAACCATAAAATCCACATATAAGCTAATACATTTACCTATGGAATACCAAGGAGAAGGAACTCTTATTAATGAATGAAAAAGCCAACTGATTTTGGGACTTCCATGAACCACCATACCATAGATTAGCTAGACCAAATCTTTCTTTCAACCAATCATCCCCGTGACATATTCCAAGCATGAATGTGGGACTCAAACAATCCCCACTTGATTAGTAGGCCCTAAAAAAGTATGGATGCCACCATATTTCTCCACCTACACTGTGAGCAATTTTCCTATCTCATAGTCTCTAGGCTTTACCATATATCCCGCCATACAATGGTCGAGGATTCCTAGGCTTAATCAAGACTCCACCCTGCAGGCTTTACTTTATATCCCACCATTCATCAGTCTAGGATTCCTAGGCCTAATTGGGGGCACACACCTCTAGGATTTACTGTATATCCCTTCAATCATCGGTGGAGCTTTCCTAGGTCCATCGAGGTACACCAAATTGACTTTACCGCAATCCCACCATCTCTGGTCCAAGGATTCCCAAGCCTTATGTTCCTTCTTTCAGAGACCACTTCACCTACTCTCGAAACCATCCGAAAATCCATCTCAACCAAATACAAGAGAGCCCATCGCACCATGACTATCCAGAAATGACAAGGCAAGGCTGAAGAACACTGTCACACCTAGCAAAACCCATGCCAATGATAATGAGAGAACCAAAAACTTACATGCATAACCGTGCATGCCAAAACTAGAAAGAAAATCATACATGCAACTTGATACCTACAAGTAATCTTGTTGTAGCTACTTTATCCTTCTCTTCCTTGCTTGATCTTTGTTCCCTTTGCCTTCTTTTCTTTCCTTGATCTAGTGCTGAAGTTCTATAAGAAAAATCTAAGTGTCCAAGAGTGTGTGAGGGAGAGAAGAGAGAGAGAGCTCCAAAACTGAATGGACAAAAGGTTACCATCTAATCCTCAGAAGCCTTTTTATCAATGAGGCCTCTATTTTCTTCATTTTACTTTATTTCCCTTCATTTTCCTTCTCACATGCAACCTGGGACCTTTCACCTTCCTTTTCTCCTAATTTCCTTTATTTTCATAAATAAAATGTCAATTAATTCCACTTTTCCTTTTCAAAGCCTTTGCTATTACATTTTCCAATTTCCTTTAGCCATAATAACCAAAATGAACACCCACTAGGATGTTATTCCCAAAATTTAGCTTGGAATACGTGTCCCATGGCCTTGGCCTTATATTTTTTTTACATGAATTTTTGACCGGGGCAGTTACAGAAATCTTCAAGGATTTTTGGTATAACAGGAGTATGACTATCAACATTGACATGATGAATGTTTTGATTATTAAATCCAAAAAGATTGCTTAAACTAATTTTGTGTACATGACAAGAATAATTTAGAGAAAGTGAATTCATACATGTCTCGTAATTGATTTTCATTACAATCTTAATTGGAACAGTAACATTGAGAAATGATAAATGGAGAGTGGAAAACTTGTTATGGACTTGAAAACAATTACAAAATAGTAGACCTTTGATTATGGAATAAGAATAAAATAATCTTTAAGGCTCTCATCACTCCTATTATCAAATATGGTTGTGGAGTTTGGAGTCACAATATCTTTAGAGAATTGTGGAACTTAAAATTAAAGGCAATAATCCCTATCCTATCCTCCTCATAGAAGTGTATCTTTTATCATTGAGAGCATAGTTATGACTAGACACTGATGTATAAGAGCAAAATCAATAACATGGAAAACAAAAGACTTCTTAAATTGAGTTTAAACTTTATTCAAAACCACTTGTGGCTCAAATTAATGTAGCATAAAGATGCAAATAGTATACAATAAAATAAAAATACTATAATAAGGTGATTAACCACATTTTAGAAGTTCAAAATATCTCAAGTAAAAAAAAAAAACTTTAATATAATAAAACAAATTTTCATGAAGAGAGATTAACTCTCATCATCATTTTCTTATTTGACTTTTAGCGCATATATATATATCTAGATATATATATATATATATATATATATATATATATATATATATATATATATATATATATATACATATACATATACATATACATATACATATACATATACATATACACATACACATACACATACACATACACATACACATACATATATATAGATATAGATATATCTTTTTGTAGTATGATAAATTAAATTTAATCTTAATAAAAGTAAACTATTATCATCATTATTTTCTCATTCATATATATATCATTTTTAAATATATTTATTATATAAAATGAGTTAGTTAATGAATAATTTTAAAATTTTAATATAATTTTGATTCATTTTATTAATAATTTAATAATTATAATAAACAAATATATAATAAAATTAAAAAAACTTATTAAATTATTTTTTTATTAAATTAAAATTTCAAAAATTAAATATATATATAATTAAAATTTACATTATTATAAAAATAAATCAGTAAAAAATATTAACTTTTATCTTTTATATAAAATATTAAAAAAAACCCTAAATTTTAAAATAACTTATGGCAATGAATTGAAGTTATAATTAGAAAAAAATGAACAACATGTGAGGCATGCATTAAATATAAAAGTAAAAATGTTAGGAATTATGAATGTCTATTTCATAATTTAACAAAAATAAAAATGTTAGGAATTATGTTTAAGTAAATTTGATGTGATAATTTTGCTACATTAATGTAATAATAATATATTTAAAAAAAAATATAAAATATAAATAGCCACAAATATATATTTATTAATTTAAATTTTATATAAAAAATAATATATTTTAAAAAAAATATAAAATATAAATAGCCACAAATATATATTTATTAATTTAAATTTTATATAAAAAATCCAAAATAAAAATTAAAGAAAATTTTAACTAACACTTACCTTTGCTTAACCTCATGACCTTTCTTGTCTGGAATCAAAATCATCAAACTCTTACTTCAACGATTTTCTCCCTTTTTTCTTTTTTCCTTGAAGTGAGTTGTGCAATCACTTGTTGATTTCCCCAAATATTCCTCCTCTAGGGATGTAACTTTGAGTTATTTCATTTATAACTAATGGAAAAGTCCCCCAGTCTTCCTCCTCTATGGTTGTAGCTTTGAGTCATTGCATTTATAACTAGAGGGAAAATTATAATCTAACCATTCCCACTCTTAAAACGATCTAACCATTCCAACTCTTAAACTTTGAGTTTGATTCTAAGTAATTAACATAATTGCCAAAAACTTAGTGAGATGACCCACTTAACCTTGGTGACAAATTGGGAAAAATACTTGCGATCAAACTATTTATTAGAGACTTTGTAGGCATTGCTCTTGCATGATGGATTTCATAGGGTATAATGACAGAGGCTTGCACTCTCATTATATTCACTTTTTTTGTGATAAGTTTTAAAGTTATTTATATAAAAATATAATGTATAAAGTTATAGAAAATTAGAATAATATTGTGCTGAAAGATGCTCTACAACCTAGTATATGATAGATGTGTAGGTGTAATATAGGAAAGTTTGTAAATATTTTCACATGTTGGCTTAATATGTTGAATTTATAAAATGTAAAGGATTTGTAAATATTTAATAAAAGGTTAAAAGTAATATAGAGTTCGGTACGAGGGAGATGCAGTACCCATGAAAAAAATAATAAAATTCATTTCGTTATATTGTAATTTTGTTTATGAATATTTTTTTAGATAAAATAAAATAATAATATACATATCACATTGTTGTGGTGGCTGCAACACCATCCAAAATTTTGGCTTGCATCCAAATTTTGGAGTCTTCCTTGGTTTTTCCTTTGATGGTTGTTAACACTCGAGCTTGCCCCATGAGCTCTTGCAAAGTCTTTTTCAACTTTTGTTTATTTGACCAGCGGTCGTCTTTCAGCATGTTGATTGATTTGTCATGCTTGTGATCTTATTCTAGTGAGTTTGAAGGTTTGTCTTTGTGTGTTTGGGTTTTCTTCGCTATGTGAACACCCGTCGTACTCACACGCCAAGTTGTAAGCACTTTCGCGCAAGTTTCGTCATGCTCATCTGAAGGTCTATTACAAGTGGCGCACTTGTCTCTCTCAACTGTAAGACAGTCTCACTGAAGGCATGTTTTATCTTATTGTCATGGTGTTTTATGTGGTCTCATTGTCCAGTATGCTAAGTGTATGATCACAATGTAAATACCACACAAGTTCACTTGCTTTCGACACAGCCATTTTCCTGAAAATATGTCCCAACAAACAACCCTCTTCCATTGGACCCTGACTAGTCTGCACTGCACAGTCTCAACCCTCAGTGACCATTCTTTGCTACCCAAAACTGTGCAGTGCTTGAGGCTATCCTCCAGGTTAGATGCACTATGCAATCCTAGAGGTGAGCAACTTGTTTGCCTCCCAGAATTGCACAGAGACTACTTCCATGACCAAAATGAACTGTGCATTTCTCAAGCACAATCATCAAGCCTCCTTCTTGTTTGCTAGAAGCCTGCACTTCTATGAGACCTAGGTCTGCACTGTTCTCCAAAATTATGCAGAACTACCCAATTGGTTCTTTGCAGCCCTGTTTTGCACTGCTTTTAGAAACTGTGCAAAAATGCCTAGTTGTCCCTTTGCAGCCCCGATCTGTCTTCGCTATGGAAACTGCGCAGAAGTGGTCCCCCTCAGGGTGCCACCTTGCAGCTGACATTGGTGAATTTTACTACGCAATTATGCCTCCAAGTGGTCACTGTGTAGTTTTTCCCAACTGTGCAGGTTGGCCTCCTGAAATTCCTCATTCCAGCCTGAGTTTCTCTCTGTGTTATCTCAGTGATTTGTCCTCCCTCCTTGTCACTTGGTACATGAGAACAATGCATCATGATAGACTAGTAGGTTTTGGATTTAATGTCATCCTGTCATGAGTGAAGTGCATGAAGAAGTACATTGATAGATCATAGCGAGATGACGAACGTGATGAAGAAGGAGTGCACATTCTAAAAGACTTGCTTGCTGTTGGACAAATGTACTAAGCATATCAAGCAACAAGCGAATAGAACACATGCATTGAACCATGAAGCAAGATCAAGACCATCGAAGACCCCATAGCATGATGCCATGTGGAGGAAAAGATAAAGCACACCAAGAGTACATCCATCACTCAGCAGCTTGACATTGACACCACAGTCAACCAATACATGTTAGAATTGTCATGTTGAGTTGTGTCATGAGATGTCTTGGCCACATCACCATTATGGGCCATATCCGTTGTAACTAAATGTCATGTAAATTGAAGTCCAATGGACGCACACAAGAAGTTGAAGAGTCATCTCAGTTGAAAAGTCATGGGAAGTTGAACAACCACGAGGGTAGTCCAAGAGTCACAAGGGTCAAGCATCACCCTTGGCTATATATACCCCTCCCATTGTATGAGCAAGGCATTTTCACCTTGGCTCCTCCCACATAGCCTTGAGAGTCTATATTCTATTATTTGAGGAGAGAGGAGTGTCTCTAATGTCCCACTATTGGGACTAGTGATGGACAGTGTACAAATGTGTCTTGGGAATTTTGCTTAATTTAGAAGCATGTTAAGGCCAACATGTTTTCACACATGTTTTGTGGATGTTTGTAAGACTATGCTTTAAACATTTGTAATGCATGCTTTCTGATCCTATACTAAGATAGTTGAACTACCTTGGTTATATTAGTACTTACATTGTTGAAGATGTGTTGTATTGTTTATCACTGTTGTCTCCTCCATGTGGACTACTCCTTAGGACATTAGACAAACCATTATTTCTTTCTTGGTTATAATGACCATCACCTCTATGTGGACTACTCTGCTGGATGGTGTACGTGTTTTCCCTTGCACTTTGGTTTTAATAACTATCGCATCCGTTGTGGAATACTCTGCTGGATGCTGGACAGACCCTTGTTGGTTTGCGTGTGTCTCTCCTTGGATGGTACTATTACCTCTCATCTAGAGTCTCACTTTAATCTCTCCCTTTATAGTAAGAGAACATGAACACCAGTTACATTACGCACTCACTAGGCATGCTCACCTCACTTTTTGAAGATACAAGCATAACACTCTCATGTGTTGAACATAAAGAGCTAAGAAAAGTCTCTAAGATAATGGAAAATGGGCCATCGTACAAGATGGGACCACTACATCAAATGGTGTGACATCTAGTTGGGACTTCATATCATGGAGATCCCCTGAATGTTGGCGGGTCCAACACTGTCATCATTTCTGGTGCTAGAAGGAGGGTCACTGATAGTTTATGACTGAATGTCCTACCAACCCCACTCATCTATCATTTGGTCAAGGAAGTAACATGCAATCCCTCTCCCATACGCGCAACTATGAAGTTGGTTATTCCTCACCTCCCAAACCCAAACAAGAAATTTCGTATCAACATATCCACATTGTCCTTCCCATCACCCATCAATTTTCTAATGCTATTGGACTAATTCTAGGAGTGCACACTCTTCCCTATTCATAGAAGAAGCAAAAGACTACTCCCACAGGTGTGGTAGTCTCACTTTTGGAAGAAGAAATCCTCGCCACTCTTGAAGAGCTGGTAGTAGCGGTTGAAAATGAAGAGGAACCTCTAGTCTTCTGAGAGAGAGAAGAAGATAATCTCTTACCCTTGGGCTTAGGTTCTGACATAAGAGGGAGATGGGAAGGTAGTGGAGGAGGCGAAGATGGAGACGAACCAACAGATTCAGAGGTAGAACCGTCAGACTCAGAAGAAGAGGAGGAGGATGAAGAAGAGGACAACATGGCTGACCAAAATCTGAAATGGATGACCCAGGGCCCATTGGCACTCCCAGATGTCTTGTACAAGATGCCAAGTCACATAGAGAAGCTGTTAACAAAGTATGACCTTGAAAAGTTAGTGAAGGTTGAAGATCACTTAGATACGTTTTACATACATCTACAAACACTCGAGGTACATTATGATAACATTGCATGTAGACCGTTTCCATGTACCCTCGACGACAGAGAAGCTATATGGTACCACAACCTTCCTGTGAACTCCATTCAGAACTAGGGGGTGTTTAAGAGAATTTTCCTTGAGAAGTTTGATTAAGACAAAACCCCCTCCATGTTGTTAAAAGAGTTGGGTAGTCTCAAGATGGAGCAAAAAGAAAAGTCAAAGATTTTAATCAGAGGTTTAACCGTATCTTGAACAAGTTCAGAGTAGACACCAGACCTCATGATTCCATCAATATTGACTACTACACGTCCGCACTACCGACCAACATTGCATAGTTCATCAAGCAAGCCACAAAACCAATACTATTGGAAAATTGGCAATAGACAATTTCTCTGGAGAAAGACCTGCATGCTATTGGAGT
Organism: Pinus tabuliformis; assembly: GCA_031772625.1. NCBI lineage: Eukaryota > Viridiplantae > Streptophyta > Pinopsida > Pinales > Pinaceae > Pinus > Pinus tabuliformis. Next base: position 1,079,212,527 of record CM062818.1, read on the forward strand.
CATTGTAGATGACGAATTAACTAAGGACACCAAAGACACGAGTAAGAGGTCTCAAACTAGTATGAGTAAGGAAAAGGAAATAGAAGCAAGTGAAATTGAGAGCCTTACTCGTCTCGTCGAATGCTTGACAACTGAAGTTTCCAAACTCAAACAAGGGATGAGTGAGACAACCATGAACAGTAGGCCTCCAAATTTCGTGTAGAGGAAGAATATGACTTTAGGCAGAAACAATAGCCAGCTGACCAAATCTACTTAAAGCTCTAATCTTGTGATCAACCTGGATGCAATCGAGATAGAACATTACTACAAATTCCATAGCGAATGACATTCAAAGAAGACTTTCCCAGGATGGAACTAAGGAATGAGCACTCTGGATACACAGTTGACCGATCAATTTGTGGCTAGTGAGCAGGCTCGGCCTGAGGATGAAGATGAAGAAGAAGTTGTTGCATCTGATGAAGCTCCAAGTGTTGGGCATGTAATCAACAAGTATCAATGTGCTTGCACTACCTAGTAGATGACCATCGAGAAGGAGCCTCCAAGCAACCATCCAGGCCCAAAGCAAATTAATCGATATAACTTGAGAATTTCAGGGAGGCCCACTATTCTTGAGATATCAAAAGAAAAAGTAAGACAACATCTGCTCAGAATAGTTGATCCGTTGGTCAACTCAACACATAAAACTTAGAAAAAGTCTGGGAAGACACCTGCAACAAGAGGTATGTCTCTGAGAAGCAAAGGTAAGAGCAGCCCATTGGACAACATGAACACAATTCTACCCCTAGACATCTCGGTGAGTCTTCTCGCTCTAGGCTACATCATTGTTGAAGACATGAAAAAGACTCATGCAAACATATCTCTGTATGAGCTAACTAAGATCACAAGTCAGCGGGATATTCTTCTCTATGCATTGGGGAAAACCTCCACATAAAGTGTTGCCTCTTCAATCAAGGGACCAAGTAAGTCTCCCGACTCACTTAGATTTGTGCTTAATGCACTCCATATGGTGGAAGAAAACTCACTCTACCCACCGTTTTTGTTGTCATTTGAAATATTTAACTTCAATGTTCACAACTATTTGGTTGATTCTAGTGCATCATTTAATTTCATGCCACTCTCCATTTCTAAGAGGATCAATGCTCAATAGAGTAGCACAACTTCTCAAATCATCCAACTTGAAAAACATGTGTGCCAACCATTAGTGAAATTCGGGATGTGATCAACCAGTTATTGTCTGATGAATGAATTCATTAGTGCATTAACATTGTGATTGTGGACATCCCGGAAGCATATGGCTTACTGCTCAGCAGAGACTGGTCTAGCAAGACGCAAGGATACTTTTCTATGGACTGGTCACACTTATGGCTTCTGCACAAGGGAAAAAACAACTAGATCCGAGTGTTGTTGTAAAGATACATGAAACACAACGTAACTCCCTTGGATGGTCAAAATGAATCATTGGCTTTTGCAAAACTCATGTTTGGCAATTAAGGGGTGTTATCTTGCACAACCAACCCCCACCCCACCAGAAATGTAGTTGAGTCCCCTTCCTTGACCAATTGGCAAAAATGAAACCTATACAGTACATTGTAACAATAATAGTAGTAGAGATAGCAGTACTAGTTCGGAAAGCAGCCCTTGTATAGATAATATGTGGACCTTATAATTTGATAGATCCAAGACACAGGAGGGCTCTAAAGTCAGTTTTGTTTTGATAAACCCATTGCAAAGGAAACATTTAGTCTCTAGCTGCTTGGAGTTCGAGTGTGTGATATAGGAAAGTGTTCCCTGTATGGCAGAGGCAACCCCTCTAGCCCTAGAGTGGGTCTAGTCACAAACAAGGACAGATCAACAATAGCTTTCCTTAAACAGTCATATTTGGAGGCCTACCTCAACCAGTGGTCGATGGAGTTCCATTGCGTTGCTCCATCTTCCGCTTCCTCGATGAGTGATCAACCTGAAACAATGCAAAGGAAATACAACAAAGCACGTAACCAGAAAACAACAATGATCTATTTACTCACAAAGACAAGAAGTCATGAGCTATCAAGTAAATTACATACAAGACATAGGAAAACGTCATTGATTGTATTAATAATGAAATAAGAGAAAGCTTACAACCGAAGTCTTGATGTCGCAAGCCTTCTCAGAGGGTCCAACCAGTGTATTTCTCAAGCATTCACTCTTTGAAGATGGATCTCCCAATATACAAAGTTCTCTTTCACTCATAAGTTTTACACAAAGTTAAGGGCACTTCACAACCTCCCACAAGCTATCAACAATCCCACACTTGTCACACCCACACCAGCTATCTAGCAAAAACACTAACAGCACAGCTCAATCCAAGAATTTACCAACTAGCCAAATAGCAACACATAGAAATGGTGAGAGTTTAAATAGGAGAAGGAGTCTCCAAGAAAGGTGGAAGAGAGAGCTTATCCCCAAGGAAGGTAGCACAATTAATGGAACTGCCATACCAGATAAGGAAGGGCGACACAACCTATGCCAATGACCAAGTCTGGAGACATCCAGAAGGCTGACTGTTGGAACGAATTCACCCAATCTGGATCATCACGAGTGTATAATAGATCCTTAGCGCTAAACATCACTAGTGAGCAATGTAGCCAGTCAGATCATCGCTAAATATAATAAGTATCCCCGTGCTGGAGCATGAAATCGGTCTGTCGCGGGAAACAAATGTACTTCCGTGCTGGAAGTGCGGCCGGATTATTTACAAGCACTGTTCATCGCATATATTAAGTCTAGAGTCGTGATGAGGCAGAAAACTTAGGGAAAGTGGGTCATTTGGCAACATCAGAGAGAATTTGTTTAGTATGATCATGTTTCATTGGGACACATGACACAGTAGAAAGACTAGGATGAAGGTAGTGATAAATTACTATGTAACAGAGTGCACGAAAAACATCATTGAGTATGAAGCACTCATTTTGGGCTTACAAAAATCCATTAGCCTCAACGTTGTTGTGCTAAAAGTGGTAGGTGACTTAGAGATGGTGGTGCGTCAGATACATAACACCATACATTGTGTTTCACCCCGTCTGAAGAGTTATCAACAAGAGGCATGGTGACTTATCTCTTACTTCCAAGCTTTCAATATTATTTTTGTACCAAGGATGTGTAGCACAACTGTAGATGCTCTGGAAAATGCAGCCACTAGGATGAAACTGCTGAGGGATAGATTTTCTGTTGAAATTTTTTATAAGCTATCTATCCCTGATAACATCACTAATTTACATGTTTTTGATGATGACCAACAGATACTACATTTCATGGCCAACACTGATGTCCTCAAAGATGCAATGATAAATGAAGATGAGCACGAGAAGTCTCTACAGAGTGAAGCTAATGACAGTAAAGGAAAACTCATCCCCAAGGGTGGGGCATCACTCAGTTGTATGACTTGTAGAACCACTTTCTGGGGCCTGTGAATGACAAAACCCATAGTTCCACAATGTTGTACGAACAAATCAATCTGGGAATAAACAAAGATCCAAAGTTTGTGAATCTCAGTACATGTTGCATACCACAAGAGAGACAAGATTTCGTCTGCCTATTGAGACAATATGTGATGTGTTCACATGGACGTATGATGAATTGAAATCATATGACACACGAATAATCTAGCACGTCATTCCAATCAAAGAAGGATCCAAGATTTTTTAGAAGAAGCTAAGTAAAGTGCATCCATCACTTGAGCCCCTCATACAAAAAGAATTGACTAAGCTGCTGGATGCTCAGATCATCTACAAGGTTTGTCATTCCATGCAAGTTTCAAATCTAATCCCTGTTGGGAAGAAGTATGGGGAGATGTGCTTGTGTGTTGATTTTCGAAATATTAACCATGCCTTGGAAAAAGATAACTACCCAGTGTTGTCTATGGAGGACATATTGCAGACAATATCTAGAGGAGAGATGTTCTCTTTACTAGACAATTTCTTAGGATACAATCAGGTTCTGGTAGTAGAGCCTGACAGACTGAAGACAACATTCTGTATCAAGTGGGGTATGTTCGCTTACCGCAGAATGCCATTTGGACTCGTAAATGCAGGCATTTCAGCGCCCAATTGGCATCGCTTTCCATGGGCTCATTGGAGAGAGTGTGGTGGTCTACCTCGATGATGTGACAATGTTCTCTAGACAATGGTCAGACCACCTACGCCATCTTAAGAAAATATTTGAGCGATGTTAGTATTACGAGATATCCTTCAATCCCAAGAAAAGAATCTTCACAGTGTCTGAGGGTAACCTCCTTGGGCACATCATTTCCAAGGATGGGATCAAAGTAGATCCGGACAGAGTTCAAAAAATTATGAAGATTCCTTACCTCGTGAACAAGAGAGCTATGCAGTCCTTCCTAGGAAAGATCAACTTCCTTAGAAAATTCATCTTTGATTATGCAGAGATTATCAAACCCATTCAAGAGATGACCAAGAAAGACACAGTGTACAGTTGGGGAAAAAAGGAAAAGTAGGCATTCACCCGGATTAAGAAAGCTATAGCAGAGTTGCCTACAGTGTACAACCCAAACTTCAACAAATATTTCTTGATCTAGACGTTTGCTTCCGACACTTCATTCATTGCTGTGCTCACTTAGAAAGAAGAGCTGAACAATGAATGACCCATCTCTTTCATGAACATGAACTTTCAAGGACTTGAACTGAACTATCCCACTGTGGATAAACAAGCATACGCAATATACAAGGTGGTTAAACATTTTAGACCCTACCTCTTGAAAAATCATTGCATTGTCTTTGCACCTTACCCAGTAGCCAGATCGCTACTTGTTCAACAAGATCTACGTGAAAGAAAGGAAAACTGGATGACAGGATTGCAAGAGTATGACCTTGACATAAAGCTAGTTCACATCATCAAGGGTCACAGTCTTTTCATACTAACAATGGAAGAAGTACATGTGAAAGAGGAAGAAGAAGAGCTCATCATCTGGGAGCAAGAAATTGAAATGTATAATGTTGAGCAAGCCCTCCCCACTTTGCACAGAAAATCCTGGTACACAGATGTGCGCCAGTACCTTGAGCATGGCACCATGCCCTCTCACCTCTCTATGCGATAGAAGAGGACACTCTGACTGAAATATTTATCTTACCAGTTGGTGCATGGAGTGCTTTACAAACATCACAATGATGTTTTTCTTAGGTGCCTAGAGGCACAAGATTTGGAAAGGGTTTTATGTGATCTCCATGATGGACTAGCCGAGGGTCACTTCGCAAGAAACACAACAACATACAAGGTCATGCAAGCCAGTTTCTTCTGACATACGTTATTCAAATATGCATATGCCTATGCCTACAAGTTTCTGGTCTGTCAGAGATGTGTCGACAGAAAACAAAGGTCAGCAGCCCCGCTACAGCCTGTTGCAGTGGACAAACCATTCCAATGGTGGGGTTTGGATATCATTGGGGAGTTTTTCTCACATTCTTCAAAGAAACACCACTATATATTAACTGCTACTGATTACTTTACATGGTGGATAGAAGCAATTCCGTTGAAACAAGTGAATGACCAAGAAGTCATCAACTTCCTAAGGCAGAACATCATCTCGAAGTTTGGCATTCCTGTATCACTTGTTTTTGACAATGCAACACACTTTTCTTAGTTAAATCTTTATGAATTTGCATTGAAAAATGGTATTGTGTTAAGGCATTATGCTGACTACTACCCACAGGGAAATGGTCTTGCCGAGTCCACAAACAAAAATCTTATATGCATTATAAAAAATCCCATTTACTTTGAACAGTGAAACCGACACTCCGCTTTGGTGAATTCTCTATGGGATGACTGAGTCACCCCCAAAACCTCTCTCAACACCTCCCCCTACTTCTTGGTATACAGAAAAGAATCCATCCTCCCTTCGAATATCTACTTGCCTTCTCTCCAGTTGTCCCAAGAATCCCAAGGCAAGCTGTGTCTATTAGTTTAACGTAGGACGGACACATTACACAAGCTATAGGAAGAAAAGGTGAAAGAAAAAGAAAAGTTTACACTTCACCAGAACCGTATCAAGAGATGGTTCGACAGGAAATCTACAGGGAGTACCAGTTTGACTGTGGGTGGCTTAGTCTTGTGGTGGGATAAACCCCACGAATACAAATGCAAACACACGAAGTTTCAGTCCTTGTGGATTGGCTCATTCACCGTTCATGAGAATCTTGACCAACACACGTATCATTTATAATCACTTGACGAGAATATTGACACTCTCCCTGTCAATGGTCAAGACTTCAAATATTATTTTCAATGATTTGGGGCCGCACCCCACATTGTGTACATAGTTCTTCCATTATTGTTATGTTATTTTCTTTTCTTTTCTGCTTTGCTTTATTTCTTTTCTCTTTTCTTTGTTTTTATGTTGCTTTGTTTTGTAAAGAAGTGTTGTCTTGCACTGTTTTGTGGCTCCTAAATGTGTATGTGGCTGAAGTTCAAAGAGCCTTGTGACACCACAATGCTTGGCCAGTCCCATGTCTGTCTTCTTTGTGCTTGGTTGTATATTTTGGCCAATGAAGTCTTGATGGAAATTACAATCTGTCTGTAAGGAAAGTTTTGGTCAAACCATGAACCTATGTCCAGTCTGAGAAGCCTCATGCCTATACTTAGTTTTCTTCTCAGTGTGTTCAAGCTTATCCAACTAGTAGGAACAGAGAAGGGGAAAATCTAAACGAGCAAACCTAAATCAGAGGTCTTACATTATTCTCTAAAGGAACAACCTCTTCTACTCTCAATAAGTCAGGATCCCTCTTCTGCCCCAAAAATAAATAAGTGCCTATGCACAGTTCTCTTTCAAAAAAATAGCAAAGGCAAAAGAAGAAAAAGGCTTCTTGCAAAGAGAGGTGAAGCAAGCAACTTCATCGAGGAACTATCCAAGCTCACTGGTAGTGGAGCAATGTTTGTGTTCCTACGTGACTCCATTGGGGTACTGTCTAGGCTTGCTAGCAGGGGAGAAACACCAGAGATGAAAAAATATACTTTGAAATCTTAAGCTCACGAGCCAAATTACCCTTCTTGATTTGAAACATTGTGATCTGGTTTAATTTTGTGTTGTGTTCAACTGAGTTGGTACAAGGTGAACCATGTATGTACGCAAGGTAAGTGGGGAAGCCAAAGTGATCTGCACAACAAATCAATACTCCCTAAAACGCCAAGGCCCTACGCTAAAAATGAACCAAAACAGAGAAACTGGTATTAAACCAGTGTGTCGCCAAGTGTTGTAGCAGCCACAACACCCTCCAAAAATTTTTCTTGGATGCAAATTTCAAAGCCTTCCTTGGGTTTTCCTTTGATGGTTGTAAATTCTCGAACTCGTCCCATAAGCTCTTGCGAAGTATTTTTCAAATTTTTCTTTTTTGAACAGTGATCATCTTTCAACATGTTGATTGCTTGCTCATGCTTGTGATCTTATTCTGGTGAGTTTGAAGGTTTGTCTTTGTGTGTTTGGGTTGTCTTCACTATGTGAACACCCGTCGTACTCACACGACAATTTGTAAGCACTCTCGCACAAGTTTCGTGATGGTCGTCTGAAGGTCTATTACAAGTATTGTGCTTGTCACTCTCAACTCTAAGACAGTCTCACCGAGGGCATGTTTTGTCTTGTTGTCATGGTGGTTTATGTTGTCTCATCATTAATTATGCTAAGTGTATGATCACAATGTCAAGTCCTCACAAGTTCACTTGCTTTCGACACTTAGAAATTTTCCTAGAAATCTATCCAATTGAATAACCCTCTTCCACTAGACCCTGATTGAGCTACACTGTGTAGTCTCAACCCTCAGTGACCCTTCTCTGCTTCCTGAAATTATGCAGTGCTTGAGGCTATCCTCCAGGTCAGTTGCAGTGTGCAATCCAGGAGTTGAGTAGCCTGTTTTCCTCTTAGAATTGTGCAGATACTACCTCCATGACCAAACTAAACTACACTTTTCTTAAGCACATTCATCAAGCCTCCTTATTATCTGCTGGAAGCCTACACTACTATGGGACCTGGGCTGCAATGTTCTCCAAAATTGCATAGAACTGCCCAGCTGGTCCTTTGCAGCCCTGTTCTGCATTGCTCTTAGAAACAACGTAGAACTGCCCAGTTGTCCCTCTGTAGCCCTGCTCTATCTTCCCTTTGGAAACTGTGCAAAAGTTCTCCTCCTTAGGGTCCCACCTTGTAGCTGATACTGGTGACTTTCACTATGCAATTCTTCCTCCCAGTGGTCACTGCGCAGTTTTTCTCGATAGTGCAGGTTTGCCTCTCAGAATTCCTCATTCCAGTCTCAACTGAACTCTGCGTTGTCTCACTCAGTTGTCCTCCCTCCTTGCCACCCAATACACGAGAACAATGCATCATGCTAGACTACGAGGTTTTGGATTTGATTTCATCCTGTCATGAGTGAATTTCAAGAATAAGTACACTGATAGATCATGGAGAGATGACGAACGTGATGAAGAAGGAGCGCAGATGCTAAAAGACTTGCTTGCAGCTGGATATACGTACTAAGAATATCAAGCAACGAGTGAAATAAACACATGCATTGAACCATTAAGCATGACCAATACCATTAAAGACCCCATAGCACTATGCCATGCGAAGAAGAAGACAAAGCACACAAAGAGTACATCCATCACTCAACAACGTAACAACTTGACATGGACACCATAGTCAGCCTGTACATGTCAACAATGTCATGTCGAGTTGTGTCATGAGCTATCTCAGCCACATCACCATTATTGGCCATATTTGTTGTAAATGAATATAATGTAAAGTGAAGTACAATGGACTTACATAGGAAGTTGAAGAGTCATGTCAGTTGAAAAGTCATGGGAAGTTGAATTTCCATGAGGGTAGTCCAAGAGTCACAAGGGTCAAGCATCACCCTTGGCTATATATACCCCTCCCATTGTATGAGAAAGGGCTTTTCACCTTGGCTCCTCCCATATAGCCTTGAGAGTCTGTAGTGTATTCTTTGAGGAGTGAGGAGTGTCCATTGTCCCACTATTGGGACTAGTGATGTATGGTGTAAAAATCTGTCTTGGAAGTTTTTCTTAATTCAGAAGCCTGTTAATGAAAACACATTTTCACACATGTTTTGTGGATGTTTGTAAAAATACTCTTTAAACATTTGTAATAAATGTTTGCTTAACTTGTACTAATATAGTTGAAAAACTTTGGTTATTTTAGTACTTACATTTTTGAAGATGTGTTGTATTGTTTATCACTACTGTCTCATCCGTGTGGACTACTCCATAGGACATTAGACAGACCATTCTTACTTTCCTGTTTGTAAAGACCGTCACCTCCGTGTGGAATACTCTGCTGGATGGTGTACTTTTTTCCTTGCACTTTGGTTTTAACGACTGCCGCATCTATTGTGGACTACTTCGTTGGATGCTTGACAAACCCTTGTTGGTTTGCATGTATCTCTCCTTGGGTGGTACAATTACCTCTCATATACATGCTCACTTTACTCTCTCCCTTTATAGTAAGAGAACCTAGACATAAGTTACAATATGCACTCACCAGGCATACTCACCTTGCTTTTTGAAGATACAAGCATAACACTCTCATGTGCTGAACAACAATAGCTAAGGAAAATCTCTAAGATAATGGCAACCAGGCCATCGTATCGGATGGGACTCCTACACCAAATGGTGTCAGGTCTATTTGGGACTTCATACTGGGGAGATCCCTTGAATTTTGGTAGGTCGAGCATTGTCAACACACATTAAAATATATAACATATAAGTAGTCTCTATAAGTTAAGACCCATTTTACCTTATAAATCAAAATAATGATTCTGTAACCATGTTTAAATTTAATTAATAAACACATGAAAACTTTAATACTTACAATAAAATTACCATGTAACAATATTTGTTACAATACCACGGGCCAATACCATGTCTCCTCAATACCACATGCCCAAAAACCATGTCTCATTTCACAATGAAAATGTGTTATAAATATATATGTTTTAATTTAATTTTAAGACATTTTTGCGTGGTTAAATTATATATAAATAAAACTAAATTATTAATTATAATTATTAATAATTAAAACGTAGACCATCCTAGATCCATCTTAACTCCGGATCTATCAAGCTCATAGAGGGATCAAATTTATTGAAGTGCAAACATTTCCTCAAGATTTTCACTCAAAAAAGAGGTTTGCACCTCGAGAAATTTGATCCTTCTTGGCGCTTGATAGATCCAGAGTTAAGATGGATCTAGGCTAGTTATAATAATAATAAATGAAGGTTTTCATAATTTTCAATTTTTTTTGTTTATTGTTTTATGAAAATTTCTCATTAATAGATTGGAAGTGAACAAATCTCTAATCATAAGTCTAATCTAAATGTTAGCAATAATATATCAAAATTCTTATAAGCGAATACTTCAAAATCATCATACACTAAATTTTCATAGATGTAAAAATATGGGATTTCAAATGGGTGTATATATCACAAAACTCACATCTATTCTATTGAAATGGTGGTTGTAATGCAATGTTTACACAATGTGGGACTAGACTAGTCACCATGGATTTCAAGAATTTATATATGAGTTTCATGAAGAAGAGATAGAAACATACACTCAAGGGAATTATATTTTAGATTATATCAATATATTATTTATTATCCTTATCGATTCTTTATGGGTGTAGAAATAAGAGAAATTAGCGTACAGGAACAATTTTAGTGGTGGGACATAGTTTGGAAAAATAGGGTCATAAATCTTCCAAGGTCTGGTTTGGGACCTTAAATTGTATTTTATGGGGGTATATTTTTTATTCTCTTAAATGAAACACCCCCAAAACTATTCTACACTAAAATTCCTTTCCAATGGTGCAAAAATTTCATTAATTGAAGTTAGGATTCAAAATTTATGACTCCCTAAGTTTGACCTGTCATGATTGGCCACAATAATTCTAAGATGATGCCATGTCAACCCCCATTATTAATGGAAAAGGGGATAGCCACATGGGCCTATGAAGAAAAATCTAGAAAGGGAGAGTTGTAACTCATATTGTAGGTTTAATGGGTCAAATTTAACTCTTATTTGGCGATCATTTTGTCATAATTGGGTCATTAGGAGGGAAAACACTTCGATTTCATTTTATTGCATCTTGTTCCATATTTGAATAGGGTTGTTGAGAATGGATAGAGGGATATAGAAATAGAGAGGGTTTTTTTTTATAGAATACCATGGGTCATAGATCTAATTTCTTGTACTTTCACCATTTTCATTTAGATAAAGAGAGAGCACAATTGTCTCACCTCCTAGTTATGTTTTCTCACAAAAGAGTTTCCCAAGTTGTATCTTGGTGTTATTATGGTTTGTAAGTGATTGTTTTTTTTTTTTTTTTTTTTATCTATTTTCGGCATTATATATATTTCATGTATAAGAAAAATAAAATAATTTAACAAATCTAGAAAATATAAGGAACATTAACTCTCATAGTATAGATTTAAGATTTTAGTATATTTTTATTGGATATGTTATGAAAATCTGTCTAATGGAATATCCATGACAATTTACAGATAATATTGGTATTAGATCAAGTTCTTTGTGATCCAAATGGATATTGGTGGTCATCCACTTATTCCACTCAGACCCCCACCATTGTTTCTTCCAGTTCTCTTAATTATAACAGACATTTACTTTTTTGGCAGTTTTTCGGGTCCTAAACTTTTGGAATTTTTTTGAGGCCCTAAAAAATGTTTTTTTGGAAAATGGTCAAATTAATTTTTTTTCTAAAGGTTGCAACCAAAATTTGTATTACTTGGATATATCTTTCTAATGAGGTATTGTACGCATCAAATGGAGATAGTATGCCAAATTTATGACCTCGTGAAATTAATGTACCAACTTACCCAATGGGGCTCACAAACTTTTGGCGTTTCATCTCCTAGAGTTAGGTTTTTGGATGATTAGGGTTTTTCATTGTTTCCTAATAATAAATAGGCCTTTGAGCCTCATTGTAACATATCTCAAAAGGGTTGTAGCACCACATCTCTTCTCAAAGATATTCTACCATTGCTTGTGCTAGTTTATTCCCATTCTGCATGTAAACAATTTTTAGTATTTTTTTTATCAATGAAATGAAGTTTAGTTTTCACTGTAGATCTGTGTTTCTATTTAAATCAATATTTCAATTCATTCTTGCATAAATCTGGATCACTTTGGGTATATTATGGGTAATTGCAGGGGATCAGATAAGTTTAAGAAGAAAGTTATAAAACCCTAGACATGACCAACGAGTCTAGTTTTAATAACCCTCGATATCTAATAGAGGAGAGGTTCGTATGGCTGGAAAAGAAGGTTATAGATATTAATTGTAATATGAACCTCCTTATGGTGTCTTCAACAAACAAGCTTGAAATCAAATAATACAAAGGTTCCAACTTAGAGGTTTCCTTAGAGGGAAAATTAAGGGATTGGAAATAACTAGAGAAGGAGTATAAGAAAGAAGCCAAATAAAGATAGTCTAGGTTGAGTGCCATGAACCATTCATAGTCCCTGTTTAAGATGGAGGCAAAGGTTAACATCAAGCCATATCAAGCTGAGATTGATGATTTGAAATTAAATCACTAGTTGTATTACTTAGAGGTTTATTTTAGTGTCCACCACATAGAGGAGGAGCAAAAAAATTCTTTCACACGTTTGAAACTAGAGGGCCATGTCTTGACCTGGTACAAAAGCCACATGAAAATCCAAATGTTGGAGGGGGATTCCCCAACAACAAAGTGGGAGGATTTGAAATTTCTCATAAAGTATCAATTCTACCGTATCGGGTACATAAAGGACCAGTGGTTTAGGTGACATTACTTTAGGTAGAGATAGGGGTAGAGTATAGAAGAATACACCATAGAATTCAGGAAGAGTGCAATAATGTTGGGTATCTCTCCCAAGAAAAAAAATGTACTCCTAAAGTATCTGAGGGTTCTGGACATTTATATATGGATGAAGTGATGTCGTTAAAATAAAAAAATGATTGTTATGAAACCATCTCACAAAAAGATAGAAAAGAGAGATCAACGCTTTAGAATTCAGCCTCTTCGAGGGGGCAACCTCCTTTACATTACACAAATGAACAATTCTTGGATGATTCAAATGTCAAAACCTCCTTTTTATATATAGGAGTCTAAGGAGTCACAATATAACCCAACTGACCTAACAATAATAATATAAAGCCACAAAAATAACAATAGAGGGATTCTATGGGGCACAATAATAAAAATATGGGGACAACAATATTAATAAGGGATACAACTACAATAGTAATGGGGTAATCACTAGTATTATAGGGACCTAACATGCCCCTCTCCTTAAAAAAAAGTGTTTTCCTCAACACTTGAGTAGTTCTGGATGCTTCTGTATAAAATTCTCATCCTCCCATGTGGAATCTTCAACGGATAAGTTCTTCCACTTGATGATATACTCTGAAATTGATCAATTTCGTAGCTGTCGAGTTCTTGTTTCTGTGACTGCTTCCGGTTCCAATATAATTTTTCCTTCCTTTTCAAGTTCTGGCAATATTGTTTGAACTGGGAGTTTGTCGCCTATAACCTTCTTTAAACATGAAACATGGAAAACTGGGTGCACTCGAGATGCTGCTGGAAGCTCCAATTTGTATGCCATAGTACCAATCTTTTGCAACACCTTTTACATACCATAATACTTTGGTGATAATTTATTATCCTTCTTAGTTTGCTTGAGGGACATTTGTTTATATGGTTGTAGTCGTAGGAATACCCAATCACCTACATCAAAACTTCTTTCACTGCGATGTTGATCTGCTTGTCATTTCATTCTATTCTGTGCCAACACGAGGTTATCCTTTAAGAGTTGGAGGACTTGTTTTTGATGTTCGATGTGATGTTCCACTACTTGAACCTTGGAATTTTCTCTTAAATATGATGTGATGGATGGTGGCTGATATCAATAAAGTGCCATAAATGGGGCCATTTTTGTTGCTGTATGGAAGGAAGTGTTATACCACCATTCAGCCAGAGGCAACCATTTGACCCATTGTGTCTATTTATCAGATACAAATCAACAAAGGTGTCCTTCCAAACATTTGTTTACTATCTCAGTTTTCCCATCAGATTGAGGATGATAAGATGAGCTATGAGATAACTCAGTACCAAGACAATAAAATAATTTTGTCCAAAAATTTCCAGTGAAAATGGGATCTCTATCACTTACAATAATATTTGGGTTTCCAAGTAGCTTTTGAATTGTTTCCATAAATGCAGTAGAAACTGTACTGGCTTTAAATGGATGTGATAATGCACAAAAGTGTGCATACTTGGTAAGTCTGTCAACTACCACCATGATGAAACTCTTTCCCTCAAACTTGGGTAAACCTGTCATAAGATCCATTGAAACCTCCTCCCAACGTTGGCTTGGAATGGATAAAGGTTGTAATAGACCCAGGGTCTTAATTTTTTCAACTTTATTTTGTTGGCAAACCAAACATTCCGCCGCAAACTTTGGACTATCTGATTTAAGGCCATCCCAAAAAAATTCCTTCTTAACCTTGTGGTAAGTTTTTAAAAATCCTAAGTGCCCTCCTAAGGGAGAAGTGTGCAATTCCATAAGGATCTTTTGTTTGAGTTGCGAATTCTCACAGAGGTATAAGCGATCTTTGTACCATAACGAATCATTTTGCCAGCTAAATGTATCAGATGTACTGGAATCTTGTTGTAAATTTCAAATAAGTGCCCACACTTCTTCATCATTCTTCCATTCCTCCCTTGCTTCGTTTATCTAATCTGGTTGGATAATAAAAATGGCGCACAACAATGCTTCCACATCCTCATCCTTTCTTGAGAGTGCGTCTACCACCACATTTTTCTTCCATTTTTTGTAGATGATTTCAATGTCATAACCCAACATCTTTGTGACCCACTTTTGTTGCTCTTCAGAGGATAATATTTGTTCTAAAAAGTATTCAAGGCTATCATGATCTGTTTTTACCTTGAAGTGTCTTCCCATTAGGTAGGGTCACCATTTCTTAAGTGCATGTAGTATTGCCAACATTTCCTTCTCATAAATAGCTTTGTGTAAAAACGTTCCCTTGATTGGATGACTTTCAAAAGCAATGGGTCTTTCATCTTGCATTAAAACAGCACCAATTCCATTTCCTGAAGCATCACATTCCACAATAAAGGTTTTTGTGAAGTCCAGTGTAGCTAAGACCAATGTTTGGCACATTGCCTCTTTAAGATGTTCAAAGGCCTTTGTTGCTGCTGGAGTCCATGAAAATGCATCTTTCTTCAATAATGTTGTTAGAGGTATTGCTATTCTCCCATAATTCTTAACAAACTTGCGATAATACCCTGTCAACCTGAGAAATCTTCGTAGATGCTTTATAGATTTGGGGATTTTCCATTCCTTAATGGCTTTAATTTTGCTAGGGTCTACCTTAACTCCTTCATGAGATACAATATGACCCAGATATTCCACCTCTTGTACACCAAAGAAACATTTGGATCTTTTTGCATATAATTGTTTCTCCTCCAATAGTTGTAGCACCCTGTCAACATGTTCAACATGATCCTTCCAAGCCTTGCTGTAGATTAGTATATCATAAAAAAATACTAACACACATTTTCTAAGGAAGGGTTTGAAAATGGAATTCATCAAACCTTGAAATGTAGAAGGTGCATTGGTAAGGCCAAAAGGCATGACCAAAAATTCATAATGACCCTCATGAGTTCTAAATGTTGTTTTCGAAATGTCTTCAGTCTTCATTCTGATTTGATGATATCCTGAACGAAGATCCAACTTGGTGAAGTAAATTGATCCATGCAATTCATCCAGTAATTCATCAATGACATGAATGGGAAACTTATCTTTAATAGTGAGCTTGTTGAGCTCCCTATAATCCGGACACATGCACCATGATCCATCCTTCTTGTGCACCAATACTACTGGAGCAGAGAACGAACTTTGACTAGGTTGAATTATACCAGCCTCTAGCATTTCTGTAACCATACGTTCAATTTCACTCTTTTGGGCATAGGGATATCTGTACGGCCTGATGTTTGGAGGAACACTTCCTGGAATCAGATGAATAGCATGATCATGATCACGAATAGGTGGGAGACCTTTTGGAGTCTCAAATACCTTGTAATGATTGTCCAAGACTTTTTGGAGATCTGGAGAAATAGATGATTCCAATGTGGAAACATCTAGCGAACATAATTATGCAATTACACCTCTTTGTTCCTTTTTTAGAAGCTTTGTCATACTGTTAGAGCTGATTATCTTTCATGGTTTCCCTGCAATACCCCTTAATTCAACTTCCTTTCCTTTCGTAGAAAATTTCATGAAACGTTCTTGAAAATTAAAAGCTATTGTACCCAAGGTTTGTAGCCATTGGACTCCTAGTACAACATCAACACCTCCCATTGGAATGGGAAGCATTTGGCTAGTCAATACATATTCTCCCATGGATAGCTTGATATTATGGGACTTTCTAGAGCAATTTATCGTTCCTCCATTTGCAATCATCACTTAACACTCTGGTGCTGGATATAGGAAGTAATTCAATTCTTTTGCTACCTTACAATGAATAAAATTGTGGGCACTTCCTGAATCAATCAACACTATTACCTTTTTCTTCTTGATTTGTCCTTCTATCTTGAATTCTAGCCAATGCATTGCAAGATATGGTTAGACTCATTTCTTCTTTATCTAGGCTTTGTTCTTGGAGTATATCCTCTTCCTTTGACCTTTCTTGCTCCTTTTCTTCTTCCTCTTCACAATCTATGTAGAATAATTTCTTCTCAGCACACTTATGACCTTTAGTGTATTTGCTATCACAACTGTAACAAAGCCCTTTTGCTCGTTTTTCTTCCAATTGTTGTGGTGTCAACCTTATAGGTTGTGGAAGGCTAGGGGTAACAACACTTCCATCTTTATAGTTGTGACTAGTATGCTTCCTGGTTGCCGTAATTTTTCTTTCCATTTTTCTTGCTAACTTGAATGCCTTCTCTAATGAATCAGGTTCCCAAAGGCGAATATCATGTTGGATATTATCCTTTAAAGTCCCTATCAACACTTCAATCCTATGCTCCTCTATAATATTTTTTACCCTTATGTTCAATTTTTGGAACTCCTCAATGTGCTCGATTATTGAACCCTTTTGTTTGAGACTTATCAATTGGCTAAAAAAAGTGTTGCTTTTTGTATCCTCATAATGTGCTGTCAATTCTTCCGTAAAAATTGCCCAAGTGATAATTTTTTTACGAGAGCAAAGCCATTGATACCATACAAACTTATTTGGTTCCAAATATAAAGTTGCAATACGTACCTTTTGTGTGTTTTGCACATTATTGAGATCGAAAATTGCTCCATTTGTAATATCCATGTTGCAGGATCCTTGCCATCAAACTTCCTCATATCGATTTTTGGAATATGGTGGGTCTTCGATCCAACATTAGAGTCTATGGAATCATGATTAACATTTCTTTTATTCTCATCATGAGTTTCCTTTACTACCCTTTCACCATTAGTGACCATTTCTTGTAGCAACTTATTCATATTTATCTTCAATTCTTCCATCTTATCATCCATGCCATCCATTTTAGCGTCCATGCCATTCATCTTAGCTTCCATGCCATCGATCTTAGCTTCTACGCCTTTCTTTAAACAATCCATCTTAGCTTCTACACCTTTCTTTAAACCATCCATCTTAGCTTCTACATCTTTCTTTAAACCATCCATCTTAGATTTTGTTGCTTTTTGTGCAAGTGACACTTGTTGCACTTGGTCTCGTAATTTTGATATATCATGTTGCATTTCTTCCTCTTCTTCATGAGTCATGCTATAGATTTCAGGGTGCTTACTAGGTGTTTTCATTTTCTTTCGTTGGGGCATCAATTACTGATAATAATGCTTTACTATGCCCTTTGAATTCCTTCAAACTAATTTTTCAAACCAAGCTTATGCAAAAAAAAAAAAAAAAAAACTACACACCTTTTTTCACTTTGTAGGAGCTTGATATTGAATTTGATGTATCTCTATAATTTCAGATCATCCAATTCTGAAATTTCTACCTATAGTAGCCCTCTGCGTCCTCTTTCCAATGCCACCAGTTTGATCCAAATTGGATTCTCCAAGAAAGAGTATGCACAATCTCCCAAGATGACCTAATTATAGACCTTTCTAGAAGAGCGAACTTGTATGAAGTTCCACGTGTCAGTGGTTTAACCTTTGCCACTAAAAAATATATACAAGAAATTACAGTCCGTACTCTTTCTGTACCTTCTTACAAAATTTCAATCCGATGCTCAGAGAGAAAGTTATGACGATTTTCCCCAGGTCACCTGTTAGGAATGTAATTCAGGAGTCTGCAAAAAGACCAACTTCCTCAGATTGTATCTCCCCAAATATAGTGTGAAAAGCTCAGAAATTCGGACCCGAGGTTCAGTGTGATTTCATCTCAAATGGGTTTTTTTTCACTTCTGAAACGTTGCAGAAAATTAGTTATAGCGAAAATTCCACGATGACCTATTTGAAGCAGCGAAACCCTAG
Source organism: Pinus tabuliformis (assembly GCA_031772625.1). Taxonomy (NCBI): domain Eukaryota; kingdom Viridiplantae; phylum Streptophyta; class Pinopsida; order Pinales; family Pinaceae; genus Pinus; species Pinus tabuliformis. The sequence goes on from CM062818.1 coordinate 1,079,231,085, forward strand.
AATCCAAAGCTCTGATACCAAATGTTATGAAATCAACTCACAAAAATATAGAAAAGAGAGATCATCACCTTAGAATTCAACCTCTTTGAGGGGGCAACCTCCTTTACATTACAAAAATGAACAATTCTTGGATGATTCAAATGACGAAACCTCCTTTCTATATATAGGAATCTATGAGTCACAATATAACCCAGCCGACCTAAAAATAATAATATAAAGCCACAAAAATAACAATAGAGGAATTCTATGGGGCACAGTAATAAAAATATGGGGACAATAGGGGAGAACAATATTAATAAGGGATACAACTACAATAGTAATGGGGTAATCACTAGTATTATAGGGACCTAACAATGATGGATGAGGATTTTCTATAGGAAAAATACTTATAAAACATAGGCCAAAAGATAGGGTAGTGAAGTGGTTCAAAGAAGAAGGAACACTATGAAGCTACGAAAGAAGGGAAGAAGAAATGAAAAAGAGGGAAGGAAAAAAGGATAATAGTCATAACATACTAGTTTAAAGACCCAAACAACCACTACAACCACTATAACATTGATAGTCACACAAGGATAAGTGTTGGAAACTACATTCATAACTCAACCCAGTCAATTAGAATAAGGTTGGGAAAAACAAAAATATCATGGCCATAGATTCAAGTAATTAGGTGGAAATAATATCAGATGTGGATGAGAATATTTTTTGCACATTAGTGTAAAATGGGTTGAGTTGAGTAGCCTTCGACAACAAGAAGAGAAGCAGATGACCAAACTCATCCATATAAAGATACAAGTAAAAAAGGAAAAAGTTGATCCTATGTTCATTTCAACATCACAAGTGAATCTCATTACTACAAAGATGGTCAACAAACTAGGATTGGAGGTTCAATATCATCCAAGCTCATATCCATTAGGGTGGGTAAATAAGGATGTAGAAATAAGCATAAAATAATATAAAATCAAATTTACTATCAATGTTGATTTTATCGATGAAGTAGAACTGGATGTGGTTCCACTTGATGTATATGGAGTGGTGTTTGGGAGTCCCTATATGTACACATGTGATGCAATATAGATGTGGAGAGTCAACTAGCATTTCCTCATGAAGGACATAAAATATTTCACCATCAATGCACATAAGGGAAAGTATAAAATTTCATTGGTAAGTGACAACTAAGCCAACAAATTGATTAGTTCTAGCAAGAATTATGGTTTACTATTTTTAAGAAAAAAACAATCTATAGAAGGATCAATGAGGGAAAATGCATCTCTAGAGGGGTGAGCTAAGTAGGAGAGATAACAATTGTATGAGTTGTTATAGAAACACATGGTAGTTTTCTAGGAGCTTACAGGGCTACAACGCAAGAGGGAGGTAGAGCATGAGATCCAATTTTTGTGGGACTCTCTATTGCCAAACATTGGGTTGTATAGGTAGTTCATAATAGAACAAAATAAGGTAAAAAATAAATTGAAATTGTTGTTGGAGTAGTGTGTTATTTGACAAAGTACTTTACAATGTGGGTCGCCCATCATAATTGTGCTTAAGAAGGTTGGGACTTGGAGAATGTGCATTGATTACAAGGCACTAAAAAAAATAAGTCTCAAGAACATGTACCCCTACCAAGGATAAATGAACTATTGGACCAGTTGCAACAAACAAAATACTTCACCAAGCTAGAATTTAAATCAAGGTATCACTAGGATCAAGTCAAAGAAGAAGATACCTAGAAAAACACCTTCAAAACTATTCAAGGTTTGTATGAGTGGTTAGTCATGCCATTTGTTTACTACAATGCGCTAACTATGTTTCTGAGATTGATGAATGATATATTATTCCCATATTTAGATTTAATTATTTTTGTGCATTTGGATGATATATTGGTATACAATTCTACTTGCAAGGAGCATCTCTCACATTTAATGTAGGTGCTACAAACATTGAAGAAGAAATAAAAACTAGAAAATATTAAGAAATGTGAGTTTACATAATGGTATTTTGTTTATTTGGGATATTTCATTGGTGGAGGAGAGATGAAGATATACACTACCAAGATGGAGGCCATCATGAAGTGGTCTGTGGCTACGAATGTTTCTGAGGTTAGTATTTTCATTGGGGAAGCATAATACTTGAGGAAATTCATAGCCTTGCTTTCAATAGTAACAACACTACTCATTTCCATAACAGTGAGTGGTAAGTCTCAAATGGGAAACAGTCAAGAAAGGGCCTTTAAGGAATTAAAGAAGAAAATTAGTCAATCACAAATTCTTGCATTACTAAACTTGTAGTAGCCCTTTGAAATAGATACAAATTCAAGTGGATATGCTATAGGAACGATGTTGATGCAGGGAGGAAGGCCTATATTCTATCATTCTAAAGTATTTCAAGGGGCAGTTCTAAACTACCCTTCCTATGACAAGGACATTTATGCCCTAGTACAAGCTGTTACCAAGTGGAAACATTATCCGATAGGAAATGAGACAATAATCCACGTAGATTACTAGCTACTACAATACCTGTATGCCCAGGGTAAGTTACTATAGACCAAGAATTACAAGTGGATGGGGTATTTACAATAGTTTCATTTAGTGATCAAGTATAAGAAGGGAAGCACAAAAAAGTTGGCCGACATACTTTCAAGGCTACCCACATCAAATATCATAGTTTTGGTAACTCTACTGGAAATGGATTCTCTCATCCATGATTCATATAGAGAGGTATACAAAGAGGATAAGGAATTCAAGGAGGTGTTTTAATAGATGAAGATCTAGAGTTATGTGCATGGTGGTGATGACATAGTTGACTATCATCTCTATAATGGGTTGCTTTATTATTTGAACAAGTTTTGCATTCCTAAATGTAAGTGACTGCAACTAATTAGAGAAGCTCACACCTCCAAGGTTGCAGGGAATTTTGTTGTGTGGAAAACAATGAAAAACTTATATAAGTATGTGTATAATCCCATGATGTCAAAAAATGTAGCTAGTTTCATAAGAGGATGCATGCTTTGCTATAACACCAAGTCTAGTAACATGAAAAAAGGTCTATACCATCCTTTACCTGTACCTACTTGTCCTTCGAAAAACATTTCCATGGAATTTTTGGGAGGTTTACCAACAACCAAGAAGGAACATGGGTAATTGTTCATTGTAGTTGACATGATCAACAAGATGTGCATTCTCATGCCTTGTGCGAAGACCATTAGAGCATCAAACTTGTTCTTTGGATAGGTTTGGGTGCACTTTGGGATACAAAGGAGCATCATTTTAGACAGGTATGAAATATTTCCTAGTGCATTTTGGAATACATTATGGGAGAATATGGACACAAGTTGAAGACGCCTACAACATTCCATCCAAAGAAAAATGGGCAAACAAAAGTAGTCAACAAGACTTTGGTGCAACTTTTAAGGGGTACAATTAGAAGCATCCTACGACTTGGGATGAAAATATGGTATATATACAACAATATTATAAGATATTAGTCCAAACTTCTACTAGTAAGTCCCCATTTGAAACCTATTTTGGTTGTTTTTCACCTTCACCTTTGGGTATTTCATATGGACAATAAGGAGGATTGAGGGAAGATCTCATAGGGGATGCTTTGAGGGTAGAGAAATTTGTGGATAAGATCAGACAAATTCATTTGCAAGTATAAGAGAGATTCAAGAAGTAATAGGACAAGTACCCTACTAATTATAAGAAACATAGAATAGGGAAGTTATTCAAGGTGGGAGACAAATTCTGGTTACAATTGAACAAAGAGAGGTTACAAAATCTAGGTAAGAAAATAAAGGTTCTATGGATGGTCCCTTCAATATACTAGAGAAGGTGCAAGATAATTCCTATAGATTTTATCTACCTTCATACATGCACATTTACATAGTATTGAATGTGAAAAAATTGAAACTTTATGAACCTTCCATGATGGATTAGGAAGAGGATTAGGTACTACCTTCCATGGAGGATTTAGAAGAGGATACAATTTTAAAGAATAGGTACCAAACTACAAGATAGGGGAAACATGACCTTTGGTAGATTGCGTTGAAAGGAAAACTTCTAGGAAACGCTAAATGGTACTCTAGGAGAAGTTAGAGGAAAAACTTCCTTGCCCCATTGAATAAAATATTTTGGGGACCAAAAGCCTCACAAAATGTGGAGTATGATTCTGTTGAGATGTGTAGTGATGGGCCTCCAAATTAGACACAAATTAAGGCCCATTTGACCATCCTTCAACACATTAAACCTCCATTTTTCATTAGATGACATATTTTTAGCTTTAATATGTTCATTATAAAGTTTCTGAGATAATTGCATATTTGTGCCTAATATTATTTATTTTTGTAAAATATTGTGAGAATATTGGGCAGATTATGAAGATTTAGAGGCCGAGATAATTTAGGGACTTGCTCCCTGCTACACGATGGACCAAATTTGGATAATAAACGAACATGATGTGATAAAACTATTGAACAAATTATAGATCTCCAATGATTAAGAAAATCTAGGAATGTTCTCTCTCACATTTAATGCAAATTCCTAGTGTTGGGCACTAGATCCATGTTTTGAGGAATTTTAGAGGGGAAAGCTGCCTCCTTTCAATGAGAATGCCTCCTCATCACTTTTTATAAGTAACAATTTAAATTTTCCTCTAGAGGCATGTATTTCTTAGTCTTCGTAAGGATAAAACTTGTTAGTTAGCAGCTCCACTTTCATTTCTAGCAGGGATGTACTTGTATTGATTCAAATAATGAAGTTTGGTGCCATTGTTAGCTTTTAAAGCTTGTTTTCTTTCATATGACTCTGAGTATAGTTGGGCTTGGCCATCCTAGGAACCTCAGAGCCTAATCTAGGTGGATATTGGTGGCCACTTCCCTATTCCACCTAGAACTCTATTCGATTTCATTAGTTTGCTTGATTATAACAACATGTTATGAAACCAGCTCACAAAAAGATAGAAAAGAAATATCAACACCTTAGAAAGAAGCCTCTTCGAGGGGGCAACCTCCTTTACATTATACAAATGAACATTCTTGGATGATACAAATGACAAGACCCCGTTTCTATATATATAGGAGTCTAAGGGGTCATGATATAATCAAAGCCGAAATAACAATAATAATGTAAGGGCACAATAATAACAATATTGGGCTTCTATGGGGCACAATAATAACAATATGGGGATTACATGGGCACAACAATATAATAAGGGGGTTTTACTAATAACAATAAGGGGTTACACTAGTAGTATAGGGACTTAACATGCCCCTCTCATTCAAAAAGTGTTGTCCTCAACACTTGAGTAGTCCTTGATGTTTCTATATAAATTCTTGTCCTCCCATGTGGAATCTTTAGTGGGTAACTTCTTCCACTTGATGAGATACTCTGAAATTGATCTATTTGGTAGTTTTCGATTTCTCGATTCTGTGACTGCTTCAGGTTCCAATATGATTTTTCCTTCCTTGTCAAGTTCTCGCAATACTATTTGAACTGGGATCTTCTACAACTTTTGAATGAGTTCCCACTCCTTTGGGCATATGGATATATGTAAGACCTGATGTTTAGAGGAACACTTCGTGGAATCAAATGAATAGCATGATCATGATTACGAATAGGTGGGAGGCCTTTGGGAGTCTCAAACACCTTGTACTGATTGTCCAAAACGTTTTGGAGATCTGGAGAAATCCATGATTTTAATGTGGGATCCTCTAGTGAACATAATTGTGCAATTACACCCCGTTGTTCTTTATTTAGAAGTTTTGTCATGCTGTTAGAGTTGATTATCTTTCTAGGTTTTCCTTTGATACCCCTCAATTCAACTTCCTTTCCTTCCCAAAAAAATTTCAAGAAACATTCTTGAAAATTAAAAGCTATCGCACCCAAAGATTGTAGCCATTGGACTCCTAGTAAAACATCAGCACCACCCATTGGAATGGAAAGCATTGGGCTATTCAATAAATATTATCCTATGGATAGCTTGATATTATGGCACTTTCCAGAGCAATTTATGGTTCCTCCACTTGCAACCATCACTTGACACTCCAGTGCTGGATATAGGAAGCAATTCAATTCCTTGGATATCTTATAATCAATAAAATTATGGGTACTACCCGAATCAATCAACACCCTTACCTTTTTCTTCTTGATGTGTCCTTCTATATTGATAGTTTGAGGAGTGGTAATTTCTTCCAATGCATTACAAGATATGGTCGGATTGATTCTTGAGACTTGATGTGATCTTTCAATTCTTGAACATTTTTCTTCTTGATATGTCCTTCTATATTGATAGTTTGAGGAGTGGTAATTCCATCCAATGCATTACAAGATATGGTCAGATTCATTTCTTCTTTCTCGATGTGATCTTTCACTTCTTGAACCTTTTTCTTCTTGATATGTCCTTCTATCTTGAGAGTTTTAGGAGTGGTAATTGATGAGCCCCAAAAATGGGTAACTTATTGGGCTCATTTTGCCTATTGTTCTCCATTAATCCACCATTCTTCATAGTTTATGCATTCTTTTGAGTATATTTATGTTGATTGAATGAATGAGGATAGTCACTTGACTATGAAGACTAATACGTGTTTATTGCAGATTTTTGGACAACTTTTGGACCAAGGTCAAGAATTTATGAGCCATTTGACAACCGAATGCAAGGGGACAAGGCTGAGGATTTATAGGGAGGGTGCCTCCTGCACTAAATGGCCTCTTCCTCAAGTTCTCCACCATCAGCTCAGAGTTCAGCAGCCCACCAACGTTGATTCCCAAGGGTAGCCGAGCAGTTTTTATGAAGTGATTGAGTACTAGCAGTTTGGGCAGCCAAGCCCCTTGAATCAAGGAGGACTGTTGGAGATCCTCGTGGTGCATAAATAGGAAGGCTCCATCCTTCGTAGGTTACTTTTTGAATAGTTGTATTCTACACTATAGTGCTGCTAGTTTCTCAACTCATTTTGTAGCTTCTGCTATACAACTTCTTTTGTGACATGGTTATTTTTGAGTAATGGAAAGCAATTTCATTTGGCACCAATTCTAAGCTTCTTCTTAGGAGCCTGCAGCTCTTGGGGTTGGGCCCAACCCAAGTGCCAAGGCTCCCTTTGTGTACTGTTATGTGTTGTTGATGTCTTTATCAAATAGTTTCTGTTAGGTAGATTAAATTCTTGCTTGGTTACCTAGGTCATTGTTGATGATTAAAAAGGATTTTCATGTTCAGATTGGTTTGATAGGTTGATAATAGAGAAGATCTACAGAAAAAGGCTACCAAGCACCCCTGATCTCACCTCTCCCTCCGTGGGACCATGAGCTGGGACCAAGGCGTCCTTGCCACCACCAAAAATGCTGTCTTTTCTTTGTCATGCAATTGTTAGTGTTAGATTCTCATTTATGGAAGTTGATACTAGTTGCGGTTACATTCTCAGGTCCATAATTGCTTAGTTTGCATAACTATTTCACATGATTTTGTTGCCAATAAATTTCTGTTCATTTTCTTTGCTGATATTTAGCTCAGATTAGGTTAAAGTAGATAGGTCTTTGGTTTTCCGAGTTTTTGTTTGAATAGTTTGGAAATTAACTTGCAGAGCACCTGTGATACCTCTTTGCCTACCCCTACTCCATCAATACCACCTGCTCCATCCTCCAAATCTGATTCTTGCCTCACATTTGCTATGTTCCCTCACTTTGACCTAATTTCCATATTTTTGTGCAACATTGCTCCACCCCTCCTTGAACAAATCCAACCATCCTTATCACTCACCTGCTTCATTCGCCAGGTCCTGGACCCCTTCACATCATCATCTAACCTCCCTACCCACTTATTCACCTTTCTTCCACCATCAACCCTCCAAAAATCCCCTTTCGGAACATCCTGTAGAAACATCTTATAGAAGCCACAAAACATCCTGTAGAACCCCTGCAGACTTCATGTAGAAGCTCACGAAAGTGGTTTCTTGAGATCCAAACACTGTGAAACTCTCTGGAAGGGTGATAGGGACCCCTTAGGCCCTCTTCTAACCTTCCCAACCTCCTACAAGTGCCTACTCCATTTCCTTTCACCAATCAACCTCTGCACAGTAAAAAACAGTTAAAGCACATGCAAAATAATTCTGACAAATTACTCAAAAATGAAAAAAGATGTTTTCTTCATATTTCTCTTCAGAAGTAGCTTAGTCACATGCATTTTACCTTTCTAGAAGTCAATGGCATCCATTTCTGTAGCTTTCATCCTTTTACTTGCACCAGTAGGGTTAGTCGATAAAACTAGGGTTTGCTAGGGTTTTGCATTTCTTTTCAGCTTTCCGCTTCTTTTTACAAGTAGATTAGCCTCCTTGGAGTTAGCTTTCATCCATCATATTTAAAAGCTTCTTCTAAGAGCTCATAGAAGTTGGCTTAAGCTCCCAGCGGACTTGTGCCAAATAATCAAGTGATAGCCTGCGGCAAGAGCTAGTACTTGTGCATATAGCACTGTCGCTTCCAAGTTTGTTACGAACTACCGGGTTGATAAAAGTAAATAAGGGAGTCCCAGGAGTTGCAGCATTATTACTGCAATACTGGAGGTCACCATTCTTTTTGGCGTTGTTGCCGGGGAAGCATCAGAGTATTTGTGATTGCTGCTTTTCTTCTATTTTCCACTACAACCTTCTGCTAAGTAGTTTATTTCATTTCCATTCTGCAAAAGTAGAATAGACCTTTCCTGCTTTCATAGATTAGCATTTCAATTCCACAATTTTAATTCTGCAAGCATAGCCTAGAATTTCATTCCTGCAAATTTCAGCAAAATAGATTAGTCCTTTCCTGCTTTCATTTCAGTTCCACCTTTCAGCTGCAATTCAATCTATTTCATAGATTCCTGCAAGCATAGCGAACACATGAGAGACCAAACATGAAGATGAAAAACCCTCAGCCTTACCTCATTTTAATGGATTGACCACTGAAGACTCTGATACCTTCCTGTTTGAGTTTGTTGTCCTTTGTCAAACTTATGACTATGCAGAAGACAAGAAAAAGTTGAAACTCTTTCCCTCTACCCTCAAGGATGCAGCACTACGATGGTTCATGGGGCTACCTGGAAATAGTATCACAAGTTGGGCTCAGATGCAGCAAGCCTTTAACAACAAATACTGGGACTACTGTAGGTCAAAGGAAACATAGGGAGAGATATTTCGGATGACCACGGGAAGTGATGAGTCTTTAGAAGACTACGAGGAAAGATTCCAACTTAGCTATAAACAGGCCAGGTGCACACTTGACCCTGAATCTCTAAAGCTGGTTCTGCTTCGAGGAGTCCCCGAAGACCTTCTAGATACCCTCCATCTGCTAGCTAGAGGAGACATCTACCAACTACCTTATGAGGACATAAATACTGTGTTTAGAAACCACTCTAGGGTAGCCTGGAAACAAGATAGGGGGAATCCACTCTCAGCTAGTACCACCTTCTCCAAGCATGAGTTTGCTAATCAGATGGAAGACCTCAAAAGTGAGATGACACAGACCATTGCCATGCAATTGGATACTTTCCGAATTCAACAGAAGAAAGAGGAAGCTGAGAGGGCTTTGGCCATTTTTTGTCCCAGATGTACAAGGAAGAATCCTAAGAACGAGTTTCCATTGCACTCAGTGGAGGTATGTTTCGTTTGTGAGGAAGACCACCCCACGAAACAGTGCCCAACCTTACTTGGAATTAAAGCCATGTACCAAGGGGCTGAAGGGGCCACTGAGTCACTCTACTTCCTTAACCAAAGGAGGCCGCATGGGTCCAGACCTTACCAGCAGGGGATGCAAGGAACATCCCAAACTTATTACAACCCCAACCAATCCGCTCACATGCCTTCTTGGGGCCCCCCTGCTCATACTTCCTGGTCCACACCTCCTCCATGGTATTATCCATCTCAATACCATACTCAACCTGCTGCTCATCTGTTTCACTTTCATGTCCAGCCACAACCTCAGTGGAATGCACCTCAACTGGGGTGGAGGCCCCAATACAACTCTCCTCCCACTATTTTTCCTCCACCTCCTACTCAACCACAACCATTACCTCCTGCTCCTCCAAGACAACCCCAGATGCCTGCTCAACCGAACCTGAAACCCAACAATAGATAGGCCTAGCAGGTATACACTGGAGAGACAACATGCCCTACCTATGCTGTGGAGATTCAGGAGATCAACCTACGATCTAGAAAGGTCCTTCCAGATTGCCAACCTCCTCCCCTAGGGGAATAGGAAGAGAAACAGGAAAGTGAAACCAAAGCCATTCCACCCTTTCCTGAGAGACTAACAGTATCCACACAACCAAACCTAGAGGAGACTGAACTTCTGGGAGAACTTAAATAGTTGTGTGTGAAAATCCCACTTCTCCAGGCCATAAAAGATGTACCAATCTACAACAAATTGATCAAGGAGAAGTGTTTCAGGCACCCAGGCAGGCGCAAGAGAGATGTCCCGACTATCAATGTCATAGGAAAACTGTCCGATCTGATGTTGGGACAAGTAATCTGTCCAAAATATTTGGACCCTGGGAGTCCTGTAGTTGATGTCCACATCAATGGCACCATAATCTCCCACACCTTGATTGATCTAGGGGCTGCCATTAATGTGATGACCAGGACACTATGCTTAAACTTAACTTTCATAGTTCGTTAAGAAAAACCTCGACAGTACTGTAGTTGGCAGACCACTCCACCATGACTCCCGAAGGGATTGTGGAGGATGTCCTGGTCTTTGTTGATTCTTGGGAGTACCCTGCGGACTTCTTGGTCCTTAAACCAAAGGAAAAACTCACTAGATACCCCCTCATTTTGGGAAGGCCTTGGTTAGCTACTGCGGATACTTACATCAGTTGTCGAGCTGGAAGCATGACCATCAAGAATGGGCCTATGTCCAAACAGCTAGTCCTATACCCTTCTGCCCAACCTCTGTTAAAACATGACTTACCACTTTGGTTGAAGGAGGGAGATGAGGGTGAAGTCTACTCTGCACCATTGTGCATAGTAGAAGCCACCAGGGGAGGTCCTTTGACCGAGGATGACTTGATCGAGAATTTGATTCAAAATCCACCTCCCAGTGCCTTAGAGGAGTTAGTGGAAGGTACCCAAGCCAGTGCTTTAGTGGACCTCTGTGTGGCCGATCCAACCTCACCCAGAGTTAAAAATGTGGAATTTGGCCCTGAAAGAACCTTAAAGATCAACTCATCCCTATCTTCCTCTCAGGAGAAGGAGCTATGTAGCCTATTGAACCGCCATTTGGAGGCTTTTGCCTGGAGCTATAAGGAAATGAAAGGAGTCCATCTTTCGGTCTGTACCCATCACATTTACATTAAAGAGGATTGTAAACCAGTCAGACAACCTCAGAGGAGAATGAATCCAACCCTTAAGGACATCATTAAAGAAGAATTGCAAAAGTTGTTGGACGCAGGATTCATCTACCCCATCTCGGACAACGAATGGGTTTCTCCTCTGGTGCTTGTACCCAAGAAAAATGGGAAGTGGAGAATCTGTGTAGATTATCGAGAACTTAACAAAGCCACCAAGAAGGACCATTTCCCTTTGTCGTTCATAGATCAAGTGCTAGATGGGCTGGCAGGGAAGAAGTTCTTTTCTTTCCTAGATGGGTTCAACGGGTATAGTCGAATCCAAATCAGCCCGGAAGACCAAGATAAGACCACCTTCACTTGTCCTTGGGGAATCTTTGCCTACCAGGTCCTTCCCTTTGGGCTATGCAACGCTCCTACCACTTTCCAGAGAGCAGTATTGAGCATATTTGCTGAGCTGGTTCACGATTCGGTGGAAATCTATATGGATGAATTTACTCCTTATGGGTCTAACTTCCAGGAAGCATTGCCTAACCTGGGAAAAATTTTAACCAAGTGCATTGAGATGAACCTGTCCCTCAGTCTTGAAAAATGTGAATTCCTGATGACTGAAGGGACCATGTTAGGTCATACCATTTCTCAGCAAGGATTATAGGTGGATCCTAACAAAATTGCTATCATCTAAAAGGTTCCACCTCCTCAAAAGGTAAGAGATGTTTAGATTTTTCTAGGCTTAGCAGGATATTATAGAAGATTCATTAAAGATTTCAGTAAGCTAGCCTCGCCATTGTTTGGCCTCTTAGGGAAAGATGTTGAGTTTAAATGGACTAAGGACTGTCAAGGGGCTCTGAATGAGTTGAAAGATAAGTCGGTGTCTGCCCCGATCTTGAGAGGTACAAACTGGGCCCTACCTTTCCACATCCACACCAATGCCTCGAACAAAGCCATAGGGACAGACTTAGGACAAGTTGAGGAGAAACTACCATATGCCATATACTTTGTTAGCAAAAACCTGTCCAAGGTAGAGATGAAATATACTGTAACTGAAAAAGAGTTCCTAGCTGTAGTCCACTCCGTAAACAAGTTCATACACTACATCTCTGGTTATCAAACATTCGTACACATTGATCATGCTGCGATTAGATATTTAATGAATAAGCCTGATGTAAATGCTCGTATCATTAGATGGGTACTCTTGTTGTAGCAATTCGATTTGACCATTGTGGACAAGCCAGGTAAGGAAAATGTTGTTGCTGACTTTATGGCTAGATTGGATTTTCCTGCAGGTGAAGAAGGGACAGTGGATGACCAGATGCCAGATGAACACCTGTTTGCTATTTCAGTACTCTCTCCATGGTTTGCTGATATAGAAAATTACTTGGTCTCAACACAGTTCCCTCCACACCTATCCTCTAGAGAGAAGAGAAAATTTGTGAGGAAAAGTGCTCCACTCACTTGGATCGAGGGCAACCTGTTTAACCTTGGCCCAGATCAGATCTTGAGGCGTTGTGTTAGGGAGGAGGAAGTTTTCGACATCCTCCTGACCTGTCACGATGGGCCCTGTGGAGGTCACTTTGCAGCGAAAAAGACTGCCTTCAAAATTCTATAGGCAGGCTACTATTGGCCCACTCTTCATCAAGATGTCAGAAGATACATCAGAAAATGTGACTGATGTCAAAGGGTGGGGAAACCGACTCCAAGGGATGAAATTCCCCTCCAACCTCAAGTGACCTTCGAGCCATTTGAGAAGTGGGGCATGGATTTTGTGGGTCCTATCAATCCTCCTTCAAAACAAAGGTCTTACATCATTGTGTGCACAGACTACTTGACAAAGTGGGCAGAAACCAAGGCAATCAAGGCAGCGATAGAAGGAAAAGTGGCTGAGTTTTTAAGGGAAAATATCTTCTACAAATTTGGCTACCCAAGAGAGCTAGTCACCGATCAAGGAAGTTAGTTCACCTCTAACCTAATTGAAGACCTGCTCGCTCATCACAAGATCAAGCGCAGAACTTCCACCCCTTATCATCCGTAAGCTAATGGGCAGGTGGAAGTTACGAATAGATTGTTGGAAGAGATTTTTACTAAAGTGGTGAGCAGTAGCAGGAAGGATTGGGCAGATCGCTTGGTTGAGGCCACCTGGGCCTACAACACCACTTCGAAAACTACAACAGGTTTCACACCTTATGAGCTAGTCTATGGGAAGAAGGCTCTGCTGTCCATAGAATTCAAGTACAACACATTGAGGGTGGTAGCTCAGCTGGACCTAGGTCTCAGCCATGCACAACAGGAAAGATTACTACAACTGAATGGATTAGATGAACAGAGAATGCAGGGCCTCCTCCACTCAGAAGTAGTTCAAATCCAGAGGAAGATATGGCATAACTGGCACCTTAATGAAAAGAAATTCCAGCCAGGAGATTGGGCACTGCTGTATGACTCAAGATACAAGGATTTCAAAGGGAAACTGAGGACAAGGTGGTTAGGACCATATACAGTGGAGAAATGCAACGAAAATGGTTCAGTCCTTATCAAGACCATTGATGAAGAAGCCATCCCCATGCTCGTCAATGGGCATCGACTGAAAATCTACAGGAAACCCCTTTTGAGGTAGGAGTTCATTGAAACTTTGGACAAATCAGTGCTGGTAGTGGAGTAGGGCCCTGTCTATACTCCACCCACACCTTGAGCATTAAAAAAAAAAAAAAATAGAGAAGTGAAATAAAAAGATCCTTGGGTGAAAACTTCTTAGAGGTGCCCAGGGTAGACAATGAGGGTGAAAACCTCATGGGGCACCCCAAATGTCTCTCTCTCTCTCAAAAAAAAAAAAAAAAAGAGAAAAATAGAAAAATAGACCTAATCTCTGTGGAATAATTGCAGGTTGCAGGGAATATATTGCAGGTTAGGAAGGTCACGAAAAACAAGGACAGGGGTCCGCACCAGGCTACAGGACACCCTCACAGACACTTCCTCCATGACTACTCACCTCTCCTAGGATTTGATCATATTTGGGGGAAGATTTCACCTTCTACAGGAAGTCTGCCTATTCTACAGGCAGTCTATGTCTTCTACAGGAAACATCTTGTAGAACCTTCGGGCAAGCCAAAATCGATCTTGGAGGGGAATCCGAAGGTTGGAATTTGTTTTTTAGGCCTGCAGCCACCCCTATTTCCACCCATCCCCATATGGCACCCTGTTCCATCTCTTTACAGCTCTGTCACCCACTTGGTTATGTGTTCCTACACAGTTATACAAGAAACCCTGTTTTCCTCAGATTTCCAGCAAGAATTTTTTCAGAGACAAATTAAGCAATGATATCTAGCTCACTCTACTTGTCAATCTCCATCTAGATTCTTCATCAACCGAATCCCTCGTCAGCAATATAACCCTGCTCGTTTAGCTTGCATTCCAGGAGGATAAGCAACTACAGGACATCCTACAGGAATCCTGTAGCAGTTGATCCCTCTGGGAGACATATTCTGGAAGTAGGAACAACCGAAACCAACAAAGGGAACATGCAAAAGGCTCCTCTTAGATGTAAAAACATCCTCAGCAGTTGAAACCAAATAGAGCCTGTACATGCAGCGTCAACAACCGAAGGATTGGGTTCCAAAACCTGTGCATACAGCATCAAAGAATGAAGGAATGGGTTCTAACACCCGTGCACGAGGCAGCAGCAAGCAAAGGAATGGTCCCGAGACCCGAAGTCTACATAATGTGTCCATGGTCACACAGGTAAGTGTCTAAACCCATTCGTCAATTTCATAAACTATATTTTTAAAGCTGCATGCCTATGAAAATGGTTCGGATTGAATGGGATCGGTGGCCAGTCAACTGGCCACCCTCAGCCAGTTACATAGCTTTGTGGGATCCGAACAAGCTCAGTTACATTCAAATTTGCCGATGAGACGTCCAGCCGACACGTATGGAGTGTCCAGTCGGGGAAAATCGTCGAGATTGGTAGTGGTGACGGTGATTAATGGCAGAGGGTGAGGTGATGGTGGTCAGAGACACACAGAGAAATGATATCTGTGACGTTGGATCAACGGTTCGGTTCGGCCACCTCATCCCCTCGCCACGAATTGCGCCGCAGTTAAAAGATACTTGGCTGAAGACTCTCACCACCTTCTATTCATTCATACTTGCAACGTCCTTGGCCGAAGTACGTGCCCTTTGTTTCCAAAATCTGTTAACCCATCGTCCTCCACCGAGTTTTTCAACCTGTTTCAAAAAAATCTCCCGCATACTGGGCTCATTCAAAGGCGCAGTGACATCCTACAGAAGCCGACAAGAGTTCTACATGAAGTACGACATAGCTTTCCGGAGCAAGGAAGCCTGGACTTTTCTTCGTCGAATTTGGAGTTCCGAGAGAGGTAGGCTCAAAAACACTCTTCCATGCATGGTATGTTTCAAAAAGGTGGTGAATTGAACTATCTCAAATTGGGGAGTTCGAGAAAAATTTGCCTGTGAGTTGGAAATAGCAGTTTGCCTACGTGTTGCATGATATTTCTCAGTCTTTTTTGCGTCAAAATTCTCCTCCACAGTTCTTGTTAAAAAAGAAAATTCTCCTGTAGGAAAGATATGCAACTGTGAGGGCTAGCCTGTGTATGAAGAATTTGAATTTGCATGTTTGTATGTATGCTAGGAATAAACATTGAGCTCTGTACTCTGCCTGTGGAAACCCAATTTCTTCCTTCATAAATGGACAACCGAGTTCTGGGCAGCAACAACCTTAAAGCTAGGGAATTGGTGCTAATTGATAGTTGAAATCCCTTCTCAAAGTTCAGGGAAGAAATCCATAAACAACATTCCCTTTTCTGATCAGAGCATAAAATAGGGCACTCTCACCATGCCAGGGGGGTTTATCAGGAAAGAACCTTCAGATCCCAACAAGCTGCGTGAGCATCCAGAGGTGGTGGACCTCTTCACCCGTGCCAATTGGATGTCCTTTTGTGACAAAATTCAGGGTCATGACGATGAGATAACGGAGGAATTCTTAATGTCCCTAAAACCTGAATCAAAGACATAGGCCACAGTGAATTTTAGGGGTTTGACCCTAGAAGTTACCCCTAAGCTCATCAGTCATGTTATTGGTCTCCCATTAGGGCTCTCTTGGAGCAAAGAAGAAAGGTCATTGGGCCATGCAGCCAAGAAAGCATTCTTCCTGCCCGAGGAACATCCTGTAGAAGACAAGAATGGGGTTCAGAGAACCAGCTTACCTCCTCTCTGAAGTGAAGTCAGTTTCCAAATCATGAAATACATTACCTGTGAAGGGAGGTTTAGCATTGTCTATGGCTATCATTTCAGGTTGCTAAGTGAACTAAGACATGGAATGGATTTACCTCCAGAAGAGAAGTTGAGCATCCCCTATTTTCTTCTCCAGTCATTAAGTGAATGTGGCACAAAATTGAATGAAGGGACACCCGATCAGTTAGCCCATCATGGGCTCATCAAAATTTTAATGGAAGATGCCCTCCACACCTACACTATCCCTCTCTCTTGGGAAATTTTCCGAAACATGTCCAGAGATGACGATATTAGAATTCTGGCCGAGGAGCTCACCTCATCTAGCAGTGAAGAAGGGGAACACATTGAAGCAGGAGAGAAAACCAATGGTAAAGAAACACAGGACAAACAAGCACAATAAGGACAAAAAGAGAAAGAGGGAAAGGTGCCAAGCCTAAAATAGAGCAAGGAACAACAACGCAAACACCAAGGGAAAAGAGACTGCAAAGGAGAGTAGAGAAGGCAGAAACATCCCAAGTAAAGGCTGGCACAGCCACAACAGTCACACCAAAACAAAAGGTAAAGATAGATCGTGAAATGGCTGCAATACAGGCAAAAATAGTTGACACAGAGGCTTCTACAGGAAGCATGGAAACAGAACAGCAAAGGGGGAAATCACCGGAAATATTGGCAAGAGAGGCAGAAGCTGTGCTTGCCGCCTTAAAAACACCTCCAAAATAAAAAGGGAAGCGAAAGAGGCAAACCTCCATGTACTTTAAATCAAGAAGGAGCACACGGATCAAAGTAGGTAGACCCCAGGTGCAGCCAAAGGAGCCAATTATCATTGAGGACACAACCCCTAAACCAAAGGAAGGGTCTCCTTCAAAGATATCCGTCACTTATGAACGAGGAAGCCCAAAAACATCCTCGTGGAGAGAAAGACTAAAGATAATGGACTTAAAGACAGTTCTACAGGAAGCTAAGAAATCTCTAAAGGAAACTTGGGCTAAGCTAAAAGAGACCAAGAATTTGGAGGAAAAGGCAGTCAAACAACCACATGAAGAAGAAAGGGCAGAGGAAATATTGGAACCAAGCCCTCAGCCTAGTTTGGGCTCATACTATAACCTGTTAGAAGCTGGGAAAATAATTCCCCAGAAATTTGCGGTGCCACTATTCTTTGCACTGGAAGAAGAAAGAATTAGGACTCACACTTGGATGAGGATTGCCAAGTCCAAGGGTGTGGCAGACATAGGCCCCCTAGAAGAACAACTCAGGGAGTCAAGGAAAGAATTGGCCATGGTGAAGCATGTGGAAAGCATTCAGAGGGACAAACTATAGGAGGAGAACGAGCTGCTGAAACAGTAGCTACAACTACAGGGAATCCATAAGGAAGGCAGGCCCTCCATTCTAGGAGAACAACAGCAATGGGAAAAGCCTCCAACAGACAAAGAAACCTTGGATGAACAAAAAAGAAAGGATGGGCTACAGGCTGAGATCGAGGCACTAACAAAATAGCTACAAGAGAAGGAGTTGCAGGCAACAGAGGAGATACAGTCTCTGGGCAATAGAGGCCATATAGTGTAGGCAACCTACCAAGTCATACGCTTTGTACCTTAAAGATCAATGGTTGCAGTTCCAGATTAACACCTTGGCCCAAAGGGGCACTACTCCATTTCAAAACTACCATCAATTCATGGCTTATGTGACAATAGCTCATCAAAGGAAAAGGCTAAATTATCAGAGTTTTATTTACCCAACTTGGCCCCTCCAAACATGAATTCGTGGGATCCCAACGCTCTGGTAGGAGATGTGCAACTTATGGCCATGGCCTCTTGGTTGAATCATGAGGAAAAAATGGCAACAGAGGTCCGAGATATTATGAACAGGGAACTCAGTGAACCACTAATGATCAGAGCAAAGCTGGAGGATCCCTCAGCATTGATAAGCACCCACCAACACTTGGCCAACGACCCTCAGGATTTACCATATTACATTGAACGACAAGCTCAAGCTATTGCCTAGTTTGAGGACATGGAGAGACTGTTGGGGGATAACTGCCTTCATGCTTGCACAAGGAGGTGGAACACACTGCCCCACAGTTTGAAGATAAGAGAATACCACTCTCCAACCAGGATGTGGGAGGCCTTGGCAAGGGTACCCCTCTATAAACAGTCAATGCAAAATCTGCAGGCTAATTGGATCGGCCTAAAGTTCAGTCCTCCCTTGCTTTTGGGATTGCTGGAAGGAGTTAAGGAAGAAGAGGAAAACAAGCAGTGGGAGGAAGTGGAAAGAAAAGAAGGATTTCATGACCAGGAAGAAGACATCACCTCGGAGGCCAGGGACGTGAGAGAGGTAGTCAAATCTATCAAGGATGATGAGCTAGATTAGTTGCTCAGAGGATGAGCAACCCATTTAGCAAGGGGGTGATGATGAGCCCCAAAAATGGGTAATTTATTGGGCTCATTTTTCCTATTGTTCTCCATTAATCCACCATTCTTCATAGTTTATGCATGCTTTTGAGTATATTTATGTTGATTGAACGAATGAGGATAGTCACTTGACCATGAAGACTAATACGTGTTTATTGCAGATTTTTGGACAACTTTTGGACCAAGGTCAAGCATTTATGAGCCATTTGACAGCTGAATGCAAAGGGACAAGGCTGAGGATTCGTAGGGAGGGTGCCTCCTGCACTAAATGGCCTCTTCCTTGAGTTCTCCACCATCAGCTTGGAGTTCAGCAGCCCACCAACATTGATTCCCAAGGGCAGCCGAGCAGTTTTTATGAAGTGATTAAGTAATAGCAG
Source organism: Pinus tabuliformis (assembly GCA_031772625.1). Lineage (NCBI taxonomy): Eukaryota > Viridiplantae > Streptophyta > Pinopsida > Pinales > Pinaceae > Pinus > Pinus tabuliformis. The sequence continues at coordinate 1,079,250,409 of CM062818.1, forward strand.
TTTGGGTAGCCAAGCCCCTTGAATCAAGGAGGAATGTTGGAGGTCCTCGTGGTGCATAAATAGGAAGGCTTCTAGCCTTCGTAGGTTACTTTTTGAATAGTTGTATTCTGCACTATAGTGCTGCTAGTTTCTCAACTCATTTTGTAGCTTCTGATGTACAACTTCTTTTGTGACATGGTTATTTTTGAGTAATGGAAAGCAGTTTCATTTGGCTCCAGTTTTGAGCTTCTTCTTAGGAGCCTGCAACTCTTGGGGTTGGGCCCAACCAAAGTGCCAAGGCTTCCTTTGTGTACTGTTATGTGTTGTTGATGTCTTTATCAAATAGTTTCTGTTAGGTAGATTAAAGTCTTGCTTGGTTACCTAGGTCATTATGGACGATTAAAAAGGATTTTCATGTTCAGATTGGTTTGATAGGTTGATAGCAGAGAATATCTTTAGAAAAAGGCTACCAAGCACCCCTGATCTCACCTCTCCCTCCGTGGGACCATGAGCTAGGACCAAGGCGTCCTTGCCGCCACCAAAAATATTGTCTTTGCTTCGTCATGCAATTGTTAGTGTTAGATTCTCATTTGTGGAAGTTGATGCCAGTTGCAGTTACATGCTCAGGTCCATGATTGCTTAGTTTGCATAGCTATTTCACATGATTTTTTTTCCAATAAATTTCTTTTCATTTTCTTTGCTGATATTTAGCTTAGATTAGGTTAAAGTAGCTAGGTCTTTGGTTTTCCCAGTCTTTGTTTGAATAGTTTGGAAAATAACTTGCAGAGCACCTGTGATACCTCTTTACCTACCCCTACCTCATCAATACCACCTGCTCTGTCCTCCAACTCTGATTCTTGCTTCACATTTGCTACGTTCCCTCACTTTGACCTAATTTCCATATTTTTGTGCAACATTGCTCTACCCCTCCTTGAACAAATCCAACCATCCTTATCACTCACCCACTTTGTTCGCTAGGTCCTGGACCCCTCCACATCATCATCCAACCTCTGTACCCACTTCTTCACCTTTCTTCCACCATCAACCCTCCAAAAATCCCCTTTCAGAACATCCTGTAGAAGCCACAAAACATCCTGTAGAACCCCTACAAACTTCCTGTAGAAGCTCACGAAAGCAGTTTCTTGAGATTCGAACACTGTGAAACTCTCTGGAAGGGTACTAGGGACCCCTTAGGCCCTTTTCTAACCTTCCAAACCTCCTACAAGTGCCTACTCCATTTCATTTCGCCAATCAACCTCTGCATAGTAAAAAACAGTTAAAGCACATGCAAAATAATTCTGACAAATTACTCAAAAATGCAAAAAGATGTTTTCTTCATATTTCTCTTCAGAAGTAGCTTAGTCACCTGCATTTTACCTTTCTAGAAGTCAATGGCATACATTTCTTTAGCTTTCATCCTTTTACTTGCACTAGTAGGGTTAGTCGGTAAAACTAGGGTTTGCTAGGGTTTGCATTTCCTTTCAGCGTTCCGCTTCTTTTTGCAAGTAGATTAGCCTCCTTGGAGTTAGCTTTCATCCATCATATTTAAAAGCTTCTTTTAAGAGCTCATAGAAGTTGGCTTAAGCTCTTAGTGGACTTGTGCCAGTTGATCAAGTGATAGCCTGCGGCAAGAGCTAGTACTTGTGCATATAGCATCGTCGCTTCCAAGTTTGTTACAAACTACCGGGTTGATAAAAGTAAAGAAGGGAGTCCCATGAGTTGCAACATTATTGTTGCAATACTGGAGCCCACCAGTAATTCTTTCCAATGCTATACAAGATATGGGCGGATTCATTTCTTCTTTCTCTAGGGTTGGTTCCTGGTGTATATACTCTTCTTTTGACGTTTCTTGATCCTTTTCTTCCTCCTCTCCACAATCAATGTAAAATAATTTCTTCTCAGCACACTTATGACCTTTAATGAATTTGTTATCACAATTGTAACAAAGCCCTTTTTCTCTTTTTTCTTCCAATTGTTGTGGTGTAACCCTTGTAGGTTGTGGAAGGCTAGGAGAAGCAACACTTCCATCTTTATAGTTGTGAGGGGTAGACTTCCTTATTGCCATAATTTTCTTTCCACTTTGTAACAAAGCCCTTTTTCTCTTCTTTTTTTCCAATTTTTGTGGTGTTTCTCTAAAGAAGGTGTTTCTCTTTGTATCCTCATAATGTGCTATCATTTCCTCCGTAAAAATTGACCACGTAACAAGTTGTTTATGAGAACAAAGCCCTTTATACCATAAAAGTTGATTTGGTTATAAATATGAAGATGTAATACATAACTTTTGTAACAGTGGTACACCATGTAGATCAAAATATTGCTCCATCTTTAGTATCCAATTTATTGGATCCTTTCCATCAAACTTCCTCATATCGCCTTTTCTTAATTTCAGGAGCTCGATCTTGAAATGACTATAACTATGTACTTTCAGATCTCAAAGTTCTGAAATTGTCTCTTGCAGTAGCCCTTTGAGTCCTCTTTCTAACCCCACAAGTGTGATCAAAATTTGATTCTCCAAGAAAGAGTTATGCCGAATCTCCTAAGATGACCTGATTATATAATGTTTCAGTAGAGAGAATTTGTACGATGTGCCACGTGTCACTGTTTCGACCTTCAGATCTGAAAACTATGCACATAAAAATACAGTCCATCCTCTTTCTATAACTTACAAAATTTCAATTTGTTGCTCAGATAGAAAGTTATGATGATTTTCCCAAGGTCACCTATTTAGGATGTAATTCGAGAGTCTCCAAGAACCATAACTTCCTGAGATCATATATCCGAAAATATAGCGAGACAAGATCTGAAATTCGGACTCGAGATTCAGAATGATTTCTTCTCAAATGAGTTTTTTCTTTAGCTTCTGAAACTTCGTAGTGAAAAGGTTATAACGAAAATACCACGATGACCTGTTTTAGATGAAATTCTGGAGCTTGCAAAAACCCTAACTTCCTCATAACATATCTTCAAAAATATAGCAAGACAAGATCTAAAATTCGGACGCGTAGTTCAGCAAGATGTCTTCTCAAATGTTTTTTTTAGCTTCTAAAACATCAAATAAAATTGTTATAGAGAAAATACCACGATGACCTGTTTGGAGCTGCAAAACCCTAGAATCCAAAGCTCTGATACCAAATGTTATGAAACCAACTCACAAAATGATAGAAAAGAAAGATCAACGCCTTAAAAACAAGCCTCTTCGAGGGGGAAACCTCCTTTACATTACACAAATGAACAATTCTTGTATGATACAAATGACAATACCTCCTTTCTATATATAGGAGTCTAAGGGATCATAATATAATCAAAGCCGACATAACAATAATAATGTAAGAGCACAATAATAACAATAGTGGGCTTCTATGGGGCACAATAATAACAATATGGGGACTACATGGGCACAACAATATAATAAGGGGGTTGTACTAATAACAATAAGGGGTTACACTAGCAGTATAGGGACCTAACACAACATTTACTATTTTTAGTAGATTTTTTGGGTCTTCAACTTCTAGACCTATTTTGAACCCCTAAATGGAGATTTTTTAATCAAATCCTGTAGTACTCAGAGAGATATTTCCAACTAGGTATCATACGCACATAATGAAGATCATATGATGAAGTTACAACCCTAGGAAGTTGGTTTCCCAATTAACCTCAAGAGGGCCCACAAACTCTTAGCGTTCCATCTCCTAGGGTTAGGGTTTTGGTTTTTTAAGGTTTCCCTTTGTTGTTCAGTAATAAAAAGTCCCTTGAGCCTCATTGTAACATAGTTTAGAGGCATGTAGCCACCACATCTCTTCTTAGAGATAAGCTACTGTCGCTCGAGCTAGTTTATTTCCATTCTTCTTGTAAGCGTCTTTAAGTTCTTTGATATTAATAAAATGAAGATTTATTTCTACTAAATATATGTGTTTATGTTTATATCTGTATTCTGTTGAATTCTTGGATAAGTCTAGTTCAATGGTATCAAAGTGGTCTTCTCTTCTCTATTTTCTTTTCATGTCCCCAAATAGGTCAAGCTATAATAAGTTAGGGCTTGAACTAGTTGAGCCTTTGTAAGACTAGCCTTGCAAACCCTAAAGACCTCCCATGGAGTAAGAAAAGAAAGACAAGGGAGTAGGAGATACTTTGAAAATAATTCTTGAGGAGTCCCTTGAGCGACAAAGGAATGCGATGACTCGGGAGGCGCCACTCCCTTTAAGGTACAAATCAACTTTCACATTCCAAAATTTTAAGGCTCGAAAGATGTAGATGTTGTAGATAGATGGTTAAATCTGTTGGAAGGATATTTTTCTATTCATGAATTTTCCAATCAGGAAAATATTACTTTTGCACTCCTCAAAGATGCCCCCCATGTCAAGGACTCATGGGAAATCTATTTTGAAAGGAATGGCAAGAGTGAACCCTCAGTTTTTTCAGCGGCACCCACTTAGAATTGTTTTCGAGACACCATCAAGGAACAATATTTACATGTTGGGAGCTATGAAGATAAATACATAAATTGGACCACGTTGAGGTAGGGAAGGGACCAAGACGAGCCAGAGTTCACAAATATTTTTCATACCCTTCGCACAAAGTTGGGTATCAAGGATTATGAGTGACATTTGGTACTCAAGTACTGCGTTTGTCTACACAAGTACATCTAGGGTGAGATGGAGTTCCTAGACATCTCCTCGCTAGGTGCCACCTATTGATACACTGTCAAGATCGAGAAGAAATTTAAACAGAAGAAGCGAGACTTTGGATCTGCAAATCTAAAGCAAGGGAAAGGTGCTCCCAAACCGCAGAAAAAAGGTCAATGCCAAGGTAGGGTGAGAAAGGAAAACCTTCCAAATCTAAAAGAAAAGGAAAACACCACTAAGACAAAGAAGGACACAGGGAAATGGTGTGAGTTACATAAGAGCCCCACTTAGACAGAAGTGAGTGTCGAGCCAAACAATCATTGGTGGCCGAGATGGAGGTTTCCAAATAAAATGCATGTTCTGATTTTGAGTCAAAACCTGATAAGGGGAATGAAAAAAGGAAGAAAATTATTATGCAGAGCCTAATGCCACCATTGCCACACCTAAGATCCAAAATATTAAGCTCGAAGATCTATGGGAGAGGGAGCGACTCTTCCACTCAAAAATGTGGGTGAAGGGTTCTCTGTTGTAGTTCATTGTCAATGGCGGAAGCCAAAAGAACCTCATTTTAGTAGAGGTCATGAAGCGGTTAGGGCTACCAAACACACCACACCCACAGTTGTACACCATCAGGTGGCTTCACCAAATACGAGATCTATGCGTAAACCAATAGTTATGCCTTCCCTACAACATCAAATTCTTCACAGATGAGGTACTATGTATGGTTGCTCCTCTTGAAGTTTATGATAAATTATTAGGCAAACCATTCTTGTGGAAGCATCATACTGTGTATGAGTCTAGGCCTCACACCATTATTATTTCTTTGGGCAATAAGTTATATAGGATATTAAAGGTAGAACCGTGAACTACCATATCTTTTATCTCTATAAAGTAATGCAGTAAGATCATTTCCCAGACTGGGGAATTTATCTTCCTTACAATTCACCCTTAGGGAAATAAGAATCCTATGGCCGCATGCATAGCCTCCAGGTAAGGCTCCTCCACATGGTAGCAACAAATGAACAAGGTCGTGGAGGAGTACAGGGACATCTTCATCTCATCCACAAGGGTACCTGTACGCTGTTAGGTCAAGCACTCCATCAATCTAACCCCGAGAACATCAATACCCAACAGATCGATCTAATGATGCTTTGTTCTTGAGAACGATGAAATTAAGAGGTAGATTCAAGAGTTGTTGCATAAATGGAACATCAGGCCAAGTTCATCACTCTGTGGGAGCTCGATCATGTTGGTAGAGAAGAAATACGACACTTGGAGACTCTGTAATGACTATCAAGCACTGAAAATATCACCGTCTAGAATAGGTATCCGATCCCATAGATTCATGACCTTCTCAATAGCTCAAGGGGGACAAATATTTTAGCAAGATTGATTTGAAGTCTAGTTATCACTAAGTTCCAATTGAACCCTCTGATGTGTGGAAGACTGCCTTCAAATATAAGGGGGGCCTTTTCAAATGGTTGGTCATGCCTTTTGGGTTAATAAATTCCCCCACAACCTTCATAAGGATGATGGATGACATCTTGTGGCCCTTCACCAACTCATTCGTGGTAGTGTATTTGGATGACATCCTGATATTTAGCCAGAGTTGGGAAGAGCACCTACACCATATTCAGTAGGTCCTCCAAATCCTCCGACAACACAAGTTATGTGCCAATTTGGAGAAATTCACTTTTGGTATGACCTAGGTTCAACATCTGGGTTACATCATTGATAATCAGGGTGTGCATGTGGACCCAACCAAGATACAAGTTATTCGATATTGGCCAGCCCCAACCACTCTAATAGAGCTATGCAACTTTCTAGGTCTTTCCAATTTCTACCACGGGTTCGTGTTGGGTTTCTCTCATATCACTTGGCCCTTGAGTCAAGTCACCAAGGGTGGAGAGAAATAAAAGTTCTTCTGGCCTGAATCCCAGAAAAAGGAATTTTCCAAGTTGAAGCATCACCTCTTCTCTGCACCAATGCTCACATTACCAGACCTACAACAACCAATTGAGATTGAGACAGATGCCTTCGACTATGCCATCAAGGCAGTTTTTACTCAACAAGGGAATCTAGTGGCATATCACAGTGAAACACTTTCAGACATAGTCTGAAAATATCCCACCTATGACAAAGAGATGTATTCCATTGTGCATTCTTACTAAAAATGGAAGCATTACATAATGGGGAAGGAAACAATCATCCACTTAGACCACTGACCCTTGCAGTTCATACAAAGACTAGGAAAGTTATAGAATGATCGACATCAGAAGTGGTCCACATATCCGCAACAATTCCATTTGAACATGAAGTAAAAGAAGGGAAGCACCAATAATGCTGCACACTATCTCAACTGACAACCGCTTATGGCACTGAACAATTTGCTCAACTCTTATGGGCATGAGACTTTGGGGCATCCTCGTCTTTACAAGAGGGGTCTATAATTTGACTACACCTACCAGATTCTCCTGGAAGGAAAGAAAGTTCCAAATTTTAACCTCCAGGGCACACTACTATGCCACATGGGACACCTCTATGTTCCTTCAAGTGAGAGTGCCAAGTTGATTTAGGAGGCACACTATAGTTGGGTCACTAGACATTTAAGATTAGAGAAAAGAGTGGAAGTGCTGCAAAAGTATTTTTATTGGCCAAACCTTCGACATGATGTTGGGAAGTACATCAGATTATGCACTACCTGCACCATTTCCAAACCAAAAATCAAGAAGCAAGGCCTATATTCTCCTCTTCTTAGTCCTAGTCAACCTTGGGAATCCATCTCCATGGATTACATGTCAGGACTTGCTTCTAATAAGCATGGAAACAACTACGTTTTCGTGGTCATCGATAGATTCTCTAAGATGTCCATTCTGGTGGCCTACAAGAAGAGTATCATAGCAGAAGTGACTACTAAGCACTTCTTTGAACGAGTGTGGGTAAACTTTGGGATCCCACATTCCATTATATCATATCAGGACAACAAGTTCCTGAGCACATTTTGGTCAAGCCTCTGGTTGATGTTGGATATCAAGCTCACTAAGTCCACAACCTTCCAGCCCCAAATTGATGGCTAAACAGAGGTTGTCAATAAGATGACTGTGCACATTCTACGCATGTAAAAATCGAAGAAGCCACACACATGGGAGGAAAGGCTCCCATATTTACAACAAAACTACAACAGAGCTCTCTATAGCTCAACTAGCTACAACCCCTTTCAGGTAGGATTAGGATTGTAGGCATTATGTCCCATTGACGTGGTCATACCATTTGTAGCTACTCAGGTAGATTCAACTCATGTCCAGTCCGAAGTTGACAGGGCTAACAAATTCATTGACCACATTCATCACATCCCCCAGTAGGTCCATGAAATATTGGATAAAGCCAATGCTAAGTACAATAAATGCCATGATCAACATCGGGTGCCACACAAGCTCTATGTGGGCGACAAAGTTTGGTTACATTTGTGGAAGGAGAACCTTGTTGGGCCTGGCCACAAGTTTTGCCCACTTCGATATGGGTCAAACACCATCACCAAGGATGTATGGGAAAATTCCCTCGAACTTAGCATTCCACCATTCCTTGGCCTCCACCCAGTATTTAATGTGGACCGTCTACGACCATACTTTCCCCCATTCTTGGACACATACGATGTTGCTGAGCAAACGACATCAACATAGATCAACCCAAGATGCATTGAATTAGCCACAAATGATAAAATCATGGAATGAGAGATCAAGAACAATCACTAGTAGAGGATCCAACTATATCAAGTTATCAAAGGAGGCCAACTCCTTCACTAGGGAAAGTGGTTCACCATGGACCAGGTTCAATGAAATTTTCCTCAACTCATGGAGGCTTTACATGCAATGGGGACAATTGCTTAGGCAGGAGAAATTATCCAGGTGGATGTTGGCGGCCACTTGCCTGTTCCACCTAGACCTCCAGTTCATTTCATCATTTTCCTTGATTATAGCAACATTTACTATTTTTAGCAGTTTTTCAAGTCCTGAACTTCCATAGTTGTTTTGACTCCCTAAACGACTTTTTTTTTAGGCCCACAGAAAACACACAATTTTATGCAAGGGTCTGCTACAAATCTTGGAGTACTTGGAGAAATATTTTGAATGATGTATCCTATGCACCAAACAAAGATCATATGACCAAGTTATGACCTCGGGAATTTGGCTGCCCAACTAACCCCTACGGGGCCCACAATCTCTTAGCTTTCCATCTCCTAGGATTAGGGTTTTCTTTGTTTAGGATTTCCGTTTGTTTTTAAATAATAAAAAGGCCCTTTAGCCTCACTGTAACACATTTTAGAAGCATGTATCCACCACATCTCTTCTCATAGATAAGATACTATCACCCGAGCTCATTTATTTCCATTCTTCTTTTAAGCATCATTTAGTTCTTTGATATTAATGAAATGAAGAATTATTTCTATTGCATCTCTATGCTTATGTTTATATCTATATTTTGTTGCATTCTTGCGTAAGTTCGGATCAGATCCATTTTGTACAATTTCTTTATGTTCTTTGAATGTTGTTTTTTCACTTGCATCTCTTAATTATGCATTTACTATTCATGTTTCTTTTGTTGTAGGTCATATTGGTTAAAATATTGACATTTAAAACAACTTTGAAAATTGATATCCATCATTGACCTACTTGGATTAGTTTGTTAGTTCAGAAATCTAGAATTTCTCAATGTCTCTTGAAGCAAAATAATAGTAATTTTATGCTATTTTTTAGCACATGTTAACAAGCCTATTTTGAGTTTATTCCACTTCGATTAAGTCAAAAAAACATTCAATTTAATAATAAAAATGACCCCATATAATTTTCACTTGATTAGGTTAGGAATTTGGTAGGTTAAATAGCTCAAAAATCCTTGAATTTCGAGTTTTTAGAGTAGTAATTTTCTGCTATTTTTTAGCACATGTTAACAGGGGTATTTTTGAGTGGTTCCATTTGGAATGGATTCCTAGGAAATCCTATTTTATAAGCAATTTTTTCCCATCTCATTTTCATTTGATTTTCTTTAGCATTCGCCAAGTTATCTCGAGGAGGAGTGCTATAACACATGTAAACTTGACCAAATTTTCTCCAAAAGCTTGGTTTTTGTCTCTTAGGCTTGAATAAGGATCCATAGGATCTGAATCCATGATTAATTAATACCAAATACCTATTAATCCTTGCCTCTTCTCCATCGAAATTCACATTTTCCATTTGGATTAGTCGACATATTCATGACTTCAAGAACATAGTGATGATTTTCATGATTACTTTATGAAGAACCTTGTGAATTCTATTGAAAAAATCTATGTTGAACATAGACTAGGTTTCCTTTTGATGTACCATTTACACTCTGTAAATAGGTTAATGTATACATTTTTGCAAGTAGGATTAGCATTTACATTCTTACAAAGTAGAATAGTCCTTTTTACAAAAGTAAGTAGGTTTCTTTTTCTGCAATTAAGATTAGTTTTGTTTTTTATCTACAAACGTAGAGTACTATAGTCTATTGGACCAACTTAGGTATAAGTACACCACTTATTGCACATACAATGTTGCAACCTCTTAAGGTTGTATGACATTGCATCAGATCAATGAAAGGACACATTGTATGCTACACATATAATGTTGACAACTCTTAAGTTTGTACGAACCCTGGTTTGATAATATAAGTCGATAGCCTTGAGGGTTGCAACATTCTTGTTGCAGTACTAGGGCTCATCACTTTTTGGTGCCATTGCCGAGGTGGTGTCAAAGTATGCATTTTTTTCTTCCCTAGTTGATCCATTTATGAAAAAACCAAAATTGCATTAGGCATATTTCATTTTGAAAAAAGAAAATTGCATTGCATTAGCATTCTTATTCAATTTTTTTTTAACATAAAAAATATACTTATCGAACACCAAACCCCCTCATTTGATCACACGGTGTAGTAAGAACCACATCACTGTCCACTTTTGTAGGTAGAAGAAGAGGAGGTGACAGAGAAGGTAGGAGAAAAGGATGGAGATGATGAAAATGAAGAAGATCCTCTTGGATTTCCCATTCAAGGTACTAATAACAATGTTAGTATGAAGAATATCCCTCCATATCTCCTTCCAAACTTCCATGTTATGAGGCCAGAGGATCCAGAAACCTTTCTCTTTGAATTTGAAATCATTTGTAGATCTTATGGTTACTTACTAAACACTCAAAATTTGAGATTGTTTCCAGCAACATTGAAGGATAGAGATCTTAAATGGTTCATGAGTTTAGGGACTAATTTAATAAGATCATGGAATGATATGAAAAAGATATTTATAGAAAAATATAAAGATCATGATATTAAAGAAGAAATATTTAGAATAAATAAAAAAGAAGATGGGATCCTTGAGGATCTAATAGACAGATTCATGTATAATGTTAAGATGTAAATTTTACATCATTTAGGATCTTCCACACTAAAAACCCTCTTGCTTATAACAATTAGGGATGAGTGGATTGATCTACTTGATCACATGAGTAGAGGTGATGTATACCAATTACCATTTGAAGAAATTTTTGAAATATGCAAGCGCATATCAAGAGGAAGGGTAAGAGTAAGTAAATCAACATCAACATCAGTAAGTCAAGATGAACTTGGAAATTTGTTTGATATCTTTAAAATGAAAATTCTTAGCAATCTAAGTGAACAAGTAGAAATGTTAAGAATGCAAAATGAGCAAAAAGAATATGATGATATATGTGTTATACATGCAGAATCACATGCTACTAAATATTTCCCATCATTATAAAGGTTGAAATAATTTTACCAAGAATATAATGAAGCAAGCAAATCACCAAAGAAAATTTGTTATGTAGCTCCAAGAAGACAATGGAATCCTAGTCAACTTGGTATGATGTAAGAACCTAATTCACAATTTCAAGGTTATGCACATCCATATCAAAGTAATTGGAACACACCCTTTCCTTCACAACCTTAGGCATCTAAACCCCAAAACTAATCTTGGAAACAAGGGTGGAAATGACCTTATGGGAGAAATCCACAATATCGTCAATATTTTCCTCAATATAATCCATACCCAACTCCATGCTATCCCTACCATCCATCTCCACCACAACCGCAACCTCAACCACATCCATCTCAAATATCCACTCCGACTCAACTACCTCTACAACCATTTATGAACCTAAACAATGTAGTAACTCAACCCACTTACAATGGTGAGGTACAACACTTCCAAACAAATCCTTTTGATATAAATGGTATTCATCTTAGCTCAGTAAGAGTATTGCAAGAAATATATTCCCTTGATTTCATTGAAGGCAAACATTAATAAAAAGAAGGTTCAAATGAGGAGACCAAAGAATAATGGGCTGCACTTGATGAAAAGTAGAAATCAGAATCAAATCTTCAGAAAGTTCCCTCATGTGTACCATCAGATCCTCCATGTGTTCAAGAGAATAATCAACAAAAAGAGGAAGATTTAAATGTCATGGTAGAAGAGGATACAAAAAGAGACCCAAATGTGCAAGTGGAACAGGGGCATCGCAACTATATTGAAATATGGTTCCGGAAATCATTAAGTTGTAACAACACACTCTTCTTCAACAATTCCTAATCTCATCTTAGTCAAGGCTATTGGTCTCTCATATTTAGGTACATGTTAAAGCATATATTTGGATCCTACACATGAGTTTATATTTCATCTTGATATGCACATGGATCCAATTGAATTATTCCTATACTTGAAAGAGATTTTGTTTTTTTCAAGTAGAGTAGGATAGAAAAAAGGGATGAAAAAAATGGATAAAGAAAAAATATGAGGAAAATAATAAAATCTCACGTGAAAACCTATTTTGAGGCACCCGAGATTGGCTCACTGATTGAAAACCTCGTTGAGGCGATTAGTGGGTTGGAAACAAAAAATAAAAAAGGAAAAGATCCTATGTGAAGACCTTCTTTTAGGCGCCTAGGCAGGTCTACTAGTTGAAAAAATCATTGAGGTAGCTAGTAAGCCTGAGAAAAAAGAAAAAAAATGAAAATAATGGAAAGGAAAAAAATTCTTTTCTCCACATATGTTGCTCTGATGAATGCAAGTGCTCTCAAACCTTTTCAAGCAACAAGAACAATTTACCACCAAAAGAAGAAAAGTTGATCAAAAACCTAGTCAAAGGAAGTCAAACTTGGGATTTCTCTCCCTTTGCCCAAATGCTCAACCTGGACCAAGGCCATGTCAACATGGGAAATTTTAGGGGCTAATGTTCCCCAAGTGGGCTAATTTTCCATGATTTTTCCACAAAAAAGATTCACCAATTTCCAATTTTTATAAAAGACGATTCGCCCAAATTTTAGAATATAAAATTATTTTACCTAAAAAATCGCCAACATTATATAGATACTATATATAAAATCATTATAAATTTGAATAATTTTACAAATATATCAATAAACATTTTATAGTCTGCATATTAGGGATTAGTGAGATTCACCAATGTTTTTAAACTTCAAGAAAAATTTCCATCCTTAAAATTTCCCTTGCATTTCAATCCATCACCCACATCCATTTGCATGAAATTTCCCATCATTCCCAAGCCTTCCCACTCATTTTTCTCGTTGTATTGAAGTGATACATGAAAGTTCTATTTTACTACAAGACTATCAAAATACACAGGGTAGAAATTGTTTTTACCATATCTCTAAAGTTGTGCATCCATTGGCCAAGCTATTTCATGGGTAGATGCATATGGATGATGGTAACATGATCAATAAATTTCAAAAAATTCTAGTGCACACATTTCGAGAAATTTGTCACCATAACCTACAACCATATAACATTAACAAAGATAAACAGAAATATGCAAGAATTCTTTGTAAAACTATCTTTATTGATCTTCACTTCATGATTACAGACTCAAAATTTCCCTGCGCACACAACTACAGGGGTCTGGCACTCAACTACGGACTCTACCTAGGCATCTGCGCACTTAGCTGTATAGCTTTTCTTCTCCTATCTTACCCACTTCTCTATCTTCGCTCTTCCTCTTTTCTACTTCCTTTCTTCTTTCTTTTGCTAAGGCTCACTTTTTATAGACTTTTTCATACAATTCCATGGTCCACGAACCATGGGTGAATCTTAAAATTGACCCAAAAATTATCCAAAACAAGGGGATAAGCCCCTTTGACCCCTATTCATCTAGGCATTCCACATCCACAAATTGTGGAGAATTTACATTATCTACAAAAGTGTACCAAAACTTGGGTTATCTTAACCCAAAACTAACCCAGTGGACCCCATCCCAACAGGCCCCCAACACAAAGATCATGACTCACGCTCGAGTCACTCTATTGGCACTGCGATCTTACTGCAAAGACCTCCCAAATCCACCTATATTACTACAACTTTAGTAATGACTTGTGTTGTTATTTGTCAAACCTATTCAACCAATCTTTTAGTGGTTGGTCCCTTTACTACCAGCCTCATCATTTGCTATGTCTGTTGTACTCCCTTAAGCTTATCTTGAAGTGAAGTCATGACTTGATAAGCCTCCTCTGACCAATGTTGCAACCTTGCATTGAGCAAGGCCTCTTTCTTCTGCACTTCTTCTACAAATTGAGAAACCATGATTGCTCAACACCGCAGACCCATTCCTACGTCTCTAATGCCGTAGCACCTATTTCTTCATAATAAACCTTCCACATATATTTGTCCATTTCTAGATGGGGAAACTTAGCATGGTACGCGAGGTCCCAATCCTCCAACAGTGGGACCCGCGTGAGATGAGGACCTTCAAAGTGGACCTGCTCAAGTAGCAGGGGCATGGATACTATGAAATTCTTAGTATCTGGGTCCTTCATAACCTTTGCCTTTCCCTACCATGGAGGGATATATGCAGGTAGCCTTGTCATGGGTTCCACCCCTTCAACATCAATAATTGTTCCCTAGAATTTTTTCGCGTCTAGGTCCACTAATCCCTCTGGTTGCTTGCCTTTCTTCTGTTTCTACTGGGTTTTGGTATGCTTCCTTGGGGAGGTGCACACTGGGACCGGATTTTTCCAAATTTCCTTTCTCACTGGTTACTCCTCTTTCATTGTAGGTTGTTTGTATTTTGTCATGGTCTATTTCAGCCTGGGAAATCTCGGCACTGTGGGAAACATAGGCATAGATTCTATACTTGACACTTAAGTTCCTGGTACATTAGACACAACTTCCTCCGAGCTCAGGGCTTCGGTGGGGTTGGTGGTAGTCATTATCCCCATAAAAAACTCATGGGATTCAAAAGAAATGTTTGCTCGTGACAGGAATTCTTCCCAAAACGCTCGTCTCATAGGCAACAGACAACGAAATTCACGAAAAATTCTTAGAGTGAAAAGTGTTCTTTGTTGGACTGGAACACATAATTTATAGGGGGTTTTGAATTCAAATTCGACCGTTCCCCCAATTTTTGACAATAAATGCTATTTTGGCAGCAGATATTCAAATATTTTTTCCTTAAACGTTGCCACCCCACTCCAATTAATTGTCTTTTGGCCATCAAGTCATGAATAGTAACCTCAATGGTCACTTTCCCATTATACTGCATAGTGCCTTCCTCCATGGCGTAGCTCCCTGAGTGCAGCTTCATAGGTTTCATCTTCATTAATCTTCGCGTAGCCTGCTCGCTGCATTGTCCTCCAAGATGGGTAGTGTAGTTTATAGTCCTGCTCTCCCTTGCAACTTCCTGGAGCACTAAGACCATCCTACTGTCATATAGTCATTGTGTAGGATCCCCTGTATACAACTTCAACCTATTCCCATTCACTCTTCCCACGAAGGGTTCCCCATTCAACTTCATGAGCTGAACTGTGCCTCCATCTATAATTTCTTTGACAATATATGGCCCTAACCAATGCCTCTGGAATTTACCCAGAAATTTAGTGAATTTACTATCATATAATAGGACAAGATCATTTACCTTGAACGTGTGAAGCTTGATATGGTGATCATGCCATGCCTTTTCACATTCTTTCTATACTTGTTGATGGAATCCTACCAAAAATCAATCTTCCTCGAGCTCCACCAGCTGTGCAAGCCGTTCCGCCAAGGCCTCGCAATCTACCGTATCTGTCAGCACTGTTATGCGCAAACTAGGTACAATGTACTCCATTAGCATTGACCACATATACTAATCTGAACATCATTTTCCATGTCAGCTTCTTACAATTAGTCCTATAAGCCTAGAGTGCTATAGGTACTTGCATATCCAAGTCATTTTGCTACGGATTGTAGATCTTTGTCAGTGCATTCTTCAAAATCTTATTAAAGGTTTCAAAAGTTCCATTTTCCTGTGGGTGATAAGGTGTACTCTTCTGATGGTAGACATGGAATTCTTTAGTCAATGCGCTGATTATTTCATTTAGAAGGTGCATACCCCAGTCACTTATCAACACTTTCGGGCAGCCAAATCTAGTTAAGACATACATAAACAATAACTTTGCTACCGTAGCGCCTGTACAATCCTTAACTGGTTGTGCTTCCGCCCATTTGGTTAGATATTCCATTGCGGTCATAATATAACGTGCACCAATTTTCTTTCTCAAGGGCTGAATTAGCCCAACCAAATCAATTGCCCATTTCTCAAATGCATGAAAGGACACTTGAGGGTATAGTGGTAACTCATCCCTTCGCAAGGGTATGCAAGTTCTTTGACATGCATCGAATGCCTTACAATATGCCTTAGAATCCTTGTGTAATGTTGGCCACCATAAACCTGTGCGCAAAATCTTCTACGTAGTATCCTTACCCACATAATGGCCTCCCACAATCCCGCATGAGCTTTAGTGAGAATGCTATCCCGCTCAAATATCGACACATATCTTCGCAATATTTTATCGGCCCCCATTTTATAAAAATGTCTTACAATGACTGAAAAATCAGTCATGCACACTACTAATTCCTTCTTTTACTGGCCTGTATATCCTTCCGGTGCCATCCCCGTAGTTAAGAAGTGAATAATATATGCAAAATGGT
This sequence comes from Pinus tabuliformis, assembly GCA_031772625.1. Taxonomy (NCBI): domain Eukaryota; kingdom Viridiplantae; phylum Streptophyta; class Pinopsida; order Pinales; family Pinaceae; genus Pinus; species Pinus tabuliformis. Next base: position 1,079,267,017 of record CM062818.1, read on the forward strand.
CATCCGCTACACATATCGCAAAGAGCTACGCATCTAGTAACCCTTCCTTTAGATTATTAGGCTCCTCTCCTATTTTGATCCATGACAGATGGTTAGGTCCCGCATTTAACCTCCCTGGCTTCACAATGACTTCAAAATCATACTCCTGAAATAGTAGAAAACATTTGTAGATCTTCCCCCCCAAAATAGGGTTGTTGACCAAGTATTTCAAGGCAGAATGATTTGTGTACATCTTAAAATGGCCTCACAATAGATAATGTCTGAATTTTTGCAGTGTGTACACCATTGCCAACCCTTCGCGCTCAGTTGTTGAATAATTTTTCTCAAACTTTGATAACTTCCTACTTGCGAAGGCTATAGGATGGTCCATTTCTCCTTCACCAGCCTGTGTTAGCACTCCACCCAACACATTGCAAGAGGCATCCACATGTACGTGAAAATCCTTTTTCCAATCAAGGAATACCAAAATCGGTGCAATGACCATCTTTTCTTTCAATACATCTAATCTATGTTGACATTATTCATCGCAATAGAATGTTGTGTCCTTTTTTAGCAGTTTCCCCATGGGTGCAGTAATTTGAGCATAAGCTTTGATAAACTTTCTATAGTATCCCATATGTCCCAGTGTCGCGTGTAGCTAGTTGACGTTCCTCAGTGCTTCCAAATTCATAATTACTGCAATATTTTTAGGGTCCACCATCAATCCCTGCTTGTAAACCATGTGACCCAACAAGATCCCAAAGGGAACACAGAATATGCATTTCTTCAAATTCAGCGTGATCTAGTATCCACCACACGTATCCAACATTAGGTGCACAATGGCTACATGGCGCTTCACTAATCCAAACACTGTCCAATCATCAAAGTAGACTTACAGGAACTTATGAATGAACTCTTTGAATGTTTCTATGACTACGCGGGAAAATATTTAGCCACATTATTAATCCCAAATGGCATCACGGTGTACTGAAAACAACCCCACTCCGTAATGAAGGTCGTTATGCTACTATCCTCTGGCGTGATCTTGATCTGATGATACCCGAAAAATCCATCAGTAAAGGAGTAGGCCTCTTTCCCTCCGACATTGTCTAACACTTCATCTGTAAATGACGTTTGGAATGGGTTGTGGACAGACACATCATTAAGCTTCCACATATCTACATAAATCCTTATTTCAGCTTTTTGTTTCTTCTCCTGAACCACCATAGGGCTCACCCAATCAGATTCTTCAATAGGTTCTATGATGCCTACCTCCAGCATCTTATCCATCTCTTGGCAAACCTTTTCCTTGTATTTAGGATTAAGGCAATATGACCTCTGTTTAATAGGCTTCACATCCAGCTTCAAAGTGATCTTCATAACTCCCAAATCGCCAACTAAGCCCTTCAAATCTAAAAACTTAGTAGGGAAGAGATCTTGGTATTTGTGAAGTAACTCAATGACTTTATCCACTTTAGCATCATCCCAATAATCTCCAATTTTCATGAACTTCGGTTCTTTTTTCAGTGCTAATGTTTACTTTCTTTGTCTTCAACGGTGTAGAGATGTTTGGGTTTTCTATTTGTGGGCCTTTGACTTCACGATGCCCTTCTACCTCTGAAATATTTATGTTTCACGAATCTTCATCTTCCTCTTCAGCAGTTACATTATAGCATTCCAACACATGGCGCAACTAGGTGCTCCAATTTGGTTGGGTCCATTCCATAGGTTCCGTTGGAGTTCAGAAGATAACCGCCTTAATTTCTTGTAGTGCTTCATTGATGCTTACAAAGCCATCTTCAAAGCTGAAGGTTAATAAGAACCCTTCCTTCAATACGTCCCATTCCATGGTTCCATGGTGGATTTTCATTTCTAGATACCATTTCATGGGAATTGTATCCAAAGTATGTAAAAAATATGTATAACCACTTTGGCTGCGGTACTGTTCCCCATGATTTAGTCCATTTCACTAGGTCATCGTGTGGATCATCCCGTCCATTATATTTCTCAGTCATTTTGGTGTTAGCATGCCCAAACTATAGCTTCATCATTATCATGTAATCTTGCCATCCAACAAAGCTATCTTTATGCATACCCCACCATCGTGCAGGCGTAGCATGCAGTTCTAGCTCTAATGCTTGGAAGAAGTGATCCTCAAAGACTTCATGCTCAAATTCATCCAAAAATAGATCTACATCAGTTAAATTATCATAATAGGGTAATTTCCTTACCTCTGATGAAACACAACACAGCAACATTATCATCATATTTCATCGCAAGGTAGACACTTTATGTAAGAAATTCTACCAATTCTCTAACTCTTCGTCTGAATCAAAGGTGCAAGAGCTCTCTAGATCCCATGCAATCCTCCCATCTGTCATTGGATTGATCCAGTCCTAATCTCGCATTGTTACTTTGTAGATTTGATCTAGTTCATCATCACTTTCTTCATAATTGCAGATTGGTTTAGTATATCGCGCCCCTTTTGTAGGGTCCAACGGTACTATAACCCGAAGCAACTTCCTTTCAAACAACATTGTCATCTTCTTAAAATTAATGATCCCATTCATATCAATAGCCTAGTAAATTCCCAAGAGTGTGGGGTATGGATTACTATCATCAACGATTTCTATAACCTCAAATTTTGCTACCACACTCACACCTTCAATATCAACTTTTACACCATATAAGCTTCCCATGGGGATGATTTGCTGCTAGTTCGCCATTCTAAACTGAATCGGAGACCACTGTACTGCAGGTCTCCCTATCCTTTCCCACATTTGTTTTGGTAATACGTTCACATCAGACCCCAAATCCAAGATGACCTGGTCGATCTCATAATCACATATCTCCACAGTGAGCCTCATCTCGCACTCTGTTCATGCCTAATGTTTTCCAATTTTTCTGACTACACGATGTCTGTTAAGGGCCCTCCACAACCTTGCTATTGTGCAACAGTTTCATGCAAGTCTCCAAAAATGCAGTGAGTACAGAGGGATCAAAGTCTACAGGCGCGCTGATATCTTGCATCCTGTCCTGGCTTCATGAGGTGGAGGCCTCATCGAAGCTCTTCTTGGCTTCCATAAATGTTTGCTTAGCACGCTTTAGACCAAAGGTGACTTCTTTCTCTGGCACTTTGTGGACCCATCCTTCTTCTTTAGGGTGTTTACCCTTATCAGTGATAGTTGTAATTCCACTTCTTAGCATAATGTTAATGTTTTGATCTTCTTCACGGGGCTCAGCCCTCATCATTGTTAGATTCTTCATAGGCTGTTGAGGCTGTTTTTTCTTCCCTTGCATCTTAGCTATTGACATATGGCATTTTTTGATAGTATGGTAAAACTATCTATAGTATTGGCATGACGGATTTGTAGGATTATGGCATTCTCATGTGTAGTGCCCTAGCTGTCTGCAACTATATCAGATAATCTGATCACGACCTCTACTAGGTACTCCTCCTCTGTGGCCCTGTCCTCGACCCTGATATCCTCCATGCGCTCCTCCAGTGCCTTGATCTGAAGGCTGAGCTTCTGCTTGCATTTGATATGTAGGAATCCTTTCCATCATTAGCTCATATCTTTGACAGTGGCACTTATCATGGCCCATAGATTTGCAGAAGTTACAAAAAAACTGTTGTGGTGGCTGGACGAACTTTTGAAGTAAATGGCAATTATCTTTCGCATGTTGTCCAACAACTTAACAAATAGTGCACCCTAGCACAACCCCCATGCTCGGCCCTGCTGGGGCTTCTGGATTTAGGGGAATTGGTCCCCCCTTTAATATAATTTGCATATACTAGACAATGATATTTATCATGCCCCTGTCCCTCACACTTCAAACACTAGACTTCTGCGTGCACTTCTGGTTTAGTTTGCTTTTCTTTCTTCAAACTCTGTAAATCCAGGTGTAAACTTGAAAATTGTGAGTGGACCTACTGTACTCCTAAGGTCGTATCCTGAATAGGTGATGCAAGAAACTTCATTGCAATTTCCAAGGCTTCTGCCTGCATTCCTATTTTCTATTTTGATAGAGCAATTCTCAGGTGGGGAAGAAGTGAAGTTATAAACCATTCACGATGCTGACTATTTGTGAGCTGCATGTTAGCTTCTTGAATCTGACACTTCAACCTTTGATATAATTCCCAAGGCATCTCATTGACCCTCATCATGACTTATTTGAATCCAATTACTAAGTATGAATCAAACTTAGGCTTACTAAACTCCTTGTTTAAAGCTTCCTTAGTATCTGCTAGCGTTTCAAGCGGATTATCATAACAATACTTAATATACTAGGTTAGTGCACGATCTTGCAAAGCGGTAACCAATTGTGCCTTATTAATATTGTCATCAGTAATCTGGTGCACTATCCACACAACCTTTGCAACAAACCAAAATTTCTATGCATCTTCACTTCCTATGCCCTTGAAAATCGGCATCTTCATTGCGTTCACCATGTTGAATGGTGGTGGTGGAGTTGGAGGTGTGGGCAAAGGTGTATACGGTGGAGGTGGGGTGGAGGTGGAGTGGATGGATGATTTAATCAAGGAACAATGCTTCATGGCAGAGTCTGTTCTACCACTTCGTCGTCACTTAAAGGAGGTCCAATCAATGGACTATACTCCGGTCCCGATCCTTCGCGATTTCTAAAGAATCATCCACTTCGCGTAGCTTTGAACATCAAGGTAATGGAATCACCCATTTTTCACATAATAACATTTTTATCCAAGTATTCAATGATCTTAAGTACTTATCTCGTGGTCCTTTGAAAAATCGCTGCTTTGCTTCGTTATAACTGACTGAAGTATCAAGCAAATTCTATAATAGATCCTCCTAGAATTTGATTGGGCCAGTGATTGACAACTCGCATGATCTTGTTTTCAAAGGCTTCTAACCGTTGCACTAATTCGGGAGTCCAGACTATAGGATTATTGATCTTCCACATTCCTTGGCTATCTATCAATTTAGCAAACCATTCATACAGCTCAATGGGGAAGGTGCAGAAGAAGATCTCATGTATCTCCATATATAGATACCTATTCAACCTCTCTTCCTTCGACAAGTGTAGATTCCTATTTTCTTGCGTCGTGAACTCATGAATCTTCCGATCCAACCACTTTTCAATCTCTTTTTTGGTCGGATTCCAATGATGCGACATCACACATCTATTTCAAGCAGATCTAGGTCATGACAACAGAACGATTTGTTGGCTTAGGAGGTCCCAACTTAGGTTCGGAGTTAGCTGTGAAAACCAACAAAACCCTACACTACTGGCCCATTTAGCAACAACCTACGTAGTGCAGGCTATAGTCTCACTCGAAATAGTATGGGGGGATGTAAGAACCAAGTTTCTGCATCCAAAGAGTAGTGTGTTGTATTTTAGTGCCTCAGATCTGCCTTCGTGCAGGTTGATAAAATCTTGGGGCTCGCCACTGCACTCTGTTAAAATAGCCTTTAGACCTTCACGAAGGTCTACGATCCATTCTTGCATACCTTTAACAGTTAATTTGCCTGCTTAAGCGCATCAGAGAGAAATCCTAAATTAATGTTCTTGCAGATTTACTTAAGTTATTAGTAAACATAAGATAATTCATCAAAGTCTTTGGGAAAGTACTTAGACATGCATTGCGTACATCATTAACAATTATTTAATAGAATCACGTAACATTCACTTAACATTCCATAAAATGCATCATTCATCGACATCATATAACATTAACAGAGATAAATAGAAATACACAAGAATTCTTCAAAAAACTGTCTTTATTGATATTCACTTTAGGCCTGTGCACACAGCTGTAGGGGTCCACACACTTAGCTCCAAACTCTACCTAGGCCTCTGCGCACTCAGTTGCAGAGCCTCTCTTCTCCTATCTTACCTACTTCTTTATCTTCGATCTTCCTCTTTTCTAATTCGTTTCTTCTTTCTTTCACTAAGGCTCACTTTTTGTAGACTTTTTCATAGAATGGCATGGTCCATGGACCATGGGTGAATCTCAAAACCAACTAAAAACTTATCCAAAACAAGGGGCTAAGCCCCTTTGACCCCTATTCATCTATGCGCTCTGCATCCACAAATCCCAGAGACTTTACATTATTTAAAAAATTGTACCAAAACTTGGGTTATCTTTACCCCAAGCTAACTCAGGGGACCCCATCCCAACAATTTTATTACGTAAGAAACAACAACATATGATCCAAAGAATAACACCTAAATCCAGAAGGACTTGCATCATTGATGTTTTAGCCAAGAGAAAGCATAAAAAGTTCTTATATTTTTGAAATTGCAAGAAGCAAGGGAGACAAATCAATGACCTCTTAGAAGATACTCAGAAACAACCTCACACATGTCCAGATATTCCATGCAACCAAATAATGAACACATCAGCAAACAAACACTAAGTAGGCACAGGTATGCACTATCCTTCACCTCTCCTCTTGAGCGTATTATGGTTTAAAAAATTGTTTTCAATGCACAAGAGAGTGTTTTGTAGGCTAAAGGTGGCCAATAGTCTCAACCACTCTTGAACAATTAAGTGCATCTAACTCCCTCACTCATTCAATGTGGAAAATAACAAGAAAAGGAGGATGACAATTATGAGCAGTGGGCCAATGGGTTTGATAAGTTACGAAGGTGGTAGGTGTGGGAAAACTCATCTGACACGCTAAGCCCACCACCAAACCACAAAAGGAATAAGGGATGGGCCAAACCTTCATTTGTACCAAGATTTCATTCCAAAAATGGTAAGAGAGGCCCACTACTTCATTGAAGGTCGAGCTAGATGCTACTAGTGGTTGCCTAGGGTGCTACACAAGAGGTACATGATTAGTTTGCAGATGCTAGAGGATTGGAAAACACTGCTGCAAGAATACTTGAATCGCTACAAGAACATAGAGGAGGTGCTATAGGATTGACCTAAGAGGTGAAAAGGAGTCCAAGCCACCAAGAATTTTCCTCAAACCCCCATGAACATAAAAAAGTCATCCTGAGAAGGGTAAGTGGTATTGTCCCTCCTCACTTTCCATACAATTTCATAGAGAATTATGGCTAGTACATGTATCTTGTAGAAAACCCCTATGAAAGTAAATTCCTTTGAAAATTTTATTTTCTCACATAAGAAAGGAAAGGCAAGAGTAGAGGAAGTTTTTCACTGAGGTAGGTGGTACCATTCATCTCCCTCTCTAACCAAAAAATATCAAGCACTCTCTACACCCTAGACTTCTCAAAGAAAAAACTTGGAGATTCCCTTAAAATGATTTAAGTAATAGAAGAAGTCATGGGAGGAGAACATAAAGCATAATAAGAGACCCCTAAAGATCCCTGAAGATCTCAAAATATAGAAAATTAAGGGCATTAAATAATCCTCTCACCATAAAATGGAGTTTCTATAGGAGAACCAAAGCTGCTACAGGAGAAACAAAGTTTCTACAGGAAGGGATAGATTTTCTACATGAGAAGAATAAGTGCTACAGGAAAGTCTAGAGAGTTGCAAAAATCCTGATTTTGAGAAACTTTGTCACTAAAACCTTTGATTTGAAGAGGGACATCTAAGGGAAGGATTGGGAGTATTGGTTTTCCAAACTTGGGAAAATCATAGTGATAATCATGGGGGGGGGGGGGGGTGTGGTTTCCATTGAAGAGAGTCCACAGGCTCATCAAGGATGACAATTATCATATATGTTATGGAGAATGTTAGAAAACTTATATCATGGACAAAATTTGTGGACATAGATAGGGAGACTTTTCTTACGACACAATCACAAACCTAATTATAACTTGGAGAAAATGGTGGATCTACAAAAGAAGCAGCTAGAGAAAAAGAGGAAGAGGAAGGCTCAAGAGAAGATGCACAAAAATTCCTTTTGATGTAGCTTGGGATGTTAAGGAGGCCACCAAGGCCATTAATGAGGCACAAGTGGGTCACTAATTTGCTCATAGGATGAGCAACACTTTCAGTAGGGGGTATGATGGGCCTCAAAATCAGACACAAATTAAAGCCCATCTAATTGGGCAGACTATGAAGATTTTCCAGATGAGATAATTTAGGGACTTAATCCTTGCTATAGGATGGACCAAGATTGGATAATAAATGAACATGATATGATGAAATTATTGAACAAATTCTGGTGCTCTAATTATTGAGAAAATCTAGGAATGTTCTCCTTGCCGTTTAATGCAAATTCCTAGTGTTGGGAACTAGATCAACTTTTTGAGGGATTTTGGAGGGAAAAGATACCTCCTTTCAAGGAGAATTCTTCCTCATCAATTTTTATAAGTACCAATTTGAATTTTCCTCTAGAGGCATGTATTTCATAGTCTTCTTTGGAGAAAACTTATTATATAACAACTCCACTTTAGTTTCTAGTAGGGATGTACTTGGATTGATTCAAAGAATGACGTTTTGTGCAATTTTTAGCTTATAAAAATTGGTTTCCTTCATAGGACTCTGATTTCTATTGGGCTTGGATATCCTAAGAACCTCAGAGCCATCTTGTACAATTTCTTTATGTTGAATGTTTTGTTTTTAACTTACATATCTTATTTATGCATTTACTATTCATGGTTATTTTGTTGTAGGTCATATTGGTTAAAGGATTGAAGTGAATCATTTTTTAGGCTATTGATAGATTTAAAAGCATGATCCATCCTTAGAACAACTTTGAAAATTCATATGCATCATTGAGCTACTTGGATTGGTTTGCTAGTTCACAAATCTAGAATTTGTGGAAGTCTCTTGTAGAAAAATAGTAGTAATTTTATGTTATTTTTTAGAACATATTAATGAGCCTATTTTGAGTTGATTCCACTTGTATTAAGTCCTAAAAAAATTCAAGTTAATAAAAAAATTCACCCCATAGAATTTTCACTTGATTAGGTTAGGAATTTGGTAGGTTAACTAACTCATTAATCCTTGAATTTTTGGTTTTTAGAGTAGTAATTTTCGGTTATTTTTTAGTACATGTTAGCAGGGGTATTTTTGAGTGATTTCAATTGGAATAGATTCCTAAGACATCCTAATTTATAAAAAAAATATGTCCCATCTCGTTTGAATTTTATTTGATTGGGAATTCAGGAAGTTAACTCGAGGAGTAGTAGTCTTGTAGCACATGTAAAATTGACTAGATTTGCTCCAAGAGCTTGGCTTTTGTCTCTTAGGATTGAATCATGACCCCTAGGATCTGAATCGATGATTAAGTAAGACCATATGCCTCTTAAGACTTGCCTCTTCTTGATCGCAATTCACCTCTGCAGTTGGGTTAGTGGATAATTTCATGACTTGAAAACCATAATGATGATTTTCATGATTACTTTATGAAGCATCTTGTGAACTCTATTGACAAAATATATCTTGAATACAATGATTGAATAATGATTTCATGATTAGGTTTTTTTTCATGCATCTTAATATAGGCTTTCCATTTCTAACATTGTTATATCTATTACATAGACTAGGTTTCCTTTTGATGTACCATTTACACTTTGCAAATAGGTTAATGTTTACACTTTTGCAAGTAGGATTAGCATTTACATTCATGCAAAGTAGAATAGTCTTTCCTTTCTGCAAAAGTAAATAGGATTTCTTCTCTATAAAATTAATTGGGTTTCCTTTTTGCAAAAGTAAATAGGTTTCCTTTTTGCAATTAGGATTTTTTGTGCCTTTTCTTTCTACAAACATAGAGTACTTAGTCTCTTGCACCAACTTAGGTAGACATACACCGCCTACTTCACATACAATGTTGCAACCTCTTAATTTTGTATGAAATTTCATCAGATCAATGAAATAAGGACACATTGTATGTTGCACATATAGTGCCAACACCTCTTAAATTTGTACAAACCTCGGGGGTATAATTTAAGTTGATAGTCTTGGGAGTTGAAAAATTCGTGTTGCAATACTGGGGATCATAATGTAGCTTGGGAGGTACTCCCAGAACCTCTAGGGTATTGGGTTCATGAGGATTTGATCCCCAAAAAGGAGTTTTGTGGAAAATGTACCTGAGTGGTGGGATTTGTACCCAACATTATGGGCGAAAGACCCAAGTGGAAATTAATTTTTTATTCATTGGATGCATGAAGGGTACCCTTGATGGACTAAGGGGCACCTAGGACTTCAATAGTGTGGGAAAACATAAATGAAGAAATTGTATCTCATGATTTATTAGTGTTTAAGTATGATTTTCTTAGGTTAGCTTGCGAAAACATGGTGACCCTTGGTGGCTAATGAACTCCACCAAGACCAATATAAAAAGAAGATAAGATTGAGACAATTTGATCCATCCAAGCACACATATTCTCAAGCTTTTTCTACCTAAGAAGGAGTGTGATTACCTCAGAGAGTTGTAGATCCTTAAGGAGGTACGATCTAGAGCATGTGTGATTTTCTCAAGTTTGTTTGATGACTCAGATATGCCCAGGTAAGAGGATGAGTTATGTCTGATTTGTGTGCCATTATGAAGGACTATTCGCGCAAATATTAAGGTAATTTTATGTGTTAACATGTGTCCTCATTATGGATTTCTCTATGGTATGTTGCCATGTAGAAGTCTGATAAAATCCACCCCAGTTTTCTATGCATGTTAGAGAGGGCCGAGACCCTAAGTTGGTTAGACAATGGTTGGAATATCTTTGTGATAAGGAGTAACAGTCCTATGTACTTATGAACACTATTTTTTTTGTATTGTTTCATCCTAAAAGTGGGCCAAAATCACCCTCAAGTATGGACAAAAGAGTGGAAGTTGGGATAGAGGTACGGTATGGTACAATGAGAGGATATAAGTGCTAGTGTGGTGCAAACTCTATACAGAAGAAGTGCTGAAGGTGATGAAGTGTTGAAGGTCTATTTGATAAGGGTTTTGGATAATGTGGGAAGAAGTCTTATGGACAGTCATTTGTAGAAGAGAATGAGTTGTGATGAATGCCTAGTTTAGTTCCTAAAGTACAATGAGATTTGGAGGTGAAATTCCATTATTAGAGGGAAAACATGCTAAGCCCTAATTTTAGTAAATTCATGTGGAAACTCATTGGTGTTAGGGCATCTTTATAAATATATTAAGTACAATGACTTATGAGGAGCTAATCTTTTATTGGAGGGAAGTTTTGGAGACTATGATCAGTCATCTTGGAGTAATAAGAAGATTTTTAGAGGAAAAAAATTGAAGACCCTAAGTGTAACATCCTTTGGAGAAACTAAGGCATTTTTAGAGGTTATACTTGTGAAGGCTTAAGTTCAGTGAAATTGGAGAAGCAACACCATTGATAGAAGGTAGATTGTTGAGTTGATCATGCAAGAGAATCTAAAGTTGCATACTTCCTTGTGAGCAATAGTGGAAGAGATGTTGGAGTGGCAAGATCTCTATGTGTATAGGTGGAAAATGAAAAACAAAGTGTTCAAGGAAAGTGGCCTAAAAGGGTTGGTGTAAGCACTTCTTCAGCAAGTAAGTCGAGTTTTTCTTGTTCAAGGGAATATTGAGGATCATATTTTGTTGATCTCAAGCCGTAATTTCCTTGTATCAAGGCTAATTTTAAGGGCCATGATTCTTGGTACAAGAGCCCTATGTTTTTTGTATTAAAGTTTTAATATAACAAGTTTTGGGTTTGCAAAAATCTACTACATACTTCATTGATTCATTGTTGTACATTTTATGTTGTGCGAAGTGCTTGTTGTTGTGGAATTTTAGTGTGTTTGTGATTGTGTTTTAGTTATATACTTGATTCTAAATTTCTAAGGAAAATCCAACATGGTGTTGGCTTGTTGGGGCTTGACCCAGGTTCAGAAGAGTTATTAGCCAAACAAATCCTACGCTACTGGCCCTTTCGACAACAGTCTGTGGCACGTGGACTGAGGTCTCACTCGAGGTAGCAGGGGATGGTGTTGGAACTAGTTTTCTGCACCCTCGGGATGCCTTGATGTGGTTTACGGGGGGGGGGGTGAACTGATTTATGCCCTCGTGCCCCTCTACATGGCTATTAGGCTTCCACATAGAGCCGCACCGATGCGCTCTTATTATTAATAGTTTATTATAGATCTAATCTACTTCTTAAGGTCTCTAAGCAAACATTTAACAGCGACAACCAGTGCACACAATCATAAATATGCATAAATTCAGAACATAAACAATAGATTGATTCATAATAAAGCACACAATGATTCAGAAAATCTTATCTTTATTTATCTCCTTCTCAGTACAACTAGATCTGCCCTGTGCACTTAGCTGCAAGGGTTCGCGCACATAGCTACGGACTCTACCAGGCATTTGTGCACACAACTATAGAGCCTATATCTATCTACCAGCACCCTTGACTCGGACTTACAGACACAGAGAGAATATTTCCTTCATAAACCCATAACATTAAGATCCAAAACTAAAACTGACTTCTAACCTTAGAGTCTTGCTCTATTTATACATTCCCATGGCCCGCGAACCATGGGCAGGCTGACTCGCTTTCTATTTTCTTATATTATTTCTAGGCAGAAAACCCTTTGACTTGAATCATTACAATTCGCGCTCCGTGCACCTCGCAGACCCTACCCAAAATTTAGGACTTTAAGCCCCAAAACCATTATGCAGGGCCTTTTCTACCCAACAGGCCCCCAACACAATCATTGTGACTTGTCCCAAGTCACTCGGCTGGTGCGGAAATCTTCACATGGAGGTCATGCAACAACTTCTGTGCTTCGCTTACACTCGCAACAAAATTTTCTGCCATCTACTATACCCATTCTATGTGAGCCACCGATGCATCAGTATCAGTTTCAATTGCTTGTCCAGGTTCATATACTACCTGCATGTGTGCTAACTTTCCCTCAATGTTGGTGGAGACCGCGAATGCCTCATCAAGCCAAGGCTGGATGCGTTCTTTAAGCATTGCTTCCTTCTGCCGAGCGGTGTCAACTTGTGCCTTGAGAACTTGGGCCTCCCTCATTTTGGCCAATCGCTGCGTGATGGCGACCGTTTGCGCAGTCCCTTAGACTTTGTCATAAGCCTGCTATAACTCCCACGCTTCTGTCTCTACCTATTGTAGTGTTGGGTCTTCCTAGAGGGATGTTAGTGTAAGGAGGGACTGATCCAACAATCTCGTGCAATCTTAGAAAGCGTGCTTTATCACTTCTAATCTTGCTTGAATTTCACTGTGGCACTGCTCTTGAACTTCCGGGGGTGTGGGTGGCTACACCTTCAGTCTTAGCTCCACAATTTGTAAATTTAATTCCCACTGAGCTTTCGCAGCCTCTTCTTTGAACATACGGAATCTTGTGGCCATGTGATGAATCTTGTCAGCTACAAGAAGTTCTGTTGGCACAGCCAACTTTGGTACCTTACTGCAGGCCTTTGCCACAACCTGTTCCAATTCCTGGTTGCGTGTGACTAAGTAATCACATTGTAGACTGACCTGTTCTAGATTTGTCGTGTGCTCCATTAGGATTAGGTGGGCACGAACTTCCCTGGCATGGATCTCAGTGGTTACCCCATCCTGCAGTTGGTATAGGGTTTCTTTAGGAAGGGCGGCCAAATTCAACCCCCAATTGCACATGTCACCTTCGGCTTCGACTAAGAGAGCGCCTTCTGGCAACAATAAAGTGTTCATTGTTGGGGTGTGCACCATCTGCTCGGCTGCGGATGTGTCATCTGCTAGGTTTGGTATCATCCCTCCTGGGGAATGCACCTGTAAGGCCTGCAACTGCACTCTGAGCTCCCCAAACATAGTTGTCTACTCTGTCATCAGCTCCTCCAACACACCTTCCCCTTGCTGGCTCCTTGACAATAATCCAAGGTTTACCGACAAGTGACCCCAGGCTCCTAGACAATAATCCGAGGTTTACCGTTTGTAGTACGTGCATATCTGACGTCTTTCCCAATGAAGGAGGATTGATCCCCTCACTGGTTCGGACACGGTCTCGTGCTTCTCCTTTAAGAGGAGCTTTCCCAGAGCATAAATGTAACAGCTGGATTTATCCTACCACAAGATGAGCTACTTGTTTGGTTTTGCTGTCTTGGAGAGTTAATTACTCTCCTACTCCAAGACACTACCCTGATCTATGTTGGTGTTTCAGAGCCCTAGAAATGTAAAAATCACTAGATGAATTTTAATTAACTGCTGTGTTATTAAGGCTGTTATTACTCAAATAGGTAAATGGATATGAAACCAATGGTGTTATGACCCGACTCAACTGAATGCAATCGAATATGATAATGTAATCTTTTCAATTCGATGAATCCTAACTAAAGTAAGGAGAGAGTTTCCATTCACTTCCAACAATGCAAAAAATTGATCATTAAGAGAAAATATAACAAATTCTCTAATGCACTAATTTCATCAAGAAAAACTAATGCAAATCAATTCCCAAACAGTTTTTTATTTTTGTTTTTGTGTAAATTCAAATCAAAGAAAACTGATCTAAACCTACAATTGATTTTTCAGAATGTAAACTATGCAATTGTAATCTATGCACAATTCACTGGAAAAGTATGCAAATGTAATCTATGCACATTTTTCATTAATATTCTGAAAATGAGAATTCTAATTATGCAAATGTGATCTATGCAAGAGAATTCTCAGACACAAGATGATTCTAATGTAATCTAAGAACCAATCAAGTGCAAGTCGAGAAAATTGGGTGAGAGTTCCAAAGATCAAAAAATAAAAACACTCAAAGGCGATTAACACTCATACACAATTTAGCCCCCCCCCCGGCGAATGAGGGGGAAATTTTTTTGCAAAAACAAAAGCAAAAAGATGCAAAATTGTGAAAGGACTGAGAGAAACCTCCAAGTAATGACCAAAGGAAAACAAATCAAGAATTTCTCAAGAAAGAGACTCAAAACACCCAATTGATGAAAGCTTAAAGCAGGAATGCCAATGAAATTAGCCAAGATGAAAGCTTCTGACAGGTGAACAGTGGATCTGGGCAACAAAAACAAGCTATAAACAAAATCTAAAAGATAAAAAAGAAAAAATTGAAATTTTCTAGGCTTTTGACAGGGGTACGCAGGCAGCCTGTTTGCACAGGTGCGGCCACGCTCTATGTACAAAGCTGCAGTGCGTACAAGTACGCACTGTGCTTAACGCAGAGGGTGCGTACTACTAGCAAAACCAAGAAAAAATAAAATATAACTTAACCCTAAGCTATCCCACCCAAATACAGATTCAAACAGCCAAAAACCAGAAAACAAACGACTTTTCTCAAATCAAAGTTTCACACAAAGGAAAAATCATTCACATCAATGGAGTTCCCCAGCGGAGTCGCCATTTTGTCATGCGGAAAGAGTCGATTTTGCGGACAAAACCGACCTCCCTAGAAGCTAAGGCTTTCTAGTGACAAACAAGACAAATAAACACTACCTTTCTCTAAACATGCATTTAGAATACAAGTAATCAGGTGATTATAACATACCTTTAGTCCAACGCTTTGTAGTAGTCCAGCCTCACTGATTCGGATGAGCTCCTCCTTCTCTTCAAAACCTGCATTCACTAACCAACCAAAAGATTACATAGCACCTGATAAACTTATAAAATAACACATATTCATCATACAGATCAAGGAGTATATGAAACAAATCATGAATAACAATCTGTTGAGAAAAATGAGTTTATTTGCATTAAGTGGAAACAAAAGAAACCATTACAACCTGAGCCTTGGTGTTGTGCAGGTCCCTCCTAGGGTCCAGCAGGAGTTTTCCTTTACTTTGATCAGCTCACCCACTTCCAAATAAGGCTAGGAAAGGATGGGAATCTCTCCTCTCAAGCTCTATAAGGGAGTCCTAATTCCAGCAGCATCTACCCTTAGGAATATTCAGCTTTCAACCTCTCCTCCTTCTGGCCCAATGCTTGTATTTATAGTGCTCTAGAGGAAGTTATTCAGGTCCACCATCAATGGGATAAGCCCCTCTTTGGATGGGATAGCTCCCCTCTTGATGGGATAAGTTCCTCTTTGGTAGGGATACATGAACCATCTGGAGGCGCTTCATACACGTCAAACAAGCTTCTAGAATGCTCTAGAAATGACCACAAGTAACTTTTTGGAGTGAAACTTGCGCCTTTTGACCTTTACAGGAGTACGCACCCATTGCTTTATAGACAGAGCGTAGAAGTACGCAGGTATTGTGAACTTGGGGTGCGTACACGCAGGTAAGGCTAAGAGAAACTGTGTACCCAGAGATAAATGACTTTAAATGACTTTTCTCTCTTTCTTGGAGTTTGACATGAGAAGCAGAGGCATGAGACTTGCCAAGGAGGATAGTATGACAATCGATGGAGCCATACTAACTGCAAATAACCATGGTGACATTTTTTAGTGTAACAGTGACATTAGGCGGCGGGTCACTATTGTCTAGAAACTCTTTCTCCAAAGGCTTTGCTATCTTTGTCTTTTTGTGTGTATGTGGTGACTCCTTAATGCGCGGCCTCTTACCTTGGGTCAATTTGGTGGGAAGGTCCATGTGTTCCTGTGTCTCCATTTCCCTCTGCATGTCTTGCTCTGAGGACATTTCCTGATCCTCCCTGATCTGTTTGGTGATTACTTTTTTGGTCCCCTCTTGCTGCGAAGCTGCCTTCTATCTCTGATGCGTCCTTTCTGCCATTTTTGTGAGTCGTAGCTGGATTTCCTTCTTTTGCTGCTATGCCGCCATCCTCTCTGATGCGGCCACTCCAAAGGCCATGCTACCATTACCTTGTAAATTGCATCATCTGTTACAATGAATGGAAGCTTTACCCATGTTTGTTTTGGATCGTTTCGTGCCCGGATATATAGGTTATGCATGTTTGCTTTGAACTCAGTTGTGCTTTGCAAATTGTTGTATACTGTCAGGGATAATTGTGGTCTGCGAGTGATCCATGTCCAGATACTCGCTTCCATGAATATCCAAAATACCTTGATCTCACGAACCCTCGTGGCGTCCTTTGTAGCCCAGAGCGAGTTATACTGCACTGCTTCAGGTAGGTTCTCCTTAATGTTGGGAAACTAGCTACCCTGTGGCAGTTCTCCTGCAACTAGAAGGATTGATAGTAGCAACCATGCATAATGGAAAGTCTTACCTTTCTCCTGTGCTTCCTTACAATTTGTCAAAAATTCGTCGCATAGAAACTGCGCCTAGTTGAACTGAACCCCTTCTGCACACTGCTCCACAAGCACAATGACAGGGGTTGGTACCTCATTAGCGTGGCATTTCCTCATGAGTTTACAGGCCAATAGCTAGGTGGTGACTCACACCCCTCGATCTTTGATGCTTGTTATTACATACCCGCGCTTCCACTTTTCCAGCTTATATTTAGCCTTCATTGCTTCTGCGAGACCCACATCGCTACTTGTGTTGGCTATGTCTGCGGGGTCGTTCCCTTTAGTAGGTAGATGGGTAATTCGGTGTACTAAATCGGTCGTGATGGGAATCGGTTCCTCCAACCATAGATACCCCTCATGTACCAGACATAGTAACTGTCGGATAACAAAAATGGTGATGGCCGCGCGGTGATAGTGGGGTATCCACCTCAGATTGAGTAATCCTACCTTCTCCACACCCCGTAACCACTTCCACTGCTGTAATTTCTCTTTAGCCAATTGCGAGAACTTCTTGCTGTCTGCAAGATCCCATCTTTGAACTTGATACTTGGTACTCGGCCCAATGGCAAACCATCAAACCTTATCTCATCTGGGAGAAGCGGGGTTTGGAGCATACTCTTCACGGCATCTAGGTCTTTTGGTATCATGGCCATCCCATTCCATGGAGAGATATATGGTGGTAGCGAGGGTATGGACAGCATCCTCCGCTTCATCATCCTGTGCTTCAATCTGAGCGATCAGGGCCTGCAAATCTTCCTCATCCTCGTTGATTTGAGTGGTGATTGCTTTTCCCTTTTTTGCCACTGAAAATTTATAGAATCTCGGTGATACTTGGACTGGCCCCATAGTCTGCTAGTTTTTCCGAGGTCGCGGTGTGCATGGGGACTTTGGAACCTCCGGGACAACAGCTGCTTCTTCCGACTCCTCCTGGGTCAGATACAACTCTTTTGCGAATTGTGCTCAAGTTCTAGGCATGGTACTCATGGGAGGTCTGATAGCTAGGTGTTTGCTATTCTGTACTGGCTCAAATCTCAAATATCCTAGTGTTGTCCAAGGGTTTTTATAGGAACACGTGAGTTTGAATGTGATCCTTCCCTCCACTCCCAATTCATTAATGTCTTAGCGACAGATCTTTTTGTGTCTATCTCGGAACTCCTGTCTTAATTGACCATCGCCTACTCCTCTTTGTCATAACTCGAACTTCTTGTCATGAATAGTGACGTTAATGGTCACCTCCCAACCTTACCACATGGCAGCGCAACCCCTTTGGCGTGGCTGCAATCTTGCTGATCGACTGGCCCTGCACAGAACCTTCTTTCCGTGCCGGCCTCCCGCAGACTTGTTTATAGTCCTGCACCTTCTTTAAACTGCTTGGGGCATTGAGTCTATGCTTTCCACAGCTAGTCAGGTGGCCACAGCCCAGGTGCAAAATCCCTGCTTTCCTACTAGCCCGGGCTGTGGGCACCTTTCTAGTACCCTCGTATTTGTTATCCCCTTGTGCGCTGCTATATATGGTACATTCCTCTGTTGGTGTGTTCGTAGCCATGATAGCAGGGTCGCAACTTGTTCTAGTACCGAGGTAGGCCTGTCCAGGCCTAGTTCCCTTGTTTGTAGATTCACACAACCCGCTTGTTCGATGCCAATTTTCATTATGCTAATTCCTTCCTCCACCATCACGCTTTTCCTTCTCGGCCGCGCCCATTCTTCATCAATTTCGCGAAGCCTGCTGCTTCCGCGCCCCTTCTTGGTTTCCTCTTGTCTTATCATTGATAAGATCACCTTCGCCCACCTCCTTCTACTGATGGTCTTATAGGCCCATCAAACTCCTGGTATCCACAGATTCCCAGTGGGTCGTCTTATCACGTGGATGCTGTTCATGCTCCCCCTGTTTTCCTACTAGCTTTGTCACGAACAGCTGGTGGAATGCATCGCTTTGGTGAATTCAGATTTTTGATTCTTAGTCGGTTAGGTGTTTGCACAACATACACATGCACCCTACACTGCCGATGGATGCTCATCCCGCTTTGTCCTCCAAATCGTACACGCGCCTGGCTTCTACATTCGAGCCACTTTCTCCTAGTCTTTTGGCGTGTACTCCACCCCTGTGTAGTTGCTGCGCACAATGCCCCTATTAGCGCACCCGGCTGATCTTGTTCCAAACCTTCCATTTCACTACGATCTACAGATTCATTTGGAAGAGCTCTTTCTTATATCATTACATGACGTAGTGATCTAACCATCATATTACAATTTAGCGGTGTTACCTCATGCAATCGGTTTTTCCATCGCTCAATCTCTTCATCTGAGTTCGACGTGCAGGAACTGTCACATTCCCATGAGATTGTCCCATCCATTGTAGGATTCGCCCGATCCGGATCTTGCGCTGTGATCTGGTAGATATAGTCCAGCTCCTTGTCACTGCCCTCATCGCACACAGGCTCAGTGTAGCGCGCCCCTTTAGATGGGTCCAACGGAACCACTATGTAGAGAGACTTTTCTCGAATATCATTTTTCATCTCTTTAGGTTGATAACTCCATTCATATCTGTAGCCCAGTCTATCCTAGCAAGGCAAGATATGGGTTACTGTCATCCACAATTTCTATTACCTCAAAATCTGTCTGTGTGCTCGCAGCTTCGATGTCTACTATGACTCCTTGCAGTCTCCCCATAGGCAAAACCTTCTGTTGGTTCGCCATCCATAATTGAATAGGAGACCATTGTAGTGCGGGCCTACCCATGTGCTCCCAGGTCTGTTTAGGTAACACATTCGCATCTGAACCCAAATCTAGAATGACCTGATCCATCTCATAGTCACCAATTTGGGCAGTCAACTGCATTTCCCACCCGGTGCACAAAGCATGCTTGCCTAGTTTCTGAACCATGCGCGATTCACCTGACCCTACACACTTAGTTATCAAATCTTGCAGTAACTTAACTGCTTTATTGTCTCGTAGTAGCTTCATGCACATCTCTAAAAATGTTAGTTAGCATAGATGGATCCATTTTTGACTCAGTTTGATCCTTGCTACCGGAAGTAGAAGCTTTCGCGAAGCTCTTCTTAGCTTCCATAAATGTTTCCTTCACGCGTTCTAGGTCAAACTCAGGTTGCTTTGTAGGGGCCTTGTGAACCCATGTATCCTCCTCAGGTTGCTTCCCCTTATCCTCTCTCGTAGTTGCACCACTTCTGAGCACCATGTTCATGTTAGGGTCCTCTTCGCGTGGTTCAACCTTCATCATTTGGACGTTTTGAGTGGGAGTAGACTGAAGCACACCTTTCTTGCGCATTGGTGCAATTAGTGTAGGACAATCTACTGCTTCATGATCAAACAGGTAACAGTACGGGAAACATGTTCTGGCCGGGTTCGTGCAGTCATGCGTGTAGTGCCCAGGTCCTCCACAATTGTAATAGATTAATTGTCTAGGCCCTCGTCCAAGTCCCATTCCTCCTCGTCCCCATCCACGTCCCTAGAATCCTCCGCGAGCTATTGCTGCAGTGGGATCCTAACCTCACACCTGCATTTGCATCTTGTAAGCAGATGTCTGATCCATTAGCAACTCATAACTTCGGCAATTTCATTCGTCATGGCCCATCGATCTACAAAAATTGCAAAATAGCTATTGGGGGGGTTGTATAAGTTTATGCAATAGATGGCAATTGTCCGTGGTGTTCTTTCCTCCCACCTAACAGATCGTGCACCAGAGTGCAGGCGCCGCGCTTGGCCCCACTTGTGCCTCTAGTCGCAATGGAATTTGTCCCCGCTTGCCAAATAGTTCACAAATATCAGGCAATGATCCTTATCGTGGCCCTGGCCTTTACACTTTATTCACCACACCTCTTCGCACGCCTGTAACCGGGGTGCCTTTTCTTGTTTCAAACTTTGCATCTCTAAGCATAGGTTTTGTAGTTGCGCGTGGATTTTCTGAACTCCCAACCCTAGATCCTGTATTGGCATTTTGTGCAACCTCATCGCTATCTCTAAGGCTTTAGCTTGGGTTGAGATCTTTTGCTATGATAGTGCCATCCTCAGGTGTGGTGTCAACGGCGCCACAAAAGACGCGCGATGCTATGCATCTGTGAGCGTCAAGTTAGCCTCATGGATTGTACTCTTCAATCTTTGATCCAGATCCCATGGAGTTTCATCAGGTAGCATCACAATCTCCTTGAACCCGATGATCGACTGCATCTCCAATTTTGGACGACTGAATTCTTTAGTTAATGCATCCTAGATCTCCACTATTCTTGCATTCAGATGATCAGTAGAGTGCTTTATATACCACATCAACGCGTGATCTTGCAGAACGCTCACCAAAGTAGCATTTTTTATGTTATCATCCATAACACCTTGGGCTTGCCACACTTCCTTTACTATGAACCAAAATTGATCTGGTTCCTCATTTCCTATGCCTCTAAATACAGGAAACTTGATCACACTTGCCATTCCAACCCTCGGTGGTGACGGAGGTGGGGTAGGTGGAGAAGGGTTTGATGTAGGTGAAGATGGTGGTGGCGTGGACGATGGTATCAGCAGAATTCACTTCTTTATCAATTGGACTGCGATTCTTGAAGAGAACCCTGCGAGCTCCTCCTTGCTTTCTCGCAAAAGTGAAATCAGGGGACTGTTCTCTAATCCTTCAATCCCTCGGTATCCTCTTCCGCTTCACATTACCCCAAACATCAATGGATGTGCGTAACCTGTTTTTCACATAACAACGTTTTAATCCAAGTATTCAACAATTTGATGTACTTACCCCACGGTCCTTCGAGGAAGCGCCTTTCTGCTTCACTGTAACTCACAGTTGTGTCTATCACAAACTCGATGATAAACCCTCCTATTATTCGATCCAACCAGTGATCTATTGCCCATGCAATTTTATCTTCAGATTTTTCTAGCCTGCACACCAAATCTGGAGTCCACATGATGGCCTGATCCAATCTGCACCTTCCCTGACTGTCAGCTAGCCTTGTGATCCACTCGTGCAGCTCTGTCGAGAAGGACGCGAAGAAGATCTCATGGATTTCGGTGTATATGTAGTGATCCAACCACCTTTCCTCAGATATCTGTGGATTTATGTTTTCCTGTGCCACGAACTCGTGAAGCTTCTAATCCAACCAATCTTCAAGTTCTTTCTTCGTAGGGTTCTAGTATTCTAGCATCAGACATCCCTTAGGCAGATCCCGGTCCCGGCAACGGAACCATTTGTTGGATTTTTGCGGCCTGACCTAGGTTCAGAAGAGTTATTAGCCAAACAAATCTCGTGCTACCGACCCTCTCGGCAACAGTCCACGGAGTGTGGACTAAGGTCTCACCCGAGGTAGTAGGGGAGGGTGTTGGAACTAGGTTTCCATACCCTTGGGATATCTTGATGTGGTTTGTGGGGGGGGAGTGAACTAATTTGCCCTCTCGCACCCCTCTACACGGCTATCAGGCTTCCGCATAGATCCACACTGATGCACTCTTGTTATTATGAGTTTATTATAGATCTGAGCTACTACTTAAGGTATCTAAGCAAACATTTAACAACAACAACCAGTGCGCGCAATCATAAATATGCATAAATTCAGAACATAAGCAATAGATTGATTCATAATAAAGCACACAATGATTCAAAAACTCTTATCTTTATTTATCTCCTTCTCAATATAACCAGATCCGCCCTGCGCACTCAGCTGTAGGGGTCTGCGCACATAGTTGCAGACTCTACCAGGCCTCTTTACACACAGCTGTAGAGCCTTTATCTATCTACTAGCACCCTTGACTCGGACTTACAGATGCAAAGAGAATATTGCCTTCATAAATCCATAACATTAAGATCCAAAACTGAAACTGACTTCTAACCTTAGAGCCTTGCTCTATTTATACATTCCCATGGCCCGCGGACCATGGGTAGGCCGACTCACTTTCTATTTTCTTATATTATTTTTGGGTGGACAACCCTTTAACTTGACTCATTACAATTCACATTCCGTGCACCTCGTGGAGCCTTTACCATACTATTACCCAAAATTTCAGACTTTAAGCCCCAAAACCATTACGTGGGACCTCCGCTACCCAACACATGGTATCAGAGTAACATTGAAGGGAAAACTAAATCAGAGTGTGCACAGTGAAGCCACTTAATATGGAGTTGTGAAATTTCCTAAATCATGGAGCATAAGGTTTGACTAAGAACATGGAAATATGATCTTGACTAACTAGGTGCTGAGATAGGCTGGCATTTCTAGTGGATTGGTGGAGAACTTGGTAAAAAATAATTTTTTGTGTGGTAGGACTTCCGATGACTTGTCAAATATTGTTGGGACTACTCAAGGAGTGCTTTGGCATGAACAAGTTAGCTCCTTGTGAAGGACGAGATGGTGGAATGATAGTATCTTCATTGGGTTGTGAAGTTGTACATTTGACATTGGAGTCATGTGCATGTGAGGTATTTGATCTAGGAGGATGCAATCACTTGTTGATTTGAGTTGCGGTGGTCTAGAGTGATTAGAACTAGTGTTTTACTACAACTTAGGTTGGTCTTGGAAGGATACAAGTTCAATAGAAGAACTTTCCAGGAGGGAAAAAAGGCTGAGCCAGTGGAGGCTATGTAGAATTAGAGGGAGTCTAGCTGCAGAGGGAGACTACAAAGGATTATCAACTTCCCTATGGAAGTTTGAATATTTAGGTTTTGATGAGATTAAGATAGGGACACTACTTGGGATAATGTGGTTCATTCTATTGGGTATGTTGTAGTGGTAAACACTAGAGATTGGGCTAGTGTTTCTAATGATGATGATATATTTTTGAGTAGTGGAAGTACCTCCCTTTCTAAGAGGGAGTGTTGAGATGTGTAACTTGGGAGGTACTCCCACTACTCATGAGGTTCTAGATTTGTGAGGAGTTGACCCACTAAATAGGAGTTTTGTGAGCAATGTACCCAAGTGGTGGGATTTGTAGCCAAAGTTGTGGGCAAAAGACACAAGAGGAAATTTATTATTTATTCATTGGATGCATGAGAGGAATCCTTGATGGACTAACTGGCACCTAGGGCTTCAATTATGTGGGAAATGATAAATGAGATAAATTTTATCTCATGATTTATTAGTGTTCAAATATGTTTTTCTTAGGCCGGCTCAGAAAATGTGGTGACCCTTGGTGGCTATTTAACTCCAAAAAGAACACTTTAAAAGGAGATAAGATTGAGGTCATTCGATCCATCTACGTAAGCATCTTCTCAAGCATTTTCTTCCCAGGAAGGAGTGTGGGTACCTTAGAGAGACACATCTCCTTAAGGAGGGATGAGGTAGTCTAGCATGTGTGGTTTCTCAAGTCTGTTTGATGACTGAGTTATGCCCAGGTAAGGGGATGATCTAGGTCTAATTTGTGTGCCCTTGTGAAGGATTGTTTGCACAGAGATTGAGGTAGTTTTGTGTGTTATCTTGTGCCCTAGTTAGGGCTCTTTCTAAGGTATTTTGTTGTTAAGAAGTCTATCCATAAGCTTGATAAAATTTGTCCTAGTTTTTTGTTCACGTTGGAGAGGGCTGAGACCTTAAGTTGGTGAGACAATGGTTGAAATATCTCTGTGATAAGGGGCTACAGTCCTGTGTACTTTTGAGCACTATTTCTGTGTATTGTTTTATCCTAAAAGTGGGCCAAAATCACCCACAAGTAAGGGCTATCACCCATGGTATGGGATCCCTATGTTTGTTGTATCAAATTTGTAATATAACAAGTTTTGGATTTGCAAAAATGTGTACTTCATTGATTCATTGTTTTACATTTTATGTTGCGAAAAGTGCTTGGTGTTGTGGCATTTTAGTGTGTTTGTGATTGTGTTTTAGACATAGACCTAATTCTGAATTTCCAAGGAAAAATAAACATGGTATCAAAGATACTTTGAAGGGATAACTAAATCAGAGTGTGCACATCGAATTAGCTTAAGAGTAATTTGTGAAATTTCTTAAAACATGGAGCAGAAGGTTCAAATAAGAACATGGAAATATGGTCTTGACTAGCTAGATGACGAGATATGATGGGAATTTTGGTGTATTTATGGATAACCCAGTGACCAATAGTTTGTTGTGTGGTAGATTGCAGATCATGTACTTTTGATGACTTGTTAAATATCGTTGGGGCTACTCAAGGGGTGCTTTGGCATGAATAAGTTAGCTCCATGTGAAGGACGAAATGATGGAAAGATAGTATCTTCATTGGGTTCTAAAGTTGCACATCCCACATTGGAGTCATGTGCATGTGAGGTATTTGATCCAAGAGGATGATATTTATTGCTTAGTTGAGTTTCAGTGGTCTAGAGTGATTAGACCTGGTGTTCAACTGCATCTCAGACTGACCTTGGAAGGACACATGTTTAGTAGTGAAAGTTTCTAGTAGGGAAAGTAGGGTGAGCTAGTGGAGGTTGTGTAGACTCATAGGGAGTATAGCTTCAAAGGGAGATTTCAAAGGATTGTCAGCTTCCCTATGGAAGTTTGAATCTTTAGGTTATGATGAGATCGAGATAGGGACACTATCAAGGATACTATGGTTCATTATACAAGGTATGATGTAGTGGTGAATGCCAGATGTTGGGTTAGTGTTGCTGACAATGACCAAATACTTCAGAGAAGTGGAAGTAGCTCCCACACTAAGAGGGAGTGTTAAGATGTGTGTCTTGGGAGGTACTCCCACAACCCCCAAGGTATTGGGTTTATGAGGGGTTGACCCACAAAAAAAGAGTTTTGTGGCAAATGTACCTAAGTGGTGGGATTTGTACCCAAAGTTGTGAGCGAAAGGCCTAAGAGGAAATTAATTGTTTATTCATTGGATATATTAGGGGAACCTTCGATGGTCTAAGGGGCACCTAAGGTTTCAATGGTGTGGGAAATGATAATGAAATAACTTTTATCTCATGATTTATTGGTGTTTAAGTATGATTTTCTTAGGTCAGTTCGGTAAAATGTGGTGACCCTTGGTGGCTAATGAAATCCACCATGAACTCTATAAAAATGAGATAATATTGAGCTCATTTGATACATCCAAGAAAGCATCTTCTTAGGTGTTTTCCACCCAAGAAGGAGTGCAAGTACCTCAGGGAGCCCCGGATCCTTAAGGAGGGATGACCTGGAGCATGTGTAGTTTTCTTAAGGCTATTTGATGTGAGTGATGTCTTATTTGTGTGCCCTTGTGAAGGACTGTTTGAGCAAATATTAAGGTAGATTTCAGTGTTAGCTCCTTCCCTAGTTAGGTGTCTTTCTATGGCATGGTTCCCTTAAGAAGTTTATCCAGAAGTTTGATAAACCCACCCTAGTTTTCTGTGCATGTTGGAGAGGGCCAAGACCCTAAGTTGGTGAAGAAATGGTTGGAATATCTCTGTGATAAGGGGTTGTAGAGTTGTTTACTTATACACACTATTTATGTGTATTATTTCATCCTAAAAGTTGGAAAAAATCACCCTCAATTATGGACGTAAGAGTGGAAGTTGGGATAAAGGTAGGGGATGGTATAATGAGAGGATTAAAGGGACAACGTTGTGGGGAATCATTGGATAAGAAGTGTTGAAGGTTTGTTCAATAAGACAATGAGATATGATGAAGGCCTAGTTTAGTGGCCTAAGCACAATGAGATTTGGAGGTGCAATTCCATTGTTAAATGGAAAAATTGTTGATCCCTAATTTCAATGAGTTCAACTGGAAATTCGTTGGTGTGAGTGAAAAATTGATAAAGACCCAAAGTAAAATGAATTATGAGGAGATGAGATGTGGTTTGAGGGAAATTTTTGAGCCTATGATAATTCATCTTTGAGTTGCAAGAAGATTTTTAGATGAAGACCTTTGAAGACCAAGGAAAACCTTTAAAGACCCTAAGTGAAACATCCTTTGGAGTAGCTGAGGTGTTGTTAGAGGGAATACTTATGAAGGCCTAAGTTCAGTGACATTGGAGAAGTAGTGCCATTGATATAAGGAAGATTGTTGAGCTGATAGCACAAGAGAATATGAAGTTGCATACTTCCTTGTGAGCAATAGTACTAGAGGTATTGGAGAAGCAATATCTCTTCATGTATAGGTGGAAAAGGACCTACCATGTTTTGAAGGAAAGTGGGCTGAAAGGTCTGGTGTAAGTGCTTCTTCAACAAGTCAAGTTGTTCTTGTTCAAGGACATATTGAGAATCATACATTGTTGATATCAAGCCCTAGTTTCCTTGTATCAGGGATAATTGTAAGGGACATTATCCCTGGTACGAGAGCCATATGCTTGTAACATACTAAGTTTTGTGTTTGCAAAAATATATTGAGCACTTCATTGTTTCACTGATGTACATTTTCCGCTATGCAAAGTGCTTGGTTTTGCGAAATTTTATTGTGTTTGTGATTATGTTTTAGACAAACATGATTTTAAATTTCCAAGGAAAAATCAACAGATTTAGATTTGATCATTATATTGTTTTTCATCCATCTTGATGCTTTTAGGGGGGGGGGGGGGGGGGAATTAGAGAAATAATATTATAAGAGTAGTTTTAGAAGGGGACCCAATTTGGAGAAATGGTGATAGAAACCTTGTAGTGACAATTTGAGAAATTAAATGACATTTTTCACGAGAATTTTTCTTGTTCTTGGGTGTGACACCCTCTATTTATTTTCTACACTCAAATCCATTTCCAATGGTACAAGAATAACGTCAATCAAAGTTCAGATGAAAAATTATGCCTCCCAAAAATCGACCTAACCACCATAATAATTCAAGAGGATGCCATGCTATCCCTCATTATTTATGGAAAATAGGCTAGCTACATGGGCCCTATGAAGAAGACTTTATAAGGGTTAATTTGTAACTCATATTTTAATATCCCTTTTTATAATACCCTAGTTTTGTAATGTAATTAAAATATGATAATGATGTAGAGCCAACAACAATATATTTCCAAGCTTGTCTGATGTAAATATTTGATTTAATCATAAAATGATAAAAGATGAAGGAGGACATGTTTATACAAATCCTAGTATATGGAAGTATAACTTGCTGAGGAAGCCTACAAGGTAGATTGGGAAGCTTCCTATCTTCCCTAAATTTAATGTTATGACCCTTGACGTTATTATTGAGATACCAATTGTCTAAGTAGTTATGAGGAGATGTTGGAGGAGGTATTGGAGCTTCCAAATCATGGATTGCGTAGCTATTGACATAAACTTGTTGAATCAGTAGCCTGAGAATGGTATCCCTCTTGCATGAAGTAGTGCACATGGGGTGAAATAGGTTGGTTAATTTTTAGTTTTCATGTTGATTAGAGATTTGAGAATGGTAGCAATTTGAAATCGAGATAAAGAAAACGAAACCTGAATTATGAAGTGTGTGTAAACCTGTAACATTGTCAACCTATGATTAAAAACTAGATTGTAGCATCTAGACTTGGGTTGTGATGGCTAGGAAACCAATGAGAGAGTTGGTTCACCTGAGTTGGGTGGACCAAGAAGAATTAGACTATTTGAGTGCATGTGAAGCATTGGAAAGAGGGAGGATCACTTAGGGAACCGTAGGAAGTGGCGAAGATGTCTCTCTTTATGTTGTGTTATCCCTTAGTGGCCATATATTGCTATGTATTCTATGCCATAATCAATTCTTGTGAGGTGGAATCCCTATCTCCCAACCAGTGAAGGAGATTGGCCATCATTATTTATCCCTAAAATGGACCTTTAGTGTAGTATCTTGAGTGAAGCATCCTTTAGAAATAAGATCTAGTTTTGGGGTGGCTATCTACAAGAAATTTGTAGTGTAGTTGCACCTACAGTTGGGTGGAGAGTGGCAAACCCTTCTTTAGTTTCCAACAATATTAAAAGGAACAAATAGGTGTATTCTTGTAAATGTTGTTCAATACTTCATGTTTAAATTCCATCTTGAAATTTACTTTGCATATATACATCAGTGGAATGAAAGTTGTTGTATTTCCTTATTGAATATTTATGAAAGTGATTTGAGTGAGATACTCAACCTACTTGGATGTTGTTTTGTATCCCTTGTATGAATATTAATTTTGCATGAAAATGACGCCTTTATCCTATGTTAATTGAGATAGCTGTATGTTTTGTGTTCTTAAAATGATAAACTATCCTTGCATTGTAGTGGCTACACTCTTTAATATTTCACAAATGTGGCCATGATAATTTGCACTACATGTTGTAATGGAGTGGTAAACCTATGTGATGGAGGTGATAAGTTACACATGACACAATTAAATGCAGAGAAATTTATATTGTCTTGGGAAGAGGATGAAGAGCTTATAATAAGAATTGGGTAGGAGTCCCCTGAGTGCCTTAGAAATTTGTACTTTAGGGAAATCTTGGCCCTAGCCCTAGTCACATGGCTCGCAGGGAGCCAGAACCAAGATCCATACAGAATGGATGGCTTATCTGATAATCAACCCTCATAGAAATGTAAATAATTATATTTTGGGGAAACCCCAATATGGTGAAACCTCGATAGATGGGTTGTCATTTGATAATAAACATTTCATTAACCGGGCCCATCAAATAATTCCCTTGAAGTACTGAATTATTGGATATTCTGAAGGATTAAAATAGCATGATGTTGTAAACGATGATATGGTAGTGCCATGTGTGCAACACATGTCACCTAGATTTGACCCATTTGGGTATTCTAGATTTACGAATATGAATACGACATGGCACACATCAACGAGTGCCATGTGTGAGAGGAGATGTTGGCCTTTGGCATGTATTGGGTGCTGATTGAACATTGGAAGTATGAGGTGGCATGTCGAGTTATCCACCAGCCTATTAACTCTTGGGAGTTTTTAGATTTAAGAGATTTGTCAATATCCTGGTATGTAGGCTATATTGGTATATTTTAGGATTACAATGAAGGCATATTAGTATATCAACCTATATCGACATAATGGGTATATTAGCCTATTGGATACTAAAATCTCATAGGTTTTGGAGCAGGAATATGGAAAATAGTGAATATAGTGAGGTCCCAGTATGATCAATAGGTTGAGGATTGGACACGTGTGGCAATGAGGCATGGCAAAGAGATATCACGTGACAACCATGTGGTGACATGAATGATGATTTGGCCAATAAGGGGAAATTTAAAAGGGTATAACTTTGTGCCCATAGCTTGGAATGAGATGAAAGTTATATCATTGTAAAGCTCTTGACAAGAAGAAGATGATGGTAATATCAAAAATTTGATTTGAGGAGACAAAATAAAGAATAATTTTGATAACCCCATATTCGTAATATACATTGAAGGTTAGGTCTAATTACATCTCACATCCTTAATTTGGAATTAGGTGATTGCACATCTTACAGAGTCGTCTCAGAACTATGGTTCAAACACTAGACTTAGATGAGCCAAAGATACACCACACAAATTAAATTGAAGCTTAAGGTTTAAAATTTTGATTGAAAAGGCTTGGCATAGCGAGCTAATTTGAATACTTTTTTGATGAACTTTTTGGTTTTAAATGTTACAGATTTATTTAACTTATATCCGAATGTGTTAAACAACCACTTTAAACTAGCCTAGTCTAGCACTAACATATTCAAGGTAATTTACTATGTTTACTATTATTTATGCTTAAACTAACAACTATGTGTATTATTACATCACATAATAAGATGCAATCTCAACAGAAAGTCAAAAGCAATGTGTAATAGAATGGTTTGGTACAACATGGACAAAAATTCTCATAATAAAGAAGTGAAGTTAGATGAGAAGAGGCCAATAGAGACACCTCCTATTTGGATGGATACCCTTAGAAGCATAAGGTTTGAACTTAGAATTTATATGGCTAATAACAAGAAGATTATTAGGCCCAGGAAAAGTAGGAAGAAGTTAATGTTGTGATATCGCAAAGTTTGCCCGACTTACAAGGATAAAAGAAACATGAACTTGATTGAAGGGAGAATATCAAGAAAGAGTAACATGAATAAAAGTGAGAACACTGCAACAAACACATATGAGGATGTGATTGACAATTCTAGTAATATGTCCAATACAAGAACTAAATCAATACTTTATAAGAAGAATATGAGGGTTGAGAAGAGTATATTTATTGAATAGTTTAAGAAGGAAAACACTCATACTTTTGATGGAGAATGTAGAAATAATGAGGAAGATGAAGCATGGATTTTTGGCCTAAGAAAATTGTAACACCCTCAACCACTCCATTGGAGATTCCAAGCTATGAGAGGTGGTAGTTTAATTTAAGCCAACCTTCATAATCCTATCATGGAAATGGGGTCACAAAATTCCTTAATTTTCATATTTCTCGAAACTAAAATATGATACCACCATCATGTTTGGTGTTTAGATATATTTTCGATGATATACATTTTTCCTCAATCCAACTTACGGATTGAAAGTTATGGCAATTTGAAAATTTTCCCTTTAAAACCTTGCCAAGTCAACATGGCTTCCATATGGCACTCACATTGTGGCCCATGTGGCTTGCCCCACCATATTGGGAGTCACGCATAGAAGGACACATCTTTTAGGCCTTGCCACATCATATTTCCCTTCTTTCTTGGTCCACCATGCATAAAACTAGTCCTCTCGAGGTTTGAGGGCCTGCGGTTCTGAGATGACGCCATGTTGGCGTCTCTCACCTCGCCATGCTCCCTTTCTATTTCATTCACACCCATGAAAAGGAATCCCTAATTTTGGAGCCCCTAAGGTCTTGAGGTGTAAAATTTTCTCTTATTTGGAAGGACAGCTCCTATCTTACCACTCTTTGAATATCAACCCTTTCTGCCATTACAGACCTCTCATCCTCCTCTGAGGTTTCAAGATGATATCATCCCAAGATTTCATCATCCTGACATATTTCCCTTCCGATAGTAAAAATGCCCATCAAATTTTGTGAAACATTCCATATCTCTCCCCCATTGGCCTCAGATTGCTCCACTTATGGCAAAAAATCCTCACCTCTAGGTAAAGGCGATAATTCCCTCCATTATAGGACAAGAATGTCGCTTTGTCAAATCCCTCTTTCAACACTCATAGAGGTTACAATTGGTTCTCGGGCTCTGCATATTACATAAGTATATTATGTATATGGGGACACCCTCAATGCTCAACAATATATGTGAGAGAGAGAGAGAGAGAGAGATAGAAAGAGATACATATACATATATACATATACATATACACTATATATATATATATACTATATATATATATATATATATATATATATATATATATATATATATATATATCTATATATATATATATATATATATATATATATATATATATATATATATATATATATATATATATATATATATATATATATATAGAGAGAGAGAGAGAGAGAGAGAGAGAGATATACACTATGGGATGCCTCGATGCTCAACTAAATCCATGATTTCCCCAGTCACACATATATACATATATAAAAATTTAAGGCATGATTCCCTTAGATAATTAAACAAATCAGGGCTATGTAGTACAAGATATTTCATCACAAGAAATAACCCAATGAGACAAAGACTCTATATATATCTCACACACTACAAGAATGGACAGGAATACATGCATCCATCAACACAAAACATGCATCATTCACCACATTCCTTAGGCATAAGAACTATGTACATGAATAAACATTTCTCATCATTGGCCATACAATTTAGCAACATCAATAGACATTACATGGGTTTAGTATATAATAACACAAGTAAACAACTTATCTTGTGAATAAATGATTGGAAACCGAGATTGGGACTACAACTCTCCACCCAACCTTAGATTGACTGCACTACCATATTTATTGCAGTCAATCACCCCGAATCCAAGTTCAAAGTTTGAGGAGAAGTTCTCAAAGGAATAAAACCAACACCGTAACCAACTGCAAGCCCAATCCAATGATAAAACACAAAAAACACCTCTGTCGATTAGGGATCCAAAGGATGCATGGCTTCCACCCAAAACGAGAAGTCTAAAGAACCTTGCTCTTTCATATGAGCAATGTATTTTTCTCCACTCTATTTTTATGTACACCCACAACCTAGCCCCAACCTGTGAAATATTATTCCTCCTCCCACATTATGAAACATGCTATATTTCCCTAACTTCTTGTAATTTGCTCAATTTTCCCATATATTTGTCTTGTTTCCCTACATCGTCTCTTTGTTCCTCCACAATGTTCCCCTCCATATTGTATGCATTGTCTCCTTTATTTATCCACAATTCTCTCTTCTCCTTTGGTATGTGTTGTCTCCTCTAAATCATACATGCTCTCCCAAATATTTTCCTTTTTCTTCTTTTTCTATTGTTCCCACACTCTTCCCTATGTTGCCTCCTTGTCCTCTTCCTAACCATTGCCCTTAATTATTAGTCTGTTGACTTTCCCAACATGGTCCATGAGATAAGAAGAGGAGTATGGGCTTTTCCTCCTTTGAGGAAGCCCATACTCTTCCTCATAATCATCATTTAGTTTTAATTAACCTTCACTAAAGAAAACTAGCTAGGGCATGGTTGTCATTAATGAGCATTTCCTGTGATTTTGTAAGCAATATCCTCAACAAGGTAGTTGAACTTGTGTCCCTTTATTGGCTAGTTCATTATTTTTACATTTCTAGAATTTAATTACAATACTATAATTTAAATATTTACAATAGCTAATTTCACCAAAAGGGGTCGTCACAAAAATATTTCAAGGTGCATAATTAATCTGAAAATATGAAGGCATGAGTGGCCATATTTGATTTGGTCTACCACAATCCTATCAAGACAATATATATTGATGATCCAAAGATGCTAGAAGATACTATCCAGAAGGAAAAATATTGCTATGACCAATCAAAGGATAAGTCTAAATTCTAGAAAAGATGGAAAAAGTAAGAAAAATTTAGTTTCAGAAAGAAGTAATAAAGATCCTCACACTATAGGAAGGATAAGAAAGGTGCATGTTAAAGTGAATTCCAACAAAAAGGTTTTGTTCCAAGTGGGAGTAAATTAATTCAACCAACAATGATAGAGGTTGAGGAACCAAGGAAGAAGTCGATAAAGTGATGGGGATGAGCTAGAAATGTTGATGATGTTGGACCTGCCAACATTCAGGGGATATCCCCGATATGAAGTCCCAACTAGAACTCACACATTTTGGAGTAGGAGTCCCAACAATGGGTGGTAATATTATGCCTTGATTGCGAAAACATGAAGAGTGAAATTTGGTAACTTTGGGTGAGAGCAAGTGTGTGACCCTACGGAAAGTCAAGTGCAATGCATGAAGATTCCAATACACGAAGGGAAAATGAAGTGTGCCCCTTGGAAGCCTGTAATAGTACTTATCTTGAAAGGAAAAAACAAGCGTAAGGATATCACAAGCTAAGATGCAGAATAATCCACAAGTTTAAGTGATGAATTAATACATCAACACACATTCAACAAGATTAATACAAAATGCAAACGAAATAGTTCATAAGCATAAGCGTAAGTTAAATAACATACATTGAAAATATGACAAGAATAATCCTACTATATTCAAAACATATGCATGAATGTGTGCTAGCTCTGATTTTATTATAAGTGAAAGTTCCATTCATACATACACCATTAACGGACCACTAGAACCAATAACGGAACATTAAAGCCAAGAACACCTGCTCCTCCAAAGAAGTATAAATGATCTATGCTACGGAGAAGCCAAGGCTCTTCATAATAATCCCAAGATTTTTCTAAGCCTAAGCCTAGTCAAAATCTTGGCTCCCAAAATCCTCTTACATGCGTCATGAGGTTCTATTTATAACAAGATGTGGTGGCTCTTCAACTCCCCTTTGTGAACATTGGACTACCCTCATGACTCTACAACTTCTTTACAAAATGACTCATTACATTACATCATGACTCTTCATATTCCAATATTGACACTTGGAATTTCACTTACAATATAATTACAAATATCAAAATTTAAACTTGTACCCATTTAATAAAAAATAAGGTAGAGACAACTTGCAGCGAAACAAGATAAAACACTATGATGCTTGAGTTTGGGGAAACGTTAGCTCAACAACTTCCACTTGATGCTTCTTGGTCACATATTGGTGCCAAACTCAGTACTGTGTGATGACCTCCCCAAACTACATGATGGTGTCTAGCTAGAAGCAGACTCTAGCCTCCATAGCATCCAGGTACAATGAATTGGAGCTAGTTTTAACATCCCTCTTGAGAAAGATAAACATTATTATAATCTAGACAATACCACCGATGTAATTCTGCATGTTTTGTCTTCTCATCTCTAAATCCTCCTTGGTGGAAATCTATCTCAAATGCTCCAAGTATACTTCAGTCTCTTGCCTGACTTGGTGTCTATGTTTGGATTTGGTGAGTGAGCCAACTTATGGGATCCTGTGTGTTTTCACCATGAAATTCAAACGGTTGTATAACTGAACATATGAGTCCTGAATACTTCTAATGAACGAGTTGAGATGCCTATTATTTTGAATCAACATTTTAACCTTCTATTTCACCAACTTTGCCCATGGATTCATTTTCTTTCCCAAGTTAAGTGGCGTCCCTTTGTACTGCATTGTCCATACATGCATGGATGCAATGACAACTTGTATATTCCTAACAGTTTTGACAAAGTCTTTTCTCTAGTGCTACATGCCATGCAAGTGGAAAAATTCCTTATGTGTGGTAATGAGCTCCTCATAGAGGTCCTTAATGGTCCCTCCAAGTGTTGATACTTCACCAAGTATCGCTTCTCTCATTTACTCCAAATAGACCTATGTGAAGACTACGTTCTGTGCTGCTGCGCGAAGTTGTTCTATCTCTTGCTAGGAAGCCTGTAAGTTCTGTGCCAATTTCTTATTCTTGGTCTTCAAATACCGTGTGTTTGACCTTGCTACACCTCCAAAGGCCAAGTTAGCTTTGAAAATGTCATTTGGATTCTTGTGGGTGTCTGCCACTATCACCCTCTCTCTAGTGAATGCAAGTGATGCATAGCCATCCAAAAAATGCTTTCTCTGTGCTTGTATAATTATCTTCTGGAATTCATCATAATATAGATTTTACAAGTCCATTACTGGATCATCATCATGAGGAACAACATCCCCTTCTTCACTCAGAGATAACTCAGCTTCTGGAGGTGATGGAGAGTAAATGGTGACCTATGGTGCACTTGGCATCAGGTCAACATCCTCATTTTGTTGCTCCAATTCCAACTTGATATCTGCAACATTAATTAAGCTTTTAACATGGTAAGCATGCTCCTGATATTGCATTAGTTCACCATCCTCCTCTATTGCTGGTTGGTTCTATTCTTTCTCTTCAACCTGTGTTGGTTTTTTTTCTTATTGTATGGCGCCCTACCTTTCTTCTTCTTCCTAATTTTTCTTCTCTTCTTGTTCTTTCCTCCTTAGCTCTTGTTCTTCCTCCAGTTCTTGTTCTACTTGCTTCAATCTCATTTTTGTTTCTTGCGAGCTCTAATTTTCTCTCTTCCTCCACTTTTCTCTCTGTATCCTCTGTTAGTAAAGATGATTTCATAAGAATTGGATCTGCTTTCATCTTGCAGCTTTGTTCTCCCCCTGGACTATCAACAACCTTTCTCTTTCCCTTATCATGTACATGATTGCTGTTTTCTACTGGTACTGCTTCTAGAGTGGTCCTCTAGATCTGCCTCAAGGAGCTTTGTTGAAAGAGCTACATTAACTTGCTTCCATGTTAGTTTTGACCCCTTTTCTATGAACAACTAAGTATCTGCATTCACTGGCAAGTCTACTTATGTTTACTCAACTGCCTCCCTACTACTGATTCAATGGTATCTTTTGAAGAAACTCTCTTTGGTGCCATGGTAACAATGACTACTAGATAAAATTTCTTCACAAGTGTGGTACCCGTCAGATAAAAAGGACACTCATCGAAAGAAAACATCAAATTTAGCAAATCTACCTTCAAATCACGATCAAGCAGCAAGCAGGACAACTAGAAAGAAGGATTGCACAATTTTTATCAACAAGGGATACTAGATGACTATGGGAACTAAGCATTGCACAGTCCCAATAGCCAAGGATAAATATTGAGGCTTGGAACTACGCAATGCACAATCCCAACCTGGGTAGAGACTGTGCATTGCATAGTCTCAGTGGTTAAGGTGATAGGCTGACCCATGGATGCATAGTTGGAGCCAACCTGTACTATGCACTGTGTAGTTCTAGAGGCCAAGCTTGTGGCTTGAGACATAGGATTGTGCAGTGGCTAGTTGGGTAAGGCAAGACATGGCCAAAGAAAGTGAAAATATTCCCGTTGGAAGTTTGAAAAATGAGAAAAAGTGAGTGATGATTTGAGATTGAGTGAAAAACTGACAAAGTGTAAGTGAATCAATGCATATTAAACACTAAAACTCATCAAATAGAAGGGAAATAAAATATGTGAGGAGAGTTGTCGCAATGACGACCATTGGTGCAAAAACAAGAAAACCGATGCGACACTTGTGAAAGGAAAATGAAAACTTAGAACAATGCTCACACAAGTTAAAATAAGCTGAAATTCGAGCAACCATGAAGATAAATAAGAAAAATAACACTCACACAAGCGAAATGACAAAAAGCGACAGGAAAAGCGGCGAAAGACGAAAAAAGTAAAACTCACCTGGAAAATCAAAGACAACTACACCGAAGGTTCCTTGATCTCCTTGGGAATGCTAGAGCTCCAAGATCAAATGTGAAAATGATCTCTAGAGATGTTGATTAACTAGATATGAGTAAATGAGGGTTTATGACGGGCATGCTGAAAATCAAGGAAAAATGACACTTAGCAGAAACTTCTAAAAGTAGTGAAAGTGCATCCTTCGGGATACTAAAAATAGATCCCTGCTTCATAGTGATGATTTTTTTCTCTTAAGTTTTCTTGATTTTTTGGGGAAACTTGTCATGCACGCTCTTGGGAACGATTGCGTAATTATGGGGAATTAGGCAACTTTCTAGCTCATTGGGTAGTTTCTAAGCTTAGTGAGGGATGAATTGCACAATTTCTGGGCTTAGTGTTAGGCTCCTTCCATTACTATGCAATTTTTGAGCTCAAGGCTGACTTCCAGTCATAACTGCGCAATTCTCATCATCAAGGCTACTTGCCATCAAGGATTGTGCAGTTTTTGGAGGCAAGCCCAAAAGTGCTGTGTGACCAGGTCAGGAGGTTAGCTTGTCACTTAGAACGATCATCTATGTGTAAAAATGAGAAAACATAAGAAAAAATGAAAAATATATGTCTCAGTCAAATCATGAGTACTTGATTCCACTCCTGATTGTAAAAAATCACTTGCATGTATAAGAAAATAAGCATGCAAACTAGGACGACGCACTTTCAAAGCAAGAAGGAAGGTCAAGGGTCATTCAGGGCTTTGTAGTGTGCTCATCTGCTCAAGCAAGGGAAGGAAACCATCAAGGGTGCATTGGCGCACTCTCGAGGGTTGAATGGGTGGCTTGTTGGTCCTTCAGGCCTTCACTGTGCAGTCATGCGCTTAAGGAGAGATGAAGGGTGCATTGGCACACTCTGAAGGGATGAAGGAACATGTATTCAATCCTTCAATCCTTCAAGGTGTGCTCATGTGATCAAAGGGAAGGAGGGCACACTGGCACATACAAAAGGGTCAAAGGAAAACCATTTGAGAGTCAGAGGTGCACTCATGTGCTTAATAAAGGGCATAATTTTTCGTGAAAAAGGAGTGCACTCAAGAGGGAAACTTGGTCATTTTGGGCATAGTTTTCAAGGATGATCGGGCTTCGAGTTCTAGAAGTACGTTTTTCTTGAGGATGGCTCAAGAAAAGGTTTAACAGTGGGATCTCCTGGTAGAAATTAGAAGAAGAAGGGTATGCAAGCTTATATGGACCCTGTCACAATCATGGTAGAATGTGAAAGGTTAAGGAATGTGCAAAGTTTTTGCATGCGACAACAAATTAACAATTGAAGAATCAA
Organism: Pinus tabuliformis; assembly: GCA_031772625.1. NCBI lineage: Eukaryota > Viridiplantae > Streptophyta > Pinopsida > Pinales > Pinaceae > Pinus > Pinus tabuliformis. The sequence continues at coordinate 1,079,305,961 of CM062818.1, forward strand.
TATTGAACATAAATTCCAGTAAATAAACTAAAAAATGAAGGAATGCCAACAAGAAAATCAAGTTTGAGAGTGAAATCATGAAAGGAAATGAATAGATTAGACATGCAAAAATTACTTTTGATGCAGGTTGATGAATATTTTCTTGATCCATAGCTGTGTGCCCAACCTAGATGAGAATGATTATGAAAATGAATGATTAAACTAGGTTAATTTAAAAAAGTTTTCATGCAAAACTATTTCATGCATTATCGCTACTTGTTGACAACTAAAAATATTAGCTAAGGGAAGTTAAGTGGGCTCCTATTTGGAGGGAGTGTTACACGGTATTTTGTCATGCCTCCTGCAATTCCCTGTGACATACCTTGAAGTGCCCAAAACATGATCATTATATAGTATACTCATCCATGTATATAGTTTAGATCCCTCCTTTAACTTTTCTTGGAAAATATTTGGAGCTTTCCTTGAATAAATAGCTCTTGAAACCCTAAAATGAAGGCCATCTCCCTTATGAAACCGAAAACCGCGATGATCACCTATTGCACCTTGTTAATATAGTGATGGAATCTCTCTGCCCTCTCTCATACTTGTGATGGTCTCAAAAAGGATTTTTTCCCGAAGAGGATGAGAAGCTTCATGATCTAGAAGCTTCCAGAGTGGCGAGCTAGAGGTGGTTTCACATAGATGAGGTTGAATCGTCCTAATTTTTCCTCTTGGTCTCATCCCTATGAGCTAACTCCTTGAGATGTGGGCCTAATCCTATCTTTGGAGAAGTCCTAACTCCCTCTCCCAGTCTATAAATTCCTCCTCTCCCATTCCCAAATGGTTGTTCAGGTTAGAGGCTCGGTTGATCTATGTTCATTTGCACCCCTATGTTGAGCATGTGATTATAGGTTATTCATTAGACTTGGAGAAGGAGTGTTGGAGAGTTTCTTGGCTTAGACTTGGATTAGCACTCAAGGAGATGTTTTCAACATCAAGGCTATGGTTGTAAGCTTTCCCTTTATTCTTTAAATAATAATACAACTGTGGTTTCATCTCCCCAATATATATGTTCATGTATGTATTTGTTTGGCATTCCTTGATCAACTAAATATATTATTATTGGATTTTCTATCAGTTTTGGCATGCTTTGTTGTCTCTTGGTTATTTGTGAAGGTACATAAGCACTGAAAGAAGTAGGAATGAGAACTGGACACAAGAAGTTTGAGGATTCCAAAAAGGAAATCGGATTAGCATCAGAGCAAGCTAGGCCTTCTCTCTTGTTCTATTTTTCAATCATAATCTAGGAAGATGTCTAGTTGATTGTTCTCTCAAGTTGCTAGACCCACTCATTGGGCTAGGAGGATCATCTCTGTCCACAGAGAGGATTAACCTTGTGTTTCTGGGAAAACTAGTGTCTTTTCGATCAACTAGCCCTCTAGGTTTGGCAGCTACCCTAGAAACAATAGTTTAAAGCAATCCACGATTTCTTCTATGTATAAGAGATAAGAGAAATACAAAGGAACCAACCTGGATCTTCTGCTCAATCCCTTGCTTGATCTCTCTCCCCCTTGACAGAGCTTGCAACTCCTCTCCGTACTTATCCCGCTTGGAGAGTACCTGTAGAAACACAGTAACAGAGAACCATCAAAGAATCTTGATCTATTATAACATAAGCATTATAGAATCAGATATATAATGAACATACAATGGCATTCACAAATAATAACATTCACAAGTGCACAATTATATTGAAGAAAACTTGAAGAACTTTATTAAATAGAAGGGAGAATTACAACCCAGTTGTCTGATCTAGCATCATCCTCCTACCGTCAATCCCTCTTCACCTCATGAAATAGCAAAATCACACCAACAATACAATGCTCTTATCTTAAATACAAACTATCAACACTTCTTTGAAATTCACCATATTCCAGCCTCGAGATCTCTTAGATGAGGGATCCATTTATAGATGTGTGCAAGGGTGTGAGTCATCTCTGGGTTTTTGATTAGTGTGATTCCACTTGTTGCATTTGGTTCCACTTGGAGATTTCTTAGATCTCTTACTCATCCCTGGGTGAATTCAGGGAGGCAAGTGTCATAGGAGAAGTTTCTAGAAGATCCCATGAGCATCCACTTAGTAAACTGTCTCAGAAATTTGTCCATCCTCACCCATCACACCCTATAGAAGGCCTAATCAGTATGCATCGCACTTGGCTACTGTATAAGTCAGTATGCATCGCACCTTGATAGTGGAGGAGTCAGTATGGTCCAGTTTAAGCCAATTTTGGTTGGTTTCTCAAGTGGAACTTTTGGGAAATGATGTAATCAGATGACCATGTTCTTTTAGGGTATGAAACAACACTTTTAGGGGTTGAAGAGCCTTAGTTTATTGGCATATAAGATTGGGGTTGCAGTGCCCAAATATGTTTATAACAGTTGCCCCCTAAAGCATGAAGTCATAAATCTTGATGTCGGGTGAAATGCTTTATCATGAGGATTTGAGGTTTCGAACTGGAAGGTGACCTATACAAGATACAATACAATACATCATCATAATATAATTTTCATGATCTAGCTGAGGTGGGCATTCCCATGCTCAGCTTTTTAAATTCATTTCATGTACATAGATCAGATAGTCGTATGCATATGACCATCTGTGCAACTTCTTTGTACATTTGATGTCTTTATATCCCTGAATATAACGCAATCTGGATGGATGAAACTAGATCTGGGGTCTTCAAACTCGTTCAATCTTCACTCGACATACAAGTAAATCCATGTGAAGAGATGTTATGAAGTCGAACATGGAAAGATATCACTTGATTACTAGCCAATAATGTGAGTTGTTAATAGACGCAAGAGGAATTACCGATAATGATAATGACCCTCAAGGTACTGCAGTACAATTCACATGGTGTGAATATATGATCTGATGTCAAACACCACGCAAAATCTTTCAGTCGAAGGCCATTGATTTCAACCTATTGCCGGAAGTGAGAAACTAGCCATTGAGGCATGCAAGCTCCAAAGTACTAAAAGGGGTGTTTGTAGTTCAAATTCTTGGATAATGAGCTTATGTTGACAATAAGTGACTCGTCATAGGAGGGCCTTAGTGTATCCCACATCTACGACATGAAATGAAGCAAATGATTTTTCTAGAGGTGAAAACAATCTGACGACACAAGGTGCAGGCATGGCAGTCATGAAAAATGAAGGTTGAAGGAATTGCAGTGGATGAGGCATTAACTGGATTGTGGTTTCTCAATTGAATGACTTCTCTTGAACATATCAGTGACACTGAGATGGATTGGTAGCGTCAACCCAAAAAGATGGATGGTGTGGAAGACCAACAGTGAGATGACCGGTGAACCGAATAACCCAACCCGACTTAATAATGGTGATGGAGTGAAAGTGTCATGTTCAAAAGCGACCTGCTACCATAAAGTTTTCAAGTTTTCTTCCTTTTTTCCCTAGTCATTGCTGACCAATACCTCTTTATTTTTGTCAAGCTTGAGGAGGATAACATATGCTTGTTCTATAATTTGCCTTTCGAGAAAACCTGTCGCTATGTTTTAACGAGTCTAAAGACAATGAAACTCGTTCTCGTCTAGGTGGACAAGTTTGTCACTATTTTTTAACGAGTTTAACGACAAGGATAACTCAGTATTTTTCATGTTTATATAGTTTGAAAAAGGATGAAAAGGAAACTCTGTCTCATCTGGAATGGATGAGTTTGTTTCTATTGTTTTAACAAGTTTAATGACAAGGATAACTCGATCATTTTCATGTTTAGAGAGTTTGAAAAGGGATGAAAAGGAAACTCCAACAGTGCTTTTTCATAGCATAATCCCTTAAGTGAAAAAAAGGATAAAATAATACGAAAGGGATTACTTTTCCGATCACTTTAACGAGCCCAAAAAGTCAAGCACTCGAACTTTTTTATGAGATAATCCCTCAGGTCCGAAAAAGATTAAACTATACAGGAGGGATGACATTTCCAATCACTTTAATGAGCTGGAAAGGCTAGTGCTCGACAATATTTTCATATTGAACGAGTCTAAAAAGGGTTTAAAGGAGACCTGATTTTCAGGAACGAGTGGTGTCTAGGGTAGCAAACTAGTTTCGGGTAAGCTTGGAACTTCTCAAAACATGGTCGTTTCTGGGAAAAGGTTGGCTAACAAGACCACTCATCGCAGCTGTTCCTAAAAAAGGGTAAACAACCAAGTGGAAGCATATGATCGGCCAAAAGAATGGAGGTGATGGGAGGTACACAACCAAGGCTCTAAAGGCTAATAGCATGGAAATCACTAAGGTTAATTACCCAAGGTGGGTTCATTTTTTAACGAGCTTGAACCATGGGGGAACTATGCTCGGTGTTAGTTTCATTTTTACACAAGCTTGAAATGACAAAACTATGCTTGAATTGATGTTCAATTCACTATTTAGGACATTAGATTCTTTTTTCGGTCGTTTAACCTGCTTAATCACTCCATCAAATTGGTTAGAAATACATATATATGTATGAAAAATGAACTAAAACTAACATTTTACTTGAAGTACATGAATAATAAACATAAAAAGTAGTTTCACCTTTCACTTTCATCATTTCATTTCAAATTTGGGATTTTGGAACTCTGGAGTGGTTTTCCCCCTCAAATTTCACTAGTTGATTTTGGGAGATTTGGTGGACTATTCTTCGTGCCATCAAGACCAGATAGGAGCTAACCTTGAACTCTTCATTTTCATTCCATCTTTCCTTGATTTTGAGCAAGTTTTTTCACATTTCTATGCCCTTGGGGTTTGAAGATCTCGTTCCCCAATCATCGCACCTAGCCAGTATCGAAAGGTGTGATTCATACTAAGCTACCAACTAGCCAGTCAGTATGCATCCCACCTTGCTCAAAGGTAGGCTGTGATGGGTGCAGAAGGGCATCTTTACACAGTGATTTTTCATCAAATTTTTGATTGTTTTTGCTCAAATTTGGATCCTAACTCATCTTTTGTTTGCATTTTAGATTTTTTTTGGATCAAGATGGTTGTCACATGGTGTGAATGCGAACATCAAAAGGAGGACATGATTGCTTTACATGACCAGGGCATAGTTGTTGCGTTGAGGAACTATGGCTTGCTAAAGTTCTTCCACATATCCAGCATGAGGCAACATATTAGCTTGTTGCAATATTTTCTCGATGCTTGGGATCCGATTGACCAGGTATTCCATATTAGAGGTAATTCTATTCCATTGACAGTTGAGGACATTTACTTTCTGACGGGGTTGTCGAGGCATGGTGCCCCTCTTTCACTATCAAGATTCGCTCATGGAGGTGAATCCGTGAAAGACTATATTCATCAGTTTTGCAGAGATGGATCTTAGCCTAGCAAAGATGGCAAGATTAATATCCAGGATGTCACTGATCGGCCCTTGAGGACCATTTTATTTACCTTTGCTAGATTGGCTGGCAGTGCGACCTTACATTTGGCCAACATATCTTACATATAGTATGCCCTGGAATGCCTGGAACCGAAGGTGTTCAACTGGTGTGAGGCGGTACTTCCTATCATAAAAGAACAACTCTCCAAAGTAAAGAATGGAAGAACCAAGAATTTTGGCTATGGTTCCATATTAACTACTTTTGCTTTGGAGAGGATTCCACTGATGCAGCCTTAGAAAATTTCACTGGGATTGCCAGCACCGAGGGAACCACGAATGCAGAGATGGGTTGATCTTATGGCCAGACATGCCGGTCAGTCACAAATTTCCTTCTCTGATGCCTTTTTAGAGTGGTTCAACCGTCAGGAGATGGTATTTACAGAGTTTCCATACGTCGTGATGGATTTCTGAGGTGACTCAAATTTGGCGTTACCAGCTAGCAAGCAATGGAGTGCTATAGGTAAAATGATTCGACCACATCTTTGTTTATTAGTTTTATAATGTTTTTGTGTTTTTTAATGTTACCAAGACTTATCAAACTTATATGTGCGTGCAGATATTGGACCAGTGTGACTAGTGGCACACCCATGGGCGACAGATGACACTCCAACAGGAGAGGTTGTAGGGAGGGCCGTCCTTTGGGATCTGGACATATCGGAGACCCTGGCAGTGCTACAGGATCAGATCGAGGGTGTGACTCTTGGTATTCAAGATGCTAGGATCGACGAGTTACCTTTGAGGTTACAATGCCATACTATTGGCATGCCGAGTCGCTGGACTAGGCTCCTATGCATGATCTCACAGGCGGTGACATGTTATCACTAGCATCATTAGTCTGGGATGCTTTTCTGCATTGATTTTGAGTTTCTTGGTCAGGTGACTGATTTTTGTCTTCGACACAAAACATTTTGTAAAAACTATAAACAACTATATATTTTTTATTTTCGGAGTTTTATTTGGTTAAGTTATGCAATCCTGATGCAAATGTTGATGTAAAATGATTTCTTTACAAATGCTGTAAACGTTTATCTAACACATAGTTTGCTAATGAGTTAGTCAATGTTTTTAAGTTTATGGAAATGTGTTGATTTTGAATGGAATCAAATCGTCTTTCCAAAATCCCGACTCTTAGGAACATGTGATAAATAGCTGGGTTTCGAACGGAATAAACACTAGTAAGCTATAGAATGACGAGTTGTGAATCTAGCCTGACAACGAGTCGACATATGCCATGTGAAATGGTATCAGAGAGAATTTCAATCAACGCGCTATATTCATTGATGTTTTTCATCGATCCACGAATACATATCCCCCTGAAAATTTCTAACTCGCCGCTTGGAGCGAAAATGGCCCAGGCCACAGAAGATAGGTTCTCCGTACTACGACTAGCTCCGTCGGCGTACCCAACAAATGGTTACATTAAGTCTGACATCTGCAACAAATGCGAAGTGGATTATCTAACCAAAATGGCAACTTTAAAAGAAAACACACTAAAAATTGCAATAAAAGCATCTATACAATGAGTTTACTACACTTAATCAAGTGTAGTAACATTTAATATACAACTCGTTTCGAGGCTGCGACAGTGGAATCCCATCATAATCGACTAGATCATAGGCTCTTTTTGTCAATACTCATTTAACAATGTAGGGGCCCATCCATAATGGTTCGAATTTACCTGCTCCTAATTTTTCAGAGTCCTAATCATAAAGTAAGACCAAGTCACCTTCTGAGAAGACACGAGGCTTGACATTTTTCTCATATTGTGCCTTGACACGTTTCTTATGTGCTTCGTTAGCCAGTGCGGCATGACGACGGGTTTCATTTAAGTGGATTAGTTCCAAGAAACAAGCCTCTTCTTCGGAAGTTTCGGGAAGCAGATCAATTGTAAGCTTGAGGGATGAGATTTCACACTGAAATGGTAAGATAGCTTCCAAACCGTACACCAACTAAAAGTGCGTAAATCCAGTCACATTTCTCACCGAAGTCCTATATGCCCACAGAGCTGAGTACAAGATTAAATGCCAATTCCATTTTTGGACTCCAATCATTCTCTACAGCATGTGCTTCAGGACTTTGTTGATTGCCTCAACTTGTCTGTTAGCCTGTGGATAATATGGAGTAGAACTATCGTGGGACAATCCTAACTTGGCAGTCAATTCGATCATCATGTGATTGTGAAAATGTGAACCATGATCTATGACTATAGCCTATGGTACACCAAATCTAGAAACTACATGATTAAAAAAGAAAAGAGCAGTCGTTTCGCCGCTGTTTTTTAATGTAGGCATCGCCTCAGCCCATTTTGTAAAATAGTCGACAACGACTATAATATACCCATGCCCCCAACCAAGGTGGGGTTACATGTCATGAAATCAATGCCCCATTTAGCGAATGGCTCAACAACAACTACTGGATGCAGTGGTGCAGGTGGTAATCTGGTTTTGTGATCGAAAAATCTGACAAGCATGGCTTCTGACTGTAATTACGCAATCTTTGAATATAGTGGGCCAGAAGTAACCATCTCGTAAGATCTTGTGTGCAGTAGCGTAACCAGATAGATGCTCCCCACAAGCACCTAAATGAGAATCATTCAAAACTTTTTCGGCCTCCTCATGCATGAGGCACCTTCATAGAACTGTATCGACACCACGATGGTAAAGTGTATCACCAACAATGAGGTAATCCTTGGCTTGGTATTGAGTACGCCGCTATTCAAAGCGAGAGGTGTTAGGCCTAAAAGTTTGGGTTTGGGGATAGACCAGTATATCCCCATACCACAAATCGCTTGATGATATCAGAAACAGAGTCTCATCCATGATTGATGCTTTGGATGTCAAATCGTTGGATGACGAGGGAAGGTCACAAAGTAACTCTGCAAAGATGAGATATTTCTTTGATTTGGATTTAGTGAATTCCAGATCAAACTCTTGCAAAATGGCTATCCATTTGGAATATTTGCCCTCGAGTAATTGACGCGACAGAATGTAGGTCATAGGGTTTCAATCTGACATAATGGTAGTCTTGCGAAAGAGAACATAGTGTCGAAATCTCTGTACTGCTTGAACGGCTGCTAAAGCCAAATTTTTAACATAGGAGTAATTGCTTTCTGTATCATTAATATTGCGACTTAAATAATATATAGGATGTTCAATTCCATTATCTTCTTGCACTAAAACCATGGCGATGGTTGTATCTGCAGCGGCGAGATACAGGTTAAAGTATTTTTGATAGTTAGGAGCATATATTAATGATGCTTTTATAAGGGAATCTTTTAAAGCATCAAAGGAAGCTTGCGTGACATAATTCGAGTGGAAAGGTACTCCTTTTTTCAAAAGACGTATATAACCTTTAGTGAGTTCAGCATAATGTGGAATGAACCTCCTCAGAAAGTTAGCTTTCCCTTGGAGTCTCTGAATTTGAAGAAAATTTGAAGGTGGAGGCATGTCAAGGATCACCTGAACCTTAAATGAGTTGAGTCGAATTCCGTCCTTAGAAACTACGAAACCAAGTAATCAACTAGAACCGACACAAAACACACACTTGTGCGGATTGAGTCGTATCTTGTAGTGTCAACAACGTAGAAATATGGCTCTCAAATGTTGTGGATGATCAGTCCGCTTTCGCGAATGAGCTGGTAGATCATTGAGATACAGTTGAATGATGTGTTTGATGTCATGGAAGGCGTAGTTCATTGCCCTCTGAAAAGTTTCCCCTGCGTTCTTCAAACTGAAAGGTAATTTAGGATATGTGAATGTGCCCCATGGACATATAAATGCGATCTTTGACTGGTCCTGTTGGCGGATATTGATTTGATTGTATCTGGAAAATCCATCCATGAATGAAAATATTTCGCATCCATCACATTCATCAATTATCTGGCCGATCAAAAGGTGTAGGATAGTTTTCTTTTGGACATGCTTAATTTACATCCCTATAATTGACGCACACTCTAATCGTTCCTTTTTTTTTATTATACGAACAATATTTGATACCCAGACAGCGAGAGGAACAAGGTAAATGAAACCAGCATGAAAATGTTTTTCAACTTCTGCTTTAATGGCAATGGCTTTCTTCGGATGAACAGATCGAAGCTGTTGTCGTAATGGTTTGACATCTGGATACATCTTGATTTCATGTTCAACTATTCTCAAGTTAATTCCTGGCATTTCTTCATATAACCATGCAAAGACATCTCTGAATTCACGAAAGATATCGCAGTAAATTTCCAGTTCTGATGGAGAACAATATTTTCCAACATGAATATTCTCTACAACATTAGGTTTGGTCGAGATATTAATGGCGATAGTTTCTTTGATATTGGACAGATTTCGCTCGGAATCCACTGTATTTACAGTATTAAAAATAAAATAAAAAACTGAAGCATGATCAAGGTCGCTTGAATAATCTTCATTGTTATCTTGAAGGTGGGAACAATGGTGGTAATATTCCCACGACGTTTCTCCTATCATCATTGACTAGATGATTCCTTCGTCTGTAGAATGTATACAAGACCAAGGATTGAAAGAGGTACCATATTCTAGAGACCTATCTATCCAAACACTCATTGAGTGTTGATTTGGGTTTGCCGCCTAGGCCCAGAAAATTGATTGCTACAAAGATTCTATGGGGCTTGGGGGGCAATACCTCACGGTGATCCAAACTATCAAAATGGTTAGAGTTCTTCTTAATCTTAGATGATGTAGAATATATCATATGATAGGTTTCCACTGTGGCCACTTCCGCAAGACCAGTTGGAGGTGGGAAGGAAAAAGTACCCATTAAGGAAGGGTCTTTTAGGAGACCTACTCCGACATTTTGAAGTGATTGAGAACTTCCATGGATCAATGGAATGCTTCCAGTAGATTGTGAACTGTTAGGAAAAAATGCTAATTGGTCAATGATTGTAATTCCACTTGGAAGGGAAATGTAATCTTTCTAAAGTATGTAGATACAAAGGCAGCCATAGCATAAATCTAGGGCCTTCCCAGTAAGATATTGTAATCCAGGTTTCCATCAATGACATCGACATCAATATCTACTGTCTTTCCCCCCAGTTCAACTTGTAAGTTACTTAAAATCCCATACAGGGTGTATGTTCTTCAATCGAACACTTTTAATGTTGTTGATGATCGCGACAAGGGTGGTGAACCAAGAGCTTTCCAGCAACTCATTGACATAATTTAGGTAGAAGCCCCCTCATCAATGATTGTTCGATGAACAATTTTATTGAGGGCTTTTACCTGTATAAGGAAAGAAAGTTGTGCCGGTAACTGAGGTGTATATCCTTTATGATTAAATGCCACAAGATTGGAATCTGCTGGATCAATCCCACCTATTGCTAATAACAAAGCCTGCTTTTGGGAGGGGCAATTTTGCAGTACCTCAAGTGTCGACATAGCGGATGGTGATTAAGCCATATCCTCCACTATATTATAATTCTGTGCAGCTTGAGCATGAGGATTAAATGTCTATTTATGTACGACTCCCTTTGGCAGCGTTATAGTTAATTCAAGAATAATGGGTGGAACAACTTCTGGCGAAGTCATTGTTGAACTATTAGGTTGATCTGTAGCCTAGTTGTTTGACGATGATGGATTCCCATAATATTTATTCCTTGTCGATATCAAAGCATCATTTTGCTACTTTGAGATGGATGGCATAAGCACTTGGGATGCAGAATCATGATTGATAGCAACTAGATTAGTTTCTAGGTTTGGAAACAGATCAGTCAACACTGCTGACGTACTTCAAGTCTTTAAAAATTTCACAACCTCAGCTCAATGTGGACAATATTTCGTATAATGCTCCTCATTACATATGTAACATGGAAAATGAGGAGGTTTATTTGGCCCAACAGGGTTTTCAGAATATTTTTTAGGAGTTGAATTTTCCCGTTTCTTCTTATTATCTTTCCCTTTCTTCTTGCCCCCTCGTTTCTTTGAATTCTTTCCCTTGTCAGATGACATGGCATTAATTTCCGAGGCAAGAGGTTTGTATTTTTCATTCTGACTAGAAACAGCAAGAGCTTTACCAGATGGAGCCCTTGCGGTTTGTGTGCTTGAGGAACCGATCACGCTGTCACCGACATGAGAGTCCTGATTTGATTTAGGAGGGGGTGGAACGAAAAATTCTAGTCTAGGAGCATCAGGAATTTTGTCGTAGAGTGTGCCACACTATGTATAGATCAAGTCTAAATATTGGGCATGATTAATGACTTGCTATTCAGTGACAACTCCTCCTTTCACCACGTCCTCAGTGATAGATGGCAATAAGGACTTAATAAACCACTCAACTAAAAGTTGATCAGGAACATATGTCTTTACCATTCGATGACGATGTTGCCACTCATGAATATGATCAGATATGTGAGTGGCCATGGTTTGTTTAAAATTAGTAAGGAGTTCTATTCCCATTTCGTACCTTATGGGTAATTGAAAGTGGGTTAGAAAAGTAGTGGCAAGGGAGCTGAATTTTTCAAACGAAGCTCTAGGCAATTCAATATACCATTTCGCTGCTGGACTAGTTAGCGTTCTCTAAAAAAGTTGAAGCCTAATCAAATCATCATTCAGGGTGTTAGATGAGCACCACAAATGAAAAGTCATTACATGATTCGATGGATCTTCACCTGGATTTCCATTGAATTTAGGAATATTGGAGGGAAGTTTATGAGGAAACGCTGGCCACCAAGGGGTGTATGCAATTGGATCATTCATCAGCCAGTTCAAATCTGGTAATTCTAGAGTTGCTACAAAAGGCAACTGTTGATTCAGGTTAGGTGAAGCATACCCAAGATAAGATGGAATTGTCTGAGCAATAGGTCTTTGCATACCAGCATAATGTATTTGATGTTGGTAACTTTGATAAGGTTGTTGGACATAACCAATATAGTGTGGTTGCTGATAACCATTTTGAAAATGCGACTGTCCATTACCTACAAAGCCTTGTTGCTTAGGTCCTCAGTAGGTTTGATATTGACCAAGCCCAAACTGAGGTTGGGTTTACTGGAATTGCGGTTGTTGGTATTGTACCAGCCATGGTTGTTGGACCATTTGTTGTTGCCCAATATTGGAAGATTGACCAAGATGCGGGGTGATAATACCCATTTGAGCCTGAGTCGTTCTAGGTAAGGAAACACTAACCTTAGGTTGTGATTGAGCTGTAGAGACAATAGGTTGTTGTATTGCAACCTGAGAGACTTGAGATTGAGACACAACAGGCATTGCTTGTACTTGCGACACAATCACAATAGCAGGTGTAGTGGGAATATTCGACACAAGTTGGATCGGTTTCATTGAATATACAACCCATGGTTGCTGTGGCAATACTGGTACCCAACCACTGGATGTAATTCCAGTTTGACCTGAATTTTGTTGTAAACTCTCATATGGCTGTTCCCTAGGAGGGAACAATGAAAAATCATACTACCTTCCATATGGTGGAAGTCCAGTGTTCAAAGGATATATTGGTCTTTGAAGACTGGTCTGCCCAAATTGATACTGGCATGCAGGATCAATTTGTTGAGTTCCAACATAAGAAACACCAGATGTGGCTTCGGATGAATAAATAGGAGCAAACCATGTTGTTGAAGTAGCCTCAAAGTGGACTCCCACTAGTGTTTGATAACTAGCTGGAACGGATGGTATACCAGAAAACATTGTAGGAATGGCAGCAGGAAGGTCTGCCATAGCTATATCAGATGACATAGTCCTAGATGTTTATGGTTGCTCAGACATGTTTAGTCTATCCAAAATATTTCCTAGTGATTCAACAGGAACTTGCGATGAAGGATGATTAAAAGAACCAAACTCAGGAGCAAAAGGATACAAATGAATCCCAGTTCCAAAATGTAACAGGGTACTAGATGGAGGATCCTCTACTATCTCCTCTATGGCAATCAGACCAGGTGGAAGAGGTAGACCGTCGCGTCCATAAAATATTTTTGGAGCCAAAGAAGGTATAGCTTCTGCAGTGATAGATACTAGAGGGGTGACACCTTCTGAATTCTAGAACTCAACTTCTAGATGTTTAGGTAAGTGAACTTCAATCTCTGGATCAACTCTAGATGGAGTTGTCTTAGGTATAGAAGTGTCTACCATTACACTAGGATCAGTTCTAATGTCCTCTTGTAATTGCAGAACTTCTTCTCTAAAGGCTGATGTACCAGAAATGATCGGAGTAACTGTAGTCTCTAACGATGTTGAAACAAAAGTTTCAAATAAACTATATGAATTAGACTCAGTTAAACAAGACCATTTTGCCCGGAATGGATTCGTTTCCGGAGTCAAAGATGGCTGACTCGCTAGTCTCTGCAAACGATAGGGTTTTGATTGACTTTATTCCACGATTGCGGATTACTTGATCAACTCAAAATAAAGGGGGAAAATGATTTTATTCCGAATTCAATTAATTTTAATGACGATTTGACACAACTTTGCTTTTTCAATTTTTAAGAGTCGAGAAAAAGCTAAATATGACTCTAGTCCCCTTCGATTTTCAATGAGCCTGAAGTGACAAGTGCTCAAATGGACCTTTTCTTTGAAAGAGTCGAAAGGGAACAAAAGTGACTACTCTGGAAAATCTAGACAGAGGGATCACCAAACCAATCGCAAAACTCCAATATACACCTTGGTGATAAATTAAAGAGAAATTACCAAGGACTTATGTACTGCACTTAATCTTCCCGAATGCTGTGTTCAGTGCATTGCAATCGATAGGACGACAGACTCGGCTTCCTATGGATAAAGGATATAAGCCTATTATGGTCTCCCAATATATACTCGATGGTACGGGGAGCACAAGTCCATGCTAGCACTTTTCATATCAAGGAGGAGGAATCACCCAACCTTCAATGAAAATGATAGTTACTAGTTTTTATGATGCCGGAACACGTCTCTAGCCTAGACCTCTAGATGTGTTGCGTTAGGTTCCAAAGCGTTGTTATGTTCATTGAGATTTATCTTAGAGTTGATCTTGTTTAAAGTATTCCTTATAATAGTTCACTGTGTGATGTTGATTTGAAATTCCTAAAAATGCAATCTACAATGATAAGTTGTTTATTTTTATTAATGAAAATCCTAGCTACTAGGGAAAGAAAATTATGATTCTTTCAAACAAAGAGCAAAGAGCACACACTAATGCACTTTCCTAAATCATTTTTTGCACACAAACTAAATGCAAAGGAAAATTCATGTATTTTTTTTCGTTCCCCTTAATGTGAAAATTTCCAAAAAGGAAAACTAAGTGTAGCAAAGATCTGATATATTTTACTCAAAGTGACATTTTCGACAATTTCTTTTTCAAAATAGATAGGAAGACTAAACGACACTTTTCAATTTCGAATAGAAAATGCTTTCAACACTTCAAATATCAACAAATCAAATCAAATACATGAAAAAAAGTTCAATCAACTATCCAGGGAAGGAAGAATCCACGACACTTCTCTTTTTGACACAAAAACAACAGTTATGACACTTTTTGTACCAAAGCAACAGATCGATCTAAGAAACTTTTCGACAAAGGATTGTAAACGATGGACAAATATATAAAAAAATTTACTAATCCTAATCAATGGAGGCTATTCTATGTGATGTGAGTAGGCTTCAATAATGAGGTACTGTTCATAAGCAGCAAAATCAACTAAACAAAACTGAAAACAAGGACAGAAACCCCCAATTTCAAGAATGGAAATAGGTTCAATCAGTCATCGCACCTGGGTTTCACAGAAATAGGGATGCATCACACTTAATAGACTCAGGAGGTGTGATGCATATTGGGCTACAGTGATAGACAGTGCGATGGGCCAGGGAGTGCAACTAAAGTGGGTTTTGGCTCAAATTTGCAGCTGATTTCAGTGAGTTAAGCTAAGCTATGATGGACAGTAAAGAGCAAAGTACAGAGGAATGATCTTGAGAGGTTACTGAGCTACCAAAAGGGCATATAGAAGGCTTTTAAGTCAAATGTTTAATTCATAAACTAAACTAGAGATTGACTGAAGCAGCATTCATCTACTATGCAATTGCAGAGCAAGAGCAGTTCAAAGGCTACCTAGCTGACTTCAGGCTTTGTCTATAGTTTATAAAATAAACAACAACAACAAAAAAACATATATTCAATTCCCAGTGGAGTCGCCATTTTGTTTTTGGGAAAACTAGTGTCTTTTTTATCGACTAGCCCTCTAGGTTTGGCAGCTACCCTAGAAACAATAGTTTAAAGCAATCCACAATTTCTTCTATGTATAATAGATAAGAGAAAGACAAAGGAACCAACCTTGATCTTCCACTTAATCCCTTGCTTGATCTCTCTCTCCCCCTTGACAGAGCTTGCAACTCCTCTCCGTACTTATCCCGCTTGGAGAGTACCTGTAGAAACACAGTAACAGAGAACCATCAAAGCATCTTGATCTATTATAACATAAGGCTACATAGTCAAATATATAATGAACATACAATGGCATTCACAAATAATAACATTCACAAGTGCACAATTATATGGAAGAAAAATTGAAGAACTTTATTAAATAGAAGGGAGAATTACAACCTAGTTGTCTAATCCTGCATCATCCTCCCAGCATCAATCCCTCTTCACCTCATGAAAGAGTAAGATCACACCAACAATATAATGCTCTTATCTCAAATACAAACTATTAGCACTTCTTTACAATTCACCATATTCCAGCCTCTAGTTCTCTTAGATGAGGGATCCATTTATAGATGTGTGCAAGGGTGTGAGTCATCTCTAGGTTTTTGATTAGTGTCATTCCACTTGTTGCATTTGGTTCCACTTGGAGATTTCTTGGATCTCTTACTCATCCCTGGGCAAATTCAGAGAGGCAAGTGTTATAGGAGAAGTTTCTAAAAGATCCCATGAGCATCCACTTAGCAAACTGTCTCAGACATTTGTCCATCCTTGCCCATCACACCTTATATAAGGCCTAATCAGTATACATCACACCTGGCTAGTGTAGAAGTCAGTGTGCATCGCACCCGGACAGTGGAGCAGTCAGTATGGTCCAGTTTAGGCCAATTCTGGATGGTTTCTCAGGTGGAACTTTTGGTAAATGATGTAATTAGATGACCATGTTCTTTTAGGGTATGAAACAACACTTTTAGGGGTTGAAGAGCCCTAGTTTATTGACATATAATATTGGGGTTGAAGTGCCAAAATATTTCTGTAACGCCTTGTCAACAAAATGGCGACTCCGCTAGGGAGCCTATGACCCTTTCCTTCCTTTCTTTTGTCATGATCTTTTGACTAGTTTGACCAACTGTCGATTTTTTGGCTTGTATGCATTAGTCTGGGTTTATACCATCACTGATTACTACCTTAGAGTGCTAAGTCTAGATTGTTTCTTGGAATATTTTTAGTTTTTTCCCATATTCCTCGCCCATTGCGGGTTTACCTTTTACAGTCGCGATGGCATCGCAGTTTTTACCATTGGAGTTGCGATGATCGCAGTTTTTACCTTTACAGCCATGATGAAATTTTTTTTCTTCATTTTTTGGTCTTGCTGAAATCATCACTACTTTTGTTGTACAAAGTAGTGATGCCATCATAGTTTTTCCTATGCAAGGTAGTGATAATCACGGGTTTGGGTATATAAAGTAGTTATGGTCCTTGAATGTGAGAAATTTTTAGGTTTCTTCCTAAGAATGCAGTGTGTCTTGGCCTCTTGGGTCTTTTCCCATCCTGTATGCTTAGATTTGTCAATGTTTTGATTTATTTCCTTGATTAGTTTGAAAAATTTGTCTCGTTGGCTTCAAAGTGAAATCTGACTGAATTCTAGGGTTTTTAGTCATTGGTCATTTCTTGCTACTTATTGGTGTCATTGAGATGTTTTTTTCGTTGATTGATTGAGTGTTGTTTTCTGTAGAAATCATTAAAACATAATTTTGCATATGTTTTAGCTTGTATTTCGAAATTTACTTTTCGTGAAAATGCATTAGATTAGTTGCATTGAGAAGTTACTTTTTGAGATTCATCATTGAGAATTGATCACATTTTTCGATGATTGAAAGATAAAAAATGTATTAGGTGCATCAAATTGTTCAAAACGAAAAGAAAAGAATAATTCATATGAGTGCATATTTGTAAAGTCAAAATCATTTTTCTTTCGAAAAGTTTCATTTAGGATAGTGAAAAGTGAAAATATTTTTACTTTTGGCATTGTATTTGGAAGATGAAAGTGAAATTTAGTGGAAGCCATTTTGCATGATGCATTATTGATTGAAATTTCTTCCCTTGATTAGTCTAGCTTTCATTGAAACGAATGTTTTCCTTTTCTCATATAGTTGCATCATAGGTGTTCAGGTGACATCGTTTTGAGCCTCAAAACTGAAACATAATTGAAGATCAATTTTAAAATCTATCACTTAATCTAAGGAGCATTTGAAACATTAATGTTCATATTTAGTGGTCTAGGCTAGAGACGTGTTCCGGCATCTTAAAAACTTAGCAACTATCATTTGCCTCAGAATTATACAGCGCTAGCATGGACTTGTTCTCCCCATACCATTTCGTATATAAAGGGAGACCCCCATAGGTTGCACACCTTTATCCATAGGAAGCCGAGTTTGCTGCCTTGTAAACATGATACATCGAACACATCATTCAAGGAGATTACCTGCACGTATGTCAAGTTCTTGGTAAATTTATTTGTTGAGGAGTATATTCCAGTTCACATTTACTTAGTACTCATTTTACCTAGATTCATCTGAGCAGTCATTTCGATCTTTTATGACTATTTAATTTTGAAAATATCATCGAGCATTTGTCCTTTTGAGCTTGCTACACTATCGAAAGCGACTAGAGTAACCTTTTCATCCTTTTCTCAACTCTTAAAACATGAAAAGACAAAGTATTTGTTTCAAATTCTAAAATCAATTAATTGACCACAGAACAACATCCTTCTTATGGAAATACTCCTTAGTCGATCTTAGGTTGATACCCATGACAACATTTCCCAAGTTTACCAGTCAAGGAAACCCCTTTGATGGGAATCCTAGTCCTTTTCCTTCTTTCGAAAATACTGGTGCTCCTTATATGGCAATGTTGTCCCTTCCTGGATTGACCATTGGCCTTCCAGTTTGGTTATTTTTGACCTCGATGATTCTAAGTGATGAAATGGACTTTCAACCAAGTTCTCCTCCACCTGAAAAATATCAACCTCATGTTGATCCTAAATTTGACCGTCACCTTGTTTGTCTATTTCTTCACCTTGTTCTTCCTCTTCGCCTAGTGAAAGTATGGATTCTAGTAACCAGGCAGCTAAGAAAAAGAAGAATATGACAAAGAAGAAGAAGTAGAATAAGCAAGGGGACAACCCAACAATCATTGCTAGTGATGAAACTAATGAAGAAAAATCTTCTAACGAGCCCCGGAAAGTAAAATTTCCTTACATGTTATGTAAGGATGAACACCTCCTTCGGAATTGTCCTGGTATTCCCAAGGTCTTAGAAGTGTGGTCCAAAGGTTCACATCGACCTTTGTCATCAACATATGGTGATCATGCTGGTGATAAACCTTCAACTAGTAAAGCTCATGGAAAAAAGGGAAAAGTGAAATTTTCTTGTAAGTTGTGTGAAGGTAATTATCCCATTCACCTTTTTCCTCTTATGGATGAAGCTTCCAAAGAGTTGGAAAACCTTAGAACTTGTCAACCTCATCTTCCAACTGGGTATTGAAAGCTTTCCCCTAATCCTTCACTGGTTGATCTAGTGTTTGATCGAAAGTCATCTTTGGTCAATCCCACTCTCTCTGAATGTGAGTCTCATGAGTCTGTTCTTGACCAACCATTGGTTGAGAAAATGGTAGACATGACCCCACCTTCAGTTAACCATACCTTTTCAGTAGAGAGTGAATCTCATACTACTCAGGTTCTTATGGTCTCTTCAGTTTTGAATGAACTTGAGGTAAATCCTCCTATTCTCGAGGTGCATGAGAGAATTTATAATGTTCCCATCCAGCAAGAAGTCAAATCTCATGTTCCTATGACACCCCTTTTGAGTAGTTTAGTCACTTCTTTTGATTGGAGTCGACTAGCAAGATATCGCCTTCCTTCTTATGTGCCTTTCCAGATTATAGTACAAGCTTACCATATGACTGTACCTAGCATAGTCATAGATGAGGGTGCATCTGTTAGCTTCCTATCCTCAACTACTTGGCAAGCTTTGGGTTATCCTCAACTTGTCCCCATCACCAAGAATATGTTATCTTTTAACAAAGGAACTAGTCAACCGTTAGGGATCCTTCCTAAGTTACCTATTACTTTGGGAGGAAAGGTTGTCTATATAGATGTGATGGTTGTTCAAGGCCCTTTAGATTTTAATCTACTCCTTGTTCGTGACTATGTTTATGTCATGGGAGTTCTTGTTTCTTCCCTCTTTCGAGTGATGTGTTTCCCACATTGATCCAAAATGGATTCAGCATAGCCTCCAGATCAAAAGTCTTCAAATAAAGGTGAAATGGAAAAATATTGAAGGCCTCGTGAATACGAAGCCAATGGTGAAAACTATATGCAAATATAAGTTCGCACTAGGAAATTAGAGCTAATCGAATATTTAGGTCAAAGAGTCAAAGCCTACGTCAACAGGACATGTGGAAACCAGGGAAAGAGTTGTAGTGACCTGATGATGTCAGCACAGAAGATGATGTGGAAATCATATATTGGTTCAGACGTCAAGCGATGAGGAACAACAATCAAGAGCGGAGATCGTCTGATTAAAGGAGATTGACACATATTGCATCAAAACATGCAAGAAAGTTATCTGGGAAAACAGATGTGATAAAACTATGAAAAAGGAGCTAAACTCTTTGAGTTCTGACAAGGAGGGCAGTAAAGGTTTTATCGCATGCCCTTAAGGCAGGAAGCGGGTTTAGATTGGTAGCACATGATTCTACTCAATGCTTGACATGTAGTAGCCTGAAATCCACTTTATCGCGTGCCTTCGGAGAAATATCGAACGTGCTAGTTGGAGCGCAAAACTGTGTGATAATCGTCAGATGGCAGAGGACAGATCAACAATGCAGGTTGTCCAGATCAGTTGAAGAGTAGGACGTGACAACCATCAGATGGTTTGTTCTCAAGATCAGTGCCGAGGAAAGGCTAAATGGTTGGGTTCCACCCACGCCCGCCGGTCCTTTCGTTTATATCCTGTTGATAGGGAAGTATTCAGGGGAGCATATTGTGAACCGTTCCAGGGGGTCTGGAGGTCTGGGTGACCAGAACGGTTGTGTGTATGATCATTTCGACTCGAAGTTTTGAGCAAAACATAGTGGTGAGTTCCATTTTTGTGTTGAGACTCTGTTTGTGAGCTCACACCTGTAACAACCATTTGAAGACATAATAAAGAGGTAAGCACTAGAAGCTAGGACCAGGGGACGTAGCTAGGAAGTATGATGAACTCCTTTATCAATATTTGTTGTGTTGATGTGTTTGATTTAGTTTTTATAATTGTTTAAGTTTATGTGTTATTTGCAATCTTATCGATCTGTTGCACTAAGTAACATAGTCAACTTGACACATAGTTTGTAATACCTTTTATCAATTTCAGATCAAGTGGTATCAGAGCTTAAGGTTTTTAAGGTTTGACAAGTTTGTGTGGAGATTTGAATGTTGACTAGGTTAAGGCTTAGATGAGGTGAAGGAGAACTTGTTGAGGCAAATCCATAGATTGGAAGGATCTATTCAGGAAGAAGGATGGCAAATGAAGCTCCACTTGGGTCAAAATCCTAGTTCTTGGATATTTTCATGACGATACGTTCCATGGTGGAAGATATGTATAATGAGTTTAAAAAGGGTAGAGGTGAAAGCACTTCATCACCTAGACCAGAGAAAGGAGCAGAGGGACGTTTTCTCTTTGTCCCTCTAGAGAAACAAGATAAGGAAGATAAAGGAAAAGGAGGAATGCATCCTCCACCATCTCCTCCATCATCACTATCATCGTCATTATCATTATCTTCATCTCATAAAACTAGTTCTTCTAAGAAGAAGAAAAAGAAAGCCTCTTTGATCAAATTAGATGTAAAATTTGATTTGCCAATTTATGATGGAGAACTTAATGTAGAAAAGATAGAATTGGATAAGGAAAATTGATGTATATTGCAGGGTGTAGAAAGTTGATTCAGAAAGAAAGAAGATCCAGCTTGCTAGCCTTCGACTTGGAGGAACCACACTTGTGTGGTGGGAAGTCAAGACATAAGTAGATCTTCAAAAACATGGTAAAATCATTTCAACTTGGAATGAATTTTTTTCTTCCATTAAAAAGAAATTTTATCCTTTGGCTTATATGCAGCAAGAAATGATGAGTTGGCAGACATTACGTCAATTGAAGGGTCAAAGTGTACAAAGTTATACTCAAGAATTTCGTAAAAGAGCTTTAACATTAGGAATATCATTGGACTCACTAGAGACATTGTTAAAATATATAGGTGGTCTTCATATTTATTTTAAGCATACTATACTTATGTTTAATCGCACTAGCTTAGATGATGTGTCAGTCCAAGCAACTCATCTAGATGCTAGAGGTAAAAATGTAAACCCATATTTTGGGAAATCATCCAAATATTTTGAGAACAAGAATAAAGGAAAGAAGAAACTAAAATGGAAGGAGAGGAAAAAAAACACTGTGAAGAAGGATAAACCTTCATGCACTCATTGTAAGAAGGAAGGACACGATGAGGCACACTGCTGGTCTTTGCATCTAGAATTGAAGCCTAAGAAGTTTGGAGGTAAAGAGTGAAATAATGTTGCTGCTATTCAAAAGGACTTGGGGTCAGACTTAGGTGATGAAACAACAGTTACAGCCACACGTACAAAAGGTAAAGATTCTGAAGCATCTACAAGTAGTTCTTCACATTCTGTTGATAATGAAAGTAATGAGAGGAAAAGAAATTAGCTATTTCATATTAGAGTCATTTCCAAGCACACTAAAATTGATTTATTTGATAGTGGATCACAAGTAAATTTGATTTCTGAAACAATTGTAAAGAAGTTGGGTCTAGAACAAAACCTCAGAAGAAGCAATATCTGTTAGGTTGGGTGTGTGATAAAACAAAGCTACAAGTTACAAGACAATGTAAACTTCGGTTTGCTATTAGGTCAACGTTTGTAGACGAGGTTGAGTTAGATATAGTCCCATTGGATGTAATGTCCCTTAATAATAAATAATAAATAACAATAATAATAAAAATAATAAATAATAAATAATAAATAATATAATATAATATTAAAATACAAGAAAATAAATAATAAACAATAAATAAAAAATAGTAATAGTAAATAAATAATAAATAATAATAAGATAATAAAATAATAAATAAAAATACTAAAGCTCTAAATAAATTTAAATAAAAATAAATAGAAAAATAGTAAAAATCAGTAAAGCTATCAAAAAGTAAAAACAAAAGAAATAAACCAAGAAAACAGTAAAAATTAGTAAAGCTATCAAAAAGTAAAAACAAAAGAAATAAAACAAGAAAGTAGTAAAGTTGCATGTTGACACATGGAGTGTGTGCATGTGGTTTCCCTTCCAATGTTTGCTCTATTTAATAGACGGTGAGGAAGATGAGAGACATTCCATCATCCATTCTCTTGGGAGAATAGTGTTGTGAGACAAAGGATTCCCTAGCATTAGTACGTTGATTGAGGGCTCAGGGTGGCCAATTGTAGCAAGATTTTGTGCAATTGAGCCTACGGTTGGGTGGAGATTCATTCCCAAGACTTTGTTGCAGTTAGCAGAATTCAACTAGCGTTCAACCCTAAAATCACAAGTGAGAAACATCATCGCCACAAGTAAGTTGTCTCTACTCATATTTTTGAAATTTGATGTTAATTAGTTGATAAATTGCGTGTTGATTATAAATCACATGATTAATCTAATTAATTACATGTTTTTATTTTAGGGCTATTACATATGGTATCAGAGCCTAGGTTAAACTCTTAGGGCCTATAGACATTTTAATGTAGAAAACTTAGATCTAAATGATTTAACGAAAAAATATTATTACAGTCACATCCTAATGATTCTATCCACTTAAAAAGGGAATATTATAGTCATGCTTTAAAGACATGCTTATGTTATATTTGGACTTCTCATTCAACTCTGTCCAGACACTTCTGCAACCATGTCTCAAATGATTTTTCTTTTAGGATAGAAATGTTGGTTTCATCATGTAATTCATCCTCCTTTCAAGTAAAAATCTAGATGGTAGTCAGAGAGATGCTTCAGATTCTTAATCACATTCTTTGCTATAAGAAGATATAATATTACTTCTCGAAGTCTCTACTTCCAGTGATGATTTTGGTCTCTTCCATAGACTATTATCGGTTCTGTAGTATAGAGTTGATGCTTGAATTTTGGAAAAAGATATATCTTAGAGAGGCTCGGTCTTTAAAAAGGCAAGACTTACTTCATCATTCGTACAGTTATATTTTTCAGAGTTTATGGTTCCTTTCATAGGCATGATCATTTTTTACCTTCAGAACATAATGTATACAATGAGCTTTAAATATTCATGACACACTTCTATTTATCATTGTTAACTTCACTGACAAATCTTTAGGTAACATCCCTTAGGGCTACGCACATGTTGCTATTGAGAACTTTTGTAAAATTCAGTGACATAGAAGTTACGGATGCTACCAAAGAAGGTTTATCTTTATCACGGGTTGAAACCCTTGTCACTTTGCTCTTTTGAGAATTCTTGGTATATATTTGTATGCATACGACTTGTCTCCAAACTCTGTCTTCTTGTAGCTTACATAGATTTCAAACTATCCACAAGTAGGACTCTAAGATGACCAAGTTTTTGGCCTCTGACTCAGCCCTAGAACTTCGCATAGGCCACATAATTTCGTGTCTCAAAGCTTCATAACTTTGCATTATTTCACTTCAAAAACTTCCCACTTATTTCACTGAAATAAAGCTTCATAACTTTCACATTTTTGTTATGCGTCAAGATTTCATATTACTTACAGAAAATTGTGCCTCAAAATTTATCATAGATAACTTAAATATAATTCTTCCACCGATTCTCTTCCGCGGGAATGAGCTTCTTCTAGTCAAAACTTTGATCATTGGTTGTCGTAATTCTTTTTGTTGTGGTTACACACTTTATAATGATGTTTGGTCTTGGACCTACTGCACACCTATTATTACTTCTACCATAATTCACACTTTATACACCAATGTTCACAGAGATATGTCACTGATTTTGTATCAAGCTACCATCGAATTTTTGGATTGCTTCACAAGTTTTGATTGATGTTTAAGTATAACAACAGAATCAGAATGTTCCCAAAAGCTACCACAGGTCACGGAGTAATATCATAAAACTTGTCCATAGAGAAAACATGTTGTCATAACTAAGATGCCATAGAAGAAATGCTGCTACAGACTTGTATTGCCTTTAGAGAAAATGTGTTGTTGATGTGCTTCAATAGGTTCTCTTCTATATTGTTCTTACAAAACAGATACTCTTATCATACCATAAGAAATAAGACTGAACACACCTTTTCCTGAGCTCAGATTTTAAACAAAAATACAATGATAGTAATTTGGATCATAGAATATAAGTTTTGGACCCCCTTGAACAAGTGCTCAGATTTTGAATCATGCTACCAGACTTTTGCGAACTGAATTCTCTATTACCATATTCTTTATTACTTTGACAACTTTCAAAAATAATGAAAATTTTGTGATTATATCCAAAAATTTGAGTAGATCACCTCCAAAGTTATATTTCTAGTTTCAAGAATATTTCTATGTGTTAAGAAAATCCACAGCCACAGGTCTGAATTTCAAGAACAAGAGTCCCTGTGAAATATCGTGCATCCAAGGAGCAGTATGAAATTTGTCAATAAGGAATTTCCCTGTGGTTTGAATATATATCCATTGAATTATCCATAAGTCATCTACAAGTCTAAATCTTCCTATATCATGATTAGAATCAAGTCCAAAGTTTTTAGGAAGTTAATTCTTGACCAAGATTCTTGTGGTTGATGATCTGAACTGTTCCAAGTTTTATCCAGTTTGAAGTTGTACTAATGATCCTTGGTCCAAATCACAACATATCCAATGAAAGGTTGTGCATGACATTCATGCGTGTCATCATCTAGTTTAAAAATATATGCTTCTGAGTTAAGTTGGATCTTCTAGTTACATGTGAGGATCCGAAGGACATCACTCTATAGCACAGAATTTCATATTGTGATGATCCATCAAATTTATATGTGAATGGTGTGACATATAATTTCAAAATTCAGTTGGTGAATAAATTTTCTTTTCAGGATTCAAGTACCCTATTAAAACAATAATCATACCTATAAAAAAAAAAAATCTCCATTCCTATAATGCCACCAATATTCTGAAGCTTTATTTTCACAATCATTCAAATTTCGATTTTATGTTGAGACAACCTTCTAAGTTTTATTCGTACATCATTATTACCTTCCAACTCATGTTTTTCATGGTATAAATAATATAATATAATACTATGAAATTAGTGGTTATTGATAATTGTAATAAATAAATTTGTATGAATGGAAAATAAATTGTGTGTAACTAATTGCATATTCTAAAATAAGGGTATATTCTAGATTTATTTTAGCTTTTGGCACATGAGTAAGTATAACATTGGAAGTGATGTAAAATTCAACTTGATCATCCCCATAGGGGAGATCATGGCTCCTAAACATCGAAGACAAACCCAAAGCAACCCTGAGGTGGAAATCCCTCCTCCCGCCACTACAGAGATTGGAACCCCAGTTGAGCAAGCTATATTACATTCCCTTAGGGAAATGACAAATATCTTTAAGGATTGGGTCACAAGCCAAGAACAAGATCAAGAAAATGATCAAGGTAAAGGAAGGGAGCTGGAATGAAAACAGAGGCAAGACCTAAACTCTCAATTCAATGCCAAAGATGGACAAACAACCCTTTATGAAAGAAGTCCAAAAATCAAAATTACCAGAGTTTACGAGTCAAGAGGGGGGTTCAAAAGCAGAAGCATGGGTAATTGGTGTCAAAAGAGCACTTAGCTTTAAGGAATACACTTCAGGGGAAAGGCCCAAATATCAATGAGTCTACTAAAAGGAGACGCTCTATTATGGTGGGTAAATGAAGAAACGAAGATGCAAGTCACCCCATTGCAAGTTACTTGGGAAATGTTTGAGGAAGCCTTCTGAACTAGGTACCTATCAGAGGAGTACAAACACCAACAAGTAGGGGCTTTCCATGCAGTGCGACAGAATGGTAGATCTATTGAGGACTATGAAGCTGAATTCTATGCGTTGGTCCATCATGTGGACTATATGGCTGATGATAAATGTCAAGTTGAAAGATTCTTGCATGGACTCGATCCCTTGGTCCGAGCAGAAGTCGCCATGTGGAAACCCACCACTATGGCAGCAACCACTAGTTTAGCCAAACAAGTCCTGAGGACTATAAATATGAAAAAGTGAATGGTGGTTGATGGAAATACAGGGAAGGAACACCCCCCAACGAGGTTAAATAGACCAGGGGAGCAACCATATGGATTCCAGGGAAGACAAAACAATGTTTCAAAGATTGCTAGTGCAACTTCTGGGCTGCCTCTGGGAGGCCGTAGGGGTCATCCCGACTTGAGAAGAACTAATGGTGGAGGTAGAGGATTTGGTGGCCAAGGACAGGTACAAAGTGAGAATCGAGATTAAGTAGAATGTTGGCAATGTGGAGGTCCACATTATAAAAGGGATTGTCCAAAGTATCAAGTTGGGCTAAGACAACAAGGACATCAAGAAAAAGAAAAAAAACCACAGACCCAACATCGAATTCATACCATTGTAAACCATCATCGGGATGAGCCTCAAGTCACCATTTTGGAGTCTGCGAATTTCCAAGGAGGGAGTCCTCCCGGTCAAACCATTCTGTATACTGGACCGCTGGGTTCGTTAACTTAGGAATCATGATTTTTAGCAAGTCAAGGTCCAGTGGGACCAATATAGCCCAGATTCAACTACCTGGGAAGATGCAGATGTTATTTTTAATGATGACTTTCCTTATTTACTTGATTAAAATGTGTGGTGAACTAATTAGGAGTGCTTATTTAGCTAAGGCAGATACTTTTATGGAGCATCTAAATCATGTTTTATTTTTTAAACTTTATGATACATCTAAATCATACACTATAATTTCAGTTTAGTTTAATTAACTGTTATGATGTTAGTATAATGTTACATGAGGTTTTGTGATATAATGGTAGGAGGATAATGATGCACATGTGGTTCTTATATTGATGATGTATCCTTATGATGATGATGATATTGATAGGCATTATGATATGTCGAGGTATATTGACATATTCATTTACTACATGATGATAGGTATTTAATGTTGAATACTCATGATGGATATGATATGCATAACGTGGCATAGGAATTATGATGCTATAATATGAGGTTTATTGACATGTGGTTCATTTATTATGTGAAGTCATGATATGTCTTTGATGCAAATATGTTGATGTTATAACTTATGATGGTATTTCATGATGAAGCATGTCATAGTTGCGTAAAAATTTATGACATGTATGAGCATGTAATTCATTATTATTCATAATGTTGCGATTAACAATGATGAATGTTCTCATGATGACATACAAGACTTGGCATGTGGATTATTTTCTATGATACTATGATGGTATAGCTAATGCATTGGTTGCATGTTGAGATGTGGTGATTGACAGGAAATCACAAATGGGCCGAGAGGGCTGGTTTATTTGATGATCTCGTAGGAGCCCATACCTGCGAGGGAGAATATGTAACACCATATGGGTTGGGGACAAACTCAATCAACACTACATATGCCAGTGGTTCCTTTGTCTTGTGTAGCTCTTGATGGATAGCTCTTGAAGGGCTATGGGACCATCTTGAGGAGGCCAAGTGCCTGATGTTCTAGGCTAGGTGCCTGTTATTGGATTGGGATGCCGAAGTCTGGTGGGGGTGTAAGGACTTCAATGCCTGGGGCTGTGTGCCTTAGTAGTTGTGGAGGGATTGAGCCAGCCTTGCGAGATGCCCGAAGTCATTGAGTACCGTACCGGATGTCCGCCTTGGGGCAGATGAGGTCTAAGTTGGGCGCAAGCCTTGGGGCCAGCCTTGGACTAGGATACAGACCGAGGAGGCTTATGCCTGGTTCCAAAAGTGGGAAAAAGGACAGAGATTCCTTGGGATTTCTCGGGTGTTGTGAAACTTTCGATGCTTGCTGGTTATACTAGTTCAGTAGAGGGTGTCGACGAACATGAAGTAATAAATAAAAAAATAAAATGTTAAATAATTCAACTTAACCTCGGGACGAAGTTCCTTAAAGTGGGGGAGTATGTAATGTCCCTTAATAATAAATAATAAATAATAATAATAATAATAATAATAAATACTAATAAAATAATAAATAAGAATACTAAAGCTCTAAATAAATATAAATAAAAATAATCAGAAAAATAGTAAAAATCAGTAAATCTATCAAAAAGTAAAAACAAAAGAAATAAAACAAGAAAGCAGTAAAGTTGCATGTTGACACATGGAGTGTGTGCATGTGGTTTCCCTTCCAATGTTTGCTCTATTTAATATATGGTGAGGAAGATGAGAGGCATTCCATCATTCCATGATTCCATCATCCATTCTCTTGGGGGAATAGTGTTGTGAGACAAAGGATTCCCTGGCAATAGTACGTTGATTGAGGGCTTGAGGGTGGCCAGTTGTAGCAATATTTTGTGCAATTGAGCCTACGGTTGGGTGGAGAGTCATCCCCAAGACTTTGTTGCAGTTAGCAGAATTCAACTAGCGTTCAACCCTAAAATCACAAGTGAGAAACATCATCGCCACAAGTAAGTTGTCTATACTCATATCTTTGAAATCTGAAGTTAATTAGTTGATAAATTGCGTGTTGATTATAAATCGCATGATTAATCTAATTAATTACATGTTTTTATTTCAGGGCTGTTACATTGGACATATGTGGAGTTTTTTTAGGAAGTCCATACTTGTACGATAGAAAAGCTATCTTCTATCGATTCGAAAATAAGTATCAACTCACTAAGTATGGAATTGAGTATATTGTAAGAGCTTATAAAATTAAAGATAACTTCTTCTCATAAACTCAGGACAGATGAAAAGAATAGTAATGTCAAGTAAGAAATTTTTACTAATGATTGTAAAGGCAAAGGGTCCTGACAAATCTGATGCATTCCAAGGCTGTAATCCTAAACAAAATGGAGATTTACATAAAGTTGTTTTTGATTATGATATTTTGTTTAAAGAGCCTCAAGGGCTTCCACCCAAGTGAGAGATAGCACATGATATTTATTGTAGCAAGATGCTCCACTACCTAACATTGAAATGTACAGGTTATCAGCTTTAGAGAATGTAGAGATAAAGAAGCAGGTATAGGAGTTGCTCGATAAAGGATTTGTAAGACCAAGCACATCACTGTGTGGATCACCAATTGTGTTGGTGCGAAAGAAAGACGGTTCATGGAGAATGTGCATTGATTTTAGAGCACTAAATAAAATTATGATAAAAAATCATTATCCTCTTCCTCGTATTGATGATTTATTATATCAATTAAAAGATGCAGTTTACTTTTCTAAATTAGACTTGCAAAGCGGCTACCATCAGATCAGAGTTGTAGAACAGGGTGTATGGAAAACTGCTTTCAAGACGAAGCAAGGACTTTATGAGTGGTTGGTTATGCCTTTTGGCTTAACTAATGCTCCTGCTACATTTATGCGAGTCATGAATGATGTGTTTAGACCATTTATTGATGATTTTGTAATAGTCTATTTAGATGATATTCTTGTTTTTAGTAAGACTTGGGATGAACATCTAAATCATGTAAAGCATGTTTTAGATGTTTTAAAAAGAGAAAATCTCTATGTGAAACTGTCAAAATGTGAATTTGGCAGGACATCTTTGAATTATTTGGGTTATATTGTTGGGGGTGGTGAATTTAAGATAGATCCCTCTAAGGTTGAAGTCATTGTGAACTGACCTAAACCCAAATCTGCTACAGAAGTTAGAAGTTTCTTAGGGGCAATGCAATATTGGAGAAAGTTTATTGCTAACTTTTCATTGATTACAACTCCTTTACATGCTTTGACAAGTGTGAAACAGGTGTTTCAGTGGGGAGGCAAATAGTAGAAAGCCTTCAACACCTTGAAAGAAAGAATCAGTACAACACCAGTACTAGAACTACCAGATTTTCAGCGTCCATTTGAGATCGAGACATATGCAAGTGACTATGCCATGGTGGTAGTGTTGATGCAGCACAGGAAGCCTATATGCTTTCATTATGAGACATTTACATCTATAGTAGTTAACTATCCTACATATGATAAAGAATTGTATGCATTCGTACATAGTGTTAAAAAGTGGAAACATTATAAAATGGGTAAAGAAACAATCATTCACACAGATCATCAATCACTTCAATATCTACACTCACAAACTAAATTGCAACAATCCAGACATTATAGGTGGATGGGTTTTCTACAAAAATTTCATCTTGTTATCAGATATAAGAAGGGCATACATAATAAGGTTGCAATCATGTTATCAAGACCAATCATAAATGCATCTACTATACTTAAGCATAATTCAGTAATTCATGAAAGTTACATTGAACAATATGCTCAAGATACAGATTTTAAGGATGTATATGAAAATTTAATTCATGGTAAGTAGGTAGAAGAATTGGATTATTATATAAAGGACAAACTCTTATATCATTTGGGAAAGTTATGCATTCCACAAACTCAAAGAGTTAAAATAATTCGATAAGCACATACTTCTCTCATATCAGGTCATTTTGGTGTAAGTAAAATAGTTGCACAATTGCAAAGGTTCTGTTATTAGCCATGAATGCATGAAATAGTTTCTAGATATATCAAAGGATGTATTATGTGTGGCACAAGCAAGCCAAGTAATAGAAAATTAGGCTTGTATGCTCCACTCTGAATTCCTTCTTGTCCTTGGGAAAGTGTTTCTATGGATTTTGTTGGGGGATTGCCAAAGTCTAAAAAAGGGTCATGATTATTTGTATGTAGTTGTGGATAGGTTCAATAAGATGTGTATTTTGATACCATGTAATAAACAGGTCACAGCTGAACAAACTACAAAGTTGTTCTTTCAAAATGTATGGGTTCATTTTGGGTTACCCACTTATTTTGTGTCTTATCGAGATTCTCAATTTGTTGGGAAATTTTGGTCAAGTCTATGGGATTTAATGGACACAAGGTTAAATAAGAGCACAACATTTCATCCAAAAACAGATGGTCAAATAGAAGTGGTCAACAGGACAATGATATAGTTGCTTCGAGGATACTGTAGCAAGTATCCCAAACTTTGGGATGAGAATTTGTGTTATGTGCAACATGCTTACAATCGTGCCAAACATTATTCTACTCAGAGATCTCCTTTTGAGACTTGTTTTGGTTTTATACCGAAGTCTCCCTTGGATTTTGTCTTTGGTAAAGACATTGCAGTTGATGGACATAGTGATGTGGACAAAGCAACCAAGTTCATTGAACAAATCCAGGAAATTCACCAGGCAGTACAGGAACAACTGGAAAGAAGCCAAGAAAAGTATAAGGAGTGACAGGACAAGCATCGAGTTGAGCATAGTTTTCAAGTTGGTGATCAAGTCTAGTTGTACATCAGTAAATAAATATTGCAAGGGGAAGGTAAAAAGTTAAAACCAATTAGATATGGTCCTTTCAAAATACTTGATAAAATTGGTGAAAATGCTTTCTGCCTTGATCTACTAGCTTATATGCAAATCTATTCAGTCGTTAATGTTGAAAACTTGAGGTCATATGAACCTTCAATGATTGAAGATCCCAAAGAGCAAGGTCAGTTACCTTCTATTGAGCATTTGTTGCCTAAGTATCTCAATGAGTCACAGGAGGACATAGTTCTTGAAAGGAGGATAAGAACTTCATGACGAGGGGATGTTGAGTACCTGAGAGTTGGACTCAAAGGTACAAAACCAAGTAAAGCACGATGGATAGAAATTGGACAAGTGAAGGAACTTTATCCTCACTTACTCGATAGCTAAACCCAACTTTTGGTGGACCAAAAGCTTCCAGTGGGGAGGAGTGATCCAAAATGGATTCAGCATAGCCTCCAGATCAAAAGTCTTCAAATACAGGTGAAATGGAAAAATGTTGAAGGGCTTGTGAATACGAAGCCAATGGTGTAAACCACATGCAAATCCGAGTTTGGACAAGGAAACTAGAGCTAATCAAAGATTTAGGTCAAAGCGTCAATGCCTACGTCAGCAAGACATGTGGCAACGCGGGAAAGAGCCGCAAGTACCTAATAACGTCAGTGCAAAAGATGATGTGGCAATCAGAGATTGGTTCAGACCTCAAGAGATGAGGAACAATGGTCAAGAGCTGAAATCGTCCGATCAAAGGAGATCGACGCATATCGCATTGAAACATGCTGGCAAGTTATTCGGTAAAACAGACGCAATAAAACTATGAAAAAGGAGCTAAACTCTTTGAGTTACAATAGGAGGGCGGTAAATGGTTTATCATGTGCACTCAAGGTAGGAAGTAGTTTTAGATCAGGAGCACGTGATTCCACTTAGCGCTCGACACGTAGCAACTCGAAAACCACTTTATCGCGTGCCTTCGGAGAAATAGCGAATGTGCTAGTTGGAGTGTGAAATTGCGCGATAGTCGTCGAATGGCAGAGGACAGATCAATAGTGCAAGTTGTCTAGATCAATTAAATAGCAGGACATGACATCCGTTAGATGGTTTGTTCTCGAGATCAGTGCTAGGGAAAGGTCAGATGGTCGCGGTCCACCCACGAGGCCGGTCCTTTTGTTTATAGCCTATTTCTATTATAAACGTATTTGTTCCACATTTATTCCAATTTGTAACTAAAACGTGTTATATAAACACCATAACATAGAAAAGTTGATAGGGAAGTGTTCAAGGGAGTGTATTGTGAACCGTTCTAGGGGGTCTAGAGGTCAGGGTGACTAGTATGGTCGTGTGTATGCTCATTTCGACTTGAAGTTTTGAGCAGAACATAGTGGTGAGTTCCATTTCTGTGTTGAGACTCTGTTTTTGAGCTCACACCTGTAACAACCATTTGAAGACATAATAAAGAGGTCAAAACTGGAAGCTAGGACTAGGAGACATAGCCAGGAAGTTTGGTGAACTCCTTTATCAATCTTGCTTGTGTTGATGTGTTTGATTGTGTTTTTATAATTGTTTAATTGTCTGTGTTATTCGCAATCTTATTGATCCATTGCACTAAGTAACATAGGAAACTTCACACATAGTCTATAATACCTTTTATGAATTTTAGATCACACATGAAGGAAATTGTGATCATTGATCAGCTTACATTCATTGTCTTGAATCAACTCCCACTCAACCATCATCCCTAAATGGTTCTTATGTGCAAGAAGTATCACCCCCACCACAAGTTAACTATGTGACCACCTATTCCATGCCCACATCTACTGATGATCTAGTAGGTGATGTAGTACACAATTTACTGGGGGAATTGGAACCAAATTTTTCAATTAGATCCCTGGACATGTATCCCTTTCAGAGAGTTGTTCTCCCATCTAATGAGAACCTCTTGGAATTCATGGCCTCTTTTGGTTTGTGATCAAAGAGTTTGAGAATAGTTCCTTGTGTTGTGTCAAGATTGTTAAAAAATGAAACAAGGATCATGAAGTAGAGTTCCTTGTCTTGTGTCAAGCTCCTTAAAAAATGAAACAAGGGCTAGAGCAGAGTTCCTTGTCTTGTGTCAAGCTCCTTAAAAAATGAAACAAGGGATATGAGGATAGTTCTTTAGCTATGTCAACCTCGTTAAAAAATGAAATAGGTCTCCATGAGCATGATTATTTTTCGTGTTTCAAGATCATTAAAAAATGAAACAAATCCCCTTCCAATTCGAGTCTTCGATTAGATCTTATAAAATCCCAGTCGAGTCTTTCACTTGATCTCATAAGTGAACCTTATTTCCATCCAATTAGGTGAATGAAATGAAGCTTGAGGGGCATGTACCTCGAATTGAGGCATTATGATGGGGGCATGCAAACTTATCTCAAGCATAGTTTTTCCTTGTTTCAAGCTTGTGTAAAAATGAAACCAAATCCAAGCATAGTTTTTTCCCATGTTTCAAGATTGTGAAAAAATGAAACCATATTTAATTATACTCAATCATAGTGTCCGATGTTTCAATATTGTGTAAAAATGAAACCATTCCCAGTTTAAATATCGTGATTTCCATTTTTATCCGCCGATTTTTTCCAGATGAGCCTTGTTTTTCTCATTCCATTGTCACCATCTATTTGAAAAATCATACACTTTCACTTGGCTGTTTTACCCTTTCCTAAGGAACGTCTGCGATGAAGTGGTCTTGTTAGCTAGCCTCTTGACCTTTACATGTTTTGAGCAGTTCCATCATGACCAGAACCATTTTCTATCCTTTCATACCACTCGTTCCTCCAAGTGGAGTCCTCTTTCAGCTCTTTTCAAACTCCATAAATATGAAAATATTGTTGAGTACTTGTCATTTCAAACTCATTAAAGTAAATGAGTTGACGTCTACTCAATATAATTTTACCCCTTTTCTGGAGCAAGATATACTATTTTATGAAAAAGGAACACCTTAGTCAAACATGCTAGGAGGTTCTCTCAAATATTGTTTTCTACCTTTTCATATTCGAGAGACAAATTGCGAAAAGGGACCTGGTGGAGTTTTATTTTTTCATCTCTTTTTCAAACTCTCTAAATATGAAAAATATATTGAGTTTGTCTTATGTTGGACTCATTAAAATTTTACAATGAAAGACTCATCACCATGATGAGACCGAGCTTCTCCTTCCTAAGACTTGTAAAACTTACTAGGATGGGTTCATCTGAAGGGTGAACTTATATGACAATAATATGGTATCCTCTTCAAGCTTGTGTAAAAATAAAGAGGTACTCATTAGAAATAGCAGGTAAAAATGAAGAAGATACGTCCTTTGTATAGGCGGCATGTTTGTCTTGAATGTGACACTCTTCTTCTCTCATGTCGGGTTTGGGATATCCTCACTCAGTCATTTGTCCTCCCGGCTTTGGGTGATCCATCTTACCTCTCATTTTACTCTTCCACATTGTCATCATGACCTTTAGTCCCATGTTGGGTCAGATGCTGCCACACTCCAGAGTCGTGTCACCAGTAAGTTCAAGAGAAGTCCAATCTGCAGTTATTTAGCTATATGTTGTTTGAGTCATTGCTACAGTCCTGAATATCATTCCAGTTTATTCCTTGTTTTGTGTCGATGATGATGGATTCATCATTGCCATCCTTCGATGGATCACTTCATGTCGACTTTAGCTCATTATCCAGGAAGATGACATAGAAACTCTCTTTCAGTACGTTAGAGCTTGCATGCCTTAATGGCAAGTTCTTCACATCTGACGACAAGTTTTCGTCACTGGCCTTTGATCGAATGATTTCACAAGTGTTTGACTTTAGCTGCGTTATCACATTCATGGATTGTACTGTCATACCTTGAGAGTAATTGTCAATATGGCTGGTTCCTCTCATTCTTGTTAACAATCCACATTAATGGCCGGTAATTAGGTGGTTTTCTAGCATGTTCAACTTCAACATGTTTATTCGCATGTTAGGATTTGTACATTGATCGAGTCAGGATGGAGTGCAATACCTTAAGTCTTGTCTGTTATGAATCAAGCTACATGGAGTTATATTTCATTCATGATTGTACATATGTTTATACTATACGGATGGCTGTGACCATACCGTGAGAGTTTATATCTATGATGATCCTTGTTATCTAGATGGTTGCGCCCATACCATAGATCTTTTCATATAGCTTCATCATCTGGATGGTTGTGTCCATGTCATGGATTCATGTCTTGATCTCAGATATGTATATGTCTATGTGTCCTTGATTTTCAGGTCTCCTAATAGTGCGTGTCCTCGTCCTTTCCAAAACCTTGTAAAGCATCTCAGCCATAACTCCTCGTTCTACCTTCATGATTTAGGGGGCATCTGTTACACAATATTTTATCACTCCTCCTGCACTTCCCTGTGACATACCTTGAAGTGCCTGAAACATGATCATTATATAGTATACTCATCCGTGTATACAATTCATATCCCTCCTTTAACTTTTCTTGGAAAATTGCTGGAGCTTTCCCTGAATAAATAGCTCTTGAAACCCTAAAATGAAGGCCATCGCCCTTATGAAACTCAAAACCACAATGATCACTTGTTTCACCTTGTTAATCCAATGATGGCATCGCTTTGTTCTCTCTCATACTCGCAATGGTCTCAAAAAGGAATTTTTCCCAAAGAGGGTGAGAAGCTTTGTGATCTAGAAGCTTCTAGAGCGGCGAGCTAGAGGTGGTTTCGCATAGATGAGGTTGAATCCTACTAATTTGACCCCTTGGTCTCATCCCTATGAGCTACCTCCCCGAGATGTGGGCCTAATCCTATCTTTGGAGAAGTCCTAACTCCCTCTCCCAGTCTATAAATTCCTCCTCTCCCATTCCCAAATGGTTGTTCAGGTTAGAGGCTCGGTTGATCTATGTCCATTTGCACCCCTATGTTGTTATGCTCTTAACCTGCAAGACGATTACCAGAATACCAAATATGTGAAGAAATATACCCAAAACATAGAATAGTGAGAAACAAGAGCAAGTATTTTATATTCAGAAAGCAATGTTCACTTACCTCTTCGAGGGGGCAACCTCCAATAGAGCAGAGATCGATTACAAAATAAGACATGATGCTCCTCGCAGGGAGTCTCTATCCTTTATATATGACTCATACATGAAATACCATGGATCAATACCATGGTTCTTATTAATACCATCTATCTAATACCATGGCCCATTTGCAACTAACTGTGGTCCCATCATTAATTGCGGGTTAACCACTTACAATTATTAATATGGGCTTTATTGACTCTTTAATTAAGTATAACTATGACTTGATCCTACTACATAAATAAGGGGGTTAGGGTGGGACCCTAACATGCCCTCCCCCTTAAGAATAGCCTTGTCCTCAAGGCTGAAGCTGTGGAAACTACTGAAGAATAGTGGCTGGTTCCCAGGTTGCATCTTCCAGAGAGGTGTCTTTCCACTTGACGAGGACTTCCCTAATCATGTGGCCACGCAGGTGCAGTTCTCGTGTGTCTAGGACTTATTCAGGTTGGAGCTAGATTGACCCTTCTTCATCCAATTCAAGTAGACTAGTTTGAATTTTGCAATTGTTCCCAATCACTTTCTTGAGGCATGAGACATGGAAAACTGGATGGATTTTTGCAGTGGGTGGCAAAGCTAGCTTGTAGGCTACTTCTCTAATGCACTGAAGTACTTGATATGGTCCGTAGAATTTTGGAGATAGTTTATGAAAACCTTGTCTTTGAGTGAATTTTTCTTATATGGTTGCAGCCTCAAAAATACCTGATCCCCTTCTTGAAATTGGCACTCTGAGCGATGCTGATCTACCTGTTGCTTCATGTGGTTTTGAGCTTGATGAAGATTCTCTCTAAGATGGGCGAGCATGGTTGTGCAGTTTTGTAGGAGTTGATCCACTGCTTGTACCTTTGAGCACGCCTTGATATAAGAAGTAGGGGAAGGAGGGAGTTGACCATAAACTACTTCATAGGGAGTCACTTTGGTGGGGGCATGATAGTTGGTGTTATACCACCATTCAGCTAGAGGCAACCACTGTACCCATAGATGATGCTTTTCTGAAGTGAAACACCTAAGGTAGGTTTCCAGACATTTGTTGACGGCTTCAGTTTCACCATCCGTTTTTGGATGATAGGAAGTACTGAGTTTTAGTTGGGTGCCTTGTAGCCTGAAGAGTTCCTGCCAAAAATTACTGGTGAAGATCGGGTCACAATCAGACATAATAGAAGTGGGCATGCCATGCAATTTGAAGATCTGATCCATGAAAGATTGAGCGACCAAAGTCGATGTAAACGGGTGGGGTAGGGCGCAGAAATGAGCATACTTTGAAAGTGGGTCCACAACCACCATGATGACTGACTTGTTTCCTAACTTTGGAAGACATGTAATGAAATCCATAGAAACCTCTGTCCATATAGATGTCGGGATGGGCAACGGTTGTAATGTGCCTGGTGCTTTAACTGTCTCCCCTTTGTGGCGTTGACAAACATCGCATTCCACTACAAAAGTAAGGATGTCCTTTTTCATGCCTGCCCAAAAAAATGATCTTCTAGTGAAAGCATATGTCTTCTGAAAGCATGAATGTCTTGTAATGGGGGATGAGTGCAATTCTGCCAAAATGCGGCTTTTGAGGGTGGATGTTGGTGATATTACAACTCTGTCCTTGTAGCGAAGAATCTCATCCTGCCACGAGTAGCCCTTGGTGGAATTTGGATCCGCCTGCAATTGAGTAATGAGTTGGGAGAGCCAGGGATGTGAAAACCATTCCCTACGAGCCTCTTCAATCCATTCTGGAATGGGAAGGGAAATTGCGAGCAGGGTACTTTCCTCCTCAAATTGGCGAGATAATGCATCTGCTACACTATTTTCGCACCCTTTCTTGTAAATGATCTCATAATCATATCCCAGCATTTTGGTGAGCCATTTATTTTGTTATGGGGAGGATAGGTGTTGCTCCAAAAAATATTTAAGACTATGATGGTCTGTGCGGATTTGGAAACGTCGCCCCAGTAAGTAAGGTCGCCAGGTATCTACTGCATGTAAGATGGCCATAATTTCCTTCTCATAGGTAGATTGTCCCAGATTCTTCCCACTTAGTTGTTGGCTTGTGAAGGCCAAGGGTTGACCTTCCTGCATTAAGACCACCCCAATACCCATACCTGAAGCATCACATTCAATGACAAAATATTTGGTGAAATCAGGTAGTGCTAAGACTGGAGTGGAACACATGGCATTTTTGAGAGCTGTAAATGCTTTATGTGCGTCATCATTCCAGAAGAATGAATTTTTCTTGAGGAGTTGAGTGAGGGGTTTCGCAATGTGACCATAATTGCGGAAAAATTTGCGATAATAGCCTGTGAGACCCAAAAATCCTCTCAGGCTCTTCAAGGTCTTAGGTTGAGGCCAATCCTACATTGCCTAGATCTTTTTGGGGTCCACCTTAACACCTTCACAACCCACAATGTGGCCCAAATACTCAACTTCTTCCATGCCAAAAGAACATTTGGACATCTTAAAATAATTTATGCTTGCGGAGCAGTTTCAAGAGTAGATCTACATGCTGAAGATGTGCGGCCCAAGTGCAACTATAGATGATGATGTCATCGAAGAAGACAAGGACAAATTTCCTGAGATATGGTTTGAGAAGGTGGTTCATAAGGCTCTGAAAAGTAGA
Organism: Pinus tabuliformis; assembly: GCA_031772625.1. Taxonomy (NCBI): domain Eukaryota; kingdom Viridiplantae; phylum Streptophyta; class Pinopsida; order Pinales; family Pinaceae; genus Pinus; species Pinus tabuliformis. Next base: position 1,079,345,763 of record CM062818.1, read on the forward strand.
TGGGGCATTACAAATGCCAAATGGCATGACCAGGAACTCATAATGGCCTTCATGCGTTCTAAAAGCAGTCTTTGGAATGTCGACTTCCTTCATGCGAATTTGGTGGTAGCCTGAGCGAAGATCTAGCTTAGTAAAGAATTGAGCCCCATTGAGTTCATCCAGAAAATCATCAACAACTGGGATGGGAAATTTATCTTTGACTGTCAACTTATTGAGGGCCCTGAAGTCTGGACACATCTGCCATTCCCCATCTTTCTTGAGCACCATGACCACCGGTGATGAATAAGGACTAATGCTGGGACGAATGACACCTACTTCCAAAAGTTCCTTGCTTATTTTTTCTATTTCATTCTTTTGGGTGAACGGATATCTGTATGGGCGCACATTTGGTGGTTGGGCCCCTGGAACCAAGGTGATGCTATGATTATGTTCCCCTCTCAAGGGTGGAAGCTCATGAGGCTTGTCAAAGACTGGCAGATGGTTATTTAAAATCTGTTGCATCTCAGGATGAATTGGCAGAGAATTGGGTTCGATGGCCTAGATGGCATTAAATTGAGCTACAACTCCATGATGGCCCTTTTTTAGCAATTTTTCCATCCTATGTGAGCTGATGATAGAGGGAGCTCCCGCCTGGAGTCCACGAAGGGTATGTGTGGAGTTGTTCTACTTAAATCTCATATACAACTCCTGGAAATCCATTGTGATTGGCCCAAGAGTGTGAAGCCATTCAGCACCGAGGACAATGTCACACCCTCCCATGTGTATGGAAAACATGTGGGTCTTCAACTGATAATCCCCCATTTGAATTTTGACATTTTCACAACGGCCTTCACATTTCATTGTTCCCCCATCTACAATTTGGACTTGGAAGTTAGAAACTGCTCGTACAAAACAATGCACCGCTTTCGCGACTTTTTGATGGATGAAATTATGTGTACTTCCACTATCAATCAAGACTACTACTGGGCGATGTTTAATAAAACCACTGATTTTGAGAGTTTGAGGTGAAGAAATCCCTGCCAAAGCATGCAGCGAAATAACTGGTTCGTCAGGGACATTGTCCTTCTGGTTGTCCTCTTCTACCTCCTCCAGTTCGTCAAGTGGTGGGGCTTCCTCTGATGAGCTATAATCAGTGGCATCAATTTGAAAAAATTTGGGCTCCTTGCATTTATGACCTGGGGAGTTTTTTTCATCACAGTAGTAACATAATCCTTGCTTTCTTCTTTCGGCCATTTCTGTAGGTGACACCTTTTGAACCTTAAGTGTTTGAGTCGTGCTGTGAGCCTGTGGGGGGCGACCCTTGGCGGTGAAATTTGGGCAAATGGATTGGGCTGCTAACGCACGTTCCACGTTATGAGATACCTTGCAAGCCTCCGACCATGTGGGAGGGTGGTGTAGTCAGACATGGGCTTGTATGGCCTCTTTAATACCACTGATAAAACATTCCGTGTAGAACACATCTGGGAGATCCCTAGTGCGGAAAGCTAAGGCTTCAAAGGCTGTAACATATTCATCCATTGTGCCAGTCTATCGGAGCTTAGTGAGATGACCCAAAAAAGCAGATTCCTGGTCAAAGCGCTTTGTAAGATCTTTTTTTAAGGTGGCCCAAGTCAAAAAACTTCCATTATAACATTGATGCCATTCCCACCATTGCCATCTTTCATTGTCCAAGTACATGCTTCCCACCATAAGCTGAGTCTCATTATCTAAGATGTTATTTAGATTTAAATACTGCTCCATTTGTGCTACCCATGTAGCCAGGTGAGAACCATCAAATTTATGCATATCCAGCTTGGGAGGTCGTGGACGGGATTATTGGTGGGTGCCCCAAAGGTGAAGAGAGTGGCTAGACTCACCCTCACTGTGTCCATTGCCAATATATGCCTCCTCGCGGGCTTCCTCCTTGCCCTTAGAGAGTGCGTCAGTTAGTTTGTCAAGCTAAGCTTGGATGGCTTGCAAGGATTGTTCAAGTTTGTCGATCTTCTCATTGGCCATAGCTTGAGCTCTAGTTGCTACCATGCACCGATCCGATGTACTTGAAATTTGGGGCCGCCCAAATTTTTTTCACTAACAATTGAATGGTACCACCTTGCTTAGCTCGTCGTCCTGATTCTTATGGGCTAGATCACCAATAAGTGTTGCGGGGGGTCTTAGACTTTTTTTTTTTTTTTTTGAAATCTCCTAATGGAGTTTTACTCGCTTATGAATACTACAGTAGCCGAATCCTCAAAATGTCAATGTTGCCAAAAGTCCTACAAAAATCACGCCCCAGTATAAGAAGCCCACACAACTACTCAGATCTGGTGGATCTGAGAGATCTGGTGGATCTGAGAGATCTGAATGGCTGATCAGATAGCTCTGATCAGTGGAAAGATTGCTGCTACAGATCTGATGGATCTAATAGATCGAAAAGGTTGGTCTGCTAACTCGGAACTACGGGACTGATGTCTACTGCTACTGCAAACCCCCTTGCAAGATCTGATCTGAAAGAGATTATACATGATCCCAAGATAGAAAAGGGAACTATGGTCTTGAGGAGTGTCAGGTGCTACAGATTGCAATATACATAAGGTTTTGATAGTAGTACTCGGCCCAATGTTTCAGGGCTCTAACTAAGGAGGATCAACCATACCCTTAGCTGTACAACCCAACTACCCTATCGTAAGAGCGAGTAATCTCTCTGAGTGCTGTTCTCGGTGTACTGTAGCAGCAAGACGACTGACGATTTATCTATGGTGAGGTTTCAAAGGAGCTATTGGGCTTCCGATATACCTAGAGGGTACTTGGAAGATAGTTCGTGCGTTGTTCTGTCTTATGCGCTACTACTCGAAGGGGTACCCACAGGGGTTATAAGGGAGTCCAACAAGCATGAAAACCTCTTGTATTTCCTGTGTGCATGCCTCCCCAAATCTGCAGGTTTATGCGCTCAACTACAGATCCTGTGGTTTAAAGACGCCGGAACACGTCTCTAGCCAAAAAAAAAAAAATTGCTAAGAAATGGGGATCCCACCTACCTTGGAAAGTGCTCTGATACCACTTGTTATGCTCTTAACCTGCAAGACGATTACCAGAATACCAAATATGTGAAGAAATATACCCAGAACATAGAATAGTGAGAAACAAGAGCAAGTATTTTATTATTCAGAAAGCAATGTTCACTTGCCTCTTCGAGGGGGCAACCTCCAATAGAGCAGAGCTTGATTACAAAATAAGACACGATGCTCCTCGCAGGGAGTCTCTATCCTTTATATATGACTCATACATGCAATACCATGGATCAATACCATGGTTCTTATTAATACCATCTATCTAATACCATGGCCCATTTGCAACTAACTGTGGTCCTGTCATTAATTGCGGGTTAACCACTTACAATTATTAATATGGGCTTTATTGACTCTTTACTTAACTATAACTATGACTTGATCCTACTACATAAATAAGGGGGTTAGGGTGGGACCCTAACATATGTTGAGCTTGTGCTTAGAGGTTATTCATTAGACTTGGAGAAGGAGTGTTGGAGAGTTTCTTGGTGTAGACTTGGATTACCACTCAAGGAGAGCTTTTCAACATCAAGGCTATGGTTGTAAGATTCCCATTTATTCTTTAAATAATAATACAACTGTTGGTTCATCTTCCCAATATATATGTTCATGTATGTATTTGTTTGGCATTCCTTGATCAGCTAAATAGATTATTATTGGATTTGTTATTGGTTTTGGCATGCTTTGTTGTCTCTTGGTTGTTTGTGAAGGTACATAAGCATTGAAAGAAGCAGGAACGAGACCTAGACACAAGAAGTTTGAACATTCCAAAAAAGGAAATCGCATTAGAATCAGAGCAAGGTAGGCCTTCTCTCTTGTTCTATTTTTCAATCATAATCTAGGAAGATGTCTAGTTGATTGTCCTATCAAGTTGCTAGACCCACTCATCGGGCTAGAGGAATCGTCTCTATCTGCATAGAGGATTAACCTTGTCAACAGGGAGTTCACCCACATGCAACAAAGAGGCACATGCATGCAACTAGGAAGAGTGCATGTCTTCAGCACGAAGGATTGCACTAAAGTAGGGTGCACTTGCTTAGCATGAAGGAGTGCGCTTAAGGGTAGCACACTTCTTCAACCCAAAGGAGTGTGCTTAACTCAAGTGCATGTATTCACAAACTTGAAGTGTGATTTGCCTTTAAGAGTAATTTTCTTGTTTTTTCTTGATTTTCAATGTTTTTGTGTGCTTTTTTAGTGTGTGCATGGCGTAAAGGCTAGTTTCTAAGTTAAGAAAAATCATAAGTCCACCTAATAATGGGATAGATAACACAAGAGCTTCTAAGGGCTAGGTGACAACTCTTAGGAAACATTAACTTAGGAGGATGTGACATTAGGAGAAAACATAAGGACCAAAAAACAAACAATGTGATGAAACTAAGGGGGTTGAAATGACGGTTCATGTGGGCTCCAAAATTTACTCAAGAAAAAAATTTGGAGGGTTGTTATCACAGTGACAACACAAGTTAAAGCTATTACAAGGCCTTCCATTTCTTAATAGTCATATGTAATCCCTAGATTCAAGCCACCATAATGAATTGCACAAAAATTAAATCACAACTTACTAAAATGTACATCTACTGATCTAATTCCAAAATAAATCACATTGGATGTTAAAGCATGCCATAGAATCAAGCATCTTGATGGATGTAGGTACTATAGGAGAAATGAAACATTAAAAAGGGATCAAAGGTGTGCAGTGACTAACGTCCATTCCACAGGTTACCCTATTGTCTTATGGTGCAGAACACACTCTTTTCAGAGTCGTTAATGGAAACTTAATTTGGCAAAGTTTGAACCAAATGTCCAAAAGCCAAAGCCATGGAAGATGAAACAAATCATCCTGATGGTTGGCCTTCCAAGGTAGCTCTATTAAAAGAATGTTGCTGAAGATAGAGGATAAAGGAAGATATATGAAAAGAAAATGCATCTTGGTAGGAACAAAAGCAGCAGAAGAATCAGGCCTAACGAAGAAGAAACATACTTGAAGGTTAGACAATGAAGGAGAAATTAAGATTTTCCATGCATGACTAGAAGGTTTCCTCTGGGCCAAAAAAATTTGCAATAAACTTCTAGTGAGTAAGAATGCACCAAAGCCTTTCTTTAGATTTAATATCTCAGCCTTTATATCAATTTATTGAGAATAATAAAATTCCCATCAAATGATTGTTTTCCCATTTGGCATTCCATAGTAACATCCTTATATCTATTGCGTGGATGTCTAAATGTTGTGCTTGATTTGTTTGGTGAATTTATCTATGTAAATTGTATAGTTGAATGCAATTTTTGGGTTACAAACATAGTCCCATTTGATTTTGAAAATCAACCAACTGATAACAAAATTACAATGCCACATTCCCAATCTGTTTTTGTTTCAACGCAACATTAAAATTAATTTGCTTTCTTCTTTATTGGATTGTTTCCAAGGAAGATATGTCTGTGCATTGTGTTGGTGTCAGTGAGTAATTACAGTGCTATTGATAATGTGTTGGATCACTAGCTAGTGGTACTCCACAAATTAGCTATTGGACTGATAGTTGGGTTACATTAATTCCTTGAATGTTGTGTATCTCACATCTTACAACCTCATATAATATCTGACACTCTGTCTGAGCATGGGAACAATATGCATTGGTTGGAATTCCACCTAGAGCTATACATCTCAGTATATGCTTGTTCTTATCTATTACAACAACCAAATTGGAAATTCATATGTGCATATTATATTGGTTACATTGGTGTTTTTATTGAGAGCCTTCACTAGAATAAAATGACTTCCTCAGTGATCTAATTATGCTTATAAATTCATATTTATCTCTAACTAGAGCCATATGGTGGGCATCTTAGTAAATAATGAATTAATTATTCATTTCTTGCAATTGGACATAGATATGATTTTCGAATGAGTGTTGCATAAGTACCTTAAACAAGGAAAATAGTATACTTTTAGCTACCGTTGTAACTGACCAATTGGTGTGTTGTATTTGGCACAATAATGTACTAATATGAAAAATAGATTTCATTTAGAATAGAGTGTTATAGCCTATAAATATACACAGGTGAATGAGTAGATTCATAAATGGTCGACGCTGGGCTTGAATCCTTAACAAATTTCTTGGGATATATCTAAATCTATTTTAATTGTTGTTCTGAGTGATTCAACATAGTTATAGTTGCCTTTGTGCAAAAAATAGAGTTTTGTTTGGTTGGCATTATTAGAGTGTTGTGCAGTAAGCATAGGTTTTTTCGTTAGTAGTATTAGAGTTCTTGGATGAAACTTTACCATAAAAATAGCTTGGGAATTTAGTTTGCAGTGTTCTGGCCACCACATGCAAAGTAAACCAAGTAGTGAGAAAGTCTAAAGACACAGAAGATTACATTATTTATTTCCATAGAGGATTTGTGTTGGTAAACTGAGTGGAGGCGAGACCTCAATGTTTATTTACAATGATGATTATATAGTATAATTCCCTTGTTTACATATTTGTGTTTTTATATATGACCAATTGATTTGAATTTCTACTGAATACTTAATGCCAAACTAATATGTACCTTTGATATATTGAAAATTCCTCTTTGCAGTATTCACATGGCTTTCCATCAAATCCTACATGAACATGGAGACCAAACTAATGGTGAAAGTAATATCAAGTTGACTATGAGTCAAATTAATGAGACTACCAACAAATTCCCTCTACAGGGTAGCGTTGCCTTTCAAAGAATCACAATCCTTAGTCATCTTAGCTTCTCATTGAAATGGAGTAGAATGAGGCTTACATATATTCCATTTTAAATATATTCAAGATATCCAACGCATACTTTGGCCGAGAAATGAAGATACTATAATCCAATTACATAAATTGGATGCCTAGAAATAAATGCAACATATCTAAGTTACTCATTTCAAATGTATCTTTCAATTGTGGCTTTACACTAAAATTGAATCACCATTATTTCTAGTGATAATCAAATCATCCACATAAATCACATTTAAGAGAATTACATCATTCACATGTAATCATAAATACTATGATCTATGTTAGGATGCCTCAAACCAAGTTGCAAAAAGAAATTAGTAATCTTCTAATTTCATATCCTAGGTGCTTGTAATCATTGAGAGAATGCATTCCATGGGAAAACTATGCAATATAATTCCAGACATAGTTCAGCATTTGTTTGAAACCTTGTAGGTCAAGGTTGATCTTTGGTCATGGCCAAATAAAAATTGTTGAAAACTTCATTGGATTAATGCTTAGTCCATCATGTTTCACACAAAAATCCAATATAATCAGGTTCCTTTTACCCAAATGAACACTTCTTCATGTTCAAAAATAACTTCTAACGTGTTGAAAACATTTGGTTTGGTCATCCTATGTCTAGTTGAAAAGTAATATGTCCAAGTACACAATTATATTTAAGTCAAGATTTGGTTGTAGCACTTTTTTCATCATCCCATGAATGTTTTAAGGCCATTGGTAACACTGAATGACGTCAGTGGACATGTAAGTAGTCCTTGCCAAATCTTGAAGGATGTCTTCCACATATCCTTTGTCTTGATATAGATTTGATGATAACTAGACTTTAGGCTGATCTTAATGAAATATTTTTCTCCCTACAGTTGATTTAATAGGTTGTCAATGTGTGATAATGGATATTAGTTCTTTATTCTGATTTTGTTCAAGCGTAGATGGTCCACACACATTCTCCATGTGCCATCGTTCTTTGAAACTAGAAATATGGTGGATCCACAAGGTAGTGCACTAGGTCAAATGTGGGACTTATTTAAAAAATAATTGAATTTTCCTCTTCATATATTGGTTTTCCAACAAGAAAGTCTTGTTCAATGCCTCATTTCGTAGCAACTCCATGTCGTAGGTCAACAGAGTGCTCAATGTATGGCTTGGAGGTGTTATTCATAATTCTTAGGTCAATTTAAATATTGTTACAATAAATACACAATTTCTTCTTTTCTTTTCATGCTCAAGTTGTCTATGAAAATGTCTTGAGGTCTTTATTGAAAATAGCTACAAGAAATGATAAAAATAGAATCTAGAAATTCCAGTTTAATTTGTCCTTGAATTAAACTATGAATTAAAATTGAATTTTATTCTCATAGCAACTTGTAATAGTTAATTAGAGTGAGTTGACTTAGTTAACTTGGGAATTTCGGGTTGGAAGTCTTTTGAAGTCGTGTATATGTTCTCTCTATATTTTAAGGGTCTAGGATGAGTTAAGTATGAGTTGTAATTAGTTAACTCAATTTACTGAGTTAAGTCCAATTAAATTAGTTCCAAACTGTTTGAGGAACTAATAATGAGTTAACAATCATTTGGTTCAGTAATGCATTAACTAGTGCTACTCCAATTAACTAAAGATTCCCTCATCAAAAACTCATGCATGTCGATTATGAGAAAGACCTAGTTGAGACTAGAGTGTAGGGAAAATGTACTATTTGTTGTAGAATTTTCTGAGTTGTACAGATAGTGCATGCAATCAGGAACTGATCCTTGAGGGGATTGCACAGTTTTGGATGCACTGGTTTCCCTTTAAGATGGGCTAATCAGCCTAAGGAATTTCACAAGGAAATAGGGGCTTGGAGAGCTGGAGAATTGGCTAAGTGTTGGCCAAGATTTTTCTTGTGAGTTGGAGATTGATTTTACTGAGTGGCGGGATTGTTCTTGTGAGAACAAGCATTGTATTATCATCTTGGATTTTTGATTCAAAAAATACAGATAGTGGGGTTTTGAGCTATGGCTTTCCCCATATATTTATTGTGTTATGTGCCATTTATGTTCTTCCTCTTGTCGATTATTGTTTTGCACAATCTTTATGTGCTTCCGATGTAAAGAGTAGAACTAGATTCTTATCTCTTGTTTTAGTATATTACATGAGCTTGTGAATCTACAAGATTATCTACAAGGTATTAGAACTGAGAAAAATATAATAGAGGAGATTTTGATGTTTTGAGTTGAGGGTTATAGGTGAAATTCGAATTTGCATTTCATACTTCAAGGTTTGCAGAGGGCATTCTACGGTTTGCGGCTCGAGTATGCCTTTGATGGTAGCTCGAATTATATGTCCTGGAAGGATAGGATGGAGGCCATGTTGGAGGATAATGGATTGAAGGAATTCATTAATTTGGACATTCTTAAGCCACCAACATTGGATGCTCAAAATTTAGCTGAATCGAAGAAGTGTGTGCCAAGAGTGAGGTGGATAATCCTTGAGGGAGTTTGAACCACATTGTCTCAAGTCTCCATGGGAATGAAACTATGCATGTTATGTGGAAAGAATTGAAGGACCTTTTCCAGGACAACAATGACCAAAGGAAGTTGGCACTGAAAGACAAACTTCAAAAAATCAAGAGGGAGGTGAGCGACTAATTTCCAAATTACTTGACCAAGTTCACTCAATGTCATGATGAAATTGGAAGTGTTGGAATCACGGTTGTTGAGGATGATATGGTGATTCTTGCTCTTCTTGGGCACCCAAAGAGTTGGCATAGTTATCAGGACTCTGTCAATTGTCGGGAGCAGCTACCAGATTGGGAATGACTGTGTTCGGATTTGATGCATGAGGAGATGAGGAGGAACACCAGAGATGGGACCTCTTCCAAGGAAGTGGAAGAGGATTTTTAATTAGAAAGTAAGGAAAATAAGTCTAAGGGAAATATCTCCCAATGTGAGGAGGGTAGAAAGAAGATGGACTTGACAAAAGTCAAGTGTTTTCATTGTCATAAGCATGGGCACTATGCTAAGAACTGCCCATAGAAGAATGAAAGCGAGAAGGAGTAGACAGTAGCAGGAACAGGTGAAGCTCTACCTTCACAATTTGAACTTTATTTCACTCTCATTGTATGCATGGTCGACACTCCCATGGTAGGCATGTGGTATCTTTACAGCGGCACCTCATTCCATATGGTGGGAATTAGAGATCTCTTTAGTGATTTTGAGGAGAAATATCTCAAGAAGAGCATAGAGTTTGGAGATGACAAGAGGTATAGAGCTACTGGTATTAGTATGGTTACCTTTCAGACAGAGTCTGCTCCCCTTACTAATATCACAAATGTGATGTATGTTCCAGGACTAAAGAAGAATCTTGTTTGAGTCACGGTATTGGAAGACCGTGGCTATGATGTGGTTTTAGTGAGGGAAAGGTTTTCCTTAGACACATCAGCATGGGACAGGTGAAACAAAACAGTGCATGGGTCAAGAACCTATATGCTATTAAGGTTCAAGATTCATGCAAAGCCTTGAGGAGAAAGGTAAAGGTTAGAGACTTGGTGGTTGAGAGGGAGATTAAATTACCTCTCAACATGCAGCCCCAAAAGAAGCCTTTGAAGTAGCTTCAGGAAGTTGTGGAGCAGCCAAATCTAAAGAAGCTAAGAGGAGACCAAGTGGAGAGATCTAATCAAGCAAAGAAGAAGCAGTCTCAAAAGCAGTCTTAGACAATTGTGGAGAAGCCACATTTGGAGAATCTAAGAGGAGACTGAGTGGAGGCATCCAGTCATGCAGAGACCTCCAGTAGGGGGGAATTTCAGGCCAGGTTGGAAGAGGGATCACATGCAGCCATACCTCCAGGTGTGAGGTGGGGCGATGAGAAGTGCTAGTCCCAAGAGGGCTGAAATTGGGCAGGGTCCATTGGGTGGTTTTATCTCATGGATCATAGCTTGCTACGAAAGCCCAAAGTACATAGTAGCGAGAGGAATCAGTGGGATTGATGTAGTCAAAGATCAAAGTGACAGAGGCTAGAGAAGTCAGATATTGAAGAAGCATAGAGAAGGGTTGGCAATAGTGCAGAAAGGTAGAGTCAAAAAAATCACAGAGTTTTCAGTCGACAAAGGTAATAGCAGTCAGAGACTTTGATGATAGAGGCATCATTTTGATTGAGGTTGGATGTTTTCTTGTTTTTGGAGTTCCTGGAGCAACAACACTAGAGAGAAGTGTTGCATGCAGAACATTTGAAGGTTTAGGATCTGGATCGAGTTGAATTCCTTTCTTATTGAGAGAAAGTGTTGAAAATAACAATAAGAAATGATAGAAATAGAATCCAAAAATTCCAGTTTAATTTGTCCTTGAATTAAAATCAAATTTTATTCTCATAGAAACTTGTAATAGTTAACTAGAGTGAGTTGACTTAGTTAACTTACGAATTTTGAGTTGGAAGTCTTTCTAAAGTCATGTATATGTTCTCCCTATATTTTAGGGGTCCAAGATGAGTTAAGTATGAGTTGTAATTAGTTAATTCAATTTACTGAGTTAAGTCTAGTTAAATTAGTTCCAAAATGTTTGAGGAACTAATAGTGAGTTAACAGTCAATTGGTGCACTAATGCATTAACTAGTGCTACTCAAGTTAACTGAAGATTCCCTCATCAGAAATGCATGCATGTCGATTTTGAGAAAGACCCAGTTGAGACTAGAGTGCAGGGACAGTATATTATTTGTTTTAGAATTTTCTAAGTTGTACAGATAGTGCATGCGATCAGGGACTGATCCTTGAAGGGATTTCGTAGTTTTGGATGCATTGGTTTCCCCTTAAGATGGGCTAATCAGCCATAGGAACTGCTCAAGGAAATAGGGGCTTGGAGAGCTGGACAATTGGATAAGTGTTGGCCAAGAGTTTTCTTTTGAGTTGGAGATTGATTTTACTGAGTGTTGGGATTGTTCTTGTGAGAACAAGAATTGTATTATCATCTTTGATTTCTGATTAATGTAGTATAGTTAGTGTAGTTTTGAGCTATGGCTTTCCCCGGATATTTATTGTGTTATGTGCCATTGATGTTCTTCCTCTTGTCGATTATTGTTTTGCTCTATCTTTATGTGCTTCCACTGTAAAGAGTAGAAGTAGATTCTTGTCTCTTGTTTTAGTAGATTACATGATCTTGTGAATCTGCAAGATTATCTACAGTCTTCTTATTGATTTGAGACTACCATTCTCTCCTCTCTCTAGTTGTGAAACTAAGAAGGTAAATTTGACTATGGATTTTGTTTAGTCATTGGATTTAGAGATTAAAATGAGTGCTAATGATGTTCAATCTATTTGTGTTGTGATTGAATAAACTTAGTCATATTTTAAAGTTTTTATGGGTTTGGGCATTGTCCAAAGGCTGCATTATATCCTACAAGTGCAGATTATAAAAATTGCAGTACATACATTTGAAGAAACAACATCAAACTCGACTTCATCTATATGATTTGTTGGGATGGAAAACTTAAATTTGCATTTGTTTTAAATGCAAAAATCATTGTTCTTATTAAGTCAACTTAAAGAGTAAGGTTCAAGATGTGTGACTATAGGTAGAGTGTCATAAGTTGTTTACCATGTCCTCGATGAAGCCTTGTTATTTGTGAGTATCAAATACTATGGTCACAAACTTCTATTTGATTTGGATCTTAATATAGACTAGTTTCTATTGAATAGGATTTGTTTGTCATCAAAGAAATGTCTTTTGTCACAATGTTATATATTGATTTTTCCTTATTTCCCTACTTTGTTATGGTTGACTATGGTGCTTCTTTCGATAGTGTCTGCAACATTCGCTATTAGAATATCCTTTGATCTTGTGGTAGTTATAGAAGGAAACATTATTCTTCTTTGGAATTCTTTTTCCTCCTTTCATTAACTCACCGTTTTGCAATGTGGTCTAGTTCAATGGATTATTTATTGTGACATATTTTATAGTCATCTTCTTCCTTTCATTGGAATTAGTGCCAAAAATTTTATTAGTTTTCCTTCGATTAGTCTAAGCCTTTGCTAAGTTAGGAACCTTCAATAAGTTGGATGTCAACATCTCAATCTCTTTCACAATTGGCATGATTAGTCTGCTAATTAACTTGGTTACCATCTTTGCTTCTTCATCCATCACTTTGACCTAGATTGTATAGTGGTTAAACTATTGGATCTAGGCATCTACCATATGGTATGAATTTTGTTGTAGATTTTCCCATTATTATTGTTATTAATTCTAATAATTGACAAGGTGGAAATTATCCTTGACAACAATCTTGAAATTTTTCTATGACAAGGTTTGTGTGGTGTGGAGAGTTAGTCCACACCAACATAAATTCTCCCACCATAACAAAGCTTATTTGTGCATGGGAAATTTTTCAAAGGTAAATTTATCTTCATTTGTGAATTTTTGCACTTTATAATTGGAATGTCATTATGTTATCCAATTGTCAAGTCATAGGGTCTCCATTATGGACATCATAGGTGAAATTTCTACATTGGTTTTCACTTTGAGAGAGGAAACTATATTTGGTGATGAAACTCTTGAAATACAACTTGCTTTTGGGTTGAGATTACCTCAGAGGGATTTTGGCAAAGGGAAAGTTGTAATGTTGCAATGAAATATGTTGATGTCTGCAACCAATGAGGAATATTTGTGAATTTCCCAGCTGTAGAATCAACATTGCTACTAACAATACCAAGTCTTACCTTGTGTTGTTTAATGCAATTACCAGAGAAACAGTCCAACGATGAAGCAGAATAATAATAGGGATTTCAATGCCATTTTCTTGCAACATATTTGTGGACAATGATAGAGATTGAAGATGTCAAATTTTTTGAAATGCGATTTGGCAACTTCTCAATGCAATTGTTTTAAGACTCTAGAGATACTAATGAGGATGATCCAAGTTTATCTTACTTTATATTACATTATATCATATGGTGTTCGTCGCTGAATGAGAATTCTAATCCCTGAATCATGAATGTCATAATTGTCAACCAATGAATGGAAAATGTTTGAAATTGAAGTTGAAATTGAATGATTCGAATTATTATCATGAATCAAATTTGAAAATGAACACAAGACATTCCTGATTTAGATAAATTTCAATTCTATTTTTATTTATTTATTTGTACATGTAGATAAGGTTTTATAATTATACCCCTAATAGATAATCATACCATGTTTCAAAAGTGTTCTACCCTGATCAACACGTGTACCACACCTGTGGAAACTTAATATGGCATTAATAGAGGTGTTGAGAAGTTTAAACTTATAGGAATAGGATTTGGGAGTGCTCAAAAGGATATGGCAGGGTTTGCAACTAGTCTCAAACTAGCATAACTAGAATTTTGATGATCTCTTATTTGTTGGGACAATAGGCTATTGCAAGAAGATAAATACAAAGACACCACACTGAATCTTAGAAAATTATCATAACTCCACTTTATCTATGAAAAGAACTTGCAAAAAGGTTTGCACACATGACGATATTTATGGGATAATGATCTATTATGTTGCGATTCTTGAAGGGAAGTCAATTATCATAAACATAGGGTTCAGGAAATGGACAAACATGGTGTTCCCTCTTTCTTCAAGATCATACCTAATACCATTTTTTGTAAAATGAACCTGGTTATACATGGACTGATATTGAATGACGGGAAGTGATTCAATGGAATTTTTTATGGACTATAAAACTGAATAATTGTATTCTAGGATCCATCCATCCTTCCCCCTTCAGATAAGTTAAACAAAAGGTGCACAATTAGTGTTCCCACGTGCAAATGGATCAATATATTCCAAGGAATTTTGAAAGCACGTGATTATTTTAAATTTCAATTTGTGGGGTGATTGTCCCTCATTGAGATCCTTTCCACTAAAGATAGGCTCTAGTAAACATTCTATACTGATGGTGATTTGATAGAAACATAAATTTTGAGCATAGTTTGTGGAATTGCAGTGTAGCTCGCACTTTTGGTATTTGGTAGTACTAAGTAGTACAATTTTGGTCATTCTTCTAGTGATAGGCTCTAGTAAGCATTCTATACTGATGGAAATTGTGTGAACAAAAACTGTCAAGCATACTTTGTGGAATTTTAGGGTAGCTCCAACTTTTGGTATTGGGTAGTAGTACAATTTCAGTCATTGTTCATTCCCCCCTTTGGTGAAAACTCGGAAAGTTGTCATGATTAGATACAATAAATGATTATATAAGGTAGACAAACTATATGGAAAACTATGAAATTCAAAAGAACCTTTTTTATTTTATTTTGAAGGCAATGATGAGCCACATTGAATGGAGGGAATACATCATTTTTTTCTCAAGGATGTTTTTCCATTCAAATCTAACGTAGTAGTACAATTTTCAACTAGGATAGTTATGTTTACGAAAGATGTCGATTCTCTTGAAGCTGGGGCCAAAGTAGGCTTGCTCACTCTCCTTTCTTACATGGGAAGAGATTGTGAGGTTCTCTCAACTTGGTTATAGATGTATGATTCTATGTTGTATCCTCTTATGTGCATTAATCTAATACAGATGTATTTTTTCTCCCCTCCCAAAATATTGAAATTATTATGAAATAAATAAGTCACCAAAGATCCACTAACCATATTCTTTATCAACTACCTCTATCCAATACAAAATTATAATACAAATTAGGGAAAATGAAAGTATTTATTACTAAAGGAGCCACACTCCTGAGAATTTTTCTTGATAGTTAGCTTAGTATATTTTCTTGATCAGTAACTTATTATACAATTTGTTCCTCATGTTTGTGTGAAATGTATAAATATATATTTTTTGGTGTTTTGGTTGGCAGATTAAATGTGATTCTCATTTTTGGAAGGCACCTAATATTCTTTCCCTTGAATTGGTATTTTTCTAGGCATTGAGTCATTCAAAATTGGGGGACTCTATATATTTCCAAGAGGATGGTACTAATCCTAGCTTATACATCATTCAATTTATATCTAGCACACTTACTTGGGATGCAGTAGGGTTCACTCTAAAGCAAGTGGTTCAATCATTATCATCACCGGACCCAATCCTCCATTTGTCATTGAAGTTCTCAACATTCGAGGTAACATTAAATTCCTTATTCAGTTGCTGCAGAAGAATTTGTTTCAATTCATTCAATTTTCACATTAAAATAAATATATATTTAAAATCTAATTTCAAATTAAGACAGCATAAACTTGACCATGGGTTTTCTACATAAAATTGGTATTGTCAAATCTATTATTTGATTTGCACACAAGAAAATTTTAAGTAGAATAAGATGCATTAATATACCATAACAACATTATTGCGTAGTATTATTATTTACAGTTAGAGTGAATATCTCATCATATAGACAAGATAATTGAAAAATATCATTAATATTTGAAATCTCACAACACAAAATATTTGTCAATTTTGTCATGGTAAGAAAAGGATACAAAGTCAGAGAATGAGGGGTCTAGTGTGAATATATGGGTACCATTTTGGACATCTGCAAACGATGCCAAAACAATGCTAAATGGAGTAGCTACATCATTACCAGAACAAGGTGTTGATCCTAGAATTGTTGTGCTTATGCTTTTCTTCTCCTTTTCTATACGTGTGTGCTACTATGGATCTTCAACACACAAAAAGAAAAAAATCACTTTTCTATGACTAAAATTTGACTCCTCATGACAACCATGGTTGTCGTGGCTGTGACAAACCATCCAAGAAATATATGTAGAGTTAAATTGTCACATTATCAACAAAATTACTCATGGTGAAAGCTTTGAGAAAATTGATTTATATAAGATATTATGCTAATATGAGGACAAAGGAGCCACTAAAACATAACTAGTCAATGAAATACTAAATGCATTATTTGAGCAGTTTTTCCAAATCTATCATGGCCCTGAATTCATGCTTAAATAGACATGGGCGGTATACATTGTATTGCAAAAGGGGAAATGTATTAGAAACATATGAATGCATTGTTTGAACAGTTTTTCCAAATCTCTCATGTCCTTGGATTCATGCTTAAATATACATGGGACGTATACATTGTGTTACAAAAATAGAAATGTATTAGAAACATATGAACCCTGTATATCAACTCCAATATATGATTTGTTATGATTAATACTTAACCCGATAATGTTAATCATAGACTTTACATCATAGTTGAAAGGTTGGTTAGGCTTTCCCAATTCTTAATAAGATTTTTTCAAGTTCCTTTGATCTATTGCATTAGGTACTTTAGTCATGGACTGTAAACATATTTAGATTATCTGAAAATATAATCCCTTCATGAAAAGAGTAACTGGCTAGGACATTATAGAACAAATATATACCACCTTTTGATTGAGAATTTATATTTTCATAATCCACTTTGAACATGGACTTAAACACTTTTACATTATCTGAAAATATAGCCCCTTCATGAAAGAAATAACTGGCTAGGACATTATAGAACAAATATGTACCATGAACAAGTGCATAGTTTTTGAATTTGTTTGAGAAGGGCTTCAAACTTACAGGGGCTCTTCATCTTACAAGAACAAAAAATGACCTAAGCAGGAACTTTTGAAAGGCAATAACCCATTGCTTATTTCATTACATTAAAAATTATATTTGGAATTTTTTGTTGAACCTATGCATGTTTTCTTGTTTGTTGAGTTTATTTCATCACATCGCAAACTATTCCCAAGGGAATTTTCTAACATATGGGAGTATCTTGAGGAAAATATTTAAGTTGCTTGGACTTACCTTCATAAATACTTAAATTGTTTGGATGTCTCTACTTACCTTCTTTTGGAATTTAAAGATACTTTTTTCGTAGTGTTAACATGAAGAAATAAATACAAAACTAAGGTTTCACATAATTTTTTCTCCTTTCATAGATATTATATGATATTGGAAGGCGTACACATTGGAATTGTCTTTTATTTATTATCTATATATAAAGGTTAATTTTTTCCTAAATATGCAGATAGAGCTGTAAAATTATGGATGAAGTAACAAAGCTTGGTTTGTACTTTGATTGATTACAAGAAACTTTTTGACAATTACAATAAAATGTATATCACAAGATAATTTAGCTTTATCATTTCCAATTAGCCTTGGGATAGAGAACATTAAAGGTTTGTGCATTTTAGATAATGCTTCAAAGTTGAAAAACATACTTTGATTGCCTCTAGTGATTAGTAGAGGCATTGCATAGTTGTTAGGTACTGATTTTTTCTAGATACAATGTGAATGATTCCTACAATTGTTGTTTCTATAGATGATCGCCCTCAGTTTCAATCAGTTCAAGAAATTATGTTTGGTCCTTAGCTTCTAGATGACATGACTAATGGAGAATGGAACCTAAACATAGGAAATCCAATATGGGTTTCTGATTGGATAACAGTTGTTCATCCTGAATTTGCTTCTTAGTTATTCATTTTTAGTCAATATTGGAAGATATCTAGTTCAAACATATCCAAAAACAACACTCTTGTATTTACATACAACAATGGTACAATAACAATGGATTCTTTTCGAGAGGGTGGGATAGATGAGACAACGCATGCTACTTTCATAATTGTAAATTATGTTCTGAACAACCCTCACAATAATACAAGAATGTCAACTCCCTCTCATCTTCTTGTCATTTTTTATTTACATTCCTTCCCCTCCTATTTATATTTTCATTCCTTGTTGACCAATGAGGGCCTTCTTTCATATATTTACTAGTTCGTGGTATCCCATATTCCTTTAGCAGACAAAGCCCTTCTCTCATTTTCTCACTATGCCAATCTACCTTCCATCCCATATTCTCTCATGAGCCCCATGTAAACCACCATTTCATTCAAGGATGGGGATTTTGATGTGTACTCTACCCATATTTGTTAGATACTTTCCCTCTTTTCTTGCTTTTGGTCACTTGAGTTGACCTCCTCTAAATATGCTCTATTCTCCTTCGATTATTTGGAAGGTATCCTTGGCTACTAACCCCATTTTACGAGAGATCTTTGACATGCCCCTTGAAATTTAGATCCGACCCCATCATCTAATTGTATGCCAGTGAGAGAAAAGATTTAAATTATTTTGTCACATCTTCCTTCATGACCAAACATTGTACCACAAGTTCCAAGAATCTTGTGGTTACCATCACCATAAGAAATGTATCTTGTATTGCCTACTCTACATGGTTTTGATATTTGATAATCATAGTAGTTATAATGCATATTTTTGTCAATTTTTTCTCTAGATGTATACAATTTTTAAGTTCTTCAATGATTTCTTTCATATCCAAACTTGTATTAGAGGAGCCATAAGAACATGGGGACTTTGGGTTTGTACTTGCGTTAGTATCAAGTTTAAACAATCAGCTTTGTTGTTTCTTTCTTGTTCTAAAACAATTATGTTTTGCATCTATTAGATGATTGTTTGTGCCCCCCGAACCAATGAAACTTACAAGACTTTACAAAGCTTTATAATTTAATTAAAGTTTTATAATTTAGAATTTATAAAGTTCCAAGGTATAATTCTTTGAAGGGTGTTATCTCAATGGAAGAGAACCTGCTTTACAAGTAGGTGGTTAGTGGTTTGATTCCATTATGCCCTAATATTCATAGGGAATGGTGACGATCACTATCCATCCCTATATATGTATCAATAGTGAGGGTTGTTCCATCATTAAAAGTCATTTTTTATGTATGAAATGGTGACAGTTAATAAACGTCACCATATATATGCATCAATATTGAGGGTAATGAAAGGTCCATCACCATAAATCATTGTTGTTCATACGAAATGGTGATGGTCAGTATTCATCATTATAATATTTATTCATGACGGATCTTGAATGTCGCCACAACACTTATAATTTTGGTGACACAACCTTTTATGGCGTTTATTTTTTGGTGATGGGAACTTTTTTACCGTCACTAATGAGTTTATGGTGACATTGTTCAACCCACACCAAAATATGAAAAGGTGATGGTCAATGAACATCAGCATATATATGCATCAATTGTGAGGGCCATGAGAGGTCCATCACCATAAATCACTATTGTTCATATGAAATGGTGATAGTTATTATCCTTCATTATAATCATTATTATTGATGAACTTTGAATGTGACTACAACACCAATATTTTTGGAGGCGCCAACATTGGTGGCTTTAAGTTTTTGATGACGTAAACCATTTTGACCATCACGAATGAGCTTATAGTGAAAATTTTCTAACCTCACCATTGACTTTTTGTTGTTGTAGTGACATAATAATCACCACCATGCTCAACATACACATAACCATCTAAAACAACAACATGGAAACATGACATAGAAGCGACAACATACATATATCCTCATCTCATGAACAACATGTCATCAATGAGATTCCATATCTATCAGCATAAGAAATAGAATATTTTAATTTGCAACATAACACCATAATCTCTTGACCTCATCCCATTAAAGTTAACACACTCTCTTCTCATCAGAGTAGAAACCAAGCAACAACAACATAAACTAACACATTAATAACTTGATACAAAAACATATGCAATAATGTACTCTCTCCATATATAAGAAACAACATAAATTGAACTAGCAACAACAACAAGATGTATTGACAACAACAATATCAGATCAACAACCATACCCAAGAATATAAACATCATCCACCACCATACTAATCTCCTTAGCAACATCACATGGATAATATCATCACATCAAGATGCATAATACATGGCAACTTCATGTCAACTCATATAGGCCGCATATAATCCATGCATAACCAAAACACATACACCTACAACAACCTCATGTCTAATAAGTACATATCATGGAATACATAACCAACTTCTCCAAGGAAACATGATGCAAAAAAAACCACTGAAATATTGGAAGAATGTGAAGTGCTCCCCTTAAATATGTTCCATATCCACTCATCACAATAGTAAATCTCCTGATCATAATAGCTTCTGCAGATATATCATTAGTAGCATAAATCTAATAACATAAAATACCATAAAAAATGATATGCATAAAAAACAACTCCTCAAAAGATAAATCTATTCACGTACACTTCTCTAGATATGGCAACATCATCAATGATCCTACATGAAAAAACAATATGAACCATAGCTCCCCCTGAGGCCATGCAAGCCTCAGCTTCTTCTTATTGTTCCTTGCTACACCTTCTTCCTCTAAAATTTGAGTGGCTGCTCTCTTGCATGGAAATTTCTTCTTGTCCTCATAGTTGGCCTATTTTCCATATCCTTCATTCCTTGACTAGGTGGCCTCAAGTAAATAGGAATCTTGACATCCTTGGCCATATGACCACTATTTTCACATATGTAGCACTTCATGTGCCATAAAAATGGAGGAAAAGGCACATATCTCGTTTTCTTCATTCTTCTCATCTTTGCATGCAACCTACATTCAGTGCCTTGTGGCCAAAATCATTGCATGAGTAGAAATAACCATAAAAGTGACAATTATAC
Source organism: Pinus tabuliformis (assembly GCA_031772625.1). Classification (NCBI taxonomy): domain Eukaryota; kingdom Viridiplantae; phylum Streptophyta; class Pinopsida; order Pinales; family Pinaceae; genus Pinus; species Pinus tabuliformis. Next base: position 1,079,367,014 of record CM062818.1, read on the forward strand.
CTGATTTATGTTGAGCTCTGTGAAATGGGTTGTCTTCCTTACTTGTTTGATTGATGGGATATTCTATACCACTGCCTCTCTTACTACATGTATCTACAATGTTTTGCAATATGTTCGAGCTTCTGGAAATTGTAGCATTTCACATCACCCAAAAGCGAAGATGATATTCTTGGTGTTCTCTTTGGCATGAACTTTGGCTTATCTTCCTTGTGCTCTATCTTTGAATGCCATTTGTGTTGATGACTCTTATTTTTTCTACTTTTTATACTATTATCATCATTTATTCTTGTGGCTGCAATTAAACTGGTTTCTCCTTTGTGCATGCGGCAATTTGATTTGCAAGATGAGGAAATTTGGCTTCTCTTAAATTGAGTGGTTTTCTTCTCCAAATCATTCCTTAGTGAGACCACTTCTACTTCCAATCTCTCATATTCTTGGTCCTTATGTCTATATTTATTTATCATTTCTTCCTCAATCTTCTCTGCCTTCTCAAGGTGAATTTTCAATCAATTGATTTCTTCTCTTAGCTCTTTTTCTTTCTCATTGGAAATCTAAAGAAACGTTTTTGATATTTACATGCAGTGGTTAGTTTTTCTACTTCAAAAACTAATTACTTGATTAAAATCATTGCTTATTCATATTCAGCCTTAATGAGAGAATATCCTTCTCATTATCACTATCAAACCCAATAGAATCATCATAATCATAATGAAAAAAAATCAACATATTACTTCACGTCACAACTGTTTTGGCTGAGATTTCAACATTTGTTACTTCATTTGTAATAGACTGAATATTTTCCTTCTTCAAACCCTTTTTATTTTGAGACATCCTCCTCTTTCTTCTTGCCATGATCCACGATATACTCTCCAAGCGGTCAAGCTTCACTGAAGAGCTCTAGCTCTGATACTAATTGTTGGAAACTAGATCACTACTGGGGGGGGATGAATCAATAGTGATGGCCTTTATATCAATTTTAAACTTTTTTTCAAATTATCAATTAGCCACATGCATAAACATTATTATCTTATCAAAAAATGAAACCAATAATAAATTGAAAGCATACTAACCATGGAAATCATCAACACAAATAATCACACATGAAGACACAAGTATTTATGGTGGAAACCCTTTCAGGAGAAACCACCCTACTGTTACTGTGCTACTCAATTCTTCTATTAATATGCTGAATTTATTTTACATGGATTATCTTACAACCATAAGATGGAAGACTTGAATTCCTTCATAGTATGATGGCACCTATTAGACAGGAAATATGTTTCTCTCATATATCTACGGACTACCACCCATTGAAGGCCACCAAAATCAATGATCCTCGCCCAACTACCATTGGACTATCCAACTTCGATTGGATGGAGAAATATTTTCCTTCTACTCAATCCTCCAAATCACTCTCTACTCTGAAGCCTCCACACCTTCACTTCCTCCATGTGAACCAGGTTTCAGAATATTTCACACTAGGTTCTCAATTCGCTCAACATGAGTAACCCAACAACACCATCATTTTGCACTTAAAATGTGAATAAAAAACTTCACATGGAGAGGATTATTTCTTCTCTTATACTCACAATTATATCTTCTTTGTAACAAGCCACAAATTATCAATTTTTCTCCACTCTACAACACATAAAATCTGAATTTTTATTTTCAAATCCTATCTGAATTCTGCATACACAATTATGATATATCTTTGCAATATTGTGTGAATAGCTACTACAATCTCTACTCACTCACAATTCCCTCACAATGGAATTCTCTCACACTGTCAAAAAAGCCAACCAAGTAGACTCAAAGCCTTCCTCTATTTATCATTTTTCTATGTTGAGTAACTTGGTAAATGCTACAGGTTATGGACCACTCAACAATTCTTTTCACACGCTTCAAATTTGGTTGAGATAGGATTCTTTACCAAATCAAACCACTTTCTCCACTAGCCTTTTGATATCTTGAACCTTGATCAACTATCTAGATTTTGAAAATGCAACAAAAATATCTAATTTTGACTTTGCCTTGGTCAAACAAGATTAAAATTCGAATTTCCATTTCAGTAGAATACTTGGAGGTAGTTAACTGAGGTGACATGGCTCTTGTCACTCCGTTAACTCAGTAAATTCGATTTGGAGACAATTGAGTTCAGTTCTACATGATTGATTGCTAATTTGTAGCAATCTATTTAATTTCATTTGAGTTATTTCCAGTTTAACTAGTTCTCGTTGTCACTAGAACTAATGGAGGTCTAGTTGAGGGTGTGTAACTTTTTTCACACTAAGTGATCATCTAGTTAACTGATCAATCAACCCAAAATAATTGTTGCATGCATAGAATTCGAGTTACCCAATTGAGATTGGAGTTCAAGGGAAGTGTACAATCAATTGTATAATTTTCCAAGTTGTACAGGTGGTGCATGCAGTCAAAGAAGGACCTAAAGAAATTGCATAATTCTCAATGAGAAAGTTCCCTAGTTAATATGGGTCAATTTCTCATCAAAAAACGCAAGGAAATAAGAGCTTGGAGGAACAAAATTTTGGCTAAGTGTTTGCCAAGGCCAGTTAATCAGGCAAAGGATAGACTCGATACAGGTGCAAGTTGAGCTCAAGTTTGAGCATAGAATATTGTATTCATCCAGATTCTTTGATTAATGCAATACTGATAGTAAGGGGTTTTGAGCGGTTACTTTCACCTAGATAAATATTAGTGTATGTGTGTTGAATCTTGATGCATGTTAATGATTTGTGTTCTCGATCGTGAATTTAATTCCACATATCAATAGAGTAGCTTCTAGTCTTATGATTTAGAAAATTTCATGAGAAATTTAGAATCTACACATTAATTTCTACATGGTATTAGAGCTAGATTCATAGTAGAGAAGAGATTTTGAAGTTGTCATTGCAGGAGGTTCAAATTTGAAGATCAGTGTTATAGGTTTTCTCCAGGACTAAGAAGATGGATTTCAATGGACTCAGGCTCGAGTATGCTTTGGAAGGAACCACAAATTTTGTGGCATGGAAGATCCACATGGAGGCAGTATTGGATGATAATGGGCTGCTAGAATACATCAAGATAGAAGTAGAGAAAACCCCAACATATAATGCCTAAGATCCTTCTCATTAGAAGAAGGATGTGGCTTAAGTGAGGAGGATCATATTGTAGGGAGTTCGAGCTCATATTGTCTCAAATCTTGATGGGAAAGAGACTATGTTCACAATGTGGAAAACACTGACAGGGTTGTTTGAGAACAATAGTGACCATAGGAAGCTGGCACTCAAGGACAAGCTTCAGAGTATTAAGATGCAAAAGAATGAAACAATTTTGTAGTACCTAAGAAAGTTTACACAGTGTCACGATGAACTTGGAGGGGTCGGTGTTACTGTCCCTAAACAATATTTGGTAGCTCTATCCTTCTTGGGCCTTCCCAAGAGTTGGCATAGTTATAAAGATTCGGTAAATGGTAGAGACAAACTACCAAGTTGGGAGTGGTTATGGTTTGATTTAGTGTAGGAAGAAATAAGGCAGAGAAACAAAGATGATATCCCTTCCAATTTAAGAAGAGGAAGAGGAATTTTCATTAGCAATCAAGGGAAATAAGGCCAAAGGGAAAAAGTCCCAAGGTGAGGCTCATGATAGCCAAGAGGGAAAGCAGAAAGAGTTGTCTAAAATCAAGTGCTTTCACTGTCATGAATTCGGGCACTATGTTATGAAGTGTCCACACACAAGAAGGCAAGCAAGAAGGAGCCCGCAGTAACTACAGAAGGTGAAGATTTGAATTCATAGTTCGAGCTTGATTTCACTCTCATCACATGCATGGTCAGCATCATGATGGGGAGTGTGTGGTAAATAAATAGTGGTGCCTCGTTCTACATGACAAGGAATAGAGAATTCTTCAGTGACTTGGAGGAGAAATATCTCTAGAGAAACATTGAGTTTGGAGATGATGGAAGGTACAATGCAATTGATATTGGTAAAATTATTGTTCAAAGGGATTTAGGTTCCCCTATCAAGCTCAAATATGTGTTGTTTGTTCTGAGTCTAAAGAAGAATCTTGTCTCTGTATCTGTGTTGGAAGACTATGGCTATGATGTGATATTCAACAAAGGGAAGGATTTCCTGAGACACATAGCCACAAGATAGGTGAAGCAGATGAAGGTTCGAATCAAGAACCTGTATGCACTTGAGGTAGAAGATGCATAAAAATTCTTGAGGAGAAAGGAAAAGAATAGATATTTGGTGGTTGAGAGGGAGCATGTTAGACCTCTAACCATGCGGCCTCAAAATAAGCCTCAGGAAGTTGTGGAGAAGCCACAAATGGAGAAGTAGACATGAGGTAGAGTAGAGACATACGCTCAAGTAGAGACCTCCAATGGGGAGAGAGTTTGATTCAAGTGGGCATAGGGAGCACATGCAACCATACCTCCAGGTGTGAGGTGGCGTGATGTAAAGTCATCATCCAAGAGTTCCAGAAATTTGAGCAGGGTCCATGGAGGTGTATTTGTCTCATGGGTCATTACCTTGCTATAGGTGCCCAAAGAATTTAGTAGTAGGAGGATCAATGTTAGCCAGATATTGAGGAGTGCAGATAAGTGTTGAAAATAGAGCAAGAGGCTCAATTTTAGAGTCATCGGTAGCATAATTTTCCCAATAGATAGTTGCAACCATAGTTGATTCAATTTTTTTTTGGATGCTTCTCAGTTGGAGATGTTGCAGTAGAAACAACAATAGAGAGAAGTTTTGCATGCATTACATTCCAAAGGTGATGGATCAGGATATATGTGAATCCCTTTCTTGCTGAGAGGGAGTGTTGAAACTGCAACAAGAAAATCTATTTTTGAGTTTTCCTTGGTCAAACTAGATTAAAATTCAAATTTCAATTTTAGCATAATACTTTGAGGTAGTTAACTGAGGTGGCATGGATCTTGCACTCAATTAAATCATAAATTCGAGTTAGAGAGACTTGAGTTCATTTCTACATGATTAATTTCTAATTTTTAAAAATCTATTTCTGTTAATTTGAGTTATTGTCAGTTTAACTAGTTCTCACTGTCAGTAGACCTAGTGGAGGCCTAGTTGAGGGTGTGAAACTTTTTTCACACTGAGTGATCATCTAGTTAAATGATCAATCATACTAAAATAATTGTTGCATGAAGAGAATTCGATTTATCCAGTTGAGATTGGAGATCAAGGGAATTGTACTATTAGTTGTAGAGTTCTCCAAGTTGTACAGGTGGTGCATGCAGTCAAAGAAGGGCCTAAAGGAATTGTGCAATTCTCAATGAGAAATTTCCCTAATTAATATGGACTAATTCCTCATCAAACAAAGCAAGGAAATAGGATATTTGAGGCTCGAAATTTTCTCTAAGTATTGGCCAAGATAATTCAGTCTGGAAAAGGATAGAAGGTATAGGTGTAGGTTGAGCTCAAGCTTGAGCAGAGCATATTGTATTAATCTAGATTATTTGATTAGTACAATACATATAGTAAGGGGTTTTGAGCAGCTGTTTTCCCCTATATAAATATCTGTGTATGTGTGTTGAATCTTGATGCATGTTAATTATTTCTTTCTCAATAATAAATTTAATTCCACCAATTAGTAGAGTATCTTATAGCCTTACGATTTAGAAAATTTCATGAGAAATTTATAATCTACACACTAATTTCTACACTAGAGACCCTGCATCTTTTCCACCCGTATGACACAAAGTTCCAAACAAGAATGTTTCCATAATACCAACATTAGCTGTGTTGCGCGAGGAGTGCAGAGAAAAACTCATGAAAAGGCTCAAGCACATGCACAACACCGCAAAAACTCGACTGGAGCTTCTCAGCCCCTACCATAGGCCTTCTTAATAGGGACTGGAAATTTTTAGTCACTCCCATGACTCATCATCCATGTGACTGGGGTAGAGGATGGTCAAAAACATCTTTCCTCAACTCATAATCTATCCAAACTTCTTCTAGAGCTTGACAAGCCTCTGTACGACCTTTGGAAGTCATTGACAACATGAAAAAAATTCACCAAATCATTTCCACATCACTATCATCATCATAAGTCAAACTAGGTTGACTATGATGCCAACCAACAACCATACTAAACATCTGAGCCAGAAAATTGTGCCAAAAAATCTCTGCTATTAGTATGGAGCTCCGAAATATATCAGACATGCTCTAGCACATGTACAACCAACTCAAGAATTCATGGACACTTGTAGATCTTCTCCAAGCCCTATGTATCATAGAATCAACATGCAAACCTAATCTGGGACATGGAGACCTCATTTCAAGGCTCCTCAACTCTAACTCCTTTAGCAACCACCAACACCTGTATGCAACTACATGATCATGAAGATCATCACATATCCAAGCTACTTCCATCTACACATTATCCATTCACAAGTCACCTACAACCATAAATACACATGCATAACCAACTCACCTACATCCCAAATAACTAGGTTGATATCAATGCCAACCAACAACACATCTGCAACACACATCAATGCCAACATCCTCTTTTCATACCCAAGTCCCACCTCCACCGTGCCGCCCCCCCACCCACCAATGATCTTTGCATCATGCTCTATTTCCACCAATTTCTATTCTTTGGTCAATGGTTTTATTTCCATTATGTGTAGTTGTGGGGATGTTGTTATAACATCTTCCTACACCACCCTTTTCAGTGTCGCCTACTCTTAAAATCTTTTCCTCTTTCACTTGTGGATTTTCCCAAGGGAGGTATAGTTCTCTTCCTCTCTTCTTCAAGTTGAATCAATGCACAGATAGCCCATTTAAAGCACTCCAATGATTTTTCAATAACTAGCATTAAATAACCAAGCTTCCTTTAATTTTCCCAAGCACCTCCTACCTCAAAAGCTAAAAATATGTGTCCCATGTCTCAACCCATTTTTAATCACATCAAAATGATTATAATATTTACAATAGGAGGGAATTAACAAAGTTTTTTCACAAACCTCAACCCCTTGGAGGAAAACCATCCTCTATGTTCTATAATCGAACACATTTACATATGTTTTAAACCAAGCATATAACCATTGTGAGATTTATATAAAAAACTCTATATAATCATTTAAAAAATCATTTACATTTTTTTAACCCTTAAACAAAAATGGATATGATTCTTACATATTATAATCCATCTCCCATGTGGCTTCCGCAAGCCTAAATTTCCTCCACTTCACCTTGACTTGCTCGATTACTCAATTCCTGAGCATGATTTGCCTCCGATCTAGGTTGCATAGAGGTTATATCTAGAACTCTCCCTCTGGTTCTTCTTGTAAAACCAACTAGTGAATCACATGATTAGATTCCTGTACATAATTTTTGAGTAAAGAAACATGAAAAAAATTATTAAATTTTAATGTTAGTGGCAAGGACAGACTATATGCCAGTAGCTCTATCTTTTCAAGAACTTGAAATTGCCCACAAAATTGTGGTGCCAGCTTGGCACAAGACTGAATTTTCAGAGACCTCTTCTTAGGTCTAACTCATAGATAGACATGCTCCCCTACTTAAAATTTCTTATGCACTCCATGTTGGTATGCATACCTCTTCTACCTGTCTTGGGCCACATTTAAATTATGCTTGATGGTTACTAATTCTTGCTCCATTTCTCTGAGCATACCAGGCCCAATGAGGACCATGTTCACTGGATCACTCTAGTTGATACGAGTATTGCACCTCCTCCCACAAAGAATCTTGAATTGACTCATCCTTAAGTTTTATTTATAACCATTATTGTAACCGAACTTTACATGTGGAAGACGCACTTCCCACTTTCTCGATTGGTGGATAACATACATCCTAAGCATGTCCTCATGAATTATATTTTTCCTCTTGGTTTTCCCATTTTTTTGTGGATGGTATGTTGTGCTAAATGCTAATTATGTCCCTAACCAACAAAAAATTATTTCAAAAAAATTAAAGTAAGCTTTGCATCTCTATCCAAGATAATTTTCTTGGGCACTCCATGCAATATCACGACTTCTTTTATGAAAACATGAGCCACATTGCTTGTTGTATGAGTGGATTTTACAACTACAAAGTGATATGTCTTGATCAATTTGTCTAACGGAACCATGATGGCTTCATGTTTTTTAGGTGTCTGTGTCAATATTGTAATAAAATCCATTGAAATTACTTCTCATTTCCATTCCAAAATGGGAATAGGTTGTAATAAACTCACTCGATATTTTCATTCAACCTTCACTTTTTTATATTTGATGCGTTTAGAAATAAAATAAGCCATGCCCCTTTTTAAATCAGGCCAATAATAAAACGTTTTAATGGTTGTTAATATCTTTTGATAGCTTGGGTGGCCAAAATATGAATTTGTATGAAATTCCTTCAATGTGAGCTTCTTAAATCTTCTCTCATTTGGCACATAGATTCTATTTTTGAATTTGATCAATCCACCCTCTGTGAGGTAAAATATCTTATCTTCCTCACATTTTGACGTTTGTTGTAATTCTACTTTTAATTGTCGATATTTTTCATCTCTCTGCCCTAAAAATTTAATTATTTCTTCAAGATTAGTCCCATAAGAACTTATGAATGATATATGGCTTAATTGAAACCTCCTGCCGAGTGCATCGACTTTATTTTCCTTTCCTTTAATGTACTTTATATTGAATTCAAACTCACTAATTATGGTCATCAATCATCAAAGTGAATTACCTTACAAGGAGATAATGTCTTCGCATCTTCAATGCATGAATAATGGTAGGCAACTCTGAATCATGAGTCACATAATTTTTCTCGTGCTCATTTATTTTCCTTGATTCATAGCACAACACTTGGCCATCCTGCATTAAGACTCCTTCAAGTCCTTCCTTGTAGGCTTCTATACACACTACAAATTTTTTATTTGGGTCTCTTATTTTGAGCATGGGTGCATGAGTTAACAAATACTTCAACTTCTCAAAGCTTATAGAATATTCTGTTGTTCACTCAAACTTGCTCCCTTTCTTTTGTAATGTCTTGATTAGATAACCAATCTTGAAGGAATTTTTAATAAATCTCCTATAATACCTTGCAAGTGCCATGAATGATTTGATCTCAACAACATTTCTTGTTGTTGGTCATTCCATAATTTCCTTAATATTTTACAGAGCAACTACCACACCTTCTGTTAGCACCGAGTTTGTACCTTTCCTAAAGGTCCAAAGGTTATGATTATCAGTTCATTAATGTGAAAGGGGTTATGTAAGGGCCTATGAATTTTTTTTCTGGAAATGTAACATAAGCTTAGGAATTTTTATAAACAATTATTTCTAATATTATTCCCTAAGTTTTTGCAGCAAATATGAGCATATTGGATGCCTATAACTGGCACTATGGAAATATTTAGTAGCACCACAAAATATAAGCTTTCGAACCATATGTTCTATAATTTCAAGAGTGCAAATCATTTTTCAATAATTGTAGTCCCTAGTTAAACTTGATATGACATTTGGTGGAATTTTTAAACCTAAGAGATTTTTTTAAAACTAAACCCTAAAATGTTAGTTTTTAAGTTTCCAACATTTCCAAAAATTAGTTTGCAATGTACAAAAAATATTTAAGAGATGATGTTTACAACGTGTTAATAAAGGATTGAAGATAGTTACAGTTAAGAATAGCTGGAAAATCGTTGTTAAGGCACTCCTTGCGATAGGTCACCGGTTCAAATCCCCCGTGGGTACTTAGGTTAGTCTAATAGATAAAAAAAAAAAGAATAGTTGGAAAATGGGGAAATACAACAATAGAGAGTGGTATGAACCAGAGGGCCTATGGCTTGAGGTTTATGAAGAATTGTTACCATTGTTCAGAAACACATGATGGGAGCCAATTTTCCATCATTTTAATGGATACAACTTGAGTTGGTGCCACTATTTCATCCACTCCTTTGATGGCAACACAATATGGGTTATAAATTTTGAGTTCCCAGTCACTGAAAATTCAATTGCAGAAGAAATAGGTTTACCAATACTATGTTTTTTCCTGTTTTAGTCATTGTGTTCAAATAGATATTCCAAGTAGATGGTGATGCATTTAAAAAGAGATGTTTTTGTTGGGAACAAACTGATTTAAAAAACCCTCTTTCATATTTTACCCATCCATCATGGTTTGGAAATTATAGAGGAATATTTGAGGCCCAATTTTTCCAGATTTTGTAATTCTGTTATTTTCCTGTTTTAGCCAATATTTTCAAATGTTGTTTCTGAACATATGGATATGAATTTGTAAAAACCAAAAGAGGATTTTTTTAGTAAAATACCAATTTTAAAAAGTATATCTCAGTTTTTACCCAGACATCATTTTTTGAAGGGTATGGAGGAATATTTACAACCTATTTTTTAGGATTTAAATAATTAACTATTTTTAGTGTTAGTCATCCACTTTGGGTGCAGTTTTAAAGAATATTGAAATCAATTTTCCAAATATGAAAGAGGCTTTTGTGGGGAATTAGCTTGTTTAGAAAAACCTCTTTCTAGTTTTACAAATATATCACTCTTTGGGATATATGAATGCCTATTTGAAGCCTATTTTTCAGAAATTTACCATATTTTTCGAAATTCTGTTTCCTATAAAAATTCCAAGTCAACAACTGAAGGCTACCTCATCAAATTCGACTTGGGGATGAGACTAAAGATGGGTGATGAATATTTTCAGATCCATTTCTTTTGGATCTTGACAGTTATTGTAATTAAGACTTTCCGAAACATTGTGGATCTCATATTTTGTATGTTTCTATATAATATATGAAAAGAAAGGTCTAAGGGTTGGATTTTGAAACAAAGTAGTCTCTTTCTTCTCTGTGTGATCAAATTACTTATCTTTTTTAGTGCCAATAAGACTAGGATATTATGTTCATGATACAGATATTCCTGTGATGGTATTCTCAGTTGGTTTTCTTCTTTGATAGTTTCCCTTCTATGTGATATCATTTAGCTTTTATCTTTTTATGTTTAAATGAGATTATGTGACTGAATTCATTAGTTAATGCTCTAGTTCATATGGTTTAGACATATGCACTCTTTCTCCTAAAACTTGTAAGATTCATGTTTCATGCCCTACTATAATGGATTTTTTTCTCCTTCTACTACCATTCAGAGATGAATGCCTCTTTGAAGCCTATTTTTCATAAACTTTCCATATTTTTCAAAATTATGTTTCCTATAAAAATACAAAGTCAATAGCTGAAGGCCATCTAATCAAATTTAGCATGGGGACCAGACTAAAGATGGGTGAAGAGTATTTTCAAATCCATTTCTTTTGGATATTGATGGTTATTATAATTAAGTCCTTCCCAACCATTGTGGATCTCATATTTTGTATGTTTCTATATAATGTGAAAAGGAAGTGTAGGTTTTAACCCCGTACAAAAATTACCTGCATAAGAATTCTAAAACACATAAAATAAACAATGTGAGAGCATAACACATAAAACACATACACACAAAGATTTTCCCCTGGATCCGAAAACCGGGACTACCAGCTTGATTTTTCATTATGTTCCTTTCAATGTTACAATACATATCTATACATGCCGAAGCATCCAATACCATGGACAGAAAACCATCACGTCCAAAACCATGGACTGAAAACCATCGCATCCAAAACCATGTGCGAAAATCATGCACAAAACCATAGGTGGGTCCCCCCAACCTAACATAGGGTCCAAAACCAAAATTTTCCAGGGTGTTGCCCCAGACCCCATAGAGTGGGGTTACCTACACCCCTCAAACCCCCTGTGACCCCCTCGCTACGTAATCAGCACAACAAAGGGGGCACTTTGCCCCCCCTCTAACCCCCCAGTTAACTACGTGGGCTAGTCGTGGAAAGAATATAAGACAACCCAACATTCTCCCACTTGTTGTTTTCTTTCCACAGGGGGCCACAAGATAGCTTAGTCATTTATCCAGCCCTGCAATGCCCATTGTTTCTCTACACCAAGAGAACTTCTTAGAGCTCACAGATTTTGTTAATGCATCTGCAGTATTCTTCAAAGTGTCCACCTTTACCAACAACACCTTTTTGTCTTCTATCATATCCCTCATAAAGTGATACTGAACATCAATGTGATTTGTCTTTGAATGATATGCAGGGTTCTTTGCCAAGAGTATTTCACTTTGACTGTCACAGTCTATCCTTATAGCTCCTTGTGCTAACCCCATACTTGAACACAATCTCTGCAACCAAACTGCTTCCTTGCTTGCATGAGTGGCTGCCATGTATTCTACCTCGGTAGTTGATAGTGCTACAATATATTGTTTCTTACTCATCCAACTAACTGCACCTCCAAATAGGTTAAACACATACCCACTTGTAGATCTTATATGATCCAGATCTCCAACCTAGTCTACATTAACAAAGCCATGAATATCCAACACTCTGTCCAATCCTGGTCTTACTTGGTAGCACAAACCATAATCACTAGTGCCACACAAATACCTAAAAACCCGCTTCACTGTTGTCTAGTGCTCCTTCCTTGGTTTTGACATAAACTTGCTCAATACTCCCACTGCATATGTAATGTCTAGTCTAGTATAGACCATCGCATACATCAGGCTACTGACTGCACTTGCATATGGAACACGGGACATGTCCTCTTCCTCTTCTTATGTCTTGGGTCACTATTAAGCAAATAACTTTACACCTACAGGAATAGGAACCTTCGTCGGTTTACTATCCTGCATATTAAATCTTTGCAATATTGTCTCGACATACTTCCTCTAGTTTAACCAGAGCTTCCTCTTTTCCCAATCTCTTTTAATTTCCATGCCCAAAATATAGTTTGTAGCACCAAGATATTTCATGTCAAATTTGGAGGACAATTGGGTCTTCAAAACCTGGATAATTTCTTTGTCATTAATAACACGGTCACCAATTAATTTAAAATACACACAGTGATCTGCTTTGCTTTTGGTGAAGCCAAGTCCCCATATAAATGTATCAAATTTCTGATACCACATCCTTGGTGATTGTTTTAACCCATACAGAGACTTCTTTAACTTTCATACTAGTTCTTTCTTACCCTTCACTGCAAATCCTTCAGGTTGCTTCATGTAGATCTCCTCTTCCAGATCTCCGTGAAGAAATGTTGTCTTCATATCCATCTATTCTACCTCAAAATCAAAATCAGCAGCAACAGATAAAAGTAATCTAATAGAAGTTACCTAAGCAACAGGAGAAAAAATATCACCAAAATCAATTCCTGGCACCTGGGAATAACCTTTTGCTACCAACTAAGATTTGTATTTCTCCACCTTTCCTTCTGCATTTGTCTTCTTCTTGAACACCCATTTGCTGCCAATGGGTTTCCTTCCAGCCGGCAACTCCACCAGATCCCAAGCCTCATTTTTGTGCAAAGATGCCATTTCATCAACCATGGCCTCTTTCTAGAGTTTTCCATCCTCTGAATCTATTGCTTCCTTCAGAGTTCTGGGATCATCATCAGTAATAGCTAAAGAAAAATTTGAATAGAAATTAGATGGACTATACCTTTCTGGCTGCCTTCTTTCTCGAACTGATCTTCTCACAACCGGAGTTTGTGGCTCTTCATCTTCTGATTCCTCCTCTACTGTAGAGTTTGATTCTTCCTCCTTTAGCTCCAACTCTATCTGCTCAGGTTCCTTTGGTTGGACTTCATGTTTAATAACATCTTTCACCTCTCTGAACACCACATCTTAGTTGTACACAACCTTCACTGTTACTGGGTTCCAAAGCTTATAACCCTTTAAACCATCCTTATACCCAATAAAGATGCACTTTTCAGATTTACTATCCAACTTGGTTCATTTCTCCTTTGGAACATGTACATATGCATCACATCCAAATACCCTCATATGTGAAAGAGAGAGTTTCTTACCAATCCATACATCTTGTGGAGTTTTATCCTCCAACGCTGATGAAGGTGATCTATTGACCAAGTAACATGTTGTCTCCACCGCCTCTGCCTACAATTCCTGTCCAAACCCGGCACCACTGAGCATGCTTCTTGCCCTTTCCATCAACGTCTCGTTCATTCTTTTTACAACTCCATTTTGCTAAGGTGTATATGGAGTAGTCTTCTGTCGTGCTATATCAAACTTCTTACAGAATTCTTAAAATTCTTTAATGCAAAACTCTCCACCATTATCTGTCCTCAGCAACTTTATCTTCTTCTCTGTCTGGTTTTCCACCAGAGCCTTGAATTCTTTAAACCTGTCAAAGACTTCAAATTTCTTCTTAAGGAAATATATCCATTTATTCCTTGAGAAGTCATCTATAAATGATACATAGTACAAAAACTTACCCAGTGATGGAACCTTCGCAGGTCCAAACACATCACTATGCACAAGCTCTAATATATGTTTCACCCTCTTACCACCAAAGGGGAAACTCACCTGATTCTGCTTCCCATATACACAATTTTCATAGAAATCAAAATCTAGAGAGTAATTACTCATACCTTCTACCATACCTTTACATGAAGTATTCGAAGGCCCTTCTCTCCAATATGTCCAAGCCTTTGATGCCACAACATGGTCTTCTCTCTAGTGACCACTAGATTTTTTGCTCCACTTTCAGGAACCACATAATTGTTGCACCCATCAACAACTGTGCTACCTTGCAGCTTGTACAAAGTTCCAATACAAACTCCCTGCATCAATACTGGTGCTCCCTGAACCATCTTATAGGTATCCTTCTCGAACACTGTTTTTACACCTGCATCATCCAACTTGCTTACAGAAATCAAATTTCTAGCCAATGTAGAAATATGCAGAACACCCGGATGTGTTCTAACCCTTCCACCTTGCAACTTCAAATTTACTTTTTCGCAACCAATGATTCTAGCCTTCCTATCATCCCCTAAGAAGACATCACCACCATCATATTTCTCATACTTGCAGAACCACTCTCTATGGGGAGTGAAGTGAAAGGATGCACCTGAGTCAATCAAACATGCCTCATGATCTACATGTGTACTTGAAGAAGCCAAGAACACATCCCCACCTTCATCTGAGGTGGTTTTTACCTCTGCAAAAGGAGCATCATCAAATCCCTTTCCTTTATCAAAAGCTTTAGATTTACAGTCCCTTTTGTAGTCTGCTTTTCCAACACACCACCTTTACAGGTTTTCCTAGAGATTTGGATCTCCCTCTAGATTTAGATCTCCCACTCGATGACTTATTTTTGTTTCTATTCTGGGACCATCGTCGTACAGACAAGGCATCACCATTCTGGCTCACCATATTTTTCCATCTCATCACCTCTGTGAGCAAGGATGAAAATATTTCATCAAACTGCAAGGCAGTTGCATTGTTACCTATTGCAATAACCAGACTGTCCCATGAATTTGGTAGAGAACACAACAAACTGATGCACTTATCTTCATCTGAAATCTTGATATCAACAGATGCTAACTAACTTACCATAGTATTAAATGCATTTAGATGCTCTGTCACCGAGTCTCCATCTTTCATCTTCAGGTTATACAACTTTTTCTGCAGGGACATTTTATTCACCAGAGACTTAGATTGGTACAAAGTCCCTAACTTGTCCCACAAAGCCTTCGCTATAGCTTCCCCTAATACATTTAGCAATACTGAATCTAAGACACACAATTGTATTGTGCTCTTTGCCTTCTGATCCAATTTCTGAAATTGTTCATCGGACACTCCCGTTGGTTTAGTACTCGGATCTACTATGATCCACTAATCTTTATCCACCAACAAATCCTTCATCTTGAGTTTCCACACCTCAAAACTCTGATCATTAAATTTCTCAATCTCTATCTTTCCACTTCTCGCCATTGTTGAGTGATAAAAAGGTGTCTTTTAACCCCTATTTACCCTACATTAATTATCAATCTAGGTATGATTTTTTATTTCAAGAGTGTACTCAGTCTGAGGCAGTCACTTGTTCGAGAGTAATATTTGTAGTATAGTGCTTACAAATTAAAAGTAAATGAATGCTAGAAACAAACTCTAATTGTAATGGCAATAAACTTAAATGATTTGTAACTAAATCATTCACTCAAGAAACTATAGTAATCATCAGTCAAGAATGCAGTAATGATAACTCTTTCCTTTGTAAATTGATGTAAATGAAAATCAATCACAAACAAGACCTTCAATCTGAGAACTTAGACAACAGTAGTCAATGTTCGTTACAGTTGTAGATCTTTCTATCCAAACTCAAGTAAATGTTGGAAATAACAATTCAATTAACAGAAAATGAACAACAACTAATTCTATTGAAAAGATCGAACAACAAAGCTTAATCTACAGGAATGAATTGAATAGCAATCTTAATGGAAATGTATTGAGTAGCAACCTTCAACTAATAAAGAGATTGAACAGCAATCTAAGAAAGGAACAACAAATCTAAGTAAACCTACAGAAATTGAACAACAAACTTAATTAAGTGAAAACACGCAGTGTCTATAGAATCAGTAATCTTATTCTATCATATAGGACATTAACCACAGGTATAAAGGAACGACAATTGCAATTATAATTGAATAGCAGTGAAATGAACAGTAATCGCAATTATACGTGGACTGTAGCTAAATGAACAACATTATCAATCTGTAAATGAATAACAATATCAACTGTAAATAAATAGCAATATCAACTGTAAATAAATAGCAGTATCAATCTGTAAATGAACAACGATAAAAACTATAAATAAATAGAAGTATATGAATTGGACAATTCAATATGGTTTCAGAAGGAACAACATAACATTTTTGGTTGTGAATAATAATTTTGCTATTCAACTACGATTTCTATATAATAGATCAATTCAATGAAATGTTCAGGAACAGAATATTACTGAATAAAGAAAATTAAGAGAATGCAAAGGAAATCAAACCCCACAGGATTGTAATCGTAAAATATTGATACAAGAAGCAAGTGATCCACTAGGGCCGGGCCCTTAGCCACCAGGGAAGCACTGTTGTGGTTACTCTAGGATCAGATAATGGAACAGCAATGAAGTTATATATTAATCATAAATGACAAAGTTACAGCGATCGCTTTTCAAAGAGAGTCGATGATCAAAGTTAAGAGTACAACAATAAGTTCTACAAATTAACAATAATATCTGCCCCCTTGGGCTACCAGCGCTGTCCCTCTTTATAATGGCCAGGTGTAAGTATCAAGAGTACTGATAAGCCTTGAAACAGTAATCCCTCAAGATCAAAGGATCCTGAGGGATTCCCTTTGTCTTTGATCTCTAGTTATCGTTTTGTCCTCTTGCGCTGATGCCGCATTTCCTCTTCCTTTTCCTGGACCATGCGCTCTGATCTTGATCTCCTTGTCTGGATACGGCTTCCTGTCAAAGGGACAACAGTTGGTTCTACTTTGTCTTTTCCTCCTGAATAGTGATTTTCTATTTTCTTCACTTTCTGTATAGAAAAAGACAATAATTAGTCATTTCGCATCGATCACAAATCTCCTTAATTCGAACATAATTCTTTAATCATATTGCCATCTTAGAGTGTAATGTAGTTATGATTCAAAGGAGAAGATAAAGAAATAAATGGTAAATGCATACCTTTTCCAATGCTCAACACACCCCCCTACTTACCCTTTTTCATTCCCTCATGAAAACATTGTAATTTACATGCAAGGCAATTAGGGAATAGGCTAGAGAAGGATTTTCATGCAGTGGTCTAAAACCATGATTTCTAGCTAAAGCTTCAAAAATATTCCCTGTCTGGCCTTCAAGAAATTCATATAGGGCTCTATACCCTGGTGCAAGATACCAGATGGTTGGACTTCGAAACCTACACCCTAACCAATGCGGGCCCTCTCTCAATATGAGGTTACTATAGGTAACCAGGCGATCAACAGCGAACTTAAAATTTTCGTAATTGAATGGCTCTCTATCTTTAACATTCTGATTGGAAGTCTTGTATCAAAGTTTAGTTGCTGCTATGGCAAGGTCTTTGATGGCTAGGAAGTATTCTACCCCTTTCTGGACAACCATTGTGCGAATGGGTCCCAATGTCTGGATCACACCCTGCTTTCTCATTAAGCTTCTATGCTTATTCCACAGTCATAATGGGTTTCTTGGTTCACACTTTACCCACAGATCTAACCCATTCTCTTGTCTATGAAAGGTATTATGGGCTTTAAGCCACTTTATCTGGTTAACAAAAAAAGATATGAATGCCTGAAGCTAGATATCACCCACAAAATGGTTAGGGTTTTCTTCCATTTCACCGTCCAACACAAGATTATACAAATAAAACTCACATAGAAATCACTGGACTTTCACCCCATAATGTTTACAGCAGTTTATGAAATCATCATTAGTTTTTAACTCTATAGGCACCCTTGTCTTGATAGCTTTAATTTTTAATTGTAAGTACCTTTCCATAAAAAAGAAAGCATAATTTTTGGCAGGTGCCCTACAGGCTAGAACATCAGTATATAGAGAACATAGGGTATCCATTTGACTCGTAATTGTGTCTAGTCTATTGGTTACTTTTTTAACTTTTTCCTCTACCCTTCACCATCTATCGAAGGCCTCGCTCTCTGATGCATTGATGTTCTTTACCTGTTGCTATAACTTCTGATATTTCTCCTAAGGAATAGCTTCCTCTGTGAGCTTTTCTATGATTCATTCGTTGGGCCTGTGCCAGATCCTTTTGAAGTTTCACTATCCTTGGATTATTGTCCATCATAACATTTCTAAGCTGGAGATCTACCTGGATCTCCTTATTGTGACATCTGGTTCCTATAGTCTGCGTTTCCTTCTCATGAACTGTCCGATCGGTCGTGATTCTAGAGGACAATGCTTTTGTCTGGACGTCCTTATTACAGACTGGTGTATTTTCTGTTTGGGCTTCTGCATTTGTAACAACCACATGTTGTTCCTTGCGGTCCTGAATGATAATGGGTTCGGCTTGAGTCCTTTTGGTCTTCATTTTATGGGGTTTCGCCTGGGTGGTTGCATCCTTTGTTCCAGGGGTTCTTTTTGAGATTCTCCCCATTTTTAGGACCCTTATTTATTGTCTAAGTTGTGTAACTACATTTAGTAGTCTTTACTATTCCTCTCGCAGCCTTTTGATTTCATTCGTTTTCTTCGAAGGAACAATTGTTTCTTTTCTTGGGCCTGGGCTTTGTTCTTCAGGGATTGTACCCCCACCCTGGCTTATTTCCATGTTCTCTGCTTGGAACACTTCTTCAGTGTTCTCGTCCTGTTGATTAGGTTTTTAAGGGGTGGAAACGCTGGGTTGATCTGCTATTTCTCGGATGGATTCTGCCTCTACTTCCTCTTCATCATTCATTTCTCTAGATTCACTCTCACTGTGAGCAGAGTGTTCTTGTGATTGCCCTTCTTCTTCTTCCTCATCATTCAGCTCCTCAGATGCACTCTTACTGTGAGCAGAGTGCTCCTATGATGTTCCTACCTCAATATCGAGGTTGAGTGGGTTGTGAGGCCGGATGTACTCACCCATGTTGGCCAAAATTTGGGCCAATTCATCTTCTTGCAGAGGGTTTTGTAATGGGCTTCCACTGGGTTTCTCTGTTTCCTCCCCTTCTTTCTCGCCGGACTGCTCAATTTCCTCTTCTGGTTCCTCTTCTTCATTTTCTTCTAATTCTTCTTCTTCATTTTCCCCTCCTTCAAGTTGTGGGGGTTGCTCATCCTCTAAGTCATATATCTCTACTGGTTGGCTACTTCTTTCTTGGCGATTTCCCAACATTCCTCTGCTTCTTCCCAATCTGGTGGACTGTCTTCATTTCTACGGTCTCGTTGGTGTGCTATTGGTTCTCTTTTGTTTTGGGGTTGGTAAGGCCAATCCCCCATCTATTGAGAATATCAATTCTTCCTAACTACTCTGTCGTTGAGCGAGACTGTAATTGACTATTAGGCGAATTAAGCCATGATGACTTACTACTGTTTCTACATGATGAGATTTTCTCATACTTCGAGTAGCATCATGCAATAAAGAATTTAAGTATGCTGGCAAATTTACAACACATTTTTGTTTTAACACAGCTAAAAGTTTGAGATGGTATGGTCTTACCACGTCTTTTCTGTCATCACATGTGATGTAGCTTTTCACAATCCTGGCTAATTCTGCCCATGGTCCTCCCAGGGTTGCAGGCAGAACTCCTTTTCCTTTGATAGTAAGGCTCTGTCCTTCATCCCAGAAGATGGTTATAGCGTCTTGAAGTCTCACTTCCTTCTGGGTCCATACTGGTCCAACAACTGGCAGTCCTGATACTTCAACAATTATCGCGTTTGTTACTGTTATTTGCCTCCCCCTCACCATGAAACGATCTTCCTGCAAATTTTGCATAAATTCAATGGTCACCGTCTCATTAGACTGTTGTAGTCGGTTAAGGTAGGAAATCCATCCTCCTCTTATTAAAATTTCGTGTGTAGCGTCGAAGATCATTAACACCTGCGGTTCGCTGCGTATCAATGTACCTCCCATCTTTGTTCAAGCTTAGCACACTGTTACTTTTTTTACAGAGAAAAATTACAAAAGTGGCAATGGAACAACAAGTTATTCAAGCTTTAGCACACTGTTAATTTTTACAGAGCAAAAACAAAGAAATGGTGATGGAACAGCAAGTTGTTCAAGCTTTAGCACACTGTTAAACTTTTACAGAGAAAAAACACAAAAATAACGATGGAACAACAAGCTGTACATATTGGGAAATATCAATACCATTAAACTTGCTATTCCCAAGTTTTGATGGATTCATAGTACCTCCAAATAAGGAGTTGACATGTATGCCAGTGTCTTATGGAGGTCACCTGTGTTAGTGTCGATATCTCCATCCCTACGTCAGAGATCAAATCCTCTTGTTGCATTTCATATTAGGTGTCCCACCCAGTCATTTGCATTCCATTAGGCGCATGGATCATCTGATGCTAGTGGCTTTCCTACAGTTTTCCTCATGTCATTTACTTGCTGGCTCATGTTTGTTCATTTAAAAGCATATACAGTCTTCATTTTGTCTTAAAGATTGCAAAGTTCTTTTAGGGTTTCATTATCAATTAGGTCTAGGGTTTCATCAAAAGGTGTTTCAAAGTGTCCAATAATAACTAGTGGGTGCATGAGGAGGTTTCAACATCAATAAATTTCATCATCAAGTGTTCGAAAATGTGTTTTTCCTCAAAACTCTGTTTTGAGGAAAAAAACAGAGTATTTTTGCTTTTATTGTACAAAAATCATGAAATTTTGTTTTCTTCATTGTCAATCCCTTCATCTGTAACCATGGTTTCTTTCCCTAGCCCAGTAGTTCCAACACCTGCAAAACAAGCAAAGCTCAGGTCATTTAGTCCATCACAAAGCTAAATGAAGTGAAAAAGTCCAAAAAACAGAGTTTGAAAATAAAGCAATTTCAAAAACCATTGTAAAAATGGGTTTTATGAGCCAAAAATCTAAAATATCCTTATTTATAAGCCAATTCTTCATTTCAAGAGTTCATTTGCAAAGTGGAAACAAGGCAAAGACATTTTGGTCAGCAAAGCAAAGTTGGAGAAAATCAGTCAAAAACTAGAGGCATGGCGCACATAACTGGCGTGGTGAATTGGGTCGCATTTCTTAGTGCAAAAATACACAGGCGCGGCGCATACACTGGGCACAGCGCATTGGGTTGGATGCATGGCGCATAAACCGACAAGCACAAAAACTGCCAAAACTTGCTCCAATTCACTCAAAATGTGTGTATATTCTCTTTTACAAGTAGGTTGACCCTCTGTCGCGGCTTTTCATCCAAATTTGATGGTTGTTTGATGATGTTTGTTGTATGGTGAGTGTTTAAAGGAAACCAAACCCTATCATTTGAAATTTCTCAAAGAAAATTACTTCCTAGGGTTTCAAACTGTTGTTTTGCTACCAAGTTATCCTCTCACCTTACCACTCCCTTACTCCATTATTTCCCTGATTTCCCTATCCCCTAAACCCACACACCCTTAACTTCATTAATCCCATATCACAAATCCCATTTCCCAAAATCCCACATGCAAATTCCCAAACCCTAGTACTATACTAAAAACTCCAAAACTACTCCCTAATTCCCTGTTCCATTAACTAAACCCTACCCCAACAGTCCCTAAATCCCTCACTGTTCCCCCCCCACAGTCCCTCATTTCACTGTTTCCTTTGGTAGCAAAAGTTAAAAACATCACAATCACCTACTTCTCATCAAGGCAGCTCCAAGACAGTTTATCCACCAGCAGACATGGCATCTGATCCTTCATATGACTATGAAGAGAAGACCCACAGTGACTCACCTACAGAGAGACATGCACCCAGGAGGCCTCATAGAGTTGGCAAACATATTAGAGAAGAACCAACCACTCTTGCTGAATTACAGGCCTGCCCTCTTGCCATCTCTTGTTTCCAACATCAGTCATGTTATGAATTTTGTGAGAAGGTTTCTAGCATTTAGTTTCATCATGAATTGGCTTGTTTGTTTGTGATGCATTTACATGGTGATCAAGCCACTCTAGCTGGTGTCACTTTCACATTAACACCAGAATCCATTTCAGTAGCAACCAATATTCCCAATATTGGAGAGCAATGGAAAAAGAGGTAGAAAATTGACCGGCAGCATTATGAAGCATACATCAAACCTGGCTCTATGAGGAAACTCATTAGAGTATTTCCTTTTTAATACCTCAAAGATGCTTATTTTCCTTTGATGAAATTGATCATGAGGTATTTCCACTGTGAGGGCCAGTTTTCACGTTTGTATGCTTATCATATCAGGCTGTTGATGCATTTTACCAGGGTGAGGATGACGAACATCCCTTACTTCATGTGCCGAAACATAGAGAAGATGAGCACCCTAGTACAGCACAAGACTCCCCAGCAGCAGTTCAACAGTATTTACCATTTTGCTCTCATTAAAATTGTGGTCATTCATCAGCTTGGCTTACAGGGCATCACTTGGGAGGACTTCATCTCTCGTGAGTTTTTCAGAGCTCCACAGGAACCTTCAGAGGCTTTACATGAGATAGGTGGACCTTCTTATCATCATGAGGGCCATGAGACACAGACCGCTAGCATGCCGGTGTTCATCACCTATCAGAAGGGCACTAGACGGTTTTTTGCAGCAGCAAAGCGAGTGTTATCTCCACCCGAGGTGGAAGGGGCCTCGCTTCCGTCATTAGCACAATAGGTTCAGGACTGAGGCAAGAGGCCACTACATGAGGAAGGACCATCAGGTGAGTGGGAGATTGATTTCATTCTCATCGAGGGTGATGATACTGATATGGGCCCGCAAAGCACAAATATTAGAGAAATCATTCAGGAGCAGCAGGCAGACATTGATGCCTTGTCTATCAACTTGGATAGAGCCCAATGGACAATACAGTATCTGGAGCAAAGGAATAAGAAACTTGAGGACCAGCAGGTGATTATGGAGTTACAAAACATTCGGGAGAATCGCCAAGCTGCCCAAAGGAGGAGGGTGGAGTTCACTTCACTTGAGCAGGAGATTAATGCCGATAGGGATTCATGGCTTGAAAGAGCCAATATCCACTTGGAGAGGAAGCTATAGAAGGCCATCAATGAGAAGAATATGCTTAGAAACCTGTCATGTCATTACTTGACAAGGAACTTGGTGTGCCAAGTGAGAATTAGGAGTTTAAAGGCAAAGTTGAAGTGAGCATCAAGGAGGAAAAAAGAGGATGAAGGACTTCAGATATTGGTTGAGGCTTCCTTGGTGAAACATCATGTTTGATAGAGGAGGCTCAGCCCAAATTTCAAAAAATTTAGAGCACTTTTTTCATTTTTCAAAATTTTGGCACAAAAAACAGGTTTTTCAGCCCTATGTGCTGTGCCATGTGGCGCTCGCTTTTGCTAGGAGCCTCCAAAGCACAAAAACTCAGCATTTTTGGATTTGGAATGAAAAAATATGCTTTCCTACCAATGGCCAAGAAATTTGGATAGGTTTTGAGCCCTCAAAAAGGTCAAAAACACTCAGAAAATGACCTCACTGCCCCTATTTTGACACACAGAAAGAAGTGTTGGGAGAATGGACGTTGGGAGGGTCAAATGGAGGCCAAACTGAAAAATTCCACTTGGGTTGGAAATTAGACAGGTAGACCTTTCCAACAAGCACACCTGGAGTTCATTTCGACACCGGGAAGGCCTCCAAAAGTGGGTCGAAACAGGCACTATGCATAGAGAATCAAGCGCGGCACATAGAGGAAAAATTGCCAGTTTGACCAAGTTTTGCTCTGTTTTTCACCCAGCTTCGGTTAGTTTGACTTTTTCACTTTCCTAATGAAAAATTTGTGATTTAATTTGATGTACATTGATGGATCATGATGTAAATATGTTAGATTTTTACTTGTAGAGGTAGATTCATTAGTTTAAAGGTTGTTTGAAACTGAATGAATCAGTTCCCTTGTTTCTAGAGGCATGTTGTTATGTTGCCTAATTTCTAGTTCTCAGTTTATAATTACTTGAAACAGCTCCTAAACATGTGAGCTCGAACCCTAGAGGCAAGGATGAGCTATGTTTGTTTATATTATGTTGTTTTTCAGTCATTAGCATGGTTTGACTTTTGAGAAAGCCTTGAGCTTCATTGTACATTCATTTCAGCATTTTGGCTAAGGAATTGAGACCAGGGTTTGCAGCACTCTTTGGGATTCATGTGGCAATTTGTCTTGGTACAATACTTTTCTTTGTAATTGTGAATTTACTTATATGTCATGTATGCCATTCTCTATCTTGTTTCTTCTGAACTAAACAAACAAGAGTGTAAGTGGAATCCATTGAAAGTGCAGTGCTCTACTTGAAGCTTGCTTTAGTTATTTGATGGTTTTAGCTGTTTGGAGAGGATCCATGGTTGCTCTTTCCCTCTTCAACACCTCACCTATCTATTCCTTCCATCTCATTCAATTTTAAGTGCCAAAAACGATTGCCTACTTTGCCCCATTGAGAGCTCTGCAGGACTGAGCCTCAATCCCTGCACCCAAAATTGGTCTTTCCATCTGAGCCAACAAAGTCATCATTTTTATTCAACCAAGCTCTCTTGCACATATACCTAGCCTAATATTGGAAGATATTTCAGTCATCTCAAGCCCTCATCGATCATAATTTGTTGAGATTGACCCAGAGAGAGCCCTCTCCTGACCTGGTAGGGCTAGCTACCAGGCTGAGCATGGTTTCATGTTGGCCTTGGATCCTACCTTTTCATCCTGAGGTAAATCTAGGCACTAACAACTTGTGCCCCCCTAAAATGTGATAGGTCGTCCTCAGCCAGCAAATAAAGGAGCAGCATGCTGGACTGCAGTGATATAGTAAAATAAATGAACTGCATATATATCCATGACATGATTACAAAAATCAATGGAATACTGAAATCAAGGTTTATGATGGGAATCGCAAATAGATATGGAAATGCTGTGAAATGATGCGAAAATAGAGGATAGGACAGCTGACGTAAGTAAAAGTTCTTATGCGGTCATTATCCACTTTAACCATTATGATTGATTTACAAATGAATTTTCATGTATAAAAGGTTCAAAACGGTTATATAACATAATCTCTTTTGAAATCAATATAAAGATATAAGAAAAAGGGTTTATAATGACTATTAGTGTATGAAAAGTATGACTTCAATACCATCAGCAGAGCTCTGTTGCCCATAGGTGTCCATAATCTTGACAGAGTTGCTTATTTCACCCTTGGAACCATAATCCTTCGTGTATGCCTAGGAAAGTGTTGTGCGATGTTAGAATGGAGGCCATTGTGTTGGCTTGGTAACCAGATGAATCACAATGCCATTCACCAGGAAGGAGTGAAAGGTGGGCAGGCCGGCTCGTGATGAGACCTCCTGTTCCAAGGACTTTTTTATTTTTCTGATATGCCTCTTGGATCATATCCCTAGTGTGGTGGCCATAGTGGGAATTCCACTTCACTTGCTTCCTTATGATCATGGTAGGCTGGCTCTTGATGAGACCCCTTATCCTTCATCTGACAAACCATGTTAGTAATCATATAGATATATATTTTCTCTTTTCTTTTTTTATATAGCACTTTTCTATTTATATACAGAGGGTGGCTCAACACTCCTTAAGAGTAGGGATGGTGGAAGAAGTCTGAACATCTTAATAGAGGAAAATATGCCATTATTCTTATTCAATAATAATGATCAAAGATAATTATGAAGTTTTAAGAAAGAACCAACATGATAAAAATAATCAATCAAATTGGTTTTAGTGAAAATAAAGACATCAAAGTGATCTAAATAGTTGTGTCCTTTCTTCTTTTCTCTTATCGATTCAAAGAAATTTCTCTAAAGATAACAATTTTTCTTTGATTTGCTGATTTTAGTATCCTCTAGTTTTTGTGTTCTTGCATAAATGTATACCTGTGCCTTTAATGAACCATCATTCACAAAAAATCCTCTAAATGATAAAACACACACACAAAAAAAAATTGCACTCAAAAACTGTTGTTCCTTAAAAGGAACAGCTGATGTTCCTTAAGAGGGACAACAAAAGAACATTTGCATGCAAAAACCGAGGTTCCTTTAAAAGGAACAACAAACAAAAGAAAAAAATACACTCGAAACTGTTGTTCCTTAAGAGGAACAATAGCTGTTCCTTAAACGGAACAACAAGCGTGAAATAAAATACCACTCCTTTGCCAGAACAGCTTAAGATCATTCGAAATCGAAACCACTGTTCCTTCAGAAAGAACGGTAGAAAGAGAAAAAATGCAAAGGAGCACTATTCCTTTAAAAGGAACAACAAAACAATCTGGAAAAAGTGTTGTTCCTTTGAAAAGGAACAACAGAAAATGAAAGTGTTGTTTGTAAAGGAACAACAAAAATGCGGAAATGTTGTTCCTTCATAAAGGAACAGAAAAAAAGAGAAAGTGTTGTTCCTTCAAAAAGGAACAGAAAAAAAATGAAAGTGTTGTTCCTTCGGAAAGGAACAACAAAAATGTGAAAGTGTTGTTTTTTCGGAAAGGAACAACAAAAAATGAAAGTGTTGTTCCTTTCCCAAGGAACAGCAAAATGCAAAAGCGTTGTTCCTTTGGAAAGGAATAGCAAAAAGGCGGAAATGTTGTTCCTTCGGAAAGGAACATCAAAATGAAAAAGTGTTGTTCCTTTGAAAAGGAACAGCAAAAAGACAGAAATGTTGTTCCTTCAGAAAGGAACAACAAAATTCAAAAGTGTTGTTCCTTAAAAAAGGAATAGCAAAAAGATGGAAATGTTGTTCCATCGGAAAGGAACAGCAAAATGCAAAAGTGTTGTTCCTTCGGAAAGGAACAACAAAAAGGCAAAAATGTTGTTCCTTCGGAAAGGAACAACAAAATGAAAAAGAATGCAAAAATCTATACAGGTAGTTTATACAAGCAGAAAAGAAAAACTTATGTACAAAGTTTAAGAACAAAGAAATTATTTAGTGAACCAATGCCGAGGAAGGATTATTTTCCTCAGTAAGAATTTGCATATCAAAATCTTCTCGGAGTTGCTGGTAAAAGGATTCCTGAGTAAGCGGTTGATGGCATAGTCACACTTGGTGGCCATTTTCTTTAAAGGTATGTCTAGATCCATCAATTGTAGTCAAAGTAATGGTGCAATTATCATGCACTTTCTAGATTTTATACGGCCCAAGCCATCGAGTTTGAAGTTTTACCAGAAAATCCTGAAACCTAGAGTCATATAGGAGTGCCTAATCTCCCTCGTGGAAGATTTTCTTTTTTATCAGGGCGTCATGACATTTTTCTCTTTGTTGTTGGATTAATGCAGTGCGTTGAAGAGCTGAGAGCCTAATTTCATCTAGCTCGTTAATTTGCTATAATCTGTTAGTCTGGGCCTCATTTAAATCCAGACCGATCTCCTGTGCTATTCTTAATGTCTGTATTTCGAACTCTATTGGAAAGATGGGCTCTTTTCCAAATACTAGCTGATATGGTGAATAGCCAGTGGTGTTTCTCCACGTTGTTCGGTATGCCCACAAGGTTTTAGGAAATCTTGAATCCCAATCACACCTATGTGATGCAACGGTTTTTGTCAATGTTTCCTCTATCACCTTATTCATGCTCTCTACTTGTCCATTTTCCTGTGGGTGATACGGAGTGGTAATTTTGTGCTGAATGCGATAATTTTTTAATGTTGTTGTGATTTTATTACCTACAAACTGCAGTCCTCCGTCTGTGATTATGTCCCTTGGGAGGCCATATCACACAAATATTTGGAATAGGAAATCAATCACAGAGTCCTCTATAGCTCTTGGAAATGCTTCTGCTTCAACCCATTTGGTAACATATTCTGTTGCTAATAGAATATATGTTTTCTAATTTGATGATGGGTTGATCGGACCAAAAAAATTGAGTGCCAAACGCTCAAATGGTTCAATTACTAGTTGTGGGTTTAAAGACATTTCGTCGGACTGTCCAGGGCATCCTACTCTTTGGCAACTGTCACAGGATTGAACAAATTTCTTAGCGTCTTTAAAGATTGTGGGCCAGTAATAACCTGTTTGCAAAACCTTGTGACCAGTCCTTCGATCTGTGAAATTTCTGCCACATGGTCCGTCATGACAAGCCTTCAGAATTTCAAATATTTCGTCTTCACGAATGCATCTTCTGATGCGCATATTTTCCCCTGTATGAAATAGGCAGCCCCCAATCCAAGAAAATCAAGTACTACGTTGCATAATATGTCTTCGTTCATTAGGGGTTAGATGCTTTGGTAATTTTCCTACTGCTAAATAATTTGCAACATCAGCATACTAGGGTGTCTTGACAGTAACATCAAACAAATATTCATCTGGGAATTGATCTTCGACTGCTGCTACATCCACTGGCTTCGGTATTCATGAGAGAAAGTCAGCTACAAGATTCTCTTTTCCAAGTCGATCTTTTATTGTGATGTCAAATTCCTACAATAAAATCAACCATCTTGTTACTCTATCATTTGTAATAGGTTTATTTGCCAAATATTTTATGGGAGAGTGATCTGTATATAAAACAATAGGATATCCAGTTATATAATGCCTAAATTTATTTATAGCATGTATTACAGCTAAAAACTCTTTTTCAGTAACAGTATAATTTAGCTCAACAGGAGACAAATTCTTGCTAATATAATAGATTGAATATGGTTTTTTGTCTTCTTCCTGCCCAAGGACTGCTCCAATAGCTGTGTCTGAAGCATCTAATGAAATTTGAAATGGCACGTCCCAATTTGGGCCCCTGAGCACTGGGGCTGCTGACACAAGCTTTTTCAGATCCTCAAAAGCACGGTCGCATTTATCTGTCCAAAAAAAATCAACATTCCCTGTTAGTGCATATAGAGGTGCAGCTATTTCAAAAAAATGTTCTATGAATCTCCTATAATAACTAGAAAATCCTAGAAAATTGCGTACCTCTGTCTGTGTGGTAGGAGTAGGTATTAACAAAATTATTTGAATTTTGGCCGGATCTACCTGTATTCCAGCTACTGAGATATAATGACCTAGGATGAGCCCTTCGGTCATCATCATATAGCACTTTTCATGGCTCAAGCAGAGCCTGGTGGCAATACACCATTGCAACACCTTTTCTAATGTGTCTAGTGCTGGCTCAAAATCATATCTGTATGGTGTGAAATAATCCATATATACTTCGAGCCCTTCATTTATTAAATCTAAAAAAATGCTGAGGATGACCCTCTGAAATGTGGCAGGGGCATTGCATAGGCCAAAAGGTAGGACTTTGTAAGCAAATGTTCCCCAAGGACAGGTAAAAGTAGTTTTGTCTTGGTCTTCAGGGGAAATCTGAATTTGATTGTATCCACTGAAGCCATCCAAGAAACAAAAGAATTTCTTTCCTACTAATGTGTCTAATACCTGATCAATGAATGGAAGGGGAAAGTGGTCTTTCTGGTTTACTTAGTTTAATTCTTTGTAATCTACACAAATCTTCCACTTTCCATTCTTCTTTGGCACCACTACTAGTGGAGAGACTCACTTGCTATCAAAGATTGGATAAATAAAGTTTACATCCAAAATCTTTTGTAATTCAGCTTTCACAATATCTTTCAGGTGAGGGATGAGTCTCCGTTGGGGTTGGAGAACGGGTCTAACATCTTTTTCTGTATAAATGTGGTGCATACATAGTTGGGGATCAATTCCCTTCATGTCCGGATAATCCCATGCAAAAGCTTCCTTATATTTTCTCAGTAGTTGGACCATCTTTTCTTCTTGTTTAGGAGTCAGATTATTGTTAATGTTCAAGGTTTTTCCTAGCTCAATCTCTATAGTTTTGTTGTTTGAAACAGAGGTAATGGGTATTGTTTGATCATGAGTGTCTTTGAGGGGATCTTCATCTAGTTCATTGTCAAATGCTACCTCTATCATGTGACATTGTATATGGGATCTGGATTTAGCTTGGTTAAGGAAGTTGTTAATAACATCATCCTCTGTTTGATCTTTAAAATCGAGGGCATCTTCTATGGTTAATGGGGACCTAATGTTTTCTATGAGGTATAATACAAGTTGTTTGTTAGTTTTTATTATTGTTACACTTGGCTAGGATGGAGGGTATAGAGCTAGATTATTGATATTACTCCCTCTAGTTATAGTCATACTGCCTTGTCGGCAGCCAATATAAGCATCAACAATCGCAAGCCAAGGTTTACCTAAACTTAACGGGTGTCCATTGAGTCGGTTTTTGGGGTTGAATATCATAAAGTCGGTAGGGTATTCCCAGGAATCAATGGATACCATTACATGGTGTAGTGAACCTTCTGGCCTAACTACTGATCGGTCAACCAGTCCTAATAAGGTGGAGGTTGGGTCCACTGATGTAATGCCCAGTTTTTGACAAGTGGTGGTTGTTAAAATATTAATTGCAGCGCCTAAATAAACTAGGGCATTTGAAAAGGTTTGTACATTTATTTGCACCGTCACTATAGGATTCCCTGGGTCTTCATATTTTACAGGTGCTTCTCTTCTTGATAATAGATTAGATAGGGTTCCAACTACTTGGACTGTTGGGTTAGTTGTTATTCTCCTCCTTGGTTTTTTTATACATAACTCTTTGATGGTTTTTGCATATATTGAGATATCTTGGATAGCTTGGAGGAGTGGGATTTTTATATACAAATTATTTAGTTCTCCCAAAATATCAAAGTCATGATGTTCTAGGAATGGGGGAGAAGATGTGGTTTCTTGGTAATGAGTTTGTTGTCTGACCACATCTTCTTCTTGTAATGGTTGTTCTGCATGTAACTCATTTTCAACTTGATCATTTTTATCTCCCTCAGTTTCTATAATGCGCCCAGACCTTAATTGAAGGTTGTTTCACTCCCTTACATCGGTTTCTAGCTCTGGTGTTTCGATTATCTGAACAGATTGAACTGGTCTATTATTTGGGTTTGGGTTGGGTTGGGCTGGGAGTTGCAGTCTTAAGTTGGACTAGGGATTTTGTTGTATTGTATACGGCACTGGCAATGTAGGTTGAGGGAGTGGGATGGTTCCAGCTGGTTGATTCATCGGTCTCTGCTAGTTTGACTACCAGGATTGACTCTACGAAGTGGGAGGGGACCATTGTGTTGGATATTGTTTTGCCAATATGGTGGAGAGTAGGGAAAATTTGGCCAATTAGGTTGGCCCGTTTGATTCGGCCATGGTGATGAAGGAAATGGTTGTTGTGACCAGTTTGAAAAGGTTGGCTAATTTTTCCACATTGTATTATATTGTTTAGCATGATATTGCAGAGGTTGGAAAGAAGAAGATGGATCAGAGGGCATACCTGGTTGTCGTGGCTACCATTGATGGCGTTGATTGAGTAGGTACACTGGTTCTAATTCTTCTTTCGCTTCCTTGTACACTGCTTTCAAACCTGGGAGTGAGGGGCAGTTCTTTGTGGAGTGGTCTTTTGTACAAATAGCGCAGACTTGAACTGCATCTAGTGGGCACTCTTTATGGCTGTGTTTCTTTCTGCATGTAGGGTAGAATATTGTTAGATTTTGCTCTGCTTCTGCTTGTTTCTATTTCACTTGCATAATATCGAGCTGTGTCGTCAGAGTCCCCAATATATCAGTTTTGAAATTCTCCAATAAATTCTCGATTTTTGCGTGGGTTACTCGTCCACCAAAGATCTTGCTGTCCCTTGTGAGCATGTCACATTCCACTGGTTTTAGCCTTCTACTACCTCGTGAACTCATAATGCACAAATCAGTAATGTTAGCAAAATTTTCTTGATAGATGTCAGCTTTTCCCATAATATTCAGTGTTTCAACCCATTGTTCCTTCATGCCTTTAATTAATGTCATTTTTAATACATTGTTAGGTAAGGGTATTGATGCATAAGGCGATCTCTGAAGATTATACTGAAAGCGTTCAACATATTCTTCTAGTGCCTCATTAGGTCTAGCTATCATCTAAAATATTTCACCCTTTAATTCTCTAGACCTACAATAATCTCGATATTTCTTCAAGAAATCACCTTTCATTTGATCCCAGTCATTTATAACACCTCCACCTAACCCCATAAACCATCGTAAAGCAGCCCCTTTTAGTGTGGAGGGAAATAATTTCAGCTTTTGGGGGTTGGTGGTATAGTCATACCCTCAACATAGTACATCGAATTCAAATAAAATTGCATCTGGATCTTCCGATGTTAGGCCATGGAAAGTAGGAATATGTTGAAGAAAAATGGCCTTCATAGGTGCATTCGTTGCAGTATCTACAATGGGATATTGTAGTGTGGAGGTTTGGGGTGTTTGCTGGTTCTAGGCCATTTGGTCAAATATGTGCCATTATCCTTCTGGGATTTCTAGGAGGGTATTCCTAGGCTGGTTAGAAGGGGCAAGAATGGCCTTAACAACACTTCCTTTGTCTGGGATGATGAGAATTCTGATCCAGGTGGATATTGGTGGCCACCTGCCAAGTCCACCTGGACCCCCACCATTGTTTCTCTCAGCATTTTCAGTTTCCTTAATTGTAGCACAACTTACTATTTTTAGCAGTTTTTCGGGTCCTGAACTTCTGGAGCCGTTTTGAGGCCCTAAACGACGTTTTTTGGGAAATCTGGGGCAACATGGATCCATGGATTGATTTTTCCCTTCCCAAAGTGGTAGTTCTCAGATAGATCTTTCTAACGAGCTATTGTACGCGTCAAACGGAGATCGTATGCCAAAGTTACGACCCCGGGAAGTTGATGTACCAATTTACCCAAACGGGGCCCACAGTTTGGCGTTTCATCTCCTAGGGTTAGGTTTTGGAATGTTAAGGGTTTTCCATTGTTTCTCAACAATAAATAGGCCTTCGAGCCTCATTGTAACACAGTTTAGAGGCATGTAGCCACAACATCTCTTCTCAGAGATAAGCTACCATCGCCCTAGCTGGTTTATTTCCATTTCTGGTTGTAAGCATATTTCAGTATTTTCCATTAATGAAATGAAGTATTATTTCCACTGCATCTTTGTGTATATGGTTATCTCTGTAATTTGTTGCGTTCCTGTTTAAATCCAGATCAGTGGTATCAGAGCGGTCTGCTTTTTCTCTGTTTTTCTTCGCATGTCCCTAACAAGGTCGGGATATAAGGAGTTAGGGCTTGAACTGGTTGAACCTTTGCAAGACCAACCTCGCAAATCCCGACGGCCTCCCATGGCAGATGAGAAGAAAGACGAGGGGGCAGGAGATCCCATCAAAATCTTGCTCAAAGAAGCCCTCGAGCGACAATGGAACGCGATGATGGACAGCTTTGCCCAGATCCTTCAGCGGCTACCCAGAAGCGACGCATCAGCTTCCAGCAGCTACTCTGGAAACGCCACGCCCTTTAAGGTACAAATTAATTTTGAAATCCCCATATTTGAGGGTCAGATAGACGCAGATGCTGTAGATAAATGGTTAAATCTGCTAGAGGGTTATTTTTTTGTTCATAATTTTCGAGTCGGGAAAAGATTGTTTTCGCCCTTCTCAAAGCAGCCCCCCACGTCAAGGATTGGTGGGAAACCTACTGCGAGGAGAAGGATGAAAGTACTGGCTCACTATTTTCAGCCGCACCCACCTGGAATTCATTCCAAGATGCCATCAAGGAGTAGTACTACCCTGTCGGAAGCTATGAGGATGAATACATAAAGTGGACCACACTGCGGCAGGGAAGGGACCAAGACGTGCCGGAGTTCACCAATCTTTTCCATACCCTTTGCACAAAGTTGGGTATCAAGGATTCGGAGCAACATTTTATACTCAAATACCGTGGCTGCCTGCACAAGTACATCCAGGAAGAAATACAATTCCTGAACATCTCCTCGCTTGGCACAGCATACCGATATGCCGTCAAGGTCGAGCAGAAGTTTAAACAAAAGAAGCGAGACTTTGGATCTGCGAATCCAAAGCAGGGGAAAGGTGCCCCTAAA
The DNA here is from genome assembly GCA_031772625.1 of Pinus tabuliformis. Taxonomy (NCBI): domain Eukaryota; kingdom Viridiplantae; phylum Streptophyta; class Pinopsida; order Pinales; family Pinaceae; genus Pinus; species Pinus tabuliformis. Next base: position 1,079,401,363 of record CM062818.1, read on the forward strand.
CCACAGAACAAAGGACAAAGCCAAGGCGGGACAGCCCAAGACAACCCGCCGAAGCTGCAAGCAAAGAACAGTGCCGCGAAGCCGAAAAAGGACACTGGAAAATGGTGTGAGTTCCATAAGAGCTCCACTCACAACACAAGTGAGTGTCGGGCCAAGCAGTCACTCGTTGCTGAGCTAAAGGTTTCAGAATCAGATGCATGTTCCGACTCTGAGTTAGAACCCGATAAGGGGAATGAAAAAGGGAAGCAGATCATTGATGCGGATCCCAACGCCACTGTTGCTACCGCCAAGATCCAGAAAAATGAACCCGAAGATCCAGAGGAGGAGGAGCGTCTCTTCCACTCCCAGATGTGGGTAAAGGGCTCCCCGATACAGTTCATTGTTGATAACGGGAGTCAAAAGAACCTCATTTCGGCAGAGGTCATGAAGCGGTTGGGCTTACTGACCACAGCACATCCACAACCATACACCATTAGGTGGCTTCACCAAGGACGAGATCTTCGCGTGAGCCAGCAGTGTTGCCTTCCATACAACATCAAGCCCTTCACGGATGAGGTATTGTGTGACATTGCTCCCCTTGAAGTTTGTGATGTATTATTAGGACAACCATACTTGTGGAAGCGACATGCTGTGTATGAATCAAGGCCCCGTGTTGTTATTTGTACAGGATACCAGAGGTAGCACCACCTACTGCCATCTCTTTGATTACTGCAAAACAATGCAGTAAGATCATTTCCAAAACCAGGAAATTTGTTTTCCTGATGATACGCCCTCAAGGAAAGAAGAAGACGGTGGCCGCGGCCTCCAGACGGGGTCCCTCTGCACGACAACTACAGATGGACAAGGTTGTGGAGGAGTACGAGGACATCTTCACCTCCCCTGCAGGGGTTCCTCTGCACTATCAGGTCAAGCACTCCATTGATCTGACCCCAGGTGCGCCGCTACCCAATGGACCAATTTATTGGCGCTCCGTTCTGGAGAACAATGAAATCAAGAGGCAGATTCAGGAGCTCCTGCAGAAAGGTCACATATGTCCGAGTTCATCGCCTTGTGGGAGCCCGATCGTGTTGGTACAGAAGAAGGATGGGACGTGGAGACTCTGTATTGACTATCGGGCGCTGAACAAGATCACTGTCCGTAATAGGTACCCGATCCCACGGATTGATGACCTCCTGGACCAACTAAAGGGGGCGAAATATTTCAGCAAGATCGATCTGAAGTCAGGATATCACCAGGTACCAATCGAACCCTCTAATGTGTGGAAGACTACCTTCAAATCCAAGGAGGGCCTTTTCGAATGGTTGGTTATGCCTTTCGGATTGACGAATGCTCCTGCAACCTTCATGAGGCTAATGGATGACATCTTGCGGCCATTCACCAACTCCTTTGTAGTAGTATACTTGGATGACATTCTGATCTTCAGCCAGAGTTGGGAAGAGCACCTCCACCACATCCGATAGGTTCTCCAAACACTGCGGCAACACAAGCTATGTGCCAATTTGGAGAATTGCACTTTTGGCATGACCCAGGTTCAGTAGCTGGGATACATCATTGATGAACAGGGGGTGCATGTCGATCCAGCCAAGATCCAAGTCATTCGGGATTGGCCATCTCCAACCACTCTAACAGAGCTCCGCAGCTTTCTAGGTCCTGCCAACTTCTACCGCAGGTTCGTGTTGGGGTTTTCTCATATCACTTGGCCCTTGAGTCAAGTCACCAAGGGAGGGGTGAAAGCAAAATTCTTTTGGTCTGAATCTCAACAGAAGGCATTCATGGAGTTGAAGGATCGCCTCTGCACGGCACCAGTGCTCGCGTTACCAGATTTACAACAACCATTTGAGGTCGAGACAGATGCCTCTGACTATGCTATTGGGGCAGTCCTTACTCAACATGGACATCCAGTGGCATATCATAGTGAAACACTTTCAGACACAGTCCAGAAGTACCCCACTTATGATAAAGAGATGTATTCCATTGTACAGGTCTGCCGACAATGGAAGCATTACATTTTGGGGAAGGAAACGGTCATCCACACAGACCACCGACCCCTGCAGTTCATACAGACCCAAGGAAAATTGCAGAATGATCACCATCAGAAGTGGTCTACATACCTGCAACAATTCCACTTGAATATCAAGTATAAGAAGGGCAGCACCAATAATGTTGCAGATTGCCTCAGTCGACCACCGATCATGGCGTTAACCACCGTGCTCAACTCTTATGGGCACGAGACTTCTGATTGGCCACTTCTCTACAAAAGCGACCCAGAATTCGGCCACACATACCAGACACTCTTGGAGGGTCGGCATGTTCTAGATTTTCACCTCCAGGATGCCCTGTTATGCCACCTGGGTCACCTTTGTGTTCCTTCAAGCGAGCGTGCCAAGATGATTTGGGAAGCACACTACAGTCGGGCTGCTGGGCATTTCGGGGTTGAGAAAATAGTGGCAGTACTGCAAAATTATTTCTATTGGCCGAATCTTCGACAGGATGTTGGGAAGTACATCAGATCATGTACTGCCTGTGCCATTGCCAAACCGACCATTAAGAAGCACGACCTCTATACCCCGTTGCCTACCCCTAGTCGACCTTGGGAATCCATCTCCATGGATTACATGTCAGGCCTTCCTTCCACTAAGCATGGAAATGACTGTGTTTTTGTGGTCGTCGAGAGGTTCTCAAAGATGGCCATTATGGCGGCCTGCAAGAAGAATATCACAGAAGAAGCCACTGCTAAAATCTTCTTTGAATGAGTGTGGGTGCACTTTGGGATCCCACAGTCTATCATCTCAGATCGGGACAGTCGATTTCTCAGCACATTTTGGTCCAGTCTCTGGTCAATGCTGGACACCAAACTCACGAAGTCCACAGCCTTCCATCCTCAAACTGATGGCCAGACAGAGGTTGTCAATAGGATGATTGTGCACATTCTGCGCATGTATAACTCAAAGCATCCACGCACATGGGACGAGAGCCTCCCGTATGTTCAGCACAGCTACAACCGAGCTCTTCACAGCTCCACTGGCCATAGCCCTTTTCAGGTGGGTTTGGGATTCCAGCCACTATGCCCCATTGATGTGGCCATGCCACTTGCAGCTACTCACATAAATTCAGCTCATGTCCAGTCCGAAACAGATAAGGCCACCAGCTTCATTGAGCGCATCCAACATATTCACCAGCAGGTCCATGACATTCTTGAGAAATCAAATGCCAAGTACAAGCAGCGACATGATCAACATCGGGTGCCACACAAGTTTCAGGTGGGTGACAAAGTCTGGTTGCATTTGCAAAAGGAACGCCTTACTGGAGCCTATCGGAAATTGAGACCACTCCGATATGGTCCTTACACCATTACTAAGGCTATGGGAGACAATGCATTTGAGCTCAGCATTCCCCCATTCCTTGGTCTGCACCCAGTGTTCAATGTGGACCGCCTTCGGCCATACTTTCCACCATTGCTAGACACATCCGACATTGCAGAACAGCTTAAACCCATAGAATTAAATCCAGATTGCATGGAACAAGCTGCAACTAATCGGATCATGGACACACAGATCAAGAACACTCGCCAACAGAATATCCAACTGTATCGAGTTGTCAAAGCAGGCCAACTCCTTCAGCAGGGCAAGTGGCTCACCAGGGAACAAGTTCAGCAAAAGTTTCCTCATCTCATGGAGGAACTCAACGCAATGGGGACCATTGCTTCCTAAGGGGGGAGGAATGATCCAGGTGGATATTGGTGGCCACCTGCCAAGTCCACCTGGACCCCCACCATTGTTTCTCTCAGCATTTTTAGTTTCCTTAATTGTAGCACAACTTACTATTTTTAGCAGTTTTTCGGGTCCTGAACTTCTGGAGCCGTTTTGAGGCCCTAAATGACGTTTTTTGGAAATCTGGGGGCAACATGGGTCCATGGATTGATGTTTCCCTTCCCAAAGTGGTAGTGCTCGGATAGATCTTTCTAACGAGCTATTGTACGCGTCAAACGAAGATCATATGCCAAAGTTACGACCCCGGGAAGTTGATGTACCAATTTACCCAAACGGGGCCCACAGTTTGGCGTTTCATCTCCTAGTGTTAGGTTTTGGAATGTTAAGGGTTTTCCATTGTTTCTCAACAATAAATAGGCCTTTGAGCGTCATTGTAACACAGTTCAGAGGCATGTAGCCACCACATCTCTTCTCAGGGATAAGCTACCATCACCCTAGCTGGTTTATTTCCATTTCTGGTTGTAAGCATATTTCAGTATTTTCCATTAATGAAATGAAGTATTATTTCCGCTGCATCTTTGTGTATATGGTTATCTCTGTAATTTGTTGCATTCCTGTTTAAATCCGGATCAAGTTCCTTGCTGAACTAATGTCTGGGGGGATCTTAGCTCTTCAGGTTCTTTAGCCTTATTTTGGATGATTTGGACAACGCTTCCCCTATCTGGACTGCTCAATGGCTGAACTATTCCAAGAAGAGATTTTGGTTCTTCGGTTTCCCCTGCTCATCCTCCTCCTTCGCAGAGATTACTAAGGTTCCATTCTTGTAACAATTTCGGGCTAGAATTCTCAATTTCTTGAAAATATTGCTCCTCTGTTTGGTTTTGCACCTCAGCAAAGGCTACAGATGTTGATTCTGCAGCCCAAAGGGAACTAGTAGGTTGTCTAGAAGCAACTTTTCTAGGGCCTACTGACGGTTGAGATTCTACTTTTTTAAGGATATCGTCTATAAAGGTCGATCAACCAAAGGTCATTAGCCCCTTAGCTTTATCAGGTTTGGGTAGTGGTTTAAGATTCTTTTCAGGCTTTTTCTACTTAGTCATGCACACAAATCAAATACTTATTTCTACCCAAAATAACAACAAATCTGCAGGAAAGCGGGCGGGGGAGCAGGGCTGTTACATGCTCAATACGCAGGTTCTTACCTTCTATTTTTTAAAATCAAACTCTCTCCTAGTGGGTACTTACACTACTCCCTTTTCAAAAGAAACAAATGGCTACACCCTCCCCGGCAACGGCACCAAAATGTTGAGTGATAAAAAGGTGTCTTTTAACCCCTATTTACCCTACATTAATTATCAATCTAGGTACGATTTTTTATCTCAAGAGTGTACTTAGTTTGAGGTGGTCACTTGTTCAAGAGTAATGTTTGCAGTATAGTGCTTACAAAAGTAAAAGTAAATGAATGCTGGAAACAAACTCTAATTGTAATGGCAAGAAACTTAAATGCTTTGTAACTAAATCATTCACTCAAAAAACTACAGTAATCATCAAGGATGCAGTAATGATAACTCTTTCCTCTGTAAACTAATGTAAATTAAAATCAATTACAATCAAGACCTTCAATCTGAGAACTTAGACAACAATAGTCAATGTTCGTTACAGTTGTAGATCTTTCTATCCAAACTCAAGTAAATGCTGGAAATAACAATTCAATTAACAGAAAAGGAACAACAACTAATTCTATTGAAAAGATCGAACATCAAAGCTTAATCTACATGAATGAATTGAACAACAATCTTAATGGAAATGTATTGAGCAGCAACCTTCAACTAATAAAGAGATTGAACAGCAATCTAAGAAAGGAACAACAAATCTAAGTAAACCTACAAAAATTGAACAACAAACTTAATTAAGTTAAAACACACAACGACTATAGAATCAGTAATATTATTCTAGCATACAAGACATTAACCACAGGTATAAAGGAACGACAATTGCAATTATAATTGAATAGCAGTGAAATGAACAACAATCACAATTGTAAATGAACAGCAATATCAATATGTAAATGAACAGCAATATCAACTGCAAATAAACAGCAATATCAACTGTAAATAAACAACAGTATCAGTCTATAAATGAACAGCGATAACAACTGTAAATAAACAACAGTATCCGAATTAGACAATGCAATATGGTTTCAGAAGGAATAGCATAACATTTTCGGTTATGAATAATAATTTTGCTATTCGATTACGATTTCGATATAACAGATCAATTCAATGAAATGTTCAGGAACAGAAGATTAATGAATAAAGCAAATTAAGAGAATGCAAAGGAAATCAAACCACACATAACTGTAATCATAAAATATTGATACAAGAAGCAAGTGATCCACTAGGGCTGGGCCCTTAGCCACCAGGGAAGCATTGTTGTGGTTACTCCAGGATCAGATAATGGAACAACAACGAAGTTATATATTAATCATAAATGACAGAGTTTCAGCGATTGCTCTTCAAAAAGAGTCAATGATCAAAGTTAAGAATACAACAATAAGTTCTACAAATTAACGATAATATCCGCCCCCTTGGGCTACCAATGTTGTCCCTTTTTATAATGGCTAGGCGGAAGTATCAAGAGTACCGATAAGCCTTGAAACAGTGATCCCACAGGATCAAAGGATCCTGAGGGATTCTCTTTGTCTTCGCTCTCCAGTTATCGTTTTGTCCTCTTGCACTGATGTCGCGTTTCCTCTTCCTTTTCTGGGACCATGCGCTCCAATCTTGATCTCCTCATCTGGATACGACTTCCTGTCAAAGGGACAACAATTGGTTCTGCTTTGTCTTTTCCTCCTGAATAGTGATTTTCCATTTTCTTCACTTTCTCTATAGAAAAAGACAATAATTAGTCATTTTGCATCAATCACAAATTTCCTTAATTCCACCATAATTCTTTAATCATATTGCCATCTTAGAGTGTAAAGAAGTTATGATTCAAAGGATAAGATAAAGAAATAAATGGTAAATACATACCTTTTCCAATGCTCAACAGCCATCTTCTTTCACCACCAGAATCGATCTTGCAGATCTCCCACTGAACAGGGTCTACCACAGGCTCGAGCGAAACCCCTTAGCAAAAAAGGCATCCCATTAAAGCCAAAACAACTCTGATACCAATTGTATGTTTTAACCCCGTACAGAAATTACTTGCATACGAATTCTAAAACACATAAAATAAACAATGTGAGAGCATAACACATAAAACACATATACACAAAGATTTCCCCTGGATCCCAAAACCGGGACTACCATCTTGATTTTTCGTTATGCTCCTTTCAATGTTACAATATATATTTATACATGCCGAAGCATCCAATAACATGGACCGAAAACCATCGCATCCAAAACCATGGATCGAAAACCATCGCGTCCAAAACCATGTGCCAAAATCATGCACAAAACCATAGGTGGGTTCGCCCAACCTAACATAGGTTCCAAAAACAAAAAAATTTGGGGCGTTGCCCCAAACCCCATAGAGTGGGGTTACCTGCACCCCTCAAACCCCCTATGACCCCCACTCTATGCAATCGGCACAATGAAGGGCCCTCTAACCCCCTGGTTAACTATGTGGGCTAGTCGTGGAAAGAATATAACACAACCCAATAGGATGGTCCAATGGTTGGACTTTGAAACAAAGTAGTCTCTTTTTGGGTGTTATCAAATTACTTATCTTGGTGCCAAGAAGACTATAATATTATGTTCATGATACAAATATTCCTGTGATGGTATGCTCATTTAGTTTTCTTCTGTGATAGTTTCCTTTATATGTGATATCATTTATCTTTTATATTCTAATGTTTAAATGATATTATGTGACATAATTCATTAGTTAATTCTTTCATTCATATGTTTTAGACACCTACGCTATTTCTCCTAAAATGTCCAGGATTCATTTTTCATGCCCTAGTATAGTGGATTGTTTTCTCCTTCTACTACCATTCAAATGATGTTTGATATGTCTATAGTTTTCCATCTATCCTACCTTTATCCCTCTTGATTCATATATTCAATATCTTGGTAACTACATATGAAAACCTTATTTTTTGACTCCATTTCCCAATGGATTAATTTCTTCATCCCAACCAAACCCTATTTCTAGCACAACCCTACTAAATATCTAGCCATTGTTTGAAGACACAACCAGTTGCTAAATTTAGTGATTAGGTTTTCAGAGAGAGAGCCCTCTCTGGATTGAAGGGTCTAGCCTTCAATCTGTAAGACTGGTTTGAAAAGGTTACCTTAGGGATTTTTATGTTATGGCCAAGAAAACCCTCTGAGTAATAACACCTTCCTTTGAGACTAAATGTCCCAAATATTATATCTGAGATTGAAAAAGCTCACACTTGTTGAGCTTCACATACAACTTGTTTTATATTATCAGTTTTAACATAAAAACTAGGTGTTCTTCATGCTCCTCCTAGGTTTTTGAGTAAACCAATATGTCATCAACAAATACCAACACAAACTTGTCCAAGTAAAGACTCAACACATTGTTCATTAGGCACATGAAAGTAGTTGGTGCATTAATAATTCCAAATGGTACAACTACAAACTCATAATTCTTATACCTTGTTCTGAATGTTGTATATATATATATATATATATATATATATATATATATATATAGAGAGAGAGAGAGAGAGAGAGAGAGAGAGAGAGAGAGAGAGAGAGAGATATTGCGCACGTGGTGAGACCCAGATCATAAATTAATCTTTGAAAATATTTTTGATCCTCGCAATTGATCAAAAAAGTAATCAATGCATGACAACGAGTATCTATTCTTAATAGTGACCTTGTTAAGTTGTTTGTAATCTATGCACAACTTGAGTGCACCATCCTTATTTTTCATAAATAAGACCAGCGCTCCCCATGGCGATACACTTGACCTAGTGTAGTCTTTTGCTATCATTTCTTTGAGTTGTGGCTTCATCTCTATCAATTTTGGATTGCTCATCCTATATGGAGCTTTGGATGTTAGCATTGTCCCTACTAAAATCTCAATGGAAAAATATACTTCTCTGTGTGGAGGTAAACCATTAATCTCTTCTAGAAACACATCTTGAAATTTCTTCAAGACTAGGTGTTCCAAAAAGTTGTTGCTACTATCAATCTCAATACCATTGTTAACTTGTATAACATACATATTGCATCCTTTTTGGAAAATTATTTTGGCCTGCATACATGTCACCAACCTCATCGATATGGTTTTGATATTCCCTTGTAGCACTCTTCTTTCCCCAATCTCATCAAGGAATTTAATTACCTTTTCATAATAGTCCACTTTAGTGAGATGAATCCAAATAGTGCATCATATGTGACTAATGATAGCACATTGAAATTTGTAGTTTTGGCCATGCCACTTAGAAAAAATGGACAAGATCTGACAAAATGATCACTTCTTTTTATGTTCCTATGGCCAATTGGACTATCCACGAATCCCCATGTACTTCTTTGGAAAAATCACATTGCTCAACTATTGTTGGTCCATGTCCCAAATTGTCTCGATTTCCTAAGTATTATAAACTTGGCCCATCTCTTCTTTGTCATGGCTAATCCTTCTTCAAGTATGGTTCTTAATGCAGATCCAACACTTCAAAGGATCAACCCCAATGACCCTAATTTTTTCTCCCACAAGCAGGTTAATGCAAGATTTATTGGTTGTGTTGAACCTCATTTGGGGTCTTCCTTGGCTGACTAAGGTTGTGGTTTTCCTTTTTCCTATAGTGTGTGGCCTCCAATTCATTTTGTGCTCCTTTCCTTTATATTTCCAACTATTTTTTGTTCTCCACTCAAACCCATGCTTCGGCCTACACTTAATTTGGTCATAGCAAAACTTTAATTTCTTGATTGCATCTTCCATTCTTCTGGGTTCATTGAACTCAATTAAGTCCCTAAATTTTGATGGTAGTCCACTATTGTATCTCTCGAATTTTTCCTTTTCCTCCTTGAGGAATGGTACATATCTCAGTAGCCCTAGGAATTTGGTGTTGTATTCTCCATCTGACATTTTACCCATCTTAAGTTCATAGAATTCATTGGAATTATTGTTAAAATACCTCTTATATAGGTATTTTTTCATGAAATATTTCTCAAACTCTTTCCAGGTCATCTCTTCCTCCTTGATTTCCTTCACATCCTTGAAATCATCCCACCAAATGTCTACCTTTCCATTCAAGCTAAAGGTATCCACCTTTGCCTTCATGTTCTCAAAGTAGTTGTGGACTTTGAAGAACTTGTTTATCCCAAGTAGCAATACTTCAACATCTTCAACCTTGTTCACCTCGCCATCAAATTTAGGAGGATTGGCCTTCTCGAACTCCTCTTTCATATTCTCCTTTTCCCTCCTTCTTCTATGATGATTATGTATCCTATTAGTGGAATCAAAGTTTTTTCCATGGATGCTTGTCCTTCTCTTTGAAGTACTCAATGGAGCACCTCCCCTTATTATGTCTTCACTTGCTAGTCAGTGACTTTTCCTGTATCTAATTCCGTCTGCTCCATCAATCCTTTCTTCCTACCTTCCTTGCCATGATGAACTCTGCCTGACCTTGTGTCTAGCTCCCAACTCATGTTTTTTTCATCTCTATAAATATGAGATACTTTGTAGCATGACTGCATTCAACTCAGCTTGCCTCTCATGTGTCCTGACTAACCTCTCATTATCAAATTTGTATCTCCTTATCTCTGCCTTTAAGGTTCTTAATATATCCATCCAATCAAGAGAGCATTCCTCCCCTCTCTTCTCAACTAATTCCTCCTTATTTCCATGTTGATACTTGTCAGTGCTATAATTCACCATCTTGTTATTTATTCTTTTTCTTGGTTATGGTCCTTTAACGTCTCTTTCATGTGTTGTCACACAGACATAATTGCTAGATTACAAAAAATATAGAAGCCTAATGTAAATAATCACCTTAGATTGATATTCATTAGAGAAATTTTGAGGCCTCCTAAATAATATCACAAAATAATAGTGGAAATAATAAAATAAGATTATATTACATCATCAAATTTTAGAGGGAAAAAATAAAAAAACTACTTTTTCAATTAATATTTTCAACTTATCTCCCTACAAATTTACTCAAATTTTGAGCAAGAGTGCTCGTTGGATGTGGAATTTAATTTCTCATCCAAGGAGTGCCCATGTTGCATATTTTTGATGGACCTTACTATACGAAAATGAGAAATACATGAAAAAAATTATTTCAATCATAGTTTTTCATGTATTTCTCATTTTTCGTGTAGCAAGGCACATCGTAACTATGAAACATGAGTACTCCTTGGATGAGGAATAATATTATGCATCCAACGAGTGCTCCCACTCAAAATTTGAGTAAAATTGTAGGGAGATAAGTTGAAAATAGAAGTTCAAAAATTAGTTTTTCTTTATTTTTTAATATTCTTACTTTTTACTCCAAAAATGGTGGATCATCCCCCACAGTTGACATCATCATCTTGAATCCTATTGGTTCTTATAAAGTTTATTTTGGTTGTACATTTTTTTTTGAGGCCCATTTTAGACCTCAAAATTTCTCTAATGGTGGGTATGTTGGTGCAAGGCTAGTTGAAACATTACACCTCAAGTTAGCACATCCATAACAACGAAAATCATGTCAAAATCATTGCTATCATACTATATACATGCATCAAAAATAAATACATCAAACAACACATATCATCAATCCACATGGCCTCCATTCTTCATAAGAAGTTCTAACACCTATCACATTATTTAGAGCCCTACCTTATTTCCTATTATAGTAGTTACAACCACTCTCCAAAACTTTTCTAATGCTTTGATTTTGGAGCCTTCCTTTCTATTGACATGAGATTACCTTTGAAAGTCATCAAGAATTCATGATTTGATAAAGACGTATTCTTTTTATATGCACTTGTATTTTCTTGTTTCCATACTTAACTGATATTTTTGAGTCACAAGCAACCTTCTAACTTGATCTTGTAGTAGTTCTGGGCTTGCCTCCAGAAATTGCATAAACGATGAGGGTAATTTAGCCTTGATGTCGATGGAAATTACACAATCATGAAAAACAACTTAGCCTTGTGCTTGAGAACTATACAGTCATGAATGGAAGCCCAACATTAAGCTCTGAAACTTCGCAATCAACTCCTTGAGCTCAGAAACTGCGAAATGCATTGTGCTCGTAAGTTGCCCAGTTCCCCAGAATTGTGCAATCTTCTTTAGAATTGTGCATGGAAAGTTTACCGAAAAATAAAAAATAAAAAATCAATCACTATAAAATAGGGATTCATCATTACTTTCCTGAAGGTGGCACAGTCCCTATTTTTAGAAATTTCCTCCAAGTGTCATTTTTCCTTAATTTTAGGCATGCGCGTCATAAACCCCAAAATGACCAACTCTATTTAATAGATACCTCTAGAGCTCCTTTATACATTTGCTCTTGGAGCTCTAGCATTCCAAAGGAGATCAAGGAGCCTTCGGTGGAGTTTGCTTCACTTTTCCAGGTGAGTTTTGCTTTTGTCTTCTTTTACTGCTTTTTCTTTCACTTTTTGTCATTTCACTTTTGTGAGCATTGTTTTCTTGTTTCTCTTCATGGTTGCTGGCATTTTAACTTGTATTAGCTTCTAGAAGTGTTGTTTCAGTTTGTAATTTTCCTTTCATAAGTGTCGCATCGATTTTCTTGTTTTTGCACACCAGTGATCGCCATTTCGGTGACTCTCTTCACATATTTGTTTTTCCTTCCATTTGTTATGTTTTTTCACTTGAGTCACTTTGATCTATCCATAAATAGTTAGATCCATGTTTTAACTTGCATTATCATTCATATCTTCTGGTTTCCCACACCTTCACTAGTCAGATATACACTTTCCCTTGGCCAGTTTTCACCTTTCGCATCTAAGCATTACACAATTCAAAAGCTCAACCTGAGGTTTGGCCTCTGAGACTATGTAATGCACAGTGTAGGCTAGCCCAACTGTGCATTGTGCAGTTCCAGGGCTCATTTCTCCACCGTAGCCACTGAGAATACACAATGCGTGGTCTCTCCCATTGCCTGCCTAGGCTAGCCTACACATTACATAGTCTCAAACCTCTATGATCCAGGTGGATGTTGGTGGCCACCCACCTATCCCACTTGGACCCCCACAACTTTCTCTTTTAGTTTTTCAGTTTCCGTAATTGTAGCACAATTTACTATTTTTAGCAGTTTTTCAAGTCTTGAACTTCCAAATCCATTTTGAGGCCCTAAACGATGTTTTTTGGGAAATCTGGGAGAAACATGGGTCCATGGACGAATGTTTCTCTTCCCAAAGTTATAATTCTCAAATAGATCTTTCTAACGAGCTATTGTATGCATCAAACGGAGAGCGGGTGCCAAAGTTACGACCTTGGGACGTTGATGTACCAACTTACCCAAAATGGGGCCCACAATTTGGAGTTTCATCTTCTAGGGTTAGGTTTGGGATGTGAAGGGTTTTCCATTGTTTCTCAACAATAAATATGCCTTCAAGCCTCATTGTAACATAGTTTAGAGGCATGTAGCCACCACATCTCTTCTCATAAATAAAGCTACCATCGCCCTAGCTGGTTTATTTCCATTTCTGTTTGTAAGCATATTTCAGCATTTAACATTAATGAAATGAAGTATTATTTCTGCTGCATATATGTATTTATGGTTATCTCTATAATTTGTTGCATTCCTATTTAAATCCGAATCAATGGTATCAGAGCCCGAAGATTCAGAGGAGGGGGAATGTCTTTTCCACTCACAGATGTGGGTGAAGGGTTCACCGCTGCAATTCATCGTCGACAGTGGCAACCAAAAGAACCTCATTTCAGCAAAGGTCGTGAAGCAGTTTTGCCTACCGACTACACCACACCCACAGCCATACAATATTGGGTGGATTCATGAAGGATGAGATCTCAAGGTTCGCCAGCAGTGTCTCCTTCCCTACAGCATCAAGCCCTTCACAAACGAGGTATTGTGTGATGTTACACCTCTGGATGTTTGTGATGTACTATTAGGCCAGCCATACTTGTGGAGGTGACATGCTATGTATGAGTCAAGGCCTCGCATTGTCATTATTTCTTTGTGTAATTCATTATACAGGATACCGGAGGTAGCCCCACCTAGCGCCACTTCTTTGATCGTTGCCAAGAAAGGCAGCAAGCTCATCTCCTCGACTAGGAAATTCATTTTCTGTTTGGTTCACTCCCAAAGTAAGGGGAAGATCGTCACCACATCCATGACCCTCGTTAAGGGTTCCTCCACGCAGCAGCAAAAACAAATGGATATGGTCATGACAGAACACAAGAACAACTTCTCCTCACCCATAGGGGTACCAAACAAGCTTCAAGTGGACAACAAAGTCTGGTTGCATCTGTAGAAAGAACGCCTTACAAGAGCCCATCAGAAGCTCCGACCATGCCGACATGGTCCTTACACCATTACCAAGGCTGTGAGAAATAATGCTTTGGAGCACAGCATTCCTCCATTCCTTCACCTACACCAAGTGTTCAATGTGCACTACCCTCAACCATGCTTTCCACCATTACTGGACACATCCGAGATTGCAGAACAACTCACCAAGGACTAAGTTCAGTAGATGGAGGAACTCAACGCAATGGGGACCATTTCTTCCTAATGGGGGAGGAATGATCTAGGTGGACGTTGGTGGCCACCCACCTATCTCACTTGGACCCCGACAACTGTCTCTTTCAGTTTTTCAGTTTCCGTAATTGTAGCACAATTTACTATTTTTAGCAGTTTTTTGGGTCTTGAACTTCCGGAGCCATTTTGAGGCCCTAAATGACGTTTTTTTGGAAATATAGGAGCAACATGGGGCCCATGGCCTGATGTTGCTCTTCCCAAAGATATATTTCTCGGATAGATCTTTCTAATGAGCTATTGTACGTGTCAAACGGAGATCAGGTGCCAAAGTTACAACCTCGGGAAGTTGATGAACCAACTTACCCAAAACGGGGCCCACAATTTGGAATTTCATCTTCTAGGGTTAGGTTTTGGGATGTGAAGGGTTTTCCATTGTTTGTCAACAATAAATAGGCCTTCGAGCCTCACTGTAACATAGTTCAAAGGCATGTAGCCGCCACATCTCTTCTCAGAGATAAAGCTACCATCGCCCTAGCTGGTTTATTTACATTTCTGTTTGTAAGCATATTTCAATATTTTACATTAATGAAATGAAGTATTATTTCTGCTGCATATCTGTATTTATGGTTATCTCTATAATTTTTTGCATTCTTGTTTAAATCCAGATCACTCTAGCTACACCCTTGACTACTGGTATTGCACAGTGCGCAATTCCTACAACCAGTCTCCCTGACTTGACCAATAGAATTGTGCAATATTGATCATCAATGCACTGGTTTTCTGCCTGATATTTCTTTGAAGGTATATTTGCAAAAGATAATGTTTTCTTGCCATGAGTGTCTTTTCTGTCCCATAGGTACCATATTTATTGAGCACTTCTCTCCAATAGTCCCTGTTACCATGGCACCTAAGAGAGTTGCTTCAAAAGATACCAATGAAAGTAGTACTAGGCAAGGCATTGACCAAATGGCAGTAAAATTTCTAGTATACTCAAACACTCAATTGTATGTGGAAAAGGAATGAGATCTTACATGGTAGAAAGTGAACAAATCTTTTTCAGCAAAGGACTTCATAGTAGATCTAGAGGATTGGCGGCTATACATTAATGTCTAGAGATCAAGACTACACAAGGTTGCATGCAGATATCCATCCTTCCTATCTGCATATTTCGTCATCTATATTGTCTCGCGTATTCATGTAAACACCATGATTTTGATTGGTACTAGTGGAGGGAGGCTTGCTACTTTTCTAGCAGAAGATTACTGACGTATGTAGCATTTTCGTGACCTAGAAACACTCATGGATTCACTTTTGTATGCTACCAAAAACAATTGGGGAACTAAAGATGTCATTAAGAGTTGGATGAAGGAGCCATCAAAGTTTTGAGAGACACCGACAAACACATATAAGACAAGGTCTCTTAGGAGGGACTATCAGCTGCTAATCATCTTAGCTTGCAGAATCTACAATCAGCAGAGCACAAATACCTTTCTAGAAGGGTGGGTAATCATATTGAACCAAGTTGTGAATGAGGGGAATTCATTCAAATCAGAATATTTGTTGGCTCGGCGATTGAGTATCCATGTAGCAAATGCCCGGAATCCTCCCAAGGGTGGGCAAGCTAGATTTTATATGTCTACTAATTAACTAGATGCAATCTTTGCACATAATGCATAACCTAGCATAAATTGGGATTGGACACCTCGAAACCTCACCATATACATCCACTGCAAGATGCTCTCTGATTGCATCCATGAAGGAGTTATGGAGAAGCTAACTGACCACTTCATCATTCCATTATATAAGATGATATTTGAGGAAGAACCACCTTACATGTCACCTGGGGAAATGGAAGCAGTATCATAAATTGTAGATTGGTTTGCCTCATCGAATGGAACCTCCCTTAGAGTGTTTGGTGGAGAGAAGTCGCTTCACTTTTTTCCAAGGTATGCCATCAACAAGCTTTTCATGCAAGAAGTGTCATATCATCTCACCATAGGGTTGTCAGTAGCTTTGAATGGGAAGAAGAAAGCACCTTTGCCAACTCCTCCTATGAAAATTGGATTGTACAAGATAAAGACCCTGAGATTCATGGATACTGAAGGAAAGGCATTAGAGAAGTTTGCATTCAATACTCAATAATTTATCTATATGATCCCCGTGGTATTTTCAAAGACCACTATGCGAGAATTCAATTTCAGGGGCTTAATGGGACATTTCATTGGCAGGATGAGGATCCATAGAAGAATTGTTATAACTCCTCTAAGACCTGTGAGCCACTCAGTTTTGTAGGAACTTCACAGGTGACTCCATAGAAGGAAGTTACTCTAGAAGTAGTTCTAGTAGAAGGGAGAAACCCCGCGAGGATAAGGGAAAGAGAAATTTTTCTTATAGTCTAGGGGGAGAGTGAAGTCGTAAGATGAAAGCAGATCAAACTATTATAAAAGCGCCTTTAGAAGCATAGTAAAAGAGGAAACAAAGGATGTGGAGATCAGAACAGAAGAAGAGGGAAGAGTAAAGGAGATTGGAGGAAGAAAATTAGAAGCAAGAACAAGAAGAGAAGCAGAAGCAGGAAGAGGAAGAAAGGTAGAGTCTAATATCAAAAGAAATTGTGTGGAAACAAGTTGAAGAGAAAGAAAACAACTGAAAAAGATGTGGAGGGTGTACAGATGTAGGATCAGGAGCTTGCTCAATAGATTGAAGACTTGATAGAGATCGATGACATGGAGGTGGAACCAGAGCTACAAAGTCAAGATGTCGACCCGATGCTTAGCACACAACAGAACACTATTCATTCTCCACCACCTCCACCGATAAAACCAGCTCCAGGCAAGGAAGGAGAAGTTGTTCCTCTTGATGATGATCCGGTTATGAACATGTACAATCTGTCATATCATGAACTCCATAAGAATATTGTACAAGCGCACAAGAATAATTTTCCAAATGATTTTTCATCTCCTATATTTATTAGAGAAAGGATAATTGTGGCTGACACTAGGAGAATTCTCAAAGCCATTACCTCAGCCAACTTGGCCTTCGCAAGTGTAGTAAAGTCAAAAAATTAGTATCTAATGGCCAAGAATACGGAATTGGCAAAGAAATTATAGGTTGCCAGGAAAGAGGTTGAACAACTCCACGTAGCACCTTAGAATGTAGCTTCCTCATGGGTGCACCTAGAGGAAATGAGGGAAATGATACTTAGTGAAGTATCAAAACTTGGAGAGACCATGCAAAACCTCTATGAGGAGCTTGTTACAATGCATAAGGAAAATGTCCACCTGCATGGCTTGCAGAAATAGTGTAAATACTTTGTCAAAACTCTTAGAAATGTGCAAGCTATGATTGTTGTTGTGCATGAATAGAAAATGTGATACAAAGGGGCACCGCTTGACTTGGGTAATAAAATTAAGCCATAGGAAGAGATGCATAAAGAAAGAGTGTGGATGTTGATCCATGACAAAAAAAAAAAAAAACTTGCCTCATTAGTTGGTAACATTCAAGCCTTGTATGCATGAATTTGCAGCAATCTATATTTCTTGGTGAAGACCCACAAGATCCCATAAGTTGGCTCACTTAGTAAAGGAAAACCCAAGAACCATATCAGAAAGGAGATAAATGAATACTTAGAGAAACTCGAGTAGATTGCCACCAAGGAGGACTTAGAGGTGAATATACAGAACATGCACAACTACATTGGTGGCCCTATCCAAGTGTGGACAATGTTGATCATGCTTAAGAAGGAATTAGAAATTGGTTCCAAATCGTTGTACCCAAATGCCATGGAGGCTAGAGTTCGCTTCCATCCAGACACCATCACATATTTTGGGGATGTCATCCTAGAGTACCAAGCTTGGCACCACTATGTTACCAACAAACATCAATTGGAAGCTGTTGACCTTGAGTTCTCCAAAACTCAAGCATGATACTGGTTTGTCTTGTTAGGATGTCTAGTTGGATCTACCCTATTTTGTCTTATATGGGTAAGAGTGTAAATTATAATATTATTTGTAATTAATTTGTAAGTGGAATTCTAAGTGTCAGTATTGGAATGTGAAGAGCCATGATGTAATGTAATGAGTTACTTTGTAAATAATTTGAAGTGTCATGAGGGTAGTCCAAAAGTCACAAAGGGGAGTTGAAAAGTCACCCCCTCTTGTTATAAGTAG
The DNA here is from genome assembly GCA_031772625.1 of Pinus tabuliformis. NCBI lineage: Eukaryota > Viridiplantae > Streptophyta > Pinopsida > Pinales > Pinaceae > Pinus > Pinus tabuliformis. The sequence goes on from CM062818.1 coordinate 1,079,419,887, forward strand.
AACCTCATAACTCATGTAAAAGGGATTTTGTGGAGCCAATCTTTTGGATAGGCTTAGGATTAGAGTCGGGATCTTGGGAGATTTGTAAGAGCCTTGGCTTCTCTGTAGCGTAGGGAAAATATGTTTCTTTGGAGGAGAAGGTGATGTTGAATTCACGTTCCACTATTGGGGCTAGTGGTCCATCAATGGTGTATGTATGATTGGAACATTCACTTAATAAAAGCTCAGAGCGAACACATTTTCATGCATATGTTGTAAATGTAGTAGGCTTATTCTTGTTATGTTTGCAATGTATGTTATTTAACTTACACATATGCTTATGAACTATTTTGTTTGCATTGGTACGAATCCTGTTAAATGTGGGTTGTTGTATTAATTCATCACTGTAACTTGTGAACTATTTCACATATTACCATGTGGTGTCATTAGGATTGTGTGTTCCTTTTAATATGTGTATTATTATAGGATTTTAAGGGGCTCACTTATTTTCCCTTTCGTGTGACAAAAACTCCATGCATCACACTTGACTCTCCATAGGGTCACACACTTGTTCTCACCAAAGTCACTATACATCACTCTATGAATAATTACAGCCAAGGCATATCATTATCACCCAATGAATCGACAACTGGTTTGTATTCCAAATGGGTCTCCTACACCAAACAGTTCAAGGTCTAATTGGAACTTCATATCGAAGAGAACCCCTAAATGTTGGTGGGTCCAGCACCATCAACATTTCTAGTGCTAGAAGGAGGGCCACATGAAAAGCTGAGCCCATGAAGTCTACTTGATCTTTATGCAATCATTAATGGCTTCCTCCCATATCTTAGCCCCGGCATGTTTTTCTAAAATCTCAAAACTAAAAGTGTTGGTGTAAATTATTAATGACTTGTCAAATCTGAAATCCAATGGCCAGGGTGAAACAACATTCTTTAAGCACACCGCTCATTTTCTTGAATTATGCATGAATCATAATATTCATTGAGAAGAAGCCACTTGTAGGTTTTTCACTCTTACGTTCAAAGGGAGCATAAGGGAATCATGTTACACATTTCCTGTCACTTCCATACACTCTTTCGAACATCTTGCCATAAAACTTTACTGCGCCTTAGATAGGTATGATTACAAATATATGCCTAAGAAAATTATGTGATTGAGAAAATCATTTGATGAATCTCTTGATGATTTTCACAATTATTTCATTCATTTTTGCTTTGAATTTTATGAAGACTATGTTGATTGGCCTTTAATGAAAGAGATTTTAATTTCTTATTCAAATTTTGATGAATCTGCACAAATATGAATCTTTCGAAAGCCTCACAACATACCTATCTATTAGAGCTTCTAAATCAGCGATGGACGAGGTTTTTGTACCAAGTAACTCTCTGTCTCCTTCTAATCAAACAGATCCAATTTTGTAGGTTGAGGTGGAAGAGCTTGAGAATTCATCCGTTGATTTACAACCATCTTCTCCCACCCCACATACTCAAAATTTTAGTGCAATTTTGGACAGAAAATTTGATGTTTGCGATGAAGTGTTATCTATTCATAGGCTCCATTATTTGGTTCGTTTAGTCCTCTGGATGGTGATTTGTTGTGTTCACCTGTTTCCAATGTTTCTTTGGATATTAATGAGGATCAAGTTCATGATGGAGTTTGTATTGTGCAAAAAACTTGCAATATCATTTACGATGACTATGTGTGGGAGTCCACATATGAACAAGAATCTGCGATGAAGGTTTATTTTTCTCCTTCCATGCCTCTTCCCCATTATCTTGACATTTTATGTGATTTTTTCACTCCTGTTGAATCTTGCAAAAGTTTAGTTTCTAATGATATTATTACTTCTGATCACTTGCAGAACTCGTGGAATGTCAAATTTTCATCTGAATGTGGAAAGGAAAAATATTCTCTTTTAAATATCCCTAATATATCACCCCATCATTGTGAAGAATTAGAGGGTGAAATTTCTTGTTTTCAATCTTCCCATCTTTATGATTCTTCAGATCATGAGGATGCCTCTATTTTTTATCTTGAACTTTCTAATCATGGCTATCATGATCTTTCTTATCATTTATTTGATCATGATTCTGATTTTTCCATTGTTGATTTTTCTAAGCCACCGATATTTGATGATATATCTTTTGATGATTTGGAACTTACTCAAGTTGTCGAGGCACTTCAGCCCAAGCTTATGGTTATGTCAGTTTCTCATAGACTTGAGATTAGTTCCAATTCTGATTAGAATAGTGATGTATCTTTTAAGGCTCCTCATCACTCTGCCGCACACATTCAAAGTTAATCTCTCCCCCAATTTTTGCATCCTCCATCTACATTGCACAATCCTATCACTTATTCATTGGAGGAGTCATACTTGGAATTCACGATTGCAAAATGAAAGTTTTCTTCTTTCTTTATGTTCACCCATTTTCACAGTTCGAAAGTTTGTTGTTGTGTATCTTCAAGTCACAGTGTGTCAAAACACTATAATTCATCCGCATATTTCCTAGCATGTGTGTTTCTTTCATACTTTTCTGTGTGCATTTTAAAACCTTGAATGTCTTGGTATGCACTACCTTATCTTTTTTGTTTTTTGTTATTATTGAATATCTTGCTTGATATGAATTCCCTCTCTTACATAGGCCAACCGATGCACCAACGGTTACACTGGAAATATCATTTTATGTAGGTCTATCTTATTCTCTGTTAGATTAGGAGTAGGAGTAGTTTGTTTCTTTAATTGTTTTTTTTTATTTGATTTAATATTTTCCTTGCTCCTTTTCTATCTTTCCATTTATTTTCAGTATTAGAATAAATTCCGCATGAGATCGTGTTTGGTTTCCAAAGGAAGAATGGTGAAGTTCAAAAGGAATTTGTGCTCCTGTCAATGCTTGGTTATCTGTTTATTCCCTATCTTTGCATGAATCTTGCATTCGTTTAGTCGATGATACTTTGATCGAAAAAAACGTCCTTTTTCAGAGAAAACTATAGTGGAATCACGATGCTTGAACCTATAACTAGTACTTCCTACTCTAATCGATCTTTTATTTTTGGTTAGTCCATGTGAGATGAGTTGAGTAGAGTAAAGAGGGGAGGAAAACCTTAAAAAGTGTGTCAGAGGTATATATAAATATCCTTCTCTAAAGGGACAACCTATTATGCTCTCAATAAGTTGGGATCCCTCTTCCACCTTGTTAAATCTATAAGTGCCTATGCATAGTTCTATGAAAGAAATGAAAAAATAAAATAAAGTTGAAAGAAGAGAAAGGATTCCTACGTAGAGGGGTGCAGCAAGAAACTTCACCGGGGTGCTATCTAGGCTCACTGGGAGTGGAAAAATGTTTGTATTGCTGAAGTGACTCTGTCGGGGTACTGTCCAGGCCTGTTGGCAGTGGAGAAATAACATATATGAAAAATAAGACACTGAAATTTACTTTCACTTGTGTATTTATATACTCCTCATCCCAAATAGAAACAACTTAGTCTAACTTGGCTTGGTTACATGTGTCATCAATGAAGAGAATGGTAGGGACTATATCTTTAACGCAAGATAAATAAAGAAGGTATGGCAATCATTGAACTGAACAATACTTCCAAAAGAGTTAGAGATATTTTGAATGATACAAGACCCATATAGAGATCTAGAGTTCTATGAGTGTGTTGCCAAGTGTTGTAGAGGCTACAACCACCCTCCAAATTTTTTCCTATGCTTTGATTTTGGAGCCTTCCTTTTTGTTGAGATGAGATTACCTTTGAATGTCATCAAGTATTTGTGATTTTATCAAGACTTATTATTTTTATCTGTTCTTGTGTTTTCTTGATTCCATACTTAACTGATATTTTTGTGTCATAAGCAGCCTTTTGACTTGATTTTGCAGTAGTTCTGGGCTTGCCTCTAGAAACTACACCATCCATGAGGGCAAGATAGCCTTGATGATGGAAATTTCCCAATCCTAATAGAAAACTCAACCTTGAGCTTGAGAAATGTGCAATCATGGATGGCAACCCAACACTAAGCTTAGAAACTATGAAATCCACTCCTTGAGCTCAGAAACTGTGAAATGCACTAAGCTTAGAAACTATGAAATCCACTCCTTGAGCTCAGAAACTGTGAAATGCACTAAGCCTGGAAGTTGCCTAGTTCCCCAGAATTGCACAATGTTCTGTGGCAGTGTGCATGGCAAGTTTCCTGAAAAAAAAAGTAAAAAAAAAAAGGAGAAAAAGAAATCCCTAGAAAATACAGATTCATCATTCGTTTCCCGAAGGTGGCATAGTCCCTATTTTTAGAAATTTCTACCAAGTGTCATTTCTTCCTTGATTTTAGGCATGTGTGTCATAAACCCCAATCTGCCAAAATCTATTTAATAGACACCTCTATAGGTCATTTTTACATTCGATCTTAGAGCTCTAGAATTCCCAAGGAGGCCAAGGAGCCTTCAATGGAGTTTGCATCGCTTTTCTGGGTGAGTTTTTCTTTTGTCATCTTTTGCTTCTTTTTTTGTCGCTTTTTGTTGTTTCACTTATGTGAGTGTTATTTTTCTTGTTTCTCTTCATGGTTGCTGGCGTTTTAACTTGCATTAGCTTTTAGAAGTGTTGTTTGAGTTTTTCATTTTCCTTTCGACTACGCAATGCATAGTATAGGCTAGCCAATGTACGCATTGTGCAGTTCTAGGGCTTACTCTACAACCTTGGCCACTGAAATTGTGTAATGCGCAGTCTCTCCTAGTCACTACCCAGGCTGGACTACGCATTGCGTAGTCTCAAGCCTCAAGTTGTACCCCTGACTGCTCAGACTACACAATGCAAAGTTCTAATAGCCAGTCTCCCTCACTTGACCAATATAAGTGTGAAATCTTGATCATCAATGCACCAGTTTTATTCTTGATCTTTCTTTGAAGGTAGATTTTCAAAATCTAATGTTTTCTTTCAATGAGTGCATTTTTTGTCCCATAGGTACCACAATTGTTGAGAAATTATATCCATTATTCACTATTACAATGGAAACCAAAAGAGTTGCTTCAAAAGATGCCACTGAAAGCAATACCATGGAATCAGTTGAGAAAACACCAGTAAACTTGCCAGTATACTCAAACACTCAGATGTATGTGGAAAAGGAATCAGATCTTACATGGAAGAAAGTGAACGATTTTTTTTCAGTAAAGGACCTCACAGTAGATCTAGAGGACTGGTAGGTATACATTAATGTCTAGAGATCAGGGTTACATAGGGTTTCATGTAGATATCCAACTTTCCCATGTGCAGATGGCATCAACTAGATTGTGTCACATATTGATGTGAAGACCATGACTTTGAGGGGCATTAATGGAGGAAGGCTTGCTACTTTTATGGGAACATATTACCGACGTATGTACCATTTTCCTAAGCTAGAAACACTCATTGATTCACTTTTTTATTCCACCAACATATATTTCGGCACGAAATATGTCATTAAGAGCTAACTGAAGGAGCCATCAAAGTTTCGATAGACACCCACCAACACATATAATACAAGGTCTCTTAGGAGGTCATATTAGTTGTTGATCATCTTAGCTTGCATAATATATGGTTAGCAGAGCATAGAGACCTTTCTGAAAGCGTGGGAAATCTTATTGAACCAAGTTGTGAATGAGGGGAAGCCATTCAACTTGGAAGATCTATTGGTTTGACAATTGAGTATCCATGTAGTGAATGCCAAAAATCCTACCAAGGGTAGCAAACGAAATTTTATATGTCTGCATATTTACTCGATGAAATTTGTGCACATAATGCATTCCCTGGCAAGAATTGGGCTTGGACATATCGAAACCCTACTGTGTACATCCACTACAAGTTGCTCTCAGATTGCAACCAGTGAGGAGTTATGGAGAAGTTAACTAACCACTTCCACATTCCACTATACAAGATGATCTTTGATTGTAGCCAGTGAGGAGTTATGGAGAAGTTAATTAACCACTTCCACATTCCACTATACAAGATTATCTTTGAGGAAGAAACACCTTGCATGTCACGTGAGGAAATGGAAGCAGTATCAAAGATTGCAGATTGGTTCGCCTCATTGGATGGCACCATCCTTAGAGTGTTCGCCAGAGAGAAGTCATTGCATCTTTTGTCAAGGTATGCCACTGACAATCTTGTCATGCAAGAAGTGTCATATAATCGTGCCATAGGGTTGTCAATAGCTTTGCATAGGAAGAAGAAAGCACCTTCGCCAACTCTTCCTATGCAAATTGGTTTGTATGAGATAAAGAACCTGAAAGTCGCGAATACCAAAGGAAAGGCGATAGAGAAGTTTGCATTCAATACTTAAGACTTTAATTTGTACGATCCTTGTGGTATTTGCAAAGACCACTATGTGAGAATTCACTTTCAGTGCCTTATTGGAACATTTCATTGGTAGGAGGATCCATGGAAGAATTAATATTATGCCTCAAAGACCAGCAAGCCGGTCAGTTTTTCGGATCCATCTATTATGAAAGTAACTTGAGCAGTAGAGAAAAAGAGGAAATGGAGGATGCAGAGAGAAAAATGGAAGAAGAGGGAAGAGCAGAGGAGATTGGAGGAAGAAAAGTAGAAGTAAGAAAAAGAAGAGAAACAAAAGTAGGAAGAGGAAGAAATGCATAGCGCAATATCAGAAGAAATTGCATGGAAACAATTTGATGAGAAAGAACATAACTGACAACCAACAGAGGAGGGGGAAGGATAGATGTAGGATCAGGTGCTTGGTCATCATATTGAATACTTGATAAAGATCGATGACACGGAGGCCAAAACAGAGTCATAGAATCAAGATGTCGACATGATGCTTAGTAGACAATAGGTCATTATTCAGTCTCCACCACCTCCAGTAGCAAAGTCAACTCTAGGTGAGGAAGGGAAAGTTGTTCATCTTGATGATAATTTAGTTATGGACACATACAATCTATCATACGATGAACTCCAGAAGAAGATTGTATAAGCGCTTAATAATAATTTTTTGGATGATATCGCATCTCTTGCATTTATTAGAGAAAGGGTAATTGTGTTTGACACCAAGAGAAATCTCGAATCCGTTTCCTCAGCCAAATTGGCCTTTGCAGGTGTAGTAAAGTCAAACACTTAGTGTATGATGGAAAATAATAATCAATTGGAAAATTACTTACAAGATGCTAGGTAAGAGGTTGAACAACTCTAGCAACAACTCAAAACATAGCTTCCGTACAAGTCCACCTAGAGGAAATGAGGGGAGCGATACTTAGTGAATTATCAACACTTGGAGGGACCATGCAGAACCTCTATGAGGCACTTGTTACCATGCTTAAGTCAATTTTCCACCTACATTGTTTGCAGCAGTAGTGTAAATATTTTGTCAAAACTCTCAGAAATGTGAAAGTTACAGTCACTTTCGTGCATGAATGGACAATGCGGTACAAAGGGGCACCAATTGACTTGGGTAAGAAAATGAATCCATAGGAATAACTAGAGAAATAAAGAGTGTGGATGTTGATCCATAATAATAAACAACTCACCTCATTCATTGGTAACATTCAGGCCTCGTATGCACAAATTTATAACAACCTAGATTTCTTGGTGAAGACCCATAAGATCCCATCAGTTGGCTCACTCAGTAAAGGAAAACCTAGGAGCCAGGTCAGAAAGGAGATAGAGGATAACTTGGAGCAACTGGGACAGATTTCCACCAACGAGGACTTTGAGGTGAATAGGCAGAACATGCACAACTACATTGGTGGCTCTGTCCAAGTGTGGACAATGTTGATCATGCCTCAAAAGGAAGTAGAAATTATTTCCAAATCATTGTACCTGGATGCCATGGAGGCTAGAGTCTACTTCCATCCAGACACCATCACATAGTTTGGGGATGTCATCATAGAGTACTAATCTTGGAACCACTACGTGACCGACAAACATCAATTACAAGTTATTGATATTGAGTTCTCCCAAACTAAAGCATGATAGTGTTTTTCCTTTTTAGGTTGTCTAGTTGACTTTACCCTATTTTGTCTTATATGGGTACAAGTGTAAATTGTGATATTATTTGTAATTAATTTATAAGTGGAATTCCAAGTGTCAATATTGGAATGTGAAGAGTCATGATGTAATGTAATGAGTTATTTTGTAAAGAAGTTGAAGAGTCATGATGGTAGTCTAAAAGTCACAAAGGATAGTTGAAAAGTCACCCCCTCTTGTTATAAATAGAACCTCATATCTCATGTAAAAGGGCTTTTGGGGAGCCAAGCTCTTGTCTAGGCTTAGGCTTAGAGTCGGGAGGTTGGGAGTTTTGTGAGATGCTTATCTTCTCCATAGCATAGAGGAAGTATGTTTCTTTGGAGGAGTAGGTGATGTTAACTTCACATTCCACTATTATGGCTAGTGGTCTGTCCGGTGTATGTATGATTGGAACTTTCACTTAATAAAAGCTAAGATTCAGCAGATTTTCATGCATATGCTGTAAATGTATTAGCACTATTCTTGTTATGTTTGCAATGTATGTTATTTAGCTTATGCTTATGCCTAATAACTATTTCATTTGCATTGGTATGAATCCTATTGAATGTGTGTTGTTGTATTAATTCATCAATGTAATTTGTGAACTATTTCACATATTATCTTGTGATGTCATTAGGCTCGTGTTTTCCTTTCAAGTTGTGTGTTATTCGAAGATTTTAAGGGGCTAACTTATTTTCCCTTTTGCATGACAAAACCTTCATGCATTGCACTTGATTCTTTGTAGGGTCACACACTTGTTCTCACCAAAGTCACTATACATCACTCTATGCATAATTTAAGCCAAGGTATATCATTAGCACCAACTGCATTGGAAATCAGGTCATATACCAGATGGGATTCCTACACCAAACAGTGTCAGGTCTAATTAGGAATTCATATCAATGAGATCCCCTAAATGTTGACGGGTCCATTACTGCCAATAGTTCCAAAGGTCTAATGTTGAATCTTTAGCTCTAATGCCACTATGTAACACCCCCATCCACCTTAGAGACCATCCTAAGGGTGGAAGAAGACATTATTGTCATTGAACTGAACTCCAAAGTTCTATTATGGAAATGGGGTCATAAAATTTCATCATTTTTTGACCTCCTCAAAACTTAAAATAAACACTATCAATGTGTTTGGCTCATTGAGAGATTTCTAGAGATAAATGTTTTTTCCTAAATCCAAATCTCGGATCAAAATATATTTCCAATTTGAGATGTGACCAATAACCATTTTCCAAGTCAGCCTTGTCATTGCAACATGGCACCCACGTGGTTCCTACATGGCAATCCTCCATCCGACATGGATCTGTCCATGTCGTTCCACTAGGGCCATGTGTTAAGCCTACCTAAGTGGCAACCTTATCAAGTTATTCCTCCTGGGTAAATGTTTGCAAACTTGAAAATTCCCAAGGTGAGATACACTTTTCCTCATCAAATGACGAGAAATTTCCCATCTCCCCCATTCTCTCAGCCTATCTGCTTGGTTGTAAACATGCACCCGCTTCAAAATTCCTAAGGCAAGATGGGGTATCTTCATCAAATGATGGGAAAGTTCTCATATCAGCCCCATCTCTCTTCATTTAAGGTTCATAATGTATCCATCCAATCAGGAGAGTATGCATCCCCTCTCTTCTCAACTCATTCCTCCTCATGCCCATGTGGAGACTTGTTAGTTCTATATTGCACCATCGTATTATGTATTCCCTTTCTTGGTTATTGTCCTTTAGTGTCTCCTTAATGTTCTTTCACATAGACATAATTGTTATATTAAAAAAAATATAGAATCCTAATGTAAATCATCACCTTGGATTCATATTATGGGTATGTTGGTGCAAGGCAACTGAAACATTACGCCTCAAGCTAGCACATCCTTAACAATGAAAATCATGTCAAAATCACTCCTGTCATACTATATACATGCATTAAAAATAAATACATCAAGAAACACATATCATCAATCCACATGACCACCATCCTTCATAATAGGTACTAACACTTATCACATTATTATAGAGCCCTACCTTACTTCCAAAGTTCTACTATTGAACCTTTAGCTCTGCTACCACTCTGTAACACCCCCATCCACCTTAGAGAACATCCTAAGGTTGGAAGAAGATGTTATTGTCATTGAAATGACTTCCAAAGTCCTGTTATAGAAACGGAGTCTTAAAATTTTGTCATTTTTTGACCTCAAAACTTAAAATAAACATCACCATTGTGTCTCGATCATTGAGAGCTTTCTAGCGATATAAATTTTTCCTCAATCCAAATCTCATATCAAAATATATTCCCAATCTAAGATGTGACCAATAAACTTTTTCCACATCAGCCTTGTCATTACAATGTGGCACCCACATGGTAGTCCTCCATCCCACATGGATCAATCCATGTCACTCCACTAGGGCTATGTGTTAAGCCTACCTAAGTGGCAGCCACATCAAGTTATTTCCCCCTAGGTAAATGTGTGCACACTTGAAACGTCCCAAGGCAAGATAGACTTCTCCTCGTCAAATGACGAGAAAGTTTTCACCACACCCCCCCCCCCCCCCCCCCCCCCCATTCTCTTAGCATATCTCCTTGGTGGTAAACATGTGGCCACTTCAAAAGTCTTGAGATGAGATGGAATTTTCCTCATCAAATGATGGGAAAATTCTCATCTCAGCCCCATATCTTGGCTTATTTCCTTGGTGTTCAACTATGGTACCCTTCCAAAAATCTTAAGACATAACCCCCTTTTTATGACATTTTCCTATCCAGTTCAGAATAAAACCTCGCTTACATCACGCTAACGTTATTACATCAACATGGATTTATCCAAGAGTGCCATGCGTCACTCATTTTAAGCCTTTCAACCCTCCAATGTGGCTAAATAAACATACCACATGGTATGCCACCATGGAACCATGACAATCTAGGTACACATCACTTGCTACCATGGCCTGGGTCCTACTAGTCCCAACTCGCTGGTGTAAAACATGGATTTTACATTATAATATTTTCGGATTAACTATCAGAATTTTTTTTGTCTCAACCTCCTATCTCAACCTTTCACAATGGTGCACACTATGGGATCCTTGAGATAGGACCCTAAGACATAAAATTTGTCGTCTCTTGATACACTTAGCTTCCTCAACGCTTAGTCAATTTATGTTGCCGACCTCCACAATATATATATATATATATATATATATATATATATATATATATATATATATATATATATATATATATATATATATATATATATATATATATATATATATATATATATACTATTGGGAGAGATAGAAATGGTCGACTATATCAACAACTACGTGAACATATATGAATATGTTTTATAAGTCGAAAGCCTTGGTGAAATCCCACACTTATATGTGTGTGTGTGGACCTTCACCAAGGCTTTTGACTTATAATTCACATTCAGATATGTTCACACGACCATCAACACAATTATCCATTGTTTTCCTCCTGAGCTTATGCCTATTTATATATGTGTAGTGAAATGGGGCTTCGCCCAAGCTTCCAACACACAACCCAGGCCTATCCCTTCTAAGCCCCCCCACCCTCCACACATATATAGGAATTTAGGGATATGGAAACCCTTGATGCCCTATAATACCAACCTATCTCTATTAAGATTCATATATACATATATTCAGTCCATCCCATATATAATGTTGTATGTGTATAACTATCTTTCCTAAACTATATATATATATATATATATATATATATATATGACTTGAGGATTCCTTGGCTCTACTATTGCGGCTTATCTCTCCTAAGCTTGTATGGGATTTAATTGATCCCAACCACTGTGTCCATTATAGGCACACATCCATACATAGGTATATAAATATAAAGATAAATAAGGGAAATCCATTCTTCCCACAAGAAATCATACAACACAAGGTCAATTATTTCTATAATTCCTTTTAATGCATTAGAACAACCAAACCATAGAGATTCACCCATATTGATTACTCAAGTATTTTATATAGAAATTGAGCTCAGGAATAAACACAAAATTTGGCAATGTTCCATCAAACATACAGGAGCTAAACCACTCCTCAAAACCATGAAGGAAATAACATATTTCAGCATTAATTCATGCATTAAACACATAACGAGCATTTATACAGAATTACAAACACATGGAGCTAGATAAGCACTTATCTTATAATGAGGGATATGGAAACTGAGATTGAGACTGACTTCAAATCTCCACACAACCTTATATTAGCTTGAACTATAATTATTTCTTGCATCCAAACACCCCCATGTTGATTCCAGGGAATCAACTAATGCTTCCAGCTAAAATAGGGATTCTAGAGACTATACCATCTCTGCCCACCATCTATACAAGGAATCCAGAGGTTGCTCCACCTCCACCCTTCAGTCAACATAGGGAATCAAAAGGTTTCTCCACCTCCACCCTTCACTCAATATAGGGAATCCATAAGCTATACCACCTACACCCTTCAATCAATACAAGGATTCCAGAGGCTATACCAACTCCACCCTTCAGCTAATACATGGAATATAGAGGCTATACTATCTCCACCATTCAGCCAATATAGGGAACCCAAAGGATATGCCTCGATCCCCTTCTCTGCTTAAAACCATAAAGGAATTCTCCACTCTTCTAGTCTATGTCCTATTTGGTGCCTCTAGTGCTAATCCCACTTCAAGCACTAAATGATACATCACTCCTACTATGTGAGATCCTCTCTGATACCCAACTAGCTTGCCCCCTCCCCACCCAATGATCCATGCATCATGTGATTTTTCCACCAATCGCCAATATTCAGCCAGTGGTTTTGTTTCCATTACATGAGGTCATGGGGATGTTGTTACGCCAGCTCCCTACGCCACCCCTCCCAGTGCCACCCACTCCTAAATTTTTGTACTCTTACACTTATGGGATTTCCCAATAGAGTTTTGGTTCTTTTCCTCAATTCCTCCAACTGAATCAATGCATAGTCAGTCCATTTAAGGCATTCTAGTCAATTTCCCATAACTGGCATTAAAAAACCAAACTTGCTCTAATTTTCCCATGCACTTTCTACTCCCAAAGACTTGAATCTATGTCCCACATATTGTTCCATTTTTAATTGCAACAAAATGATTATAAAATTTTCAATAGTGGGGAATTAACCAGGGGCTATCACATCATATCACTTCAAAAAGAGTCTTATTGCTTCTTTGGTCATTAAATATGGTACTGTTATGGTTGTCTCATACATCCATGTCATGTGCCTGGTCGCTTCCTTACATCAAAGGAATGGGGTGCAATTTTTTTCCTCTTTCCAACAACTCATGGAGATCTCAGAATTACTATGTGACCATAGGCTAATCCTATAGGTTCTTATACTGCTTAAGCCATTCATGGGTTAATTTCCCTTTGCTAATTGCTTGACACCATTGGCCTTATTTCCATATGAAACGACCAAAGTTCGGGTGATAAGGCTAGAGATCCCAAGCCCATTTTTATTCCACTGCGCCCGGGTCCATTTCTATGTGAAATGACCAAGGGTCGGGACTTAACATGCATACATTCTATCCTAAACATGATCAACAGTTCAAAGAAGTTCCTGCGGCATATAAACAGTGTCTGACACCTCATCCCTCACAGTACTTTAATGAGTGGGATGCCCTCGAAAGGTAGTTTGATCAAGACACTCACCTCTAAATTAACATCTGAAATCTATTATGGGGGGCTTATCACTTTTCGTACTATAACGAGTAAGGTGCCCTGGAAGGTGGTTGTATAAGTCACCCATCCCTTAATCAATGACTCAGATCTATTATAGATCACCAACCCACTTAGGACATGCGTGTTGTCGAATCCACCAATCAACTACTGATCAAATCCACATCATCCCTCTTGGTCCCTCTTCCAGCGGTTACCAACTACGTGCTTGGTTACCCGACAGCTCATTGCACTGGGAATATGTAAACAATAGGCCCCTCTACATGTCCTCCTCCGCCAATGAGAGCTCTGTCAGAATCACATGGATGACCACACAATTGTTCCTCGTCATCTCATTTAATCACTTCTAGCACACTACCGAAATCACCGTTTACTTTCACTTATCGGGCTTGCATGGATGGTGGGGCCATATGGCCTCTTTCCCATTGGTCCTCCATAGACATGTCATGCCACCTCATCCCACTTCCTTTACCCCAGTGCCTCCCTTGAGGCTCCTCTCTAATTTTCTGGGATCATATCATCGGATTGACCTAGAAAGTCACCAATCCCAAACTAATAGTGTTATGATAAAGGTGTGGGTCCAGCCATGTACCTCGCTTACATAATCCTGGTAGGATTTTCTCGATGTTTTCGATTGTGCCCTCTTTTCATCCTTCCAAGTTATGTGTCTAGGCTTATGTGGGTCAACCCGCCAACCAATATAAACACCATTGGGCACATGTCATCCTGTCAAGTCATCTCGATGCTTTAATCCCAACTCTCCCTTGCTACACCTTTAGAGACATTTTAGGCTATGCATCCGAGCTTATGTGGGTTGTGGGCTAAACCACCCATTAATAGCAGCATCACTGGGTGCACCTAATCTTCTACGTCATCCTTTCACTTCAATCCCATCTCTCTAGTTAAATTCCAATTCGCATTTGGTTACGAGATTATGGGCTTATAAACTCTCGAAACTTCTTACATCACTTTCCATTACGGGATATATCTAGTGACGATCCCTGGTTCGTCAATTGATAGAATTCCCGATGACTTATTAAATTATCTTATAAGATTCAACTCGTCCAGGAATTTTATGCCATGTCATCACTCTCTTAACCAAGTACGTGAAAGGATAATTCGACCCCTCAAATAGGAAGCTTTGCTGCATAGATATTTTTTTTCTAAAAGGATAAGGTCATCCAATCTTTTATATAAGATTAGGATTTGCTTGCTTGTGTCACAATGACTTTTCTTGCCTTAGAATTTTGCTATGGATATATTGAGGAACTTTTACTTTGCCTCATGCGACATCTTAGGTACAGATTCTCCATGATCTTGCTGAGGACAAGCTTTACCATTTCATAAGCCTCCTCGAACTAATATTCTTGACCACGAATTTATCTCAGAGATTTGGTATACCTCCCAATATTCTTCAAGATTTCACTACTCTGCTAATGACCAACTAAAGCATTCCATAGCATAACCCCTCTTGAGCTTGGGTGTTAGCTATAATGAGGGGTTTCTGGCCCATGGGCCTTCCCTTCCCTTGGGTAGGGAATTCCCCACATGGAAGTGTAGGCACTCCTATGACTATTGCAGGCCATGGGATTGGTACGATCTTTCAAGAGTTTCCCACCTCACTTACCACTTGCTAACGGTTCCAGAGTCTACAAGAAACTCCCTGGTGCCACCCAAAGATTTTTTAGGAATTTGGCTACTCTCAAGGACATGTAGCCCTCATAGCCAAATTCCTTGTGGCGGGAATGGAGGCTACTTCAAATTCAAGGTTGGAAGACATTTAGGAAAAGTTGCAAGGATTGACTAGACCCGAGAAAACACCCCTTAACATTAATACACAGCTTGCCTACTGGAAAAACAACTTGTAAGTGAATTCATAACTTCTAAACAATTACGGACTCTGCTAAAAGAGGGCCTTCCATGTAATTTATATATTAATCAAAGGGTATCAAAACCCATTATTTAACAAGGTTCCAATCAGGCTCCCATGGCCTTGGCTATGCCTTGTAAGATATCATGGAGTTCTTTCACTTTTGTTAATGTATATTTCTTAACTCTGCTAAGAATATCATTTAGTTTCAACTATATAGTTTAGACATTATTATCATGTGGTTCATTACTTCTCTTACAAATCTCACACATTGTGTTTACCATTAGTAGGTCATCACAGACATTTTTCTTCCAGATTCAAGAACAACACACATATACATTCAATATAAGTACATCAGTGGAATATCCACACAAGGTGCACCACATATACAAGTATTGATAGCACAACTACAGTCATGAATCCAAAACCATTACCAGCAACAATGCAACATGATTCATTCAAAGAGTAAACAAACATACACAGACACTTATCTTTGAACTTGCATGGAAATTGAGTCTGGGACAAGGATTCTCCACCCAATCTTAGGTAGCTACAACCATGTTTACATGCAACTACCACCCCCAAGAAAGATTTCAAAGTCTGAGGGTACAATGCTTGCTTCTAGAATTTCACACCAACTACCAATTGAAACAAGGACTCGAGAGGCATTCCTTCCTCAAACCCACCAATTGATTGCTTCTTTCTTTACCAGCACAGGGATTCTATAGGTTCCCCACCTCACCCCTAAGTGTACACTCAGTGATTCAACCCTTATAGGGAGTCTAGAATCCATTGCACTAATAAGGTTTTATCCACAAATCTTTAGTCACATCTTCCTTTGTCTCTACTTCAGGATGGCCTCTTCCTAAGGTGTTATAGGGCTCCAGAGTAGCTATCTCAACCCATAGCCTCCAGGGGACCCAATTTGTTACAGGGATCCAGATATCTCATCCCAACCCACAATCTCCAAGGACCTAAGTTGTTACACATCTCCATAGACCTTTGGATCAACCCATAGCCTCCAGGGACCTAAGTTGTTATAGGGCTCCAAGGATCCTATCTCAGCCCATACCCTCCAGGGACCCCAAGATGTTACAGGGATCCAGAAGATAGCGCTCTACCTACAACCTTTAGGGACATAGAATTGACCCCCTTCTCTTCTCTTATCTTCTCTTCTCTTTTATGCTTCCTATTGAAATCTTCTGTCGGAGGCTTGATTCCAGTCCCTTTTTGGTATGCCTCCAAAACAAAAGTCTCTACTCCCTTGCTGCGATGAGTTTGATTTCCTCTGTTGTTTGAAAAATGTTTCCCCCGAATAATGCCTTCTCCTCTTGTTTGAATTATCTCTTCAATGCCTTCTACACGGCCTGCATTTCTATCACATTATTTACTATTGCGTCCTTGCTATTTTGTAGCCCCTCATAATTTTTTTTCCTCCTTGCTTGTAGTGTTTTTTCAAGAAAAAATGCATCTCAATGATTTTCCTAAACCCACTAATTACAGTAACCAACATTAACTTCATATACTAGCCAACATTCAATGGTTGTCCTAAATTCAGGTTTCTTCTTTGTACAAGAAACCACAACATCCCAAGTAGAAATTCTCCTCCCCTAGCTTTGGAATCTATGTCCCTTTGACTCAATCTTATTTCTCTTTTGATTTCAAGAATTGCATAATATTTACACATATTTTCAATGTGGCTTATGTTAGAGCCTTCAGTGGGCTATTACAGTCCCCTCCCCCTTGAGGGAATGCTACCCTCAGTGTTCATTTACACATATACAATGCCAAAATTAAAGTAAGACACATATTGTTTCATGGAGCTTTATACACACAATCTATACAATATTTACAATTATAGACACTTGATTTAATCATCAAACAATAAAGAATAATTAATTTTCACGGCATCATCCATTTCACATGTGGCCTCCTTTGGCCCAAACTGCTTTCACTGCAGCTTGACTTGCTCTATGGCTCGATTCTGGAGCATGAGACTCCTCTAATATAGAATGCACATTGGATTTGGTTGGAACTCTCCCTCTGGTTCCACCTGTAGCACAGACCAATCAATCACATGATTAGAATCTTGTACATACCTTTTAAGTAAAGAAACATGGAAAACATCATGAACTCTAATTGATGGAGGTAATGCCAACCTACATTCTATTGGTCCAACCCTATCAATAATTTCAAATGGTCCACAATACTGTGGTTCCAACTTGGCACATGTCCCCATCCTTTGGGAATTTTTCTTGGGTTTAATTCTCAAGTAAACATGTTCCCCCACTTAGAACTCTTTGTGCACCATATGCTTATCTACAGAGCTTTTATGTCTATCTTGTGCCACTTTCAAAGTTTTCTTTATGATATGAAATTGTTGTTCCATGTTGTTGAGCATATTAGGTCCTACATGAACTCAATTAATTGGATCACTCTAGCTAATATGAGTATTACAACTCCTACCATATAATGCCTCAACGAGGATCATCTTTATGGACTATTGGCATCCATTATTGTATGCAAATTCCACAAGTGGAAGATATTCTTCCCATTTATTGGGTTTTTGCATCACATACATACTTAACATGTCCTTAAGGATCTGATTGATCTTCTCTGTTTTCCCATATGTTTGTGGATGATGGGTTGTACTAAATGTTAATATTGTTCCTTGTCCTACAAACAATTCCTTCCAAAACCTGGAAGTGAATTTAGTGTCTCGATCTAACACAAGCTTCTTAGGAATTCCATGTAGTCTCACAATCTCCTTTATGAATATTAGTGCTATATCACTAGTGGAATTTGTGTATTTGACTGATATAAAATGAGCTACTTTTCTAATTTTATCAACCACTACCATGATTGCATCATGTTACTTAGATGTTTTGGGCAATCCTATAATTAAATCCATAGAGACTACCTCCCACTTTCAATCTAGAATAGGGATAAACTGCAACAATCCTGCCAGATGTTTGCATTCAACCTTTATGTACTGACATTCTATGCATCTTGCTACAAAATATGCCACTTGTCTCTTCATATTTGGCTAGTGATAGTACTTTTTAATGGTTGTGAAGGTATTTTGATACCCTGGGTGGCCTGAATAAGGCTTAAGATGGAATTATTTCATTATTAGCCTCTTTATTTCATCATTGTTAGGAACATAAATTATGACTTTGAATCTAACTAAGATTTCCTCAGTGAAATGATACCTTTCATCCTCACTGTTTTGCTGCAACTTTTCTTTCATTTGCTGGTATTTTTCATCCTATTGTCCAACACTTTTCATTCTTTCTTCCAGATATGTTGCATACAAACTTACTGCTACCAAGTGATTTACTTGGATTCTTCTTCTCAACGCATCAACAACCCTGTTTTCCTTACCTTTTATGTACTTAATATAAAATTCAAACTTGTTGAGCATGACCATCCATCTTGCTTGCCTAACATTCAAATTCAACTTTCCAAACAAATATTTGAGTCCACTATAGTATGACATGAGCTTGAACTTCCTTCCAAGGAGGTAGTGCCTCCACATTTTTAAAGCATGAACTATAACATCCAATTTTAAATCATGTCTCACATAATTTTCCTCATGCTTACTCAACTTTTTGGACTCATATCACACTACTTTCCCTTCCTCCATTGAGACTTCACTGAATCCTTCTATGCATGCATCTATACACACCACGAAATCCTTGTTAGTATATGTGATTCTTAGCATTGGCACACTAGTGAGCAAATGTTTTAACTGCTCAAAGTTTCTTGCACATTTTGCAATCCACTCAAATGTTTTCCCTTTATTCTGCAAAGTTGTAATGGGATGACCGATTTTGGATAAATTTCGAATCAATATCCTGTAGTATCATGCAAATTCCATGAATGATCTAACCTCATCCATGTTCTTTGGGGTTGGCCACTCCCTTATGCCTTTGATCTTTTCGGGGTCAATTGGTACACCTTCCTTAGAGATGGTGTGCCCTAGGTAATGTATCTATGATTGGAAGAAGTCACACTTGTTGAGATTTACATAGAACTTATCTTCTCTCAATAGTTGTAACACTTCTGCCAAATTCTTTTCATATTCTTCTTCTGTTTTTTAATAAACTAGTATGTCAGATATCGTTTTTGGGATTTAACTGCATTAAGTAAGTCATTAACGTATGACCATTTCCATGAGAGTTAGTCGTAACTGACTAATTTCTCATGATTTTTGAATTGTTCACTTAGCACTCATTGCATTGGGTGATGCTCACAGGGGTGAAGAAGTGGGATTGAAACTAGTGAAATGAATCACATAGCGTCAATCGTCACTTCCGGGGCTTGCACCCGGTAACCAGGACTTCCCGGGAGGTCACCCATCCCAGATCTCCTCTGGCTCAAGCACGCTTAACTGTGGAGTTTTCCCCACAATCAAGCCCACTTAGCTTGCTACCCCATTTGCAAAACCTTAGCAAGTATTGTGCCTCATGAACCATTCAAGTATGTCATCAACAAACGCTATGACAACCTTGTCTAGGTAAGTACATAGTACTATGTTCATCATACATATGAATGTGGCAGGGGCATTGGAAAGCACAAAAGATACCATTACAAGTTCATAATTCCAATACCTTATTCTAAAAGCAGTTTTATGAATATCTTCCTCCTTGATTCTCACTTAATGATAGTCTGACCTCAAGTCAATTTTGGAGAAAATTGTTTCTCCTCTTAACTAGTCAAAGAGATCATCAATCCTTGGTAATGGGTACATGTTCTTGATGGTTACCTTATTCAACTGTCAGTGATCAATGCACAATCTATGGGTTCCATATTTCTTCTTCACAAATAATATTGGTGCTCCCCAAGGAGACGCACTTGACCTTATTTAAACCTTGTCAAGCAATCCTTTTAGCTGTACTTTTAGCTCAACCAACTCTTGGGTGCTCATCCTATATGGAGCCTTGGATGTTGGTGTTGCTCATGGTACCAACTCGATAGAGAAATTTGTCTCCCTATGAGGAGGTAATCCAAAAATCTCCACTGGAAAAACATCTGCATACTGTTGAAAAATGGGGTACCTTTGAAGTAATTCAAATTCCTTATCTTTGTTTCTATAATATCTTCCTCATTCTCGGAAACTTGTAATACAAAAAACATGCATCCTTTTCTGCTGCTACGTTTTGCCTACATAGAAATGACCAACCTCACTGATATGGACTTTTTCTTTCCTTGCAACACTCTTTTTTCTCTCTACTCACATTCTATCACATTTTCATAGCAATCTACCTTTGTCTAGTGTAAGTACATCCAATGCATTCCCAATAATATGCCATACCCACCCAATGGAAACACGTTCAAGTGGGTTTTCATGGGCATGTCACTGAGATCAATTGCACATGACTTTACCTAATGATTGATCCTTCTCCTTGTACCTGTTTCCAATTGAACCAACCAAGGTTCTTGATGCAATTCCTTGTCCAATCCACACTTCTCACAAAATTTATAGGATGACATAGCTATAATTAGAACCTAGATCAATCAAAATAGAAATGACTTGTAGTTGTAGCTTACCTTCCATCTCAATGATGGATGCCTGGTGATTTTCTTGGTGATTGTCCACTGCTACATAAATCCTTGGTATACTATGGGCTACTTCACCCACTGTACTTGCCTCTTGAGAATTGTAAATATTTGGTCCAATATTCTATTAGTGTGGGTAGTCTCTCCTTCTGTGGTTTCCACAACACTTGAGTGGCTCTTGGCCTTCAACCTTGGGTTGTGTTGACACCGGTTGCTGCACATTTTTCTTGACAACAATATTAGGTCTTTGTTGAAACTGTCATGCCTAATTCGGGTGCTTCGATTCCTTCCTATATGGATTTTTCTTGGGCCAATTCTTATTAAATCCAACATTTCTCTTGGCTTGCCAGTTACTCCTAACTTCAGGTATGTGCTTTTCTTGTTCATAGCAGTGCTCTAATTTATTTATAACATCCTTTAGGGTTTGGGATTCCAACAATTTTATTTTATCCCTGAATGCCATAAGAAACACACTGATGAACCTTTGAATCTTGGCTTTCTCATCCTTGAGGTATGGTACATACCTCAACAATTCCAAGAACTTGGTGACATACTCATGGATAGTTAACTGACCCATTTTGAGTTCATAAAAATATTTCACTTTATTATCATAGTATCATTCATAAAGGTATTGTTCTCTGAAGAGATTCTCAAACTCGTCCCAGGTCAATCCCTTTTGAGTAATGGCTCTAACATTCTTCAGGTCTTCCCACCATATGTCAGCTTTCCCTTTTAAACCATATGAGGAAACTCTAAGCTTCATATTCTCAAAATAGTCATGTATTCTGAAATATTTCTTCATTCCCAATAACCACGCATCTGCATCCTCTGCCTTCTTCATATCCGCATCAAACGTAGATGGCTTCACCTTCTTAAACTCTTTAGGCATGTGCTCATTTTCATTGTTTCTGTAGTCATGGTGATTCCTTCGAGTAGCTGAATTAGATGGTTTTCTTGAACACTTCACCTGCATGCTAATTCCTCCTCTTGGGGTGCTCAAAGGTTCACCTCTTGGTACAGTGTACTAACTCCCTTTCCCATGCCTCTTCCTAGACCTGCCACCATCTACTCCGTTGGTGTTTAATTCATTTTCTTGAATGATTTTCCTATCTATATGAATCACCCTCCTCTCAAAATTACCTATGCCTCTGCCAATCCAAGAGACTTTGTAGGATGACTACATTGATCTCAGATTTCCTTTCTTGGGCTCTTACTAGCCTTTCATTACCGACCTTAAATCCTCTCACCTCATCCCTTAGACTTCTCAAGGTGTCCATCTAGTCTAGTGAAGTATTCCCTCCCATATTGGCCAAAAATCTTACTTCTCCATTAGCTTGTACCCCATCACTTCCATGTTGCGACTGATTAGAACCGTATTCAACCATTTTGATCCTCATCACTATATTTTTTTTTGCTTTATGTTGTTTTTGATGTGGTGTCAATCACACACATTATTAGAAATTTCAAAATAATGAATACAAAAAATCAGGGTCATGATTTACCATGGAGATTCTGTTGTGACAAAACAATCATGTTAGTGTGCCAACACATTTCCAAATCATATGCATTGATCATCAAATCCCTTCATCATGATAATAAAAACAAACAACATATTTATGACCTATGTACATTAAACAAACATCACGACCATGGTCATATTCTCATACAACTTTCCTTTATGCTAGTTTATCTGCATAATAGGAATCAATAGATTAACTATAATTTTAACCCTAGATAGTTAATTAGTCCAAATTATTTTCTCCATTTTTTTTATTATTATCACTTGCTCATGACGAAGCTCATATAGTCCAGTTTTGAACCTGGATAGCTCTAATACCACTCTAAAACATACCTAAACCCTTCTTTCCAGTCGAAGGAATGGGGTAGAAATTATTTTTTCCCTCTTTCCAACAACTCATGGAGATATTAAGATTACCACGTGACCACTAGCTAAGCCTATAAGTGCTTAGCCTCCTTAAGCCCTTTGTACTTTCATTCCCATTTTCTAATAGCTTGGCACCATTGGCCTTGTTTCCACACAAAACAAAAAAAGGTCGAACGCTAAGGCCAAAGCTCCCAAGCTCCTTCTTATTTAATCGCACCCTTGGTCCATTTCTACACAAAATGACCAATGGTAAGAGCTTAACCTGTATCCCTTATATCATGAACATGATCGATAGTTTGGAGTAGTTCCTTCAACATCTAAACGGTGTCTGACATCTCATCACTCACTGTACCTTAATGATTGGGATTCCCTCAAAAGGTAGTTTGATTAAGCCACTCACCTCTAAATCGACAACTCAAATCTATTTCGAGGGGGCTCATCACTTTCCCTATTATAATGAGTGATGTTCCCCAGAAGGTGGTTTGATAAGCCACCCATCCCTTAGTCTAATACTTAGATATATTACGAGGCACCAACCCACTCGGGACCTACATGTTGTTGAATCTGTTAATCAATTACTCATCGACTCCACGTCATCCTACTTGCTCTCTCTTCCAGTGGTTCCCAAACTACGCGTTTCATTTCCTGTTAGATCATTTCACTAGGCTTACGTGGATAGCGGGGCCCTCTATGGGTCCTCCCTCTAATAATGAGATCTTTGTCGGGCTCACGTAGATGACCATGCAGCTAGTCGTCATTATCTCGTTCAATCCCTTCTAACACACTAACGAAATCACCCTTTACTTCTTGTCGAGTATCACTTATTGGTATTGTGTGGATGGTGGGGCCATATAGAATCTTTCCCATTGGTCCACCACAACCATATCATGCTACCTCATCCCACTTTCTTTACTCTGGAACCACCCTTACGACTCCTCTCTAATTTTTTGGGATCATATCGTCGAGTTAACCTAGAAAGTGGCCACTCCTCAACCAATAACACTACGACAACGGTGTGGGCCCAAGAATGTACCTCACTTAAGTAATCTTGCCTAGCTTTGCCCATATTATTCCATTACGCCCTCTTTCATCCTTCCAGGTTATGCGTCTGCGCTTATGTGGGTTGTGGGCCAACCCACTAGCCAATGGAAATAGCCAGACACACGTCATCCTACCGCGTCATCTCGACACTTTAATCCCAACACTCCCTTGTTGCACCTTTAGAGACGTTCTAGGCTATGTGTCCAAGATTATGTGGGTTGTGGGCCAACCCATCCACTAATAGTAGCATTGTCAGGTTCACATCATTTGCCACGTCAACCCTGCGCTTTAACCCTGGATATCTAGTTAAATTCCAATTCAAATTTGGTTACGAGATTCTGAGATTCTAACCTCCTAGAATTTACAACAACTTCTGTTATGGGTTCCATCTGGTGACGATTCCTGGTTTGTCAAGTGACAGAGTTCTTGATGACTGATTAAATTAACTTATGGGATTCAACATGTCTAGAACTTTTACAGCACATCGTCACTCTCTTTACGAATCACATGAAAGGACATTTTGACCCCTCCAATAGGAAGCCTTCCTTCTTAGAGATTATGTTTCTGTAAGGATAAGATCATCTAATCTTTTATATAAGATTAGGCTTCATTCCCTTGCTTCACAATGATTGTTGTTGCCTTAGCATTCTGCAATGACTTTATCAAGGAACTTTGAATCTGCTTCATGTGACATCTTAGGCACAGGTTCTCCATGATCTACTGGAGGACAAGCTTTACCATTGCACATGCCCCCCTAATTGATCTTCTTGATTGTGGCTTTATCTCATAGGTCTATTAGATCTCCCGATTTTCTTAAGGATCTCACCACGCTACTAATTTCGAACTAAAGCATTCCATGACATTACCTCTCTTGAGCTTGGGTGTTAGCTATATTGAGGGATTTCTAGCCTATGTGCCTTCCCTGCCCTTGGGTATGGAATTCCCCACATGGAAGCGTAGGAGTTCCTGCGACTACTGCCAACCATGGGCTTGGCCCAAAATTTCGAGAGGTTACCACCTTGCCTGCCACCTACAAACAGTTCCTTAGTTTATGCTAATTTTGCAAGTAGCTCCCTAGTGCCACCTAGAGGTTTCTGGGGCATTTGGCTAATCTCAGGGACATGTAGCCTTCATCACCAAATTCCTTGTGGCAAGAATGGAGGATGCTACAAATTCAAGGTTGGAGGACATTTAGGTAAAGCTGCAGTGCTCGATTGGCCCCGAGAAAACTCCCCTTAACATTCATACATTGCTTGCCTAACGACACAATGTAAGCGAATGCATAACTTGTAAACAATTATTGACTTTGCCAGGTGAGGTTCTTCCATGTAATTTATATATTAATACAAGGGTCTCAAAACCCACTGTTTAACAAGGTTCAAATCAAGCTCCCATGGCTTTGGCTATGGTCTATAACATATGGATTTCTTTTACTTTTTTAATGTATATTTCTTAAAACTACCAAGAATATCATTCAGATTCAACTCTATAACTTAGAAATTATTATCATGTGGGTCATTACACCTCTTACACATCAGACACATTGTGTTTACCATTAGAAGGTCATCACACACATTTTTCTGCCAAATTCAAGCACAATGCACATATACATTCAATATATGTACATCAGTAGAATATCCCACAAGGTGCACCACAAATACAAGCATTGATAACACAACTACAATCCTGAAGCCAAAACCATTACCAGCGGCAATGCAACATGATTTGTTAAAAGAGTAACCAAGCATACATAGATACTTATATTTTAACTTGTTGGGCAGCTAAGTCTAGGACAAGGTCTCTCAACCCAACCTTAGGTAACTACAACCACTTTTACTTGCAGTTTCCACCCTTAAGCCAGATTCTAGAGTTTGCAGAGGAAATGCTTGCTTCCAATATTGCACACCAACTTCCAACTAAAACAGGGATTCCAAAGGCCCTCCTTCCTCAATCCCATGAACTGATTTCTTCTTTCTTTGCCAGCTCCAGGAATCTATAGGTGCCCCATCTCACCCTCAAGTGTACCCTCAATGATTCACCCCCTTATAGGGAGTCCGAAATCCACTATACCAATAGAGTTGTACCCAAAATTATTTAGTCAAGTCTTCCTTTGTCTCTGCTTTAGGATGGAATCTTCCCAAGCCACTACAAGGATCTATACTAACTATCTCAACCCACATCCTCTAAGGGACCCAAATTGTTACAATGCTCTAGATATTTCATCCCAGCCCACAGCCTCCAGGGACCTAGCCTCTTACAAGGCTTCAAAGGCCTATGTCTCAACCCATGGCCTCTAGGGACCCAAGTTGTTATAGTGCTCTAGGGATCCTATCTCAACCCACAACCTCTAGGGACCCCAAGCTGTTATAGGGCTCCAAAGACTAGCACTCAACCCACAATCTCCAATGACAGAGAATCGATCCCCTTCTCTTCTCTTCTCTTGTTTGTAGCATTGCCTATTAAAAGCTTATGTTGTAGGCCCGATTCCAGTCCCTTGTCGATCTAACTCCAAAACAAAAGGATCTACTCCCTTGCTATGAGGAGTTCAATTGCCTCCACTATTTGAAAAATGCTTCCCCTGAATAATGCCTTCTCCTCTTATTCGAATGCTCTATTCAATGCCTCCTACCTTGTCTGCATTTATGTCACAATATTTACTACTGCATCCTTGTTGTTTTGCAACCCTTCATAAATTTTTGTCATCCTTGCTTGTAGTTTTTTTCTAAGAAAGCATCTGCCTGAGTGCTTTTCCTAAATCCATTAATTTTTGTAACAAGTTCATTAACTTCACATACCATCCAGCCTTCAATGGCTGTCTTGAATCCAGGTTTCTTCTTTGCACAAGAAACCACAACATCCCAAGTAACAATTCTCCTCCCCCAACTCTGGAATTTGTGTCCCTTTGACTCAGTCCCCTTTCTCTTTTGATTTCAAGCATTGCATAATATTTAAACATATTTACAATGTGGTTTATGTGAGAGCCTTGGGTGGGTTGTTACAATCCCCTTTGACATCAATGGCATCTTGTTGTCATCAATGAAAACACTATGTACAACACCCATTGACTAGGTGATGTGGCAGGTGGCACGTGGTAGGTCATTGCTTATGTGGTAGGGATTAAATGATCAGACTTAAAATGGGAATAATTTTTTATCTAGGCATTAGATTGAGATAAAATTTATATTGTTGGACTCTTGATGAGTTAGACGCGGTGTTATCCAAAGTTAATTCCACTAACTTTGGGAAATAAGTAAATTTCTAACCATCATAATGATACCATGAAGGTCGGGTTAATTGAATGTAGCACCTTCCATTTACACCAGATTAATCCAAAAGGTAGGAAGGAGCATCACAATTATTTACAAATATTATTTTCATTCAAAAAATCAACTTTATTTGCATCATGTTTATTTAAAGATTCAACTCCATTTGCATCACCTTGAGTGTTAACTATTATAAATTACAATATTAAGAAAAATAATGTTAGTGATGAATATTAAAACATTTGTCAAAAACTAAGAATTAATTTAATTGAACAAAACATATCTACCTCATCTTATTAATAGGCAAGATTTGATTCCCATTCTAAGTTTGTTTCTAGGATAATAACATTTTTTGTCACCCTGGGGTAGAATTTGACATAATTGGTAGTCTATGTATATAATAATGGTATTAATTATAATTAATATAGGGCAATTTAGTCTTTTCCACTCAAGTTAGAAACTATGTATTGGGGAAAATTGCATAAAAAATTATAACTTACTTTGGTCAATGCTAATTTAATAGTGGTCAATAGGCAAATGGAATCCAATAATCTTGCTTTGCTAGGAAATCATCAATTGAGATGTGATGTTGATAAATTAATTTATTGCTTAGGCACAAGGAATTGCATAAATTTTGGTGGACAGTAGCCACTAGTAAATCTACACATTTACTATTTCATTCATTCATTCCTGGTAAGTATATTTATTTACATCTTATTCCTAACCATGCAAACACTTGCTTAAATTATGGTGGGAAGTAACGTATGCCAAATATGTTATTTAACTAAGTATGAACTATTTTCAAGGATTTTATTTTTGGATGGTTTTCCCACATATGTTAAAAACAAAAAGTTAGTCCACAAATATCTAAAAATCATGCATGAATATTACAATTATATTCATAAAGTACGACACAAAATATGTGAAGTATCTATACACATGGTCTTATATTGTTCAATAACTACAATAAAACCTTTAAGTCATGGTCTAATTGAATGTTTAATTAATTTATTTTTAATAATATTAAAAAACAAATCAAAATTGCCCAAGAATGTACCTCACTTAAGTAATCTTGCCTAGCTTTGCCCATATTATTCCATTACGCCCTCTTTCATCCTTCCAGGTTATGCGTCTGCACTTATGTGGGTTGTGGGCCAACCCACTAGCCAATGGAAATAGCCAGACACACGTCATCCTACCGCGTCATCTCGACACTTTAATCCCAACACTCCCTTGTTGCACCTTTAGAGACGTTCTAGGCTATGTGTCCAAGATTATGTGGGTTGTGGGCCAACCCATCCACTAATAGTAGCATTGTCAGGTTCACATCATTTGCCATGTTGACCCTGCGCTTTAACCCTGGATCTCTAGTTAAATTCCAATTCAAATTTGGTTATGAGATTCCGAGATTCTAACCTCCCAGAATTTCCAACAACAACTTCTGTTATGGGATCCATCTGTTGATGATTCCTAGTCCGTCAAGTGACAGAGTTCTTGATGACTGATTAAATTAACTTATGGGATTCAACATGTCTAGAACTTTTACACCACATCGTCACTCTCTTTATGAATCACGTGAAAGGACATTTTGACCCCTCCAATAGGAAGCCTTCCTACTTAGAGATTATGTTTCTGTAAGGATAAGATCATCTAATCTTTTATATAAGATTAGGCTTCACTCCCTTGCTTCACAATGACTGTTGTTGCCTTAGCATTCTGCAATGACTTGATCAAGGAACTTTGAATCTGCTTCATGCGACATCTTAGGCACAGATTCTCCATGATCTCCTGGAGGACAAGCTTTACCATTGCACATGCCCCCTCGAATTGATCTTCTTGATTGTGGCTTTATCTCATAGGTCTATTAGATCTCCCGATTTTCTTCAAGATCTCACCACGCTACTAATTTCGAACTAAAGCATTCCATGACGTTACCTCTCTTGAGCTTGGGTGTTAGCTATATTGAGGGATTTCTAGCCCATGTGCCTTCCCTGCCCTTGGGTATGGAATTCCCCACATGGCAGCGTAGGAGCTCTTGCAACTACTTCCAGCCATGGGCTTGGCCCAAAATTTCGAGAGGTTACCACCTCACCCTCCACCCACAAACAATTCCTTAGTTTACGCTAATTTTGCAAGTAGCTCCCTAGTGCCACCTAGAGGTTTCTGGGGCATTTGGCTAATCTCAGGGACATGTAGCCTTCATCACCAAATTCCTTGTGGCAAGAATGGAGGATGCTGTAAATGCAAGGTTGTAGGACATTTAGGTAAAGTTGCAAGGCTCTACTGGCCCCAAGAAAACTCCCCTTAACATTCATACATTGCTTGCCTAACGACACAATGTAAGCGAATGCATAACTTGTAAACAATTATTGACTTTCTCAGGTGAGGTTCTTCCATGTAATTTATATATTAATACAAGGGTCTCAAAACCCACTGTTTAACAAGGTTCAAATCAAGCTCCCATGGCTTTGGCTATGGTCTATAACATATGGATTTCTTTTACCTTTTTAATGTATATTTCTTAAAACTACCAAGAATATCATTCAGATTCAACTATATAACTTAGAAATTATTATCATGTGGGTCATTACACCTCTTACACATCAGACACATTGTGTTTACCATTAGAAGGTCATCACACACATTTTTCTGCCAGATTCAAGCACAATGCACATATACATTCAATATATGTACATCAGTAGAATATCCCACAAAGTGCACCAAAAATACAAGCATTGATAACACAACTACAATCCTGAATCCAAAACCATTACCAGCAGCAACGCAACATGATTTGTTAAAAGAGTAAACAAGCATACATAGATACTTATCTTTTAAATTGTTGGGAAACTGAGTCTGGGACAAGGTCTCTCAACCCAACCTTAGGTAACTACAACCACTTTTACTTGCATTTTCCACCCTCAAGCCAGATTCTAGAGTTTGCAGAGGAAATGCTTGCTTCCAATATTGCACACCAACTTCCAACTAAAACAGGGATTCCAAACGCCCTCCTTCCTCAATCCCATGAACTAATTTCTTCTTTCTTTGCCAGCTCTGGGAATATATAGGTGCCCCATCTCACCCTCAAGTGTACCCTCAATGATTCACCCCCTTATAGGGAGTCCAGAATCCACTATACCAATAGAGTTGTATCCAAAATTATTTAGTCAAGTCTTCCTTTGTCTCTGCTTTAGGATGGAATCTTCCCAAGCTGTTACAAGGATCTAGATTAACTATCTCAACCCACAGCCTCTAAGGGACCCAAATTGTTACAATGCTCTAGATATTTCATCCCAACCCACAGCCTCCAGGGACCTAGCCTCTTACAAGGCTTCAAAGGCCTATGTCTCAACCCATGGCCTCTAGGGACCCAAGTTGTTATAGTGCTCTAGGGATCCTATCTCAACCCACAACCTCTAGGGACCCCAAGCTGTTATAAGGCTCCAAAGACTAGCACTCAACCCACAATCTCCAATGACAGAGAATCGATCCCCTTCTCTTCTCTTCTCTTGTTTGTAGCATTGCCTATTAAAAGCTTATGTTGTAGGCCCGATTCTAGTCCCTTGTCGATCTAACTCCAAAATAAAAGGATCTACTCCCTTGTTGTGAGGAATTCAATTGCCTTCGCTATTTGAAAAATACTTCCCCTGAATAATGCCTTCTCCTCTTATTCAAATGCTCTATTCAATGCCTCCTACCTTGTCTGCATTTATGTCACAATATTTACTATTGCATCCTTTTTGTTTTGCAACCCTTCATAATTTTTTGTCATCCTTGCTTGTAGTGTTTTTCTAAGAAAGCATCTACCTGAGTGCTTTTCCTAGATCCATTAATTTCTGTAACAAGTTCATTAACTTCACATACCATCCAGCCTTAAATGGTTGTCCTGAATCCAGGTTTCTTCTTTGCACAAGAAACCACAACATCCCAAGTAACAATTCTCCTCCCCCAACTCTGGAATTTGTGTCCCTTTGACTCAGTCCCCTTTCTCTTTTGATTTCAAGCATTGCATAATATTTACACATATTTACAATGTGGTTTATGTGAGAGCCTTGGGTGGGTTGTTACAATCCCCTTTGACATCAATGGCATCTTGTTGTCATCAATGAAAACACTATGTACAACACCCATTGACTAGGTGATGTGGCAGGTGGCACGTGGTAGGTCATTGCTTATGTGGTAGGGATTAAATGATCAAACTTAAAATGGGAATAATTTTTTATCTAGGCATTAGATTGAGATAAAATTTATATTGTTGGACTCTTGATGAGTTAGACGCATTGGTGTTATCCAAAGTTAATTCCACTAACTTTGGGAAAGAAGTAAATTTCTAACCATCATAATGATACCATGAAGGTCGGGTTAATTGAAAGTAGCACCTTCCATTTACACTAGATTAATCCAAAAGGTAGGAAGGAGCATCACAATTATTTACAAATATTATTTTCATTCAAAAAATCAACTTTATTTGCATCATGTTTATTTAAAGATTCAACTCCATTTGCATCACCTTGAGTGTTAACTATTATAAATTACAATATTAAGAAAAATAATGTTAGTGATGAATATTAAAACATTTGTCAAAAACTAAGAATTAATTTAATTGAACAAAACGTATCTACCTCATCTTATTAATAGGCAAGATTTGATTCCCATTCTAAGTTTGTTTCTAGGATAATAACATTTTTTGTCACCGTGGGGTAGAATTTGACATAATTGGTAGTCTATGTATATAATAATGGTATTAATTATAATTAATATAGGGCAATTTAGTCTTTTCCACTCAAGTTAGAAACTATGTATTGGGAAAAATTGCATAAAAAATTATAACTTACTTTGGTCAATGCTAATTTAATAGTGGTCAATAGGCAAATGGAATCCAATAATCTTGCTTTGCTAGGAAATCATCAATTGAGATGTGATGTTGATAAATTAATTTATTGCTTAGGCACAAGGAATTGCATAAATTTTGGTGGACAGTAACCACTAGTAAATCTACACATTTACTATTTCATTCATTCATTCCTGGTAAGTATATTTATTTACATCTTATTCCTAACCATGCAAACACTTGCTTAAATTATGGTGGGAAGTAATGTATGCCAAATATGTTATTTAACTAAGTATGAACTATTTTCAAGGATTTTATTTTTGGATGGTTTTCCCACATATGTTAAAAATAAAAAATTAGTCCACAAATATCTAAAAATCATGCATGAATATTACAATTATATTCATAAATTACGACACAAAATATGTGAAGTATCTATACACATGGTCTTATATTGTTCAAATACTACAATAAAACCTTTAAGTTATGGTCTAATTGAATGTTTAATTAATTTATTTTTAATAATATTAAAAAACAAATCAAAATTAAATATGATAAATGCATTAATCAATGCTAAATTGCTAGAGTACAGGGATTAATAAAAAAAATATTAAAGAAATTATTGCTTCCAATATACTAGCAAAACCACATTAGTCAATGTGGTTGATATATGCCAATAAATATCATTTTCCATCATTTATATTCTTAATTTTATAAAACCTAATATATGCCTAATATTATAATACATTATGAAACCTAATATATATTTAATATTATAAAACTTAATAATCTAATATACCTAATATTATAAGACATTTTGTACAATACTTTACATGTTCTCAGCAATATATCAAAACATATTATTAATCACTTGAGGACAACATCTATCCGACAATGAATACATTTGATCCTTAAATTAAAGTGCTTTCCAATAGACTAACATAACCACATTAATAAAGGTGATTGATATATGTAGATAAATATCATTTTCTATCCATTTTATACCTAATATTATAAAATCTAATATATATTTAATATTATAAAATTTAATGATCTAATATACTTAATATTATAAGAGATTTTGTCTAATACTTTAAATCAAAATATATTATTAATCACTTGAAAACAACATCTATCCCACAATGAATACACAACACCTCTCATCTCTAAATGAAAGTAATAACATCTCATCTGCTTCGTCAAACTTGAACATTTTAATTGAATCAAGATGCATGGCACGGTGCCACAACATATGATACACACAAATTAGTGTCTCTATAACAAGATAAACACCAGTTTCGACAATACAAAATCAGAATTAGGGGAAAAAAATATAAAAAATTATTTTAACCTCAAACTAGTAACACTGAAATTGGAATTGTAAAACAGATAATTTTAATTTCATTTTATTGGATTTGAAACTGAAAACCATAATTTTTCATTTCCCAAACTTTTAATTTAATCAGCTGACTTATTCAAGACGTAATCTTTTAATACCTTAAATGTAGTTAATCCACCTATGTTCAATTTAATGTCAGTTAATCCAATTGCTGCTTTTCTTGGGTCTTTGTTAATGGTTAAAAATCAAAATATATATTACTAGCAGAATTGTATGACCTTACCAAATAGTGAAGACTGCAAAGCGACGATGTGCTGAGGCTGCATTCTGTAGAAATTGCATATCAAATTCTAGAATTTGAAATAGCTGCGAAGAGAAAAGATGAACTCCAATGATAATGAATGTGACTGATTTTGACCCCCAATACTGTTGATGTATCATTCATCAACGTGTAGTGGGAGTGGGAGGTCGTTAGTGGCAGTCATCCAAATAAAAGTTCAGAGGACTTTCTCGTCAAAATCCAACACTGAGTGATGCAGCCCAACCCACTAAACTGCAGGACCATCTTGGGATTATTATATATACCCCTTTCCCCTCTTTCTTCACTCGAATCGCTCATATTCTCCATATCTCAGGGGAAGAAGATAGAGATCTAATCTTACTTTGAGGTGTCTCGCCTCTGAGAAAACACAAGAATGGCCCAGGGACGAGGCAGTGCGAGGGTTGTTAACAAGAATGTGGCGGTGGGGGGTATGCTCCTCTTCCTCCTCTGTGTTCTTCAATGTGTGCATCTTGTTGAAGGGGCTACCTACGTCGTTGGGGGTAGCCAGGGCTGGTATTTGCAGAGCAAGTCATGGGCCGTTGGGAAAAGATTCAGGGCCGGTGACATTCTGGGTAAATTTTAATCTCTATGTTATATAGATATATTTAATGTATTATTAGGTTTTTTTATTTATTTTAATTGTAGATTTTGAGACTATTTCAAAATTCCAAAGACAGTTTGTTGCCAATAATCTTGTCAAATCATTGATGGCCATACTGTCCATAATATTCTAAAATATTTTAGAAATTTACAATATTCCCAACCTAACCTATGACTGTGTATGAATAATTAACCCATGGGTGCAGTCTTTAATTACAATCCATCAGTGCACAACGTGGTGATAGTGAACGCTGCAGCGTACAGGAGTTGTAGCACGGCAGGGTCTAGTCCTCTCACTTCTGGTAGCGATAAAGTTACTCTGAGAAGGGGCGTCAATTACTTTATCTGCGGTGCTCCGGGCCACTGCACTGCCGGAATGAAGATGTCAGTCATCGCAACTTAACTCTCAATCTGCTGATACACATACTATATATAAAAATAATGCTGCGCTATAATCCGCGGTTCCGCCCCACGCCTCTCTATATAAATTGTTTATATATCTGTTTAGCAGAATCGGAGCTCAGTCTCTGTCATGTATTGTGAATTCTGATCGTGTTTGTTTACCGAGAATGATATAGATGGTTTAACAACTCTTCTTGGGTTTGAATGTGTCATTGATTTTGTGCGACAGACCTCTGACATGCACAGACTGCACCATAGTCGGTATTAAAAATTATTTGGGTACAGATTGAATTCCACTGTCCCCATATCGTTAAGTTGATAATAGCCATTGAAGATGGGACCATTCACGTGATAAAAAGCTACATTTACATGGATTTTCTCATCCCTTTATCCACTTGTTGTCAATCTGACCTGCAAAATTACTATTGACATTTATCCTTCCTGTGTCATCCATCTTTTCTTCATAGATTCCACACACGGTTACAGAGATATCTTTATCTACTATATCAAAGTCATGTCTAATGAAAACATCTTGTAAATTAAACCCAACACCAAAAAGACAGAATTCAAAAAATGCATCTTCATATTTGGATGTTCCCAAAAGAAAGAGCCATCATATGCTATAAATTTAATCTTTCAGGAACACTTAGATTATGTTCTCTGATAATATGTGAAAATTAGATCGTTTCGAAAGTCTTAATCAATAGTTTAATTCTATCTATCCAATTTGTAAGAGATGACTCCTTGAAACTTGAACTCCTCTGTACTCCATTTTGGAATCCTCAAATATATTTGATCTCTACTATTACAAACCATTTAGCACAAAACAATACTCCTTAGAATGCTTGAAGTACTCCCTAAAATGCCTGAAGCAATGCTTTATTGTTAGTTCCTTCACCACTGTACTACCTAAATTGATAAAAACTCTCAGGCTTCATCACAATATACACCCCATTACCACATATTTGAAGGATGAAGACCCATCAAAAAAACCAACTAGATATCTTACCCAAATCCAAATCTCCTTTATTTGACACTGTTTTCTAAAACTGCATCTCCATATTTGGCCCATAATATTCTTCTATCCCAGTCATGTGCATAAAACAACCATATTTACACATCTATGTATCTTATCTACTACCTTTACATCTTTTGTTATGACCTGCACATTTCTTATTTTTATTGTTTAAATTATTTTGATTTAATTTATTTTAATATATCTAATATAGATTTATTTAAAATACAGATTTAATATGAGAAATCTAACTTTTTCAGGTGTAAGTATTTTATGAGTTGATATTATTTAAATATTTTGTATAAATATTTAATTATTTAATTTTTAGATTTTTTATTTT
The DNA here is from genome assembly GCA_031772625.1 of Pinus tabuliformis. Taxonomy (NCBI): domain Eukaryota; kingdom Viridiplantae; phylum Streptophyta; class Pinopsida; order Pinales; family Pinaceae; genus Pinus; species Pinus tabuliformis. Next base: position 1,079,456,061 of record CM062818.1, read on the forward strand.
TATTTTTATTTTAGTTAATATAAATAACACCTTTACATATAATACTAAGCTGTACAATAAATTTCGATGCTCAATAAAACAAATCCATTAAATAAAATTATAACTTTTTATTTTGAAAAAACTTCCAAATAAATTATTAAAATTTTTTATCACCCGGATAAACTTTTGATATTTGACCTTATCTGTATCAAATAATGGGAAAATTAAACCAAGCAAAAAGAAATTCAATATCCTAGGGAAACAAGCAAACGCTTGGCGATGATACGAAGTCCAAAAGCATCCATCGCCATCGATAAGCGAATTTCATTGTTGCTAATAATATATAATAGAAAATTTTATTGCCGCATTAATATATATTAGCGAATTTCATTTTTATAATAATATGATGTTTTTGGAATCTGTAGTATGTCATGCTTACAATTACATCACATCACATCACACTTCGGGTGGAGACTTTCCAAGAACAGTGATTTTTGATGGTGTAGGGTGCATTATCTATGTCAGGCATTTAGTGGTGCACTGACCGTTTTAGTTTTACAGAAACATCTTTCCGGTGTTACATTATTTATTTTTTATGAATGTTTTCTTGGAAATTGCTGTGAATTTAAATTAATTTGATAGAATTTTCTAGCTACTATTATAAACATATACATCTACCACCTAGAATATACAAGGTGGGTGGTGGGTTTAGGCTTTTAGCCTTATCACAAAAGATAAAATATATCTCCCACTGAACTTCATAAAGGACAATTTTATACTTATGTATGGGTGTTAATAGCCGTATGAAAAGCCTCAACTATTATATTAAAATCACCATTGCTATTTATATATTATTGATTCCAACCCACCCTTTATTTAGTTATTAGATTTAATACTTAGTTATTATTATAAAATTTAGGGAATATTTGTGAAAATAACATTCCATTAAATATTATTTTTAAAATTGATATTTTATTAAAAATAAATATCCAATTTTTAAGTATTAACGTGTATTTTTTAATAGTGGTCAAAGGTAAATGTTTAATGATGATTATTGTGTATATCTACCTGCAACACAATAATACATATTCAAGCCACGTGTAACTCAATCCCCGGTAATTAATTTTAATATTATCACTACCTCTTTTCATAACTATATAAAATGGCAATTAAAGGTTTCTTTTCTTAATATTATCACTGCCTCTTTTCATAACTATATAAAAGGGCAAGTAGAGGTTTTTATCAAAGGTTACTTTACAGTATATGTGATCATCACGAAAAAACCCTGCAAAACATTGATTTTAAATTAGGCATATCTCGTCTTCTTGAACTTTAACTTAGACATTTTGTTTTTTTGAACTTAAGTGTTTTTCCATGAGGAATGTACAATTTTTCTGTAAAGTAATAATAAAAAAATATCTAAATTTATTTAAATGATGTGGTCTTTATTTTCAGTTTGAAAAAATTCACAAAAAAATTGTCTTCCTTTAACTAAGGAAAGGATTTTGATACTATTATTGAATATTAAATATATGAATATATAAACGACATAAAAATATATACGAATAAGATATAAATTTGCATTTTTTTATTATTATTAAACTTTTAAGATAAGGTATCACTTTATAATTAATTTTTTTATGAAAGGAATTAAGGTAGTATATTTAGGGGTAATATGGTGTATCTAAGGAGGTACCAATGGGAATAACAGTAGAGGTCGTTCAATGTAAAGTGGACTAGTCTATAATATCGAATAAGGTCCATTATGATAGTTAGTATTGAATATATGTAATGTGACCACATTAAAGAAGGCTCGTCAAGTAGTTAGGAATTTGTTATGATTAGAGTTCTCTTGATAATTATAAATAAGGATGAATAACTTCTTAGGTGTGTGGAAGATTATTTTTATTGGAGGAAACAAATATTGCTTAAGGAGTGAATTTCTTCTTTAAGGAATAATAAATGATATTACCCTACCTCAAGGGTTTGATCTATATTCTGTTTATTCTTGTGTGTGGATTATTGGGTTTATTTCCTAAATATTAAGGGTTTCTTTTATATTATCTATTCATATATATTAAATTTTATCCTGTTCACTTGCATCTGGGGGAGGACTACTAATGAGATAATGCTCTAATAACAATATTCTTACACACACCTAATGAGCTGTCCATCCTTAATTGTATTTATAAGGAAAACTATAATCATAACAAACTCCTAACTAATTAGTGGACCTTCTTTAATGAGGCCCTATTACATTGATTCAATATTAACTTCCACAGTGAGCCTTATTTAATGATACAGTGGACCTAGTTCAACTTACATAGAATAACCTCCACAAATATTATTATACTAGTATTTCCCTTGGGTACCTACCTAGGTACCTCATATTACCCCACTATGTAGACTACCATATCATCATCCATATCTTATTTTCTCGGGCCTTGTCAAGGGGCATATGATTTCCATGCAAATATTGTGTTCATGCAAACTTGATGAAGGGATTCATTCCACCTTTGGAAAAGGTAATTCATTGATTATTACATTATGAAGTTGATGCTAAGTAACTAGAATGTTGGTTCTAGATATGTTTCCATAGATTTGTTTAGATGCATGTGCGAGGAAACCATGGTTGAGAGCTTGTGGAATTAAATTCAAAGTATATTTTTCCCTATTTCCAATAAATATTTTACTTGGCCAACATAGATGGAGCATTGGAGGGAAGTGGGACAACCTAGTGAACTATTTAGTAGTGAAAGGGTTTTAATCTTAATATTGTGTGAGTATGAGAGGGAAAGAGAGGTTGGTGAGTGAGATAGATGTTGTGAAATTGGGATAAGTTATTGTTTTATTGGCTCTAATAATTGGGAATCAAGCCAAGTGATGAAATCTAAATCCATACTATTAAGTTTGTCCTTGTTTCATTAATTAGCATAGCACTAGCACCTATTTAAATTAGTGTCTATGACTAAGATATAAAACTTTCCCTTAGAACTATTTCTCAAATACAACTTAAAACAAGGCCACATAGCTAGCATTCCCCGTTGTTTAGTTTAATAAAATATTTTAATGTCATGATGTGTTGTATGTACTCCAAACAATAATAAAATTGTAAAATGAGTTATATAAATATTTGTTTAACTTTTTTTTATTTAACTTTTTTAATATAATTAAACATTTTTTTGGTAGATAAAGGCTATATATATATATATATATATATATATATATATATATATATATATATATATATATATATTTGACATTGAAGAGAACGATAACAAGTTAATAATTATTTATTTAATATTGAATGATGGCAATTTTTTTATATAGTGTTCATACACATGTTATGTCATTAGAGTATAGATTGATATACTTAGAGTTGTACAAATTGTTTTTTTTTTTTTTTTTCAGAGTGAAAATCAGATATATTATATTGAGAAAATATAAGGAATACATAAAAACCAATATAGCAGGCGTGCTAAGCGCCTCAATGACAGGTGATGTCCATCCAAAATCAGAAGATTCCAGAATACATGTACAGGCCGAGAAGAGAAAAGGCCGAATAAGATCAAATGGAGATCCATGTGACAATTCTGCGATATGGAAAAGACAGATCAATACAGAAAAAAGCATGGGGCATACAATGCAGAGTTGTACAAATTGTACACATGTTATTTTAACATATTTTATTGAAATTTAGATTTTTTAAATTAAACAAATAAAACACATTTTTTTATATAATGCTCATATAGTACACATGTCATGTCATTAGAGTATGGATTGATATAATGAGAGTTGTACAAATTGTACACATGTTATTGTTACATATTTTCTTCAAATTTATAATTTTTAAATTGTTTTTTTTTTGTAAATTAAAAAATAAAACACATAAAAACTGTCTATTCAATACTTTATGCTAATAAGAAAATGGAATTTTTGAATTTAATTACAAACCATTTGTGTTTATGGTACATAGTAATTAATATATAATGTTATTTTTCAAATAATTTATATTTATTATACATAGTAATTAGTGATATAGTACATAGTAATTAATAATATAGTACACAAAAGTCAATTCTTGCCCTCATTACACAATAAGAGGGGAGATGTTTTAACCAATCATATTTGAGATAAATAGAAATAATTTCTATTTAAAAATAATAAATTTAATTTCATAATGTTAAATTTTAGATAGATTTTAATTTTTTTTAGTCAAAAGAAAACTAATAACAAGTCAATAAAAAATTAAATACATCCACCAACAATATAATAAATAAATATTATAAACTTTATTGTTAATACCATATTATATAATAATATTATTTCTATGGTATATATAAATTATATATTTATTTCATGAGACTTTATTGAAGAGAAAATTTTGAAATTTGAATTTTTTTTTAAGTAAATACTTGTATGCACATTTGAGATTACAATAAGGATCCATATTTATAAAAGAGCACAATTCCACCCATGTTATATAAATTACTTTCTAACTATTTCAAATAGTTTTTATTAACCTTGCCGGTATTTCAAAAGAGACCATAAAAAATGCATATTAATTATGTATAAGAAAGGACTTAACCTATGTTATGTTACCATTTCCCTGGTAATAATTATTATATAAATAATACATGCGATATTATAATATATATTTATGTGTTAAAATTCTTGAATGTAACTATAGAAATAGGGAATTATCTAAATGTATAATATTATTGATTTTAGTTTAATAAGATCATGGAATACAATATAATTACACATTGTGCTATTCACTTTCTCAATCCTAAAGAACTTTGTTTATACAAATGGGATGTTTAGCTTACTTTCTGGTGCAATTTTAATCCTTTTCGGATAAAAAATCTTGTATAATTTTAAAGCCATTTTATACATTTATTATCATTATTAACATATAATTTATTATAGTTTTAATCCATATTAAAATTATTTATTATTTTATTGAAATAATAGTAATTTTTACAAGTGAAAGCTCTATCTTATTAGTCCTTGTCTCAGTGTGGACTATATCTTTCACCTTGCAGTCAAACACCCTTGAACTTGTATTAAAATTTGATAAATTTAACCAAAGTTTCTCAAAATACTTATTAATTTCATTTTTCCTATAATTAAAATTATATTTCTAATTTTTAAAATTCTTGCCTTTAATTTTCCATTGGCTTAGTGAATATTGATGTGACATAATAGCCCTGGTGGAAAGAGATTTAATTCTAGTATTTGTTAGACATTACAAAATAATTTTAAAATTTGAAAAAAGGAATAACATTATTGGTTGTTCTAAAGGCTCTAACACTACCTATCATTGTTGCTATGATTGATTTGCAGTGAACAATTAGCATTGTAGTAGATGGCTTGTCAACGCTTTTCTATGTTTAAACCTTCTCCCTTATCAATCATAACTTCTCATACCTATCTCCATATTGTGGTTGGGACTAATCCCTTGGCCCAAAATCACTTGACTCTTCCCCTTCTATAAAATGATAGTTGCCTATCTCAATAAAAGAATCAAGTCTAAACCTTAATCTCCATAATGAAGTGCTAACTCAATCTACAACATATCGGGTGACTTGAACTAGTTAACCTCCTCCCTACTTTACAACCCAATATGTTCATGCCCAACTGATTTATGTCCTCGAAGTTGGAGCCCCACACCTTTGGTCAAGATGATGTGGTTCATACTAGTTATTATATTTCTTGAGGTGATTAACTCCCTTGCTACATCTCAATCTGATGTATTTTTCCACAATTGACCGTGGTGAAACATGACCTATCAGCCCATGATGACATTATTTGAACGACACTTCCCAACACTCGATGAACATCACCACATTACTCTTCCAAGTTCTTGATGAACCATAACTTGTATATATTTATGAAATTATATAGGAATATCCAATATTTTTGGGTCAACATGCAAATAGGTCATGATGGCCAGATATTTCATCAAGGCATCATTTTCGATTCATAAGGAGGTTTTTGGTACATGGAAGGAGGTTTTCTGAGTGGTTTGTGATGTCCTCATTTGTCACAGAAATTTCTTTGTGGGTTGGTGGTTTATTATGTCCATGTCATGAGAGTGGGAGGTCTTATGTGATAACTCTCTCGGGCATGAGGAGCTAATCGAGGTGATCATTCTAGCCAAAAATGGTTCCAATGGTTTGTATAGCACTCATTATGTCCTTGTACCTTCAATCACAGATGTGGGGATGAGAAACAATGATGGTGTTATTCTAGTTGGTACTTCATTTGAATTTGATGGCCATTTGAATGCTAATAAGAAGTCGTCAAGAAGGAGAAAAACCATTAAAACATTTGATAAAGTACAAATCTTGGTTTTTGGGGTGGATATCTTTTTGGATAAGGTGAAAGGATTAATACAGAGGGAATTGATTGAAAAATGGGAGTTCACCAAGATGACAGAGGATCATATGAGACAACAGGTTGAAAGAAGTTGGCTTCCAATTCTAAATTATTTGCTAAAGATAAGTGTTATTTTTATCGAGTGATTTTCATTTCACTTTCTACACACAAAGGATGTGGCTCACATTGCATCCATCCCTTATGTGAAAGGAAAGGGACTTCTTCCACTTCAATGTTGGTATGCGGGATTCAATCCATTGAAGGACATGCTTAAGGGCAATATACTATGGGTAAAATTTCCTTGATTTCCATTAGAATTATGGACTAAACATGAAATCATGGCCTTTGCAAATAAAATTAGCAAGTTCTACTTTGTGGGGGATGGGAGTTTGGTTTTCCTTAACAAAAGGATAACATGGGTTCTTATTGAGATGGATCATTCAAGTGGATTGTCGGTATATATTGACCTATTATTGGGGCCATTCTCTTTTTTTCAGTGTTTAGATTATTGGGGTATACCGTTTAGATGCCTTAATTTCCATGAGACGACTCACCTTTTGGGAAAACGTCCTGGGAGGTATCAGTCGGGGATTTTTAGGGGTCTACATAGATCTAGATAGAACATGAATGATTAAGACAGATTGAGACAGGAAATATTTCACAAATATTCTAGAATTGATTTGTCGGCCCCAAGTACTAACAAGATACTACGTTCCCCTAATAATGATGTTATTTCTTCTTAACATCTCCTATTATGTATTGATCTAGTCTTTAGGAATGATAGATTGGGTTCACATTGATCTTTTCCTTCATATTTAGACCATCATAAGAGGTCAGATAAGCAGGCCATCGCCATTATTGAGCATGCATATGATCTTCTAGGTAGGGAGGGAGAATCCTATCAGTCACAGGGGACACATTTTATTCTCCTATTAAATTCGGGGCTTCATCACCCATTTTGACATCTCTGTTCTCAGAGGATGTGGAGTTGGACAATTTGGCTCATAATGAGTCAATAGGACTAGAGTCACTATGGTCAATCTTTTTTTTAAGAAAAGGAAATGATTGTTAGTCCTAATTCTAGGAAAAACATCTCTACCAAAAACAAGAAAACACCAAGTATAAGAAAGTTTCAAAATGATCAATGGCTCCTCCTGATTTTATGTTGTTGTTTCATGAGCCCATGGAGGATGATATCCATCTTCATATTGATCATCCCTATCATCCTTTTGGTAAAAAGGAGGTTGCACTCTTCATCTCTTATGTCCTTAGAGACATTGTACCCATTATCAAGCCCATAGAATGATAATTATGTCATTCAATTTGAGGGACTTGGTATTTAACCCAAAATGAAGGTCCATAAAAAGAATTATTCAGTTATACAAGCCTTTGATTATATTCTTCCAGGAAACTATGTCTGATAGGGAAAATTCCTTGGAATTTTTATTGAAGATATGTCCTTTTGGAATGTATGCATGACCAATGCCTCTGGTCTATTGGGAGGACTAGATGCTATGTGGGATCCACTTTATTTTAATCTCAAAGCATATAATTCTATTGTAGGGATAATTCTTTCAGGACTTCAGGGAGGCTCCAAGATAATGCTACATTCCCTTAATATGTATGTTCCTTTCTAAGACCTTACTGATGATTTTGGCATAATTAATTTGGGTTCATTTATTCTAGCTAGGGATCTCAAATTTATAGTGGGTAAGGAGGAGGTTTTGGGGCCTAGAGGCAAAGTGGATAAGATGGGGGATTACTTTAAAAATTATTTTGAACATAAGTCAATGCTACATATAAAGTTGTATCCAATATCTCCCACATGGAGGAATGGACACTTGGGCATTGAGTGCATTTTGGAATGATTGGATTGATGTTTTATACAATCTAATTTGGGGAGTAGGATGGGGAAATTGGTGTCTATGTCGTTGCGAAAAAACCCTCCAAAATTTTGTCTGCACTTGAATTTTGGAGCCTACCGTGGATCTTACGATTAGTCGTTTCATAGTCACTTCTTGTCCAGTTGATGGTTTATTAATTATTTGAGCTCCCTTCTTGGATTTTAAGTGTGAAAGTCACCTGCTCGCACATGCTCAATCTGCAACAAGTTCATGAGCGCATCCTTTTACACAACCTTGAACAGACCAAGCACAATCCTTCAAGGCAGTTCTTGTGCAATGTTCAACTTATGTTGAAAGTAAGTTTTCACTCTTAATTGATAGTCCCTCACTTTTGTTGTGATCATACTTATATTTCAGTGAATTTCTCCAAATATCACTTTTGCACACTGCCACCTTCACAAGTATCGTTTTCACGTTTACAACTGTCACTTTTTCTTTCTTTCACCTTAATGAGTGTTGTTTTCATGTTATCTTCGCCCTGACGCATGTCGCCTTCACCGTCGTTTTCATATTGCAATTGTCATTCACACTTTTCTTATCATATTTCAAGTGTCATCTTTTAGCATGGTAAGTTTTGCATATTATACAAAATCTAGTTCTGGTTGTTTCAAAGGGTAATTTTTGTGTTAATGAGTTGTACTTATCATGTAAACATGTATCACACTCATTTCTAATGTTTCAAGCATTGTCACACAACTGTCATCACTGTCATCGCAAAGTGTATCTTTAGTGTCGCACTTGGAGTAAGATGTCGCAACGTTGTCGCACTAAGGAAAGAATGTTGTTCATGTGTTATGAGTGTTTAGTGTTGTGTCATCAAGTGAACTAAGTGTGTGATCATGTTTAAGTATTTTTTTTTCAACTTTCTCTCACTAATCCAACACAGTCAAAACTAGGAAAACTCTCTTACCAGGCCTCTGGACCTCATTCAACCCTTCTAGACCATGTATTTTGTAGTTTCATTCCTCAATAAACAACCTTTCCTCTTGGCACTATGCAATGTGCAATTGCTTCCACCCAGAACTGCACAACACACAATATCACTGCTCAAGCCTAGCCCTTCAGCTCTAAAACTGCACAATCCTTACCTCTAGCTAGCCTTCTCTGCACATTGTGTAGTCTCAAGCATCAAGCCTCAACCTTGATCTCTTGAACTGCACAACTACACAATTAATTAGCCTTTCTCCCTCCATAAATATGCATTGGGAAACTTCAAGCCTCAAGACTCAAGCTTGAGGCCTTCAACCCCCCAATTGCACAATATCCTAGCTTGTTCTCTATTTTGAACTGCACATTGGGCAACTTCAAGCCTCAATATTGACCTCTTGGGTTCCTTAACTGTGCATTCACTCAACCTAGGCCTTCAAAACCACACATTGTGCAATCTCAAGGCTCAAGCCTCTAACATGAGCTCTTGATCCTCTCAATTGTGCAATCCTTTAACCTTGGCCATCCTGAACTGTGCATTGCATAGTCTCAAGCCTAAGTCCTAGACCTTAGCTTCTGGAACTGCGCAATCCCAGAGTCATTCACTCAACTTGTCACCAGTTCCAACCCTAACAAGTGATTTCATGAAACAAGTTAGATTATGGGTTTTTAGACTGATGTCGTCTTTTCGTGAATGTTTTTTAGTCGCAGGTATCTTATCTTATCATGACAGGATGATTATGGAGGAAACGGATATGGAGACGATGCTAGAAGACACCTATGGAGTTGAAGAAAAACATATGATCATTAGGTGAGAAGATGAAGGAACACCAGATTGAAATAGAATATGGAATATCAAAACTACATTGAAGAATCATTATCTTCAAGTCAAAAGGAGGAGGAAGAAGAAAATGCACCATATTTCAAGAATCCAGAAAGAAAGAAAAAATAAAGAGTGACTTGACATTGTGATGTCATCATGCAATCCATGTCATCAGTGTCATGTCATGAGTCATCATGTGCCACATCATTCTTGGATTATGCAATTTTATATTGGAAAATTTAATGTAAAGTGGAAGTCCAAGAGTCATCTATTTAATCTGAAAAGACATGTAAGAAATCTAAAGGTCACGAGAAGTGAAACAATAATGAGGATAGTCCAAGAGTCATAATGAAGATCACCCCATTTGTTATATATACACCCTCGTTTCTCATGTAAAGGAATTTTCACCTTGGCTCCTCCTACCAGGCATTGATGAGGAAGATAGTTGTTTTGGAGGAGCGAGTGGCTACTCTAATGCTCCACTATTGGTGCTAGTGGTGTTCACTGTCTTTATGTATCTTGTAAAGTTTACTTAATTCAAAAGCTCATTGAGCCAATAGAATTTCATGCACATGTCATGGATATTATAGGACTTGTTGTCTAGGAAAATCCTCTCTACTGACATAGATGATCCCTCTATCCCAATGAGTGGTACTAACAACCTATGTGACAATCTACAAGACACTTTCCTAAATTACAATCAAAATGAGAGAAGAGGAAGATGGCCTACCTCGTTCTGATGTTATAACACACTCCTTTGTTGAAGATGTTGAATCACTTGCTCCTCAAGTTCAGCTCTACTTCTCACAGTGTATGGATACCTGCATAAGAGATCAAAGACACAACAAAGCATACGAGCACAACAAGCATAATCGAAAGTAATCCACTTAACAAATCAAGGAGCATTAAGATAAATGATGTCTTAACACAATTATTTATAAAAAGTGAACCAACAGTTGTATATATTAATGAAATAAAGGGGGAAGCATACAACCAAGCCTTGATGTCAATAATTTCTCCTTGAGTGAATGTCCAAGTCTAAGCTCAAGCTCTCCAAGCACTCCTTCTTCAAGCCAAATGAGTAGCATGTAGGCACTATCTCAACGTAAGGGTGAAAATAGTTAGAGACCAACCATTTTGGAATGGGAGAGGATGAATATATAGGTAGGGAAAGGGAGTTAGGATCTCTCCAAAGATAGGAGAAAGCCCTCATCTCAAGGATGTAACTCATAGGGATAAGATCAAAGGGAAATATTGGGAGAATTCGACCATATCAACACCGAACAACCTCCAGCTCATCATTTTGGAATCCTATAGATCACGAAGCTTCTTGTCCTCTTTGGTGAAACTTTCCTTTTAGGTATCAACATGAGTATCCAAGTAAAAAGCACGCTGGTAACGCAAGGCTAGTATAGTGCAACTTGTCATCAACACTAGTTTCTAGTGTGACAGTCACGTCGGTCCTGAAATTAGGGTTTTAGATCTCACTTCTCCAAGGAAGGCTCAAGGCATGTTTCCATCAGTGTTTTAGGGAGGATCTAATCTGTATATCAGGATGGGTACACTGAATGATTGCCAAGTTTTGGGTATTTCAGGGTATGACACATGGAAGTGCAGGATGTGTGAAAAAATATTATGTAACAGATGCCCCTAAAACCATGAAGGAAAAACTGGGATTGATGGCTGAGATGCTTTACGACCTTTTCCAAGCATGAGAAGAAACACTGTTAGGAGACCTGCAAATCAAGGATGCATATACATATACATACTTGATATCAAAACATGAATCCATGGAATGGACACAAACATCCAGATAGAAAGGACAATGTGAAAATATCCACAACATGGACACAACCATCTGAATGAAAAGGATCATTTGTAAGTATAAGATCCAAGGTATGGATGCAACCACCCGATATAGGAGGATCATCATCATCATGAATATAAAGTCCCACGGTATGGTAACAACCATCCATATAGAAGAAACTTATGTACAATCATGAACAATACATAACTCCACGTAGCCTGAGTTATATCAGACAAAACTCAGGGTCTTGCACTCCACCCTAACCCGATCAAAGTATGAATTCTAACATGCGAATGAATGTGTCAAAGTTGAACATGCTAGAAAACCACCTGATTACTGGCCAATGATGTGGACCGTTAACATGCACAAGAGAAACCACCAATAATGACAATGGTCCTCAAGGTACGATAGTACAATCCATTAATGTGAAAATGAATCTCAATTCGAACACGCATGGAATCATCTGATCGATGGTCAATCATGAAAACCTGTCATCAAATGCGAAGAACGTGCCATTAAGGCATGCAAGCTATGAGGTACTGAAAGGGAGTCTTTAAGTCATCTTCTTGGATAATGAGTTGAAGTCGATAGGAAGTGACTCATCAAAGGAGGGTCATAGGGATACCATCATCATCGACATGAAACAAGGAATAAAGTAGCATAAATGAGTATAATCCAAGACTGTGGCAAAAGGTCAGACAATGTATAGGTAATAAAATGCAGAGAGGACTTCACTTGAACATCAACAACACAACTCCAGAGTGTGGAAAAATTTGATGCAACATAGGACCAAGGGTCATGATGACGAAATGGAATAGTCATATGAGAGGCAAAATGGATCACCCAAACCCATAAAGACAAGTGACTAAGTGAGGATAACCCAAACCCAACACAAGAAACAAATCAGTGTCATGTTCAAGAGCGACATGCTACCTATACAAGAGATGTTTCAATTTCATTTTTCCCCACTATTCCTAGCGAGTACCCCAATTATTTTTATCAAAAGCTTGAAGGGGATAGCATATTCTTGTCGTATAATTTCATTCTTCGAATGAAACCATCCTAGTAGGTTTTACGAGTCTTAGGAAGGAGAAACTCGGTCTCATCATGGTGACAAGTCTTTCGCCATTTAATTTTTTATGAGCCCAACGGAAGAATAACTCAGTATATTTTTCATATTTAGAGAGTTTGAAAAAGAGACAAAAAAGAAAACTCCATCATGTCCCTTTTTGTAATTTGTCTCTCAAACCCAAAAAGGTAGAAAACAATATTCGAGGCAACCTCTTGACCATATCGACCAAGGTGTACCTTTTTCGCAAATAGTCAATCTCAGCCCAAAAAAGGGGTAAACATATACTTATATGATGTTAATTCATTTATTTTAACAAGTTCGAAAAGACAAGTACTTGACGATACTTTCATATTTAGTGAGTCATAAAAGAGCTTAGAGATGATTCCAAGGGGGTTCCTTTTTCATTTGTTTTTAACCAGTCTAAAAAAGAGATAAAACAAAAACTCGTTGACTTGATAAAAAATGACCACTATAACCACTGAAAATAAATTGTAACTCCATAAAGACAACCATACATCAATGATATCAAGGAAAATAATAAAATAATGGAAAAAATGTGTTTAAAAGCTTATAAATAAACTAAAGTAAAAACATTTTTAGCATTTCACTTGGAGTAAATTGGAGAGTGCATTTTACCCTATTTTCCTTGATTCTTCAGGAAAGCAATGAGAAATCCAGGGCATCATTTCACAAATTGTCAACTGTAGGTAAGAGCTCTTCCTTTTTCCTTTCTTTTCATTCTACTTTCATGCCATTTCTTGGGATTTTTGTTGGTCAAAAGGGAGGATTTCTAATTTTAAAGTTGGAGGTGATCAACGCAAGTTTGCTCATCGGATACACATTGATTGCCCCTGAGCCCAAAATGCTCACACGTTTCCATCATACAATCATTTAAAATAGACACGTTGGCCTCAAGTAGGAAAAAAAACCCCTCTCTTGATTGATTTTTTTAATTTTTGATCCATGGAAAGGCGTTTAATCAATGTAAATGGTTGTTTTGCAGAAGATTTCGACAACATGGTTATCAAATGGAAGGAAAGGGGCCATGAGACAGAAGATCACCAAACTGCCCAAAATGTTGAATGCGTCAACACTTTGAGGACTGCGGGTTATTGAAATTATTTTGAACCCCAAGGCTTAGAGCTCAAAATGAGCTACTACACTATCTGATCAGTCTATGGGATGTTGATCGACATATATTCATCATTGGATACCAAGAACTAGAGCTAGAAGTAGATGATATCTACTTCATTACTGGATTGTCTAGAAGAGGGGAAAGATTCCAACTCTTTGGGTCCCGTGGTGGAGGTGATAACACCAATGCTTTAATCAGAAGGCATTGCCCAAGTGTAGAGACAACTGTGAGCGGGAAGGTGAGGAGATTGACCATCGACAATCTTCCCTTGAGGAAAATTCTACACACCATGGCTCATATAGCTGAGTCACAGGCTTTGCACGAGGTCTCAAAATCACAGTTCTGGTATGCATTGGGTTTCCTTACTCCAACATTGTTCAACTAGTGCAAGGGACTGTTGGCCAACATGAAGAGGCAACTGACCAAAGGTAAGTTGGGAAAATTGAAGTAGTTTGGCTTTGGTTCAATTTTGGTCACTTTATTTTTGGAGAGTGTGCCCCTATTTCAGTACCCGTGGATAGAGGTAGCAGATCCTGCTCCACAAGATCTGAGGCTACTCAGATGGAGTGAGATCATGCCTCATGGAGTAGGGTGGCAGTGGATGCATTTCCCTCTGCTATTCTTCGGTTGGCTGCACCGACAACTGACCGTTGTGGATGACTATGCCTATGTAGGCACAAACTTCAGAGGGGATCCAGATCTAACTCTACCATTGGGTGAACAATGGACTGATGCAGTTAAAACTTGTTTTTGGAATTTCCAAGTTTTATGAGTTTTTTTGTTAAAGTGTATCTTAGAGTTTACTTACGATAAATGTGTAGATGTGGGACCAAAAAGGTCTCCTGGCATGTCACCAATAGTACGGCGGGTAGCACTTCAGAGAGAATATGCTCCATATGAGGAAGGAGCAGATCCTATGGTAGAAATCGAACGAAATCTAGAAGTGATCACCCGAGGGATTCCAGAATATGTGACTATAGATGATGTGCCACTGCGATACCAAAGGCATATAGTAGGACTGTCTGCAATACTGTGTTGGTTGTTGGGCTGAGTGATCAGAGCGGTCTCATGCTATCATGAGCATCATGTGGGAAAATAACCTTTTCTAGTCGTGTTTTTTTGCACTATTGTAGGCTTTTAAATCCATGTGTCCCAGAACACTTATTTTTTGAAATTTCGATGAACAAAATTTGACAGACATGATATATATATATATACACACACACACACACACACACACACACACACATATGCATGTTTTTGTCTTCTACTTATGTGTTCATGTATCATGATCATGTGATTATTTTTATAAGTTATGCAAATGTATGTCAAGAACATAATTTGCTAATGCATATGTTAATGTATTCAAATTTCGTGGAATGTGCTGACATGTGATATAATCAAAATTTATTTCCAGTAATTGAACACGTAGATACATACACAAAATTTGTGGATTTCTTACTGAGTAATGACTATTCAATTGTAACACAATGAGTTGTAAATCTAACTTAACAACTAAATTTCTAATGCCAAGAGCAACTACTTCCAATAACAGTTCAATAATTGCACTATACTTGGAAATATTATTAGTTTTTCGTCCTAGGAAAATACCTTATAAATCATTCAACTCGCCATCAAGGGAAAAAAGTGCCCAAGCCACGAAAGATATGTTTCGTGTGCTATGACAAACACCATCAGCAAAACCAACATAATGGTTTGACGACATCTACAAACTGAGTGGAACACAAGGTAAGCAGAAGGAACATGTCTACAAAGCAAACAATCACACCAGAAAATAAAAGATGCACACCAATGAATTCACACACTAATGTACAAAAGTAATTATACGGAATTCACGCATAATAATTTTTTAGATAAAGCCCGTTGCAGGGCTATGATAATGCATTGACTTCATAGTCAACCAGCTCGTAGGCACCTTTTTGCAAGACAAATTTAATGATACATGGTCCCTGCCACATAGGTTCGAACTTCCCCACTCCCATCTTATCGTTGGCTTGATCTATTGCAAGACCAAGTCACCTTTAGCGAAAATGTGTGGATAAACAGTTTGATCAAAATGAGCTTTAACTCGTTTTTTCTATGCTTCGATCACTATTGCAGCAATACAACGGGTCTCATCAAGCCTTTTGAGATAAAGTAACTACTCCTATTTAGGTGAGGTATCAGGGAGTAGCTTGATAGCTAATTTTAACAAAAGAATTTCCCACTCAATTGGGAGTGTCGCCTCTAAACCGTAAACCAACTGGAATGGAGTGAATCCAATGGATGTCTTAGTCGACATCCGATAAGCCCAAATAGTCGAGAATAGAATGAGATGCCAATCCTTTTTATGCTTCCCAATGGTGCGTTGAAGCATAGTAATCAAGGCTTTGTTAATCACTTCAACTTTTCCATTGGCCTGTGGGTAGTAAGGAGTTGAGCTATCATGGCAAAGACCCAACTGAGTAGTCAGCTTTACCATCATCTATTGAAGAAAATGTGATCTATGATTAGCGAAAATGGCTTGAGGGACGCCAAAATGGGCTATGACATGGTTAAAGAGGAACTAAGCAGCAGTGATACCATCAGCATTATATGTGGGCATCGTCATGGCCCATTTACTAAAATAGTCTATAGCGACAATGGTATAGACATGCCCTCCGATCGAGCAAGGGTTACATGTCATGAAATCTATGCCCCATTTAGAAAATAGGCCAACGGTAACAACTGGGTGTAAGGGTGTCGCTGGGGCATGCTCTTTATGGTTATAAATCTGACATTCATGACACTTTTGAATGACCAGAATACAATCTTTTAATATAGAAGGCCAAAAATAACTGGCATGAAGGATCTTCTGAGCATTGCCATAGCCTGACATGTGACCACCACATGCCCCAGAATGGTAGTCATTCAAGACTCATTCAGCCTCTTCAAGTGTTAGACATTTGTGAAGAACAAAATCAACGCCGACTTGATACAATGTATCAACAATAATCTAATAAGGTTGAGACTAATGGCAGATGTGGTGTCAGTCAGATCGAGACAACTTGGATCAGAAAGTTTGGGTATAAAAATAAAAAATGATATCTTCATGCCACGGGTTAAGAGTGTTGATGAGAAACAAAGTTTCATTAAGAATCTACTGAGTAAAATCAGTGGAGGTGTTTGCGGAAGGAAGGGCACAGATCAATTCGGCAAAAACAAGTGCTTTCTTTGATTTGGTATCAACGAACTCCAAATCAAAATCTTGCAGGATAAAAATCTATTTAGAGTATTTTCCCCCAATAAATTGATGATTCTGAATATAATTCATGCGGTTACAGTTAGAAATCACTGTGGTATTCCACAGAAGAATGTAATGGAAAAATAGTTGAATGCATGGATTGTTGCCAAGGCGAGTTTCTTGACATGAGCATATGGAGTTTCAGTGTCAATAAGATTTCTCTCAAATAATAAACCACATGTTCATTCCCCTTGTCATCATCATGAACCAACAGCATAGCAATGATATTGTTAGCCACAGCCAAGTATAGCAAATAATCGCGATGATAGTTAGGGGGGTGCAATAAAGGAGCATTGATGAGTGTTTTCTTTAGAGAATCAAAAGAATTTTGGGAAATTTCATCCCAAACAAATGGGATCCCCTTTTTGAGCAAGGGAGTAAATCCCTTGGCAAGCTTAGCATAATTAGGGACAAAACGACAAAGAAAATTAGCCTTTCCTTGCAAACTCTGCAATTGGTGCAACGGTGAAGGAGGGGGTAGATTTACAATAGCCTCAACTTTTATAGGATCAATTCAGATACCTTCTCGGGACCACAAGAAACCCAAGAGCTGACCATATTCTACACAGAAGACACATTTATTTGGATTGAGACAGCTATTATAGTGTTGACAACACAAAAATATTTCTTGAAGGTGGTCTATATGGTCATGACGCTTAGGAGAATGAGCTAGCAAGTTGTCTAGATAAGGTTGAACAATGTGTTTAATATCATGAAAGGAATATGGAATTGCTCTCTGAAAGGTAGAACCAACTTTTTTAAGATCGAAAGGGATCTTCTTATAAGCAAAAGTCCCACATGGATAGATGAAAGTTTCCTTGTGTTGATTAGTGGGTAATATGTTAATTTGGTTGTAACCAGAAAAAGCATCCATAAAAGAGAAGGTCTCACTCCCAAAGCACTCATCAATGATTTGACCAATAAAGGGAGTAGGATAGTTATCTTTAGGGAATGTGCAGTTGATGTCGTAGTAATCAACACAAACATGGATGGTTCCCTGCTTTGTAGTAACAGGTACGATATTAGAGACCCAATCTGCCAATGGGATAGGGCAAATAAAACCAGCCTTTAGAAGTTTTTCAACTTCTCTCTTAATATAAGTGGCCTTCCCAGGATGCATGGGACGGAGCCATTGGCGAACAGGCTTCACATCAGGATACGTGGGTATTTCATGCACCATAATAATTGGATAAATACCAGGCATTTCCTCATATGACCAAGTGAATACAGCACGAAATTCTTTAAAAAGGTTAGTGTAAACCCTCATCTCATCAGGAGAAAAGGAAACCCCAATGTGAATGTTATCAATGATTCCAGGTTTAATGGAAATGTCGATTGGCATGGTTGCAGTAATATTTCCCATATTACCTTTGGACAAAACTTCATGCACCAGAATAGGTGTTTGAAGTGGGTGTGCTAGGTTATGAGAAACAAAAGCTTCAAGACATGAAGGAATATCATTTAGACTTGGAAGCAATGAGGAACGATGATGGGCATCATTCTAAGGAGTTTCATCAAGATAAATAATCACAACAATACTCTCATCACTGGGGAATCCCAAGAACAAAGCCAAGGAGATTGCGAATAGGTATCCAGGTACATACTGAGAACAACATTAATTTTTGAAGTACGTGCTGAAGCCAAAACAATTTCATGATAATATTGTTCTAAGGGACTTAGCATCATAGTGTCACTAAATGAATCAACTTGATCTGGAGAAGGAATGACCCATGGGTTAGTAGAGATAGATATCATGTTGATTGAGGTTAAATGCGGAGGTGTGAGAGAAAATTCTCCCATTAAAGCATAATAACTGAAAAGACCTGCCCCCACGCTCTCATATGGAATATCGGTATTTCCCAGATATTGGACATTTCCATTTGAGGCACTAGAAGAGAAAAAGGACAATTGATCGACGGCAATAATTTTTCCTTCATGAGGAAAACAGAGCACTCGGGACAAAGAGGAAACCACAAAAAACATGGCATGGGTCCAACTTCACCTGAGTAGAAGGTTGTAATTCAGATTCGTATCTACAACTTCCACTTCTAACTCAACAATATTCCCTTCCAAAGTGATAGGAAAACCTGTGAGAATACCATAAGGACAGGAGCCTCTACCATCAAAGGCCTCCAAAGTGTTCGGGGATTGGTTGAGAGGTGGAGAGGCAATAGATTTCAAACATGAAGCAAACATGATGCATGTGGAAGCACCTTCATCAATGACAGTCTGATGGATTGTCTTTCCTTTTATAATGACTTGAATAAAAAAAGCAATCTGATGAGGAAGATGAGGAACATGGTTTTCAAGATCAAATGTAATCAAGCTCAAATAAACATGATCAATGCCTCAAATAGCAGCCAATAATGATTTACGTTGTGTTGGACAAGTTTGGAAAACTTCCAAAGAAAACATCACCAAAGGAACTTGAGCTAAATCTTCGACAATACTATAATGTTGAGCAACACTAGCATTCAGGTTATAGGATGACTTCTGAAGAACACCTTTGAGAGGTAGTCAGATAATGAATTCATTATTAGGTCTTTCAATATGGAGAGGGATAGAACTGGGTGGAGCGGAAGTAAAAGTTATATCAGTGGATTCTTTTTCCACCGTATGGTTTTGCGAGGTTTGATAATATTTCGATCAAGTGGCTGCAGAGAGAGGAAATGAACCCATCATCATGTAAAACTAAGAACCAGATGAGGCAGAGGATTGTGGTTGGTCTTCCAACTAAGTCTGTTGACATGGGAATGACTCTTTCAATATATCCAAGGTCCCTTTCAATAAACGACTAACTTCTGCACATTGGGGACAATCCTTGGTATAATGATCTTCCTCAAAAATGAGGCAAGGATATTTCAGCTATCGTTTGGAGACATCATCAGCAGATGACTTAGGAGGATCCTGTTTTAGGGTATTAGATTTTTCTTTCCCCTTACCCTTCTTCTTACCTTTCGAGCCTTTATTTTCTGTGGTAGACTAGATGACGTTGACCTTTGAGGTTTTACCAAGATTGGTTGGGTTTTTCAAAGGATGACTAGAACTAATATTCGAAACAGATTTTTTCTTCGAAGAAGCTTTAGCAGAAGTTGGAGATACTGATCCAATTACACCATCAATAGGTGGCACATCAGGATAATTTGAATATTGCGAATAAACCAAATCCAAATACTGGGTGCTATCCTCTACAATTTTCTAGGCCGAGGAGGAAATCAAAAAAGGTAACCTTGAACCACTTTAAGTTCAGTAGCTAGCCATCCAAAGAGGGATATCTATAAATATTTTTCAATGAAAAACTAGAAAGAAATAGGTTTTAGGCTAGATATACAAGTTTTGTTTGAGTATTTGTGAATTTAGGGTTTTTGGCTTGTTGGACTAGGGATTAGAGCAGGGAATTAGGTCAAGGCTTCAAGTATGTAATGAAAAGTATAAAAAGGAGCTAGATATCAGTGTGTTATGGTGAACATAACGAATTTTCAATGTAATATAGGTCTGAGAGTTTAAGAGAACATAATGAGCATGTAAAAGCATGAATTCATTAGTCTTAGAAGAAAAGAAACACAAGCATGATCTCCACATAAACAGAGCTTAATTATAATACTTTTGTCTATATAACTGAAAGGAAAACCATACGAAGAAGATAAATCATGAAAAGAGAAATTATTTCATCAATTAGAAGCTGGTCTGAAAGGAAAACAACACCATAGACTCACTAACAAGTATTCCTGAAATATAGCTGCAATTTCTCCTGTATTAGCTGTAAGAGAACATAAGGTACCAAGCCTCTCCACACAAGTCCAACCTCTCTCTCTGAATGAGAAATGATACATATAGACTCAATAAAACAACTTCCCCACCTTCAAGAGCCAAATTCCTAAGTGGTGGAACTGTTTCCAAGATTCTCTCAACTAACAGGTGAGAGTGAGAAGGTCAAATACAAACTCTTCTCTTAGACTTTGTTTTGAATTTTGATTATTTTATGAGGCCTAATTAATCATAAAAAAACCATATCATGTCTATTTATTCATGATTACATCATATTACCTTGAACTACTACAATTACATCATGAATTTTGACTTTGACCAAGTCAGACTAAGAAACTAGGAAATTACACAGTGAAATTTAAAATAAAAGCTCAGAAATTTGAAGAAGCGCAATGCCAACTTTGAAGCCATTTTTAGGTGCCTTCCTAAAGTCCAAATTGAGATATGAGAGAACGGTCAAATAGCCTTTCCTTTCTTGTTTCCATAACACAATTTTTTTAAAATGACTAATGGGAAGGCCTTCATAAGTTTATTCTCCCAAGGTGTCTCCAAAAGCATAGCGCCTGTCAAAAAGAGTGGTAGAATGATGATTTTTTACCCCTTTTTCTCTTTTTTCTTAAAAATTGAGCCCTTTCTGAGAAATATGATGAAATGGGTTTTGAGAGGTCATCATATTTCCAAAAATTTAAGCCACTTGTCATTTGGAGCCCTAAGGAAAAATCACAACGCCAAGGCGTTGCGCTTCTGTGACTAGCCCAATTTCTAAATTTGGCACCAAAATTCTCAAAAAACCAAAAATGCTCAGAAAACCTTAAAAATTGGTCATGAAGTGGAAAATGAGGTATGTCATGCCCTCATGGATTCTTCAGCAAACATCTCCAATTTATCCCTCTCATTTTTGTCCTTTAGGGTTTCCTTTAGCTTATTTTTCAACTGCTTGAGCTTGATGTTACATATCATGTTTCTGGTTTGATAATGATGTTCCATGTGCCTTGATAGCTGATTATCCCTATTGGCTTTGTCAAGAAGCAATTCTAAGTGTTCGTTGACCCTACTTAGCCAAGACTCTCAATCCTCATTGATCTCCAAGGCAATTTTGTCTTCCATGTCTAGGTCTTCATCTAGCAAATTATGTCCTTTCTCCTCCTTCAATGCATTTTTGAGTCCATTGGTCCTTGGCCTCTTTTTCCTAACTTGTTTTTTATTTTCCTCATCTTCACTAGTCTCCAACACTACTTTTCCTTTGCCTCTTTGCTACCACACCTTAGATTTCTCTTTCTCCATGATCAACTATTTAGCCTTAAGATGACTATTTTCTTGCTCAATGAAGGAGATGACAAACCTTGCTCTTGCCATATTGTCCATGAGTTCTTTGATTTGAGAATCCTTCTCTTTGATAATATGTTTCATGTTTGAAGGTTCATTTGCTGCTTCCAAGTCCACCAATTCAAAATCATGTTCAATTAGGTATTCATCATGTACATGTGATCCCTGTTTTGCTGATGTAGAAGGCTTGGACCTTTTCTCAACTTGAAAAGTAAACATGAGCCTTTTTCCTCTTTGATATATTTTGGTCACCTTAGGTCTAGATGCCTTGGGAACCTCCACTAACTTTCTTGATGATCCTACCTCCACCTTCTGTGTTGATATGTCTTGATGATGAGCTCAAAAAGTAGTGTCATGCCATGTCAAAGCTATTTCTATGAATGAATCCCATGTCATGTTCTCTTCTTCTAGCTCATGGAGAACTACAATCTTTATCAAGCTGTGATGAAAAAGACTAGGGTAGTGTTCTTTGTCTTTCACTTGTACCTTCTCAGACATTTTATTACGGCTTCTACATAGATAATTACACATGTTGAGAGGTTTTAGAGCTGTGAAATGCATTAAAAGCCTAATGTTATATGCATACAATCTAGAAAATCTTCCCCCGCAGGTGAAAAACTTCATTACAGCCTTCATCAATGGCGCATACTTCTCCAACGGGTACCTAAATGGGATGATGTGTGTATGGGCCTCTCTGTAGGGTGATTTCAAGAAATATTTGTGATGTTAAAGGGCCAAGCTCATGCCTTTAAACCAATACTCTCCATGACCAGGTAACCCTATGGCAAGAGAAATGGCAGCTACTGAAAATGTATATTCAACACCTACTATGATGGCCCTTTCCCCTTTCATATGGGTGGTAATCCAATCAG
The DNA here is from genome assembly GCA_031772625.1 of Pinus tabuliformis. Classification (NCBI taxonomy): domain Eukaryota; kingdom Viridiplantae; phylum Streptophyta; class Pinopsida; order Pinales; family Pinaceae; genus Pinus; species Pinus tabuliformis. The sequence goes on from CM062818.1 coordinate 1,079,479,338, forward strand.
TTAACTGTTCATGGAAACCCACTTCAACTACCCTTTTACAAAACCCTAGATAGTTTCCATCTTCAAAACTATTCTTAATGAATGGTGATGAGTTGATTTCATTGCAGTTGGTAGGCCCATATCTCAAGATTTTACCTCCTTTATGGTGTTTTGTCCTTTCTTATGGTGAAGAATCTCCCTCCATTATGATAGAAACCTTGTGAATAAGCTTAGAATAGCAAGAAGTAGGAATGCAAGATAAATATTGAAATTTGGGTGACTTCGGGTGATTTTCTAGCTACTATGTCACAAGCGTAGGGAAATTAGTAGAAGCACAACGTAGTTCATGGAAGCACGGTGCCACCTCTAGAAGTGAAACACAGTTCACAGAAGCGCAACGGAGTTCATGGAAGTGCGGCACCACCTCCAGAAGCGCAACACAATTTACAAAATCACAAAACCAAGTTGTAACACACTTTTGGAGGCCTTAAATGGCTCCAAATTGCATACTTGATAGCTCGTTGGAAATATCTTGAAGTCTACTACAAGATCGACACATCAAGAATGTAATTTGGACACTCCATTAGGGAGAAAAAATTATTTTCCCAAGGTCACTCCAAAATTGCAGAGAACTTTTGGATGCCTTCCACTAAACTAAATCACGATCTAAAGGTACCATTAGAAATATTAGAATTTCTTCTACACAATGGAGTCCTTAAGCACTTCCAACACCTGCTCCAAATCCCTGAAAACTATCTTGAAGTCAAACTTTCCATAAGTGCAACAACTCTCTTGTAGCAAGTGTAGTTTGGGCATTTATCTCAAGTTATAACACCTGTGCATAAACTGAAGGAAGTTTTCGTTCCATGGCTTATAATTGACAAAAAATTCTTTCACGTTTGTAAAATGCTTCTCCATTTGGCCAGAAACATAATTTGAACAAAACTATCCCTATGAGAAATGATGAGACGAGTTAGTGTACTGCAACATTGTCTTATTTGAAGTAAAACATTACCTTTACCTTTATTTTTATTTGCCTAAGCTACTAGCTGACTTTACCCTCTAAATTACATGATGGAAATGTTTTTTTTTTGACATATGGTATCATGATGAGACATGGAGTGAAACCCTAGACCATGACCTAAAATGAGGAGTTTAACCATTTCCTGACCCAAGACATTTAAATGAAGATATTATACCTCAAAGAAGACAATGACCATGATGCATGATGAAGACCATGAGTAAGTGAAGGGAGTAGTAGTGACCTAGACACAACATCCAGTGACCGAATTTTTATTTGAAGATTCACTGAAATGCCAAAAATTTGACTTGACACCCTAACAAAACCTTGTAAGAGCATATTTGATCACTGGTGACATGCTAAACTGACTGACACTAACATTGGGCACAGGAAATAGCCTGATCCTCGATAACACAACCACCCATTTCTATATTTGTAGTGATTTTGTTTACGAATGAAATGGTAAACCATTCATTCAATAACTCATTAGGGATTTCAAATTTGATGAGGCAACGTCGACATCTCCATTCATGGAAGTGATTGGAGATATGGGTCGCAGTATCCTTCTTCAGAGATGTAAGCAAGTGAGTACCATTTTCATAAAGAACCGGTAATTGGAAGTGGGTGAGGAAGGCCATAGCCAAAGAGTTGAAGTCTACATAGGTACCTCAAGGCAACTCAATGTACCACTTTGCAGTAGCACCTGTCAAGGTCCGCTGAAAGAGGTGGAGATGAATGGAATTGTCAACGTAGGAATTAGAACAAAACCATAAGTGATATGTCACCACATGGGATTGAGGGTCCTCTTTAGCTTTTCCTTCAAATTTGGGGCAATATCTTTTAATTTTAATGGGAACTGGAGGCCAATAAGTCAAATGAAGAATTGGATCATTAGTAAGCCTCGAGACATCGGGCAGTTCCAGTGTTGCTAAAAATGGAAATTGCGAGTAAAAAGGTATATAAGGCCTTTAATAAGGCCCAGTCTGCAGGTTCCAACCTTGTTGGTAAGGATTTTTCCCCCAAAGTGGAGGATTTTGGACATAAGGGGCTTGATTTTTCCCCCACTGAGGGGTACCTTGACCACAAGGTGGATTTTGTCCACGGTAGGGTTGATATTGACCTACCATAGGTCATTGATAACCATAAGGAGGATAAAAATTATGTGAGGCATATGGATTGTAAGGTTGTTGCACTTGTTGACCTTGCTAATAAAGTTGTTGGACCTTCTCCTGTAGGGGTTGGCCTTGTGTCTGTAAAGTTCGACCATGTTGATATACAGGTTGAGCTTGCTACTACAAGGGTTGAAATTGCTGCTGCAATGGTTGAACTTCCGGATACAAGGGTTGGTTGGGTTGTTGGATAAACTACATCTGCTATTGCAAAGGTTATTGAAACTTCTACAAAGGTTGCCCCTACTGCTGCAAAGTTTCCCTTGATGCTGTAAAGGTTGTTGAATAGTTCCTTGAGGGATTCCCTGTTGGTACTGATAAGTTCCAATTGGGATTTGACCATATGCACCTGGAAGAGGATTTTGACCAGGTTAAACATGAGGACCACCTTGCAAAATGTAAGGTGGATTTTGTAGTGCTTATGAACCATATGTAACATAAAACCGTTGGAGAGGTATCTAGGCCATGAAAGGTTGTTGATACTAGATATTACCTACCCTGGATGAATCAACGGGATTCAGAATACCAGTGGGATTAGGTTGACTCACTCCAAGCATGTGAGGTTGTGATCCACTTGCATGGGTTCCACTAGACACAACAGGAAAGTTGGAATTTCTTCCCCTAGGCTGTGAATGAGGAGGTAGTACATTCTATTCACTTGACGGAAGGACCAAGGAACTTACAAACATATAAAATAAAATTTTCAGTTCTGTTATTGTCAGTCTTGCTAGCCTGTTACCTGGATCAAATGTTCTTTTATAATTTCTTTCCAGGACTATCAAAATCAAAATTTTAATGTCACTAGGTTTACACAGTAAAATTTGGTCACTGTTCGGTCAGTTTAGAAATGAGGTTAGCCTTTTGAAAATTCACTCATGCTGGTCACCTATCACATTTTCTATGAAGGTGTCATAATGAAAACAAGTCAATCATCATCATCATTCCATTTAGTTTTAGGTCATCCATTAGGTCGCTAGGGTTTCCAAGGTCCATCATTTTCATGAATAAATCCAGTAGTGAAAAGAGCATGACAAGCAACTCTTTAGTATTGATTTGTGAGTTATCACACATTCATCATGTTTTCATGTTTGAAAAGTTCCAAAAGAAGTTCCAGTACTCAGGAAAGTGAAAAGACAGCTCAGGTTTTAGCATTAAAGGTGACTCTGTTTTCAAAAGTGAAAAAATCAGTTTTCAAAGGTTTGTGGGTCCTATTTATTTTTAAAAATAGAAATAATTTTTCCTATATAAACTCAAAAGCCCCAAACTTGGTTCATTTACCTCCTATTCACTCTTGAGTATCGAGCTCTCCCACCCAAAAGAGAGAAAAAGTCGGTTTCTTAGGAAAAATTGGAAAAAACCTTGAGGCATTGCACACAAAGATAAGGTGCTATGCACAGAGACAAGACGTTGCACACAGAGACACACAACCTAACTGCACTACGCACGGGGCAGAGTGTCCTGAAAATGCCCAAATTTCTCCCAAATTTTATTTTAAGCCCGCAAACTTGATTTCATTGCTTTCTAAGCCAAGCAACAAGTAAGTTCACCATTATTCTTCCTTCTTTTCTTTTCAAAATCATCTCATGCCAATGATTTTTCAAATTAGGGTTTGTAGTGAAATTTCTCATGGAGAATGATAGGTTGATGATGACCATTTTTATTTGTTTGGTTTCTAAACATGTAAAATTTTGCCCTACATGTATATACATGTTTAATAAACTATTTTAACCACTCAATAAACCTCAAAGTAGAATTTTACCTCTCTAAAAGTGAAACCTTAGTTCATTCCTAGGGATTTTTGGGCACTTTCACTACAAACTCTGTTTTTCCTTCTCACAAGCAGATCATTCCTCCATTTCTTTTCAACTAGATTTCATCATCTCTCCATAGTCCATTTTCACCTCTTTCAAACCTCCTTTACCATTTTGTCAAACTCCACCTTCACATCACTTCATTTTCCACTCATACCTCACACTTTTTCTCATTTTCCTATTGCTAGGGTTTTTTGTCATCATGAAGGAAAAAATTTCACTAGAGAGGAAGAGTGTTTTGGAGAATTTGGTATCTATAGATAAATACTAATTCCCTAGATAAGTAGCTATATCTAGAACAATTGTTTAATGTGTTTTAGTCTTTTCCTATAAGTAATAGATAACATGAGAAGATGAGAAGACCTACTTGTAGTTCCGCTTTCCTCTCATCTCCTTTGCATTGATCTTGTCACTCCTTCCCATACTTAGTACGCTTGAAGTACCTGTAAGCATAGTAGAAAACAAATAATCAATAAAATCAAACGATCTATTGCATATAAGTGAAAGAAATCAGATATAATTCACACATATAAGCACTATGAAACAATACAAACATATGGGAGAAAGGTTCAAACACTTTATTGAATAGAAGAAGAAATTAAAACCATTGGTGTCTGATTCAAAGCTATTCATCCAGCATGGATCCCATCCACATCACATCAAAAGCATTACAAACTTGTAGCATTACAATACTTGCTTCAAAGCCAAATCTCATAGCAACATTATCTCCCTATAATTCAACGTAATCCAGCCCCTGGTCACTTAGATGAGTGGTAAATTTATAGGAATATGAAGGAGGTTTTGTCATAAATGGTGGCATTGAATGGCGTTCCATAATTAGAATTAGTTCCGTGCAGGAAGGGATGAGAGGATAGGATGCACCTTAACTCATTCCTCATCCATTTTCGAGCTCATACGAGTTGATAAGTGATGGAACCTTCTAGATGACTCCAAAAGATAAGAATATTCCCCAAACCCTATGTGAATTTCACTCAATCTCACCCAACACAGGTGAAAGGAAGCCTAAGTTCTCTAAAGAGCACCATGGCATGGACTTCACTACTCTGCAATGCACCCTTATATGGACCTACATGCACTGGTCCCTCTAGAGGCTATTTCTAGATGTCTTCAAGTCATGAAACTATCTGGAAAGGAGGCATTCAAAGGGGTGACTTGTTTAGGGCATGTAGCAACTGAAATTAGGGTTTGATGGGTCCTAAAACACTGATCTGGATGATGGGATTGATGTGCCCAAATTGATCTGTAACAAATGCCCCCTAAAACATGAAGTTGGAAAAATGCCAATGTCGAATGAAATGCTTTACGATGTGATGAGGAGGTATCGAAGTGGAAGGTGAATCGCATCAATTACAATACATATATCATGATATTTGATTTTCACATGAATCACTAAGGGAAGGCATACCCATGCTCAACTTATAAACTTTCATTACTTGTACATAAAAAGTCGTCTATAGATACAGACCCATAATCGGAATGACCATCAATGTAAAGCCATTGTACTATGATTTAGTACTCCTAAAATCGCTGCCCGAATGGATGAAACTAGATCCAGTGTCTTCTATCTCATTCAATCGTTCACTCAAATATGAGTCTAACCATGTGAATATATGATCTGAAGTCGAACATGGGAAGACACCATCTGATTACCATCCAATGATGTAAGTTGTTAACAGATGCGAGAGAAATCACCGCTAATGATAATGATCCTCAAGGTACTGCAGTACATTATGCATGGTGTGAATAGATGATTTGATGTTGAACAGCATACAAAGTATTTCAGTCAAAGGCCATTGATGTCAACCTATTTCCGGAAGCGAGAAACTTGCCATTGATGTATGCAAGTCTCAAGGTACTGGAAGGGTGTTTCTAAGTCAACTTTTTGGATAATGTGCTGATGTCGACAAGAAGCGACTCATTGCAAGAGGGCCTTGATGTATCCCACATCAACGACACAAAACGAGTGTAATGATTTTGGAGACGGAATTTGACTGATGACACAAGGTTCAAGAATGGCGGTCATGAAAATGAAGGCTTATGGTATTGAAAAGGATGAATTTTGACTGAATGACTTCTCTTGAACATGTCAGCGACACTAAAATGAATTGGTAGCATTGACCCAAAACAAAGTGATGGATGGTATGATAGACCAATAGTGTGATAACCATCAAGCTAATAACCCAACCGAGATAGTCACAGTGATGGAGTGAAAGTGTCATGTTCAAGAGCGACCTGCTATCATAAAGTGGTTTTCCCCCTTTTTCCATTTTCCCCAATCATTGCTAACCAGTATAATTTCACCCTTCGGGTGAATCCATCGCTATTTTATGTTTTAATGAGTCTAGCGACGGTGAAACTCGGTCTTGTCTAGATGGACAAGTTTGCAATTATTTGATGTTTTTAACGAGTTTAACAACAAATATAACTCAGTCCTTTTCATGTTTAGAGAGTTTGAAAAGGGACAAAAAGAAAACTCCACAAGTTCTTTTTCATAGATTTGTCTCTCAAGCCCGAAAAAGTGTAAAACAATATGAGAGAGAACCTATTGACCATGTTTGATCAACATATTCCTTTTTCGTAAGTAATCTATCTTAGTCTAAAAAAGGGTTAAACTTATATTGAGTAGATGTCATTTCCAATCCGTTAACGAGTTGAAAAGGACAAACGCTCGACAATATTTTCATATTTCGAGAGTCTAAAAAGAGCTTAAAGAGGACTCCACTTTGAGGAACGAGTGGTGTCTAGGATAGCAACTGGTACCGGTGATGTTGGAACTTCTCAAGACATGTTGATTTATGTGAAGAGGTTGGCTAATAAGACCACTCATTGCAACTGTTCCTCAAAAAGGGTAAAACAACTAAGTGAAAGCATATGATTAGCCAAGCAGATAATGACGATGGAAGGAGAAAGCCCAAGGCTCATCTGATGGAAGAGGCTAATAGAATGGCAATCACAAGGGTTAAAATGGAAATGGGTTCATTTTTACACAAGCTTGAACAATAGGGAACTATTCTTGGGTTCAGTTTCATGTTTACACAAGCTTGAAACAAAAAAACTATGCTTGGATTCAATTTCATTTTTAAACAAGCTTGAAACGAAGAACTATGCTTGAATTCAGTTTCATTTTTACACAAGCTTGAAATGAAGAACTATGCTTGAGATTGGTTTACATGCCCTCAGCATGATGAAAGGGAGAGTCTCCTATAACCATATGAAAGTCATTGTGGTGAAGCAGGATGGTTATCCAACACCTTTTTGGCTTCGTCCAGATAGGGAAAAAGGTGAATGGGGTGATTCCCTTCACATAACCTACAAGGAAACTTAATTTTACTATTACATGCATGCTCCCCAAGCTTCATTACATTTACCTAAGTAGACTACTCGTGGCTATCAGGTGGATGGAATGAAGGTTCGTTTACAAGATCAAGTGAAAGACTCGACTGGGATTTTATGAGATCTAATCAAAGACTCGACTTGGAACTTTGCTCCAGGGGACCTTGTTTCACTTTTTAATGATCTTGACACAAGACAAGGAACTCTACTCAGATTCCTTGTTTCATTTTTTAACGAGGTTGACACAAGACCAGGAACTATCCTCATATCCTTGGTTTCATTTTTAATAAGGTTGACACAATTCAAGGAACTATCCTCATATTCCTTTGATCATGACCCATAAGAGGTCATGAATTCTAAGCGCTTCTCATCAGATGGGAGAACAATGCTCTGGAAGGAGAGATCTAGTTCCAATGCCCCAATACATAATGTACAACATCACTGAATTGATCGTCAGTTTATGTAGGCATGGAACGAGTTGCCACATAATTACCCCCTGGTGAGGATGATACCATTGGTACAAAAGGACCATTTAGGGAAGATGGTTGACTAGAAGCCATATTTGGACTGGGAAATGAAAGCTGGTCAATAGTGACAATTCTGCCTTCAAGCGAGAAACACATCACTTGAGAGAGTGTTGAAACAATAGCTCCCATGTCATAAACATAGTCGCGCCCAAGAAGTAAATTCTAATCTAAAGGGCTTGGAACTACCATCACATTCAAATAAATGATTTTTACTCCCAAAGTAATAGGCAACTATGGAAGGATCCCTAATGGTTGATTGGTTCCTCTGTTAAAAGCTAATGGATTCTGGTAACATGCAAAAGCGATGGCGAACCGAATGCTTGCCAAGAAGTAGACGAAAGGATACTCACAGATGCACCTTAATATATAATAGTGACTGATACAATCATATTGCAAACCTGTACTATGATCTGGAAAGGCACATAAGAAGGAAGATGGAATCCTACCAGTCGATTCCAATCAAAGGAAGTGACTAGACTACTTAGAGGGGGTACCGTAAGAACTGAAGAATTATCCCCCTGAGTTACAAGAGCGGGAGGATTTTCCTCCTCTCTTAATGGAATAGGAGGACTACCCCCAAGCTCATTAGAATCTAAAGAAATGAAAAGAACCTAAGTGGTATCATATTCACTCTCTTCGAGAAAGGTACTGTTGAGCCCCAAAACTACCTCTCTTCCAAGAATTTTCTTAAACCCTTTCTCTTCTATTTTCCCATGTTAGTGCAACCTAAGCTATCAAAAGTTGTTACATGTTGATTTCAGTAGCGTATTTGAGTGATTTTCAAATTATATCATTGTGTGTGCTATTTGATCTAGGTTTTGTTTATCATCTACAAAATATAGCCACTTTTCGCAGCTAACTAGAAATTTTGGAGCCGTTTCCATTGTTTTGTAGATTACAAGTGTCAGCAGGAGGAATGAGACACATGAGCAGCTAAGGAATTATCCACACATGGATGAGGTCCTATTTACTTAGCCAAATTCGGAAGGAAAGGTCCTGGTCAAAGGGAGGTCAACAGAGAGTTCTATGCCAACTAGAACTCTGTTCCTACACGTAAAAGAAGCTCAAAGCCGTTCTTGAACTCGTGGATCCAGTTTTGCCACCTACTTGCCATCTCCATAATGCAATCCAACATCCACCTTGCATAGATTTACTGCTCATGGCAACCAAGAGGCTGAATCCCCGGATTTTGACCTGTTCACGTGTCTATCATTGAAGAAATTTCTCTCAGATACAGTTATCCATTTTCTCTATAAACATAAGTGTTTGCAATGCAGATAGGATGTTCTTGATATTGTTGTTATAGTATTATTTTGTTTTTCTGTAACCGAGAGACATATTACTCTGTTTCATAATACAAAACTCTATTTTTCACATGGTTGTTTAAGCATGTTTTGAAGTAACAACATACTAGTCCAAAGTTGCGCAGAGGGCCCCTGCGTAGCTGAGGTCCTTCTTTTGTTTTTGTTTAGTTTTCATGTATATTTTCTCTCATTCAAATTATACATTTCTCATGTTTTTCTTATCATCTTAATCATTCTAATCTTATACATGTTTTTGCAGCTTGTCACATTTCTTACTAACACTGATAGGTGCACTTCAGAATAGTTCTTTAAGTCTGGTTATGCTCGAGCTTCTTAGTGTAATTTTTTGCATCAAGTGGTGTTATTGAGACTTGATTCCTATGCTGAACTTTAGTTTTCAATTTCAGTTGTTTATGCTTTTACTTAGTGAGATTTGTTTACTGTTCAAGATAGTTTAGATGTCAGTTCTTCATGTTGTATGATGATATTTCTGGAGCCTTTAGCTTAACCCGGTTTAGAAGTTAATTGGAGAGCTACTGTGATTATAGGTGAAGTAATTGAATTTGCTTTCATTAGTATGCAAGTAGATAGTTCAGATGTCAGTTCTTTCATGCTATATGATGATATTTCCGAAGCCTTTAGCTTAACCCCATTTTAGAAGTTAATTAGCGAGATATTGTGATTATAGGTGAAGTGATTGACTTTTCTTTCATTAGTATGCAAGTAGATAGTTTAGATGTCAGTTATTTCATGCTATATGATGATATTTCTGGAGCCTTTAGCTTAACCCCATTTTAGAAGTTAATTGGCAAAATATTGTGATTATAGATGAAGTAATCGGCTTTGCTTTCATTAGTGTGAAAATTAGATAATTTAGATGTCATTCTTTTCATGCCATATGATGATATTTCTGGAGCCTTTAGCTTAACCCCATTTTAGAAGTTAATTGGCAAAATGTTGTGATTATGGATGAAATCATTGACTAGTTTCCAGTTTCTTTACTTTTTGGTTTGAGTTGCAACAATTTATTAGATTTCAATTTTTCAATTAGGATGGACAACAGAGATAGTAATCTCAATTTCAGTACTTCATTTTTAGTTTGGTTTATGTAGCTACATGTTTACACTCTTATTCAAGTTCTGATTTTGTATACAACATGTTAGATAAGATAGACCTCCATCCCAGACTCATACTCCCAGCCTTATGATTCCTGGAATTCAAGGGGCAGCAACTGAATTAGAAGATTCTCCCACTCCATTTACTAAATTTGACCTAGGAGAAGAACCCTTCTTCACCTCCATAGGGGAGCCTATTGCAGTGGAAGAAGTAAAATTACCTAGAGAAGAAGAGGAGGTAGAAACTCTCTCTCATCAGCCATTAATAGAAGAGCCAGAAGATTCTGAGGAAACTATCATGGCAGAAGAAGAGAAAGATGGAGAGTTTTCACTATTTGGAGGAAGGGGTAGAGGCAGCGGTAGAAGAAATAATGGAGGAGGTAGAGGTAACAATGGAGGAGGTAGAGGACAAAATGGAGGAAATAGGGAAGGAGATAACTCATTTGGATTCCCTATAGTAGATGAGGAAACCCATACAACAACGAAAAACATTTCACCATCCGTCTTCCCAAACTTTTATGGATTGCGAAGTGAGGATCTTGAAACATTTCTGTTTGAGTTTGAAGTCTTATGCCAAACCTATGAATATCTAGAAGACTCTCAAAAACTCAAATTGTTCCCTTCAACATTGAAAGGGGTTGCTCTAAAATGGTTTATGGGGTTAGTCACTCAATCTATTAGGACTTGGAATGATATGAGGTAGGCATTTTTGGATAGATACCTAGATTATTGTATGCCTACCAATCATAAGGATGAGGTATTCAAAATGATGCAAAACGAAGATGAGAACTTAGAGGATTTGCTTGAGAGGTTTCAATACAACTTAAAGAGAGCAAAAATGAACAATTTAGATGAGGAAACCTTGAAAGCCCTTTTATTGAAAGCCATTAGAGATGAATGGATAGATATTTTAAACATGATGGGGAAGGGAGACATCTCTCAACTTCCACTAAGTGACATAGCATAACTATGTGTCCATCTCTCAAGGGGAGAATCTAAAACTTGAAAAGGGCCTAGAGATCCTTCTCTTATTAGAGAAAACAAATTTGCAACTGGGACAATAAGTAGGGCAGAAATTGGCAATATGCTTCATGAGTTCAAAATTGAAATTCTAGGGAGCCTTAGTGAACAGCTAGACACCCTCAAAATTCAAAACAAGCAGAAAATAGAAGCTGATGCCTTAGCCATCTTTTGCCCAAAATGTAGAAAGAAACATGTTCTAGGAGAATGTCCCTCAGATGCAAAAGTTGTAGAAACATGTATGATTTGCTCAGAAAGTCATGAGACCAAGGATTGTCCTTCAATCCCAGGGCTTAAAGCTGTCTTTTAGGAGGACCCAAATTCTGTAGAATCTCTTTGCTTTGTTTCAAGAAGACCTTGGCAAGGGAAACAAAATCAAGGATTTAACAATCCAATGAATTTTCAGCCCCCACCAAATTGAAATTCTTGGCAACAACATTGGCCTCAACCTCAAAATCAGCATCAATCTCAATCATGGGCACAAGGGGTACAAAATCCTTATGGGAGATTTGCTCAATATTATCAATATCCTCCATATTATCAGGGCTATCCTCCCCCACATAACCAACAACAAAGTCCACAACCACAACTTCCAAATCAATTTCCTCAACTTTCATTGCCATTTCCACAACAACAACCTCCTCAACAAAATCAAAATCCTCAACTCTTGCTTCCATTTCAACAGAAGCCAAATCAATTACCAGCCCAACCATTACCAAATCCCAACAACAAAAACCCTCAGAATGCTTACATGGTAGAAGGACAGCCATTTCCTACCTACATGATTGTTCCTCAGATCTTAATGATGTTCAACTTAGATATGGTAGGATTTTAGAAAAGGAAAAACCTTCTATAGGTATTCAAGAGCAAGATGCTTCTGAGGAGGATTTTCTGAAATTCAATAATTTTTTTGAAGAAGCATCCTTTCAAAACCCAACCATTCAAAAAGAAAAACAAAAAGAGTCAACCCACACAACTCCGATAGTTGAGAAACTTGTATCTACATCCACACCTCCTTTTCCTGAGAGATTACAAATTGACAGGGGGTGGAAAAACAAATCTTGTTACCAGACTATGATTTTCTAGATGAATTAAAGAATGTCTGTATCAAGATTCATTTGCTATAAACCATTAGAGAATTCCTATTCTAGAAAAAACAATAAAGGAGTTGAATATCAAAAGACGAGGTAGGAAACCAAGAGACACAAAAAGAATCCACCTGGTAGGAAAAATAGTAGATATCATGATGGGAAAGATTAACATGCAGAAATATGTGGGTCTAGGTAGTCCAATTGTTAAGACACACATAAATGGAATAGAAATTCCAAATACTTTGATTGAATTAGGGGCTGCTATAAACATTATGAGTAGACAGACTATGTAACAACTTAAACTTCCTAATCTTCTTGTCACACCTACCTTACAACAACTTATAGATAGATCAATAATCAAACTAGATGGTGTACTAAAAGATATTTTGGTCTTCTTATATTCTTGGGAATATCTAGTGGATTTCATGATTTTGACTCCCAATAATAATCTAGGAGGACACCCACTCATCTTAGGAAGACCTTGGCTAGCCATAGCTGATGCTTTTATTAGTTGTAGATCTAGTGACATATACATTTCTGATGGTAGTTCAACAAAGAAATTTACTTTGTATCCTCCAGCAAAAGCAATTACAGAAGTAGGAGATAATGAATGGGTCGATGATGAAGATGCTATACAACCTATCTTTACTCTCTCTGAAGTTAGTGAAGATAGTCAAATCCTGAACACATTAGAAAATTTTGAAACATCTTCAGAATATGATCACATACAATTTCAGTTGGATTTTGATATTGAATACTTGTCATCAAGGCAAATGTCTCTCTACTCTATGAAAGAGTTTGGCAGTTCTGTAGTTGAAATTTTTCTAGGTAAAACATTGAATATTAACAAAAACTTGGAAAAATTACAACAAGAAGAGCTAACCAAAATCTTACAAAAACATTCTGCTACATTTGCATGGGAGTATACTAATATGAAAGGTATTGACCCTAATACTTGCATCCATCATATCTATATTGAGGAAAACAGTAGACCAATTAGACAACCTCAGAGAAGGATGAATCCAAATCTTAAGGATATTGTGAAAGAAGAGCTCCAAAAATTACTCAATGTGAACTTCATTTACCCAATCTTAGATAGCCGATGGGTTTCTCTCTTGGTGATAGTGCCCAAAAAGAATGATAAATGGAGGGTGTGCATTGATTATAGGGAATTGAATAAAGCAACCTTGAAGGATCATTTTCCTTTGCCCTTTATAGATCAAGTATTAGATACATTAGCAGGAAAAAAGTACTTTTCATTTTTTTTTATGGTTTTAGTGGTTATAATCAAATTCAGGTAGCCCCCAAAGATCAGGATAAAACCACATTTACTTGTCCTTGGGGAACTTTTTCCTACCAAGTGCTTCCTTTTGGATTATGTAATGCACCTGCAACATTCCAAAGAGCAGTACTAGGGATTTTTTCTGATCTAATCCATGATTGTGTAGAGATATATATGGATGATTTTACAGTCTATGGTGATACATGTTATAGCCTAAATCTACCTCAGGCTGAGAAAGGCAGGTTTAAGGTAACATCAAACCACGCTTAACTTGATAGCTAGCCCTACCAGGTCGGGAGAGGGCTCTCTCCTTGTCAATCTCAAAGAAAATATGGCAAGTAAGGCTTGAGATGACTGGTATGAATACTAATTTTAGGCTAGGTATATGCTCAAAGGAATTTGATTGATTTTAATGGTTGGTTGTTGGATCAGATGAGGAAGGCAGCTTTGGGTCCGGGAAATCAACACAGATTTGTAGAGGTTTCTATGGGGTGAGGTAGGCAAGTGTTTTAGCACTTTGAAATGAATGTGATGGTGAGTCTAAAGACTAGTGAGGAGTTGGAGAGGGCATGAAAGTTTCATGAGTCCTCTTCAAACAACAGAAAACATTTAGAACTAAATAAAACCCCAAGGCAGAGCACTGAACATCAATGGATTCCACCCTTTAATCTTGATTCATTTAGTTATGCAGAAAAAGATAGATGATGACACATATACACAACACATATACACAACACATATGATTCATTTTAGTTAATATAAAAAACACCTTTACATATAATACTAAGCTGTAAAATAAATTTCGATGCTCAATAAAACAAATCCATTAAATAAAATTATAACTTTTTATTTTGAAAAAATCTTCAAAATAAATTATTAAAAATTTTCGTCACCCGGATAAACTTTTGATATTTGACCTTATCTGTATCAAATAATGGGAAAATTAAACCAAGCAAAAAGAAATTCAATATCTTAGGGAAACAAGCAAATGCTTGGCGATGATACGAAGTCGAAAAGCATCCATCGCCATCGATAAGCGAATTTCATTGTTGCTAATAATGTATAATAGAAAATTTTATTGCCGCATTAATATATATTAGCGAATTTCATTTTTACAATAATTTGATGTTTTTGGAATTTGTAGTATGTCATGCTTACAATTACATCACGTCACACTTCGGGTGGAGACTTACCAAGAACAGTGATTTTTGATGCTGTAGGGTGCATTATCTATGTCAGGCATTTAGTGGTGCACTGACCGTTTTATTTTTTATGAATGTTTTCTTGGAAATTGCTGTGAATTTTAATTCGAGCTACTATTATAAACATATACATCTAAGAAAATACCACCTAGAATATACAAGGTGGGTGGGGTGTTTAGGTTTTCAGCCTTATCACAAAAGATAAAATATATCTCTCACTGAACTTCATAAAAGGACAATTTTATACTTATGTTTGGGTGTTAATAGCCGTATGAAAAGCCTCAACTATTATATTAAGATCACCATTGCTATTTATAATATTATTGATTCCAACCCACTAGAAATATTTAGTTGTTATTATAAGATTTAATATTTAGTTATTATTATAAGATTTAATACTTAGTTATTATTATAAAATTTAGGGAATATTTCTGAAAATAACATTTCATTAAATATTATTTTTAAAATTGATATTTTATTAAAAATAAATATCCAATTTTTAAGTATTAACGTGTATTTTTTTAATAGTGGTCAAAGGTAAATGTTTAATGATGATTATTGTGTATATCTACCTGCAACACAATAATACACATTCAAGCCACGTGTAACTCAATGCCCGGTAATTAATTTTAATATTATCACTACCTCTTTTCATAACTATATAAAATGGCAAGTAAACGTCTTTTTTCTTAATATTATCACTGCCTCTTTTCATAACTATTTTTCATAACTATATAAAAGGGCAAGTAGAGGTTTTTATAAAAGTTACTTTACGGTGTATGTGATCATCACGAAAAAACCCTGCAAAACATTGATTTTAAATTAGGCATATCTCGTCTTCTTGAACTTTAACTTAGACATTTTGTTTTTTGAACTTAGTGTTTTTCCATGAGGAATGTACATTTTCTCTATGAAGTAATAAAAAAAAATCTAAATTTATTTAAATGATGTCAGTTTGAAAAAATTCACAAAAAGGTTGTCTTACTTTAACTAAGGAAAGGATTTTGATACTATTATTGAATATTAAATATATGAATATATAAACGAGATAAAAACATTTAAGAATAAGATATAAATTGCATTTTTTTTTTATGATTATTAAACTTTTAAGATAAGGTATCACTTCATAATTAATTTTTCTATGAAAGGAATTAAGGTAGTATATCTAGGGGTAATATGGTGTATTTAAGGAGGTATTAATGGGAATAACAGTGGAGGTTATTCAATGTAAGGTGGACTAATCTATAATATCAAATAAGGTCCACTATGATAGTTAGTATTGAATATATGTAATGTGACCACATTAAAGAAGGCTTGTCAAGTAGTTAGGAATTTGTTATGATTAGAGTTCTCTTGATAATTATAAATAAGGATGAAAAACTTCTTAGGTGTGTGGAAGATTATTTTATGGGAGGAAACAAATATTGCTTAAGGAATGAATTTCTTCTTTAAAGAATAATAAATGATATTACCCTACCTCAAGGGTTTGATCTATATTGTGTTTATTCTTGTGTGTGGATTATTGGGTTTATTTCCTAAATATTAAGGGTTTCTTTTATATTATCTATTCATATATATTAAATTTTATCCTATTCACTTGCATCTGGGGGAGGACTACTAATGAGATAATGCTCTAATAACAATATTCTTACACACACCTAACGAGCTCTCCATCCTTAATTGTATTTATAAGGAAAACTATAATCATAACAAACTCCTAACTAATTAGTGGACCTTCTTTAATGAGGCCCTATTACATTGATTCAATATTAACTTCCACAGTGAGCCTTATTTAATGATACAGTGGACCTAGTTCAACTTGCATAGAATAACCTCCACAAATATTATTATACTAGTATTTCTCTTGGGTACCTACCTAGGTACCTCATATTACCCCACTATGTAGACTACCATATCATGCTCCATATCTTATTTTCTCGGGCCTTGTCAAGGGGCATATGATTTCCATCCAAATATTGTATTCATGCAAACTTGATGAAGGGGTTCATTCCACCTTTGGAAAAGGTAATTCATTGATTATTACATTATGAAGTTGATGCTAAGTAACTAGAATGTTGGTGCTAGATATGTTTCCATAGATTTGTTTAGATGCATGTGCAAGGAAACCATGGTTGAGAGCTTGTGGAATTAAATTCAATGTATATTTTTCCCTATTTCCAATAAATATTTTACTTGGCCAACATAGATGGAGCATTGGAGGGAAGTGGAACAACCTAGTGAACTACTAGGGACAACCTAGTGAACTATTTAGTAGTGAAAGGGTTTTAATCTTAATATTGTGTGAGTATGAGAGGGAAAGAGAGGTTGGTGAGTGAGATCGATGTTGTGAAATTGGGATAAGTTATTGTTTTATTGGCTCTAATAATTGGGAATCAAGACAAGTGATGAAATCTAAATCCATATTATTAAGTTTGTCCTGGTTTCATTAATTAGCATAGCACTAGCACCTATTTAAATTAATGTCTATGACTAAGACATAAAACTTTCCCTTAGAACTATTTCTCAAATACAACTTAAAACAAGGCCACATAGCTAGCATTCCCCGCCACTTAGTTTAATAAAATATTTTAATGTCATGATGTGTTGTATGTACTCCAAACAATAATAAAATTGTAAAATGAGTTATATAAATATTTGTTTAACTTTTTTTTTTAGTTAACTTTTTTAATATAATTAAACATTTTTTTGGTATATATATATATATATATATATATATGACACTGAAGAGAATGATAACAAGTTAATAATTATTTATTTAATATTGAATGATGGCAATTTTTTTATATAGTGTTCATACACATGTTATGTCATTAGAGTATAGATTGATATAATGAGAGTCGTACAAATTGTACACATGTTATTTTAACATATTTTATTCAAATTTATATTTTTTAATTTTTTTTTTTTTTAAATTAAACAAATAAAGCCCATTTTTTTTATATAATGCTCATATTATAGTACACATATCATGTCATTAGAGTATAGATTGATATAATGAAAGTTGTACAAATTGTACACATCTTATTGTTACATATTTTCTTCAAATTTATAATTTTTAAATTGTTTTTTTTGTAAATTAAAAAATAAAACCCATAAAAATTGTCTATTCAATACTTTACGCCAATAATAAAATGGATTTTTTGAATTTAATTACAAACCATTTGTGTTTATGGTACATAGTAATTAATATATAATGTTATTTTTCAAAATATTTATATTTATTGTACATAGTAATTAGTGATATAGTACGTAGTAATTAATAATAGAGTACACAAAAGTCAATTCTCGCCATCATTACACAATAAGAGGGGAGATGTTTTAACCAAACATATTTGAGATAAATAGAAATAATTTCTATTTAAAAATAATAAATTTAATTTCATAATGTTAAATTTTAGATAGATTTTAATTTTTTTTAGTCAAAGGAAAACTAATAGCAAGTCAATAAAAAATTAAATACATCCACCAACAATATAATAAATAAATATTATAAACTTTATTGTTAATGTGATATTATATAATAATATTATTTCTATGGTATATATAAATTACATATTTATTTCTTAAAAAATAAATTAGAAATGAGACTTTATTGAAGAGAAAATTTTGAAATTTGATTTTTTTTAAGTAAAAACTTGTATGCACATTTGAGATTACAATAAGGATCCATATTTATAAAAGAGCACAATTCCACCCATGTTATATAAATTACTTTCTAACTATTTCAAATAGTTTTTATTAACCTTGCCGGTATTTCAAAAGAGACCATAAAAAATGCATATTAATTATGTATAAGAAAGGACTTAAGCTATGTTATGTTACCATTTCCCTTGTAATAATTATTATATAAATAATACATGCGATATTATAATATATATTTATGGGTTAAAATTCTTGAATGTAATTATAGGAATAGGGAATTATCTAGATGTATAATATTATTGATTTTAGTTTAATAAGATCAAGGAATATAATATAATTATACATTGTGCTATTCACTTTCTCAGTCCTAAAGAACTTTGTTTATACAAATTGGATGTTTAGCTTATTCTCTGGTGCAATTTTAACCTTTTTTTATAGAAAATCTTGTATAATTTTAAATCCATTTTATACATTTATTATCATTATTAACATATAATTTATTAGAGTTTTAATCCATACTAAAATTATTTATTATTTTATTGAAATAATAGTAATTTTTACAAGTGAAAGCTTTAACTTATTAGTCCTTGTCTCAGTGTGGACTATATCTTTCACCTTGCAGTCAAACACCCTTTAACTTGCGTTAAAATTTGATAAATTTAACCAAAGTTTCTCAAAATACTTATTAATTTCATTTTTCCTATAATTAAAATTATATTTCTAATTTTTAAAATTCTTGCCTTTAATTTTCCATTGGCTTAGTGAATATTGATGTGACATAATAGCCCTGGTGCAAAGGGATTTAATCTATAGTATTTGTTAGACATTACAAAATAATTTTAAAATATGAAAAAAGGAATGACATTATTGGTTGTTCTAAAGGCTCTGACACTGCCTATCACTGTTACTATGATTGATTTGCAGTGAACAATTAGCATTGTAGTAGATGGCTTGTCAACGCTTTTATTTGTTTAAAACTTCTCTCTTATTAATCATAACTTCTCATACCTATCTCCATATTGTGGTTGGGACCAATCCCTTGGCCCAAAATCACTTGACTCTTCCCCTTCTGTAAAATGATAGTTGCCTATCTCAATAAAAGAATCAACTCTAAACCTTAATCTCCATAATGAAGCACTAACTCAATCTACAACATATCGGGTGACTTGAAGTAGTTAACCTCCTCCCTACTTTACAACCCAATATGCTCATGCCCAACTGATTTGTGTCCTCGAAGTTGGAGCCCCACAACTTTTGTCAAGATGATGTGGTTCATACCAGTTATTAGATTTCTTGAGGCGATTAACTCCCTTGCTACATCTCAATCTGATGTATTTTTCCACAATTGACCTCGGTGAAACATGACCTATCAGCCCATGATGACATTGTTTGAATGACACTTCCCAACACTCGATGAACATCACCACATTACTCTTCCAAGCTCTTGATGAACCATAACTTGTATATATTTATGAAATAATATAGGAATATCCAATATTTTTGGGTCAACATGCAAATAGGCCGTGATGGCCAGATATTTCATCAGGGCATCATTTTCGATTCATAAGGAGGTTTTTGGTACATGGAAGGAGGTTTTCTGAGTGATTTGTGATGTCCTCATTTGTCACATAGAAATTTCTTTGTGGGTTCGTGGTTTATTATGTCCATGTCATGAGAGTGGGAGGTCTTATGTGATAACTCTCTCGGGCATGAGGAGCTAATTGAGGTGATCATTCTAGCCAAAAAAGGTTCCAATGGTTTGTATAACACTTATTATGTCCTTGTACCTTCAATCACAGATGTGGGGGTGGGAAACAATGATGGTGTTATTCTAGTTGGTACTTCATTCAAATTTGATGGCCATTTGAATGCTAATAAGAAGTTGTCAAGAAGGAGAAAAACCATTAAAACATTTGATAAAGTACAAATATTGGTTTTTGGGATGGATATCTTTTTGGATAAGGTGAAAAGATTAATACACATGGAATTAATCGACAAATGGGAGTTCACAAAGATGACAGAGGATCATATGAAACAATGGGTTAAAAGAAGTTGGCTTCCAATTCTAAATTATAAGCTAAATATAAGTGTTATTTTTATCGTGTGATTTTCATTTCACTTTATACACACAAAGGATGTGGCTCACATTGCATCCATCCCTTATGTGAAAGGAAAGGGACTTCTTCCACTTCAACGTTGGTATGTGGGATTCAATCCTTTGAAGGACATGCTTAAGTGCAATATACTATGGGTAAAAGTTCCTTGATTTCCATTAGAATTATGGACTAAACATTAAAATCATGGCCTTTGCAAATAAAATTAGCAAGTTCTACTTTGTGGGGGATGGGAGTTTGGTTTTCCTTAACAAAAGGATAACATGGGTTCTTATTGAGATGGATCATTCAAGTGGATTGTTGGTAGATATTGACCTATTATTGGGGCCATTCTCTTTTTTCAGTGTTTAGATTATTGGGGTATACCCTTTAGATGCCTTAATTTCCATGAGACGACTCAACCTTTGGGAAAATGTCCTGGGAGGTATCAGTCGGGGATTTTTAAGGGTCTACATAGATCTAGATAGAACATGAATGATTGTGATAGATTGAGATAAGAAATATTTCACAAATATTCTAGAATTGATTCGTGGGCCCCAAGTACTAACAAGATACTACATTCCCCTAATAATGATATTATTTCTTCTTTTAATGAAATTTTCAATGTTAGTCTTGGTGTCAATTCCTCACATCTCCTATTATGTATTGATCTAGTCTTTAGGAATGATAGATTGGGTTCACATTGATCTTTTCCTTCATATTTAGACCATCATAAGAGGTCAGATAAGCAGGCCATCGCCATTATTGAGCATGCATATGATCTTCTAGTTAGGGAGGGAGAATCCTATCAGTCATAGGGGACACATTTTATTCTCCTATTAAATTCGGGGCTTCATCACCCATTTCGACATCTCTTTTCTCAGAGGATGTGGAGTTGGAAAATTTAGCTCATAATGAGTCAATAGGACTAGAGTCACTATGGTCAGTTTTTTTTTTAAGAAAAGGAAATGATTGTTAGTCCTAATTCTAGGAAAAACATCTCTACCAAAAACAAGAAAACACCAAGTATAAGAAAGTTTCAAAATGATCAATGGCTCCTCCTGATTTTATGTTGTTGTTTCATGAGCCCATGGAGGACGATATCCATCTTCATATTGATCATCCCTGTCATCCTTTTGGTAAAAAGGAGGATGCACTCTTCATCTCTTATGTCCTTAGAGACATTGTACCCATTATCGAGCCCATAGAATGATAATTATGTCATTCAATTTGAGGTACTTGGTATTTAACCCAAAATGAAGGTCCATAAAAAGAATTATTAAGTTATACAAGCCTTCGATTATATTCTTCCAGGAAACTATGTCTGATAGGGAAAATTCCTGCGAATTCTTATTGAAGATATGTCCTCTTTGGAATGTATGCATGAGCAATGCCTCTGATCTATTGGGAGGACTAGATGCTATGTGGGATCCACTTTATTTTAATCTTAGAGCATATAATTCTATTGTAGGGATAATTCTTTTAGGATTTCAGGGAGGCTCCAAGATAATGCTACATTCCCTTATTATATATTTTCCTTTCTAAGACCTTACTGATGATTTTGGCATAATTGATTTGGGTTCATTTATTCTAGCTAGGGATGTCAAATTTACAGTGGGTAAGGAGGAGGTTTTGAGGCCTAGAGGCAAAGTGGATAAGATGGGGGATTACTTTAAAAATTATTTTGAACATAAGTCAATGCTACATATACAGTTGGATCCAATATCTCCCACATGGAGGAATGGACACTTGGGCATTGAGTGCATTTTGGAATGATTGGATTGATGTTTTATACAATCTAATTTAGGTAGTAGGATGGGGAAATTGGTGTCTTTTGTCATTGTGAAAAAAACCCTCCAAAATTTTATCTGCACTTGAATTTTGGAGCCTACCATGGATATTACGATTAGTCGTTTCATAGTCACTTCTTGTCCATTTGATGGTTTATTAAGTATTTGAGCTCCCTTCTTGGATTGTAAGTGTCAAAGTCACATGCTCGCACATGCTCAATCTACAACAAGTTCATAAGCACATGCTTTTACACAACCTTGAATAGACCAAGCATAGTCCTTCAACACAGTTCCTGTGCAATGTTCAACTTATGTTGAAAGTAAGTGTGCACTCTTAATTGATAGTCCCTCACTTTTTTTGTGATCATACTTATATTTTAGTGAATTTCTTCAACTATCACTTTTGCGCACTGCCACCTTCACATGAATTGTTTTCACGTTTACAACTGTCACTTTTTCTTTCTTTCACCTTAATGAGTGTCATTTTCATGTTATCTTCACCCTGATGCATGTCGCCTTCACCGTCGTTTTCGTATTGCAATTGTCATTCACACTTTTCTTATCATATTTCAAGTGTCATCTTTTGGCATGGTAAGTGTCGCATATTATACAAAATCTAGTTCTGGTTGTTTCAAAGGGTAATGTTTGTGTTAATGAGTTGTACTTATCATGTAAACACGTATCACACTCATTTCTAATGTTTCAAGAGTTGTCACACAAGTGTCGTTACTGTCATCGCAAAGTGTATCTTTAGTGTCGCACTTGGAGTAAGATGTCGCAATGTTGTTGCACTAAGGAAAAAATGTTGTTCACGTGTTATGAGTGTTTAGTGTTGTGTCATCAATTGAACTAAGTGTGTGATCATGTTCAAGTATTTATTTTTTCAACTTTCTCTCACTGATCCAACACAGTCAAAACTGGGAAAACTCTCTGACCAGGCCTCTCAACTTCATTCAACCCTTCTAGACCACGTATTGTGTAGTTTCATTCCTCAAGAAACAACCTTTCCTCTTGGCACTATGTAATGTGCAATTGCTGCCACCCAGAACTGCACACCACACAATATCAGTGCTCAAGCCTAGCCCTTCAGCTCTAGAACTGCACAATCCCTACCTCTAGCTAGCCTTCTTTGCACATTGTGTAGTCTCAAGCATCAAGCCTCAACCTTGAGCTCTTGAACTGAGCAACTACACAATCAATTAGCCTCTCTCCCTCCATAACTACGCATTGGGAAACTTCAAGCCTCAAGACTCAAGCTTGAGGCCTTCAACCCCTCAACTGCACAATATCCTAGCTTGTTCTCTAGTTTGAACTGCACATTGGGCAACTTCAAGCCTCAATCTTGACCTCTTGGGTTCCTTAACTATGCATTTACTCAGCCTAGGCCTTCAAAACCACACATTGTGCAATATAAAGGCTCAAGCCTCTAACATGAGCTCTTGAGCCTCTCAATTGTGCAATCCTTTAACCTTGGCCATCCTGAACTGTGCATTGCATAGTCTCAATCCTAAGTCCCAGACCTTGGCTTCTGGAACTATGAAATCCCAAATTCATTCACTCAACTTGTCACCAGTTCGAGCCCTAACAAGTGATTTCATGAAACATGTTAGATTAGGGGTTTTGAGACTGATGCCGTCTTGTCGTGAATGCTTTTTAGTCGCAGGTATCTTATCTTATCATGACAAGATGATTATGGAGGAAAAGGATATGGAGACGATGCTAGAAGACACCTATGGAGTTGAAGAAAACCATATGATCATTAGGTGAGAAGAAGAAGGAGCACCAGATTAAAATAGAATATGGAATATCAAAACTACATTGAAGAATCCTTATCTTCAAGTCAAAAGGAGGAGGAAGAAGAAGAAAATGCACCATCTTTCAAGAATCCACAAAGAAAGAAAAAACAAAAAGTGACTTGACATTGTGATGTCATCATGCAGTCCATGTCATCAGTGTCATGTCATGAGTCATCATGTGCCACATCATTCTTGGATTATGCAATTTTATATTGGAAACTTTAATGTAAAGTGGAAGTCCAAGAGTCATCTATGTAATGTGAAAAGACATGTAAGAAATCAAAAGGTCACGAGAAGTGAAACAATAATGAGGGTAGTCCAAGAGTCATAACGAAGATCACCCCATTTGTTATATATACACCCTCGTTTCTCATGTAAAGTAATTTTCACCTTGTCTCCTCCTACCAGGCATTGAAGAGGAAGATAGTTGTTTTGGAGGAGTGAGTGACTACTCTAATGCTCCACTATTGGGGCTAGTGGTGTTCACTGTCTTTATCTATCTTGTAAAGTTTACTTAATTCAAAAGCTCATTGAGCCAATAGAATTTCATGCACATGTCATGGATATTATAGGACTTGTTGTCTAGGAAAATCCTCTCTACTGACATAGATGATCCCTCTATCCCAATGAGTGGGACTAACAACCTATGTGACAATCTACAAGACACTTTCCTAAATTACAATCGAAATGAGAGAAGATAAAGATGGCCTGCCTTGTTCTAATGCTATAACACACTCCTTTGTTGAAGATGTTGAATCACTTGCTCCTCAAGTTCAGATCTACTTCTCACAGCGTATGGATACCTGCATAAGAGATCAAAGAAACAACAAAGCATACG
The DNA here is from genome assembly GCA_031772625.1 of Pinus tabuliformis. Lineage (NCBI taxonomy): Eukaryota > Viridiplantae > Streptophyta > Pinopsida > Pinales > Pinaceae > Pinus > Pinus tabuliformis. The sequence continues at coordinate 1,079,504,393 of CM062818.1, forward strand.
AGCAAAATAAGCATAATAAAAAGTAATCCACTTAACAGATCAAGGGGCATTAAGATAAATGATGTATTAACACAACTATTTATAAAAAGTGAACCAACAGTTGTATATATTAATGAAATAAAGGGGGAAGCATACAACCAAGCCTTGATGTCAACAATTTCTCCTTGAGTGAATGTCCAAGTCTAAGCTCAAGCTCTCCAAGCACTCCTTCTTCAAGCCAAATGAGTAGCATGTAGGCACTATCTCAACATAAGGGTGCAAATAGTTAGAGACCAACAATTTTGGAATGGGAGAGGATGAATATATAGGTAGGGAAAGGGACTTAGGATCTCTCCAAAGATAGGAGAAAGCCCTCATCTCAAGGAGGTAGCTCATAGGGATAATATCAAAGGGAAATATTGGGAGAATTCGACCATATCCACACCGAACAACCTCCAGCTCATCGTTTTGGAAGCCTCTAGATCACGAAGCTTCTTGTCCTCTTTGGTGAAACTTTCCTTTTAGGTATCAAGATGAGTATCCAAGTAAAAATCATGCTAGCAACGCAAGGCTAGTATAGTGCAACTTGTCATAAACACTAGTTTCTAGTGTGACAGTCACGTCGGTCCTGAAATTATGGTTTTAGATCTTACTTCTCCAAGGACGGCTCAAGGCATGTTTCCATCAGTGTTTTAGGGAGGATCTGAACTGTATATCAGGATGGGTACACTGCACGATTGCCAAGTTTTGGGCACTTCAAGGTATGACACAGGGAAGTGTAGGATGTGTGAAAAAATATTGTGTAACAGATGCCCCTTAAACCATGAAGGAAAAACCAGAAGTGATGGCTGAGATGATTTACGAGCTTTTCCAAGCATGAGAAAAAACACTGTTAGGAGACCTGCAAATCAAGGATGCATATACATATACATACCTGATATTAAAACATGAATCCACGAAATGGACACAGACATCCAGATAGAAAGGACAATGTGAAAAGATCCACAACATGGGTGCAACCATCCGAATGAAAAGGATCATCTGTAAGTATAAGATCCAAGGTATGGACGTAGCCACCCAATATAGGAGGATCATCATCATCATGAATATAAAGTCCCATGGTATGGTAACAACCATCCATATAGAAGAAACATATGTACAATCATGAACAATACATAACTCCACGTAGCTTGAGTTATATCAGATAAAACTCATGGTCTTGCGCTCCACCCTAACCCGATCAATGTATGAATTCTAACATGCGAATGAATGTATCAAAGTTGAACATGCTAGAAAACCACCTGATTATCAGCCAACGATGTGGATCGTTAACATGCACAAGAGAAACCACCAATAATGACAATGGTCCTCAAGGTACGATAGTACAATCTGTGACTGTGAAAATGAAGCTCAATTCGAACACACGTGGAATCCTCTAATCGAAGGTCAATCATGAAAACCTGTCATCAGATGCGAAGAACGTGCCATTAAGGCATGCAAGCTATGAGGTATTGAAAGGGAGTCTTTAAGTCATCTTCTTGGATAATGAGTTGAAGTCGATAGGAAGTGACCCATCGAAGGAGGGTCATAGGGTTTCCCTCATCATTGAAATGAAACAAGGAATAAAGTAGAATAAATGAGTATGATCCAAGACTGTGGCAAAAGGTCAAACAATGTATAGGTAATAAAATGCAGAGAGGACTTCACTTGAACATCGACGACACAACTCCGGAGTGTGGAAACATTTGATGCAACATAGGACCAAGGGTCATGATGACGAAATGGAATAGTCAGATGAGAGGCAAAATGGATCACCCAAACCTGTAAAGACAAGTGACTGAGTGAGGATAACCCAAACCCAACAAAAGAAATAGATCAGTGTCATTTCAAGAGCGACATGCTGCCTATACAAGAGATGTTTCACTTTCATTTTTCCCCACTATTCTTAGTGAGTACTCGAATTATTTTTATCACAAGCTTGAAGGGGATAGCATATTCTTGTCGTATAATTTCATTCTTCGAATGAAACCATCCTAGTAGGTTTTACGAGTCTTAGGAAGGAGAAACTCGATCTCATCATGGTGATAAGTCTTTCGCTGTTTAATTTTTTACGAGCCCAACGAAAGAATAACTCAGTATATTTTTCATATTTAGAGAGTTTGAAAAAGAGACGAAAAAGAAAAATCCATCATGTCCCTTTTCGTAATTTGTCTCTCAAACCCAAAAAGGTAGAAAACAATATTCGAGGCAACCTCTTGACCATATCGACCAAGGTGTACCTTTTTTGTAAATAGTCAATCTCAGCCCAGAAAAGGGGTAAATGTATACTTATATGACCTCAATTCATTTATTTTAACAAGTTCGAAAATACAAGCACTTGACGACACTTTCATATTTAGTGAGTCATAAAAGAGCTTAGAGATGACTCCAGGGGGGTTCCTTTTTCGTTTGTTTTTAACCAGTCTGAAAAAGAGATAAAACAAAAACTCGTTGACTCGATAAAAAATGACCACTGTAACCACTGAAAATAACCTGTAACTCCATAAAGACAACCATACATCAATGATATCAAGGAAAATAATAAAATAATGGAAAAAATGTGTTTAAAAACTTATAAATAAACTAAAAGTAAAAACATTTTTAGCATTTCACTTGGAGTAAATTGGAGAGTGCATTTTACCCTATTTTCCTTGATTCTTAAGGAAAGCAGTGTGAGAGATCTAGGGCATCATTTCACAAACCGTCAATTGTAGGTAAGAGCTCTTCCTTTTTCCTTTCTTTTCATTCTACTTTCACGCCATTTCTTAGGATTTTTGTTGGTCAAAAGGGAGGATTTCGAATTTTAAAATTGGGGGTGGTCAACGCGAGTTTTCTCATCGGATCCACATTGATCGCCCCTAAGCCCAAAATTCTCACACGCTGCCATCGTACAATCAATTAAAATAGACACCTTGGCCTCAAGCAGGAAAAAAAACCTTCTCTTGATCGATTTTTTGAGTTTTTGATCCATAGAAATGCGTTTAATCAATGTAAATGGTTGTTTTCTAGAAGATTTCGACAACATGGTTATCGAATGGAAGGAAAGGGGCCATGAGACAGAGGATCACCAAACTACCAAAATTTTTGAATGTGTCAATGCTTTGAGGACTGCGGGTTATTGAAATTCTTCTGAACCCCACGACTTAGAGCTCAAAATGAACTACTACACTATCTGATCAGTCTATAGGATGTTGATCGACATATATTCATCATTGGATACCAAGAACTAGAGCTGGAAGTAGATGATATCCACTTCATTACTAGATGGTCTAGAAGAGGGGAAAGGTTCCAACTCTTTGGGTCCCGTGGTGGAGGTGACAACACCAATGCTTTAATAAGAAGGCATTGCCCAAGTGTAGAGACAACTGTGAGCAGGAAGGTGAGGAGACTGACCATTGACAATCTTCCCTTGAGAAAAATTCTACACACCATGGCTCGTATAGCTAGGTCGCAAGCTTTGCACGAGGTCTCAAAATCAAAATTTTGGTATGCATTGGGTTTCCTTACTCCAACATTGTTCAACTAGTGCGAGGGACTGTTGGCCAACATGAAGAGGCAACTGACCAAAGGCAAGTTGGAAAAATTGAAGCAGTTCGGCTTTGGTTCGATTTTGGTCACTTTATTTTTGGAGAGTGTGCCCCTATTTCAGTACCCGTGGACAGAGGTAGCATATCCTGCTCCACAAGATCTGAGGCTACTCAGATGGAGTGAGATCATGCCTCATGGAGTAGGGTGGAAGTAGATGCATTTCCCTATGTTGTTCTCCGGTTGGCTGCACCAACAACTGATCGTTGTGGATGACTATTCCTATGCAGGCACACAATTCAGAGGGGATCCAGATCTACCTCTACCATTGGGTGAACAATGGACTGATGCAGTTAAAACTTGTTTTTGGAATTTCCAAGTTTTATGAGTTTTTTTGTTAAAGTGTTTCTGAGAGTTTACTTACAATAAATGCGTAGATGTGGGACCAAAAAGGCCTCCTGGCATGTCACCAATAGTACGGTGGGCAACACTTCAGATAGAATATGCTCCATACGAGGAAGGAGCAGATGCTATGGTAGAAATCAAATGAAATCTAGAAGTGATCACCGAGGGATTCCAGAATATGTGACTATAGATGATGTGCCACTTGGATACCAGAGGCATATAGTAGGACTGTCTACGAGACTATGTTGGTTGTTGGGTCAAGTGATAAGAGCGGTCTCATGCTATCACGAGCATCATGTGGGAAAATAACCTTTTCTAGTCGTGTTTTTTTTCACTATTGTTGGCTTTGAAATCCATGTGTCCCAGAACACTTATTTTTTGAAATTTCGATGAACAAAATTTGACAGACATGATATATATATACACACACATATGCATGTTTTTATCTTCTACTTATGTGTTCATGTATCATGATCATGTGATTAGTTTTATAAGTTACACAAATGTCTGTCAAGAACATAATTTGCGAATGCATATGTTAATGTATTCAAATTCCATGGAATGTGTTGACATGTGATATAACCAAAATTTATTTCCAGTAATTGAAAACGTAGATACATACACAAAATTTGTGGATTTCTTACTGAGTAATGACTATTCAATTGTAACACAATGAGTTGTAAATCTAACTTAACAACTAAATTTCTAATGCCAAGAGCAACTGCTTCTGATAACAGTTCAATAATTGCACTGTACTTGGAAATATTATTATTTGTTCATCCCAAGAAAATACCTTATAAATTAGTCAACTTGCAATCAGGGGAAAAAAGTTCGCAAGCCGCAGAAGATATGTTTCGTGTGCTACAACAAACACCATAAGAAAAAACAACATAATGGTTTGGCGACATCTACAAACTGAGTGGAACACAAGGTAAGCAGAAGGAACATGTCTGCAAAGCAAACAATCACACCAAAAAATAAAAAATGCACACCAATGAATTCACACAGTAATGTACAAAAGTAATTATATGGAATTCACGCATAATAATTTTTCAGATAAAGCCCGTTGCAGGGCTATGATAATGCATTGACTTCGTAGTCAACCAACTCATAGGCGCCTTTTTGCAAGACACGTTTAATGATACATGGCCCATGCAACATAGGTTCGAACTTCCCAGCTCCCAACTTATCGTTGGCTTGATCATACAGCAAGACCAAGTCACCTTTAGCGAAAATGCGTGGATAAATGGTTTGATCAAAATGAGCTTTAACTCGTTTTTTCTGTGCTTCGATCACTATTGCAGCAATAAAACAGGTCTTATCAAGCCTTTCACGATAAAATAACTGCTCCTCTTTAGGTGAGGTATCAAGGAGTAGCTTGATAGCCAATTTTAACAAAGGAATTTCCCACTCATTTGGGAGTGTCGCCTCTAAACCATAAACCAACTGGAATGGAGTGAATCCAATGGATGTCTTAGTTGACATCTGGTAAGCCCAAATAGTCGAGAATAGAATGAGATGCCAATCCTTTTTATGCTTCCCAATGGTGCATTGAAGCATAGTAATCAAGACTTTGTTAATCGCTTCAACTTGGCCATTGGCCTGTGGGTAGTAAGGAGTTGAGCTATCATGGCAAAGACCTAACTGAGCAGTCAGCTCTGCCATCATCTATTGAAGAAAATGTGATCTCTGATTAGTGACAATGGCTTCAGGGATGCCAAAATGGGCTATGACATGGTTAAAGAGGAACTGTGCAGTAGTGATACCATCAGCATTATATGTGGGCATCATTGTGGCCCATTTACTAAAATAGTCAATAGCGACAATGATATGGCTATGCCATCCGACCGAGCAAGGGTTACATGTCATGAAATCTATGCCCCATTTAGAAAATAGGCCAATGGTAATAGCTGTGTGTAAGGGTGTTATCGGGGCATGCTATTTGTGGTTATAAATCTGACATTCATGACACTTTTGAATGACCAGAATACAATCTTTTAAGATAGAAGGCCAAAAATAACCGGTATGAAGGATCTTCTGAGCAGTGCCATAGCCTGACATGTGATCACCACATGCCATAGAATGGCAGTCATTCAAGAATCATTCAGCCTCTTTAAGTGTTAGACATTTGCGAAGAACAGAATCAACACCGACTCAGTACAATGTATCACCAATAATCTAATAAGGTTGAGACTGATGGCAGATGCGGTGTTAGTCGGATCGAGACAACTTGGATCAGAAAGTTTGGGTCTAAAAATAAAAAATTATATCTTCATACCACGAGTCAAAAGTGCTGATTAGAAACAAAGATTCATTAGGAATCTACTGAGTAAAATCAGTGGAGGTGTTTGCGGAAGGAAGGGCGTAGATCAATTCGGCAAAAACAAATGATTTCTTTAATTTGGTAGCAGTGAAATCCAAATCAAAATCTTGCAAGATAACAATCCATTTAGAGTATTTTCCCCCAAGAAATTGACGATTTTGAATATATTTCATGCAGTTACAGTTAGACATCACTATGGTATTCCGTAGAAGAATGTAATGGAAAAATAGTTGAAATCATGGACTGTTGCCAAAGTGAGTTTCTTGACATGAGCATATGGAGTTTCAGTGTCAATAAGATTTCTCTCAAATAATAAACCACATGTTCATTTCCCTTGTCATCATCTTGGACCAACACCATAGCAATGGTATTGTTAGCCACAACCAAGTATAGCAAATAATCGCGATGATAGTTAGGGGGATGCAATAAAGGAGCACTGATGAGTGTTTTCTTTATAGAATCGAAATATTTTTGGGAAATTTCATCCCAAACAAATGGGATCCCATTTTTGAGCAAGGGAGTAAATCCCTTGGCAAGCTTAGCATAATTAGGGACAAAACGATAAAGAAAATTAGCCTTTCCTTGCAAACTCTGCAATTGGTGCAACGGTGAAGGATGGGGTAGATTTAAAATAGCCTCAAATTTCATAGGATCAATTCGGATACCTCCTTGGGACACAAAAAAACCCAAGAGCTAACCATATTCTACACAGAAGACACATTTATGTGGATTGAGACAGCTATTATAGTGTCGACAACGCAAAAATATTTCTTGAAGGTGGTCTGGATGGTCACAACGCTTAGGAGAATGAGCTGGTAAGTCGTCTAGATAAGGTTGAACAATGTGTTTAATATCATGAAAGGAATATGGAATTGCTCTCTGAAAGGTAGAACCAACGTTTTTAAGATTGAAAGGGATCTTCTTATAAGCAAAAGTCCCCCATGGACAGATGAAAGTTGCCTTGTGTTGATTAGTGGGTAACATGTTAATTTGGTTGTAACCAGAAAATCCATCCATAAAAGAGAAGTTCTCACTCCCAAAGCACTCATCAATGATTTGATCAATAAAGAGAGTAGGATAGTTATCTTTAGGGAATGTGTGGTTGATTCACAGTAATCAACACAAACTTGGACGATTCCCTGCTTTGTAGTAACAAGTACGATATTAAAGACCCAATCTGTCAAATGAGATAGGGCAAATAAAACCAGCCTTTAGAAGTTTTTCAACTTCTCCCTTAATAGAAGAGGCCTTCCCGGGATGCATGGGACGGAGCCGTTGGCAAACAGGCTTTGCATCAGGATACATGGGTATTTCATGCACCAAAATAGTTGGATAAATACTAGGCATTTCCTCAGATGACCAAGTGAATACATTGCGAAATTCTTTAAAAAGGTCAGTGTAAACCCTCAACTAATCAGGAGAAAAGGAAACCCCAATGTGAATGTTATCAATGATTCCAGGTTTAATGGAAATGTCGATTGGCATGGTTGTAGTAATATTTCCCATAATACCTTCGGACAAAACTTCATGCACCAGAATAGGTGTTTGAGGTGGGTGCGCCGGGTTATGAGAAACAAAAGCTTCAAGACATGAAGGAATCTCACTTAGACTTGGAAGAAATGAGGAATGATGATGGGCATCATTCCAAGGAGTTTCATCAAGAGAAATAACCACAACAATACTCTCATCGCTGGGGAATATCTCATTCAAGTGATCTGGGGAATCCCAAGAACCAAGCCAAGGCGATTGCGAATAGGTATCCATGTACATACTGAGAACAACATGAATTTTTGAAGTAGGTGCTGAAGCCAAAACAATTTCATGATAAGATTGTTCAAAGGGACTTAGCAGCATAGTGTCACTAAACGAATCAACCTGATCTGGAGAAAGAATGACCCATGGGTCAGTAGAGATAGATATCTGTTGATTGAGGTGACATGTGGAGGTGTGAGAGAAAATGCTCCCATTAAAGCATAATATTTGAAAAGACCTAACCCATGCTCTCATATGGAATATCGATATTTGCTAGATATTGGACGTTTCCATTTGAGGCACCAGAAGAGCAAAAGGACAATTGATCGACAGTGATAATTTTTCCTTCATGAGGAAAACAGAGCACTTGGAACAAAGAGGAAACCACACAAAACATGGCATGGGTCCAATTCACCCAAGTAGAAGGTTGTAATACAGATGCGTATCCACAACTTCCACTTCTAACTCAACAATATTCCCTTCCAAAGTGATAGGAAAACCTGTGAGAATACCGTAAGGATAGGAGCCTCTACCATCAAAGGCCTCCACAATGTTCAGGGACCGGTTGAGAGGTGGAGAGGCAATAGATTTCAAACATGAAACAAACATGATGCAGGTGGAAGAACCTTCATCAATGATAGTTCAATGGATTGTCTTTCATTTTATAATGACTTGAATAAAAAATGCAATCTGATGAGGAAGACGAGGAACATGGTTTTCAAGATCGAATGTAATCAAGCTCAAATAAACATGATCAATGCCTCAAATAGTAGCCAATAACGATTTACATTGTGTTGGACAAGTTTGGAAAACTTCCAAAGAAGGCATCACCAAAGGAACTTGAGCTAAATCTTCGACAATACTATAATGTTGAACAGCACTGGTGTTCAGGTTATAGGATGAATTCCGAAGAACACCTTTGGGAGGTAGTCAGATAACGAATTCATTATTAGGTCTTTCGATATGGAGAGGGATAGAAATGGGTGGAGCAAAAGTAGAAGTTATATCATTGGCTTCTTTTTCCACCATAGGGTTTTGAGAGGTTTGATAATATTTCGATCGAGTGGCTGCAGAGATAGGAAATGAACCCATCATCATGTAAACCTAAGAACCAGATGAGGCAGAGGATTGTGGTTGGTCTACCAACTGAGTTTGTTGATATGGGAATGACTCTTTCAATATATCCAAGATCCCTTTCAATAAACGACTAACTTCTGCACGTCGGGGACAATCCTTGGTATAATGATCTTCCTCAGAAATGAGGCAAGGATATTTCAGCTACCATTTGGAGACATCATCAGCAGATGACTTAGGAGGATCCTGTTTTAGGGTATTAGATTTTTCTTTCCCCTTACCCTTCTTCTTCCCTTTAGAGCCTTTATTTTCCATGGTAGACTAAACAATGTTGACCTTGGAGGTTTTACCAAGATTGGATGGGTTTTTCGAAGGATGACTGGAACTAGTTTTCGAAACAGATTTTTTCTTCGAAGAAGCTTTAGTGGAAGTTGGAGATACTGATCCAATTACACCATCAAAATGTGGAAAATCAGGATAATTTGAAGATGTGGGGTCCAAATATGGCCTTGGAGCATCAGGAAACATTTCATACAACATTCCAGATTGGGAATAAACCAAATCCAAACACTGGGTGTTATCCTTTACAATTTTCTAGGCTAAGGAGGAAATCGAAAAAGGTAACCTTGAACCACTTTAAGTTCAGTAGCTAGCCATCCAAAGAGGGATCTCTCTACATATTTGTCAATGAAAAACTTGAAAGAAATAGGTTTTATGCTAGATATACAAGTTTTGTTTGAGTATTTGTGAATTTAGGGTTTTTGGTTTGTTGGACTAGGGATTAGAGCAGGTAATTAGGTTAATGCTTCAAGTATGCAATGAAAAGTATAAAAAGGAGCTAGATATCAGTGTGTTATGGTGAACGTAAGGAATTTTCAATGTACTATAGCTCTGAGAGTTTAAGAGAACATAATGAGCATGTAAAAGCATGAATTCATTAGTCTTAGAAGAAAAGAAACACAAGCATGATTTCCACATAAACATAGCTTAAATATAATATTTCTGTCTATATAACTGAAAGGAAAACCATATGAAGAAGATAAATCATGAAAAGAGAAATTATTTCATTAATTAGAAGTTGATATGAAAGGAAAACAACACCATAGACTCACTAAACAAGTATTCCTGAAATATAGCTGCAACTGCTCCTGTATTAGCTGTAAGAGAACATAAGGTACCAAGCCTCTCCACAAAAGTCCAACCTCTCTCTCTGAATGAGAAATGATACGTATAGACTCAATAAAACAAATTCCGCACCTTCAAGAGCCAAATTCCTAAGTGGTTGAACTGTTTCCAAGATTCTCTCAACTAACAGGTGAGAGTGAGAAGGTGAAATACAAACTCTTCTCTTAGACTTTGTTTTGAATTTTGCTTCTTTTATGAGACCTAATTAATCATAAAACAACCATATCATGTCTATTTATTCATGATTACATCATCTAACCTCGAACTACTACAATTACATCACGAATTTTGACTTTGACGAAGTCAAACTAAGAAACTAGGAAATTACACAGTGAAATTTAAAATAAAAGCTCAGAAATTTGCAGAAGCGCAATGCCAACTTTGAGGCCATTTTTAGGTGCCTTCCTAAAGTCCAAACTGAGATATGAGAGAAAGGTAAAATAGCCTTTCATTTCTTGTTTCCATAACATGAATTTTTAAAATGACTAATGGGAAGGCCTTCACAAGTTTATTCTGCCAAGGTGTCTCCAAAAGCATAGCGCTTGTCGAAAAGAGTGGAAGAATGATGATTTTTGACCCCTTTTTCTCCTTTTCCTTAAAATTTGAGCCCCTTCTCAGAAATATGATGATATGGGTTTTGAGATGTCATCAAATTTCCAAAAATTTAAGCCACTTGTCATTTGGAGCCCTGAGGAAAAAGCACAGCGCCAAGGCGTTGCACTTTTGTGACTAGCCCAGTTTTTGAATTTGGCACCAAAATTCTCAAAAAACCAAAAATGCTCAGAAAACCTTAAAAATTTGTCATGAAGTGAAAAATGAGGCATGTCATGCCCTCATGGATTCTTCAGCAAGCATCTCCAATTTATCCCTCTCATTTTTGTCCTTTAGGATTTCCTTTAGCTTATTTTTCAACTACTTGAGCTTGATGTTACATATCATGTTTTGGTTTGATAATGATGTGCTAGGTGCCTCGATAGCTGATTATGCCTATTGGCTTTGTCAAGAATCAATTCTAAGTGGTGATTGACCTTACTTAGCCAAGACTCTCTATCCTCATTGATCTCCAAGGCAATTTTGTCTTCCATGTCTAGGTCTTCATCTAGCAGATTATGTCCTTTCTCCTCCTTCAATTCCTTTTTGAGTCCCTTTGTCCTTGGCCTCTATTTCCTAACTTGTTTTTCAGTTTCGTCATGTTTACTAGTCTCCAACAGTACTTTTCCTTTGCCTCCTTTGCTACCACACCTTAGATTTCTCTTTCTCCATGATCAGCTACTTAGCCTTAAGATGACTATTTTCTTGCTCAAGGAAGGAGATGACAAACCTTGCTCTTGCCATGTTGTCCATGAGTTCTTTGATTTGAGAATCCTTCTCTTTGATAATATGTTTCATGTTTGAAGGTTCATTTACTGCTTCCAAGTCCACCAATTAAAAATCATGTTCAATTAAGTATTCATCATGTACATGTGATCCCTGTTTTGCTGATGTACAAGGCTTGGACCTTTTCTCAACTTGAGAAGTAAACACAAGCCTTTTTCCTCTTTGATATATTTTGGTCACCTTAGGTCTAGGTGCCTTGGGAACCTCCACTGACTTGCTTGATGATCCTACCTCCACCTGTTGTGTTGATATGTCTTGATGATGAGCTCAAAAAGTAGTGTCATGCCATGTCAAAGCTATTTCTATGAATGAATCCCATGTCATGTTCTCTTCTTCTAGCTCATGGAGAACTACAGTCTTTATCAAGCTGTGATGAAAAAGACTAGGGTAGTGTTCTTTGTCTTTCACTTGTACCTTCTCAGACATTTTATTAAGGCTTCTACATTGATAATTACACATGTTGAAAGGTTTTAGAGCTGTGAAATTCATTAAAAGCCTAATGTGATATGCATACAATCTAGAAAATCTTCCCTCACAGGTGAAAAACTTCATTACAACCTTCATCAATGGCGCATACTTCTCCAACAGGTACCTAAATGGGATGATGTGTGTATGGGCCTCTCTGTAGGGTGATTTCAAGAAATATTTGTAATGTTCAAGGTCCAAGCTCATGCCTTTAAACCAATACTCTCCATGATCAGGTATCCCTATGGCAAGAGAAATGGAAGCTACTAAAAATGTATATTCAACACCTGCTATGATGGCCCTTTCCCCTTTTAGATGGGTGGTAATCCAATCAGTTAGCTATTCATGGAAACCCACTTCACCTACCCTTTTACAAAACCCTAGATAGTTGACATCTTCAAAACTCTTCTTGATGAATGGTGATGAGTTGATTTCATTGCAGTTGGTAGGCCCATATCTCAGGATTTTACCTCCTTTATGGTTTTTTCTCCTTCCTTATGGTGAAGAATCTCCCTCCATTATGATAGAAACCTTGTGAATAAGCTTAGAATAGCAAGAAGTCGGAATGCAAGATAAAATTTGAAATTTGGGTAAGTTTGGGTGACTTTCGAGCTACTATGTCATAAGCGCAACGCAGTTAGCAGAAGTGCAATGCAGATCATGGAAGCACCATTCTCAGAAGCGCAACACAGTTCATGGAAGTGTGGTGCCACCTCCAGAAGCGCAATGCAATTCACAGAAGCGCAACACCAACTTGTAACACACTTTTGGAGGCCTTAAATGGCTCCAAATTGCATACTTGATAGCTTGTTGGAAATATATTGAAGTCTACTACAAGATCGACACATCAAGAATGTAATTTGGACACTCCATCAAGGAGAAAAAATTATTTTCCCAAGGTCACTCCAAAAACGCAGGGTGTCTCTGACAAATGCACAACGCCAAATTGCAGAGAACTTTTGGATACCTTCCACTAAACTAAATCACGATCTAAAGGTACCATTGGAGATATTAGAATGTCTTCTACACAATGGAGTCCTTAAGAACTTCCAATACCTGCTCCAAATCCCTGAAAACTATCTTGAAGTCAAACTTTCCGTAAGTGCAACAACTCTCTTGTAGCAATTGTAGTTTGGGCATTTATCTCAAGTTATAACACCTGTGCATAAACTGAAGGAAGTTTTTGTTCTGTGGCTTATAATTGACAAAAACCTCTTTCACATTTGTAAAATGCTTCTTCATTTGGCCAAAAACATAATTTGAACAAAACTGGCCCTATGAGAAATGATCAGACGAGGTAGTGTACTGCAACATTGTCTTATTTGAAGTAAAACATTACCTTTACCTTTATTTTTTTTTCCTAAGCTACTAGCTACCTTTACCCACTAAATTACATGATGGACATGTTTTTGTTTTGACATATGGTATCATGATGACACATGGAGTGAAACCATAGACTATGACCTAAAATGAGGAGTTTAACCATTTCATGACCCAAGACATTTAAATGAAGATATTATACCTCGAAGAAGACAATGACCATGATGAGTGATGAAGACCATGAGTAAGTGAAGGGAGTAGTAGTGACCTAGATACAACATCCAGTGATCAAATTTTTATTTGAAGATTCACTGAAATGCCAAAAATTCGACTTGACAACCTAACAAAACCTTGTAAGAGCATATTTGATCACTGGTGGCACGCTGAACTGACTGACACTAACATTGGGCACGGAAATAGCCTGATCCTCGGTAACACAACCACCCATTTCTATATTTGTAGTGATTTTGTTTACGAATGAAATGGTAAACCATTCATTCAATAACTCATTAGGGATTTCAAATTTGATGAGGCGATGTCGACGTCTCCATTTATGAGTGATTGGAGATATGGGTCGCAGTATCCTTCTTTAGAGATGTAAGCAAGTGAGTACCATTTTCATAAAGAACTGGCAATTGAAAGTGGGTGAGGATGGCCATAGCCAAAGAGTTGAAGTCTACATAGGTACCTCAAGGTGACTCAATGTACCACTTTTCAGTAGCACCTGACAAGGTGTGCTAAAAGAGGTGGAGATGAATGGAATCGTCAACGTAGGAATTAGAAGAAAACCATAAGTGATATGTCACCACATGGGCTTAAGGGTCCTCTTTAGCTTTTCCTTCAAATTTAAGGCAATCTCTTGTAATTTTAATGGGAACTAGAGGCCAATAAGTCGAATGAAAATTGGATCATTAGTAAGCCTCGAGACATCAGGCAGTTTAAATGTTGCTAAAAATGGAAATTGCGAGTAAAAAGGTATATAAGGTATTTAATAAGGCCCAGTCTGCGGGTTACAACCTTGTTGGTAAGGATTTTTCCCCCAAAGTGGAGGTTTTTGGACATAAGAGGCTTGATTTTTCCCCCACTGAGGGGTACCTTGACCACAAGGTGGATTTTGTCCACGGTAGGGTTGATATTGACCTACCATAGATCATTGATAACCATAAGGAGGATAAAAATGATGTGAGGCATATGGATTGTAAGGTTGTTGCACCAGTTGACCCTGATAATAAAGTTGTTGGACCTGCTCCTGCAAGGGTTGGCCTTGTGTCTGTAAATTTTGACCTTGTTGATATACAAGTTGAGCTTGCTGCTACAAGGGTTGAAATTGCTGCTGCAATGGTTGACCTTTCATATACAAGGGTTGGTTGGGTTGTTGGATAAGCTATGTCTGTTGTTGCAAAGGTTGTTGAAACTCCTGCAAAGGTTGCTCCTACTGCTGCAAAGTTTTCCCTTGCTACTGTAAAGGTTATTGAACAGTTCCTTGAGGGATTCCCTATTGGTACTGATATGTTCCAACTGGGATTTGACCATATGCATGCAGAAGAGGATTTTGACTAGGTTAAACATGAGGACCACCTTGCAAAATGTAAGGTGGATTTTGTAGTGCTTATGAACCATATGTAACATAAGACCATTGGAGAGGTATTTGGTCCATGTAAGGTTGTTGATACTAGATATTACCTACCCTGGATGAATCAACAGGATTAGGAATACCACTAGGATTAGGTTGACTCACTCCAACCATGTGAGGTTGTGATCCACTCACATGGGTTCCACGAGACACAAGAGGAAAGTTGGAATTTCCTCCCCCAGGTTGTGAATGAGGAAGTAGTACATTCTATTCACTTGACGGAAGGACCAAGGAACTTACCAACATATAAACTAAAATTGTTAGTTCTGTTAGTGTCATTCTTGTTAGCTTGTCACCTGGATCAAATGTTCTTTTATAATTTCTTGCTAGGACTATCAAAATCAAAATTTTAATGTCAAATTTGGTCACTGTTCAGTCAGTCTAGAAATGAGGTCAGCCTTTTGAAAATTCACTCATGCTGGTCACCTTTCAAATTTTCTATGAAGGTGTCATAATGAAAACAAGTCAATCATCATCATCATTCCATTTAGTTTTAGGTCATCCATTAGGTCGCTAGGGTTTCCAAGGTCCACCATTTTCATGAATAAATCCAACAGTGAAAAGAGCATGACAAGCAACTCTTTAGTATTGATTTGTGAGTTATCACACATTCATCATGATTTCATGTTTGAAAAGTTCCAGAAGAAGAAGTTCCAGTACTCAGGAAAGTGAAAAGATAGCTCAGGTTTCAGCATTAAAGGTGACTCTGTTTTCAAAAGTGAAAAAATCAGTTTTCAAAGGTTTGTGGGTCCCATTTCTTTTTAAAAAGAGAAATAATTTTTCCTATATAAACTCAAAAGCCCCCAACTTGGTTCATTTACCTCCTATTCACTCTTGAGTATCGAGCTCTCCCACCCAAAAGAGAGAAAAAGTCGGTTTCTTAGGCAAAAATGGAAAAAACCTTGGCATTGCACATAGAGACAAGGCACTACGCACAGAGATAAGACACTGCACACAGAGACACTGCAATGCGCACAACCTAACTGCGCTGTGCATGGGGCAAAGTGTCTAGAAAACGCCCAAATTTATCCCAAATTTTATTTTTAAGCCTTCAAACTTGATTTCATTGCTTTCTAAGCCAAGCAACAAGTAAGTTCACCATTATTCTTCCTTCTTTGCTTCTCAAAATCATCTCATGCCAATGATTTTTCAAATTAGGGTTTGTAGTGAAATTTCTCATGGGGAATGATAGGTTGATGATGACCATTTTTATTTTTTTGGTTTCTAAACATGTAAAATGTTGCCCTACACCTATATACATGTTTGATAAACTATTTTAACCACTCAATAAACCTCAAAGTAGAATTTTACCTCTCCAAAAGTGAAACCCTAGTTCATTCCTAGGGATTTTTGGGCACTTTCACTACAAACTCTGTTTTTCCTTCTCAGAAGCAGATCATTCCTCCATTGCTTTTCCACTAGATTTCATCAGCTCTCCATAGTCCATATTCACCTCTTTAAAACCGCGTTTACCATTTTTTCAAACTCCACCTTCACATCACTTCATTTTCCACTCATACCTCACAGTTTTTCTCATTTTCCTATTGCTAGGGTTTTTCGTCATCATGGAGGCAAAATCTTCACTAGAGAGGAAGAGTGTTTTGGAGAATTTGGTATCTACGGATAAATACTAATTCCCTAGATAAGTAGCTATATCTAGAACAACATTTTAATGTGTTTTAGTATTTTCCTATAACTAATACATAACATGAGAAGATGAGAAGACCTACTTGTAGTTCCACTTTCCTCTCGTCTCCTTTGCATTGAACCCGTCATTCCTTCCTGTAATTAGTACGGTTGAGAAGTACCTGTAAAGACAGTAGAAAAAAAATAATCGATCAAATCAAACGATCTATTGCATATAAGTGAAAGAAATCAGATATAATTCACACATATAAGCATTATGAAACAATACAAACATATGGGGGAAAGGTTCAAACACTTTGTTGAATAGAAGAAGAAATTAAAAACATTGGTGTCTGATTCAAAGCCATTCCTCCAGCATGGATCCCATCCACATCACATCAAAAGCATGACAAACTTGTAGCATTACAATACTTGCTTCAAAGCCAAATCTGATAGCAACATTATCTCCCTATAATTCAACATAATCCAGTCCCTGATCACTTAGATGAGTGGTCAATTTATAGGAAGATGAAGGAGGTTTTGTCATAAATGGTGGCATTGAATGGCCTTCCATACTTAGAATTATTTCTGTGTACGAAGGAATGAGAGGATAGAATGCACCTTAACTCATTCCTCATCCATTTTCGAGCTCATAGGAGTTGATAAGTGATGGAACCTTCTAGATGACTCCAAAAGATAAGAATATTCCCAAAACCCTATGTGAATTTCACTCAATCTCGCCTAGCGCAGGTGAAAGGAAGCCTAAGTGCTCTGCAAAGCACCATGGTATGGACTTCACTACTCTGCAACACACCCTTATATGGGCCTACATGCACTGGTCACTCTAGAGGCTATTTCTAGATGTCTTCAAGTCATGAAACTATCTGGGAAGGAGGCATTCAAAGGGGTGACTTGTTTAGGGCATGTCGCAACTGAAATTAGGGTTTGATGAGTCCTAAAACACTGATCTGGATGATGGGATTGATGTGCCGAAATTGATCTGTAACAGCTCTCCCCTAAAGTATGAAGTCGAAAAAATGCCAATGTCGAATGAAATGCTTTACGATGTCATGAGGAGCTATCGAAGTGTAAGGTGACCCGCATCAATTACAATACATATATCATGATATTTTATTTTCACATGAATCACTGAGGGAAGGCATACCCATGCTCAGCTTATAAACTTTCATTACATGTACATAAAAAGTCATCTATAGATATAGACCCATAATCGGAATGACCATCAATGTAAAGCCATTGTACTATGATTTAGTACTCCTGAAATCATAGCCCGGATGGATGAAACTAGATCTAGGGTCTTCTATCTCATTCAATCATTCACTCAAGTATGAGTCTAACCATGTGAATATGTGATCTGAAGTCGAACATGGGAAGACACCATCTGATTGCCAGCCAATGATGTAAGTTGTTAACAGATATGAGAGAAATCACTGATAATGATAATGATCCTCAAGGTACTGCGGTACATTTTGCATGGTGTGAATAGATGATTTGATGTCGCACACCATACAAAGTATTTCGGTTGAAGGCCATTGATGTCAACCTATTGCCGGAAGTGAGAAACCTGCCATTGATGTATGCAAGCCTCAAGGTACTGGAAGGGTGTTTCTAAGTCAACTTCTTGGATAATGTGCTAATGTCGACAAGAAGCGACTCATCGCAAGAGGGCCTTGATGTATCCCACATCAACGAAATGAAATGAGTGTAATGATTTTGGAGACGGAATTTTACTGATGACACAAGGTTCAGGAATGGCAGTCATGAAAATGAAGGCTTATGGTATTGCAAAGGATGAATTTTGACTGAATGACTTCTCTTGAACATGTTGGCAACACTAAAATGAATTGGTTGCATTGACCCAAAACAAAGTGATGGATGGTATGATAGACCAACGGTGTGATAACCATCAAGCTAATAACCCAACCCAGATAGTCACGGTGATGGAGTGAAAGTGTCATGTTCAAGAGTGACCTGCTACCATAAAGTGGTTTTCCCCTTTTTCCCATTTTCCCCAATCATTGCTAACCAGTATAATTTCACCCTTCAGGTGAATCCATCATTATTTTATGTTTTAATGAGTTTAGCGAAGGTGAAACTCAGTCTTGTCTAGATGGACAAGTTTGTCAATATTTGATGTTTTTAACGAGTTTAACGACAAAGATAACTCGGTCCTTTTCATGTTTAGAGAGTTTGGAAAGGGACAAAAAGAAAACTCCACAAGTTCTTTTTCATAGATTTGTCTCTCAAGCCCGAAAAAGCGTAAAAAAATATGAGAGAGAACCTATTGACCATGTTCGATCAATGTATTCCTTTTTCATAAGTAATCTATCTTATTCTAGAAAAGGGTTAAAATTATACTGAGTAGATGTCATTTCCAATCAGTTAACGAGTTGAAAAGGACAAACGCTCGACAATATTTTCATATTTAGAGAGTCTGAAAAGAGATTAAAGAGGACTCCACTTTGAGGAACGAGTGTTGTCTAGGATAGCAACTGGTACTGGTGATGTTGGAACTTCTCAAGACATGTTGATTTATGTGAAGAGGTGGGCTAATAAGACCACTCTTTGCAACTGTTCCTCAAAAAGGGTAAAACAACCAAGTGAAAGCATATGATCAGCCAAGCAGATAATGACGATGGAAGGAGAAAGCCCAAGGCTCATTTGATGGAAGAGGCTAATAGAATGGAAATCACGAGGGTTAAAATGGAAATGGTTCATTTTTACACAAGCTTGAACAATAGGGAACTATGCTTGGGTTCAGTTTCATATTTACACAAGCTTGAAACAAAAAAAATATGCTTGGATTCAATTTCATTTTTAGACAAGCTTGAAACGAAGAACTATGCTTGAATTCAGTTTCATTTTTATGCAAGCTTGAAATGAAGAACTATGCTTGAGATTGTTTTACATGCCCCCAGCATGATGAAAGGGAGAGTCTCCTATAACCATATGAAATTCATTGCGGTGAAGCAGGACAATTATCCAAAACCTTTTTGGCTTCATCCAGATAGGGACAAAGGTGAATGAGGTGATTCCCTTCACATAACCTACAAGGAAACTTAATTTTAATATTACGTGCATGCACCCCAAGCTTCATTACATTTACCTAAGTAGACTACTCGTGACTATCAGGTGGATGGAATGAAGGTTTGTTTACAAGATCAAGTGAAAGAATCGTCTTGGATTTTACGAGATCTAATCAAAGACTCGACTTGGAAATTTTCTCCAGGGGACCTTGTTTCACCTTTTAATGATCTTGACACAAGACAAGGAACTCTACTCAGATTCCTTGTTTCATCTTTTAATGAGGTTGACAGAAGACCAAGAACTATCCTCATATCCTTGGTTTCATTTTTAATGAGGTTGACACAATTCAAGGAACTATCCTCATATTCCTTGATCATGACCCATAAGAGGTCATGAATTCCAAGCACTTCTCATCAGATGGGAGAATAATGCTTTGGAAGGAGAGATCTAGTTCCAATGCCCCCAGTACATAATGTACAACATCACTGATTTGATCGTCAGTTTATGTAGGCATGGAATGGGTTGCCACATAATTAACCCGTGGCGGGGATGATACCATTGGTAAAAAAGGACCATTTAGGGAATATGGTTGACTAGAAGCCATATTTGGACTAGGAAATGAAAGCTGGTCAACGGTGACAATTCTGCCTTCATGCGAGAAACACAACACTCGAGAGAGTGTTGAAACAATAGCTCCCATGTCATAAACATAGTCACGCCCAAGAAGTAAAAATTAATCTAAAGGGCCTGGAACTACCATCACATTCAGATATATGATTTTTACTCCCAAAGTAAAAGGAAACTATGGAAGGATCCCTAATGGTTGACTGGTTCCTCTGTTAAAAGCCAATAGATTTTGGGTAACATGCACAAGCGATGGCGAACCGAGCGCTTGCCAATCAGTAGAGGAAAGGATACTCACAGATGAACCTTCATCTATAATAGTGACTGATACAATCATATTGCAAACCTGTACTATGATTTGGAAAGGCACATAATAAGGAAGATGGAATCCTACCAGTCGATTCCAGTCAAAGGAAGTGACTAGACTACTTGGAGGGGGTACTGTAAGAATGGAAGAATTATCCCCTTGAGTTACAAGAGCGGGAGGATTTTCCTCCTCTCTTAATGGAACAGGAGGACTGCCCCCAAGCTCATTAGAATATAAAGAAATGAAAAGAACCTGAGTGGTATCATATTCACTCTCTTCGGGAAAGGTACTGTTGAGCCCCAAAACTACCTCTCTTCCAAGCATTTTCTTAAGCACTTTCTCTTCTATTTTCCCATGTCAATGCATCCTAAGCTATCAAAAGTTGTTACATGTTGATTTTAGGAGTGTATTTGAGTGATTTTCAAATTATATCATTGTGTGTGCTATTTGATATAGGTTTTCTTTATCAGCTACGGAATGTAGCCACTTTCCGTAGCTAACTGGCAATTCTGGAGCTGTTTCCATTGTTTTGTAGGTTACAGGTGTCATCAGGAGGAATGAAACACATGCGAAGCTCAGGAATTATCCACACATGTGTTGTAGAAATATTTGGGCACTACAACCCCAATCACATATGTCCATAAACCAAGGGCTTCTGAACCCCTAAAAGTGTTGCTTCAAACCCTAAAGGATCAAGGTCAACTGATTACATCATTTCCCAGAAGTTCTCCATAAAAAATTGCTCAGAACTGGTCAACGATGGACCATCTCACCTACTCCATGATCAGGGTGCGATGCATCTCACCTATTACACATGTGGGGTGCGATGAGCGAGAGCAGACAAATGGCAGAGGTAGTTTGCTAGGTGGAAACCCAGAGAATCTTCTAGAAACTGCTCATATGACACTTGCCTCTCTGAATTCGCCCAGGGATGAGTAAGAGATCATGAAATCTCCAAGTGGAACCAAGAACTATCAGTGAAATGACACTAATCAAAATCCCAGAAGCTGACTCACTCCCCTACCAACATCTATATATGGATCCCTCATCCTAGAGATCTGGAGGCTGGAATTTTGTAATTTGTAAGGAAGTGTTGTTGGTTTCTCTTTGAGACATTGTATTATTGGGTGATCTTGCTTTTTATGAGGTGAAGAGGACTTTCATGTTGGAAGGATGATGTTGGATCAGACAGTTGGGTTGTAATCCTCTCTTCTACTACTTCTATCAATAAAGCTATTTGAGTTTTCCTCCATATACTTGTATATTTCTGAATCTTGTATTTGTGTGTGCATTTGTATGGTTAAAGTACATCTAATTCTGCATTGTTTATGGTTATAGATCTCTATGCTTTGATGGTATTTGATGCTTTGATTCTACAGGTGTTCTTTGAAGTGGGACAAGTGAGAAAGGAGTAGCGAAGCTCTATCAAAGGAGAGAGAAAACAAGTAAGGAGCCAAGTGAAAGACTGAGGTTTGTACTCTCTACTTCTCTCTCATCTATCTCTCATAAAGGAAAACACAAGTTACTTTGAATTGTTTGTTTCTAAGATAGCTACCCCTCTTACTGGGACTAGCAGCTCTAAATAGACACTAGTTTTCCCGATAACAAAATGGCGACTACACTGGGAAGCGAATAGTTTGTTTGTTTTGTTACTGTTGTTTGCTTTATAAACTACAGACAGAGCCTGAAGTTAAGCCAGATAGCGTTCGAATTGCTTTTGCTATGCAACTGCAAAGTAGATCAACGCTCCTTTAGTCAATCTCTAGGTTGGTTTATGAATTGAATATCTGACTTGAAAACATCCTAAGTGCCCTAGTGGTAGCTCAAATAACCTTACTAGATCAGTCCCTATACTTTGTGTTTACTGCCTATCAAAAGCTTAGCCTAAACCCCTGAACTTAGCTGCAAACTGTGAGTGAAAACCAAGCTCAGTCTTATCCCTGGACCATCGCACTGTCTCTCATTGGCAACCTGGATGCATCACACCTCCCGTGTGTTGCAGGTGAGATGCATCCCTGTTTCCTTGTGTTACAGGTGCGATGATTGAGTGAGACTATTTCTGCCTCCAGATTTTGGTTTTTTCTTCATTGTCTTCAGCTTTATTCAGTAGTTTTGCTATCTATGATCAATATATCACTATTGAAGCCTTCTTCCTTCACATTATTCAACCTCCATTGATAAGTAATTGTGAATGTTTTTTATGTATTTTTCATCATTTGCAGTCCTCCTTTGCAAATAGTAGCTTAATCGAACTGTCGTCTTTTGATTTGAAAGTGTCGCAACTGTCATTTTCAGTCAAGAAAAAGAGTGTCGTAAAGTCTTCCTCTTTTAGATAGTCGATTACACTTTTGCTATTGTATTTTATTTGAATCATCAATTCTCTGAAGTGTCGAAAGTATTTTTCAAGTCGAAATTGAAAGTGTCGTCTTAGTCTTCCTTTCGTTTTTAACAGAAATTTGCTAAAGTGTCGCTTTGAGGAAAGATAGTTCAGATCTGTACTTAGTTTTCTTTTTGTCATTCTCACATTAAGGAAACTAAAAAAAACAAATACATGCATGTGATTTTGCATTTAGACTGCATGCGGAAATTGATTTAGGAAAAGTGTATTTAGTGTGTGCTCTCTGCTCTATGTTGAAAGAATTTTATTTCTCTTTCCTTAGTAGCTAGGATTTTCATTGCTAAAAGAAAATAAATGACTGTTTATCATTTTAGATTGCATATTTAGGAGTTGTAAATCTACATCATGCGGTGAAACTTGAAAGACAAACTTCTTAAGAAAGATCAACTATAAAATAAACCTCAATGAACATAAAAATGCTTTGGAACCTAATGCACAACATCTAGAAGTCTAGGCTAGAGATGTATTCTGGCATTGTAAAGCCTGGTAACTATCGTTTTCATCGTAGGTTGGGTGATTCCTCCTCTTTGATATGACAAGTGCTAGTATGGACTTGTGCTCCCACGTACCGTCGAGTATATATTGGGAGACCACAATAGGCTGATATCCTTTATCCTTAGGAAGCCGTGTCTGTCGCCCTATGGATCACAATGCACTGAACACAGCATTCAGGAAGATTGATTGCCATACGTAAAAAATATTCTGCAATTTTACGATTGGTTTGGTAATCCCTCTATCTAGATTTCCAGAGTAGTCACTTTCATTCCTTTTCAAACTCCTTAAAAGAAAAGGTACATTTGAGAACTTGTCACTTTAGGATCATTAAAAATAGAAGGCGACTAGAGTCACCTTAAGCTTTTTCTCATCTCTTAAAAATTGAAAAAGTAAGTTGTGTCAAAGCGTCATAAAATTTATTTTAATTTGGAATAACATCACTGTTCCCTCGTTGGTCTTAGGTTGAGAAAATGGAGTCTACCAATTAAGGATTTCCCCTTGGGGGAAATCCTAGTCCCTTCTCCTCTTGGGGAGATGTTGGTGCTCCACACATGGCTACATTGTCCCTTCCAGGACTCACAATTGGCCTGCTAGTATGGATTTTATCAACCCCTGTCGTTCAAAACACTATAATGCCTCAACAATCAAATCAACAACTAGATGATACTGAAGTCACTCCCCCACCTTCTACTTCGTTTGTTTCTCCCTCTCCTTCTTCCTCTTCTCTTAGTGAAGCTAGTAACGCTAAAAAGCAAGTAACTGAGAAGAAGAAGAAAGGGAAGGAGAAGAAGAAGAAGAAGCCAACGCTGAAAGGGAGAAACCATGCATCATCTGGCGAAAATCCACACACTACACTATCCAAACCTAAATCTCCATGTGTCATTTGCAAAGGAGACCACTATCATCGAGATTGTCCTTACATCCCACAGATCTTAAGGGACTGGTCTCCCCGCTTGCACAATCTGGTGTCTTCAACCTCTGACGATCATGTTGAGAGCACACCATCAACTAGTGAAAACGAAGTCAATGGATAGAAAGGAATATCTAAATTTCCTTGTAGACTGTGTGAAGGCGATCATGACCTCCACCGTTGTCCTTTCCTGGATGAAGCTAAAAGAGTCTTGGATAACCGTCCTGCTTCATCGCAACGACTTCCTCCTGGATACAAGAAACTCTTGCTGAGTCCATCGCTAGTTGAAAATCTGACTGACACACCTTTTTTGTCAGTCGAAGCACCTATCATTGAAGGTAAACCCTCTGAGTCCACACCAGACCAAAGTCAACAGGTCGAGACAACAGTCGACCCAGTCTTGTTTTTAGAAGGTCCACCTTTAGATGATACAGTCACCAAAGAGAATGAGAATGAAACCGTTCAAATTCTTTTTGTTAACACAGAATTTGATGAACATGGGGGTAATCTAACCATTCCTTTACCGCAGGAAGGAATTTCGTCAGAGATTCATCCAACCATTTATTCGGTCCCTCCTCCAAGCAATCTAGTCGTTTCCTTCGATTGGAATCTACTAGGGAGACCTCACCTACCATCTAATGTACCATTCTGAATCATAGTACAAGCTTACAGAATGATCATGGTTGGTACTATCATAGATGAATGGGCTTCCATGAGTATCCTTTCCTCAACTGCTTGGAAAGCGCGTGGTTCGCCATCGCTTCTGCCTAAGATTTGAAATCTGTCAGGCTTCAATAAAGGAACCAGTCGACCGTTAGGGATCCTTTCAAATTTGCCTATAACTTTGAGATGGAAAACCATTCATCTAAACGTGATGGTAGTCCAAGGGCCACTAGATTACAATCTACTCCTTGGGCGTGACTACATTTACAACATGGGAACTATTGTTTCCTCACTCTTTCGAGTGATGTGTTTCCCATATGAGGGCGGAATGGTCTAGCTTGTAGACCAACTTTCATTCCTCGGTTCAAACATGGCTACTAGTCAAATGCCATCCCTAAATGGTCTTTTTGCACAAGGAATGTCTCATCAACCTCCAGTCCATCCACTTGATGAGCGCGAGTGATTCGGTGAATGTGACTAAACCTAGGGGGCATGCGCCCTGGTCTGCTTCGGCAGGAAAACCCCAGATATAAGGTAGGTTTCCGCGTAGGATATATGACTAGTCTGACACACCCGTCCGTTTAGGAAAATGGGATTAGACTGGAAAAGGATTCCCCCATCAAAGGTTATGTGATTGGAAGCTCCCACCATTCACCTTTGTCTATTTCGATGGACAGAGCCAAGGAAGTGTTTTGTCTGCTATGCGGATGGAACAATCTTGCTAATGCAAGAACTTCCGTATGGTAACCTGGAAACTCTACTTCTCTTTATACCTGGGGGCATGCAAACCTTTTTTACGCAAGTGAAAAGCGACTAGCGTAACTCTAACCTCGTAGTTTTACTAACTTCAACTGCTTAAGTTAGGTGATTGGTCTGATCCACCATTCACCTTTGCCGGGACCAACGGAAATGGCAAAGCAAAGGAAATGTTTCCCGTCAGGAAAACTATCCTACCTAACCCAGTAGTTCTTTAACCCTTAGGACAGTAGTTGGTCGTTCCTAGCTTGCATACAAAAGTCTCAAAGAAAAGTTGCGCATGGGGCAAGCTCCCTAAAAAATGAACCTACTAATGAGAGACACCCTTATTATACGACTGGCACGAGCAGGTTTACACGAAGTTCAAGTTCATTAAAAAATAAACCTAGCAGTGAGCATATGTTCCCCCAGAGTTCAAGCTCATTAAAAAATGAACCCACCTTCGGTAAATAACCTTTGTGATTGCATAGCTATCAGCTTTTGAACCTTGGTTGTGTTCTTACCATCACCTCCACTCTTTTTTAGCCGATCATACGCCTCCACTTGATTGTTTACCCTTTTGAGGAACAACTGCAACGAGTGATTCTATTAGCCACATTCTTTACACTGCCATGATTGAAAAGTTCCAAACTTACCTCGAACCAATTGATATACAAAAACATCACTCATTCCTCAAAAAACGAGTCTCTTTTAAGCTCTTTTTAGACTCATAAAATATGAAAATATTGCCTAGCAATTGGCCTCTCCAGCTCGTTAAAGTGATTGGAAGTGCCATCCCTCCTCTATATTTTAATCTTTTTGGACCTGAGGGATCATTACACAAAAAGATCGAGTGCTTGTCTTTTTCGGCTCGCTAAAGTGATCGGAAAATTCATCCCTATCGTATTATTTTATACTTTTTCGAACTTAAGGGATTATACTACGAAAAAGGACTATTGGAGTTTCCTTTCCATTTATTTTTAGAATCTCTAAAATTGAAAAGAACCGAGTTATCTTTGTTGTTAAAATCGTTAAAACAATGGCGACAAACTTATCCATGCAGACAAGAGCAAGTTTCACTGTCGCTAGGCTTACTAAAACATAGCGACAGGTTTGCCCTAAGGGAAAATTATAGAACAAGCATATGTTATCCTCCTCAAGCTTGACAAAAATAAAGAGGTACTAGTCAGCAATGACTGGGGAAAATGGGAAGAAAACTTGAAGAACTTCATTGGTAGCAGGTCGCTCTTGAACATGAAACTTTCACTCCATCACCATGATTGAGTTAGGTTGGGTTATTCCGTTCACTGATCATATCACCATTGGTCCTCCGTGCCATCCATTTTGGGGTTAACGCTACCAATCCATTCCAATGTCACCGATATGTTCAAGAGAAGTCACTCAAAGAATTCACCAACCCAGCTAACACCTCATTTGCTGCAATAACTTCACTCTCCATTTTTCATGACCGCCACCCTGAACCTTGTATCATCAGATTGTTTTTACCTCCACAAAATCATTTGCTACGTTCTGTGTTGTAGATGTGGGATTCATTAAGGCCCTCCTACGATGGGTCACATCTTTTCGACATCAACTCATTATCCAAGAAGTTGACTTAGGAACAACCCTTTCAGTACTTTGAAGCTTGCATGCCTCAATGGAAAGTTTCTCACTTACAGCGACAGGTTTACATCAATGGCCTTCGACTGAAAGATTTTGCGTGGTGTTCAACATTGACTCATGTATTCACACCATGTGAATTGTACTGCAGTACCTTGAGGGTCATTGTCATTATCGGTGATTCCTCTCGCACCTATTAACAACTTACATCATTGGCTGGTAATTAGGTGATGTATTTCCATGTTCGACCTCAGAACATCTTTTCATGTGGATCGACTTGTACTTCGAGCGAAGATTGAATGAGTTTGAAGAACCCGAATCTAGTTTCATCCATCCGGGCTTTGATATATTCAGGAAAATAAAGACATCAAATGTAAACCATAGCTGCACAGATAATCATCCAAGCTAAGGGATGATGGCTCTACTAGAATCATTAGTCTACCACACAGACGATTGTCTGTCCTATGTACATGAAAATGAATTTATAAAGCTGAGCATGGGAATGCCCGCCTCAGCTAGATCATGAAAATATTATGAAGATAATGTATTGTATTGTATCTTATTACAAGTCACCTTCCAGTTTGAAAAACCTCGGATCCTCATGATAAAGCATTTCACTCAACATCAGAATATTTACGATCTCATGCCTTAGGGGGAAACTGTTATAGACATATTTGGGCACTGCAACCCCAATCACATATTTCCATAAACCAAGGGCTTCTGAACCCCTAAAAGTGTCGTTTCAAACCCTAAAGGATCAAGATCAACTGATTACATCATTTCCCAGAAGTTCTCCCTAAAAAACTTCTCAGAACTAGACCATCTCACATGCTCCATGGTCAGGGTGCGATGCATACTGAAAAGCCCTTCTGTAGGGTGCGATGAGTAAGAGCAGACAAATGGCAGAGGTAGTTTGCTAGGTGGAAACCCAGAGAATCTTCTAGAAACTGCTCATATGATACTTGCCTCTCTGAATTCGCCCAGGGATGAGTAAGAGATCATGAAATCTCCAAGTGGAACCAAGAACTATCAGTGAAATGACACTAATCAAAATCCCAGAAGCTGACACACTCCCCTACAAACATCTATATATGAATCCCTCATCCTAGAGATCTGGAGGCTAGAATTTTGTAATTTGTAAGGAAGTGAAGATGGTTTCTCTTTGAGACATTGTATTGTTGGGTGATCTTGCTTTTTATGAGGTGAAGAGGGCTTTCATGCTGGGAGGATGATGCTGGATCAGATAGCTACGTTGTAATCCTCTCTTCTACTACTTCTATCAATAAAGCTATTTGAGTTTTCCTCCATATACTTGCATATTTCTGAATCTTGTATTTGTGTATGCATTTGTATGGTTAATGTAGATCTGATTCTGCATTGTTTATGGTTATAGATCTCTATGCTTTAATGGTATTTTGCTGCTTTGATTCTATAGGTGTTATTTGAAGCGAGACAAATGAGAAAGGAGTGGCGAAGCTCTATCAAAGGAGAGAGGAAACAAGTAAGGAGCCAAGCGAAAGACTGAGGTTGGTACTCTCAACTTCTCTCTCATCTATCTCTTGTAAAGGAAAACACAAGTTACTTTGAATTGTTTGTTTCTAAGATAGCTATCTGTCTTAGTGGGACTAGTAGCTCTGAATAGACACTAGTTTTCCCGATAACAACATGGATGAGGTCCTATTTACTTAGCCAAATTTGGAAGGAAAGGTCCCAGTCAAAGGGAGGTCAACAAAGAGTTCTATGCCAACTAGAACTCTGTTGCTACACGTAAAAGAAGCCCGAAGTCATTCCTGAACTCATGGATCCATTTTTGCCACCTGCATGCCATCTCCATAACGCAATCCAACATCCACCTTGCATAGATTTATTTCTCATGGAAACCAAGAGGCTGAATCCGCAGATTTTGACCTGTTCACGTGTCTATCGTTGAAGAAATTCCTCTAAGATATAGTTATCCATTTTCTCTATAAATATAAGCATTTGCAACACAGATAGGATGTTCTTGATATTGTTTTTATAGTGTTATTTTTCTGTTCTGTAACTAAGAGACATATTACTCTGTTTCATAATACAAAACTCTGTTTTTCACATGGTTGTTTAAGCGTATTTTGAAGTAACAACGTGCTAGTCCAAAGCTGTGCAGAGGGCCCCTACATAGCTGAGGTCCTTCTTTTGTTTTTGTATAGTTTTCATGTATATTTTCTCTCATTCGAATTGTACATTTCTCATGTTTTGCTTATGATCTTAATCGTTCTAATCTTGTACATGTTTTTGCAGCTCGTCCCATTTCTTACTAACACTGATAAGTGCACTTCAGAATAGTTCTTTAAGTCTGGTTATGCTCGAGTTTCTTAGTGTAATTTTTTGCATCAAGTGGTGTTATTGAGACTTGCTTCCTCTGCTGAACTTTAGTTTTCAATTTCAGTTGTTTATTCTTTTACTTAGTGAGATTTTTTTATTGTTCAAGATAGTTTAGATGTTAGTTCTTCGTGCTTTCTGATGATATTTCTGGAGCCTTTAGCTTAACCCTATTTTAGAAGTTAATTGGCGAGATATTGTGATTATAGGTGAAGTAATTGACTTTGCTTTCATTAGTATGCAAGTAAAAGTTTAGATGCCAGTTCTTTCATGCTATATGATGATATTTCTGGAGCCTTTAGCTTAACCCCGTTTTATAAGTTAATTGGTGAGATATTGTGATTATAGGTGAAGTAATTGACTTTTCTTTCATTAGTAATGCAAGTAGATAGTTTAGATGGCAGTTCTTTCATTCTATATGATGATATTTCTGGAGCCTTTAGCTTACCCCATGTTAGAAGTTAATTGGTGAAATATTGTGATTATAGATGAAGTAATTGGCTTTGCTTTCATTAGTGTGAAAATTAGATAATTTAGATGTCATTCTTTTCATGCCATATGATGATATTTCCGGAGCCTTTAGCTTAACCCCGTTTTAGAAGTTAATTTGCGAAATGTTGTGATTATGGATGAAATCGTTGACTAGTTTCCAGTTTCTTTACTTTTTGGTTTGAGTTGCAGTAGTTTATTAGATTTCAATTTTGCAATTAGGATAGAAAACAGAGATAGCAATCTCATTTTCAGTACTTCATTTTTAGTTTCGTTTATGTAGCTGCATGTTTACACTCTTATTCAAGTTCTAATTTTGTAGACAACATGTTAGACAAGATATATCTCTGTCCCAGACTCATACTCCCAACCTTAGGATTCCTGGAATTCAAGGGGCAACAACTGAATTAGAAGATTCTACCACTCCGTCTACTAAATCTGACCTAGGAGAAGAACCCTTCTTCACCTCCATAGGGGAGCCTATTGCAGTGGAAGAAGTAGAAATACCTAGAGAAGAAGAGGAGGTAGAAACTATCTCTCATTAGCCATTAATAGAAGAGCCAGAAGATTTTGAGGAAACCTATCATGGCAGAAGAAGAGCAAGATGGAGAATTTTCACTATTTGGAGTAAGGGGTAGAGGCAGAGGTAGAGGAAATAATGGAGGAGGTAGAGGTAACAATGAAGGAGATAGAGGCAACAATGGAGGAAATAGGGAAGGAGATAACTCATTTGGATTCCCTATAATAGATGAGGAAACCCATACAACAATGAAAAACATTTCACCATCCGTCCTCCCAAAATTTTATGGATCGCGAAGTGAGGATCCTGAAACATTTCTATTTGAGTTTGAAGTCTTATGCCAAACCTATGACTATCTAGAAGACTCTCAAAAACTCAAATTTTTCTCTTCAACATTGAAAGGGGCTGCTCTGAAATGGTTTATGGGATTAGTCACTCAATCTATTAGGACTTGGAATGATATGAGGTAAGCATTTTTGGATAGATACCTGGATTATTGTATGCCTACCAATCATAAGGATGAGGTATCCAAAATGATGCAAAAAGAAGATGAGAACTTATAGGATTTGCTTGAGAGGTTTCAATACAACTTAAAGAGAGCAAAAATGAGCAATTTAGATGAGGAAACCTTGAAAGCCCTTTTATTGAAAGCCATTAGATATGAATGGATAGATATTTTAAACATGATGGGGAAGGGAGACATCTCTCAACTTCCACTAAGTGACATAGCAGAACTATGTGTCCATCTCTCAAGGGGAAAATCTAAAACTAGAAACGGGCCTAGAGATCCTTCTCTTATTAGAGCAAACAAATCTGCAACTGGGACAATAAGTAGGGAAGAAATTGGCAATATGCTTGATGAGTTCAAAACTGACATTCTAGGGAGCCTTAGTGAACAGCTAAACACCCTCAAAATTCAAAACAAGCAGAAAACAGAAGCTAATGCCTTAGCCATCTTTTGCCCAAAATGTATAAAGAAACATGCTCTAAGAGAATGTCCCTTAGATGCAAAAGTTGTAGAAACATGTATGATTTGCTCAGAAAGTCATGAGACCAAGGATTTTCCTTCAATCCCGGGGCTTAAAGCTATCTTTTAGGAGGACCCAAATTCTGTAGAATCTCTTTGCTTTGTTTCAAGAAGACCTTGGCAAGGGCAACAAAATCAAGGATTTAACAATCCAATGACTTTTCAGCTACCACCAAATTGGAATTCTTGGTAACAACCTTGGTCTCAACCTCAAAATCAGTATCAATCTCAATCATGGGCACGAGGGGTACAAAATCCTTATGGGGATTTGCTCAATATTATCAATATCCTCCATCTTATCAGGGCTATCCTCCCCCACAAAACCAACAACAAAGTCCACAACCACAACTTCAAAATCAAAGTCCTCAACTTTCATTGCCATTTCCACAACAACAACCTCCTCAACAAAATCAAAATCCTCAACTCTTTCTTCCATTTCAACAGAAGCCAAGTCAACTACTAGCCCAACCATTACCAAATCCCAACAACAAAAACCCTCAGAATGCTTGCATGGTAGAAGGACAACCATTTCCTACCTACACGATTGTTCCTCTAGATATTAATGATGTTCAAATTAGATCTGGTAGGATTTTAGAAAAGGAAAAACCTTCTATAGATACTCAAGAGCAAGATGCTTCTGAGAAGGATTCTCTGAAAGTCAATAAAAGTTTTGAAGAAGCATCCCTTCAAAACCCAACCATTCAAAAAGGAAAACAAAAAGAGTCAACCCACACAACTCCTATAGTTGAGAAACCTGTATCTACATCCACACCTCCTTTTCTTGAGAGATTACAAATTAACAGGGGGTGGAAAAAAAATTCTTGTTGCCGAACTATGATTTCCTAGATGAATTAAAGAATGTCTGTATCAAGATTCCTTTGCTACAAGCCATTAGAGAATTCCTATTCTAGCAAAAAAAATAAAGGAGTTGAGTATCAAAAGACGAGGTAGGAAACCAAGAGACACAAAAAGAGTGCACCTGGTAGGAAAAATAGTAGATATCATGATGGGAAAGATTACCATGCAGAAATATGTGGGTCCAGGTAGTCCAATTGTCAAGACACACATAAATGGAATATAAATTACAAATACATTGATTGACTTAGGGGCTATTATAAACATTATGAGTAGACAAAATATGGAACAACTTAAACTTCCTAATCTTCTTTTCACACCTACCTTATTGCAACTTGCAGATAGATCAGTAATCAAACCAGATGGTGTACTAGAAGATATTTCAGTCTCCTTAGATTATTGGGAATATCTGGTGGATTTCATGATTTTGACTCCCAAGAATAATCTAGGAGGACACCCACTCATCTTAGGAAGACCTTGGCTAGCCACAGCTGATGCTTTTATTAGTTGTATATCTAGTGATATGTACATTTCTAATGGTAGTTCAACAAAGAAATTTACTTTGTATCCTCCAGCAAAAGCAATTATAGAAGTAGGAGACAATGAATGGGTCGATGATGAAGATGCTATACAACCTATCTTTACTCTCTCTGAAGTTAGTGAAGATAGTCAAATCCTAAACACATAAGAAAATTTTGAAACATCTTCAGAATATGATCACACACAATTTCAGTTAGATTCTGATATTGAATACTTGTCATCAAGGTAAATGTCTCTCTACTCTATGGAAGAGTTTGGCAGTTTTGCAGTTGAAATTTTTCTAGGTAGAACAATGAATATTAACAAAAACTTGGAAAAGTTACAACAAGAAGAGCTAACCAAAATCTTATAAAAAAATTCTGCTACATTTGCATGGGAGTATACTGATATGAAAGGTATTGACCCTAAGACTTGCATCCATCATATTTATATTGAGGAAAACAATAGACCAATCAGACAACCTCAGGGAAGGATGAATCCAAATCTTAGGGAGATTGGGAAAGAAGAGCTCCAAAAATTACTCAATGTGAACTTCATTTACCCAATCTTAGATAGCTGATGGGCTTCTCCCCTTGTGATAGTGCCCAAAAATAAAGGTAAATGGAGGGTGTCCATTGATTATAGGGAATTGAATAAAGCAACCTTGAAGGATCACTTTCCTTTGCCCTTTATAGATCAAGTATTAGATACATTAGCAGGAAAAAAGTACTTTTCATTTTTGGATGGTTTTAGTGGTTATAATCAAATTCAGGTAGCACCTGAAGATCAGGATAAAACCACATTTACGTGTCCATGGGGAACTTTTTCTTACCGAGTACTTCCTTTTGGATTAGGTAATGCACCTGCAACATTCCAAAGAGCAGTACTAGGAATTTTTTCTGATCTAATCCATGATTGTGTAGAGGTATATATATGTCATGCGGAAAGAGTCAATTTTGCGGACAAAACCGACCTCCCTAGAAGCTAAGGCTTTCTAGTGACAAACAAAACACTCAAGCACTATCTTTCCCTAAATATGCATTTAAAATAAAAGCAACCAGGTGTTTAAGGCATACCTTTAGTCCAACGCTATTTGTAGCAGTCCAGCCTCTCCGATCCAAATGAGCTCCTTCTCCTTGAAGCCTGCATTCACTAACAAGCAAACGATTACATAGCACCTGAATAACTCATATAATAAAACATATTCATCATAAAGACCAAGGAGTTTATGAAACAAATTATATATAACAACTTGTTGAGAAAAATGAACTTAATTGTATTAATTGGAAATAAAAGAAACCATTACAACCAGTGCCTTGGTGTTGTGCAGGTCCCTCCCAGGGTCCAGCAAGAGTTCTCCTCTACTTTGATCAGCTCACCCACTTCCAAATGAAGCTAAGAAAGGATTGGAATCTCTCCTCTCAAGCTCTATAAGGGAGTCCTAATTTCAGCAGCATCTACCCTTAGGAATGTTCAGCTTTCAACCTCCCCTCCCTCTGGCCCAATGCCTGTATTTATAATGCTTTGGAGGAAGTTAATCAGGTCCACCATCAATGGGATAAGCTCCTCTTTCAAAGGGGTAGCTCCCCTCTTCATGGGATAAGCTCCTCTTTCATTGGGATGCATGAACCATCTGGAGGCGCTCAATCCACGTCAAACCATCTTCTAGAATGCTCTAGATTCGACCACAAGTAACTTTTTTGAAGTAAAAATTGTGCCTTTTGACCTTTACAGGAGTACGCACCCACCCCTTTACAGACAGAGCGTACAAGTACACAGGTATTATGAACTTGAGGTGCGTACACGCAGGTAAGGGTAAGAGAAACTGCGTAACCAGAGTTATATTGACTTTTAAAGAATTTCTCTCTTTCTTGGAGTTTGACATGAGGAGCAGAGGTATAAGAATTGCCAAGGAGGACAGTATGACAATTGATGGAGCCATACTAACTGCAAATAGTCATGGTGACAAACTTTAGTGTAACAGATTGCCCCCTAAAGTGCGAAGCCTGTAGTAGATTAGGGTTTCATATCATCTAGGAAGGGTGAAGCACTTTATCATTTCAAGGATTATCTTGTGGAGAGCCCAGTTGGAACCTGCAAATATTCAACACAAAATACATATATGAGATCATATCATCGCTGAGGTAGGCATTCCCATACTCAGATTGAAAACTTTAACTAACAAACTAACTACTGCTCTGATATAGGAATGATTTCACAGTACATCATAATCATAGACTCATGTAGACATAGTATGGACGCAGCCATCTATTTATAATTAGTCTACTATATAATGAATACAAAACTCCTCGCAACCTGGATGGCGGAAACTAGATCCAGGGTCTTCATTTCTACTTCCCGAAATAGTACGATTCTATCCATGCGAATAAATGAGTTGATGTCGAACATGGTAGAAACCACTTGATTACCAGTCAATGATGTAAATTGTTAACAAGTGTGAGAGAAACCACCAGTGATGTCAATGGCTCTCAAAGTACCCAGTACAATCCGTGAGATGTGAATGAATGTGTTGATGTCGAACATATCACGGAATCCCTCGATCGAAAGTTAATGATGTAAACTGTCGTCAAAGGCGAGAAACCTGCCATTGATGCATGCATATTTCAAGGTACTGACGATTTCTAGATCATATTTCTAGATAATGTGCTGATGTCAATAGAAAGCGATCCGTTGCAGGCAAGCCCACAACACGAAATCATAGATCAAGTTGAATAAATGTAGCTGTAAGGACTGACTCAGGGATGGTCAAGATGGATGACAGGTATTTTGCAGATGAATGGTTTATTTGTAGTGACCTTTTGAACACATAATGACACAACAGATGGCTTGGTGACAATTGACCCAAAGTTAATACCCGGAAACCAGCTGAAGACTTTCAATGTGGTTTGATCAACTATTAGGCAAAGGATTTCCCAACCCAGGTGAATGAAAAGTGTCGTGTTCAAGAGTGGTGACAAGGTTTTTCTGAGACAAAGGATAACAAATAGGCTCATTTTTCTCTCTTTTCCCCCACCATTTCTGGCAAGTACCTCTTTATTTTTTTACAAGCTTGAGGAGGATAAAATTTGCTTGATTATAAGCTCATCCTTCGGATGAGTCCAACTTAGTTTAGATTCGAACCCTAAGAAGGAGTGGTTCGTTCCTGTTTGTAATTGAACAGG
This sequence comes from Pinus tabuliformis, assembly GCA_031772625.1. Classification (NCBI taxonomy): domain Eukaryota; kingdom Viridiplantae; phylum Streptophyta; class Pinopsida; order Pinales; family Pinaceae; genus Pinus; species Pinus tabuliformis. The sequence continues at coordinate 1,079,540,846 of CM062818.1, forward strand.
TCCTTTACTGTGAAATTTTAACGAGTCCAGTATAGGAGAAACTCGGTGTTTTTCAATTTTAGAGAGTCTGAAAAACTTAAGAAGACTCCAGGGTTGACCTTTTTCGTAAATTTGTGTCTCCCAAGCCCGAAAAAGTATAAAATAATACTTGAGAGAACCGCTTGATCTTTACGACCAAGGAGTACTTTCATGATTAGTGTCTCTGATCTGAAAAGTAGAAAGCGATCAAGGACACATCGTTTTATTTCCAATATCGAATTTGAAACGACAAAAATCCGGCAATCTTTTCGTGTTTTTACGGTCGGAAAAGAGCTGTAAGTAGACCGTCTTTTAATTCCGTTTTAACGAGTGTAAAAGAAACGCTCGGCGATCTTTTCATATTTTGAGAGTCTGAAAAGGGCTTAAAAGAGAACTCCAAGGTTTCACTTTTTCGTAAGTTTTAACGAGTTCGAAAAAATGATAAAAATGTACTCATGGTTTTCATTTTTTCGTAAGTTTTAATGAGTTTGAAAAAATGATAAAAATGTACTCATATGGCCGACTTTCAATTTAATTTATGAGCAGGAAAAGACGGAAAGAACTCGGCATTTTCATTTGTTTTACGAGAATGAAAGATGGCAAAATAATCTCGGGATTTTCATGAGTTTAACGAGTCTTGAAAATAACTAAAATTGACTCGAGATAGGTTTCATTTTTACAAAAGCTTGAAACAGAGAAAAACTATGCTTCAAAGTAGTTTCATTTTTACACAAGCTTGAAACAGAGAGAAAACTGTGCTTGATGCCCCCTAAGCGTAACTGCTAGAGCGCATGCCCCCCAGCTTCATTTCATTCAACTAAATACAAGCTGGATGGAATGAAGGTTCATGTACGAGATCATTTGAAAGACTCGACCTAAAACTGTAAGAAAATTATACAAAACACTGAAATAACTAACCTAAATATACAACTTAACATTTATGAGATCTAGTCAAACTCTCGACTCAAATAGAGGAGGATTTGTTTCATTTTTTAACGAGCTTGACATAGGAAAAGAACTATGCTCGGATTCGGTTTCATGTTTACGCAAGCTTGAAACGAAAAACTATGCTTGTTATAAGTTCACATGCCCCCAGCATAATGACGCAAATCGAGGTACATGCCCCCCAAGCTTCATTAAATTCAAATAGGTGGATGGAATGAAGGCTTACTTTCAAAATCTTGGAAAGACTCGTGGGAGTTGTTTCATTTTTTAGAGAGGTTGACACAAGAAAAGAACTATCCTCAAAAACCCTTGTTTCATTTTTTAAATGAGCTTGACACAAGATAAGGAACTATGCTCATAACTACTCTCTACAATCTAGCTAACAAGGAACTATACTCTAAAAAACCTTGATTCATTTTTTAACGAGCTTGACACAAGACAAGGAACTATGCTCATAAAATCCTTGATTCATTTTTTAACGAGCTTGACACAAGACAAGGAACTATGCTCTAAAATACTTGATTCATTTTTTAACGAGCTTGACACAAGACAAGGAACTATCCTCGAACCTGATTCATTTTTTAACGAGGTTGACTCAGTAACAGGAACTTTCCTCGAAACATCCAATTTCATTTTTTAATGAGGTTGAGAGAGGAACAAACTATCCTCGTTCACACTGATTCATTTTTTAACGAGGTTGACACAGTAAAAGGAACTTTCCTCACTACATCCAGTTTCATTTTTTAACGAGGTTGAGACGGGAACAAACTATCCTTGTACACACTGATTCATTTTTTAACGAGGTCGACACAGTAAAAGGAACTTTCCTCGGGCTAGCCTGTTTTATTTTTTAACGAGGTTGACACAGTAAAAGGAACTTTCATCACCATTTCTTGATCATGGCTTCCAATTGGAAGAAAGACATGTCAATGGACACACCTTGATCATGGCTTCCAAGAGGTCTTCATCAGAAGGAAGAATAGTTCTTTGGAAGGAACACATATCAAGGGACTCAAAAGGGATAAGAACATCGGGTTCAAATAATCCCATAGAGTTTTCCATGTCAATTACCGGATCTAAATCAAAGGAAGATGAGCAAACAGTGAGAGGCTCACTTACATCGGTAACTGAAAACATGGGACCCGTTGCCACATAATTAACCCGTGGCAGGGTAGATACCACTTTAGAATCAGGAACATTTAGGGGTGTCATATTATTGGTAGTTGAAACAAGACTAGGGAATGAAAGCTGGTCTATAGTCACAATATTTCCATTGTGAGGGAAAGACATCACGCGAAAGAGTGTCGATACGACAGCTTTCATTGCATAAACATAGTCTCGCCCAAGGAGTAAATTGAAATACAAGGGACCTTGAACTACCATAAGATCAATACAGACAGTTTTACCTTCCAAGGTAATAGAAAACTTAGGAAGGATCCCTAAAGTTTCACTAATGGTTCTGTTAAAAGCTTTCAGATTCTGTGTAATAGGCACAAGCTGAGGGGAACCCAAAGCTTTCCAAGCAGTTGAGAATAAAATACTAACAGAAGCACCTTCATCTACCTGTGTGCGGCGTATGTCCCTACCACCAACCTTGACAATGATTTGGAAAGGGATGGAGGAAGGAAGACGAGGTTCTGTCAGTCTATTCCAATCAAAGGAAAAGACCTCAGTACTTGGAGGGGGTTTTGCAGAAATAGGTGAAATGCCCCCTGGCATAGAAGAATCTGATGTAACAAGAAGAACCTGAGCGGTATGAAGTTCACTCTCTAAAGGGAAAGTGGGATCGACCGAATGTGAAATTGAATCGACCACTTGATCAACTAATGGATCATCAACCTGAGTGATATGAGCTTCACTCTCCAATGGAAGAGTGTGATCGACTGTACTTGAAACTAGATCAATCACTCCACCAGTTGATGGTAGGTTGGGAGAAAGTTTACAGTAACCAGTTGGAAATTCTTGCTGTGGAAAAGTAAGGTTTTCAAACAATTTCGAGGCTTCATCCATGTGAGGGAAAATGTGAGTTTGATGACTCCCTTTGCATAACTTACAAGGAAACCTAACTTTACCCTTTTTCCCAGGAACCTGACTATCACTGGTTGATGGATCAATGGAAAGTTGATGAGATTTTTCTGACCATACTTCCAAGACCTTTGGAATACCAGGACAATTGACAAGGAAGTGGTCACCCTTACAAAGCCTGCAAGGGTATTTGGGTTTACGATGCATGTCGGAGTTTTCCTCAACACAACTAACACTTACAGTCGTGGTTGGTTGGTTGACTTCTTTCTTATCTTGCTTCTTCTTCTTCTTCTTCTTCTTCCCTTTCTTCTTCTTCTTAGACACCTGGTTACTAGCGTCAAGGCTTTTACCAAGCGAAGAGGAAGAAAAGGAGGAAGAAAAATTAGGTGAAGAAGGTAAAGGGTCAACAGAAGGTTGGTGATGTTGAGATGGTGAAATCTGTTGAGGTGAAGCATTCGGTTTAGGTGGAACAATTGGAGTATTTGGGGCCAACGAAGTTGAAAATAACCATATCGGTAAACCTATTGTAAATCCAGGTAATGACAAAGTAGCCATATAAGGAGAACCAACATTTCCAAAGTAAGGAAAAGTACTAGGATTCTCGTTAGGAGGGGTTCCTAGGTTGGTAAATTCCGGAACATTTGCCATTATATTCAACTTCAGTGAATTTTATTAACAATTTTAAAACCAAAATTAACAATTCACAATTCACACTTAACAATTAAAATTCACAATTCACACCTATGGTCTCTAAATGTAAAAACAAACAAATTAACACGCGCTATCAAATGTAGGAGTCAAACCACACACAAATAGTAACTTTCCGGACCGAAAACACTAGTTGGTGATGAAATCCAACGTCGCAGAATTCAGTACAGAAATGGCGGGTGGAACAGTTACCCCGGCAACCTGCTTAATGAATAGACTGGACCAAGTTCCTCCACTTTAACCGTCTCGAGTGAAGTGAACCCCCCAGAAAATCCAAGTGAGTCTAGCCGACGTCTGCTCCAGGTACAGTGGGATCTTCCCTCTACCGTCACCTTGGGTAGAACCCTAAAGATAATAGTCACTAAGGTCACCAACAGCAACAAATATACCTGGGGGAACAGTCTACAATCCAATACACACGCAAGGGCAGAGTAACAAGCTCAATCCCCTTACCGGCTCCTTGACAATAATCCAAGGTTTACCGACAAGTGACCCTAGGCTCCTCGACAATGGTTAATCCGAGGTTTACCGTTTGTAGTACGTGCATATCTGGCGTCGTTCCCAATGAAGGAGGATTGATTCCCTCACTGGTTCGGATACGATCTCGTGCTTCTCCTTTAAGAGGAGCTTTCCCAGAGCATAAATGTAACAATTGGATTTATCCTACCGCAAGATAAGCTACTTGTTTGTTTTTACTATCTTGGAGAGTTAATTACTCTCCTACTCCAAGACACTAGCCTGATCTATGTTGGTGTATCAGAGCCCTAGAAATGTAAAAATTACTAGATGAATTTTAGTTAAATGTTGTGTTATTTAGGCTGTTATTACTCAAAGGGGTAAATGGATACGAAACCAATGGTGTTATGACCCGACTCAAAACTGAATGCAATCGAATATGATAATGTAATCCTTTCAATTCGATGAATCCTAACTAAAGTAAGGAGAGAGTTTCCATTCACTTCCAACAATGCAAAAAATTGATCACTAAGAGAAAATATAACAAATTCTCTAATGCACTAATTTCATCAAGAAAAACTAATGCAAATCAATTCCAAAATAGTGTTTTTATTTTTTATTTTTGTGTAAATTCAAATCAAAGAAAACTGATCTAAATCTACGATTGATTTTTCAGAATGTAAACTATGCAATTGTCATCTATGCACAATTCACTTGAAAAGTATGCAAATGTAATCTATGCACATTTTTCATTAATATTCTGAAAATGAGAATTCTAATTATGCGAATGTGATCTATGCAAGAGAATTCTCAAACACAAGATGATTCTAATGTAATCTAAGAACCAATCAAGTGCAAGTCGAGAAAATTGGGTGAGAGTTCCAAAGATCAAAAAAAAAAAACACTCAAAGGCGATTAACACTCATACACAATTTAGCCCCCCCCCGGCGAATGAGGGGGAAATTTTTTTGCAAAAACAAAAGCAAAAAGATGCAAAATTGTGAAAAAGACTGAGAGAAACCTCCAAGTAATGACCAAAGGAAAACAAATCAAGAATTTCTCAAGAAAGAAACTCAAAACACCCAATTGATAAAAGCTTAGAGCAGGAATGCCAATGAAATTAACCAAGGAAAGTTTTTGACAGGGAACAAGCAGGTCTGGGCAATGGCTAAAACCTATAAACAAATTCTAAACTGATAAAAAAGAGAAAAAGTTTAAAATTTTTCAAATTTAAAATTTTTCAAATTTTTGATAGGGTACGCAGACAACCTGTTTACACAGCTGTATCCATGCTTTGTGCACAAAGCAAAAGTGCGTACAGGTATGCACTGTGCTTAACTCAGAGGGTGCGTACCTCTCCCAAAAGTATGAAAAATGAAAACTAACTCAAAATTAACTAAATTCACCCAAACCCACAATCATCAAGTCAAAAACAGAAACAGAAAATACAGTTTCTCTGGTCAAAGTATCAATCCAAAGAGAAATCAATCAGATCCATGGATTCCCCAGCGGAGTCGCCATTTTGTCATGCGGAAAGAGTCAATTTTGCGGACAAAACCGACCTCCCTAGAAGCTAAGGCTTTCTAGTGACAAACAAAACAATCAAGCACTATCTTTCCCTAAATATGCATTTAAAATAAAAGCAACCAGGTGTTTAAGGCATACCTTTAGTCCAACGCTGTTTGTAGTAGTCCAGCCTCTCCGATCCAGATGAGCTCCTTCTCCTTGAAGCCTGCATTCACTAACAAGAAAACGATTACATAGCACCTGAATAACTCATATAATAAAACATATTCATCATAAAGACCAAGGAGTTTATGAAACAAATTATATATAACAACTTGTTGAGAAAAATGAACTTAATTGTATTAATTGGAAACAAAAGAAACCATTACAACCAGTGCCTTGGTGTTGTGCAGGTCCCTCCCAGGGTCCAGCAAGAGTTCTCCTCTACTTTGATCAGCTCACCCACTTCCAAATGAAGCTAAGAAAGGATTGGAATCTCTCCTCTCAAGCTCTATAAGGGAGTCCTAATTTCAGTAGCATCTACCCTTAGGAATGTTCAGCTTTCAACCTCCCCTCCCTCTGGCCCAATGCCTGTATTTATAATGCTTTGGAGGAAGTTAATCAGGTCCACCATCAATGGGATAAGCTCCTCTTTCAAAGGGGTAGCTCCCCTCTTCATGGGATAAGCTCCTCTTTCATTGGGATGCATGAACCATCTGGAGGCGCTCAATCCACGTCAAACCATCTACTAGAATGCTCTAGATTCGACCACAAGTAACTTTTTTGAAGTAAAACTTGCGCCTTTTGACCTTTACAGGAGTATCACCCACCCCTTTACAGACAGAGCGTACAAGTACGCAGGTATTATGAACTTGAGGTGCGTACACGCAGGTAAGGGTAAGAGAAACTGCGTAACCAGAGTTATATTGACTTTTAAAGACTTTCTCTCTTTCTTGGAGTTTGACATGAGGAGCAGAGGTATAAGACTTGCCAAGGAGGACAGTATGACAATTGATGGAGCCATACTGACTGCAAATAGTCATGGTGACAAATTTTAGTGTAACAATATAGATGATTTTACAGTCTATGGTAATACATGTCATAGCCTAAATCTACCTCAGGCTGAGAAAGGCAGGTTTAGGGTAACATCAAACCACGCTTAACCTGGTAGCTAGCCCTACCAGGTCAGGGGAGGGCTCTCTCCTTGTCAATCTCAAAGAAAATATGGCAAGTAAGGCTTGAGATGACTAGTATGAATACTAATTTTAGGCTAGGTATATGCTCAGAGGAATTTGATTGATTTTAGTGGTTGGTTGCTAGATCAGATGAGGAAGGCAGCTCTAGGTCTGGGAAATCAACATAGATTTGTAGTGGTTTCCATGGGGCGAGGTAGGAAAGTGCTTTAGCACTTTGAAATGAATGTGATGGTGAGTCTAAAGACTGGTGAGGAGTTGGAGAGGGCATGCAAGTTTCATGAGTCCTCTTCAAACAACAGAAAACATTTAGAACTAAATAAAACCCCAAGGCAGAGCACTGAACATCAACGATTCCACCCTTTAATATTGATTCATTTAGTTATGCAGAAAAAGATAGATGATGGCACATATACACATAAGATAAACTTAAATAATAGAGGAGAAAACAATGTTATTTCACATTACCACAAGAATTCCACAAAATGTTGCAAAACCCTGGTTCGTTTCCTTGCCAAACTGCAGAAGTGATGTACAAAGTAGTTCAATGCATCCACAACAGTCCAACCTTGACAAATGACTAAGAAAGTACAAGATATAGGCATCAAACCACTTATGGTATCCATCATGGGTCGAATCCATAAGTCAAGGAGTTGTTTCAACAAGATCTAAACAAGGAACTGAAAAATAGGCAGTGGAACAGCTTGCCTCTAAAACTATGGAAACTGATTCATTCATCCTCAAACCAACTCTAACTAGTGTATCTACCTCCTCAAGTAATTTTTCATCATATTTTACATCATAGTACATCAATTTAAATCATATTACATAATTAATTGACCAAGAGAGAAGAAAAAAGTCAAATTGATAGCAAACTAGGCGAAATTCTGACAAATAGGCAAAACTGGCAAATTTTTCTCCTATGCACAGCGCCACTGAATCTATGTGTAGCGCTTTTTCAAGGCCGCTTTTGGAAGGCCTACCGATGTCCAAAGTAGGTGTAGAATAACTCATTGGAAAGATTGGTGAGTCTACTTTTTGGGAAAACTTGAATTTTTGATTTGGAGTCCATTTGCCCCTCCAAAGAGGAAATCTCCCAAGACTTCTTCCTGTGTGGCAAAAAAATGGCAGAGAGGGAACTTTTTGGGTGTTTTTGGCCCTTTTGGAGGTCTAGAACTTGTCAAAATTTCTCAGCCATTTCTGAGCATGCATAATTTTTCATCCTGATTCCAAAAATGCAAACCTTTTTGCAAATGGAGGCCTCCATCAAAAGTGCGCACCTGCTGAAAAAACGTGGTTTTTACTTCAAAATTTTCAAAAATGACAAAAATTCACCAAATTTCTTGAAATTTGGTATGAGTGATCCTTTTTATGTGCTATGCTAGGTCAATGATGCTTCAACCAAGATCTTGTGTTTATCTTGCTCTTTTTTGCTTCTCAAAGCTCTCTTTATTTTAGCCTTTAACCTCTTTACCCTTATTTTGCAAATTTTATTCTGGGTTAAGTAGTGATAGGCCATGTGACACAACATTTTCTTCTCTTTGTTAGCTTTCTCAAGCAATTTCTCCAGGTGAATGTTTGCCCTCTCTAACCATGATTCCTGGTCAGCCTCAATTTCTTGCTCAAGGGGTGTCATTTTGATTTTCCTTCTCTTTGTCGCTTGCCTGTTTTCTCTAATTGTTTGCAGCTCCATAATAGTTTGTTTGTCCTCTAGTTTTTTGTTCTCCCACTCAACAAAGCTAATGATCCATTTGGCCCTCTCAAGATCAAGTGACAAGGCTTGGATTTCAGCCTCCTTTTCTTTGATGATCATATCTTTGAGTCTTGAGCTTTGAGGGCCCAAATCAATGTCATCCTCCTCAACCAAGACAAAATCTCTATCTTGCCCTTCAATAGGGCCTTCATCATGCACCTGTTTCTTTCCTTTGTCTTTGTCCTATACTTGTCGAGCTAAAGAAGAAGGAAAAACCCCTTTCACCCCTGGTGAAGATAGTACTCATTTGGCAGCAACAAAAAGCCTCCTGGTGCCTTTTTCATAAGTGACAAACATTGGCACAGCTGTAGTTTCAGTCTCATGAACATCTGGCTGTCTTGAAGGCCCTCCTTCCTCTTGAAACACCGATGGAATCACCTGAGGGCCTTTGAAAATCTCATGTGCAATGAAAGTATCCCATGGTATGTTCAGCAAGCTAAGCTGATGCAAGACAACAATTTTAATCAGTGAGAAGTGGTAAATGTTGTTGAATTGTTGAGGAAAAGGTTTCCTTTGCACATATAGAGCCATCTTCTCAATATTCCTGCAGATAAAGTATGGGAGGTTCATCATCCTCACTCTTGTGAAATGCATCAACAATCTGACATGGTAGGTATACAGACAAGAAAACCTCCCTTCACAGGTGAAATACTTGATGATGAGTTTCATGAGAGGAGCATAAGTGTCCAGCAAGTATTTGAAAGGAAAAACCCCGCTGATTTGCCTCTGAAAACTAGCCTTAATGTAAGGTTCATAATGCTCTCTGCCCACATGTTGCCCCTTATTCCACTGTTCACCTACACTAGGGATGCCTGTTGCTGCTACAATGGTTTTAGGTGTCAAGGTGAAGGAGACACCAACTAGGTTCACCTGGCCATTGTGAAGATGAAGAACAAACAACCTAGCCAGCTCATGATGATAATTCATCATTTCTACCATTTCACAAAAATGATAACAAGATTGATGTTTAAAACAAGTTACTGCAAGAGGGAAAGCAAGTAATTCTATGAGAGTGGTGGGCTCCTCTTGGATGATTTTCCCTCCTATATGTGGTTTTCTTGGTACATGAGCTTCTTGGGAAAAATCACTAATAGTTTCATCATCCCTCTCATATGCTGAGTCTGTCTCCAATGCATTTGGAGTGAAAACTGATGAGTATGAAGAGATTTTAAAAGTATGAGGGTGAATACTGTATTATAGGAAATGACTACTGTTTTTCTTTTGGGAAATGAGGGAATGACTCATATTATCACTATAGATGAGGGTTTTGATGATGGAATGGATGTAATGAGGGAATAGGAAATGGGAATTAGGGTTTTGGGAATGTATAGGGTTAGGGTTTAGTAATGGGGAGTGGGGTTTGGTAGGTGAGTGCTAATGATGTTGGGAAAGGGAAAGGGAAAAGTGATTTAGGGAAATTAGTTTAATGGAAGAGGGTGTAGGGACATAGCTCAAGGGAATAGAAACAACAGAACACAATACCCTTTACAAATTTTACAAGACAATTTAGACACAGCTAGGGTTTAGTGTTTTTTGACATATAAATCACAACCACTGATCAAAAATTCCTTGCTAGACAGGATGTGAAGCTTCACTTACTTGTTGAGAGGTCAATTGTGAAATTTGAGGCAGAGGAAGGTGATGAGATTCATTTTGAAACTCGATAGACAGGTGCACATCGTCGGTTCTCAGATGCACAACGCACTTTGTATGCGCAGCGCTCGAACAAATTATAGTGCAAAACCTGTGCTAGATGCGTAGCACCAGGTAGGTGCGCAGTGCGAAGGAAATTTCAGGCTTTTACTTTGTTTTTTGCCTCTTTCCTCCAAAAACGCGATTTTGCCTTTAGCTCCCTCTCGTGCAACAAATGAATATTTCAAATGCATAAATGAGCTTTTATATCTCTTTCCTTAATTTTTTCATTTACCAAACCCATTTTTCTAATGTCTTAGTCACTTTTCTTTAAAAACCCTGTTTTTCCATTTGCAGTTTGACTCTTTTTAATCACTTGATGAACTAATGCATTGATATTTTTGTTTCTTGCAGTGGTTGGAGTTGGCAAGGTGACCAAGGGCAGCAGCTGGAACTTATTACATATAGAAACATTGAAATTACATAAAATTTGTACATGAAATGGAAAAAGCCCTGTTTTCACCTCAACACAGAGTTTTGAGGTAAAAACCATTTATGAAACATATCATCAGTAAATTTATAATTTTATGAACTTATAAAACCTCCTCATGTGTCTGCTGACCTTTTATTGAGTTTTGGATGACCATGGTGGCAAACCCTAGACCTAGTGAGACCTAAAACCCTAAAACTGATTTTGGTAAATGGAATGAAACAAAATGACAGTAAATGACCTGAACATGTGAAAACAGGCCAGCAAGTAAATACTATGAGGGAAATTGATAATGAACCACTACCATAAGTTGATCCATGACTTAATGGAATGCTGCTGATTGGATGGGACACCTAATATGCATGCAAAAAGAAAAATTTGATCACTGATGGAGGGATGGAGATACCAACACTAACAATACATTTGAAGAAGCTTTGGAAAATTTGGAAAAAGTCCTGAAAAGATGTAAAGAAACAAACCTTTCATTAAGCCATGAAAAATTCTTTATGATGTTTACTGAAGGTATTGTTTTGGGACATCATATTTCAGGGGATGGGATTAAAGTAGACAAATCCAAAGTTGAAGTCATCTCCAAGTTACCTATTCCAAATTGTCAAAAATATGTTAGAAGTTTTCTAGGATTTACTATATATTATAGAAGATTTATAGAAAACTTTACCAAAATAGCATCTCCACTCTTCAAACTTCTTACAAAAGACTATGAATTCAAGTGGAGTCCTGATTACCAATCAGCATTTGATGCCTTGAAAACAAGAATATCTGAAGCACCTATCTTAAGAGGACCAAATAGGAAACTTCCTTTCTGTTGGCATTATGATTCTGGTTTGGCTCTCTGGTACAGGTGTTGTACTTTATGGAAACTCACTCAAGTGGCAAAACTCTATTTCAGGCTCTCAAAATGATGGAAAATAAGAGGTTCGCAGGTGCATCGTTCAAAAGGTGCGGACTCGCAGGTTCACGGTCTAGGAAGTGGGGACATACCCGCAGGTTATCCGTTCATAAGGTGCGGTCCCCCAGTTCACTCACTCCATTGCTGAGAAGCGCGCTCACGTGGGGTTTCTTATGTTTGGCCCTTGGTATTTAGCCCGTCGTTCATGATCCTATGGTTTTGGCCCGTGATATAGGATCTAAATTATTTGAACCCCTATCTGGATCCCTTGTATTGGTTTTCGATGGTTTTGTCCCATGGTTTGAATAAGGGCTTGCCTATAAAAAGGAAAAGAGATCACTTGGCTAGACACTTGTGAAATTTGAATATCTTAAGATCTGAAATTTTGGGTGATTGGTTTTAAAAGCTAGATCTAAATCAAGGAGAAAACTTAAGGCAAATCTATTGATAAGTCGTGATCTCTCGGGCGCATGATCAGATCTGTGGATATGACTGTCCGTGGCACATTGGAAGACTGTTAATTTGGCCCTAATCAAAGGTTCGCAGGCAATCCACGGCGTGAGTGCGGGGGTACGCAGCGCAGGAGAAGGCGCAATGTGGGGGTACACAACACAGTAGAAGGCGCAGTGCGAGGTACATAGTACAGAAGAAGATACAGTGCGGAGGTTCGCAGGGAAACAGAAGAACAAGTTGTGGAGGTACGCTGTCAGACGGGCAGTGCAGGTGCGGATCTGAGCAGAGGTACGCAGGGCAGCAGAACGAGTGGTGCGGAGATACGTAGAGCAGTAGACCGACCAGGTGCGGATCTGCGCAGTTTAGACACAGAAGAGCTGCAGGTATTCGCAGGCCACTATTGGTGAAGTTGCGGACCTATCTTGAAACATTTGTTGGCTGTCTTTTATCTATTGCTGCAGAGTTCTAGGTTTAGATTTCTGGTAATACTTTTATATTTATAGCATTTTGAGAAGTTGGGTGATTCATTGGTTGATTATATAAGGAGATTGGGTGATTTGCATGTACTTGATGATTATTTGATCTTCTTGGATCCAGTTTGAAAATTAATGAAACGTGGTCCTTAAAGAAGTAAAAGAGCAAAGGGGCTCATAGCTCCCTTCCAGGAGAGACTAGAAAATGAGAGAGAGTTGTAGCTCTCTACAGGTTGCAGCCTGCGTACTTGTAAAGGACTGCACCAGTACAAAATCCTTGTAAAAGAAGTTTCTAATTGAAAGAAGATAGAGACATATTGCAGCAGGTGGTTTTCACCCACATTGGGTTTCCACCTTATATCTGGTGTTCTTTGATGTGCCTATCTATTTTTCTTGTTCTTGTTCATTATTATATGGCACTGCCATACAAATTAATGATTAATATCTGAAGAATAAATTAAAGTATAAATCTGGAAGGTATATTGAAAAGAATTTGATAATACTGATTCACCCCCGCTCTCAGTATTATTTCCAACAATTGTTATCAGAGCGGGTTCTTCAGAAGAATCTTGATCGCTTGAAGAAAGATCTTTCATCATGAGCAACTACAAGAGGGAAGCATCAATCAGGCCACCGATTTTTGATGGGACAAACTTCGTCTATTGGAAGGTAAGAGTTACTGCCTATCTTCAATCTCTTGGTACAGAAGTCTGGGATATCATAGACACAGGGTATACTTTTCCATCAGCAACTCCTATAGATCCAGCTGAGAAGAAGAAATATGAAACAAATGCAAAGGCGGTCAATACTCTATTAGGATGCCTATCTCAATCAGAATTTGTCAAGGTAATGCAGTTTAAATCCGCAAAAGAGATATGTGACAAGATTGTTCTGAGCTATGAAGGAGATGATCAGGTAAAACGAGAAAAACTTCAAACCCTCAGGATTCAGTATGAAAATATCAGGATGTATAATGATGAAAGTGTGGCTAACTACTTTCTTCATGTAGATGAGATTGTTAATTGTATGATTAATTTGGGTGAAGAAATAAAAGAGGCTGTTGTGGTTGAAAAAGTTCTAAGATCTTTGTCCCCTAGGTTTGAATCTAAAGTTTCTGCAATAGAAGAAAAAGAGAATCTACAAAGCCTTAAAATGTCACAGCTGCACGGAATTCTAACTGCTTATGAAATGAGGAAAGGAGGTCCATCAGACAGGAGAGAAGTTGCCTTCAAGGCTTCAGGCAAAGGAGAGTATTATGAGTCAGGACACGTGTCAGAAGAAGAAGAAGAATCAAATTTTGTCAGAAATCTTCAATGGGGCACTGGTCATTTCCAAGGTAAGTTACCTTTCAAATGCTTTGATTGTGGAAGAGTCGGTCACTATGCTGCCAAATGTCCTGACAAGGATAAGAATGACAAAGGGAAGGAACCTGTTAGATGGAACAAGAAACAAAATGCAACTAAGAAAAGTTACTACACTCATGAAGACAGTGATGGCCTATCAAATAGTGACGAAGATGAACAAGGTAATGATTATAAACTTTTAATGGCCTTTGAAGATGATGATTACATGGACAGTATAGATGTAGATGGTTTTTATGAAGAGATTTCTCGACTCAAAATATGTTTAGAAGAAAAAGATATGATCATTGATACTATGAAATTCCAACTTGATGAAAAAGAAAAATCTCTTGAGAAGTTAGAATGTGAAATTGTTGGCCTTAGAAAAGAAATTGAGAAAACAAAGACTCTTAATATTAAATTTTTAAAGGATCTGAAACTCTGGATGTGATTATCAATGTACAGCGTTCTCCACTAATCAAGACAGGTCTGGGTTGTAATGGAGAAACATCTCAAGCATCCACCTCAAAGAGTTATCTTGATGCAGCAAGGAGGAATGAGCAAAAGCACAATAGAGATCACCAGGTAAGGCAGGGACGAATTACATCAAGAACAAACAAAGACTACCAGGTAAACTAGGGGCAATCCGTCTTAAGGGTGAACAAAAGCTACAACTAGCCACAGGTAAAATCTTCTCAATTTGCTTCAAGAATGGATAGAAATTACAATCATTTGGCTGGTAGATTTGATAATCACAGAAGTTTCTTCAATGGCCAATGTTTCTCTTGCCATAATTTTGGTCACAAAGCAGCTCAATGTGTTGCTTATAAGACAATCATGACTAGAGAAGCTCAAAAACAAAGAAGTATGACTGGGATTACGAAAAGGACCTATAACAACTTTTCTGCCCTTGAAAATGAAATTGAATGTTCTATTTGTAATAACTTCGGTCATGAAGATTTTGAATGCAGGAGCAGGTTTCGGAAGACAAAGGAACAAGCCTCAAGCACCAGAACATGGAGAATAAAGGAACTATAAACAGAAAGATGTGGGATAGCATTTTATGCAGAAGGACAAGAAAATCTATGGTACATCGATAGCGGATGTTCGAAGCATATGACAAGTGATAAAGAAAAACTTGAATCATATACTGCTTTAGAAAAGGGAAAGAAAGTTTCTTTTGGAAATGATACCCCTACAGCCATAAAAGGAAAAGGCATTGCTCAGTTGAAAGAAAAGGTCAAAGCTAGAAATTTTTTTTATGTTGATGGCTTGAAGCATAATCTACTAAGTGTCAGTCAGATGTGTGATCAAGGAACAGAGGTAATATTTCAATCAAATGGATGTAGTGTTCGTGATCTTGATACAGGAAAAGTAGTGATCAAAGGCAGAAGAACTCCAAATAATCTATACATATTTGAAGAAGGACAACAACAATGCTATTTGAGCAAAGATGATGAACATTGGTTATGGTAACGAAGGTTGGGGCATCTAAGCTTTTCACAAATAAGGAAAGCATGCAAATACCAGGCCGTTCGTGGTCTTCCAGATATCAAAATTCCAGAGAACACCATATGCAAATCATGTCAGTTTGGTAAGCAAACCAGAACTAACTTCCCTAAGAAGGAAGGATCAGCCAGCAGGCCTCTTGAACTAGTCCATACAGATGTATGTGGTCCATTCAGGACAAGGTCACCTCGAGGAGAAGAATACGTTATATTATTCATTGACAACTTCTCCAGGATGGTTTGGTTGGGACTTATGAAACACAAGGACGAAGCATTCGAAAAATTCAAATCTTTCAAAGCCTTGGCTAAAAACGAATCAGATCACAAAATTAAGTGCCTCAGGTCTGACAGAGGTGGGGAGTTTACCTCAAATGAATTTTTCGATTTCTGTGAAGAACATAGAATAAGAAGGGAATTCTATACAGCTAGGACTCCTCAGCAAAATGGAGTGGTGGAAAGGATGACTAGAACGGTCCAACAAATGGCTCGTGCTATGCTTGATGAGTCTGGGACTCCTGCAACCTTTTGGGGTGAAGCTGCTTTTTCTGCGGTTGTTATTCTCAACAAAACAAATGTCTGAGTGAACAACACTCAAACTCCTCATGAGCTCTGGTATGGTGAGACTCCTTCGGTAAAGCATTTCAAAATTTTTGGAAGCAAATGCTATATTAAGAATAATGATGAACAGCTTGGCAAACTTGAACCTAGAGTATATGAAGGCATTCTCCTTGGTTATTCTCCCCACAGCAAAGCATATAAGTGTTACAATAAAAGACTTGGAAGAATTGTTGACAACATTGATGTAGTGGTTGATGAAAAAGGATACATTCCTAGGCAAGTGAATTATGAAAATATCGAAGAGGATGAAGACTACTCTCCAAATCAGATTGATGATGAAGAAGAACCTCAAGAGGCACCAGAGGAACAGATAAGGATAGAAGAGAAGACTCCATCCAGGTACGTTCAGAAGAATCATCTAGAATCTCAAATTTTGGGGCGGAAAGAGGCATGTGTACAAACAAGAAGAACAATTGCAGAAGCCTCAAGCTATTTGGCATTACTCTCCTCCACTGAACCACAAAATGTAAGAGAGGCATGCAAAGATGAATGCTGGGTCAAGGCGATGGATGAAGAACTTGAGCAGATCGAAAAGAACAACACTTGGGAGTTGGTTCCTAGAACAAAAGATAAGAATGTCATAGGGACAAAATGGATCTTCAAAAATAAGTTGAATGAAAATGGGGAAGTAATTAGAAACAAGGCCAGACTTGTTTGTAAAGGGTATGCTCAATAAGAAGGAATAGACTTTGAAGAAACTTTTGCTCCCGTTGCTAGACTTGAAGCCATCCGAATGTTCCTTGCTCTCTCAAGCTTTCAGAAGTTCAAAGTATTTCAAATGGACGTAAAATCAACCTTTTTGAATGGAGACTTAGAAGAAGAAGTGTACATTGAGCAACCAGATGGGTTGATCCTAATCTTGTATGAAGACTAAAAAAGGCTCTCTATGGTCTTAAACAGGCTCCAAGGGCTTGGTACTACCGTTTGGGCAAATATCTTCATCAACAAGGTTTTTCAAAGGGATCAGCAGATAGCAATCTTTATATAAAAATTGAAAATGACAAATTGCTAATACTTGTTGTGTATGTAGATGATATTATCTTTGGCAGCAATGAAGAAGCTATGAGCCAAAGCTTTGCCTTGGTGATGCAGAAAGAATTCGAAATGTCTTTGCTTGGAGAACTGACATATTTTCTTGGATTGCAAATCCAACAAAATGAAGGCGGGATCTTCTTGTCTCAAACCAAGTATCTCAAGCAGATTTTGAAGAAATATGGCATGGAAGATGCAAAACTAGTATGTACCCCCATGGTCACAGGATGTAGCCTCAGTGAAAATGATGAATCAGCAGTAGTGCATCAACCAACCTACAGATCTATGATTAGAAGTCTACTTTATTTGACAGGTACCCGACCAGACATCATGCATGCAGTGGGAATAGTTGGAAGATTTCAGGCAAATCCAAAGGAAACTCATCTTCAGGCAGTGAAGAGAATTTTCAAGTACCTTCAAGGAACTCAAAACTATGGCTTATGGTATCCTAGAGATACATATCTCACACTTCATGCTGTTGGCATTATGGCTAAAGTGTTGTCCTTGATGGCAACCCATTCAGGTGATAGATCACAGTACTTCAAGTCAGCAGCAGAGATTGATGATCAGCTATCAAATATTGAAGAAAATAAGGGGTACGCAGGTACACCTTACATAAGGTGCTTACACGCAGGTCGGTGTTACATAAAGTGCGTACATACCCGCAGTTATCCCGTTCAGGAGGTGCGTACCCCCAGTGCACACATTTCAAGGCAAAGAAAAGCACACGTGGGGTTTCTTATGTTTAACCTTTGGTATTTAGCCGAAGGTATTTGTGTTATTATGGTGTCGGCCCGTGGTATTGATCCATGATTTAAGGAAGAGCTTTCCTATATAAAGCAAAGGAGATCATTTGGCTTGAGCATGTTTTGTGTTGAATATCTTATGTGGGCTAGATCTGAAATATTATGATCTCTTGGGAGTAATGTCTAGATCTAAATAAGGCGAATCTACTGATGGATTGAGATCTCTTCGCCGCATGTTTAGATCTGTAGATCTGATTGTCTGGGTTATTTCTGAAGTCTTGAAATCATCTATGCCCGAAGGTACGCAGGTACAGTGAAAGAAAAGTGCGTACATACGCAGGAACGAAGCGTTTTAGGTGCGCCGGTACGCAGGCACAGAAGGGTTGCAGGTGCGGAGGTCCGCAGGCAGTTCAATGGATACAGTGCGTATGTAAGCAGGCAAGCAGTTGAGCAGGGTGCGTACGTAAGCAGGCGAACAGTTGAGCAGGGTGCGTACGTAAGCAGGCGAACAGTTGAGCAGGGTGCTTACT
Source organism: Pinus tabuliformis (assembly GCA_031772625.1). NCBI lineage: Eukaryota > Viridiplantae > Streptophyta > Pinopsida > Pinales > Pinaceae > Pinus > Pinus tabuliformis. The sequence continues at coordinate 1,079,559,182 of CM062818.1, forward strand.
GTAAGCAGGCAGTACATGGGTGAAGCTGCTTACTTCTCTTAAAATCTTTGTTTATCATTGCTGTGCTCTGGGTTTGGTTCTATTATTGTTGATCTGGTTACTACAGTTGACTGGGTGATTCTCTTATACTTGATGATCATTTGATGCTTATGGATCCAGTTTGAAAATTTATGAAAAGTGGTCCTTGTAAGAAAAGAAGTAGGGGGTTGTAGCTCCCTTCCAGGAGAGACTGGAAAACGAGAGAGAGTTGTAGCTCTCTGCAGGTTGCAGCCTGCGTACTGGTAAAGGACTGCACCAGTACAAAACCATTGTAAAAGAAGTTTCTAATTTGAAAGAAGATAGAGACATATTGCAGCAGGTGGTTTTCACCCACATTGGGTTTCCACCTTACATCTTGTGTTCTTTGGTGTGACTATCTGTTTTTCTTTGTTCATGCTCATTATTTTATGGTACTGACATGCAAAAATAATTCAAAGAACAAATAAGGAAGATTTATTAAAAGAATTAGATAATACTGATTCACCCCCCCTCTCAGTATTATTTCCAACAATTGGTATCAGAGCAGGTCCTTCAGAGAAGCTTGATCGCTTGAAGGTAGATCGTTCATCATGAGCAACTACGAGAGAGAAGCATCAATCAGGCCACCGGTTTTTGATGGGACAAACTTCAATTATTGGAAGGTAAGAGTTACTGCCTATCTTTAATCTCTTGGTACAGAAGTTTGGGACATCGTAGAGACAGGCTACGCTTTTCCTTCAGCTACTCCTACAGATGCAGCCGAGAAAAAGAAGTATGAAACAAATGCGAAAGCAGTCAGTACTCTATTAGGATGTATATCTCAATCAGAATTCATGAAGGTAATGCACTATAAATCCGCAAAAGAGATATGGGACAAAATTGTCACGAGCTATGAAGGAGATGAACAGGTAAAGCGTGCTAAACTTCAAACTCTCAGAATTCAGTATGAGACTCTCAAAATGTATAATGATGAAAGTGTGGCTAACTATTTTCTTCGGGTAGATGAGGTTGTTAATTGTATGAAAAATTTGGGTGAAGAAATAAAAGAGGCTATTGTGGTTGAAAAGGTTCTAAGATCATTGTGCCCCAAGTTTGAATCTAAAGTATCTGCAATAGAAGAAAAGGAAAATCTACGAATTCTTACTATGTCTCAGCTACATGGAATTCTAACTGCTTATGAAATGAGAAAGGGAGGTCCATCAGACAGAAGAGAAGCTGCTTTCAAGGCATCAGGCAAAGGAGATTATTATGAAGCAAGCCACGTCCCAGAAGAAGAGGAAGAAGAATCAAATTTTGTCAGAAATCTTCAAAGGGGTTCTGGAAGGTTCAGAGGTAAGTTACCTTTTAAATGCTTTGCTTGTGGAAGAGTAGGTCATTATGCTGCAAAATGTCCTTATAAGGATAAAGGAAAGGAACCTGCTAGATGGAACAAGAAACAGAATGCAAATAAGAAAAGCTACTACACTCATGAAGATAGTGATGGTCTATCAAACAGTGATGAAGATGAACAAGGTAATGAATATAAGTTGTTAATGGCATTTGAAGATGATGATTATATGGATGCTATAGATGTGGATAACCTTTATGATGAAATTACTAGACTCAAGAGATGTATAGAAGAAAAGAACATGATCATTGATACTCTACAATTTCAAATTGATGAAAAGGAAAAACATCTTGAAAAATTAGAAGGTGAAATTGTTGGTCTTAGAAAAGAGATTGAGAAAACAAAAGCTATTAATCTCAAGTTTGTCAAAGGATCTGAAACTTTGGATGAGATTATCAATGTGCAGTGGTCTCCACTAAACAAGACAGGTCTGGGCTATAATGGAGAAACTTCTCAAGCATCCACCTCAAAAAGTTATCTTGATGCAGCAAGAAGAAATGAGCAAAAGCACAATGAAGATCATCAGTTAAAGCAGGGACGAATTACAAACAGAAACTATCAGGGGCAATCCATCTTAAGGGTGAACAAAAGCTACAACCAGCCACAGGTAAAATCTTCTCAATTTGGTTCAAGAATAGATGACAATAGAAATTACAATCAATTGGCTGGTAGATTCGATAACCGCAGAAGTTTCTTCAATGGACAATGCTTTTCTTGCCATAACTTTGGTCACAAAGCAGCTCAATGTGTTGCATATAAAACAATCATGACTAGGGAAGCTCAAAAACAAAGAAGTATGACCGGGATTACAAAAAGAACCTATAACAACTTTTCGGTTCTTGAAAATGAAGTTGAATGTTCTATTTGCAATAACTTTGGTCATGAAGACTCTGAATGCAGGAGCAGGTTTCAGCAGAAAAAGGAACAAGCCTCAAGCACCAAAACATGGAGAATAAAGGAACCACAAACAGAAAGATGTGGGATAGCATTTTATGCAGAGGGACAGGAAAATCTATGGTACATTGACAGTGGATGTTCGAAGCATATGACAGGTGATAAAGAAAAACTTGAGTCATATTCTGCTCTAGAAAAAGGAAAGAAAGTCTCTTTTGGAAATGATACTCCTGCGACTATAAAAGGAAAAGGCATTGCTCAGTTAAAAGAAAAGGTCAAGGCTGGAAATGTTTTGTATGTTGATGGATTGAAGCATAATCTTCTAAGTGTCAGCCAGATGTGTGATCAAAGAACCGAGGTTATATTCAGATCAAATGGATGTCTTGTTCGTGATCTTGATACAGGTAAAACAGTGATCAAAGGCAAAAGAACTCCAAATAATCTGTACATATTTGAAGAAGGACAACAACAATGCTATCTGAGCAAGGATGATGAGCACTGGTTATGGCATCGGAGGTTGGGACATCTAAGATTTTCACAAATAAGGAAAGCATGCAAATATCAGGCAGTTCGCGATCTTCCAGATATCAAAATTCCTGACAACACCATATGCAAATCATGTCAGTTTGGAAAACAAACCAGAACTAACTTTCCAGAGAAAGAAGGATCAGCTAGCATGCCTCTTGAGCTAGTACATACAAATACATGCGGTCCTTTCAGGAAAAGAACACCTAGAGGAGAAGAATACTTGATATTATTCATTGACGATTTCTCCAGGTTTGTCTGGTTAGGACTTATGAAGCACAAAGATGAAGCATTCGAAAAATTCAAATCCTTCAAAGCCTTGGTTGAAAATGAATCAGGTCACAAAATTAAGTGCCTCAGATCCGACAGAGGTGGGGAATTTACTTCAAATGAATTTTTCGATTTCTGTGAAGAACATGGGATAAGAAGAGAATTCTCTACAGCAAGAACTCCTCAGCAAAATGGAGTTGTGGAAAGAATGAACAGAACAGTCCAACAAATGGCTCGTGCTATGCTTGATGAGTCAGGAACTCCCGCAACTTTCTGGGGTGAAGCTGCACATGCTGCGGTTGTTATTCTCAACAAAACAAATGTTCGAGTGAACAGCACTCAAACTCCTCATGAGCTCTGGAGTGGTAGGACTCCTTCAGTAAAGCACTTCAAAATCTTTGGGAGCAAATGCTATATCAAGAATACTGATGAGCAGCTTGGCAAACTTGAACCTAGAGCAGATGAAGGCATTCTTCTTGGTTACTCTCCACATAGCAAAGCATACAAATGCTACAATAAAAGACTTGGCAGAATTGTTGACAGCATTGATGTAGTGGTTGATGAGAAGGGATACATTCCTAGGCAAGTACATCATGAAGACATCGAAGAAGATGAAGGCTACCCCCAACGACAGAATGATGAAGAAGAAGAACCTCAAGAAGAAACTCAAGAAGAATCAGAGGAGCAAACAAGAATAGAAGAAAAGACTCCATCCAGATATGTCCAGAAGAATCATCCAGAATCTCAGATTATGGGGCAGAAAGAAGCAGGTGTACAAACAAGAAGAACAGTTGCAGAAGCTTCAAGCTATTTGGCATTACTCTCCTCTACTGAACCACAAAATGTGAAAGAGGCATGCAAAGATGAATGTTGGGTGAAGGCAATGGATGAAGAACTTGAGCAGATCGAAAAGAACAACACTTGGGAGCTGGTTCCTAGACCAAAGGATAAGAATGTTATCGAAACAAAATGGGTCTTCAAAAATAAATTGAATGAAAATGGGGAAGTAATTAGAAACAAAGCCAGACTTGTTTGTAAAGGGTATGCGCAGCAAGAAGGAATAGACTTTGAAGAAACCTTTGCTCCTGTTGCAAGACTTGAGGCCATCCGAATGTTCCTTGCTCTCTCAAGTTTTCAAAACTTCAAAGTATTTCAAATGGACGTGAAATCAGCCTTTCTGAATGGAGACTTGGAAGAAGAAGTATACATTGAACAGCCAGATGGGTTCATTCTTGGAAATGATCCAAATCTTGTATGCAGATTGAAAAAGGCTCTCTATGGTCTCAAACAAGCTCCAAGGGCTTGGTACTACCGTTTGGACAAATATCTTCATCAACAAGGCTTTTCAAAAGGATCAACAGATAGCAATCTTTATATAAAAGTTGAAAATGACAAATTGCTAATACTTGTTGTGTATGTAGATGACATTATTTTTGGCAGCAATGAAGAAGCTATGAGTCAAAGCTTTGCCTTGGTCATGCAGAAAGAATTTGAAATGTCCTTGCTAGGAGAACTGACATATTTCCTTGGTTTGCAAATCCAACAAAAAGAAGGAGGAATCTTTTTATCTCAAACCAAGTATCTCAAACAGATTTTGAAGAAATATGGCATGGAAGATGCAAAACCGGTATGTACACCCATGGTCACAGGATGTAGCCTCAGTGCAAATGATGAATCTGCAGCAGTACATCAACCAACCTACAGATCTATGATTGGAAGTTTACTTTATTTGACAGGTACCCGACCGGACATCATGCATGCAGTTGGAATAGTTGGAAGATTTCAGGCAAATCCGAAGGAGACTCATCTTCAGGCAGTGAAGAGAATTTTCAAATATCTTCAAGGGACTCAAAATTATGGCTTATGGTATCCTAGAGATACAGATCTTACACTTCATGCTTATACAGATGCAGATTGGGCCGGAAGCGTGGATGACAGGAAAAGCACAAGTGGTGGTGCGTTCTTTATGGGTTCCAGACTGGTATCTTGGTTCAGCAAGAAACAGAGTTCGATTGCCTTGTCTACAGCTGAAGCGGAATATGTTGCTGCTGCATCTTGTTGCACCCAACTCCTTTGGATGATGCAGACTTTGCAGGATTTTCAAATCACTTGTACACCACCTATCCCCATCTTATGTGATAACACAAGTGCAATCAGCATCTCAAAGAATACTGTTATGCATTCAAAAACCAAGCACATACCAATCAAGTATCATTTTCTCCGGGAACAAGTGCTTGAACAGAAGGTCAAGTTGGAGTATGTTCCTTCTAAGGAACAAGTTGCTGATATTCTCACCAAACCATTGCCCAGGGACACTTTTGAATACCTCAGGCAAAAGCTGGGGGTTGTTGATGCATCATCTTATTGCTGAACCTCTTCTGATTGATGGTACAGGTTCAGGGGGAGCATATAATGCATTGTTGGCATTATGGAGGATGTGCAGAAGGAGATCTTGGAAGTAGCTGCAATATGTCTCTATCTCTTTCATGGTGGATTATGGTTCTTCGTTGCAGATCTGGTTCATATTCAGGGGGAGCATGTTCTTAGGGGGAGCATAACCCTTTGCCCTTGATGTCAAAGGGGGAGAATGAAGCTGAAGTTTTGAGGTTGCCATCAAGTCCAAAGGGGGAGATTGTTGGCATTATGGCTAAAGTGTTGTCCTTGATGGCAAACCATTCAGGTGATAGATCACAGTACTTCAAGTCAGCAGCAGAGATTGATGATCAGCTATCAAATATTGAAGAAAATAAGGGGTACGCAGGTACACCTTACATAAGGTGCGTACACGCAGGTCGGTGTTACATAAAGTGCGTACATACCCGCAGTTATCCCGTTCAGGAGGTGCGTACCCCCAGTGCACACATTTCAAGGCAAAGAAAAGCACACGTGGGGTTTCTTATGTTTAACCTTTGGTATTTAGCCGACGGTATTTGTGTTATTATGGTGTCGGCCCGTGGTATTGATCCATGATTTAAGGAAGAGCTTTCCTATATAAAGCAAAGGAGATCATTTGGCTTGAGCATGTTTTGTGTTGAATATCTTATGTGGGCTAGATCTGAAATATTATGATCTCTTGGGAGCAATGTCTAGATCTAAATAAGGCGAATCTACTGATGGATTGAGATCTCTTCGGCGCATGTTCAGATCTGTAGATCTGACTGTCCAGGTTATTTCTGAAGTCTTGAAATCATCTATGCCCGAAGGTACGCAGGTACAGTGAAAGAAAAGTGCGTACATACGCAGGAACGAAGCGTTTCAGGTGCGCCGGTACGCAGGCACAGAAGGGTTGTAGGTGCGGAGGTCCGCAGGCAGTTCAATGGATACAGTGCATATGTAAGCAGGCGAGCAGTTGAGCAGGGTGCGTACGTAAGCAGGCGAACAGTTGAGCAGGGTGCGTACGTAAGCAGGCGAGCAGTTGAGCAGGGTGCTTACTGTAAGCAGGCAGTACATGGGTGAAGCTGCTTACTTCTCTTAAAATATTTGTTTATCATTGCTGTGCTCTGGGTTTGGTTCTATTATTGTTGATCTGGTTACTACAGTTGACTGGGTGATTCTCTTATACTTGATGATCATTTGATGCTTATGGATCCAGTTTGAAAATTTATGAAAAGTGGTCCTTGTAAGAAAAGAAGTAGGGGGTTGTAGCTCCCTTCCAGGAGAGACTGGAAAACGAGAGAGAGTTGTAGCTCTCTGCAGGTTGCAGCCTGCGTACTGGTAAAGGACTGCACCAGTACAAAACCATTGTAAAAGAAGTTTCTAATTTGAAAGAAGATAGAGACATATTGCAGCAGGTGGTTTTCACCCACATTGGGTTTCCACCTTACATCTTGTGTTCTTTGGTGTGACTATCTGTTTTTTTTTGTTCATGCTCATTATTTTATGGTACTGACATGCAAAAATAATTCAAAGAACAAATAAGGAAGATTTATTAAAAGAATTAGATAATAGTGATTCACCCCCCCTCTCAGTATTATTTCCAACACATGCTTATACACATGCAGATTGGGCCAGAAGCGTGGATGACAGGAAGTGCGCAAGTGGTGGTGCATTCTTTATGGGTTCCAGATTAGTATCTTTTTTCAGCAAGAAACAGAGTTCGATTGCTTTATCTACAGCTGAAGAGGAATATGTGGCTACTGCATCTTGTTGCACTCAACTCCTTTGGATGATGCAGACCTTGCAGGATTTTCAGATCACTTGTACTCCACCTATCTCCATCTTATGTGATAATACAAGTGCAATCAGCATTTCAAAGAACCCAATCATGCATTCAAAGACCAAGCACATATCGATCAAGTATCACTTTCTCAGGGAACAAGTGCTTGAACAGAAGGTCAAGTTGGAGTATGTTCCTTCTAAGGAACAAGTTGCTGATATACTCACCAAACCATTGCCCAGACCTTTGAATACCTCAGGCTGATGCATCATCATCTGGGTTCAGATGCCTTTGAATATGCTGATCTTTGCAATATGTCTCTATCTCTTTCTCGGTCATGTATGGTGTATGGTGGATTATGGTTCTTCTTGAAGAAATTTTTCGTTTGCAGATCTGATCTTTAGTAAGGGGGAGCATGATCAACAAAGCAAAGGCCTAACCATGTTCTTAGGGGGAGCATAACCCTTTTCCCTTGATGTCAAAGGGGGATAATGACGTTGAGGATCTTGAGGTTGCCATCAAGTCCAAAGGGGGAGATTGTTGGCATTATGATTTTGGTTTGGCTCTCTGGTATATGTGTTGTACTTGATGGCAACTCAATCAAGTGGAAAAACTCTGTTTCAGGCTCTCAAAATGATGGAAAATAAGAGGTTCGTAGGTGCATTGTTCAAAAGGTGCAGACCCACAGGTTCGCCATCCAGGAAGTGCAGACATGCCTGCAGGTTATCCGTTCATAAGGTGCGGTCCCCCAGTTCACTCACTCCAATGCAGAGAAGCGCGCTCACGTGGGGTTTCTTATGTTTGGCCCTTGGTATTTAGCCCATCGTTCATGATCCTATGGTTTTGGCCCATGGTATAGGATCTAAATTATTTGAACCCCTGTCTGGATCCCTTATATTGGTTTTCGATGGTTTTGTCCCATGGTTTGAATAAGGGCTTGCCTATAAAAAGGAAAAGAGATCACTTGGCTAGACACTTGTGAAATTTGAATATCTTAATACCTAAAATTTTGGTGATTGGTTTTAAAAGCTAGATCTAAATCAAGGAGAAAACTTAAGGCGAATCTATTGATAAGTCGTGATCTCTCAGGCGCATGATCAGATTTGTGGATCTGACTGTCCGTGGCACATTGGAAGACTATTAATTTGGCCCTAATCAAAGGTTTGCAGGCAATCCACGGCGTGAGTGAGGGGGTACGCAGCGCAGGAGAAGGTGCAATGCAGGGGTACGCAGCGCAACAAAAGGCACAGTGCGAGGTACGCAGTACAGAAGAAGATACAATGCAGAGGTTCGCAGGGAAACAGAAGAACAAGTTGTGGAGGTACACTGTCAGACAGACAGTGCAGGTGCGGATCTGAGCAGAGGTATATAGGGCAACAGAATGAGTGGTGCGGAGATACGTAGAGCAGTAGACCGACCAGGTGTGGATCTGCGCAGTTTAGACACAAAAGAGCTCCGGGTATTCGCAGGCCACTATTGGTGAAGTTGCGGACCTATCTTGAAACATTTGTTGGTTGTCTTTTATCTATTGCTGCAGAGTTTTGGGTTTAGATTTCTGGTAGTACTTTTCTATTTACAACATTTTGAGAATTTGGGTGATTCATTAGTTGATTGTATAAGGAGATTGGGTGATTTGCATGTACTTGATGATTATTTGATCTTCTTGGATCTAGTTTGAAAATTAATGAAACGTGGTCCTTAAAGAAGTAAAAGAGCAAAGGGGCTTGTAGCTCCCTTCCTGGAGAGACTGGAAAACGAGAGAGTTGTAGCTCTCTACAAGTTGCAGCCTGCGTACTGGTAAAGGACTGCACCAGTAGAAAATCCTTGTAAAAGAAGTTTCTAATTGAAAGAAGATAGAGACATATTGCAGTAGGTGGTTTTCACCCACATTGGGTTTCCACCTTATATCTGGTGTTCTTTGGTGTGCCTATCTATTTTTCTTTTTCTTGTTCATTATTATATGGCACTGACATACAAATTAATGATCAATATCTGAAGAATAAATTAAAGTATAAATCTGGAAGGTATATTGAAAAGAATTTGATAATATTGATTCACCCCCCTCTCAGTATTATTTCCAACACTTTCCATATTTCTACAGATGCTTTAGATACAGCTCTAGGAGCTGTACTGGGACAAAAAGACTTGGTTCCCTATACCATTTACTATACAAGTAAAAATTTGACTCCCACTGAGTTAAATTATACTGTGACTGAAAAAGAGTTCTTAGTTGTTTTTCATGCAATTAATAAGTTCATACATTATATAACAGGATATGAAATTTTTATTCATACTGATCATTCTGCAATTAGATATTTGATGAACAAACATATTATGAATGGCAGAGTTACAAGATGGCTCCTACTTTTACAGGAATTCAATATTACTGTGTTAGATAGACCTAGGAAACAAAACGCAGTTGTTGATTTCTTGTGTAGGATTCAGAATATAAAAAAAGACTCTCCTGTAGAGGATAAGTTTCCTAATGAATACTTATTTGTAGTAACTACTAAAACTCCTTGGTTTGTAGATATGGCTAACTATTTGGTTACAGGGAAACTACCTCCACATTTATTTCCTAGAGAAAGAAGAAAGAATATTCAGGATAGTTCAAGATATTCATGGATTTCTAATGAATTGTATAAAACAGGGCCAGACTTTGTGATCAGAAGATGTGTCAGGGAAGATGAAATGCCTGATATTCTCAAAGCATGTCATGATGAACTGTGGTGGACACTTTGTTGACAAGAGGATAGCTTATAAAATCCTTTCTTTAGGATATTTTTGGATGCCCCTCTTCAAAGATGCAAAACAATATGTCAAAAGGTGTGACAACCTCAAATGAGATGCCATTACAACCTCAGGTACTCATCGAACCCTTTGAAAAATGGGCTTTAGACTTTATTGGACCTATTAATCCTTCATCTAGGCAGAAAAATTATATATTGGTATGTATTGATTATGTCACTAAATGGGTAGAAGCCAAAGCATTATTTTCTGTTAATGAAAATACAATAGATAATTTTCTTTATGAGGATATTTTTACTCGCTTTGGTGTTCCAAGGGAGATTGTGACAGATCAGAAGTCAATTCACATCCAGAATGATGGAGAAGCTTATGGAAGAGTACAAGGTCAAGCATAGGAAATCCAATCCTTATCATCCACAAGAAAATGGTCAAGTGGAGTCCACAAATAAAGTAATTGAAGGAATCATTACCAAGATTGTGCATCTACATAGAAGAGATTGGGAAGAAAGGCTTCTTGAAGCCTCATGGGCCTACAGAACTACATGGAGGAACACAACGTGACACACTCCCTATGAACTTGTTTATGGGAAGGAAGTTTTGCTCCCCATTGAGTTCCAAGTTAGAACCTTCAAGATGGCAGTTCAGTTGGGAATGGATCTATCAGAAGCTCAAAAGCATAGACTAGAGTAGTGGAATGAACTAGATGAGATCAAACAAGAAGCATTTCAAAGAACTAATCTAGTTCAGTAGCAGAGAGCTAAGTGGCATGACAAATACATCAAGGACAAAAGGTTTCAAGAAGGAGATTGGGCATTGCTATTTGATTCAAAGTTCAAATATTTTCAAGGCAAATTTCAGACTCATTGGCTTGGGCCATATGAGATTGAAAAAGTTTTTAGAAATGGAGCAGTAAGAATCAAAACAATTGATGAGCATCAAACTCCTCTCCTTGTGAATGGTCATAGATTGAAGATCTATCATAAGCCAATCTCAAAGGAGGATTTAATCAAAATCTTTCAAGATAACTCTGTAATGAGGCTGGTGAAGAAGAATCATTCTTCTCCACCAGCCTAGTCTTTGTTTTTTTCATTATAATCTAAAAAAAAAATGTGTAAGCTTGAAAACCAATCACTAATTGGCATTCTTATATAGAAAATATAGGGCGAAAATCAGAAAATTCTGATGCCCTATATTTTCCAAAAAAAATCTCTCTCATTTCACTCACAGTTTGTTTCATTCCATTCCATTTCATTTTTCTCCATCTCGCCACCACATTCCATAAATAAAATTTCTTTCATTTTCTCTTCACATTCACCTTTCCATGTATCATCCATACAGTCATTTTTCATTTCCATTCATTCGCCAAGTCATATGTTATTCACAATGTCATTTTCCGCGGCTGAATTTTGATTCCACAGCTGATTGATGATTCCGCAGTTAATCCTGTTGCTCTGCAGTGACAGTCAAGTGATTAGCCAAAAAATAATAAAAGAAAGATGAAAGTATGGAGCGAGAAGATCTTTGAAGACATCAACACTTGAAAAGCACTTACAAAGGTAGATAATTAAAAGTTAGCAAAACAAAAGAGGTATGATTCCAAGGTATGGAAAAAACCATTTCATATAGCATTTCAAAAGCATAATTTGTATAGTTTGTAAATCACAGCTCCATAATGTGTAATGATTTGACTTGATGGTTGCCTTAACTCCACCATATCTTCTGCATTAATCCTAACGGTCTCATAATCCATTTCCGAGTTTAACTCGTACTTAGTCGTATACCCTCATTACATCTGTTAAAACGGCTAATCATGAAGACCTGAGCTGATTGAATACGACTCTCTTCCACTGGAATTACACTCCGAAACCTTTTTATGAACTCAAACTCCATTCAGTCTCACAAATTTTCACAAGTGACACTTTGCCTCCACACTTGCACACCAGGTTTTACAGTCCTCAGTTCATTTTTCGCTTACACCAGCTTCTACTCCGTAAATCCTTTTTCATCTTTTGCTCAGTATTTTCCCCATTTCGTAACCACCAATCTTCTCCATGACCCTCTTCTATTTTCTGCTCACATAACCATTCTTCTCCCACAAAACTGTCATTTACAAAGGTGTCTTCACAGTAAGAAGGAAGAATGGGTCTTATAGTGAGAACATAGCTCGAAGGAGTTAAATTCATGGAAGGATACCCGCAACTTAAGAGCACATTAAAGAAGGCAAGATGGTTGCAGTTCATTAAGAAGTTCAAGGGTCATCATAAGGAGGTTACAAAAATGTTTGCAAGATCTTTCAATGGTGGAGAAGTTGAAATTGGAGACATCAAATTTCCAATGACAGAATCATCAATTGCAGCAGCCACAAAGCTTCCACAAGAAGGGGAGAGATGGTTTAAGAACAAGGATTTCGATGAAAAGGTCTGGAGGGTCATTCTTCATAATCCAGGTATGGACATATCAATCTTTAAATGAGGAATTCCTGTTTGAGCCTTAAAAGATAAGTGGAGTAGTCTTCTGTTGATAATTTAGAAATTCATTACATGCGAGGGTAGGTATGGCTCCATGTACATGTATCATATCAGATAATTAATGAATTTCTTGGAGAATGAAACTATCAACCTCCCTTATTCTTGTTGAATAGTTTAAGGAAAATGTCTACTACTGTGCAAAATAATATAGATGATGTGAAACCTCATCTCTACCATCATGGCCTTATCAAGATCTTGGTTGAAAATCATTTGAAAGAGAGGGAAGATACATGGGAAAAATTCTTAGTTAGGAACTTATTCCAAGACCTCCTGAAGTGCTTGAGGGGAGTTCATCAAAGAAAAGTAGGAGGAAAAAAACAAATTTAACAATCCAAGATACTCCTACTAGTGTGACCAAGGGAAACAGTGAAGAAGAATTGCCTTCTGAAACATTGACTGAAATTAGGAAACAAGCAAAATAGAAAGGAAAGAGGAAAATTGAAGACATTTACCAGACTCTTGAGGCTTCTTCAGAAGAAGAGCAAGTGCTTTCTAAAAGATTGGTTCATCTTAAAGAATAGTCAACTAAAGCAAAACAAAAAGCAAAGGGGAAACATATCATAGAAAAGGGAGACATAATCTCATAAGGTTTAAGAAGAAACTCTAGATTAAAGGGAAAATTGAAGAAAACACAAATCAAGGGAGCTCAATTCATAGAACTGGGAGGTGAAGCTCTAGATCAGTCACCAGAAAACACTCCACCTAATCAAATTCCATAGTATTCTCCTTCTCCTCAGTTAGATTTTGAAACTAGTCCAATGAAAACAACTCCAGAAATTGATCAAAACCAATAGTAGATGTATGATTTCATTGAATCATTGGAACAACAGAAAACTATAGCAAAACAAGGAACTTCATCCAATCAGCCAGGTACAACTCAGGAAACTTTGATTCAGCGATTGAAGCAAGAAATTTATGAGCTGGAAGTCTTAAACAAACATATCCAAAGGGAGAATGAAACATTAAAAGAGAAAAATAAATTGGACAAAGTTATCCATGACAATACCATGATACATTTAGGTTTATGGCATAAGAAAAATAGAAAACTGAAGAAGAAGAATAGGAGGTTGAGTAGAGCCCTCATCAATCTCAAGTACAAATGTCTTATGATGAAGCCTAGAATGACAATGACAACAAGAAAGAAGAAGAAGAGGTTGGATGTCTTAGCAGAAGTTTCAGAGCAGATGAATTGAAGGGAGGATAGTTACAATTTTGGTTGCATGAGGACATGCAACATCTTCAAAGTGGGGGTATGTTGAGCCCCAAAAATACCTCTCTTCCAAGCATTTTATTAAACCCTTTCCCTTCTATTTTCCCATGTCAGTGCATCCTAAGCTATCAAAAGTTGTTACATATTGATTTCAAGAGTGTATTTGAGTGATTTTCAAATTATATCATTGTGTGTGCTATTTGATCTAGGTTTTGTTTATCAGCTACAAAATGTAGCCACTTTACGCAGCTAACTAGCAATTATGCAGTCGCTTCCATTGTTTTGTAGGTTACAGGTGTCAATAGGGGGAATGAGACACATGGGCAGCTCAAGAATTATCCACACATGGATGAGGTCCTATTTACTTAACCAAATTCAGAAGGAAAGGTCCCAGTCAAAGGGAGGTCAACGGAGAGTTCTATGCCAACAAGAACTTTGTTCCTGCACGTAAAAGAAGCCCAAATTCGTTCCTGAACTTGTGGATCTATTTTTGCCATCTACATGCCATCTCCATAACGCAATCCAACATCCACCTCGCATAGATTTACTGTTCATGGTAACTGAGAGGCTGAATCCTCAGATTTTGACCTGTTCACGTGTCTATCGTTGAAGAAATTCCTCTGAGATACAATTATCCATTTTCTCTATAAATATAAGCATTTGCGATGCAGATAGGATGTTCTTGATATTGTTGTGATAGTGTTATTTTGTTGTTCTGTAACCGAGAGACATATTACTCTATTTCATAATACAAAACTCTGTTTTTCACATGGTTGTTTAAGCGTGTTTTGAAGTAACAACATGCTAGTCCAAAGCTGTGCAAAGGGCCCCTGCGTAACTGAGGTCCTTCTTTTGTTTTTGTATAGTTTTCATTTATATTTTATCTCATTCGAATTGTACATTTCTCATGTTTTGCTTATGATCTTAATTGTTCTAATCTTGTACATGTTTTTCTAGCTTGTCACATTTCTTACTAACACTGATAGGTGCACTTCAGAATAGTTCTTTAAGTCTGGTTATGCTCGAGCTTCTTAGTGTAATTTTTTGCATCAAGTGGTGTTATTGATACTTGCTTCCTCTGCTGAACTTTAGTTTTCAATTTCAGTTGTTTATGCTTTTACTTAGTGAGATTTGTTTACTGTTCAAGATAGTTTAGATGTTAGTTCTTCGTGCTGTATGATGATATTTATGGAGCCTTTAGCTTAACCCCGTTTTAGAAATTAATTGGCGAGATATTGTGATTATAGGTGAAGTAATTGACTTTGCTTTCATTAGTATGCAAGTAGATAGTTTAGATGTTAGTTCTTTCATGCTATATGATGATATTTTTGGAGCCTTTAGCTTAACCCTGTTTTAGAAGTTAATTGGCCAGATATTGTGATTATAGGTGAAGTAATTGAATTTGGTTTCATTAGTATGCAAGTAGATACTTTAGATGTCAGTTCTTTCATGCTATATGATGATATTTCCGGAGCCTTTAGCTTAACCCCGTTTTAGAAGTTAATTGGCAAAATATTGTGATTATAGATGAAGTAATTGGCTTTGCTTTCATTAGTGTGCAAATAAGATAATTTAGATGTCATTCTTTTCATCCCATATGATGACATTTCCAGAGCCTTTAGCTTAACCCTGTTTTAGAATTTAATTGGCAAAATGTTGTGATTATGGATGAAATTGTTGACTAGTTTCCAGTTTCTTTACTTTTTGGTTTGATTTGTAGTAGTTTATTAGATTTCAATTTTGCAATTAGGATGGACAGTAGAGATAGTAATCTCATTTTCAGTACTTCATTTTTAGTTTGGTTTATGTAGCTACATGTTTACACTCATATTCAAGTTATGATTTTGTAGACAGCATGTTTTAAGATCTCTTAAGTTCAAAGTTTGGAAATTATCATAAGAAGCAAGAGAATAAACCTTGTCTTGAACTCTACATCCACACTTGATCTTTAAAAGTATTCTCAAACTTTTTCTTTAACAATAGATTAGGATTTCCATTACATTAAGCCACTTTAGGAGATCAACAGAACAAAACCCAAAAACAAGATAAAACTGAAAATAATGAAGTAAGAAAAGGGTTGTCTAGCACATACAGTGCACTACACTTCATCAGTTTACGACTCTCAGATTGATAGCTTATGTAGCAATTTAGGACACACTAAATTGACTAAACAAGTATGACTAACTGAAGGTGAAACTGGGTCAACAGTTTCCTTGACCTGTTGATTTGGGTCGGGTATAGACTCATAGGATTCACTTTCAGAGAAAGTGGGTTTGACCGAAAGTTGATTTGAGTCAGTCAATTCATCAACTAATGAAGGATTAAGGGAGAGTTTCCTGTAACCAGATGGAAGTCGTTGCGGTGAAGCAGGATGGTTATCCAACACTTCTTTGGCTTCATCCAGATAGGCACAAAGGTAAATGGGGTGATTCCCTACACATAACCTACAGGGAAACTTAACTTTACCCTTCTTTCCATGAAATTTACTACCACTAGTTGATGGTGTGTCACCAGCATGATCTCCAGAAGTTGATGACACAGGATTATGTGAACGAGAAGACCATTCTTTTAATATCTGAGGAATATCAGGACAATTTCGAGGAACATGGTCTCCCACACAAATTTTGCATGGATATCGAACTTTGTGAGGCTTGACAGATGGTTTCTCATCAAATATTTCATTCAAAGCAATGGTTGCTTGGTTACCCCTCTGCTGAATTTGCTTCTTCTCCTTCTTCTTCCCTTTCTTCTTCTTCTTAGCTACCTAGTTACTAGTACCAATACTTTCACCAAGCGAAGAGGAAGAAGGGGAGGAAGAAACAATCAAGGAAGAAGGTAAAGGGTCAACATTAGGATCAACTGGAGGTTGATTTTTTCTAGTTGGATGTGTACTCAATTGCAGAGAAATCACAACATTTTGAACCAAGGAGGTTGAATACAACCATATTAGCAAGCCAATGGTAAGTCCCGGTAGGGATAATGTAGCCATATAAGGAGCACCAATATTTCCGAAAGGAGGAAAAGGACTAGGATTCCCATCAAAAGGAATTCCTTGATCGGTGGACTCCGGATTTGTTGGCATATATTTCAACCTGAGATCAACTAAGGAGCGAGCATGGAGGATGTTATCCATGGTCAATTAAATTTATTTTAAACAATGTAACATAACAAAACAAAGAGGGATAATCTAGGAAAAAGGTTTACCAAGCAACTGTGAACTACAAAATACCTTCCGACGAATCAAGAAGTACGGGCAAGCAATCTCCTCGAATGTTGTGTTTGGTGTATCACAGTGTATAAGGGGACCAACTCGGTTACCTAAGGATGGATAGAAACCTAGTGTTGTCCTCCCATATATACTTTAAAGTATGTGGAGGCCCAATCCATATAAGCGCTTTCTAATGCAAAACGACACAGTGAGAGAATTCCCATATACTTTACGTACTGTAACACCACCCTATCTACCAGAAGGTACATGGATGAGCTACGATATACTCACGTACATGGAACGAGGTATCACACTCGGGATGTATCATAGACAAGTTAGTGACAAATACTTTGTTTTACGATGTCAGAACATGTCTCTAGCCTAGAACCACTAAATGTTTTTTATTAGGTGACAATGCTCCATTAGGTAAATTCAAATAATTTTTAAGTTGATCTTCTTTAGAATTTTCCTTTCAAGGTTCACCATGTGATGTATCTTTTCAATTCCTAAAATACAACTATCATGATAAGCATTCTTTCCATTCAATTTAACAATGAAAATACTTAGTTAGTAGAGATAGAGCAATCAACAATTCCTAAAATGAAACTATCACGATAAGAATTATTTCCATTCAATTAACGATGAAAATCCTTAGCTAGTATGGATAAAGCAATCATATTTTTGACAAAGAGAAAAGAACGCATCTAATGCAATTTTCCTAGCTATTCCTTTCAAGCATTCACAAACTAAAATATGAACGATGCAAGTTTTTCTTTTTGATTCCATTAATGTTATGATGAACAAAAAAGGAAACTAATGCACATACAATCAATCAATCTTTTTATAAGAACGAAGACTTTACGACACTTTCTTTCGAATGAAGATTAATCAGCTATATTCTAACTTTGACTATAGATCGATAATGACAAAGAAAACATTAAAGAAACATTAATCAATCAACTCAATGTAGGGCTAGATACGGAGATAGAAACTTGTTCTCCAAGACATAACATTCATTGATCAATCAACAAACAAATAAACATAGAAAAGTTGGCAAAAACACTTTCCATAGGTGGGAAACTGACCCTAGGAGGATCAGCGCAGCCCTGAATGGGAGACAGTGTGCTTCAGAGCACTGTCCCTAAGCCGAGGGTGCTCTGCAGCGCACTGTGTCCCTCACAAGCCTGCGCTGGTGACAGTGAGCCATTTCAAAAGACAATTTGACACAATTTTGACTAATTTTTCAATGGAAAGAGCTAAATTACAATCTATGAACACAAGTAAGGTCTACAAGGATGTCCTAGGAGGTGGATAAGCTACTAGGAAATAGGATCATCCCCAGCGGAGTCGCCAATTTGTTTGGAGAATTTGGTATCTATGGATAAATACTAATTCCCTAGATAAGTAGCTATATCTAGAACAACAATTTAAAGTGTTTTAGTATTTTCCTATAAGCAATATATAAGATGAGAAGATGAGAAGACCTACTTGTAGTTCCGCTTACCTCTTGTCTCCTTTGTATCGATCCCGTCACTCCTTCCTATACTTAATATGCTTGAGAAGTACCTGTAAACACAACAGAAAACAAAGAATCGATCAAAGAAAATGATCTATTGAATATAAGTGAAAGGAATCAGATACAATTCACACATATAAGTATTATGAAACAATGCAAACATATGGGAGAAAGGTTCAAACACTTTATTGAATAGAAGAAGGAATTACAACTATTGGTGTCTGATTCAAAGCCATTCCTCCAGCTTGGATCCCATCCACATCACATCAAAATCATGACAAACTTGTAGCATTACAATACTTGCTTCGAAGCCAAATCTCATAGCAACATTATCTCCTTATGATTCAACATAATCCAGCCCCTGATCACTTAGATGAGTGGTCAATTTATAGGAAGATGAAGGAGGTTTTGTCATAAATGGTGGCATTGAATGGCCTTCCATACTTAGAATTAGTTCCATGGAGGAAGGGATGAGAGGATAGGATGCACCTTAACTCATTCCTCATCCATTTTCGAGCTCATAGGAGTTGATAAGTGAGGGAACCTTCTAGATGACTCCAAAAGATAAGAATATTCCCCAAACCCTATGTGAATTTCACTCAATCTCACCCAACGTAGGTGAAAGGAAGCCTAAGTGCTCTGCAGAGCACCCTGGCATGGACTTAACTGCTCTGCAGCACACCCTTACATGGGCCTACCTGTGTTGGTCCCTCTAGAGGCTATTTCTAGATGTCTTCAAGTCATGAAACTGTCTAGGAAGGAGGTATTTAAAGGGGTGACTTGTTTAGGGCATGTAGCAATTGAAATTAGGGTTTGATGAGCCCTAAAACACTAATCTGGATGATGGGATTGATGTGCCCAAATGGATCTATAACAAAGAGACATCATAAGGGAGGGAAAATCCTCATATATGAGCCATAAAATTGCAGTGAAATCAATTCATATCCCTTTATGAGACAGTGCTTTGAAGATGCACATTACATGGATTTCTGCAATAGGGTGAGTGAGGTGGGTTTTCATGAATAGTTGACAGATTGGGTGGCAAATCAGTTGAAGGGTGAAATGTTGTTATCACTGGTGTTGAATTCATTTTTTTAGTGGCCTCCATTTCACTTGCTACAGGGCTACCGAATAATGGTGAATATTGGTTCAAGGGAATGAACCTAGATCTTGAATATTATAAACCTTTCTTAAAAACACCATACAGGGAAAAACATGATCACACTATGACTTTTAGATACTTATTGGAGAAATATGCCGCTTTGATGAAGATTATCATGAAGTTCTTTACATGTGAAGGAAGATTCTCTAGGTTGTATTCCTATCATTTGTGCCTCCTAGTGTACTTCACCTCTCAGAAGCCACTCAACATGTGTAACTACCTATTTAGGAGCATTTCCAAAATGTTAGAGAAAATAGAAATGAAGAACAAGGAGCACTACCCAAGCTTGTTTCATCATAGTCTGATCAAGACTATAGTCCTTCACCAGCTTGCAGAGAAAGGTATGACTTGGGAAACCTTTTTGGAAACAGCCCTGAAATGGCATGAAGTAAATGTACCAACTCAAACCTATAGCATAACAAAACATCAAATGGAAGTGGGGTCCTCTAGAAAATCAGTTGAGAAAACTCAAGCACCTAAGCTTGAGGTGACCAAGATGTATAAGAGAGGGCAGAGGCTTGTGTTTTCTTCTCATGGTGAGAAAGCAGCCAAACCTTCTACATCAACAAAGTAGGGATCAAACACACGGGATAAAGACACAGTTGAGCATTAGTTTAAGCTAGTTGATTTAGAGGCAAAGGATCAGACTTCAATCATGCAGCAAACAATCAGAGATAAATATTATCAGATCAAGGAGATTATAGTCAACATGTCGAGAGCTAGATACATCATTTCATTCCTTAAACAGGAGAATAGTCAGCTCAAAGCAAAGAAATTGATCCTGGAAAAAGAGCAAACCAAGTTATTAAAATATGTTGGCAAGGGAAAAGAAATCATAGAGTCAAGTGAGCCTGAAGGAGAAAAATGGAAAGGTAAGAGGAAAAGGCCAAGAAGAAAAGGCCTAAAGAAGGCATTACAAGAAGCAGAAGAACACATCCTATTGAATGAAGACAGACCTAGAGGACAAAATTGCTCTTGAGGTCAATCAAGACAGGATTACTGGCTCAACAGGGTGAATGAACACTTGGAGAAGATCCTTGAGAAGGAAAATAGAGATAATCAGTTGCTTAGGCATATGGCGCACCACTACCAGGCTCAAAACATGATCGCCAATGGCAAAGCAGCTTGAAAACAAGCTCAAAGAAGCCAAAAAGGACCAAAAGGATGAGGGAAACTTGAAGATGCTTTATGAAGCATCTATGAAGGTTTAACATACATAATTGTACATCTTCTAGCCAATTTTGGGCCAATTCTAAGAACTTTTACTTTTTTGTGAATTTTGGAGCTAAATTCAGAAAATCAACAGCTTTTTCCTCAGGCATCTATTTCAGGAAAGGTCTACATTTTTAGAAATATCTTGCATTCCTCTAAAAACTCATTTGGTAATATTTTATAGAGGTGGCTCAGCTTGGGAGAAAGTGCAAAAAAGTGGCAAAAAACTAGCATTCTGGACCCTTTTTTGATTGGCGTCGTGCACCTAGCGTGACCGTGGGAGAATGGATTTTTTGAATGCCTTACCATGGTCCAAATTCAAAAATGAAAACTGTTATGGAAACTAGACTTGAAGAGCTAGTTGACCGTTATCTCAGATTGTCATTTTGACCTCTATAAGGCACCTAAACATCAACTCCAAGTTGGAGTTGCCCTTCTGCACTTTTCTGTGTTTTAATTCGTAAATTTCACTTTGTAAAATCTCTAGTTTCCAGTTTGACTTAGTCAAAGTCAAGCATCTTTATGTAATGGCACTAGTTTCAAGGCTAGGTAATGTAGACATGAATAAATTTACATCATAGGTTTTTTTTTATATGTTTATTAGGCATAAATAAGCAAACTCTTACACAAACTCTCCAAGAAGTGTTTAAGTTTCACCTTCTCACTCTCACCTGTTGGTTGAGAGAATCTTGGAGTCAATTCCTCCACCAAAGAATTCGACTCCCGAAGGTGGGAAAGTGGTATAAGAGAGTCTATATGTATCATTTCTCTTTCAGAGAGAAGGGTTGAACGCTTTGTGGAGGAGGCTTGCATGTAATCATCGTTTCAGCTAATACAGAGATAGTTGCAACTATTTTCAAGGAACTCTAGCCCAGTGAGTTCATGGTGTTTGTTCTTCATTCTATTTGTTTTATAAAGGTTATAACATATTTATCTACATTATCTTCTTCTATGGATGTCTTACAGTGAAATATACATAATTCTTGTTTCTCAAGCTTCGTTTATTTGGTTTTCATAGCTATGTTTATGTCTTCCTAAGCTAATGAAATCATGTTTACTTATGCTCATTAGTTTCTTCTACATTTTCTCTTCTATACTACATTGGAAATATTCTAAATATACCATGGCTTCTGATATCTAGCTCCTTCTCATATTTGCTTCTGCACTCCTATAGCCTAGACCTATTAGTGGCTTCAAACCCTAGTTTAGCAAACCCTAAAACCTAAATTTTCACAAACAAACAAACAAATATATAGATATAGCCTAAAATGCATTTTCTTTAAATTCATATCACTAATAAGAGACTTTGAGATATCCCTATCATGCTCAGTAGGGCTAGCTACTGAGCTGAAGTGGTTTGAGGTTACCCTTCTCGATTTCCTTTTCAGCCTAGGAAATTGTAAGGACTAACAGGTTGCACTGGAATGGAAGGTTGAAACGACAGTAACGGTTGAATCGGAACTAAAGTTATGACAGTTTGCATAGGTATATGAGGGGTCATGTTAGGAATAAAGGGACCAGAAGTAGGCATATAATTTGATGACCAAATTGGATTTTGGTATAAAGAAGAAACACTGGGAGTTCTCGAAACTAATTGAGCCAAGTTTGTATAACCATGTGGAAGCATAGGCCCACTGTTTTCGAGAGGCGATTGAGATGGAATTCTTCCTACATAAGGAAATCCTTCTAGAATAAATTCATATTTAGACTCATTATCAACATTAGGAGTGTGAGTAGCAGAGACTTCGAGAGGACCTCAAGGAGAGTTTGGAATATCACCTTCTGAAGCCGTAGGTGGAAAAAATTGGTGAGGAGGAATCCAATACAGATGATGAGATAACTCCAAAGGAACACCCGATTTATCATATGGACTATAAGGATGTTGAGGAGATATCACAAATGGATCAAATAATGGATTTGAGGGGTATAAAACAAACCTCTATGGACTCTTAGGGGTTTCTGGATTAGACTCATGAGATGACGATGAATATCGAGGTGGAGGATGAGAAGCAAGGGATTGGATGCTTGGGATAATTCAAAGTTAAAAGCCTTGAGATTCAAGTGACTGGGAAATTTCAGGATGAACTCCTTGTGAAGACTCTTCAGTATTAGACAACGAAGGGAAATGTGAGGTGAGCTCAATGGTTTAGCCACAGTGACTTTCTCTCAAGAGAAGAAGGAGAAGAGATGATACGTTGAGGGCTAATTAAAATTAAAATTTACAAGGAATTTACTCAATGTGAGGCCAAGAAGCAACTGCATGGGTTTTACATGTTATTATTGGCAGTTAATTTTATGAAAAATACAAAAAATAAATCAAAATAGGTAATGCTAGGCAAGAGCGTTTACCAAGTATCTGTGAACTGTTATTGTGATGAAGTAAAATTCTAAGTGTGACACAAACAATTCCTCTAGCCCAAGAGCGGGTTTAGACACAAACAAGACATTCTATGGAATATTTCCTTAGGTTAGAACCAATTAAGAGGTCCTACCTCTTAGTACGCTTATCCCATTTGGTGATGACCTTGCTTCCTCGCTCCAGCTATACCTTGTTTCCTTCTTCGAGAACTTGAAACAAGTAAACAACAGAAAACAACAATGATGATAATAGACAAATTGTATCCAACCTACTTAAGAAGTCAAGAAACATTAAGCCATAAACATGTGAGATGACATATTATGTAGGAAATCAATCGATAGCTGCATATATATTAAATAAAGAAGATATTACAACCATTTTCTTGATGTTGTTGTTCTCCTCTGACAAATCCGGGTTCCCACACACTTTCATTAGCATTCCATGATGGCCTCAACAATGGTAGTTTTAAGGCTCTTCCCTTTAGTCTTCACACTAAACCAAATTCACACTTCTCCCTCACACACAACTAGAGATCTACAACTATGAATAACTTGTTGATTACTCCATAATCAAAACTTCAACCAGAGCCTAATTAGAACTAAAAGCTAACACTAGCTTGTGCTTGGGAAAAGTGGAGGTTTATATAGCTTGAATGGATGGAAGATGATTCCTCTTCTCATGGGAGAAGGTCTTATCTCTTGAGGTACTTCCATCCTAACAGGGGAAAGGAGCCCAATCTGACCTCCTCAGCTCCATCCGACCTAGCCATTTACTAAACTTCCGTTACAAAACTTCTAGAGATGGAAGCTTCAGCTCCAAATTTAAAGAACTTTCCAAAAGAGGATCGACACGACTGGGAAAAGTCTCAGTCGCGCTGTTTGGTGTGAGGGACAGTTGTAATCCCTACATATCGATGTGGGTAGGACACAGGTCATTAGCACCGGTCTTATAAACTGGAAAAAAGAAGCTAGTTTGGGAAAATGTCGAAAGGGGAATCGTTCTGCTCATGAAGAGGGACACAATGGGAGTTTGTTCATGATGGGAAAGCATGTAGGGTTTACTGTAGAGGTCATCCAGGATCAAGGAATGGGGAGTACAAGGACAGTGACAAAATGCTGTGTAACAGATGCCCCATAAAGCGTGAAGGCCGAACTAGAGTGAGTGGTGAAATGCTTTATAACTCAGTGCGGGAACATAAGTTTGTCATCAAAAAACCTGCAAGCAAGTATAGATACATATACATAACTGAAAATTCTATCAAATGATACATGAATCATATTGACGTAGCCATCCAGAGAATGATCATGTAAATCGATCCAAGCATGGGTGCAATGTTAGGCCCCTATACTACTAGTGTAACCCCTTATTGTTATTAGTAAAACCCACTTATTATATTGATGTACCCATGTAGTGCCCATATTGTTACTATTGTGCCCCATAGAAGCCCACTATGGTTATTATTATGCCCTTATATTATTATTGTTATGTCGGCTCTGATTATGTTATGACCCCTTAGACTCCTATATATAGAAAGGAGGTCTTTTCATTTGTATCATCCAAGAATTGTTCATTTATGTAATGTAAAGGAGGTTGACCCCTCGAAGAGGCTGAATTATAAGGCATTGATCTATCTTTTCTATCTTTTCTTGAGCTGGTTTCATAACATTTGGTATCAGAGCTTTGGATTCTAGGGTTTCGCTGCTCCAAATAGGTCATCGTGGAATTTTCGCTATAACTTTTTTTCTATGACGTTTCAGAAGTCGCAAAAAAAACCCATTTGAGAAGAAATCGCGCTGAACCTTGGGACCGCATTTCAGAGCTTTTCACCTGACATTTGCGGAGATATGATTTGAGGAATTTGGTCTTTTTGCAGACTCCTGAATTACATTCAAAACAGGTGACCTGGGGAAATCATCATAACTTTCTCTCTAGGGATCGGATTGAAATTTAGTAAGAAGGTACAGAAAGAGGATGGACTGTAGTTTCTTGTATGCATTTTTCAAATCCAAAGGTTGAAACAGTGACTCGTGGCACGTCGTACAAGTTCGCTCTACTGAACTAGTCTATAATCAGGTCATCTTGGGAGATTGTGCATAACTCTTTCTTGGAGAATCCAATTTGGATCAGACTGGTGGCATTGGAAAGAGGACACAGAGGGCTACTACAGGTCATAATTTTATAACTTAAAGATTTGAAAGTACAGAGTTACAGTCGTTTCAAGGTCGAGCTCCTAAAATCAAGAAAAAGCAAGATGAGGAAGTTTGATGGCAAGGATCTGGTAAATTGGATACTTCAGATGGAGCAATATTTTGATCTACATGGTGTACAACTGTTACAAAAGGTATGTATTGCATCTTCATATTTAGAACCAGATCAATTTTTATGGTACAAAGGGCTTTGTTCTCGTAAACAACTTGTTACGTGGTCAATTTTCACGGAGGAAATGATAGCACATTATGAGGATACAAAGAGCAACACCTTCTTTAGAGCAACACCACAACAATTGGAAAGAGTAAAAGGGCTTTGTGACATAGTGGAAAGAAAAATTATGGAAACCAGGAAGCGTACCCCTCACAACTATAAAGATGGAAGTGTTGTTTCTCCTAGCCTTCCACAACCTACAAGGGTTACACCACAACAATTGGAAGAAAAAAGAGAAGAAGGGCTTTGTTACAATTGTGATAGAAAATGCACTAAAGGTCATAAGTGTGCTGAGAAGAAATTAATCTACATAGAATATGAAGAGGAGGAAGAAAAGGATCAAGAAACAACAAAAGAAGAAGATATACGCCAGGACCCCACCCCAGAGAAAGAAGAAATGAATCAGACCATATCTTGCAAAGCATTGGCAAGAATCACCACTCCTCAAACTCTCAAGATAGAAGGACATATCAAGAAGAAAAAGGTGCAAGAAGTGAAAGATCACATCGAGAAAGAAGAAATGAATCCAACCATATCTTGTAATTCATTGTTCAAAATTACCACTCCTCAAACTATCAAGATAAAAGGACATATCAAGAAGAAAAATGTTCAAGAAGTGAAAGATCACATCGAGCATCAAGAAATGAATCCGACCATATCTTGTAAAGGATTGGAAGAAATTACCACTCCTCAAACTCTAGAGATAGAAGGACATATCAAGAAGAAAAAGGTTCAAGCAGTGAAAGATCACATCGAGCATCAACAACAAGTTCTCCAACTTTTAAAGGATAATGCCACTTCGATGCAAATCAAACGAAACAAGCAGTAGATAAACATTGTAGTGAAAAATGTTTTGATGTAGGTGATTGGGTATTTTTACTGCTACATCTCAAGCAAGCTATTTATGAGAAGGAAATGTTGGCAATACTACATGCACTTAAAAAATGGCGACCTTACCGAATGGGAAGACTCCTCAAGGATGAGGATGTGGAAGCATTGTTTTGTGCTATTTATATTATCCAACAAGATTGGATAAACAAAGCAAGGGATGAGTGGAAGAAGGACGAAGAAGTATGGCCACTTATTCAAAAGTTGCAAAAGATCCCAATTCAAACAATATTGCCAGAAATTGAAGAGGAAGGAAAAATCATATTGGAACATGGAGCAATCACAGAAACAAGAACCCGACAGCTATAAAATCGATCAATTTCAGAGTATCTCATCAAGTGGAAGAACTTACCCACTTAAGATTCCACATGGGAGGACATGAATTTTATACAGAAGCATCAAGAACTACTCAAGCGTTGAGGACAACACTTTTTGAAGGAGAGGGGCATGTTAGGCCCCTATACTACTAGTGTAACCCCTTATTGTTATTAGTAAAACCCACTTATTATATTGATGTACCCATGTAGTGCCCATATTGTTACTATTGTGCCCCATAGAAGCCCACTATGGTTATTATTGTGCCCTTATATTATTATTGTTATGTCGGCTCTGATTATGTTATGACCCCTTAGACTCCTATATATAGAAAGGAGGTCTTTTCATTTGTATCATCCAAGAATTGTTCTTTATGTAATGTAAAGGAGGCTTCCCCCTCGAAGAGGCTGAATTCTAAGGCGTTGATCTATCTTTTCTATCTTTTCTTGAGCTGGTTTCATAACATGCAACCATCTGATAAAGAGGATCATATCGAAGCCAAGGTATGGTTGCAGCCATCCAATAATGAGAAGGATTACATATGACAAATCATGGTATGGTCGCAACCATCCATCTGAGAGAGACATGCATATGAGTACAATCATGTCACACTGCCTTACAACCTAGAATTTTGTAGTATGAGCTCAGGGTCTTGCACTCCAACACGACCCGATCAAAGTACAAATTCTAACATGTGAATAGATGTGTTGACATCGAACATGCTAGAAAATCGCTTGATTACCAGCTAATGATGTAAATTGTTAACAAGTGTGAGAGAAACAACTAATAATGACAATGGTCCTCAAGCTACTATTAACACAATTCATGGAATTTGAATAAAGGAACTGAATTTGAACACCCATGAAATCACCTGATCGAAAGGCAATGATGTGAACTTGTCGTCGAGTGCAAAGAACTTTCCATTAGGGCATGGAAGCTCTAAGATACTGGAAGGGGGTCTCTTGGTCAAATTCCTGGATAATGAGCTGAAGTTGACAGGAAGCGACTGTGTTGAAGGAGGGCCATAATGTATCCCACATCATCGACATGAGACAAAGGGATGCAAAATGATTTTGGATGATACTGAGAATCAGGGGTAAGTGTAACTGTAGAAGGACAACTTTTGAACATATCAGCAACACGATTGGAAGTTTGGCATCTTTTGGATCTATAGGATCGGTGGTCATGATGGCATGGCAGAGATCTGATGGAAGGAAAAAATAAACTGCCAACCAAGGAAGGTTGAAGATGAAGTGAGGATATCCCAACTCGACACAAAGAAGAAGGTGTCATGTTCAAGAGTGATTTGCTGACGCGACTAATCAAATTTCCAAATTTTCCCCCACCATTTTTGGTAGGTACCCCAATTAATTTTTAATCGCAAGCTTGAAGGGGATAGCATATGCTTTCACTGTAAGTCCATCCTTCGAATGAATCCAACCTAGTAAGTTTAATGATCCATAGAAAGGAGAAGCTCATATTTGTCATGGTGACGAATCCGATGTCGTGGTATGTTGTAACGAGTATGACAAAGGTGTAAATCGGTATCTTTTTCATGTTTAGAGAGTTTGAAAAAGACATGGAAAAGAAAACTCCACATGGTCCCATTTCGTATATATGTGTCTCTTGAGCCCGAAAAGGTAGAAAATGATACTCGAGAGAACGCTTGACCATTTCAATCAAGTACCTTTTTTGTAAATAGTGCATCCCAGCTTGAAAAAGGGGTAAATGTATACTAGGTGCATGACGTTTTGCAGCCTTTAACGAGTTCAAAATGACAAGAGCTCGACAATATTTCGTGTTTAAAGAGTCAGAAAAGAGCTTGAAAGTGGACCCCTCATTTTTATTCTCTTTTACGAGTCAAAAAGGGAAAAATACTAAGCGATATTTTCATTTTTTACAAGTCAAAAAAGAGCTTAAAAGTGACTCGTCCTGGAGGAACGAGTGGTATGAAGGGTAGCAACTAGTTCTGGTAATGGAGGCACTGCTCGGAACATCTAATGGTTAAGGGGCTGGCTAACAAAACCACTCATCACTATGATTCCTCAGGAAAGGAAAAATAACTAAGTGAAAGCATATGATCGACCAAAGAGATGGTAACGATGGAACGAAACAACCAAGGTTCATTAGAAATTAGCTGATAAAATGGGCAATCACAGGATGTAAATCGGACATGGGTTCATTTTTACATAAGCTTGAACCATAGAGAACTCTGCTTGGATTCGGTTTCATGTTTACACAAGCTCGAAACAAAAAACTATGCTTGAATAAGTTCACATGCCCTCAACATAATGACTCAATTGAGGTACATGCCCCCCAAGCTTCATTTCAATCAACTAGATGGATGGAATGAAGGTTCACTTCCAAGATCTTGGAAAGACTCGACTGGGATTTTACGAGATCTTAATCAAAGACTTGATTTGGAAAAGGGAGTCGCTTAATTTTTTAATGAGGTTGACATAGTAAAATAACTATCCTCGAGACCCTTGTTTCATTTTCTAATGAGATTGACACAAGACAAAGAACTATGCTCAGACTCCTTGATTCATTTTTTAACGAGCTTGACACAAGACAAGGAATTATGATCACGACTCCTTGTTTGATTTTTTTAACGAGGTTGACACAAGACCAGGAACTATCCTCATACATCTGTTCATGAACCATACGAGAACACGGCTCCCAAGAGGTCTTCACTAGATGAAAGAACCACGCTCTGGGAAGAATACATGTCATTTGGTACCAAAGACAGATCAAGTTCCAATGCCCACAATACATAATGTACAATACCATCTGTGTGATCATCAGCAGATGCAGAGAGGGAACGGGTAGCCACATAATTGACCTATGGTGGGGAAGGTACTGTTTGCAAACAAGAGCTGATAGGGGACGATGGTTGCAAAGGAGGCGCCAGGGGACCAATGAATGACAGTTGATCAATAGTCACAATTCTCCCTTCGTGCGAAAAACAAACCACACAGAAAATTGAAGAAATAAGAGCTCCCATGACATAAACATCATCGTGTCCAAGGAGAAGATTGAAATATAAGGGACCTTGGACAACCATCACGTCTATATAGACAGTCTTTCCTCCCAAAGTAATAGGGAAATTTGGAAGGATCCCTAGAGGCTGATTGGTTCCTCCGTTGAAAGCCATCAGATTCTGGGTGATAGGCACAAGCTGTGGGGAACCCAAAGCTTTCCAAGTAGTAAAATACATGATGCTAACAGATGCGCCTTCATTTAATATATTTCCATGTACTACCATATTATAGGCTTGTACTGTGATCTGGAAAGGCACATAATATGGAAAACGGAATGCAGTCAATTGGCTCCAATAAAAAAAAACTACAGAACTACTTGGTGGGGTATCATATGATTGCTCCCATGCCCTACAAGAGAAGGAGAAGGAGTCTCCTGAAAAGCTGGGATAGGAGGGTCACTCTTCGATTCATGAGAATCTGAGGAGATGAGAAGAGCATGAGTAGTATGATCACTACTCTCTTCGGGAACAGAGTGAACAACTGAAGGTGGAACCAAGTTGACACTCTTTTCGACCAATGATTGGTCAGGAACAGACACAAGAGAATCACGCTCAGGAAGAGCAGGATGGGCAAGAGATGAGTCCAAGTCAATCTCTTTACCAACTAGGAGAGGGTTAGAAGAAAGCCTATGATAACCAACAAGAATTTGGGGTTGAGTAGCTGTAAGGTTTTCCAAAATTTTGGAAGCTTTATCCATAAGAGGACAAAGGTGAAGAAGATGCTCTTCGTCACATAACCTATAGGGGAATCTAATCTTCCCTTTCTTCTTACCATAATTAGCTGAAGGTTTAGCATCAACATGATCTCCAAAGGTCGATGGGGATGGTCGATTCAAGTTTTGAGACCATACCTCTAAGACTCTAGGAATGCCAAGACAATCTTGAAGGAGATGGTCACCCTTACAAAACTTGCAAGGGAATCTGACCTTCTGTGGAGGATCGAAAGGTTTGTCGATAGTAAGTGCATTTAGAGCAATAGCTACATGGTTGGCCTCTCTCTTATCTGACTTCTTCTTCATCATCGTATTCTTCTTCTTAGCCTCCTGGTTACTAGATTTGAAACTTTCACCAGGGGGAGTAGAAGAGGGTGAAGAAATGGGGAAGAAGGTGAGGGGTAAACCTTAGAATCAACGTGATTTGATTCGAATGAAGGAGACATTTGGACAAGATTCGGGACGCTTAGGACCACTAAGGTCAAAAACAACTAGATAGGTAGACCAATGGTTAACCTAGGAAGGGACAACATCACCATAAGGAGCACCATTGTTTCCAAAAGAAGGAAAAGGAGCAGTATTCCCATCCTAGGGGAACCCTTGACTGGTAGACTCTAGAAATGTTTCCATTGGAAATGACCCTAAAGAATCACTAAGGAATATAACTTTAACCAAGAATGTTTCATGGGCAGTTAGTTTTAAGACACTGAAACAAAAATTTTCCTTTTCATATTTTAAGAGTCAAGGAAAGGGCGAAAGGTGACTCTAGTGACTTTCGGAGTTAACGAGCTTGAAAGGACAAGTGCTCAGTGATATTTTAAATTTAAGGAGTCAAAAATACCAAAATGACTACTCAGGATAATCTAGGCAAAAGGATTACTACGTAATCGTGAACTACAAAATACCCCTCGGTGAACCGTGAAGTATGGGCAGGAAATCTCCCCGAACACTGTGTTCGATGTATCCCGCTTACACGGTGACAAACTCGACTTCCTATGGATAAAGGATTGTAGCCTAGTGGGGTATCCCTTTATATACTCTATGGTACAGGGATCACAAGTCCATACTAGCATTGTATAGTGCTAAAGCTAACGACAACTGCTAGGTTTAAAGATGCCAGAACACATCTCTAGCCTAGGCCTCTAAATATAAGCGTTAAGTTTCAATGCTTTCTTAGGTTAATTCAATAGATTTTAACGGTTGATCTTGAATTAGGTTTCAATTACAAGGCCCTACCACTGTCATCTAACAAAACTCCTATATGCAACTATATGAGAAAATAAATATTTCTTTGATGAAAGTTAACACTAATTGAGGGATAGAGAGCACAAAACTAATGCAAGAATCAAGGAATGAAAACTTTCACTTATGCATGTCCTAAATGCAGTTAATCTTCCCTTAACAAGAAATTAAGTTTCATTTCATTTCCATGCCTATGATGATGCAATTCTAGCTTCTCAATAATGCTACTAATGCAATATTTTTGCTTGAGTAAACTAGAATGATCTTCTTTTCATAATATGCAAAATGAATCTTTCACATAAATCACTTTAATGAAAATTTTCACAATTCCGAACAAACAAGCATCGATCAAATCTAAAGCATGATAAATGAAACTAAAAGCAACTTCTTTTCTGAATCGAACAAACCAAACCATAAATGCTTAAATCGACAAACCAAGCAATGTAATCTATGCTTGGAACAAGAAAAGAGACACTCAAAACAAGAGAAAAAACGAGACTCTTTCACTCATTCAATTGAAAATGAAGCAATGAAGATGTTGCGACTGAAAGATGGACTAAATGAAGCAACAAATCAGAAAGTTGACATAATGAGTAAACAAACAAATGAACGGTAATTGACCTAGCTTCCCTAGGGTCATAAAAACCATTCAAAGACTCAAAAAATCAAGCAATGAAACTCCAAACCAATCAATCAACCAAAAACCAGAAAACAAAGCATTCTAGTCACTTCTGGGTGAAAGAAAAGAGTCTGAGGGTTAAGACACACTGGCACTAGAATGGGAGAAATTCTGATTTTTCTTAACTCAGAGACCGGAGTGACTGCCTAACTGACAACTAGCACCGATAGGCATGACCGACATGACTGACTAGTACTACAACTAGCGTTGATGGCCTGATTGTTGCGACTGCCTAATTGACAACTAGCACTGATCGAGGGATTAAAAGAAGAAAATAAAAAAGAACTTCACACAAGGCCAGACTTAACACATCAAAGGGTGGGATAAACCAACCAATCACACAAACCAAGCTAAATGAATCTTTCTAGTCAGGGAGAACATAGTCAGAACAAGATAAGAGGTAGAAATCAAGAGAGCAAGACACACTGGTCGAGATCTGGGGTGAACCCTAATATTCATCTACAGGCATCGGCGTGACTACCTAATTGACAACAAGTTCTAGAAGGGGTTCGACGCGACTGTTTCTAAGTATATCATGCTGATCGACGCGACTGTTAGCGAAATAAGCGCGCTAACCGAGGATGTAAGGAAAAAATTAAAAAAAATCAAAGACTAAAACCAAACTTGCTACTGTGAATTTCAGACCGAGACAAGTAAACAAAGCAAAGCAGAATGAACTAAAGGGAAATGGTGAAACTAGAAAGTTCACACAAAACCATGAAATTTCAAGCAAACAAACAGAAGGATTGGTTCCCCAGTTGAGTTGCCAATTTGTGGTGAAGCGAAATTATAAATGCAGACACAAAAATTTCCTCTAGCGCAAGAGCGGGTCTATCCACAAACAAGACATCCTATGGAAGATTTCCTTAGGTTAGAACCAATTAAGAGGGCCTACCTCTTAGTATGCTTATCCCGTTTGGTGATGACCTTGCTTCCTCACTCCAACTATCTCCCATTTCCTTCTTCGAGCAACTGAAAGAAGTAAACAACATTAAACAAAAACCTTGATAATAGACAAATTGTATTGAACCTACTTAACAAGTCAAGAAACATTAATCCATAAACATGTGAGATGACATCTTATGTAGGAAATCAATCGATAGTTGCATATATATTAAATCAAGAAGAGATTACAACCGTTATCTTGATGTTGCTGTTCTCCTCCGATGAATCCGGGTCCTCACACACTTCTGTTAGCATTCCATGATGGCCTCAACAATGGTAGTTTTAAGGCTCTTCCCTTTAGTCTTCACACTAAAACAAATCCGCACTTCTCCCTCACACAAAACTAGAGAGCTACAACTATGAATAACTTGCTGATTACTCCACAATCAAAACTTGCTTATCTCCTACACTAGCTTGTGCTTGGAAAAAGTGAAGTTTTATATAGCTCGAATGGATGGGATATGGTTCCTCTTCTCATGGGAGAAGGTCTTATCTCTTGAGGTGGTTCCATCCTAATAGGGGAAAGGATCCCAATCTGACCTCCTCGGCTCCATCTGACCTAACCATTTACCAGAATTTTGTTATGAAGCTTCTAGGGCTGGAAGCTTCATAACGACTGGGAAGAAGGTTTAGTCACTTCGATAGATGGGAGGGACAATTGTAATCCCTACATATTGTCATGGGGAGGACACAAGTCATTAGTGTCGGTCTTGTAAACTGGGAAAGAAAGAATATTTTCGGAAAATGATGCAAAGGGGAATTGTTCTACTCATGAAGAGGGACACAATGGGAGTTTCTTCATGATGGCAAAGCATGTAGGGTTCATTTTAGAGGTCTTCCGGGATCAAGGAACAGGGAGTATAGGGAAAATGACAAAATGTTGTGTAAAAATTATATACAGCTTAGCCATAACCAAGGATTTGATGTAGGACGACTGATCTCCCGAAATATTGTGTTCGATGTATCACGTTTACAGGGCGGCTGAATCAGCCACATGTGGCTAAAAGATAGAAACCTAGTGGGGTCTCCCAATATATACTTGATGGTACGGGGAGCACAAGTTTATGTTAGTGTTGTCTAATTCATAATCGTTCGATGAGAGCATCCCTTAATATACTTTCCATACTGAAGTGCCTCCTATTTGCTTGAAAGTACTAGAGAACCTTTGATATACTTCCGTACTAGGACAAGATTTCGCCCTCGAGATACAATGCAGGCAGTTAATGATTGCTACTATGTTTAAAGACATTGGAACACATCTCTAGCCTAGACCTCTAATTATTTGCGTTAGGTTACAAATTATCCTTAGGTTGATTGAGGTAAATTTTAAGTTTATCTTCAATTAAGTTTCATTTTTATGGCTCAACGATGTCACCTAAATTCCTATGATGCAACCAAATGATAAAAATGAAATATTTTCATTCGATGAAGGCTAAAATAATGAAGAAAGAGAAACAACCAAATAATGAATCAATCAAGCAAAATGCATCAAAAAAACAACTCTTAGTCTTTCCAATGAAAAAAGGAGATCTAATCTTTCACTTTCACAAACAAATGCAATGCCAAGATGCAATCGTACGAGAAACAAAATTCACTTTTTCTTTTCACTAAGATGCACTAATATTTTGTTCTTTTTCGTTCACTTTGATTCAACAATGCAAACTAGTGCAATAAGCAAAGGAAAAATGCAATCTAAAACAACTAAAATGAAAGTTTCATTTACTTATGGTTTCAAATGTAAATTGTTTCAAAAATACTTAAATGAGGAAATATTTCGCTTTTCTTTTTGAAACAAAGAAATCAAAACAAGAATTCACTTTCAGTCCTACAAAGTAAACAACTGTAATCTATGTTTGATAGTGGAACAAAAGTGATTTTAAAAGTACTAACATGACTCAATAGTAATGAAAATAACTTCACAATCACAAACAAAAATCAACTTGAGAACGATGTCCTGAATGCACTAAGACTCCTAAGTGGAAGAAATCAATCTCATAGAGGTAGACCAAGCAATGAGCGAAGGGTGACCTAGAAACCCTATAAAGCCTAGAAAGCACTCACAATTCAAAAACACTTCAGCAAAGCCAAGAGACAAATTGCAATCACACAAGGATGACAATCAAGACAAACACACTGTATTCACCCTAGAAAATCACTGACAGAGGTCAAAAAGCACTGAAAACAAGAAGAAACCCTAATTTTCTTCTATCCTCTAGGATGAACGTGCCTATTAAAGGAAAAAGGGCGATGAAAGGTAGATCAACGTGAGTGTAATTTGAAAATCAACGTTGTCAGCGCTTCTATAAAAGAATAAAACGCGATGGGCGAGAAAACTAAGGAAAGAATAAAAAATCTTCAAGATCAGAGAAGGCTAAACATTCTTAGGTAATAACCAGTGACTGCAAGTAGCTACAATGGTACATACAAACCAAGAAATAGATGGTTGGTCAAACTCATCAAAGAATATGATTGAAGGAATGGATGGAAAGGGTTGCAACGTCCCCAATGGAGTCACCTTTTTGTTGTCTAGAAAAATCCTCTCTACGAACAAAGACTATCCCTCTAGCCCAATGAGTGGGACTAGCAAACTACATGAAAATCTACAACACACTTTCCTAAATTACAATCGAAATGAGAGAAGATGAAGATGACCTACCTTGTTCTAATGTTATAACACACTCCTTTGTTGAAGATCTCGAATCGCTTGCCCCTCAGGTTCATCTCTACTTCTCACAACATTTGGATACCTGCACAAGAGATCTAAGACACAACAAAGCATACAAGCACAACATGCATAATCGAAAGTAATCCACTTAACATATGAAGGAGCATTAAGATAAATGATGCATTAACACAAACATTTATAGAAAGTGAATGAGCAGTTGTATATATTAATGAAATAAAGGAGGAAGCATACAACCAAGCCTTGATGTCAATAAGCTCTCCTTGAGTGAATGTCCAAGTCCAAGCTCAAGCTCTCCAAGAACTCCTTCTTCAAGCCAAATGATTAGCATGTAGGCACTATCTCAACATAAGGATGCAAATAATTAGAGACCAACCATTTGGGAATGGGAGAGGATGAATATATAGGTAGGGAAAGGGAGTTAGGATCTCTCCAAAGATAGGAGAAGGTCGTCATATCAAGGAGGTAGCTCATAGGGATAAGATCAAAGGGAAATATTGGGAGAATTCAACCACATCCACACCCAACATCCTCCAGCTCGTCGTTTTGGAAGCCTCTAGATCACAGAGTTTCTTGTCCTCTTTGGAAAAACTTGGCTTTTAGGGATCAATGTGAGTATCCAAGTAAAAATCGCATTGGCAGCATGAGGCTAGTATAGTGCAACTTGTCATCAACACTAGTTGCTAGTGCCACAGTCACGTTGGTCCTAAAATTATGGTTTTAGAGCTTACTTGTTTAGGGAAATCTCAAGGCATGTTTCCATCAGTGTTTCAGGGAGGATCTGAACTATATATCAGGATGGGTATATCACATGATTGACAAGTTTCAGGAACTTCGGGGTATGACACAAGGAAGTGCAGAAGGCATGAAAAAATATTGTGTAATAGGACTATTCTTTTAATGTTTGTGATATATGTTGTTTGCATCTGTACTAAGGAAATTTAAGTATTTAGGTGGCTATAGTACTTATCTTTTTGAAGGTGTGTTGTATTTTCTTTAACAATCGTTGCTTCCTTGTGAACTATGCCATTTGTTGATCAACGATTCATTCATATGTATATGATTGTATGTATTTTCTAGTTTAGCACTATTACTTGTCTTTAAAGGGCCCACTTTTCTCTCCCCTTTCAGTATAACGACCTTGATACTTTTTGCAGTTGAACATTTCACAAGGCATACTCACTTTCTAATTTGAAGATACATGTTTATTACTCTCTTGTGCTAAACTTGTAGCCAAGGAAAATCTACAAGGATACATGGAAATCAGGTCGATACTCTAGATGGGGCTCCTACTCCAAATGGTGTGAGGTCTTATTGAGACTTCATATCGGGGAGACCCCATTAGTTGAAGAATTTCCAACACTGTCAACAAAATGGCGCTAGAAGGAGGGTTAGATGAAAGGTTTTTCCCCTTGAGTCTTCTTTGAATCTCTTAACCTAAATGCCTCTTTCCCATATCATAATCCCGTGATGCTTTTGTAAAGAGCTTGATCTCACCATCCCTACAAACATTTTTCATAACCCGTCCCAATTTAAATTTGATGGCAAGGGTGAGTTAACTCTTCGTGAACATATAACAACCCCTTCTCCCAGGTCCAATAAAGTAGCCAACCAGTCAAAAAAACATGTGATGAGAGATTTTACTATAAGGGATTCAATCTCCTTTGTGACCTTAAGGAAATGGAATTGACGGAACTCATCAATCAAACCCACCCACATCAATAATTACACCCCCAGGAGACATGTCATCCACTCAGGCATCCTGTCTGTGGGTCCCACTAACGTTTTAAGCCTCTTAACCCAAATTCACTCTGATGATATAGGAAATACAATGACCAACAACTCAAAGTCATTCTCATAGGCCTCTGTGCCAGTGATTGTAGACTTTTCTCAGCAGACTTATGACAATGACCCCGACGTTTGAGCCACTTTTCTAGCCTAGAATCAGGGCCTCTACCCAGAACTTGCTACAACCTTCATAATCCATCAAAGACATGATAATAATGCTGATAAATAAAAAATAAACCTTAGAAATAGGCCCGATCATCCCCAATTGGGACTGAAATTCTATCAAACACTTGGCATCAATGCTACCTACAGGTCTAGGATACCAGGCAGAGCATAAATGCCTAAAAGGACTTATGAAACATAACCAAAAGGATCAACTACTTCTCCATTGAACTATTATATCATGGATTAGGTCTTGAATCCATCCATTTAACAATTACAAGTAAATTCATGAAATAACCATGACATGAACCAGTCACATAACCATGCTTATAACCAACATTAAAGCATATAAATATTAGAGAATTGACAACCATTAAATCCATATATAAACAAGTACAAAAGTAAGAGAATGTAGCTTTTATTAATCATAGAAAAATCCAACTAGATTCAGAACTTCTACACACCACTCAACCGTGGACATGGTTGAACCAATTCTCTCTTTCAGCCAGTCACCCCTGTGCCATATTCCAAGCATGAATGTGGGATATCACAGAATAACCAATACAAAAACAACCAAGGTAATCCATATATTAAACCACCTCCACCCTCACTAAACCATGATCACACCCAAAACTAGTGCTCCAATCACAACCGAACCAAATTTGGAATACCATCCAAAATCTAGCACTATCCTTGAGGAATTTTTTGTCTCCTTCTCTCTCAGGATTTACCACAATCCAATCTCGAATCACTAGGCCCTAAACCAATACCAGTCTTTCAAGCTTTACCACAATCCGAACCTATATTACTAGGCCCTAAACCGAGACTTCTCCCTCAGGCTTCACCATTTATCTTGCCAAAACTAGTCAAGGGATTCCTAGGCCTATGGGAATGAACCTTGAGACCACCTTTGCCCCAGATTCCAAAATCCATCTATCAAAACCAAAGCTCAAAACCAAAATAAACCTCACAACACCATGGCATCTGAAAAAAGGCAAGGCTAGGATGAAAACCACTGTCATAACCCAGCAAAACCATGCCACTGACAACAAGAGAACCATAAACCAACATGAAAATCCATGCATGTCCAAATCAGCTAGGAAATCACACATGCAAAAGGTTGCTTGCAAGTGTTCCTGCTGAAGCTACTTGATCATGCTATTCTTCCTTGATCCTTTCTTTCCTTCCTTTCCCTTTGCTTGTTTTTCCTTCCTTGATCCAAAGCTACATTGCTCCAAGAAAACTCTAAGTGACCAAGAATAAGAGAAAGAGAGAATAACGAGAGAGCTTCAAACTTGAACTAACAAAATGTTAGCAATTGATCCTCAAAAGCCTTTTTATCAATGAGGCCTATATTTTCTTCATTTTCCATTATTTTCCTTCAATTTTCTCCTCACATGTGACCTAAGATCTTCTACCTTCCTTTTATCCTATTTTCCTTTATTTTCATTAATAAATGTGCCAAAAATTCCTTTGCCTTAGCCTTTGCCAATT
Organism: Pinus tabuliformis; assembly: GCA_031772625.1. Lineage (NCBI taxonomy): Eukaryota > Viridiplantae > Streptophyta > Pinopsida > Pinales > Pinaceae > Pinus > Pinus tabuliformis. The sequence continues at coordinate 1,079,598,745 of CM062818.1, forward strand.
TTCCTTAGCCAAAACACACATCTAGTGATGCCCACTATGATATCTTTGCCCAACATTCATCTTGGAATATGTGTCCCTTAAACATGGTCTTATTTTTCCTTTATTAACTTTTATTACATGAAATTTTCACCAGGGCTGTTATAGAACATTTGTTTCAAGTTGTTCATTTTTTCCAATCTAATGGAATACATTGCAAGGATGTCATAGCTAGATTCCTCACCCACACATTTGAAGGTCATGTTAAGAGATGGTGTCATACATTACCTTTTGCTTCTATGCATTCATTTGACTAGCATGCGAAGGAGCTTCATAAAGCATTTGATATGTATGGTTACTGGGATGTTCTTAAAATAATTGTCAACTAATATTAAAGCCTAATTAATCTATTGAGTATTTATCTGATCAATTCCTTCACCTTTGTTTTAAATTTCTAGGAGAAGACACAGATTTGGATTTCTTTAAACAAAAGTTTAAGCGTTTGGTTCATATATCTTTGCACGATGAATATGAACTCCCTAATTTTTCTACTTCCCCAACATTTGTAAATCATGAACCACCTTTAATTTCGAAGGATGAACCTACTACTCCTTATTTTCCTTGTCCTCCTTTTTTAGTTTCGATGCAGGTGCCTCCTTGTGATGATAATAAAGTTGGGAAATCTACAAATCAAATTCCTAATCTATTTTCTCATCCTCTTTCTGATTTTCATGATTCATATTATATGGAGGAAATTACACAATGGTTCATGAAGCCTATTGTGAAGACTAATTTCTCCATTTCTCAAGATGATATTGTTACCCATAATTTACATCTTGTATTTGATTTGGATACCTTTCATCCTCTACCATTGTCATCTCATGACCCCTCGTTCCTTAATCTGCCTAATCAATCTCTTCCAAATCCTTGCAGCTAATAGGTGCAAGGTAGTCACTTTTCATAGATAGAGGAGTAGGAAGCTGAAGATTATTTCAATATTTTTTCTCTTTTTCAAAGTGATCCTCTATGTGAAGATGGTGTTTCCTCACTCTTAGCTGATAATGAATCTAGTAATCTCAGTCATAAATCAAATGCAATCAATTCTCCTAATCCGTTGATATATATGATGATGAATGCCCAAGTGCACCATCTATTCTCTCAGTTTCTCAAGAATATTCTATTTTGAAAGATTTACATCTTAAATTTGTTTCGATCAAAGAAGATTTTCTTGTGAATGCTTCTTCCTCTTCACCTCCCTATCCCTTTTTCTCTATTGTTTACAATACATCAATTTGTGATGGAGACTCTCCATACTCTTAAAGATTGTTATCTCATTATTGGAATCTTGAAATGACACATGATATTGAGAATACCCATGATGAAGAAGAAAGTGATGAAATTATAGAGAATCGATTCCATCCCTGATCATATCTTATTTTTTATCAGAGGAACTCTTCGAATCAGCGTCATCAAGAGATTTTTATGATTCATACATCCTCAAAATTGCGATCAGAAGAATGTTATGACTTGAGAAATATGTTTGTTGAAGTTGTAAAATATGATCAAACCAATGATGTAGATGGTTGTCATACGAATGATGGTGATCTTGTTTGTAGGAGTTGTCCACTTGCAATTTGCGATCTGACTCAGTTTACAAAATGTTTTTATATTTATTTTCAAAGTTTCATAACTTGTGAGGAGGTAGAGGCACTTCAAATATCATTGATGGTTATGTTAGGCTCTTGCGATCTTGGTGAAAATCATCAACCATGCCAGATCTGTATTTTTTCAGATAATTCTTTCTTTCATATTATTTTTCTAGATGCAAACCCATTCTTGATGGATTTAAGGATTTCTCATTTCAATTTTCCTATTTCTCAAGATATGGTTTCTGATCATACTACTGTAGTGAATTAATCCTTAAACAATTCTCTCATATTGAATTAGGTTTGGAGTGTATAACTTTCTTGAATGTGCATAACTGTGAAGTTGACCAATTTCAAGATTACCTTTGGACGAAAATTTCATATATGTTGAGTGCTATGGCGAATAAGCACCTCCTAGTATTTCTTGTGAATGTCTTCATGACACCAAAAATCCTCTTGGGTTTTAGCAAGTGCTTGAGTATTTGTTGAATTGGGTTCCTCTTTTTCATCCATTACATCCTGACTGGTTTCATATGTTCGTTATAATAGAATTCCTTTTAAATTCTTCCAATGATTGCAATGCTTGTACAGTTTGTCACCAGTTACAGGAAAATGGTTTGTCACATTGAACATGAGGAAGTTAATTATATTATTCAGAGCATTTTTAGAGCTATTCAATTTGATTTATCTTTGTTAACTAAAAATTGGGATTATGATGCTTTAATCAACCCATATGGTCATGATTCTTGCTCTGATGACTCTTATCCAACTTACCATTTTCTCATCACCATATCAGATAACAATTGTTTTACATATTTTGATCTTTATGGTTTAATATCTCATTATTCAGGTGATTGTCAAGTAGTTGAGGCACTTCGACCTTTGATGATGCTTATGTCAGGTCCTCATTGTCCTGGCATGATTGCTAAATATAATCAAATCCATTTTCCCTCAGAATATTCTCATCCCGACCCCATGCTTTTATTTAAAATTCATATTTTCAAATGTTTCAAGTTTCTCAAGAGGACTGTTTAACATTTTTCAATTCAATTGTTGAATGGTTGGAGCAATCCTACTTGGAAATATTTATCACAAATAAAAAGTTTCGATCTTTCCTCATGAATGCTAAGAAATACAATTCAAATGAAGATGCATTCACAAGAAATATTCGAGGTTTATTTAATTATGGCTTTCATAAAAAAGGTAAGAATGTGAGCTAGTTAGAAGTAGTGATTATGATGTATCTTTCTACTGACAAGAAAGAGCTTCATTTTTTTTGTGCAAAATATTCAAGCTCTTATGTTTTACATTGCAAACTATTTTTTATTTATTTTAATTGCTTGTATCTTTTTGTACGTAATTCGGGAGAGGCTGTAGTGGATACATTGGAAATTTCATTATACGTGACCTTAACCTTCTAGCTAGTTAGGTTAGGAGTAGGTCTAGTTGCATATTATTTTCCTCTGCACATGAATCATGCACTCACTTTCTGTAGTCTTTCTTTTTGTTTCACTTTTTGTTTTCATTTTAGCCTCCATTTGATTAGAATTTTTTATTTTGGTTTTCTTGTTGTGTCTTTTCTCTTTTCGTGTTTTGTTTAATAAAAAGTTGCATGAATGGTGTCCCATTTGGGCTCGAAAGACAATGTGGAAAAATAAAAAAGATCTTTGTGACATTACAACATTTGGCTAACCTTAAGTCCTTCTTCTTTGTCTTGTTTATCCTTTCATCGACGATGTTCTAACGAAAAATGTGATCCTTGTGTGAGGAAATCTTTGTGTTGAACCATGATATCTGTGTCTATTATAGAAACCTCATCCCTACGATCGATTTTGTATGTTTCAATGTTTTCCATGTTGATCCAGTCAAGTAGTGAAGGACAAGGGGAAATTCTAAGTGAGAAAACCAATATCAGAGGTCTTACATATGCTTCTTTGAAGGAACAACCTCTTCTACTCTCAATAAGTAGGGATCCCTCTTCCTCCCATGAAATGAATAACTGCTGATGCACAGTCCCATATTAAATAAAATAAATAAATGGGGAAAGAAGAGAAAGGGTTCTTGCGCAGGGAGGCGAAGCAAGTAACTATGTTGGGGTACTCTCCAGGTTCACTGGTAGTGGAGCGATGTTTTTGGTCCTGAAGTGATTCAATTGGGTTACTGTCCAAGCTTGCCGGTAGCGGAGAAAAATGAGAGATAAAAAATATAATCTAAAATTATAAAGCTCACGTGCTACATTACCCTTCCCTTGTCTTGAAATGGTGCGATATCGTTGGTTCTATGTTTGTGTTCAACTAAGGATGAATAAAAGGGTCTATGTTTATGCACGAGGTAAGTGGGGAAGCTAGGGTAATATAAAAAATGAATCAATATTTCCTGAGGAACTAGACCATGTACAAAATATTTGACCAAGGGAGAGAAGATGGAGTTCTACCAGTGTGTTGCCAAGTGTTTTCATTGCGAAAAAAACACTCCAAAATTTTGTCTACACATAAATTTTGGAGCCTACTATGGATCTTGCGATCGGTCTTTCAATATTCACTTCTTTTCTAGTTGATGATTTATTAAGTCTTCAAGCTCCCTTCTTGGATTGTAAGTGTCGAAGTCACGTACTCACACATGCTCAATCCACAATAAGTTCATGAGTGCATCCTTTTACACAAGCTTGAACGGAACAAGCACAATCCATCAATACATTTCTTGTGCCATGTTCAACCTATTTCGATAGTCAATACACACTCTCAATTGACAGTCTCTCACTTTTGTTTTTGATCGTACTTATATTTCGGTGAGTTTCTCCAACAGTGGATTTTACGCACTTTCACATTCACAAGTGTCGTTTTCATGTTTACAACTGCTACTTTTTCTTTATTTCACCTTAATTAGTTACATTTTCATCCTATTTTCACTCTGACATGTGTCACATTCATTGTCGTTCGCATATCGCAAGTTCCATTCACAATTTTCTTCTCATATTGCAAGTGTCATCTTTTGATATGGTAAGTGTCACATATTGTACAAAAGCTAGTTATGGTTGTTCAAGGGGAAATATTTGTGTTAATTATTTGTCCATATCATGTAAACATGCATCTCACTCATTTCCAAAGTTTCAAGCACTGTCACACAAGAGTTGTCATTGTTGTCACAAAGTGTATCTTTAATGTCACACTTGGAGTGAGCTAACGCAATTTTGTCCCATTGAGGAAAGAATGGTGTTCATGTATTTTTAGTGGTCCATGTTGTGTTGTCATGTGAAATAATTTTGTGATCATGTTCAAGTATTTATTTTGTTCAAATTTCTCTCACTAATCCAACACTTAGTAAAAAATGGCAAAAAATCCCCGAACGGGCCTCTCAACCTCATTCAGCTCTCTTAGACTTCGTAATACGTAGTCTCAGTTCTCAAGAAGAAGCCTTGCCTCTTGGCACTGCATAATGCATATTTTTTCATATCATAACATTGCACTATGTAATATCAATGTTCAAGCCCAGCCCTTGATTTCCAGAACTATGTAATCCTTGCCTCTAGCTAGCCTTCTCTACGCACTGCGTAGTCTCAAGCATCAAGCCTCAACCTTGAGCTCTTGAAGTGAAACTGTGAAATAAATTGGCTTATATCTATCTTGAATTGTGGATTGGGAAAATTCAACCCTCAATCTTCAAGATTAATGCCTTAAACCCCCCAACTACGCAATCTCCTAGCTTGTTCTCCTGCCTGAACTATGCATTGGGAAAATGCAAGCCTCAAGCTTGACCTATTGGGTTCCTAAACTTCACAATCACTTAGCCCAAGCCTTCAGAAATGCACATTATGTAGTCTCAAGGCTCAAGCCTCAATCTTGAGCTCTTGGTTCCCTCAATCGTGCAATCCTTTGACCTTAAACATCCTGATATGCACATTGCACTATCTCAAGCCTCAGTCCCGGACCTTGGCTGCTAGAGCTACATTTTCCCTGAGTCATTCACTCAACCAGTCACTAGTTCAAGCCCTAACAAGTGATTTTATGAAACATATTATATTAGGGGTTTTTGAACTAATTTCGTCTTGTCATGAATGGTTTCCAGTTGCATGTATGCTATCTTATCATGACAGGATGATGATGGAGGAAAAGGAGAAGGAGAGCATGTTATAAGATACCTATGGAGTTGAAGAAGACCAGATGATTATCAGGTGAGAAGACAAAGGAACAACATATTACAACAGAAGATGGAAGATCAATACCACATTAAAGACTCCTTATCTTCAAGTCATAAGGAGGAGGAAGAAGAATAACATGCACCATCTTTCAAGAAGACACAAAGAAACAAACAACAAAGAGTGACTTGAAATTGCCATTTCATCATGCAGTCTATGTCATAAGTGTCGTGTCATTTCATTTCATGAGTCATAATGTGCCACATCATTTGCGGATTATGTAATTCTATATTGGAAAATGTAATGTAAAGTGGAAGTCCAAGATTCATCTATGTAATGTGAAAATTCATATAGGAAGTCAAAAGGTCATGAGAAGTCAAACAATCATGAGGGTAGTCCAAGGGTCATAAGGGAGGTGAAGGATCACCCCATTTGTTATATATACACCCTCATTGCTCATGTAAGGGAATTTTCACCTTGGGTCCTCCTACAAGGCATTGGAGAGGAAGACCGTTGTTTTAGAGGAGTAAGTGACTACTCTAATGCTCCACTATTGGGGCTAGTGGTGTCTTGATGTATCTTGGAACTTTTACTTAATTCATATTATCGTTGAGTGAGCATGCTTTCATGCATATGTCCTGAATATTGTAGGACTATTCTTTGAATGTTTGTGATGTATGTTGTTTGCATATGTACTGAGGAAATTGAACTATTTCAGTGGACTTGGTACTTATCTTGTTGAAGGTGTGTTGTATTTTCTTTAACAATCGTTGCTTCCTTGTGAAATATTTCATTGGTTGATGAAAGGTTCCTTCGTATGTATATGCTTGTGTGTCTTTTCTAGATTATTACTATTACTTGTCTTTAAAGGGCCCACTTGTATTTCCCCTTTTGGTAGAATGACCTTGATGCTTTCCATAGCTTAACATTTCACAAGGCATACTCACTTGCTGATCTAAGTACCTGTGTATTTCTCTCTTGTGTTAAACTTTGTAGCCAAGGAAAATATATAAGGATACATGGCAGCTAGAGTGATACTCCAGATGTGGTTCTTACTCCAAACAGTGTGAGGTCTAATTGGGACTTTGTTTCGTGGAGACCCCTTTGGTTGACATATTTCCAGCACCATCAACAATGTCATGGACTCAATATTATATTTTTATTATCATAGTCTAATATTTATGGAATGACCTGGTGAAATAAGAGTACATGCCTATCCATTCAAATTTAACCATAACTGGTTAAAGTAGAAATATTTTGGGGTTTTGATTCAGGAAACTTGGCTTAATAGTTTTCATGATAGTCATGGCTCCTGTATGAATGCTATCAGTTTCAAGCTTAAAGCACTGAAGAAATTTGTCTAAATATGGATCCAGGAAAATAAAAAGGCTATAAATAAGTATTTGACAATGATAGACATGCAGATTAAAGTTTTGGCTAAGCCATCGATCCAATTTTTTTCTCTCTTGTATCTAAAAGGAATATCCTTGACTTGGAAAAAAGAAAGAAACTGTAAAGGCTCAAGAAGAGGAATGGTGATTAAAGAGTAGGGAAACATGGGTGACAAAAGGATATAAAAGTACTTGATTTTTCCATGTTCAAGCATCTTTTAAAAGAAAGAAGAATGCCAATATGTCAAATATGGAGAGGGAAATTATGTTTATTTATAAAATGACATTCAAATGGAAGTTGTGAATTTTTTTAGTTCATTGTATAAAGAAAGAGTCAGAAATTTGTTTGATAAACAGATGAAGCTAATAAATCCCTTTCCTTCAAGGGTAAGTGAGGAGGAAAATGAAATATTAGGGAGGTCAATTTCTACAGAAGAGGTTCTTGAGGTCTTGAAATAATTAATAACAAAAAATAGTCCAGGACTAGATGGATGGTCTATGGATCGTTTCCTTCATTTCCAGGATGTGATGATTTGAGAGCTTTCTGAGATGGTTGAGGAATCCCACCAGTTATGGAAGATCATGGGTGTCATAAATGCTACATTCCTTTCTTTTATACTAAATGTTACAAATCCTTATTCCATTTCAGATGATCATCCTATTTCTCTTTGCAATATAATGTATAAATTGATTTCCAAAATCATAGCTAATAGGATAAAACCGATTATGTCTAAGCATATTAAATCTGAACAATTTGGGCTTTTAGATCATAGATAGATTAATTATGTAGTAGCTATAGCTCAAGAATGGATCCATTCAATAAAATCATGGATAATGTAGGATTGTATTATGAGGATTTATCTAACCAAATCATATGATTGTGTGGATTTGGAATTTCTAACGTTTATCCTATGCAAAGTTGGTTTTGGAGCAAATATTGTAGATTGGATCATAGTTTGTCTTTTTACTGTTAACTATGCGGTTATCATCAATGGGTGTCCAATATATTCCTTCAAGGCATCTAGAGGCTTTAGACAAGGTTGTGCTTTATCTCCTCTTTTCTATTTTGTTGTTATTGATGGTTTAAGTAGAAGGACCGAGGAACAATCCAGGGATAATATTTATGGATGTAGGATGTCAAGAAAAATTTCTCAACACAGCTTATGTTTGTTGATGAATTTATTTTCATTGGAAAGGAAAATAGAATAGAATGTCTAACCTATCACCATATTCTTTCTGGATTTGGAGAGGCCTCAAGCTTAATTATGAGAAATGTAAATATGTTGTGATCTCATAAAAACATGAGTATGTTGAGATTTTGGAGACTGCAAAAATATTTGTAGTGCAGTTGATCCCATTGGACTCATGGTTTAGATATTTGTGTTTTGTTTTGAAGTCAAATAATTATGAGATAAAGGAGTGGGATTGGGTCATAAATTTTTTGAAAAAAAACGTGTTACTGTGGTCCTTACAATGGTTATCAAAGGGAGGAAGATTAGTCATGATAAAATCATTACTCCAAAATATTTCCATCTATTGGATGCATATTTATAAATTGCCAAAAGAGACTATTAAAAGAATCAATTCTATTATGGCTATATTTATCTGGGTTGATCCTAGCAATGCAAAGAAAAACCATCTTGTTTGCTTTGAGGATATTATGAGATAGGTAGATGTAGGAGGATAGCGAATCAAGGACATAGATTGTTTCAATTCAACTCTTCTTGTTAAGAATATTTGGAGGGCTCTAAAGGATGAAATCATGTGGTAGTAGATTATCAAAGTAAAATACCTTAATAACAATGAAATGGTAAGCTATATTGGAGAAGGGGCTCTAGAAAAACGGTGACATCATATACATAGAAAATTTTGATGAATTAAAAGCAATTCTGGCTAATTGGAAACTTGATATGGGAGGTTGGATCTGCATCGAGAGTGGAGATAGGGCTGGAACACATCAAAGGTTTGACTGGTAATCACATCCTATTTATTCCTCTGCTTAGTCATTTAAATAGTATTGTTTTATTTTTCTTAAGTCATATTTATGTAGTGGGAAGCCTAAATATGGAATCAATTTCTTTGTTATAATCCATGGTTATTGGAATTACAGTTCCATTAGCATAAGAATGGGAAAAATACAATCTTCAGTTGCGGCTTGTAGGTATTTCACTGTTGGCAAGGGAGGGCGTGCTGTCATGGGAATACTATTATAACAAAGGAAAAATATAGGTCAAATAATCCTATTCTCACATTACTCAAGGGAGAAGCCAAATTTCTAATGCCTTATGGTTTTTAAAACATGGAAATGGGAGGTTCCTAAAAAACTGAAGTGTTTCGTTTGGTTGTTAGTGCATAATAAGATTCTAACTTGGGATAACTTGTTAAAAAGAGGCTATCAAGGACCAATTAGATGTGGTTTGTGTTATAATAGCACTGAATATGTGACACATCTCTTTCTTATGTGTCCATATGTGGTTTCTATTTGGATAGGGGTCATACAATTGCTCAATTTAAGATCCTATTGGGTCTGATCCTCCATGGGGGAATGTCTCACATAGTGGTTCATGGAGTTCAAATAATACAAAGATTTTCCATTTTATATCATGAGGGGAATTTGGTGAACCCAAAATTCTTGTATCTTTGATCATGATGAGCCAGATGTGAGGACCAATTGTTTGAAGGTTTCGACATATTTTCAGTAAATCGACCCTGTGAAGGAAAAATTAGCAAAATGATGTTGCCAGATGAAGGATATATGGGAAAAACATCCAATTAGATGTTTTGATGAGTCTTCATCATTAAACGTATGTGGCAGTGCCCAGAGAGTTATTTCTTTGAAGCCTGCATAAACCTTTCCTTTCAACTTGTACAATGGAAAGGACTCTAATAACATGAACTACTATCTCTATGGGGAGTTTTATTTTGTGCTAAATAGCTCATTATGGATGATATTGTCATATTTGGAGACTCAAACTTGATAATTGATTGGGTTAACATGAGAGTTGTTTTGGAGTCTTCAGTGCTAACAAATTGGAAGAAGAGCATAAGATTGTTGATTAGTTCATTCAAAAACATATTTTTCACACATGTTTATAACTAAAAAAACTATGTGGAAAACATATTGTCAAAGGAGGGTTGCAACATCAATCTGGGTTTGATCATATTTTCAATTTATGAAAATGGTTCATTCCTTCATTTTAGGATTATTAATATATGAAGGATAGGATATTCATTCTATCCATGTGAAGATTTTGTTTTTCTATTATATAATCTATGAATTGCAAAATCATATTGTAGAGAATGAAGGATCATAGTAAGAGTAAGATGCATTTTATGCAAGAGTATGTTTGTTTTTTATAAGAAGATAGGTAGAGGATCGATCAGAGATAGGTGATAGGCCATAGATTGGAAATGATAGATCTAATGAATGGTTCGTAGTGATAAGATGAAAACAGAAGAGAAATCTATGATATTTTAACTTATTTTATTTAATGAAAGAATGTGTTTTTTTTCTTTTTGAAAAAAAATCTATTTCAAATAATAAATTTGTTATTTCATTAATCTCCCACCCAATGTAGTACCACTCACCTATTTCACTTTGATTTAAGATGATATGGTTGGATATGGGTAGTGATTACAACATTGAATCCTTCCTTGTGTAGCTAGTTCAATCCTTTGCTTACCAGTAGTTAACACACCATGATGATGCAAGCCTTTATTAAACTATTCATCTACTTGATTTCCTATGCTAATATTGGTTCCTAATGGATTGTATTTACAAATTTAGAATTTGATTTCAATGTGTTTAGAAATATTAATTGAGTATTATTGTACCCTCTAGGTTTCGCTTGGAAACCGACTATTTGACAACATGTTGGTGCCCCAAGTCAATGTTTATTGTGAGTTGTATAATAAGATAATTGAAAATAAAATTCAACGCATTCATAAATACAACAACATTAGCATTTATTCCTTGTTTACCCATCCCACATTTCGACCTTGAAATTTTCATCATTTTTTTGACCCCTTCAACATTAACTCCCATCTCCTCCTTTATAAAATGCATCAGGTTATTTATACAACACAAACTTTGCATTTTACCTATCAAGATCTAGTCAAAGTGATTATAAATATACATATTATTCTCTTGGTTAACCTACCACTACATACATAAAATGCATTATGTTGATAAAGATAGGTGGTGGTGCCATTAGTACTAGTAAATCTCTCTTTCTATCACCTTTGATACTACTATTAGTATTATTTTTCATCAAGGTTGTAGAAGTGTCATTTGAGTTGTTCTTCATGGAATAGATGGTTACATGTTTTCTCATGACCTTCGCTTGTCAATTTTTAATGTCTACATGGCTTCTCTCTCCCAAGCAATAACATATGATGATTGCACGTTTCCCATTATCAACATGTAACCATAGTGGCTACACTCCAATCTCTAGCAGTATTCAGAGTCCTATGGCTGCTCTATATGGGACAAATAAAGTGCTTCCACCTATTCCAGTTCTATGATTTACCATCTAAGGTGTTGGTTCTAGGCATGTAATATGCTTGAAATTGTGTAGTGGCACCCAAATCAGGGTGAAATCCACCTTATACTTTATTGTGAATCTAGATTGACTCAATCATATAACTAATAACTATAAAAAATGCCACATGTTTGATGCTTTTGGCCATCTATTAGTCCTAGATATTTTTAACTATATATGGTGTGTGATGGATAGAATGTTGTTAAAGATAACTCACATTGCATAGGACTTCAATTCTTTACATTTTACATCATTTCTCTTCACCATTGTTTCCCACACATAGAGACCCTTATGTTCTCTATTCTTACAAGCCTATGGGCATTCATTAGAAGCTACATTTCTCGTTCAACTTACCCATTTATTATACAATATCGAGCTCCACTGCACCTCACCTTTCCCTTAGAAATCCACCTTCAGTAATCATTATACAATGAAGAGAAAAACACTTCCAACTCTAGTTTAGGGAAGTATTTATTAGATCCTCCACAAAGTGGTTTTTGTGGAGTTCATTTGGGACCTGATCTTGAATGAGGTGAGGCTACATCAACAAAGAGGTGTGGTTCAACCCGCCTATTGAGTCACTTGGAACATTTAATTTCCCCCCTACTTCACACTTGATATACATTTTTAACCATTTATTTATGGAACTATCCATGTGCCATTGATTTATGAAGTTAGCCACATGCCATATTAATTCAAAAACACCACCTAAATCATGAGAGCTGAGCATCTCTCTTGTTGACATCAACTGGCCATGCATACCACTATGGATAAACATAGATGGATATAGTAATCACATGGATGAATGTAAATTTCAAGTCTTGTTGTGAAAAATTCAACGATTATGTTGTCTCAATGATGTCACGGACATTGTAGATGGCACAACCACCATAAAAAAAAGTTATCCTATAATCCTTTTGAGGTGGCACCATTAATTGCATGCATTTGACCACCCCATTAAGCATGGGCATAACTATAGTGTGTTCATTGTCACTAGTAAAACCACAGTGTGGTTGCTTTCTAGCTCAACAGAAGACCAAAATTACACACACCACTCTAGTCTCTCAAACAAACCATATAGGAACTAGGAACAAGAAAAGAGAAAAATAACCCAAATCACAAGTGCATACCACTTAAGTTGTACAATATGACCTGGTTTGGTATCTACAATCTCCCTCTCTATTTTTATAGCTTGCACAACCTCCACATATAGAATGATATATAATGATAATTAATGTTGAGATGGGAAAAAATAAGTACATAACAATTGAAATAACTTCAATTTTGAAAAATTGCAATTATAATATATGCAAACAACCACAGAGAATATATCACGAGGGCTTCATTGGGGGAACAATACCATACCACATGTGTTCATATTGGGGGATATATATTGAGGAAAAAATGACATAATATATAATTGAGAATATAATAGGGGGTAAAGTGTTTTTATATCGGCAGGTATAAAAAATGGAGCTCGAAGTTAATGAAAAAATATAAATGGTTATAAAAACATTTACTAAAAAAATGGATACCTACAATATCTAGTGAAAGTAAGGTTTTCTTAAATTGGGAAGGTGTATTGGGTTCATATTTGTAGGGGTTAAATAATGATTTTTAGAGGTATTATCCATTGTAGTCAAAATAAGGGTATTTTATAGTATGCCATGAACACACATGATATGTCAAAGGTTCATTGAGTGAAGCCCCCATGGAATATATTCAACACACCTACATTGTGTAATTTGCAGTTTTCGTGAGCAATCCGTTTAAATTTCACTCAAGGTGTTACTTCCTGAGTATGATCAACACCTTTAGAGGAGTGGTTTTCATTGCAACATTTTTCATGGTTGTTGTGGTTGCTATTTCTTTAGACTATATGCTAAAGTGACCTTTGCATTAAATATGGACAAATAAATACCAAAGAGGTGGGGAAAATGTTTTTATGTGGCTATCCAGCTTGTTTGTTGAGAAGTGTAGTAAGAAAGTCTCAATTTGACATTGCCTTGGTCAAATTGAGAAAATTTGAATTTCCACATCATTAGACAACTTGGAATAGTTAATTGAGGTGACATTGCTCTTTTCACTAAATTATCTTAGTGAATTTGAGCTAGAGGGCATGGAGTTCAGTTATGCATGTGTCATTGCTAAGTTGTATTAATCTAGTTCTATTATTTCCAGTTCTATACAGTTAAACTATTTCTAACTGTTGATATAACTAGTTGGAGGTCATTTGTGTAGTGGGGTAGTGGTCTACCTCAGTGATCATCTAGTTAACTGATCAATCAACCAAAAATAGCTAGTTCATGCAGAGCATTCCAGTTACCCATTTGTGGTGGAGATTACAAAGCAATGTAACATCAATTGTAGACTAGTATTGAGTGTACATGTGTTGCATGTAGTTAGAGATCAAGCCTTGGGAATTATGCAATCAATTGGAGGAATATTCCTAAAAAATAGGGGCCTAATTCCTCAGGATTTGCGTAAGGAAATGGGGGCTCAAGAAGAGGCACAAACTGACTAAGTATAGGTCAAAGATTCTCATTGAGTAGAGAGAAAGGTTATTTACTTGCAACTTGAGCTCAGAGAAAACAAGCAATTGTAATACATTTTCTATTCATCTGATTAATGCAAGTACGCTTAAGGGATTTTTACCAGTTGGTTTCCTCCAGATAAATTTGTGTACATGTGTATGTGATTGATTCATGTTTGAAAATGTTGTTCTAAATTGTGGATTAATTTTCGTAGAGTCGTAGAGTAGAATTGTGTCTCTTGATTTAGATTAAATTTCTTGAGTAGTTGCAATTCTATTACCATATTTATACATGTTTTATATATCACGGTTGTCATTAACAACACTCAATTCATTGAGTGTACCTCTTATTAAAGTGTTTTTTGTTAACAACATTTAAATCATAATACTTTTAACATAGTACAAAGGGTGTTTTTTTGATGTCATACACACTTGCATTTGATTTTGATTAAAACAACTAATTATTTTCAAAATACATTTGAATCACTTCGTATTCAAAATGCTTTGACAATAAGGTCATTATTGTGATTTTTGTGGTGTTTGTTCACATATTTTTAATTTCATGATATGAATGCAACATGGTGGTTTACTATTTAAATTGCCACATAGTCTAACTAATAGACAAAACGACCTTTTCTGAACATTTTTTATGGTCAATTTTGTCCAAAATCCAACGAATATTTTTAAAAATCATACAATTAAGTTATTTAATGTTCAAAGATTGATTTCCTTAGGGTTTTTTAGGGTGTTGAATTCATTTATGTATTCAAAGTGAATTTTAAACAACAAGAAGCCACACTCTTACTAAAAATTGTAGTTTTGACTTCTGGCAAAAAAGTCATTTGATCTATTAGTTAAACTACACCTTAAATTTTTCATTCTAATCATATTTAGCATGCATCAAATTATTATTATTTTTTAATTCAAAGGGCCTGACAGGAATTTTCTAATAAAAAGAAAGGATGTTTTTTTATCCATAACCCTTACATACTTGTTACAGGGAAAAGTGTCTATATAGAACTGCTCTATCCCACTAAGGTGTGACAGCTTCCTTAGAAACAAACAGAGAAAAGATACTTATGTTTTTCCTTTATGAATTATAGATAGAGAGGAATAGAAGGACTAACCTCTGTCTTGCGCTAATCCCTTGATTCGATCCCTCTCTTCTTTGATGGTCCCCAGCTACTTGTTCCCTTGCACGCCCAGCTTCACAAAGTACCTGCAAGATCACAGAAGCATAGCACTATACAAAGACATGGATCTATATTCATAAACAATCTAGGATCAGATGTAAATTGACCATACAAATGTAACAAGCATCAATGATACAAAAGCATGGAGGAAAACTCAAATAGCTTTTATTGATAAAACAAGAAAAGATCCAGGAGGAGTTACAACCGGTTGTTCTGACCCAGCATCAACCTCCCAGCAAAGAAGCCCCTCTTCACCTCAAACAAAGTTTAGATCACCCAACAATCTGATGTTTTGTCTCTAGAAACCAACAACAATTCCTTACAATATGCCAATTCCAGCCTCTGGATCTCTGGGATGAGGGATCCATATATAGATATCTGTAAGGGGGATGAGTCAGCTTGTGATTTGATTAGTGTCTTCTCTCTGACAGTTCTGGCTTCCACTTGGAGACTGAGGGTCTCTTACTCATCCTTGGTCGAATTCAGTGAGGCAAGTGTCATAGGAGAAGATTCTGGAAGCTTCCATTGCCTTTCCACCTCGCGGAATGACACTGCCATTTGCCATTTCTCGCCCATCACACCCCATAGAAGGGAATTTTGAAATGCAACGCACCCTCACAATGCATTTGGGTGAGATGCAACGCACCTAGCCAGTGGAGCAGCTGCAATGATCATGTTTTGACCAATTCTGAGTAGTTTTTCATGGAGAACTTCTGGGAGAAGCTGTAATCTGCTGACCTTGTTCCTTTAGGGGTTAGAACAAAACTTTTAGGGACTTAGGAGCCCTTGGTTTATGTACATTTCATGCTTGGGGTTGTAGGGCACAAAAATTTCTATAACAGTTGCCCCCTAAAGTATGAGGCCGTTAACCTTTTGGTGTTGGGTGAAATGCTTTATTATGAGGATCCGAAGTTCTTTCAATGCTGGGAGGAGACCTATAATAAGATACAATACAATACATTATCTTCATAATATTTTCATGATCTAGCTGAGGCGGGCATTCCCATGCTCAGCTTTATAAATTCATTTTCATGTACATAGGACAGACAATCGTCTGAGTGTAGACTGATGATTCTGGTAGAGTCATCATCCTTTTGGTAGGATGATTATCTGTGCTGCAATGATGTACATTTAATGTCTTTATTTCCCTGAATATATATCGCAGCCCGGATGGATGAAACTAGATCCGGGGTCTTCAATTTCGTCTGATCTTCACTCAAAGTACAAGTCGATCCATGTGAGAAATGTTCTGAAGTCAAACATGGAAAGACATCGCTTGATTACCAGTCAATGATGTAAACTGTTAACAAGCGCGAGAGGAATCACCGATAATGATAATGACCCTCAAGGTACTGCAGTACAATTCACGTGGTGTGAATAAAGGACTTGGCGTCGAACACCACGCAAAATCTTTCGGTCGAAGGCCATTGATGTAAACCTGTCACCGGAAGTGAGAAACTTGCCATTGAGGCATGCAAGCTTCAAAGTAGTGAATGGGGTGTTCCTAGATCAACTTATTGGATAATAAGCTGATGTCGACAAGAAGTGATCCGTCACAGGAGGGCCTTAATGAATCCCACATCAATGACACGGAACGGAGCAAATGATTTTAATGGAGGTGAGGACGATCTGGTGATATAAGGTTCAGGGTGGCGGTCATGAAAGAACGGAGTATAATGTATGGTAGTGGGTGAGACACAGGTGAATTCTCTGAATGACTTCTCTTGAACATATCGGCGACACTAATGTGATGGATCGATAGCATTAACCCCAAATGTGGATGGTATGGCGTGACCATGGTGATGTGACCGGTGAATGAAACAACCCAACCCGACTCGGACACGGAGCGGAAGTGTCATGTTCAAGAGCGACTTGCTACCAACAAAGTTTCTTTGAGTTTTCTTCCTAATTTTTCCCCAGTCATTGCTGACCAGTACTGTTGTTGGGAAAAGTATCCAATACGGAATGACCCTATCCCACTCTAAGGGTGATAGTACCTCAGCAACAACTGAATGCAAAGCTATTCAAGATTACTTCTTTATGAGATGAGAGAGAGAAGAGAAAAGGGATCCACTAACCGTTATCTTCCGCTAATGGTTGATCCAATCTTCCCTCTTTGCTGCTTGCTCCTAGCTCCTTGCTCTTTCACCGGCCCAGCTACACAAAGATCCTGTAAAAGCACAAAGAAAGGAAACTACAAGAAGCATACATCCATAACTGATTCAAGGATTAGAATAAATCAAATATACAAGCATCAATTCACCATAGAGACACATGCATATAGAAGAACCTCAAATACTTTATTAATAGAAGAAGTAAAGTTCTAAGAGTGTTACAACCATAATATGCCCAATCCAGCAACACCTCCCAGCAGAAAGAAATCTCCTCTTCACCTCCTTCAAAGCAATCACCCAATAGTTCTATGCACAAACCAACAACACTTCCTTACATTCACCAGATTCCCGCCTCCCTAGACCTCATGAGAGAGCTCTATATATAGGAGTTTTGGAGAAAGGATGAGTCAGCTTGAGGCTGGCATGAAGCTGACTAGTGTCCTCTCCCACTTCAGTTATACTTCAGTTCTTGAGTCCACTTGGAGTTTCTTGCTTCCACTTGGAGATCTAGATCCTCTTACTCATCACAAGGCGAATTCCCTGATCCAAGTGTCATTTTGGAAGCTTCCTGGGCATTTGACACCTTGCAAAATGACTGTGCCACTTGGCCAATCTCGCCCAGCGCAGGTAGCCTTCATTGCTTTTGACATTCAGCGTAGGTACAGAGTGGAGCAGTTGACATTCAGCGCAGATGCTCAGTGGAGCAGCTGACATGATCCAGAAATAGCTTGTTTTTGAGTGTTTTCAGGTGGAGAACTAATTTTCAGTGTTGTGGTTTGCTGACCTTGTTCCTCTAGGGGTAGGAACAACATGTTTAGGGACTTTGGATCCCTTAGATTATTGACATTTCATGCTTCATGCTGTTAGGCACAAAAATGTCTATAACAGTTGCCCCCTAAAGTATGAGGTCGTTTATCGGGTGAAATGCTTTATCAGGAGGATCCGAAGTTCATTCAATCGCTGAGAGGTGCCCTATAATAAAATACAATACAATACATTATTTTTCATTCTGCTTTCATGATCTAGCTGAGGCGGGCATTCCCATGCTCAGCTTTATAAATTCATTTTGGTACATAGAACAGACGATCGTCTGGTGGTAGACTGATAATTTTCTGCTGAAATTATCATCCTTTGAGTAGGATGATCATCTGCTGCAATGATGTACATAACAAATTTCTTTATATCCTGAATATATATATCGCAGCCCGGATGGATGAAACTAGATCCGGGGTCTTCAAACTCGTTCGATCTTCACTCTAAGTACAAGTCGATCCATGTGAGAATTGCGCTGAAGTCGAACATGGAAAGACATCGCTTGATTACCGGTCAATAATGTAAACCGTTAACAAGCGCGAGAGGAATCACCAATAATGACAATGACCCTCAAGGTACTGCAGTACAATTCACGTGGTGTGAATAAAGGACTTGGCGTCGAACACCACACAAAATCTTCTGGTCGAAGGTCATTGATGTATACCTGTCGCCGGAAGTGAGAAACTTGCCATTGAGGCATGCAAGCTTCAAAGTACTGGGGGGGGTTGTTCCTAGATCAACTTCTTGGATAATGAGCTGAAGTCGACAAGAAGCGATCCGTCAAAGGAGGGCCTTAATGAATCCCACATCAATGACACGGAACGGAGCTAATGATTTTAGTGGAGGCGAAAACAATCTGTGAAATATGATTCAGGGTGGCGATCATGGGTGGATGAAGGATAATGTATGGCAGTGGATGGGACACGGTTGACTCTTTTTGAACAACATCTCTTGAACATATAACGACACTAATGTGATGGATCGGTAGCATTACCCCAAATGTGGATGGTTTGGCGAGGACCATGGTGATGAGACCGGTGAATGAAACAACCCAACCCGATGTGATACGGAGGACAAAGTGTCATGTTCAAGAGCGACTTGCTACCATTAAAGCTTTGAGGTTCTCCCAATTTTTCCCCAGTCATTTCTGACCAGTACCTCTTTATTTTTGTCAAGCTTGAGGAGGATAACATATGCTTGTTCTATAACCTGCCCTTCGGGCAAGCCCATCGCTATGTTTTAACGAGCTTAGCGATAGGGAAACTCGTTCTCGTCTAAAGACAAGTTTGTCGCTATTTAATCATTTTAACGAGTCTAACGACAAGGAAAACTCGGTCCTTTTCATTTTTAGAGAGTCTGAAAAGGTACAGAAAGTTAACTCCAAAATTCCTTTTTCGTCATCTAATCCCTTAAGTCCGAAAAAGTATAAAACAATACAGAAGGGATGAGTTTTCGATAACTTTAACGAGCCGAATAAAACAAGCGCTCGACCTTTTTGTGCAATAATCCCTCAGGTCCAAAAAGATTAAAATCTAGGGGAGGGATAGCTCTTCCGGTCACTTTAACGAGCTGGAAGGCCAAAACTCGGCAAACTTTTCATATTTTACGAGTCAGGAGAAAAGAGCTCAAAGAAGACTCGTCTTTTGAGGAACGAGTGATAAACAGGGATAGCAACGGATTCCAGGTACAGGTTGGAATTTTCCAATCACGGCAGTGTCACAAGGATGGCTAAGTGAAATCACTCTTCGCCGCTGTTCCTCAAAATGGGTAAACAATCATATGGAGGTGAACGATTGGCCAAATGAAATGGAGGTGGCGGGTGCAAACACGACCAAGGCGTTTATGGCTAATAAATTTACGATCACAATGGTTATTTACCGGTACTGGGTTCATTTTTTAAAAAGCTTGAACGCGCCAAAACACTGCTCAAAAGCTTATGTTTATTTTTTAACGAGCATGAACTATGACGCTAAAACTACTCGGATCTCGCTTTTCTATTTTTTAACGAGCATAAATTCCGCGGTAAAACTGCTCGATATACCAGTCATAAGATAAGAAATGTCTCCTGTGAGATAGCTATTTTTTATGGAGCTTTATCTCAGGAAGCTATGCTCCTCATTTGGCAAATTTTGACCTTTGCCCCACATCCTTTCTTTATGCAAGTTCGGAAACGACTAATCCAAAAAACAGATAAATAACCGCTTTTTGCTTGCACTCCAAAAGGTTCGCATGCCCCCAGGTATAAAGTACAATTTCAAGGCTGCCCCTACTTATCCTTCAAAACATTTGTTTTGATGGGTGAGGCTTGCCTCTTTCAGGTTATCCAAAAAATGGTTTTATTTGCTGCCGCAAATGAAACTCTTTCTTCGGCGATGTCTATCATTAGGTTACTCAAAGATGGTTACAATTTGTTGCAGCAAAGGAATCTCTTTCTTTGGAGGCTGCCCCTACTTATCCTTCAAAACATTTGTTTTAATGGGTGAGGCTTGCCTTTTACCCAAAGATGGTTACAATTTGCTGCCGCAAAGGAATCTCTTTCTTTGGTATTGCCTACCTATTTAGACAAAGGTGAATGACTAGAAATCATCAAACACATAACTTTGACAAAAGAATCTTATTCTAGAACAACCCCTCTTCCATCCACGGACGGGGTATGGACTAGTCACATTCTTTCGCGGAAATTCTACCTTATACCCAAGGTTTCCTCTGCCCAAAGCAGACCAGGATGCATGCCCCCTGGGTTCCAGTCCCATCTTTCCGAATCACTCGCACTCATCGGGAAGGAGGACTGGGGGTGGAGACATTTCTTGGGTGAATAGACCATTCAGGGTTGGTATTTGACTATTTGCGATGCGTGATCCCGGAAATGAAAGTTGGTCTACGAGCTTGACCATTCTTCCTTTGTGTGGAAAACACATTACTCTAAAGAGTGAGGAGACTACAGCTCCCATGCAATATATATAGTCTCGTCCAAGGAGTAGGTTATAATCCAAGGGTCCTTGAACGACCATCACGTTCATTTGAACGGTCTTCCCTTTCAATGTAACAGGCACATTGGGGAGGATCCCTACTGGTCGACTGGTTTCTTTATCAAAACCCGAGAGATTTCTTATCTCAGGCAGAAGCTCCGGGGAACCCAGTGCTTTCCAAGCAATAGAGGAAAGGATACTCACAGATGCCCCTTCATCAATGATAGTTCCAGCCATTACCATTATGAGATTTGGACTATGATTCTGAATGGTATATTGGCTGGTAACCGGGGTCTGCCTAGTTGGTTCCAATCAAAGGACACAACCAGGTTGCTTGGTGGTGGGACCGAATACACGGCCGGATACGATCCTGACGATGTTCCTTCTTGCGATAAAGGAATGGGCGCATTGCCCTGATGCTCATCAGAATCTGTGTTGATGAAAAGAATCTGGATGGTGTCATCCTTATTCTCTTCAGTGAGGGTGTCATTTGAAGATGAATCTTCAGTGACGGTGTCATTTGAGGATGAAACCTCTGAAGGAAGAACCGGGTCAACTGCCGTATCGACCTTTAGACTTTCGTCTGGTCTGGATTCAGTAGGTTCATTTTCAATGACTGACGCTTCAGTTGACCACTTGAGCAAGCCAGCTGTATTTTCAACCAACGAAGGACTTGGCACGAGTTTTTTGTATCCAGGAGGAAGCCCCAACGGTGAAACCGGGTGATCTTCCAAAACTCTCTTCGCTTCGTCTAAGAAGGGACAATGGTGGATGGCGTGATCGCCTTCACACAGTCTGCAGGGGGATCTTGCTCCCCCTCTTTGTCTTGAACCTTCACTTTCGCTGGTTGACGGTAAGCACTCAACCTGGCTATCAGAGGTTGATGCTCCCGAATTGTGCAACCGAGGGGACCAGTCCCTTAGTATCCGGGGAATACAGGGACAATCTCTATGGAAGTGGTCTCCTCTACATATGACACATGGCGATTTAGGCCCGGTCTGTGCTGTGTGTGGATTTTTGTCAGATGTCTTTTGCTTGCCCCCAGTCGCCTTAGGCTCCTTCTTCTTCTTCTCCTTCTTCTTCTTCTCCTTCTTCTCCATGGGAGCTTGGCTTTTGCCGGCTCTACCCTGCGAAGATGAAGGATTGGAGGAAGAGTTATAAGAAGTGGAAGGCTGGTGGGCAGATCTAGACTGATCTAACTGTTGACTCGACTATTCAGGAACCATGGTGGTCTGAACTACATTAGTTGAGAAAAGCCAAATAGGTAGGCCAATTGTCAGTCCTGGAAGCGACAATGTGGCCATGTGGGGCGCACCAACTTCTCCCCAAGAGGAGAATGGACTAGGATTTCCATCATGTGGAGTTCCTTGGTTGGGGCGTTCCATGTTCTCAACTTAAGATCAACGCGGGAATAGGAGGTGATTATGTTCCGTTTAAAATAAATTTTATAATGACGCTTAGACACAACTTGCTTTTTCACTTTTTAAGAGTCGAGAAAAAGCTAAAGATGACTCTAGTCTCCTTCGATGTTTTAACGAGCCCGAAGTGACAAATGCTCGGATGGACTTTTTCAGTTATAGAGTTTGAAAAAGGCCAAAAGAAACTGCTCTGGAGTTCTAGGCAGAGGGTGTGCCAAACTTTTCGCAAAACCACAGAATACGTTTTACGGTACGAGTGGTCTATCTTTGTGAATGTTGTGTTCACTGCATTGCGATCAGTAGGGCGGCCGACACGGTTTCCTATTGGATAAAGGCTTTATTCCTATAGGGGTCTCCCAATATATACGCGACGGTACGTGGGAGCACAAGTCCGTATTGATACTTATCGCTTCACCGTGGAGGAATCACCCAACCACTCAACGCTAAGATATCACGTTTAACGACGCCGGAACACGTCTCTAGCTTAGACCTCTATGTGTTTGCGTTATGTTTCAATGCGTTGTTATGTAAATTCAATTTATTTTAAGGTTGATCTTGTTTAGCAGTTTTCCTTTATGGATCACCACGAGATGTATGATAACACTCCTAAATGCAGTCTAAGATGATAAGCAAGCTTTTCAATCCTTCAACTTTGAAAACCTTAACTACTGAGGGAAAAGAAAGATAACACCTTTTCACACAGATCATAGAGCACACACTAATGCATTTTTTCCTAAATCAACATGCAAGCTGTCATAATGCATATGCACAATGCAAGTATTTCTTTTCTCTTTCTTAATGTTGGTGCAATACAAAAAGAAAGCTGTTGTATAATTTTGAATTCAATTTCAAGTGAAAGCAAACAAGCTTGTCCAAAATCAAAAGACACCTTAAGATTTACTTGTTTCGACACTAGAAATATATAAATTCAAACCAAATGATGAAAGCAAAAGCTCAATCAGCTATGAACAGCAAACAAACTAACTCTTAAGATCAAAACGACACTTTATCACAGGTCTAGATCTAAGAGGTCACAGCAAGACTAGTTCACTTTCGTTATGGGAAACTGTAAATGTACAAGAAATACACAAAGAACAAACATAGTTTCTTTATACAACTGAGGCGGAATAGTGACAAGGAAAGTTGGTTTCAGATAGGCCCACTGACTAGTAACAAATAGCAAAAACAAGAGTGAAAACAGGGCAAGAAACAGCAGGAAACCCCAGCAGCACAAGGCAGGACTGGTCCAGCGCAGGTGGAACACTGCCTGTTTGACCTTCAGCGCAGGTAGCCCCTTTGGGAACTGCGCTGAAATGCAAACAGCCTTTGTACAGCCTGCACTAAAGAACGAAACTTTCGTTTCTGGTGGTTTCCGGGTCACAGATTGCTCAAAAATTCACAGTTTTTGCTCAAATCAGAAGCTATCAGTCAAGGACACACTAAGGGATGACAAGGAGGATGAAAAGCTATCACTAAGAGCTTATTAGAGTCCTTGTGGATTAGCTCTTCAAATCATAAACTTGCCCAGAAACTGAGCTAGAGTAGCTACCCTCTACTTTGTATTTGAATGATTCAAACACAGTTCGATTCGGTACTCCCTTTGTTTATGAAATGAATAGCAAAAAACACAAACAACCAACAAGATACGATCCCCAGCGGAGTCGCCAATTTGTTGTTGGGAAAAGTATCCAATACAGAATGACCCTATCCCACTCTAAGGGTGATAGTACCTCAGCAACAACTGAATGCAAAGCTATTCAAGATTACTTCTTTATGAGATGAGAGAGAGAAGAGAAAAGGGATCCACTAACCGTTATCTTCCGCTAATGGTTGATCCAATCTTCCCTCTTTGCTGCTTGCTCCTAGCTCCTTGCTCTTTCACCGGCCCAGCTACACAAAGATCCTGTAAAAGCACAAAGAAAGGAAACTACAAGAAGCATACATCCATAACTGATTCAAGGATTAGAATAAATCAAATATACAAGCATCAATTCACCATAGAGACACATGCATATAGAAGAACCTCAAATACTTTATTAATAGAAGAAGTAAAGTTCTGAGAGTGTTACAACCATAATAGGCCCAATCCAGCAACACCTCCCAGCAGAAAGAAATCTCCTCTTCACCTCCTTCAAAGCAATCACCCAATAGTTCTATGCACAAACCAACAACACTTCCTTACATTCACCAGATTCCCGCCTCCCTAGACCTCATGAGAGAGCTCTATATATAGGAGTTTTGGAGAAAGGATGAGTCAGCTTGAGGCTGGCATGAAGCTGACTAGTGTCCTCTCCCACTTCAGTTATACTTCAGTTCTTGAGTCCACTTGGAGTTTCTTGCTTCCACTTGGAGATCTAGATCCTCTTACTCATCACAAGGCGAATTCCCTGATCCAAGTGTCATTTTGGAAGCTTCCTGGGCATTTGACACCTTGCAGAATGACTGTGCCACTTGGCCAATCTCGCCCAGCGCAGGTATCCTTCATTGCTTTTGACATTCAGCGCAGGTACAGAGTGGAGCAGTTGACATTCAGCGCAGATGCTCAGTGGAGCAGCTGACATGATCCAGAAATAGCTTGTTTTTGAGTGTTTTCAGGTGGAGAACTAATTTTCAGTGCTGTGGTTTGCTGACCTTGTTCCTCTAGGGGTAGGAACAACATGTTTAAGGACTTTGGATCCCTTAGATTATTGACATTTCATGCTTCATGCTGTTAGGCACAAAAATGTCTATAACAAGTACCTCTTTATTTTTGTCAAGCTTGAGGAGGATAACATATGATTGTTCTATAATTTGCCCTTCGGGCAAACCCATCACTATGTTTTAACGAGCCTAGCGATAGTGAAACTCGTTCTCGTCTATAGACAAGTTTGTCGCTATTAATATTTTTAACGAGTTTAACGACAAAGATAACTCGGTCCTTTTCAATTTTAGAGAGTCTGAAAAGGAACGTAAAGGTAACTCCAAAATTCCTTTTTCGTCATCTAATCCCTTAAGTCTGAAAAAGTATAAAACAATACAAAAGGGATGGATTTTCGATACTTTAACGAGCTGAACAAAACAAGCGCTCGATCTTTTTGTGTAATAATCCCTCAGGTCCAAAAAGATTAAAATCTAGAGGAGGGATAGCACTTCCTGTCCCTTTAACGAGCTGGAGAGGCCAATGGCTCGGCAATCTTTTCATATTTTACGAGTCAGTTGAAAAGAGATTAAAGGAGACTCGTCTTTTGAGGAACGAGTGATAAGACGGGTAGCAGCTGATTCCAGGTAAGGTTTGGAATTTTCCAATCATGGCAGTGTCACAAGGATGGCTAGTGAAATCACTCTTCGCAGCTGTTCCTCAAAATGGGTAAACAATCAAATGGAGGTGAATGATCGGCCAATGAAAAAGTGGAGGTGATGGTGCAAACACGACCAAGGCTTTAACGACTGAAGTACTACATTCACAATGGTTATTTACCGGGGAATATTTCATTTTTTAACGAGCTTAAACGCGGGTGGAAACATTTGCTCATGTCTTATGTTTATTTTTTAACGAGCTTGAACTATGTGCTAAAACTGCTCGATCTTTTCAGTCATGTGATAAGAATGTCTCACATAAAAACGGCAACTTTTAGAGTTTTGCCCCACATCCTTTCTTTATGCAAGTTAGGAGACGACCAATCCTACGAGTTTAAAGGGTTAGAGGTCCTAAAAATTTAAAAAATAAATAGTCGCTCTTCGATTGCATGCCAAAAGGTTTGCATGCCCCCAGGTATAAAACAGAGTTTCAAGGTTACCCCTTCTTTAGTCCGTTAAAACATTTGTTTTACTGAGAGAGGCCTACCTCTTACAGGTTACCAAAGATTGTTCTATTTACGGCGTAAACAAAACACTTCTTCGGCGATGTCTACCGAGATAAAAAAAGGTGAGCGGCGATGCCCGCCAACTCACATAACTTTGACAAGAGAATCTTGTTCTAGAATAACCCCCTCTTCCAATCACAGACGGGGGTACAGACTAGTCATATTCTCCCGCGGAAACCTACCCTATACCCAAAGTTTTCCTGCTGAAGCAGGCCAGGGTGCATGCCCCCTGGGATTCAGTCATGTCCCCCCGAATCACTCGCGCTCATCGGGTGGACGGACTGGGGATTGAGATATTTTTTGCGTGAAAAGACCATTTAGGGATGGTGTATGACTATTTGCTCCGTATGATCCAGGAAATGAAAGCTGGTCTACGAGCTTGAACACTCTTCCTTCGTGCAGAAAACACATTATTTTAAAGAGTGAGGAGACAATTGCCCCCATGCAATAAATATAGTCTCGTCCAAGGAGTAGATTGTAATCCAGGGGTCCTTGAACTACCATCATGTTCATGTGAACGGTTTTCCCTCTCAACGTTATGGGCACATTGGGAAGGATCCCTAATGGTCGACTGGTTCCTTTGTCAAAACCTATTAGATTTCTCATCTCAGGCAAAAGCGATGGCGAACCAAGCACTTTCCAAGCAGTTGAGGAAATGATACTCACAGAAGCCCCCTCATCTATGATGGTACCAGCCATAACCATTCAATATATTTGAACAATAATCTGGAATGGTATACTGGTCGGTAAACGGGGTCTGCCTAGTTGATTCCAGTCGAAGGAGACAACTAGGTTGCTTGGAGGTGGGACCGAATAGACGGCCAGGTATGACTCTGACGAACTTCCTTCCTATGGTAAAGGAACGGGTAAATTGCACCCATGTTCGTTAGAGTCTGTGCTCATGAAAAGAATTTGGACGGTGTCATCCTTGTTCTCTTCAGTGACTATATCATCTGAAGATGGAACCTCTGAAGGCAAGACCGGGTCAAATGCCGCCTCAACCTTTTGAATTTTGTCTGGTATGGATTCAGATGGTTTATCTTCAATGATAGGTGTTTCGGCCGACCACCTGAGCGGGCCAGCCGGATTTTCAACTAGTGACGGACTCGGCAAGAGTTTTTTATATCCAGGAGGAAGTCGTAACGGTGAAACCGGACAATCGTCCAAAACTCTTTTAGCTTCGTCTAAGAAGGGACAATGGTGGACGGCATGATCGCCTTCGCACAGTTTACAAGGAAATCTATATTTTCCTTTTTGTCCTGGGGCTTCACTTTCACTAGTTGATGGTGTGTTTTCAACATGATCATCAGAGGTTGATGACACCGGGTTGTGCAAACGAGGAGACCAGTCCCTTAAGATCCGAGGGATGCAAGGACAATCTCTGTGATAGTGGCCTCCTTTGCAAATGACACATGGCGATTTAGGCCTGGTCGGTGCAGTGTGTGGATTTTCACTAGACGACACTCGTTTGCCCCCATTCGCTTTTGGCTCCTTCTTCTTCTTCTCTTTCTTCTTCTTTTCCTTCTCCTCCTTAGGTACCTGACTTTTGGCTTTACCAGCCCCATCAAGTGAAGAGGAAGGAGGAGAGGAAGATTTAGAGGAAGTAGAAGGTTGGTGGGTAACTCTGGACTCGTCTAATTGCTGATTCGATTGTTCAGGAATTGTGGTGTTTTGAACGACAGAGGTCGAGAAGAGCCATACAGGTAAACCAATTGTCAGTCCTGGAAGTGACAATGTGGCCATATGGGGTGCACCAACATCTCCCCAAGAGGAGAAGGGACTAGGATTTCCTCCAAGGGGAATTCCGTGGTTGGTGGATTCCATTTTCTCAACCCAAGATCAACGTAGGAAAGGGGTAATGAATATTCCGTTTAAAATAAATTTTAGACGCTTTGACACAACTAGTTTTTTCAGTTTTTAAGAGTCGAGAAAAAACAAAAGATGACTCTAGTCGCCTTCGATTTTTAATGAGCCTGAAGTGTCAAGTGCTCAGATGGACCTTTTCCGTTAAGGAGTCTGAAAAGGAACGAAAGGGACTACTCTGGAAATCTAGGTAGAGGGAGTACCAAACCAATCGCAAAACTGCAGAATACCTTTTACGGTACGGCAGTCAATCTTCTCGAATGCTGTGTTCAGTGCATTGCGATCGATAGGGTGGCAGACACGGCTTCCTATGGATAAAGGATTTAAGCCTATAGGGGTCTCCCAAAATATACTAGACGGTATGTGGGAGCACAAGTCTGTACTGGCACTTATCGTCTCAAAGATGAGGAATCACCCAACCATCAGTGAGAACAATAGTTAGCAGGCTTTACGACGCCGTAATACGTCTCTAGCCTAGACCTCTAAATGTTGTGCGTTAAGTTCCAAAGCGTTGTTAGATTCATTGAATTTATTTTAAGTTGATCTTGTTTATGAAGTTTGCCTTTCGGGTTCACCACGAGATGTAGATGTAATTCCTAAAATGCAATCTAAGATGATAAACAAACTTTTTATCTCTTTTATGCAATGAAAATCCTAGCTACTAGGGAAAAGAAAGACATAATCTTTTCACAAAGAGCAAAGAGCACACTGTAAATGCACTTTCCTAAATCAAGCCAAACAAACTGTCTATATGCAAATGCACATGCATGTATTTGTTTTTCAACTTTCTTAGTATATGGATGCTAAAAAGAAAGCTGATGCACAAATCTGAATTTCTTTTCAAGCGACAAATATAAAAAATCTTCTTTTCGAAATCAAAAATGGAGATGATTACGACACCTTATGATTTTGAAATGAATACTCGTTCTTGACACTAGAAAATTACAAATTCAGACCAAAAGCAATAGTAACAGGATAATCGACCATCAACAACAATCAAACTCTTTCCTAGGACTGAAATCGACACTTGCAACAGTTTCAAATCAAAGGGCGACAGTACGACTATGTTACTTTTGCAAAGGAGAACTGTAAACGACTCAACAAACACACAAAAACATCTACAGTTCTTTTGTACAAAGGAGGCGGAATAACAGCAAGGAAAAGGGGTTTCAAACAGACATATACTGATCACAGGCAGCAAAATTCAGGAATAGAACTGGAAAGAATGATCCACAGAAACCACAACTGCACAGAGCTAGTCTGATCAGCGCACCTGTAACACAGAGAATCTGAAATGCAACGCAGGTTTCCCACTTGGGAAGTGCGCTAAAATTCAGAATCTCTGAACAGTACCTGCGCTGGGCCAGAAACGAGACTCTGTTCAGTCTCCGGGTCACAGTTTGCAGTTCAGTTCTTGGTTTTTGGCCGAGTAAAAAGCAATCAGTAACTCAACAATCAGGGGTAGATCTAAGGAGGATCTAAGAGCTATCACAAGGGCAATCAGATAGTTTGTAAATTAGTTGTTTAAATCATAAACAAATCTAGTAGATGGATTGAAGTAGCAGTTGTCTACTTTGCATTTGTTAAGGCAAATGCAGTTTGAATGCCACTTGTAAGTTTATGAAATAGACAACAAAGAATGATAAACAAACAAACTAATTATCTCCCCAGTGGAGTCGCCATTTTGTTACAGGGAAAAGTGTCTATATAGAACTGCTCTATCCCACTAAGGTGTGACAACTGCCTTAGAAACAAACAGAGAAAAGCTACTTATGTTTTTCCTTTATGAATTATAGATAGAGAGGAATAGAAGGACTAACCTCTGTTTTGCGCTAATCCCTTGATTCGATCCCTCTCTTCTTTGATGGTCCCCAACTACTTGTTCCCTTGCGCGCCTAGCTTCAAAAAGTACCTGCAAGATCACAGAAGCATAGCACTATACAAAGACATGGATCTATATCTCCTAAACAATCTAGGATCAGATGTAAATTGACCATACAAATGTAACAAGCATCAATGATACAAAAGCATGGAGGAAAACTCAAATAGCTTTTATTGATAAAACAAGAAAAGATCCAGGAGGAGTTACAACCGGTTATTCTAACCCAGCATAAACCTCCCAGCAAAGAAGCCCCTATTCACCTCAAATAAAGCTTAGATCACCCAACAATCTGATGTTTTGTCTCTAGAAACCAACAACAATTCCTTACAATATGCCAATTCCAGCCTCTGGATCTCTGGGATGAGGGATCCATATATAGATATCTGTAAGGGGGATGAGTCAGCTTGTGATTTGATTAGTGTCTTCTCTTTGACAGTTCTGGCTTCCACTTGGAGACTGAGGGTCTCTTACTCATCCTTGGTCGAATTCAGTGAGGCAAGTGTCACAGGAGAAGATTCTGGAAGCTTCCATTGCCTTTCCACCTCGCGGAATGACACTGCCATTTGTCATTTCTCGCCCATCGCACCCCACAGAAGGGACTTTTGAAATGAAATGCACCCTCACAGTGCATTTGGGTGAGATGCAACGCACCTAGCCAGTGGAGCAGCTGAAATGATCCTGTTTTGACCAATTCTGAGTAGTTTTTCATGGAGAACTTCTGGGAGAAGCGGTAATCTGCTGACCTTGTTCCTTTAGGGGTTAGAACAACACTTTTAGGGACTTAGGAGCCTTTGGTTTATGGACATTTCATGCTTGGGGTTGTAGGGCACAAAAATGTCTATAACAATACTTCATCCAAA
This sequence comes from Pinus tabuliformis, assembly GCA_031772625.1. Classification (NCBI taxonomy): domain Eukaryota; kingdom Viridiplantae; phylum Streptophyta; class Pinopsida; order Pinales; family Pinaceae; genus Pinus; species Pinus tabuliformis. Next base: position 1,079,629,921 of record CM062818.1, read on the forward strand.
TCTATGATTATTGTACCTTCAGAAGTACAAAACATATGGAGCTTATTCTTGTGAAATTTTTTGCCTACTATACAAAAAATTATGCATATTATATTCTCTATAGAAGACTCCTTGAAAATAACAAAATTATAAAAAATTTCGCTAGGTGAGGACTAGACTGTTGTTCCATATTGTTTCCAAATATTTTTGTTAATCAAAGCATTTTTCTCTTTTTCTTCATGGGGAGAATTTTTTTGGCTTTGGCCCCTGCTATCGCTAGGTGGACTTATATCACATAATATTCTTCCTTCAACCATTTTTCAATTCATTACTGCAAGTTCAGTTCGAATTTTCTTTTGAAGTAGTACATTTTCATTTGCATCAGCTCTAACTTGGCATTAATAAAATCCTACAAGGATTTCTGAGATCTCTCCTCTACCTCATTTTGCTAATTAAAAGTGCTTAGAAGTTCTGTTATTGCTTCAAGAATCCTTTTCAAGAAATAATTCACGTAAACCTACACAGAGTCATGGGAAGAAGAAAAAATATTCTCCATGGGAATACTGCACCTTAGAAAACTTGACTTGTTCCACTCAATGTGTAGAAGGTATCTCTAATTTCAAAATTATCTTTAATATTACAGCCTCCCTTACTCATTTTCCTTGACATCAATAAGAAGCGTTTTATTATTAGTATATAATCCTTTGGAATCCTAGAGTTGAGCCTATTATAACCTCCTCCTCCCACATTTACCCATTCCTACAACCACGCCAAGGTAAACATGAGACGAGTGTCACTACAATATGAGCCGACCTCCAAGATCCAGTTACAGAGATGAAGTTAACACACAAAAAATGTATAGGTAGCCCTCAGGGACTATATGCCACTCAAGAGCCTCCAAACTAGTCCAGATGGTCAATCTCTAAGGTAGAGCTCTTTTCTCCATGGAAAATCTCCAACTGCACCCATAACATAGCATCAATGCGATTATGGGGTCCCAACCACACACATAGGCCTACTTCCATGCAGTTATGACCCAAAAACTCTAGTTTTATGCCAACAATTCCAAGATCTGCAAAACTTTTTTAGGCAATCCTCCAGACCACTACCTGTAATTGCTCGTAACTTTCCAGCGACAAATAACATGATGACATGGCTAACCATTGAAAACTTGAACAAAATCTTGACTAGAACAGACCTAGTACACAATATACATTTCTTCCAACATATGGTGAACATATAAATTACAGGTTTGTTGTCACTGCGATCAACACGCTCCAAAATTTTTCTCACACTTGAATTTTGAAGCCTACTAAGGATCTTAAGATTTTTTTCTCTATGGTTACTCCATGGTCATTTTATTCTTTGTAAATTTTCTGTGTCTTTTTCCTAGTTTTAAACTATTAAGTCACTTGCACCCACATGCTCAAATATTCAATGAGTTCATTATACAACTTCCTTCATGCAAACTTGGATAGGCATAACATCATCCATGAAGACAAATCCCATGCCATTTTGAACTTATGTTGACAATTAGTGCACACTTTTATTGATAATGTCCCTCACTTTGTTGTGTTTGTACTTCTATTTTGGTGAGTTTCCTCAATTGTTGTCTTTTGCACATTTTTGCTTCCACAAGTGTCTCCTTCACATTCTTAGCTATCATTTTGACATGATTTTACCTTAATTAGTGTCATTTTAATGTTATATTTTCTTTTGCATATATCACTTTTAAGGTCATTCACATTTTACAAGTGTCGTCTTATGTTTTCCTCATGTCGCAAGTGTTGCTTCTGTGTTTTCATTCTTGCATGTGTCAAAAATTTGTACATAACCAAAGTTAGTTTTGGCACACACTTCTACATCGAATGGTCTTACATATCATTAGAATATGTGTTAGAGATATTCTTATAAATCATCACACATTTTGGTCACAGTCATCACGTTTGTCACAACTTGTGTTGTAATTGTTCTAATGTGTTGTTTCAACTTGTAGAAATTATGGTGTAGATTTGCAATTGCTCATGAAGTTTTAATCAAAATCACAAGATAGAAACCTACTCTACTAGTCAGTGGAAGTTAATTCACTATTTAGAACAAAAATGTCAAACATGCTATAAGAAATAACACACATGTACACAATATTTTTCCTGGGGAAAGCAATTTTCTAAAAACCCCAATGTCTGCTTGCATTAATCTAATGAATAGAGATTTATTACAATTTTTATGCTCAATTGAGCATAACTTGCAAATACACAACCTATCTCTCTTCTAACTAAGAAGCTCTGAACCAGAATTAGTCAATTTATGCCTCTGCTTGAGCCCCTATTTCCTTGTGTAATTTCTTGAGAAATTAGGCCCTTATTAGTTAGGAATTTCTCCAAAATGGATTGTGAAATTCCCAAGGTTGATCATATGAATGCATGCAACACCCGTACACTCAATACTAGTTTACAATTGATGTTACACTACCTTGGAATCTCCACCACAACTAGGGAACTCGAATTATCTACATGAACTAGCTATTTTGGGTTGATTAATCAATTAATTGGATGATCATTAAGTTTGACTAAAGTCCCATTGCACCACTGACCTTCCACTAGTTCCTCCAACAGTTGGAACTAGTTTAAATGAAAACAACTTGAGATAATTGACCTTAATTTCTAAAAAATAGCCATCACACATGCTTAACTAAACTCTAACTCCTCCAACTTGAATTTACTAAGTAAACTAGGAGAGACAAGCCATGTCACTTAAGTTAAGTACACCCAAGTTTTTTGCTAATCTTGAAATTCAAATTTTCTGAATTTAGTCAAGGAAAAATCAAATCAAGAATTTCTTATTGCATTTTTCAACGATCCCACTCGGCATGAAAGGGATTACCAACCACCCCTATCCTTCACCTGTAGAACTCAAACTTCGCTCTTGACAAGGCCTTTGTCAAAATTTCAACATCTTATTCCTTTTTCGGAATGTAGTGTAGCAACATTATCTGTCTCTTCACAAAGTCCCATAAATGGTGATACTAGAGATCTATATGCTTCGATCGATCATGAAATATAGGATTCTTAAAGAGGTTGATGCAGCTTTGATTATCACAATAGATCACACTTGGATCTATCATTTGACCAAACAATCCAACAAGTATCTTTCTCATCTAGATCACTTCACATGTTGCTTGACTTGCATCCATGTATTTTGCTTCTATCTAGCTGAGTGCCACAGATCTTTGCTTCCCATTGTACCAGGAAACAGTTGTGGACCCAACACTGAAAATTCCACTTGATGTACTCTTTCAGTTTGATGGACTCCCAACCCAATCTGCATCTGTGAATACACACAACTTCACTCCCGCTATCTATCTATACCATAGTCCATGTTATAACCCTATTTTCCACTCCATTATAGTGAGAGAAACCCAATATCAACTTACCTCAGTTGTTTGGCTAAATTGCATCCTTTTTCAAATTTTCTTTAACTTATGTGAGGTTTATCCCATGATAAAAGGGTGGAATTACATGAATGAGAAATTCCTCATAATTAATTTGCCAAAATGTTATAATTATGAGTTAATAGTTATTTCATAATTCAGATAATTGAGAAAAATCTCATAATTGTGAAAAATGTTTCTAGAGTTTTCCATTGCCAAGGAGATCAAATTGACTCACTTGTGTATGAGTTGGATAAGTTTATATTATTGAAGTTTCCTAACTTCTTAAGCCCCTAGGTGTCTAGATACATTCTCCCAAAGGATAGAATGAGCCTTTATAATCTCACCAAGAGGAAAGGGGGTTAGGAGGAAGTATCCAAACTGTACCACGAGAGCTCTATTGTATTGGAAGATGAGACCATAATACAAGCTTTAGGAGATGATCTCCTTTGTTGGAAGGTATATTGATGTACTTTCACTTATATGGTTAATAAAAATCTATTTTCCTTCCCCTTATATCAGTTTTGCAATAATTTATATGTGTGATTTCTAAATGTTTTGGGTTGACAATCTTCTGCTAAAGATCGCTTGTCATCTCTGTTTGTTTTTGTTTGTGTGAAGGCATTGGATCAAGATTGGATGAAAGAGATCACTTTATTGGAGCATAGGGATTTTTCATCAGGACCAAAACTCTTCACCAACCTGCAAGGAGGCAAGGTACTTGGTCCTTCCTTGTAGCATTAGAAATTGCATCGAAAATGCATGCTTTTCCATATGGATTGGTGATTATTATTAGATTGTCTTAGCCATTCTTTTTTATTTTTTGGTGATCTCAATTGGGAATGATATCACAGAGCAATAGCTCCTTGCATAATTAAATGCAACAGAATTGGTGCTTTCAATGAGAGGTTATTTCTTTTGCCCTCTTTGTCTTTATATCTCTTCTCTTTTGCTTTAGATTTAGTTTTCTTTTCTCTCCCATTGCATTCTCTATGTTTTTTTGGATTCATTTTGATATCCATTGGTTTTTCTTGCTTTAGATTTGAGTTGATATTAAATTTGGAGATTTTGTTGATGTTTTATTTAGAAAATAATAGGTCGCAATTTTTTTTATCAATTTCTGCTATTTTTTATACATAATTTGATAAAAATAACCATATATATTGATTCATCTAAGATGTCTAACCCAAAACAAAAACAAAAAAATCACTGAAAACAGACTCCGTATGAGGAAGTTATGGCCAATTGAAGATTGACTAGTTTGTTTTACTTCCACCCTCATGCGTGGTTGTTTTTTATGTTCGTTTCTATTCTTTTCTATACATATTCAGTAAAAATAACTACATATATTTAATCATCTTGAATGTTTTCCCGAAAAAAAAAAACCACCTGAAACAGAGACTTTATGAGGAAGATATGGCTGATTGAAAAGTCAACCTATTTTTTGTCTGTTTTTCCCAATTTTTGGGTTTTCTTTCAACTTATTTGCTTGATTTTTTAGGTGTTTTTTCTTCAAAACTTGTTGCTAATTGTTGGATCTGTTTTTTATTGTTTCTTTCAATTGTGAAACATATCATATCTGATCATACTCTTGTTGGTTTGTGTTGGATCCTTCCTTTGGTGCTACTCTAACGTTTTTCTTGCAAGTTTGGTGTGCTTTGGTTGGGGCTATTGTCCTCATCTTGGGATCCAATTTTTCAGATCTGTTTAGTTGATCAAGTAATAGCTAAGATATTATTTTTATTTTAATTATGTCTTTGTTTGGATTTTTTCACTTGTTTCTAAGTGATCTCTTTCTTCTCTTATTTGTTTTTGTCACAATTGGTGGTGTTGTGATTGGCTATGCAGTTTTCATCTAGAAAAGTTCATTTGAATGTGTTTTTTATTTCTTTCTATCACTCTCCTTTGATCTCGTTTATGCCTTCCTACCTCTATGGTCTGGTTTTGACCTTTGTAGACCATTATCCTTAGTTAAGGCATTCTCCTACATCCCTAGCCTATTGACATTGCCTTCCTTCTTCCACTTTTGGCTCTCGGTTTGATCGCTTTGAGTGTGTTTGTTTGTTAGGATTTGTTTTCCTAGATTTGACGCTTTTGTATTGATTTTAATTCTTGATTGGGAATTGTTCTTTGGTCCCTTCCAGGTTACTTTGGTTTTCCTTTTTGGTTCATCAATCTAAAAAAAAATTGGGATAATTTTCATATTAGAATTTGGTGAGAGGTGTATTACAATAGGCATTAGGGTGTTGTGTGGAAAAACTCTTATCCTCCTACAGTTAGAATTAATCAAACTAAAAAGATAATTTTCATATAGTTGCATCAGGGTTATTAACAAACAGTCATTCACACCATTTCATTTCATGCTACAACCAGACTGTGTAAATAACAACCACTTAAAATTAGTGCGATAATTAAAATTAACTCTACTTGTCTTTTTCGTTTTTACTAATAGCACACCAACACTAGCTTAGGCTAGGGTCTTGGAGATAGGAGTCTAACTTAACTACTCCAAGACTACAAAACACACTTAGCATCTTGTGGTAGGGAGTTAAATCCATTTGTAGTAGTACAATATAGGAATCCCTTCTAACAAGAGGGTTAAGAATGAGGTCACACTTGAGTTAGGCAGGGTGACATGGCCCATTTTGCTTAGTTTTAGGTGGCACAATATAGAAAAATTTACACACATACAAATTGTGTTATTAGATTTTTATGTAGCACTTGGGGACCACTTGGGAAGAAAATCTCAAGGGGGTTTCAGTCTTGGCTCTCTGAGTTAATTTTTCTACCCTTGCATGTGGATTTGTCCTACGACTATCCCCCCAGGTCATGTTATTGTTGGTGGTGACCATAGTGGCCTATCTTTTAGGGATCATACATAGGTACAAGGTTGGGGTCATATTTTTTGTACCTAGGGTAGATTTTAGTGATACTCCCCCAGTCCTCTCAGAGGGAGCCCCATGTCTAATAAGGGCACTTGTACCGAGTTCACAGCTAAATGGGATGGGAAGCATGCCACTAGTATAACTATTCCACCACAAACTTCTTTGTGTTTTGGTTTGCATGTGCTATATTTTAGGATGTTTCTAGTCTATTTTGTTTGGTTCGGGTGAATAGTTTTGGCCTTAAGGTGTTTGGACTAACATAATTGTATTAAATTATAATTTTTCACCCTGGCTGAATTTATCCACCCTCATTCACGTCGTGTTCATGTTTTTCCTCCTAAATGAGTTCGACTATCTAACCCCACATGTAGAGTGCCTATAAGTACTCAAGACCCTAACTCACCCATAGTTGTGGAGTATATACCTAGTCCTTCTGGTAGTGATCTCATTTCTATTGAAACCATGGTGGATGGTTTTGTTGCTCCTGCCAATCCACCTTTGATCGATCCACTAAGATCTGAGTTGTTGTGGTTGAACCCTTATAGTTCTACATCGACTTTACTTTCATACCTTTTTCAATTGTCTACCATATGGTGGAGTCTGAGACCTTGTTACCTTCTCCATCAGCAATGTTAGCTTCCATGTCATCATGGTCACCTCTTAGTGGGGCCATACCTACGCCTCCGTCTACACCTCTCACATCTTCTTGGGGCAATCCACCTATTTCCTATATAACTCCTATGATTTCCCTCATTTTTCTATGCCTACTACATATTTTACGCTAACCATAGGTGTTAATGCTAGTCATCCAATAGGGTCAGGATTTATTTCTCCTTCCTTCCCTCAATCCACTATTCTTGTCCCTCAGTTAGGTATAGTTACTTCAAGAAATCCATGGTGGGATCACCAGTTGTTCCTAGTCAATATGGGGTAAATCTTGCGTCTAATATGTCACAATATTAGTAAAGTTATCTCTTTGGAGGGACATCACATACCGATACCTTTCCTAGGGGGGCTAGTTTACCTGGAGGAAACCCCACTACCAGTACCATCACCCACATAGGTTATCCTCCTTATGTCAGTCCTACTACATAGAGTGGTATTTATCTTACTCTTAGGCACAAACCCATGAGCATCCATACCCTTAGGGGTACTTTTCTCTCTAGGGGCACATACCTTGGGGGGAAGCATCCATTTACTAGCCATTTTGGCCCGCAGCAGGCTTATGCCAAGGCAAACCCTTTCCTTCACTAACAAGTGAGTCATTCTACTCCTTATATGGGGGGACCACAAGGTTGGTCACTAGCTTCTCCTACCTACTATACATTTAGCCAACTCCATAATCATTTCTTATCCTCTCTTGATTTACAAGATTTAGCAAAGTTGACTAATAACCCCATTCGACATCATCCCTAATGGCCATCCATGCCCTCCTAATTTCCATCTGATATTCCCAAGTTTGAAGGGAAGCCTGCGGAGAATCCATCCACCCATATTACCACCTATCACTTATGGTGTTCTTAAAATTATTTGGAATATGATTCTATTAAACTTCTCTTGTTCCAACGTACGTTAACTGGGGATTTTACCAAATGGTATATCGAGTTAGATACCACATCCTACAGTGATTTTTCCTCTGTAGCTCAAACCTTCTTAACACACTTCCAATTGCCTAATTGTTATGATATCGACTCTGATCTCCTGCCAAACTTAAAACAAGATGATGCCACATTAATTTATGATCACGTTCATGAGTTGTGTTGTTGCAAGAGGGTAGTGAGAACCAATTTACTTGATGAAATATTACGTAAGTGGTTCATTCCCTCTCTCCAACCCAGTATTTCCAAGGATGTGTCCATTTTTCAAGCCATTATCGAAGAGAAAGACATTTTATCTACCCAACAGTTGGATCTTATCTATTCACAATCTGATACACTAGACGAAGTGTTCGCTAATGCCCCTAGCCCTTCTATTGACCATCCTAAACCTGCTCGTGGCCCACATGCCGATAGGGTGATTGGGTCTCTTTCTGATTCGATGAGCCAACTTGCAGCCGAGCTTGCGAAATTTATTTTTACATCTCAAGCCCAAACAAGCACATCTAGCTTTGCTAGAGAACCCTCTCCTGAGCAATTCACCAATGTTCTTGTGGTGAAATCCACTCAATCAAAAAAGAACCAACAATATGGTGGTAAGAAAAATAATAAGAATAAACAAAAAAACCAAACTGCTCAAGAACCCCAAACCAACCCTCAAAGTCACGAAGGGGGTACCAGTGAACATCGTTGATAAATCAAATTCCCTTGCAAAATCTATTAATGCGACCACCTCACTCATGAGTGCCCTCAGATAGATGAAGTCCATAGGCTTGTTTCACTACCATCTACTCAACAACTTGTTGTTTTGACTCATCCATACCATTCACAACCTCAGAAACAGATGGTTTCTCAACCTCCTCTGCCTCCTGAAGGGGGAACCGAAGGGTCATTTTCTCATTCCACCAATAATTCATTTTTCCTTATGTGCAAAGAAGACATGAATGTGGCTACGCGAGCCAAAACATATGATGTTCATGAGTCGAGTTCTTCTAATGACTTACCCAATCCACCTACTTCCACTTGACATCTCATGTTAGATAAGCCTTTGGAACTAATTTATCTCCCCCCCAAGGATGTCGTTCGTAATATAACACACAATCCCTCTACCGAAGCTGCTCCACATTACAGTATTGTTGAATACCTTGCTCAGGTTCCTTGTGCCATGTCTTCCCTGGAGGTTTTACAATTTTTTCCTTAGTAGCGCAAGGTTTTATTGCCTATGATTGGTGGAGTCGATCTATCTAACTCAAGTCTCATTGTTTTCAATGCTAACAATACTTCTCCTCGACTTTCCCACCAAATTATTTTTTAGATTACTGTGCATGTCTTCCATTGGAATATTCATTATACTTTAGTGGATGAAGGCTCTTCCACTTGTGTCATGTCAACATCATGTTGGAAGGCTCTTGGCTCTCCAACACTTACCATGTCCAACACTACCCTTCAAGCCTTTAATGGAAACAACTTTGTACCTAAGGGGGTTCTTCCCAAGTTTACCATTGAGTTAGGGGGGAAATGTATATGTTGATGTTAAAGTTGTCAATGCTCCCTTGGATTATAACCTCCTCCTTACTCGTAGTTGGTTCTATCCCATGACCACAGTTGTCTTGTCTGTATTCCATGTACTTTTCTTTCCTCATGAAGGCAAGATTATTACCATTGACCAACTTGACTATTGTGTGTCGTCGACCCAAATTTCCACTACAGGGAATTGAGTACCATTTTTGGGAGATAACCCTAGTCAATTCCAAAGTGTTGGTGTGGGACTATTTAAAAGTTCAGCCCTTATGGGATCTTTTCCTCAATTACCACTGCCCGAAATTCATTCATCTTCTTCTAAAGCTGCTATGCATATGATATCTTCTGACACCTATGGACCCCTTAGACCTCTTGATCCTTGGGTTGTGTCACCAGATTCTATGGATGGTTATCAAGCTAGTGAGCACCCTTTGCCACCTTTAGTGGAAGATATTTCCTCCTTGGAAGTCTCTCAATTCTTGTCAGTACCAACAAACTGCCCTCACCACCTATCGACGAGTGTCTTGCACCTCCATTATGTCCTGATTCTCCCTTATGTCTTCGAGTTGGTTTTAAAAATGAGACTATGTTAGACTATCCCTGGCATGGTCAACCTTTCAACATTGGGAAATTTGACTTCCTTTGGCATGGCCCCACATTAGTGAGCCATATGGTACCCTTACCCACCATGAGTTCGTGCATAGAAACCCTTGGCCTGTGCCCAACTATGGGCACACTTTGATGTGGCCTATTAGACTATGTTGTGCTTGTACATATTATACATAGGAGTGTTACACTTTAGCTCTTATTGGTTTGGTTTATGACACAAGTATTTTTCATACCTTATTTATGCCAAAAATCCAAAAATTTTATAAAATTCAAAAAACAAAAAATAAATGATTGTATTTTTACCTTATCCATGTTTTATTTCTTTCATGATGTGATTTAACCATGGGTTTAGTCTTTCTAGATAGTTTTTACAAGAAAGGGTTGTGTCTTATTGCGACATCCATTGGACCTTAGGTACGTTTCTCTGAACCTGGCATATAAGGGTAGGTCACATATCGCCATCTCCAATGCATTATTGACCATCAGTGCCATCACTGTGTGTTAGGTTTGACCCTGTCAAATTATGGAGTTAGCCACTCTTTTCTATGCATGTCGTAGATTGGCAGTAGATATTACCTATAAACGAATGCCCTAGTTTAACACCTTTCTTCTATATTGGTGTCCATGTAGTCATTTTTACTCATTTTTGGAATCCCTCCTTCTAACCCACCATGACCTAGAATTTGAGCATCAGGTCCTCTTCTTCATCATATTTATGATCATATCCTAGGAGGATTCCATGCTTTAACCATTGTGATTTTCACTCTTTATCAACCTATTTTTCATGATGAGCCTTGGTTTCTTCATTCCGTCATTCATCATATTCTTGTCCTATCATTCACTTTCACTTGGCGTTTTACCCTTTCTTGGAGGAACCGCTGCAATGAGTGATCCTATTAGCCAACCTCTTATCCTCTTTATGTCATGATCAATTCCATTATTACTAGAACCCTTCATTATCCCTTATACCACTCATTCCTCAAGGATGAGTTTTCTTTAAGCTCTTTCAGACTCCTTAAAATCAAAAAATATTGTCGAGCAAACTTGTCTCCTTCACGCTCATAAAAGTACTTGAAGGGCCGTCTACCCATTATAAGTTTAACCCTCTTCTAGACTAGGATGGACTAATTACAAAAAAAGATTACCCTAGTCTAATGTGGCTAGGAGGTTCTCCCTTTTATACTTTTATCTCTTTTTTAGGATTAGGGGACAAATTTACGAAAAAGGAACTTATAAAAATAGAAGGGAGATAACATTTATTTCTATTAGTCATTAAATGGAGGCATCCTTTGTGTCACCCTTGAACATGACACTTGTCTATTTCATTGTCTTATAGTTGGGTTTTATCGTTCCTAGCAGCCGTACCATCCATATGAGTCTCTTTACTCCTCCAGTTGGTTACTCTTCCAATCATATGGAGCATGCCTTGATGCCTCTTGCGTCATTGCATGATATCACATGGTGCTCATCAGTCATGCAACTAAGTCACTTTTGTGTCATGCCACTATGTGTTCAAGGGAAGTCTCAGCCTGTGTCAGCCATTTGCATTAACCTGTTGACCTTTTTGAGTCGACCATCCCTATATCAGTTGTACTTCATCGCTTAATGACTTCAATGATACATCACATCATCCTGGTATGTTCCATGTTGATTGATGGAAGATACATCAAGGCCCTAATTCGACAGATCTTCTCCTATTGACTACATCTCATTATCGATGAGCTTGATCTAGGAACTAATAGTACCTTAGAGCTTGCAAACCTTAATGGCAGGTTTCCTTGTGATCGACAATGGGTTTAAATCATTGGCTCCTGATTAATCGAGTTCACTAGTGTTTGATGTCAGCTCATTTATTCACACTTGGTGCACTGTACTAGGTACCTTGGGTACCATTTTCCTCATTGGTGGATTTCCTCATGCCTGTTATTAGTCTAACTCATTGGTTGGTAATCAAGAGGTTTCTACCATGTTCGCCATGAGCTCACATATTCACATGATGTAGATTCATACCATCGGGGTTATGTCGAAGACCCTAGCTTAGGGACATCTCACTCTTATATGACAACCATCCTAGGCTATGTTGGAGCTATGTATCATTTGTGTACTTTGAGGACTATCTTGAGACACTTCTCTGTCTGTTATGCATCCATAGTCCTACTAATGTATACTGTAACATAGATCCACATTGTATTTGCTGGTAGTTATGGTCTATTTATCAAGTTAGGTGGATGCACTGTGTATATCTGTCATGACCATATCCTAGCATTTCATGTCATGGATTAGCAGTTTATTTTATGGTGGCCATGTTCAGCATATTGTTTTGACCAAGCATGGGTATGCCTACCTCAAGGATGTTATCAATAGAGTTGAGACTTTAGTATTTGAGTTCCTCTGATCTATCTTCGTAGTCTTGGCTCCTTGATCCAATTGTGATATTTGAGTATTATTGTAATGCATTTTGGCCTTCATTTTCTCTTTTGACCCCATGCATTAGAGGGAGTCTGTTATAACCCTATTTTCCACACCATTATAGTGAGAGAATGTTAGGGTCCCACCCTAACCCCCTTATTTATGTCATGGGATCACGTCATAGTCAAGAGTCAATAAAGCCCATATTAATATTTGTAAGTGGTTAACCCGCAATTAATGACGGGACCACAGTTAGTTACAAATGGGTGGTAGTATTAGATAGATGGTAAATGGGCGGTAGTATTAGATAGATGGTATTAATAAAACCCACGATATTGGCCCGTGGTATTGCATGTATGAGTCATATATAAAGGATAGAGACTCCCTGAGAGGAGCATCGTGTCTTTTTTTGTAATCGAGCTCTGCTCTATTGGAGGTTGCCCCCTCGAAGAGGCCTGTGAACATTTCTCTCTGAATAATAAAATCATTGCTATTCTGTGTTCTGGGTATATTTTCTTCGCATATTCTGTGTTCTCGGTATCTTTTGTTCGCAAATTCTATGTTTGGGTATTGCTTTGCAGGTTAAGAGCATAACAAGTGGTATCAGAGCACTTTCCAGGGCTCGGTGGGATCTCCAAATTTTAGCAATTTTTTTTTTTTGGCTAGAGACGTGTTCCGGCATCTTTAAACCACGGGATCTGTCGTTAAGCGCATAAACCTGCGGATTTGGGGAGGCATGCACGCAGGAAATACAAGAGGTGGTCACGTCTGTTGGACTCCCTTGTAACCCCTATGGGTACCCCTTCGAGTAGTAGCGCATTAGACAGAACCGCGCACGGACTGTATTCCACGTACCCTCTGGGTATATAGGAAGCCCCCTAGCTCCCTTGAAACCTCGCCATAGATAAACCTTCGGCCGTCTTGTGGCTACAGTACACCAAGAACAGCACTCGGAGAGATTACTCGCCCGTACGATAGGGTAGTCGGGTTGTACGGCTAAGGGTACGGTCGATCCTCCTTAGTTAGAGCCCTGAAACATTGGGCCGAGTACTACTGTCAAACCCTTATGTATATTGCGATCTGTAGCACCTGACACTCCCCAAGACCATAGTTCCCTTTCTATCGGGGGATCACACATCATCTATTCCAGATCAGCAGCAGTAGTTGTTCCACCATTCAGATCTCTCAGATCCACCAGATCAGATATTCCAGATCAGCAGCAGTAGTTGTTCCACCATTCAGATCTCTCAGATCCACCAGATCGGAGTAGTTGTGAAGGGTTCCTGTACCTGGATATAATTTTTGCAGGACTTTTGGCGGCATTGACATTTTGAGGATTTGGCGACTGCAGTATTGATCAGGAAGGAGTAAAACTCCGTTAGGAGTTTTCCAAAAAAAAAAAGAGTCAGAGATCTTCCGGGGCGCTTATTGGTGACCTAGCCCATCAGTATCAGTACGACGAGCTGAGCAAGGTGGTACCATTCAATTTCTTAGTAAAAATTTTTAGGCGGTCCCAATTTTTCATCAGGTTGGTGTATGGTAGAAACTCACACTCAAGCGATGGCCAATGAAAGGATCGACAAAATTGAAAACCATGTGCACTCCCTCCAAACTGTGGTGAACAATATCGAACTTGAGCTTAAAGGAATGAGTAACCAGATACAACTTGAGCTTAAAGGAATAAGTAACCAGATACAGGATGCACTCCCAAAGGGCAAGGAGCCAGCCTACGAGGAGGCGTATAATGGCCATGACTACCATGAGGGTGAGTCTAGCCACTCTCATCACGTCTGGCACTCCCATCCACCACCCAGTCAGCGACCTCCCAAGTTGGATATGCAGAAATTTGACGGTTCTCACAGGTCCGCATGGCTAGCACAAATGGAGTAGTATTTCCAATTGAATCATATCACAGATGAGGGGACTAAGCTTATGGTGGGCACCATGTACTTGGACAATGAACGATGGCAATGGAAGGAATGGCATCAGTGTTGCAATGGACATTTTCAGAATTGGGCCCAATTTGCCAAAACTCTTCGCAGTCACTTTGAACAGGAAGACTCTTTTTTGGGGCGTCTCACTAAGCTCCGACAGACGGGTACAGTGGAGGAATATATTACTGCTTTTGAAGCCTTAGCCTTCTACACTAAGGGTCTCACAGATGAGTTCTACATGGAATGCTTTATCAACGGTCTTAAAGAAGCCATCAAAGCTCAGGTTCTACTCCACCACCCTCCCACATGGACAGAGGCTTTCCAGGTAACCCGTAAGGTGGAACGTGCATTAACAGCCCAATCCAGCCGCCCCAACTTCCCCGCTAAAGGTCGTCCCTCACAGGCTCCCAATATGACTCAGACACTTAAGATTCAAAAGGTGTCACCTGCGGAAATGGCCGAAAGAAGGAAGCAAGGACTATGTTACTACTGTGATGAAAAATATTCCCCGGGTCATAAATGCAAAGAGCACAAGTTTTTTCAAATAGATGCCACTGACTACAGCTCCACCGAGGAAGATCCACCACTTGAGGAACCGGAGGTGATCGAAGAAGATAACCAACAGGAGATTGTATCTGATGAACCAATTATTTCGCTAAATGCATTGGCAGGAATTTCTTCCCCTCAAACTCTCAAAATCAGGGGTTTTCTTAAACATCGCCCAGTAGTAGTCTTGATTGATAGTGGAAGTACCCATAATTTCATCCACCAAAAGATCGTTGAAGCAGCACATTGTTTCGTCCGGGCAGTGTCTAACTTCCAAGTCCAGATTGCAGATGGGGGCACAATGAAATGTGAAGGTCGCTGTGAAAATGTCAAAATTCAAATGGGGGATTATCAATTGAAAACCCACATGTTTGCAATACACATGGGGGGTTGCGACATTGTCCTAGGCGCGGAATGGCTCCGCACTCTTGGGCCAATCACAATGGATTTTCAAGAGTTATATATGAGTTTTAAGCAGAACAACTCCACACATACCCTCCATGGACTACAGGTGGGAGCCCCCTCTATCATCAGCTCGCATAGGATGGAAAAATTGTTAAAAAAGGGACATCATGGAGTGGTAGCTCAATTTAATGCCATCCAGGTAGTAGACACCATGTCTCTGCCAATTCATCCTGAGATGCAACAGATTTTAAATAAACATCGGACGGTCTTTGACAAACCTCATGAGCTTCCACCCTCGCGAGGGGAACATGATCATAGCATCACATTGGTTCCAGGGGCCCAACCCCCAAATGTGCGGCCATACAGATATCCGTTCACCCAAAAGAATGAAATAGAAAAAATCATCAAGGAATTGTTGGAAGCAGGTGTCATTCGTCCCAGCATTAGTCCTTATTCATCTCCAGTGGTCATGGTCCTCAAGAAAGATGGGGAGTGGCGGATGTGTCCCGACTTCAGGGCCCTCAATAAGTTAACAGTCAAAGATAAATTTCCCATCCCAGTGGTTGACGATTTGCTGGACGAACTCAATGGGGCTCAATTCTTCACTAAGTTGGATCTTCGCTCAGGCTACCACCAAATTCGCATGAAGGAAGTCGACATTCCCAAGACAGCTTTTAGAACTCATGAAGGCCATTATGAGTTCCTGGTCATGCCATTTGGTCTCTGTAATGCCCCCTCTACTTTTCAGAGCCTTATGAATCACCTCCTCAAACCATATCTCAGAAAATTTTTCCTTGTCTTCTTCGATGACATCCTCATCTATAGTGGCACTTGGGCGGCACATCTTCAGCATGTAGATCTACTCTTGCAACTGCTCCGCACGCATAAATTATTTGTCAAGATGTCTAAGTGTTCATTTGGTATGGAAGAAGTTGAGTATTTGGGCCACATTGTGGGGCGTGAAGGTGTCAAGGTGGACCCAAAAAAGATCCAGGCAATGCAAGAATGGCCTCAACTAAGACCTTGAAAAGCTTGAGAGGATTTTTGGGTCTCACAGGCTATTATCGTAAATTTGTCTGGAACTATGGCCGCATAGCGAAGCCCCTAACGCAACTCCTAAAGAAAAATTCCTTCTTCTGGAATGAAGAAGCACAACAGGCATTTACTGCTCTCAAAACCGCCATGTGTTCCACTCCTGTCTTAGCACTACCGGACTTCACCAAATCATTTGTCATTGAATGTGATGCTTCGGGAATAGGTATTGGAGCGGTCTTAATGCAGGAAGGGCGACCATTGGCCTTCACCAGCCAACAACTAAGTGGGAGGAATCTGGGCCAATCTACCTACGAGAAGGAAATGATGGCCATCTTACATGCAGTCGAGACCTGGCGACCTTACTTGTTGGGGCGACGTTTCCAAATCCGCACAGATCATCACAGTCTTAAAAATATTTTTTGGAGCAACGCTTATCTTCCCCACAACAAAATAAATGGTTAGCCAAAATGCTGGGATATGATTATGAGATAATTTACAAGAAAGGGAAAGACAACAGGGTAGCAGATGCATTGTCGCGCCAATTTGAGGAGGAAAGTACTCTGCTCGCAATTTCCCTCCCCATTCCAGACTGGATTGAAGAGGCTCGCAGGGAATGGTTTTCACATCCCGGGCTCTCCCAACTCATTTCTCAATTGCAGGTAGATCCTAATTCCAACAAGGGCTACTCGTGGCAGAATGATATTCTTCGCTACAAGGACAGAGTCGTAATATCGCCAACATCCACCCTCAAAAGTCGCATTTTGGCAGAATTGCACTCATCTCCCATTGCAGGACATTCGGGCTTTCAGAAGACATATGCTCGCACCAGAAGATCATTTTTTTGGGCCGGCATGAAACAGGACATCCTTACTTTTGTAGCAGAATGTGACGTCTGTCAACGCCACAAAGGGGAAACCGTCAACACACCAGGCACATTACAACCATTGCCCATTCCGACGTCAATTTGGACGGAGGTCTCCATGGATTTCATTACAGGTCTTCCAAAGTCTGGGAACAAGTCAGTCATCATGGTGGTTGTGGACCGACTGTCGAAGTATGCTCATTTCTGCGCCCTACCCCAACCATTCACACCCACTTTGGTCGCTCAAACTTTCATGGATCAGATCTTCAAATTGCATGGCATGCCCACTTCTATTGTGTCCGACCGCGACCCAATCTTCACCAGTAATTTTTAGCAGGAGCTCTTCAGAATACAAGGCACTCAACTCAAACTCAGTACTTCATATCATCCACAAACAGATGGTCAAACCGAAGTCGTCAACAAATGTCTAGAAACCTACCTTAGGTGTTTCACTTCAGAAAAACAACACCTTTGGGTACAGTGGTTACCTCTGGCGGAATGGTGGTATAACACCAACTATCATGCCACCACCAAAATGACTCCCTATGAAGCAGTCTATGGACAACTTCCGCCTTCCCCTACTTCTTATCTCACGGGGTGCTCCAAAGTACAAGCCGTGGATCAACTCCTACAACACCGCGCAACCATGCTTGCCCATCTGGGTGAGAATCTTCATCAAGCTCAGAACCGTATGAAGCAACAGGCTGACCAACATCGCTCAAAGCGCCAATTTCAAGAAGGGGATCAGGTCTTTTTGAGGCTGCAACCATATAAGCAAACATCACTCAAAGACAAGGGTTGTCAAAAGCTCTCTCCAAAATTCTACGGACCATACCAAGTACTTCAGCGCATTGGATAAGTAGCTTACAAGTTGGCTTTGCCACCTACAACAAAAATCCACCCAGTTTTCCATGTATCATGCCTCAAGAAAGTGATTGGGAACAATTGCCGAGTTCAAACCAGTCTACCTGAATTGGACGAAGAAGGGTCAATCTGGCTTCAACCTGAACAGGTTCTAGACACACAAGACAAGCACCTGCGTGGCCGCATGCTTAAGGAGGTCCTCGTCAAATGGAAAGACACCTCTCCGGAAGATGCAACTTGGGAACCAGCCACTATTCTTCAGCAGTTTCCGCAGCTTCAGCCTTGAGGACAAGGCTAGTCTTAAGGGGAGGGCATGTTAGGGTCCCACCCTAACCCCCTTATTTATGTCATGGGATCACGTCATAATCAAGAGTCAATAAAGCCCATATTAATATTTGTAAGTGGTTAACCCGCAATTAATGACGGGACCACAGTTAGTTTGGGCAAATGGGCGGTAGTATTAGATAGATGGTATTAATAAAACCCACGATATTGGCCCATGGTATTGCATGTATGAGTCATATATAAAGGATAGAGACTCCCTGCGAGGAGCATCGTGTCTTGTTTTGTAATCGAGCTCTGCTCTATTGGAGGTTGCCCCCTCGAAGAGACCTGTGAACATTTCTCTCTGAATAATAAAATCATTGCTATTTTGTGTTCTGGGTATATTTTCTTTGCATATTCTGTGTTCTCGGTATCTTTTCTTCGCAAATTCTATGTTTGGGTATTTCTTTGTAGGTTAAGAGCATAACAGAGAAATCCAATATCAACTTACCTCTGTTGTTTGGCTAGAATGCATCCCTTTTCACCTTTTCTTTTACTTATGTGAGATTTATCGCATGATAAAAGGGTGGAATTACATGATTGAGCCATTTATCATAATTAATTTTCCAAAATATTATAATTATGAGATAATAATTATTTCATAATTGAGATAATTGATAAAAAGCTCATAATTTTGAAAAAGGTTTCTATATTATCCATCCCCAAGGAGATCAACTTGACCCACTTGTGTATGAATTGGTTAGGTGTCCATTATTGTAGACATTTCCAATCTTCTCAAGCCCCTAGGTGTCCATATACATTATCCCAAAGGATAGAATGAGCCTTTATAATCTCACCAAGAGGAAAGGGGGTTAGGAGGAAGTATCCAAACTATAGCACAAGAGCTATGCTGTATTGGGAGAGGAGACCATATTAAAATCTTGAGGAGAGGATCTCCTTTGCTGGAAGGTATATTGATTTACCTTCACTTATATGGTTAATAAAAATCTATGTTCATTCCCCTCACATCAATTTTACAGTAATTTATATGTGCAATTTCTAGATGTTTTGAGTTGACGATCGTCTACAAAAAATCACTTGTCATCTATCTTTGGTTGTGTTTGTGTTTAGGCTTTGGATCAGGAGTGGATGAAATAGATCACTTGATTGGATCACATGGATTTTTCATTAGGCCCAAAACACTTCACCAACCTACGAGGAGGCAAGGTACTTGCTCATACTTTATAGCATTAGAAATTGCATTGAAACTGCATGTTTGGCCATATGGATAAAGGATTATTATTAGATTCTTTTAGCTATTCTTTTTTGTTTTCTGGTGATCTCAATTGAGCATGATATCATGGACAAATAGCTCCTTGCATGTAAATTTCATTACAACAATCCAAACTGGGTAGTTCCTCTGAGGTACTGTAAAACAAGCTTGGCTACCATCCAAAATAATTTGGTTTTCCTAACCATATCTTAGATCAGCTGGTTGACTGCATAACACATATCTAGTCATGTGTTCACAAGATACATGAGTGAACCCACTAGCTATCAATAAATGGTTGTATCCACTTCTTCACTTGAAGTGGCATCCTCCTTCCTCTAATTGATCGCTATATGTGTCTCCATGGCTTTACAACTCTCCATGCGACACTTTTGTAGCATCTCATTTGCATACTTTCCTTGAGAGAAGAAAAGTTCCCCATTTCCTTGCCACACTTCCAAACCAAAGAATTAGTGCATGAGACCCATGTCCTTCATTCAAATTCCCTTGAAAAGTCCTCCTTGCAAGATCTTCTCAGTTGCTCATCACCAGTTAAATCAAATTATCAAAATATAAGACAATAATAAGAAATTTACCTTCTACCAAGATGTGATAGAGGTTTTCATCTGCTTCACTTCTGGTGAAGCCCAAATCGGTGAAACAGCTATCGATCATAGTGTACCAAGTGCAGGTGCTTGTTTGAGACTGTACAATTCTCACTTGAGTCTGCACACATGATATTCTCAATCAAATGTCTCAAAATCTTCTATTTCTTGATTTACACCTCCTACTCAATAAATCCATTGAGAAATGTTGTTTTCACATCCATCTGGTGGATCTTCCACCCCATCTGAGCAACCAGTGCAAGAATTGAGCTAATAGATGAGTACCTTGCTACAAGATCAAAGGTCTTCTCATAGTCAATTCCCTCAACTTGAGAGTACCCCTTGGCCACATATTTGTCCTTATACTTTTCTATGCTTACATCTACTACCTTCTTCACCTTGAAGATCCTTCTCAAACCCACTACTGATTTATCTACTAGTCTTGGGACCACTTCTCAAACACTGTTCTTTGCAATGGATTTGTATGCCTCCACCATTGCATCAACCCATACAGGTTTCTCTACTAATTCCTCAAAACAAGATGGATCAATCTCTACAAGTTCAGCTATTAGAGACAGTAGCTAGTGTACTGATCAAGTGACCTTCTCTACCTATGTTGATTTGAAGGAGCACCCACATTCTTCCTCACATCCTGCACAAGTATCTCAGCTTCCGCGAGTC
This sequence comes from Pinus tabuliformis, assembly GCA_031772625.1. Lineage (NCBI taxonomy): Eukaryota > Viridiplantae > Streptophyta > Pinopsida > Pinales > Pinaceae > Pinus > Pinus tabuliformis. The sequence goes on from CM062818.1 coordinate 1,079,650,815, forward strand.
TTTTTCTTACATCTCTAGATGGTTATAGTTGAGTGGATGTCTCCATTCTCTGCTCAATTTGTGGTTTCTACACAACTTCTTGAGGTTCCTCGTTTGGAGCTAAAATCTCCTCTTCTGGGTGGATCATGGAAAATTTTAGGGGCTAATGTTCGCCCAGTGGGCTAATTTTCCATGATTTTTCCACAAAAAATATTCCCCAATTTCCAATTTTTATAAGAGACGATTCGCCCAAATTTTAGAATATGAAATTATTTTACCTTAAAAATCGCCAACATTATATAGATACTATATATAAAATCATTATAAATTTGAATAATTTTACAAACATATCAATAAACATTTTATAGTTTGCATATTAGGGATTAGTGAGATTCACCAATGTTTTTAAACTTCAAGAAAATTTTCCATCCTTAAAATTTTCCTTGGGGTGGATATAAATTTCCCTCTCAAGGGAGAACCACATCACTTCTCCTCATCAAATTTTACATCCCTTCGTACAACTGTCATTCTGAGGGATGGCAAGTAAAAATGGTAGTTATGGGGAGTTTCTGTGTAACCCAAAAATACCCGCAATTTTACGGTCAGTTCAATATTCTTCCTTGATTATTTGGAGACATGGTAGTAAATAGAGGCTCTAAAAATCCAGAAGTGCAATGCATTCAACTTCCTCCTCGAGAAAGCCTCCTCTAGTGTAATCATGCCTAGAATTTAATGAGGACTTCATTTTTCAAATAGACTGTTGCATTGCATGCCTCATCCCACAAATGGAAAGGTAGGCCTTGGTCATGCAACATCACCCTTGCTGTTCCCATAATACTACAGTTCTTTCTGTCAGCCAACCCATTCTGTTTTAGGTTTTGGGGTGCTATCAATTCTCGTCGAATTCCTTCTTTCACACATAAATTTTTGAATTCATTTGACTTGCACTCATCTCCATTATCACTCCTGAGAGCCTTAAGCTTATTTCTGGTTTCTTTCTGAACTAGTGCCTTGAATTCTATGAACTTAGAGAATGTCTCATATTTATTTTTCATGAAGAAGATCCAACAATTACATGAGAATTCATCAATAAAAATGACAAAAAAAAATTATTGGTAGTGGAGGCTATCAAGAAAGGTCCATAGACATTAGATTGGATCCTTTTAAGGACTAAATGTTCTTTTCTATCCCAATCATGGAAAGTGGATTTTGTGTACTTCCCCAAGGCACATCCTTTGCCTACATCATGTTGCTCAAGTGCTCCTTTGGGGAGGCATGTGGTCATTTTCTGCATAATCTTTAGGGCACCATGATGCAAACAACCAAGTCTTATGTGCCAAAGTTCATTGATATCGTGGCTCTGCACCTTCTACACCTTTGTGCTTAATGCATCATATTCTTCCACATTTAGCTTATATAGGTTCTTCACATGAACCCTGATCTACTTCACTTGTCCCATTGCTATGTGTCTCAAGAAATCCATTCCTTTACTAAAGATCACATCATAACCACAGTCTTCCAAAATTATAACAGAGATGAGATTTTTCTTTAGATCCTGAACTAATATGACATCCTTGAGCCTAAGAGGGGATCCTGACTCCCTCTAAAGGATGACTATACCAACCTCTATCATGTTGTACCTTTCTTTGTCCCATAGATCAATGTGCATCTGCAGGTCTTTCTCCTCTAGGTCACTAGAAATATCTCTACACCTTTTCATGTGGAACGATGCACCTGAGTCCAAGTACCACAAACTCCCCATCACTGTGTTGGACATGCATGCGATAAGGGTAAAGTCAATCTCAAACTATGAAACCAAGGCTTCAACTTCTACCCCTCCTGAGGTCATCTTTCTTTCATTTTTGTGTGGAAACTTCATGGCATAGTGCCCGAATTCATGACTATAGAAGCATTTAATTTTGGACAAATATTTCTTCTTTCCCCTTGGCTAGATTCTGGTTTGGATTTGAGATTTGTTCCCTTTTCCCTTCTTTCCCTTTCCATCCAATGAAAATTTTTCTTCATCCTTTCCCTTAGATGAAGTCCCATTTCTAGTATTCCACCTCATTTCCTCCTGTACCAAATCAAACCATAAGCATTCACAATTTGGTAATTTTTCCCTCTTGTTCATTGAATCTTAGTACCTATGGCAGCTCTTGTGAAGGCCTACAAGGACTAGGATTACCATGTCATCTTATGGAACATTAACACTAACCCCACCAATTTGATGACAAAATTGTGTGAAATTTCTCAGATACTATGAAATAATATCATTCTTTTACATCTTGATACGTTGAAGTTTATCCTAGAGTGCCAGCTTCCTATGGTCACTACTATTCTCGAATAATTCTGTCAGTGTTTTCCACATTGTGAACGAAGTTTCTTTTCCATGGATATTTGAGATAATGTGATCCCGTACTCCCTCCAATATTATTCTCCATGTGTTGGCTACATCTTTCTTCCACTGCACAAGGTTTTTGGCCTCAGATTCTTTTGGTTTTGCAACATTTGTCTTGATGTTTTCTAGCAATTCATTGTCATCCAATACTGCCTCCATGCGATCCTTGCATGCAATGAAATTAGATTTTCCTTCCAATGCATATTCTAGCCTTAGTCCATTGAAGTTCGTATTCTCAGCTCTGAAGAGATCTCGCTAAACTAAAATCGAAATTTGAACCTCCTGAGAAACAACTTCAAAATTTCTGCTCTAATGTGAACCTTGTTCTGATACCATGTAGAAATTATGGTGTAGGTTTTCAATTTCTCATGAAGTTTTAATCAAAATCACAAGACACAAACCTACTCTAGGACTTTGTGGAAATTAATTCACAATTTAAAACAAGAATATCATACATGAAATGAGAAATAAAACACATGCGCACAATATCTTTCTTGGGGAAAGAAATATTCTAAAAACCCTAATGCTTGCTTGCATTAACCTGATGAATAAAGATGTACTATTAAAATTTCTTTCCTCAACTGAGCATAACCTATCTTTCTACTCACTAAGAAGCTCTGACCTAGACTTAGTTAATTTTTGCCTCTTCTTGAGAACATATTTCCCTGCACAATTCCTTGAGTAATTAGTCCCCTATTAGTTATGAATTTCTCCAAAATGGATTGCGCAATTCCTAAGGTTGATCATCTGATTTCATGCAACACCTGTACAATTAAGACTGGTATAAAACTGATATTACACTTCCTTGGAATCTCCACTATAGCTGGGAAACTCGAATTCTCTACATGCAGTAGCTATTTTAGGTTAATTGGTAAATTAACTGGATGATAACTGAGTTTAACTGAAGTCCATTGCACACCTAACCTTCCACTAGTTCCTCCAATAGTTGGGAACTAGTTTAACATAAAGAAAATTGAGATAACTCACCTTGATTTCTATAAATTAGCAACCACACATGCTTAACTAAACTATAACTCCTCCAACTTGAATTTACTGAGTAAACTAGGTGACACAATCCATATCACACAAGTTAACTACATCTAAGTTGTCTACTAATGTGGAAATTTAAATTTTCTCAATTTAATCAAGGTAAAATCAAATTGAGAATTTTTTGTTGCATTTTCAACACAACTATCACATTTAGAAATAGGTGTCACTTTGTTGTGATTTCAAGGTGTGACTAATGTTTACGAGTCCTACACATCCTATTGGATTATATCAATGAAATTTATGGGTGTGATGCATGCTTGAGTCATGTTAGGATGCATTTCTTTCTCCTACTCTGCTAGTACCACACTTAGCCATTTTGGGAGCCCTTCTTGGCCCTTCATCCCTCTTACTAGGTGATGAGCGTAGCTTATTCATAAGCCTCATTGACATATCTTCCCATACATACTTATGCAATAAGTATTTTCTAAGGCCTCCTCCCTCTCACAATGCATTAGTACTTCCTAAGGATGAGTTCCCTAGCCTCACACTACCTCCCTCAAGGAAAAAATGCATTCCAGATGAACAAGTAGCTACTGTTTAAGATAAATGCACACTTCCAATATTAAGTGCACTTCAAAAAAATGAAAAACACTTAGAGACAACAAATCTCACTTAAAAACAATGAAGCGCATTTAAAACACTCAGTGAAAAAGCGCACTTCAGAAGAACATGGACCTTCTCTACTCTAAAAAGCACACTTTGGACAAACAAGGACCTTCTTACCTTCAAAATTTCACTCTAAAAGTTTGAGCACACTTCATAACAATGAGAACATGTTGGGAATATGTGTGCACTCCTTCGACTTGAAGAAATATTCCCTCCTTGAGCACATGACACACTCACGAAGCATGAACCTTCATTAATCTCTTAGAGTGCGTGGCGCACTCACAAAGCACGAAACCTTAGAGAACATGGCATAATCATGAAGCACACAGATTCATCCTTTTTTTAGACCACATGGTGAAATCACAAATCACAAAGCCTCCATTTGAGCAAAATCCATTGACACAAAGAACTTCACTCTCTTTATGTGCATGAGAACACCTAAAGGCTTGATTGTTTCTCCTTCATCTCTATGGCATGTGCCCTTGTGTCATCCTTGACCTCATGAGTGCATGAGCAAACCTTGAAGGCCTAAAGGCCTGAAGCCTCACTCCATCTCTTCAAAGTTATCCATTTCACTTTCTTAGTCTCTTTGAGTGCATGAATGCAACTTGAAGGCCTGAAGCCTCACCCCTTCATCTCTTTGGAGTGTGCTCTTGCACCCTTGGTGTTATCTCTCTCTTTCTTGAGCAGACAAGTGCACCTTCAAGGTATCTTGTAATCCTTTACCTTTAACTTCCTTTAACACAATATAAATGACCAATGGAGCCTTCCTCAGTAGCTGATGATTTTAATTTCACCCTTCTAATCAAGCCTTCTTATTTTAATCCTCTCACAACCCTATCATGAGTCGATCATTCCATGAGCTAAGTAGTGATAGAATAGATGTTTTAAAACTAATTTTTCCTTTACATGAATGATATTCATTCAGAGGATTATTATCTCAGCATGATGAGGAGATTATCAACCAGATAGAAAGGAGATATCATAAAGAAACACCTACAGAGAAGATGAACAAAAAAAGGAACAATCATGAAGATATGAAGCAAATCATGGAAAAAGACAAAAAGAACACATTGCATGATGACTCAGACAATTCTGATAGTGATCAAAGACCCTTTGGAGGGTGAATATAAGCAACAAAGAATATCTCCCATGAAGATGAAGCATAGATCAGATGTATCATCAAGAATGTAAGATGAAGCAACACAAAAGACAACTTGGCATTACCACCTCATCATGAAGTCCATGTCATCATTTTCAAGTTGTAATTTGTACGCATTTCCTCATAATGGTCAATATGTGTCCATTTTTCATGCCACATCATCATGTGTAATGTAATGATTTATTCTCAAGAAGGGAAAAAAATAACGTGTGGAATTCCAAGAGTCATATGTAAAACGCAAAGAGTTACACAGTCATATATGGACAAAGATTGTATAGAAGTCCAAAAGTCATTTCAAAGTTTAAGAGTTGTTTAGAAGTCCAAAGGACACATTAGGAGTTCAAGATTTAAGACAATATGAAAGGTCATTCCTATTGTTATGAAAGCAACCCCGTAACTCAAGAAAATGGATTTTGGAGAGCTAGTGTTAGCTTCTATACTTGGCATAAGAGAGAAAACTCTTCTTTATAGAAGCAATAACTGACTTAATGTTCCACTATTGGAACTAGTGTCTCATCATTGTAACTGTGTATTGGATCTTTCACCTTATAATTGAAGCTCGATGAGCCAACAAATTTTCATGCATGTATTGTGAATTTCTTAGGACTATTATTTGGATCTTTTCTATATATATTTTGTTCACATGTACTAAGAATATTAAACTATTTTTTTGTCCTTGGTACTTATCCTTTTGAAGGTGTTTTTTATGTGGTTTAATGATCATTTTTTCTAAGTGAACTATTTCGCGAAATAACTAAAAAATATTTATTTTCTCATCTGTCTCTCTTAGGTTAGTACTATTTGGCATTATGACACAGGCTTGGCACTATGGCACAGGTATTGTCCTTGATGGAAACTCACTCAGATGACAGATCACAGTTCAGGCTCTTAGAATGAAGGAAAAAGAGATATACACAGGTTCCACTTAACCAACCCACATATACACGCAAGATCGCTGATCAAAAGGCGCATATGTGTATGCACGCACTTTCATGCAAGGAAAAGCATGTACATGTGGGAAAACCTGTTTTTGGTCCATGGTTTTTGGTCCTTGGTATTTGGACCTATGGTTTTCGACCATGGTATCTCATTCGAAGTGTTGAACCCAGGTATTGGTTCTAAGTGGTTTTGGACCATGGTATTGAGTAAGGCCTAAGACTATAAAAGGGGAAGGAGATCACTAGGCAAAGGCACTTAAGGATTGAATATCTGATGAAGAGCAAGATCTAGAACAATGGTCATTGGGTTATGGTGCATAGCTGGATCTGTATCAAGGAGGAACCTCAGCGCTAGAAGAAGGATAAGTTCTATTCATGGGTCAAGATCTTAAGGCTTGAATAGAAATATCTTTGTGTGATTTTGATCTGTTATATTTGGCGCATGACTTGATCTAAAAATCTGATAATCTGGGTATAACCGATGTCTGAATAATTGAAAAGGGTAAATTATCTTTTATAGATATGTATGCAGGTTCGACATAGAAAAGGCGCGTATACACGCTGGTTCAGTAATTCAAAATAGCGTATATGTAGGTTTGCCTTAATATAGCAACGTATGCATACAGGTTCTACATATTGAAGTAGCATACATCTCATAAAATATGTTTTAGCTACTTCTATTTATTGTTGCAGTGTTCTGGGTTTAGGATTGGCTTCTGGTTATTGTTACTGTATTCTAGTTACAACATTCAGAGAAGTGATTGTTTGATTCAATTTTGGTTGGTGCAAAGGAGATTGATCGATGCAAATATACTTGATGTTTGATTGATGTTATTGATGGATCCAGTCTGAAAATTTATGAAATGTGGTCCCTGGAAGGAAAGAGAAGGTTGTAGCCTTCTGTAGGTCAGCACCTACATACTAGTACATCAGCTAGTACAAGAGCTAAGGGGGTTGTAGCTCCCTTCCAGGAGAAGATGGAGAATGAGAGAAGGTTGTAGCCTTCTGCAAGTAGAAGCATGCGTACTGGTATAAGACTGCACCAGAACAGAAATATTGTAAAAATAAGTTTCTTATTAACAAGAAGATAGAGACGAATTACAGCAGGTGGTTTTCACCCACATTGGGTTTCCACCTTATATCTTGTGTTCATGTGTGTGACTGCCTGTACTATTTACTTCACTTGATTACTGTTTTATGATTCTGATACATAGATTAAGACCAACTAACTAAATTAGAAGTCTACAAGATATATGCGGTTTTCACTAAACACATTTGCGTATATATGCAGTTTTAATTAACAGAAGTAGCGTATATCAATTTGTTTATGGAAATGAAAAATTGTTAATTTGCTAATACTAATTCACCCCCCCCCCCCTCAGTATTATTTCCAACAATTGGAATCGGAGCACATCCTTCTAAAGAAGCTTGATCACTTGAAGGAAGATCTATTAGCATGAGCAACTACGAGAAAGAGGCATCCATGAGGCCATCAATCTTTGATGGGAGCAACTTCGTCTATTGGAAGGTAAGAACCACAACCTATCTTCAATCTCTAGGTACAGAATTTTGGGATATCGTGGAAGGAGGATACACATTTCCATTAGAAACTCCTACAAATACAGCTGGTAAAAAGTAGTATGAAACAAATGCAAAGGTTGTCAATACTCTATTGGGGACTCTATCTCAATCAGAATCCGTCAAGGTTATGTAGTTCAAAACTGCCAAAGAAATATGGGACAAGATCATTCTAAGTTATGAAGGAGACAATCAGGTAAAACGTACAAAACTACAATCTCTCAGAATTCAATATGAAACTCTTAGAATGCAAAATGATAAAAGTCTGGCTAATTATTTCTTACGTATAGATGAGATTGTTAATCACATCAAAAACTTGGGTGAAGAGATAAAAGAAGTTACTTTAGTTGAAAAGGTTCTAAGATCTTTGTCTTCTAACTTTGAATCAAAAGTTTCTACCATAGAAGAAAATTAGAATCTTCAGAGTATTACTATGTCACAGCTGCACAGAATCCTAACAGCTTTTGAAATGAGAAAAGGGGGACCATCAGACATGATAGAAGTCGCATTCAAAGCTTTAGGAAAAGGAGAATACAATGATTCAGGGCATACATCAGAAGGAGAGGAAGAATCAAACTTTGTCAAGAACCTTCAACGAGGTTATGGAAGATTCAGAGGTAAGCTACCTTTCAAATGCTTTGCTTGTGGAAGAGTCGATCACTATGCAACCAAATGTCCTCATAAAAATAAGCCTGATAAAGGTAAGGAACCAATTAAATGGAACAGAAAATAGAACGTAACTAAGAAGAGTTATTATACACATGAAGACAACAATGGACTTTCAAATAGTGATGAAGATGAACATGGTAATGATTATAGACTTTTGATGGCTTTTGAAGATGATGATTTCTTGGATGCTATAGATGAAGATGATCTATATGAAAGAAATTTCTAAACTTAAAACCTGTCTAGAAGAAAAGAGTATGATCATAGATACTCTGACATTCCAACTTGCTGAAAGGGAAAAACATAAAGAAAAGTTAGAATGTGAAATTGTGGGACTTAGAAAAGATATTGAGAAAACAAAAGCTCTTAATCTTAGATTTGCTAAAGAATCTGAAACTTTAGATGAGATTATCAAAGTGCAATGTTCTCCTCTAATCAAGACAGGTCTTGGATATACTGAAGAAGCATCTCAAGCATAGAAGCCATCCACCTCCAAAAGTTATCTTGATGCAGCAAGGAGAAGTGAACAGGTTGGCAATCGTCAGCAAAGGCATAAAGCAAATCACCAGGTAAATCAGGGTCAATCTACTTCAAGGATGAACAGAGATCACCAAGTAAATCAGGGTCAATCTGCTTCAAGGATGAACAAAAGCTATAACCAACTGTAGGTAAATCATTCTCAATATGCTTCAAGAATGAATGTTAATGGAAACTACAATCACCTAGGTAGTAGATTCGATAATCGCAGGAATTTCTTTAATGGCCAATGTTTCTCATGTCATAAATTTGGACACAAAACTGCTCAATGTGTTGCATACAAGACCATCATGACTAGAGAAGCACGAAATCAAAGGAGTGTGACCGGGATTATGAATAGGACTTACAATAACTTTTCTACACTTGAAAATGAAATAGAATGCTCTATTTGTAACAACTTTGGTCATGAAGATTCTTAATGCAGGAGTAAGTTTCGGTAAACATCTTAGAAGGAGCAAGCTTCATTAGGTCCCAAAACATGGAGAAAGAAAGAACCGCAACCAGAAAGATGTGGTATAGCCTTATATGTGGAAGGACAGGAAAATCAGTGGTACATCGATAGTGGATGCTCAAAACATATGACAAGTGATAAAGAAAAACCTCAGTCATATAGTGCCTTAGAAAAGGAAAGGAAGGTCTCATTTGGAAATGACACCCCTGCACTCATAAAATGTAAAGGCTCTATTCTTTTGAAAGAAAAGGTCAAAGCTAGAAATGTTATGTATGTTGATGGTTTAAAGCATAATCTATTGAGTGTTAGTCAAATGTGTGATCAAGGAAATGAGGTAGTATTTCGATCAAATGGATGTATTGTTTGTGAGCTTGATACAGGAGAAACAGTGATCAAAGGCATAAGAACTCCAAATAATTTATACATACTCAAGGGAGGACAAAAACAATGCTATCTAAACAAAAATGATGAACACTAGCTATGGCACAAAAGATTGGGGCATCTAAGCTTCCATCAGATAAGGAAAGAATGAAAATATCAGGTTGTTCGCAATCTTCTTGACATCAGAATTCCAGACAATACAATATGAAAATCATGTCAGTTTGGTAAGCAAACCAAAGCACATTTCCCTGAGAAGGAAGGATCAGCTAGTAAGCCACTTGAACTTGTCCATATTAATTTATGTGGTCCATCAGGGAAAAAGTCACCTGGTGGAGAGGAATACTTTATATTATTCATTGACGACTTTTCCAGGATGTGTTGGATAGGACTTTTGAAACATAAAGACGAAGCTTTTGAAAAATTCAAATCTTTCAAAGCCTTGGTTGAAAATGAATCAGATCGCAGAATCAAATGCCTCAGGTCTGATAGAGAATGCATTCTCCTCGTTTAATCTTCCTGAAGTAAAGGATATAAGTGTTACAATAAAAGACTTGGAAAAATTGTTGAAAGTATTGATGTGGTGGTTGATGAAGCAGGCAACAATCCAAAGCAGATAAAAACTGAAGATTTTGAAGATGAAGAGGACTATCCTTCAACATCAGATCAGGCTGATGATGAAGAAGAATCTTATGAGGCACCAGAAGAACAAATAAGAGTAGAAGAAAAGACTCCATCCAGGTATGTCCAAAAGAACCATCTAGAGTCTCAAATTTTGGGGCAGAAAGACGCAGGTGTTCAAACAAGAAGAACTATTACAAAAGCTTCAAGCTATCTAGAATTTCTCTCCTCCGCTGAACCACAAAATTAAGTGAAGCATGCAAATATGAATGCTGGGTCAAGGCCATGAATGAAGAAATTGAGCAGATTGAAAAGAATAACACTTGGGAATTGGTTCCTAGACCTAATGATAATAATGTCATAGGGACCAAATGGATATTCAAAAACAAGCTAAATGAAAATGGAGATGTTATTAGAAACAAGGCCAGACTTTTTTGTAAAGGGTATGCTCAACAAGAAGGTATAGACTTTGAAGAAACTTTTGCACCAGTTGCTAGACTTGAAGCCATAAGAATGTTCCTTGCTCTTTCTAGCTTTAAGAAGTTCAAAGTATATCAAATGGATGTGAAATTTTCCTTTCTAAATGGATACTTAGAAAAAGAAGTGTACATTGAGCAACCAGATGGATTCATCCTTGGAAATAATCCAAAACTTGTATGCAGACTCAGAAAGGCTCTATATGGCCTTAAACAGGCTCCAAGGGCTTGGTATTATCATCTGGACAAATACCTCCATCAACAAGGTTTTTCAAAAGGATCAACAGATATCAATCTATATATAAAAATTGACAATGATAAATTGCTAATACTTGTTGTGTATGTTGATGATATCATCTTTGGTAGCAATGAAGAAGCCATGAGTCAAAACTTTGCTTTGGTGATGCAGAAAGAATTTGAAATGTTCTTACTTGGTGAGCTCACATATTTTCTTGTTTGACAAGTACAACAAAACAAAGACAAAATATTTCTATCACAAACCAAGTACCTCAAGTAGATCTTGAAGAAATATGGCATGGAAGATATGAAACCAGTATGTACCCCTATGGTAATAGGATGCAACCTCAGTGCAAATCATGAATCAGCAGTAGTACATCAACCAACCTATAGATCCATGATTGGTAGTCTGCTCTATCTAACAGGTACCCATCCAGACATCATGCATGCAGTGGGAATAGTTGGAATATTTAAGGCAAATCCAATGGAAGCACACCTTCAGGCAGTTAAAAGGATTTTCAAATATCTTCAAGGAACTCAAAACTATGGCTTATGGTATCCTAGAGATATAGATCTCACACTTCATGCATATACAGATGCAGATTGGGCAAGAAGCGTGGATGAAAGAAAAAGCACTAGTGGTGGTGCATTCTTTATGGGTTCTAGATTAGTATCTTGGTTCAACAACAAACAATGTTCAATTGCATTATCTACAGCTGAAGCAGAATATGTGGTTGCTGCATCTTGCTGCAAACAACTCCTTTGGATGATGCAAACATTGCAAGACATGCAAATCACTTGTACTCCACCTATCTCCATTTTATGTGACAATACAAGTGCAATCAGTATTTCAAAGAATCCAGTCGTGCATTCAAAGACCAAGCACATACCTATCAAATATCATTTTCTTCGGGAACAAGTGCTTGAACAAAAGGTCAAATTGGAGTATGTTCCCTCCAAGGAACAGGTTGCTGATATATTCACCAAACCACTACCCAGGGAGAAATTTGAATACCTCAAACAAAATCTGGGAGTAGTTGATGCATCATCTTGCTGTTGATGATTATATGTTTCATAGAAAAGTGGGTGTACATGATTTTAATGAAGAGCATCCGCATACATATGCATGTTTCTGTGGATACAATCACGTATATGTTGGTTTGAAGGAAAATAGTGGGTCAGACTCAGGATGAAAAGAGTCTGATATGGGTCTGACAGAGACCATCTGACACAGGTTCAGGGGGAGCATATACTTCTAATAATACATTGTTGGCATTATATTAGAAGATCTTGGTACAACTTCACAGTTGTTTTTTATTCAAGTGAAACAGGTGCAGAGAGAGATCATGGTTGATGGTATGGATGGTGATGAACAAATGCTGCTGATTATAGTTGCTGATCACTATCATAGTCTTGTCTTAGATATTTGAACTCTATGTCATGTATTTCTCTTATTATCAAGGTCATGTAACGACCTATCTTGTTTCCCCACTATGCCTGGGATGGATAATGTAATATTCTTGTTTTATCATGTATAAATTTTTGGTGTATGCCCACTTGGTTGGGTGGATGAGTCAATCTTGGTATATCCCCACTTGGTTGGGAGATGGATATATGTATGAGTCTTTGGTGATAGGAAGGTCATTTATGATGTATAGAGTCATGTTCTTTCTTGTAGAACATCTTTTGTAGACCTTGCCTACAGTCAGGGGGAGCATGGACAACACAGCAGAGTGGAGATTTTAGCATGTACTTAGGGGGAGCATAACCCTTTGCCCTTGATGACAAAGGGGGAGAATGACTTTGAGTGACTTGGGGTTGCCATCAAGTCCAAAAGGGGAGATTGTTGGCATTATGACACAGGCTTGGCACTATGGCACAGGTATTGTCCTTGATGGCAACTCACTCAGATGACAAATCACAGTTCAGGCTCTCAGAATGAAGGAAAAAGAGATATACAAAGGTTCCACTTAACTAAGCTGTGTATACACACGGGATCGCCGATCAAAAGGCGCGTATGCGTATGCACGCACTTTCACGCAAGGAAAAGCGCGTACATGTGGGAAAACTTGTTTTTGGTCCATGGTTTTTGGTCCTTGGTATTTGGACCTATGGTTTTGGACCATGGTATCTCATCCAAAGTGTTGAACCCAGGTATTTGGACCCAGGTATTGGTTCTAAGTGGTTTTGGACCATGGTATTGAGTAAGGCCTAAGACTATAAAAGGGGAAGAAGATCACTAGGCAAAGGCACTTAAGGATTGAATATCTGATGAAGAGCAAGATGTAGAATACTGATCATTGGGTTATGGTGCATAGCTGGATCTATATCAAGGAGGAACCTGAGCACTAGAAGAAGGATAAGTTCTATTGATGGGTCAAGATCTTAACACTTGAATAGAAATATCTTTGTGTGATTTTGATCTTTTATATTTGGCGCATGAATTGATCTATAAATCTGATAATCTAGGTATAACTGATGTCTGAATAATTAAAAAGGGTAAATTATCTTTTATAGATCTATACGAAGGTTCGACATAGAAAAGGCACGTATACACGCTGGTTTGGTAATTCAAAACAGTGTATACGTAGGTTTACCTTAATACAACATCATATGCACATAGGTTCTACATATTGAAGTAGCGTATGTCTCATAAAATATGTTTTAGCTACTTCTGTTTATTGCTACAGTGTTCTGGGTTCAGGATTGGTTTCTGGTTACTGTTACTCTTATTCTGGTTATGTCATTCAGAGAAGTGGTTGTTTGATTCAGTTTTGGTTGGTGCAAAGGAGATTCGTTGATGCAGATATACTTGATGTTTGATTGATGTTATTGATGGGTCCAGTCTGAAAATTTATGAAACATGGTCCCTCGAAGAAAAGAGAAGGTTGTAGCCTTCTGTAGGTCAGCACCTACATACTAGTACATCAGCTAGTACAATAGCTAAGGGGGTTGTAGCTTCCTTCCAGGAGAAGCTGGAGAACGAGAGAAGGTTGTAGCCTTCTGCAGGTAGAAGCCTGCGTACTGGTATAAGACTGCACCAATACAGAAATATTGTAAAAAGAAGTTTCTTATTAACAAGAAGATAGAGACGAATTGCAACAGGTGGTTTTCACCCACATTGGGTTTCCACTTTATATCTTGTGTTCATGTGTGTGATTTCCTGTACTGTTTACTGCACTTGATTACCTTTTTATGGTTATGATACAAAGATTAAGACTAGCTAACTAAATTATAAGTCTGCAAGATATACGCGGTTTTCACTAAACACAGTTGCGTATATACGCAAGTTTAATTAACAGAAGTAGCGTATATCAATTTGTTTATGGAAATGAAAAATTGTTAGTTTGCTAATACTGATTCACCCCCCCTCTCAGTATTATTTCCAACACTTTTCTATATATATTTTGTTCACATGTACTAAGAATATTAAACTATTTTTTGTCCTTGGTACTTATATTTTTGAAGGTGTTTTGTATGTGGTTTAATGATCATTTTTTCTAAGTGAACTATTTCGCTAAATAACTAACAAATATTCATTTTCTCATGTGTCTCTCTTAGGTTAGTACTATTACTTCCTTATAGAGGCTCACTTCTATCCCACACATCATGAAAGTATCCTTTCATACATTACAATTAGCATTTCACAATTTCAACTTGCTTGTTCAAGGGTTATGTATATAATCTCTTATTTATTCATTGAAACCAAGGAAAACTTTACAGTTATGGTCGTCGGGTTGATTCTCTGAATGGGGCTCCTACTCCACATTGTGTGAGGTCTAATTGGGACTTTACATCTGGGACAACCTTTGTATGTTGGCGGTATCTATCACTGCCAACATTATTGCGCTAGAAGGAGGGCCATATGACAAGCTGTGGCCATTGAGTCTGTTTTAATCTCTTATCTTTAATGGCTCATCCTCAAATCATACTCCTAGGGTGTTTCTCTAATTTATCCAATGGTAAACTTTTAATCCCTGATGAGCTTCTTTATGACTTATCTCAATTGAAATTTGATGGTGAGGATGGAACATCCATAGCCAAGCACATTTCTGATTTTCTTAAATTTTGTGAATATTATGAAATTGATAATGAAAATATTGCTTCTGTGTTTTTCTTCCTCACTCTTGAAGGTCATGTTAGTCGATGGTCTCACACCTTACTGTATGCTTGTAATATTTTGGTAGGCATGATTACTAAGATGTTTTCAAAAGGATTAATAAACTAATATTGTGTCGTAATGAGTCAATTGAGTATTTTTACAGTAGATTCCTTCACTTATGTTGTGATTTTCATGGGGAAGATTTAGATTGGGATTTACTTAAAAGGATGTTTGAAAGTTTGGTTTGAATATATTTACATGGCGAATATAAACCCCCCTGATGTTTATGTCCCCCCAACTTTTGTAAATTGTGAGAAACCTCTAATTCCAGAGGAGGAACCTATTATTCATTTGTTTCCTTTTCCTCCTCCTTTTCCAGTACCAATTTGGGTGCCTCCTTGTGTTAATTTTTTTAAACTAGGTTCAAATTCCACCTTGGACATCTCATATGACCGAGATGATGATTTCATTAAATTCCTCTTTTCCAAAGGACCAAAATCAACTTGAAGACTACCCCATTTGGAGAAGCAGAAGTTGAGTTTTGAATTATTTTATTCATTCATGTATAATGGAACGGGTCAGCCCTTAGCACATGTGAAATTGGTTAGTTCAGCCTCAATGTTATTGGGAAATCTAGTGTCTATGCAGAGCTGCTAGTCCCACTAAGGTTGGTAGCTACCTTAGAAATAAACAAACTAAAACCACTTTTGTTTTCCTTTATGAGAAATAGATAAGAGGGGAATAAAGGAGACCAACCTCTGTCTTGCGCTTGGTTCCTTGCTTGATTCCTCTCCCTTCTGATAGATCTTTGCCACTCGCTTCCTCGTCTCCCAGTTTCAAAGAGCACCTGTAGAATCAAAGCAGCATAACACTATCCAAGAACATAGATCTATTATCATAAACAATATAGGACCAGATATATATTGACCACACAAATGCATATATCATCAATCATACAAGAATGTGGAGGAAAACTTGAATAGCTTTATTAATAATCAAGAATAGCAAAGAGGATTACAACCAATTGTTCTGAACCAGCATCATCATGTCAGCAAGAAAGCCCTTCTTCACCTCATGAAAAGCTTAGATCACCCAGCACTATGATGTTGCACCAAGAAACCAACAACACTTCCTTACAATATACAAAATTCCAGCCCCTAGATCTCTAGGATGAGGGATTGATATATAGATGTTTGCAAGGGGGGTGAGTTAGCTTTTGAGATTTGATTAGTGTCCTCCCTCTGATAGTTCTTGATTCCACTTGGAGATTGATGATCTCTTACTCATCCCTGGGCGAATGCAGAGAGGCAAGTGTCATAGGAGAAGTTTTTGGAAGATTCCATGATCCTCCACCTTGCAGATTGACCCTGCCATTTGTCCACTCTCGCCCATCGCACCCCATAGAAGGGATTTTCAGTATGCATCGAACCTCCCGTGTGTATTTATTTGGGATGTAGTGCACTTTGACCATGGAGCAGGTGAGATGGTCCAGTTTTGACCAGTTCTGAGTAGTTTTTCATGGCGAACTTCTGGTAGAAGATGTAATCAGCTGACCATGTTCTTTTAGAGGTTGGAACAACACTTTTAGGGACTTAAGAGCCCTTGGTTTATGGACATTTATGATTGGGGTTGCAGTGCCCAAAAATGTCTATAACAGTTTCCCCCTAAAGCATGAGGTCGTTAATCTGTTCATGTCGGGTGAAATGCTTTATCATGAGGATCTGAAGTTTTTTCAAGCTGGAAGGTGACCTGTAATAAGATACAATACAATACATTATCGTCATAATATTTTCATGATCTAGCTGAGGCGGGCATTCCCATGCTCAGCTTTATAAATTCATTTTCATGTACATAAGACAGACAATCGTCTGAGTGTAGACTGGTGATCCTGGTAGAGCCATCACCCCTTAGATTGGATGATTATCTGTGCAGTAATGATGTACATTTGATGTCTTTATTTTCCTGAATATATATCGCAGCCCGGATGGATGAAACTAGAACCGGGGTCTTCAATCTCGTTCAATCTTCACTCAAAGTACAAGTCGATCCATGTGAGAGATGTTCTGGAGTCGAACATGGAAAGACATCGCCTGATTACCAGCCGATGACGCAAGCTGTTAACAGGCGCGAGAGGAATCACCGATAATGATGATGACCCTCAAGGTACTACAATACAATTCACGTGGTGTGAATAAGGGACTTGGCGTAGAACACCACACAAAGTATTTCGGTAGAAGGCCATTGATGTAAACCTATCGCCGGAAGTGAGAAACTTGCCATTGAGGCATGCAAGTTTCAAAGTACTGAAAGGGTTGTTCCTAGATCGACTTCCTAGATAATGAGCTGATGTCGACAAGAAGCGATCCATCATAGGAGGGCCTTAGTGAATCCCACATCAATGACACGGAACGGAGCAAATGATTTTAATGGAGGTGAAAATGATCTGGTGATATAAGGTTCAGGGTGGCGGTCATGAAAGAATGGAGCGTAAATGTATTACAGCGGATGAGACACAGATGAATTCTCTGAGCGACTTCTCTTGAACATATCGGCGACACTGACATAATGGATTGGTAGCGTTAACCCCAAATATGGATGGTGTGATGGACCAATGGTGATATGACCAGTGAATGGAACAACCCAACCCGACTCGGATGCGGAGTGAAAGTGTCATGTTCAAGAGCGACTTGCTACCAATAAAGTTTCTTCAAGTTTTCTTCCCAATTTTTCCCCAGTCATTGCTGACCAGTACGTCTTTATTTTTTTCAAGCTTGAGGAGGATAACATATGCTTGTTCTATAATTTGTCCTTCGGGCAAACCCATCGCTATGTTTTAACGAGCCTAGCGATAGTGAAACTCATTCTTGTCTGTATGGACAAGTTTGTCGCTATTCAGTTTTAACGAGTTTAACGACAAAGATAACTCGGTCCTTTTCAATTTTAGAGAGTACGAAAAGGGACGTAAAGAAAACTCCAATAATCCTTTTTCGGAATATAATCCCTTGAGTATCAAAAAGTATAAAACAATACAAAAGGGATGAATTTTCGGTACTTTTAACGAGCCGAACAAAACAAGCGCTTGATCTTTTTGTGTAATAATCCCTCATTCCAAAAAGATTAAAATCTAAAGGAGGGATAACACTTCCGATCCCTTTAACAAGCTGGAGAGGCCAATTTCTCGACAATCTTTTCATATTTTACGAGTCAGTTGGAAAGAGCTTAAAGGAGACTCATTTTTTGAGGAACGAGTGATAAATTCGGGTAGCAGTTGATTCCAGGTAAGGTTTGGAATTTTCCAATCACGGCAGTGTCACAAGGATGGCTAACAGGATCACTCTTTGCAGTTGTTCCTCAAAAAGGGTAAACAATCAAATGGAGGTGAATGATCAGCCAATACAGAGTGGAGGTGATGATGAGAACACGACCAAGGCTTCAAAGGCTGATGATAATACATTCACGAAGGTTATTTACCGGAAAATGGTTCATTTTTTTAATGAGCTTAAACTCTATGGGAACATTTGTTCATTTCTTATGTTTACCTTTTAACGAGCTAGAATTCCACGTTAAAACTGCTCGATCCAGTCGTATAATAAGGATGTCTCATTTAAAAAATGGCATTTTTCCAAAGCTTTGCCTCGCATCCTTTCTTTATGCAAGTTAGGAAACGACCAATCCTACGAGTTTAAAAGGTTAGAGGACCTACAAATTTAAAAAATAAATGGTCGCTCTTTGCTTGCATGCCAAAAGGTTTTCATGCCCCCAGGTATAGTGAAGTAGAGTTTCCAGGTTACCCCTCAATTTGTAGACAAAACATTTGTTTTATCGGGAAAGGCCTACCTTTAACAGAGGTATCTTATTCTGGTCTAACCCCATTTTCCTAAATGGATGGGTGCGTCAACCAGTCATATATCCTTCGCGGAAACCTACCCTATACCCAAGGTTTTCCTGTCAAAACAGGCCAGGGTGCATGCCCCCTGGGTTTCAGTCATATCCTCTGAATCACTCGCGCTCATCAGGAGGATGGATTGGGGATTGATGAGACATTCCTTGTGTGAAAATACCATTCAGGGATGGTATATGACTATTTGTTATGTGTGAACCGGGGAATGAAAGCTGGTCTACGAGCTTGACCACTCTTCCTTCATGCGGAAAACACATTACTATAAAGAGTGAGGAGACAATGGCTCCCATGCAATAAATATAGTCACGTCCAAGGAGTAGATTATAATCCAGGGGTCCTTGGACTACCATTACGTTCATGTGAACAGTTTTCTTTCTCAATGTTATCGACACACTGGGAAGGATCCCTAACGGTCGACTGGTTCCTTTGTCAAAGCCTGTTAGATTTCTCATTTCAAGAAAAAGCGATGGCAAACCAAGCGCTTTCCAAGCAGTTGAGGAAAGGATACTCACAGAAGCCCATTCATCTATGATGGTACCGGCCATGACCATTTTGTATATTTGAGCAATGATTCGAAATGGTACACTAGCCGGTAAGCGGGGTCTGCCTAGTAGATTCCGATCGAAGGAAGCAACTAGGTTGCTTGGAGGTGGGACTGAATAGATGGCCGGATGTGACTCTGACGAACTTCCTTCCTATGGTAAAGGAACGGGTAGACTGCCCCCATGTTCATCGGAGTCTGTGCTTACGAAGAGAATTTGGACAGTGTCATTCTTGTTCTCCCCGGTGACTATATCATCTGAAGATGGATCCTCTAAAGGAAAGACCAGGTCAACTGCTGCCTCGACCTTTTGACTTTCGTCTGGTGTGGATTCAAATGGTTTATCTTCAATGATAAACGCTTCGGCCGACCACAATGGTGTGTCAGCCGGAATTTCAAATAGTGACGAACTCGGCAAGAGCTTCCTATATCTAGGAGGAAGCCGTAACGGTGAAACCAGACAGTCATCCAAAACTCTTTTAACCTCGTCTAAGAAGGGACAACGGTGGACGGCGTGATCTCCTTCACACAGTTTACAAGGAAACTTACATCTTCCTTTTTGTCCAGGGGCTTCACTTTCACTAGTTGACGATGTACTTTCAACATGATCATCAGAGGTTGATGACATCGGATTGTGCAAACGAGGAGACCAGTCCCTTAAGATCCAAGGGATGCAAGGAAAATCTCGATGATAGTGGTCTCCTTTGCAAATGACACATGGTGATTTAGGCATGGATGGTGCAGTGTGCAGATTTTCGCTAGAGGATGCTTGGTTGCCCCTTTTCACCTTTGGCTCCTTCTTCTTCTTCTCTTTCTTCTTCCTCTCCTTCTTCTTCTCGGTTACTTGATTTTTGGCTTTACCAGCTTCATCAAGCGAAGAGGAAGGAGGAGAGGAAGAATTGGACAAAGTAGAAGGTTGGGGGGTAACTCTGGTATCGTTTAGTTGTTGACTTGATTGTTCAGGAATCACGGTGTTCTGAACGACAGAGGTTGAGAAGAGCCATACGGGCAAGCCAATTGTCAATCCTGGAAGCGACAATGTGGCCATATGGGGTGCGCCAACATCTCCCCAAGAGGAGAAAGGACTAGGATTTCCCCTAAGGGGAACTCCTTGGTTGGTGGACTCCATTTTTCTCAACCTAAGACCAATGTAGGAAAGGTGATATTTATTCCGATTAAAATAAATTTTAGACGCTTTGACACAACTTGCTTTTTCAATTTTTAAGAGTCGAGAAAAAACAAAAGATGACTCTAGTCGCCTTCGATTTTTAATGAGCTTGAAGTGACAAGTTCTCAGATGGACCTTTTCCTTTAAGGAGTTTGAAAAGGAGCGAAAGAGACTACTCTAGAAATCTAGACAAAGGGATTACCAAACCAATCGCAAAACTGCAGAATACTTTTTACGGTACAGCAGTCAATCTTCCCGAATGCTGTGTTCAGTGCATTGCGATCGATAGGTCGGTAGACACGGCTTCCTATGGATAAAGGATAAAGCCTATTGTGGTCTCCCAATATATACTCGACGGTATGTGGGAGCACAAGTCCGTACTGGAACTTATCGTCTTAAAGTGGAGGAATCACCCAACCATCAATGAAAACAACAGTTACCAGGCTTTACGACACCGGAATACGTCTCTAGCCTAGACTTCTAAATGTTGTGTGTTAGGTTCCAAAGAGTTTTTAGATTCATTAAATTTATTTTGCAGTTGATCTTTTTTAAGAAATTTTCCTTTCAGGTTCACCGCGTAATGTAGATGTACAATTCCTAAAATGCAATCTAAGATGATAAACAATCGTTTAATCTTCTTTTTGCAATGAAAATTCTAGCTACTAAGGAAAGAGAGATGATATTCTTTCAACATAGAGCAGAGAGCACACACTATATGCACTATCCTAAATCAAACCAACAAACAGTCTAAATGCAAATGCACATGCATGTATTTTTTTTCAGCCTTCTTAATGTGTGAATGATAAAAAGAAAGCTAAGCGCAAATCTGAATTATTTTTTCAAAACGACATCACTAACAAGTTTCTTTTCAAAACAAAATGAAGGTAATGACGACACATTGTGATTTGGAATTGAAAACTTGCTATCGACACTTGAAAAACTACTAATTCAAATCAAATACAAGAGTAAAAGTATAATCGACTATCAAGAACAATCAGATTCTCTTCTATGACTGAAAACGACACTTGCGACACTTTCAAATCAAGAAACGACAGTTCAATTATGCTACTTCTTTTTAATGAGAACTGAAAATGGATCACAATACATAAAAAAATTTACAGTTCATTGCACAATGGAGGTGGAATAATGGCAAGGAAGGGGGTTTCAACAGAGGTATACTGACTACAGACAGCAAAACTCTTGAATAGAGCTAAAAAGAGTGAACACAGAAACCAAAATCTAGGAGCAGAAGAGGTCTAGTCTAATCAGCGCACCTGTAACACAGGGAAAGTGAGATGCAGCACACCTACTACACTCAGGAAGTGCGATGCATCTAGATTCCAAAGAAGAGACAGTGCGATGGTCCAGGGACGAGACTTCAACTGGGTTTCAGGTCACAATTTGCAGCTCAGTTCAGGGATTTAGGCCGAGCAAGTGGTAATCAGTAAATCAATCACAGGGGTAGATCTAAGGAGGTTACTAGAGCCACCACAAGGGAAATTGGAGAGCTTGTAAATCAATTATTTAGTTCATAAACAAAACCCGGAGATAGACTGAAGCAACATTGATCTACTTTGCACTTGCATAGAAAATGCAGTTCGAAGGCTAGCTGGCTTGACTTCAGGCTCCGTATGTAAGTTTATAGAACAAACAAATGTAGACAAACAAACAATCTATTCGCTCCCTAGCGGAGTCGCCATTTTTTTATCAGGAAATCTAGTGTCTATGCAGAGCTGCTAGTCCCACTAAGGCTGGGAGCTACCTTAGAAACAAACAAACTAAAACCACTTTCGTTTTCCTTTATGAGAAATAGATAAGAGGGGAATAAAGGAGACCAACCTCTGTCTTGCGCTTGGTTCCTTGCTTGATTCCTATCCCTTCTGATAGATCTTTGCCACTCGCTTCCTCGTCTACCCAGTTTCAAAGAGAACCTGTAGAATTAAAGCAGCATAACACTATCCAAGAACATAGATCTATTATCATAAACAATATAGGACTAGATATATATTGACCACACAAATGCATATATCATCAATCATACAAGAATGTGGAGGAAAACTTGAATAGATTTATTAATAATCAAGAATAGCAAAGAGGATTACAACCAATTGTTCTGACCCAGCATCATCCTCTCAGCAAAAAATCCCTTCTTCACCTCATGAAAAGCTTAGATCACCCAGCACTATGATGCTGCACCAAGAAATCAACAACACTTCCTTAAAAGATACAAAATTCCAGCCCCTGGATCTCTGGGATGAGGGATCCATATATAGATGTTTGCAAGGGGGGTGAGTCAGCTTTTGAGATTTGATTAGTGTCCTCTCTGATAGTTCTTGATTCCACTTGGAGATTGATGATCTCTTACTCATCCCTGGGCGAATGCAGAGAGGCAAGTGTCACTGGAGAAGTTTCTAGAAGATTCCATGATCCTCCACCTTGCAGATTGACCCTGCCATTTGTCCACTCTCGCCCATCACACTCCATAGAAGGGCTTTTCAGTATGCATCGCACCTCCCGTGTGTATTTAGGTGGGATGCAGCGCACTTTGACCATGGAGCATGTGAGATGGTCCAGTTTTGACCAGTTCTGAGTAGTTTTTCATGGAGAACTTCTGGGAGAAGATGTAACCAGTTGACCTTGTTCTTTTAGAGGTTGGAACAACACTTTTATGGACTTAAGAGCCCTTGGTTTATGGACACTTATGATTGGGGTTGCAATGCCCAAAAATGTCTATAACACTCAACCCCAAGTGGATCCTCATGAAATAATATAAATAGAAGGGGCCTCAAGCTCATTTCAACACATTTTGGTCAAGCCATCTTATACTCTTCTCTTTTTTCTTAGTTTGCACAGGTCTAATAGATGAATTTTGCGCAAGGGTATAAAATCATAGGGGTGAGGATATAGGGTTTTTTGTCTCTTGGATGTAGCCACATAACTGGGATTTTGCGTCCCTGGACACATGCAAACAGTGGCTAAATGAGCGTCGAGGAAGTCTCAGACTCTCGCACAAAGGCTTGAAGGGAGTGTCTCGGGTTTTAGGGGAAAATTCGGTAGTATTAGTCCCCGGACACTCGCACAGAGTGGTCATGAGAGCATCCAAGTAGTCCCGAACGCACATACAGTAACTGGAAGAGAGTGTCTAGGTTGTTGGAGTAGATATGTGTGGGTTTGATTTTGACCCTCACATATAGTCTTCTTGAGAGCATTTGGGCAGATATAGATGCCCTCACATAGTGGCTGAGGGAGCGTCCAGTGATTTTCAGACAAACATAGTCAGTCTCAATGAGAGCATCCTAGATTTTGATCTAGGGTTTGGTAGTTTCTTTCAGTTGGCTTCATTGATCTAGTGGATCGAGGATTTCTCTATATTATTATGTAGATCTATAGATTTGTAGATTTGTTCTGTAAATCACCCCTACAAGTTTATGTATTGGGCTCATTGTACTCTCCGTTGAAAATGTTTTATGACGATATAATAAAGAATAATATTTGAAAGGGTTCCCCCTTGTGGGGTTTCTCCCTAGTCTTGGACCAATCTTCTATCTCTTGTGGTTGTGTTTTTGTCTTCTTTTTCATTGCATATATTGTTCTATCTTCGGTTACAATTTATAATTGGTTACGTTGCTAATACTTGGATGCATTGTTAATGAAGAAGTAAATTGGGCTAAAGTAATTGGTAGAACATAGAAAAATATGAAAAAATAACATGGTATCAGAGCCTAGGTGAAGGGCAAGCCCAAAATAAAATGAGCATTGAATCTGTCATTATTAGAAAGAAGATTACCTATTCAAGACAAATATGTCTTCCTCTACCTTCAAGGAGCATGAAAAGTTGGGTGATGGATCAAACTTTGTTGCATGGAAAGTTAGGTTGCAGATCATAACTGAAAACAATGATGTGCTAGAATACATTCAAGGAAGGATGTGCGAGCCTCCAAAAAATACTTCTACTTCCCTCAAAAGTAGGTACAAGAAAGGTGAGTCTAAAGCAAAGAAAATTATAAATGATGGTTTACAAGATCATTTACTTGCATATGTTGGGAATTTAAGAAAGTCTATAGTCATGTATGACAAGATAGCCGACATGTATGGAGTCAATAATTTGAATGAGATCATCACCTTGAAATATCAACTTAAGGAAACCAATATGAACAAAGGAAAAGTTCAATCCTACATTATGAGTATCTCTCACCTTAGAGATCAATTCCAGAGAGTTGGAGAAAATGTGCCTGACAAGGAACTAGTGGCTATGACTCTTAGAGGTCTCCCACCTATTTGGTAAAGCTTCATTACTACAATAATAAACAACAATTTACTTCCGTCATTTGATGGAATTGTTGGGAAAATTACTCAAGAAGAATCTAGGATGATAGCAAGATGAAGGATTCAAAAGAAAGAAGAGGGAGATCCCATTGCATATATCACTCATGGCAAAAAGAAAAAGGGAAAATGAGGTCCATCAAGTTAGCCTCCTTCTCAAAATACAAAAGGAAGGAATGAAAAATCTCTATCTCATATTGAATGCTATAATTTCTACAAGAAAGGTCATTATGACTGAGATTGTTGTGAGAAGAGAAAAATTCCATGTTACAACACTATAAGCAACAATGATAATAAAAGAAAAAAATACAATAAAATAAATAACCACCATATAAGATATTAAAGAAGAAGAAAAAATTCCTCTAGCGACTGTGAAGAAGATCATCCTCCTCAACAGAAGTCAAGAGCTCCCATGGATGAAAGTAATGTTGTAAATAAATCTGAACACAATCTTATTTCTACCCTTACTATTTCTTCTCCACTGGATTCGTGGGATAGTTTGTTGGTTGATAGTGGGGCCACTAATCTTTCTCTGGTTACAAGGAAGTCCTCTCTAATCTGGTAGAGAGGGAGACTAGGCTAAAATTCATTCTTGGAGACAAATCCACTCATCCCATGAAAGGTTTTGGGTTCGTCAAATTTCAGTTGAATTATGGGGAATCAGTTATGTTGCATGATGTTATGTATGTTCTGGGATTAATGAATAACTTGGTATCTATATCCGCATTGGAAGATAAAGGCATGAGGGTTTCCTTCATGAAAGGAAAATTTTTTAATTGGTCTGCTGATTCACCTATGAGAGATGCATTCACATTAGGAGAGAGATTTGAAAGACTCTATAGAGTCACTAGAAGGCCACTTCTAGCATTAGTTCATAATAACAATCATCTGAGTGAGTTGTGGCACCGCAGACTCGCTCATCTACACTATGATGCTCTTTCGAAATTGAAGAAATTTTTCTCAAGTATTCCCAATGTTCAAACCCATCATGATATATTTTGTACAGGTTGTGTGAGTGGAAAGAAAACAAGGGGACCATTCCCCTCTAGTGAGAACAAGATAAATGACATCCTCCATATCATTCATTCCTATATATGTGGTCTGATACCTCTGCATTCCATTGGTGTTCTCTCTAATACATCACCTTTATCTAAAACTTCTCAAGAAAGACATGGATATACTACCTTAAGTAGAAGGATGAAGCCTTTGAAATGTTCAAGGAATTCAAAGCCTTGATCGAAAATAAAACATGAAAGAGAATCAAAGTATTCAGGTTCGATAATGGAGAGGAATACATGTCAAAGGAATTCATATCAGTTTGAAAGATAAAAGGGATAAAGAAAGAAACAATTGTTCCTTATACTCTTGAACAGAATGACTTAGTTGAAAGGAAGAACCAGTTTATATTAGAAGCTTCCTATGCCATGCTCCATGATCAAAAGGTCCCAAAATTCCTTTGGAAAGAAGCCACATCTGCTGCTGTATATGTTCATAATACGGTGCCTCATCAAGTATTAGAAAACAAGACCCTAGAAGAAATATTCATAGGTTTCAAGCCTGATATTATCCATCTTCATGTATTTGGATTCCCCGTATATTTTCATGTGCCAAAGGACAAAAGAAACAAGTTGGAAGCTACAGGAAGAAAACATACGTTTTTGGGTTATTGTGAAAATTCTAAAGCATATAGAATATATATTCCTGGTCAAAGGAAGGTTGAAATTAGTAGGGACATAACATTCGATGAAGATGTAGCTCTTGGAAAAGCAAGAGGTCTTCCTCCGCCTCTCCTCCCAGGGAAGAGAATGATGACTAGGATATTCTAGATGGTCCTTCCGTGCTTGAGTCTGAAACTGATGTTGTTGATGATCCTATGGCACCTATGGATCGTTTAGATCCTCCTCCAATTGATCCTCCTAGTAGGAAGAGACCACTTTGGCTCTGCGATACACTATACAATGTTGAAATAAATGTTCCCATTCATAGAACATTTACAGAAAGAAAGAAACCATGCAGATATCAAGGATATGTTGTATCCATGAGCACTATGATTCCAACCAAACCATCCTCATTCGAAGAAGTTGTAAAAGAACAAGTTTGGAAGGATGATATGGCCGAGGAATATGAATCAATTGTGAAAAATGATGTATGGGATGTTGTGCCAAGACTGAATGGAAAATATTTCGTGACTTCTAAGTAGTTATTCAAGATCAAACATGGAATTGATGGCATCATTTCCAAATACAAAGCAAGTTCTGTAGCTCGAGGATTCTCTTAGAAAGAGGGATAATATTGTGATGACATATTTGCTCCTATGGCTCAACGATGGACTCTTGATCAGATGGACGTAAAGACCACATTCCTTCATTGAATGTTACAAGAAGAAGTATATGTTGAACAACCATAGGGATTTGAAATGGAAGATCAAAAAACACATGTTTGTAGGTTGAAGAAGTCATTGTATGGTTTGAATCAATCTCCTTGAGCTTGGTATGCACACATTGACATTTATTTAATGAATTTTGGATTCACAAGAAACAATGTCAATCCCAACCTCTACTTCAAGGTAGTCCAAGATATGACATTTATTTTTGTTTTAAATGTTGATGATCTATTCTTGACAGGTAGTGAGCCTATGATGATAAAGTGTAAGAGGGAGCTAGCCTCTGAATTCGAGATGAAGGAGCTTGGTCTCATGCACTTTTTATAGGCCTTGAGGTATGAAGAAAGCATAGTGAGATTTTCCTTTCACAAGTAAAATATGTTGTGAAGATTCGGGAAATATTTGGAATGAATGAATGCAAATCCATGGCTACACCAATGGAAATGAACTTCATGAAGTTATGTGGAGAAGTTGCAAGACCTAATTTGGTAAATCCATCCGAGTATAGACAAATAATTGGGGATTTGATGTTCCTAGTGAACACTCATCCAAATATATGATATGTAGTAAACACATTGAGTCAATTCATCACCAAGCCCCACCTTGGACATTGGATCTCTCCCAAACATGTATTGAGATATTTTCATGAGCCGATCACACTTGGTCTGAGATATTATGTCGGAGATGTTCAACTTCATGGATACACTAATGCTGAATGGGCAGGAAATGTTATCGATAGAAATAGTACATCTGGATACAGTTCCTTTAGCCTTGGATATGCCATGATATCCTGGATGAGCAGGAAACAAAATTCTGTAGCATTGAGCACCACCGAATCAGAGTACATTGCTACTAGCATAGCTAGTTGTGAAGCAGTTTGGTTGAGGAAGCTCTTTGGAGAGATATTTGAGCAGGTCATAGACACTATAATGATATACTACAACAACAAGAGTGGGATCCATCTGGTAGAGAATCTCGTGTTCCATGACAAGTCCAAGAAAATTGAGATTTAATATCACTTTATTCGAGATAGTTACAAAGAGGAGGTGTTAAACTCTATCACATGTCGACAGATGGGAAGATTGCTGATATTCTCACCAAGGCAATACCAAAAGGAAAGTTATTTTTCTTCAAAGAGAAGCTTGGCGTGATGGATGTGGCCCGTCCGAATAAGGGGCAACGCTAATCGAGGACACTGAGCCAACTATTCCCACCTTGTTTGAGCTCCCAAGGTGAGGAATTGAGATAGAGGGCTCCTCGGGTTGAGGGATCTCTCAACAATAGGGTACTCCTCTATATGTTACCCATAGGGTTCGAGATGTTGCTCCCAAATCTTCATATGGTTAGAGATGTTTCTACCCTATCTGGTCGATGCAGAGTATACCCTAGTTGGCATCATACCCTCAAGAAAGGCTTGTTGGGAATATCGCTCCCCATTTCTCCAATGGGTTGAGAGTGTACTTGCGGTGTACAACCCAAGTCGATTATGATGCAAGTGTTCTACCACATGACTATGTAGGGTCATTGTTGGGAATATAGGTAGGCAATAGGATTGCATTGAGACTTTCCCCCCTTTTGAGATTCTGTGTTGAGAATGGGACCCCTGATGAGATTCGAAGGTCGAAGATGTGCTCCCTTGTATGATTAAGGTATCCTATTGCTCAGTATGGGTGGAATCTATTGCTCCCCAATTCTTCTTCTTTTATATTCGAGAAAGTTTCAAAATATAGAGTTGTGCAAAGACAAGCAAAGAATGAAGACAACATGAGAAGATGATGTGATGATCAACATACATATATTGACAAGTAGAATTCTTCCTAGTTGAGAGGGAGTGTTAATTTTTGCAACTAGGGTGAAATTCCACCTTGGATAGCTCATATGATCAAGATGATGATTGCATTTAATTCCTCTTTTCGAGAAGACCAAAATCGACCTAAAGATCACCCCATTTGGATAAGCGGAAGTTGAGTTTTGAATTATTTTATTCATTCATGTATAATGGAATGGGCTGGCCCTAAGCACATGTGAAATTGGTTAGGTCACCCACAACCCTAAGTGGACCCTCATGAAATCCTATAAATAGAGGGGACCTAAAGCTCATTTCAACACATTTTTATCAAACCATATTCTACTCTTCTCTTTTGTCATGGTTTGCACAGGTCTGATGGATGAAGTTCGTGCAAGGGTCTAACATCATAGGGGTGAAGCTTGCACAGATCTATGGTTTCTATCTCTCTGGCACAAGCATGTAACTAATATTTTTCGTTGTCAGGTGCACATACAAAGTGGCTAAAGGAGTGTCTAGGAAGTCTCAGACACTCGCATAGAGGCCTAAAGAGAACGTCCTAGGTTTCACAAGCAGATCACATAGTATTAGTCCCTGGATGCTAACACAGAGTGGTCATGAAAGCATCCAAGTAGTCCCGAACACACTCACAATAACTAAAAGAAAGCATCTAGGGTTTCGAGTAGATCTATGTGGGTTTGATTTCGGATGCATGCATATAGTCTTCTTGAGAGTTTCTGTGCATATACAAACACCCTCACACGGTGGCTGAGGGAGCGTCCAGGGAGTTTCAGACGCACACAATCAGTCTCTCTAAGAGCGTCCTGGATTTTGATCTAGGGTCTGGCAGTTTCTTTCAGTTGGCTTCAGTGATCTGGTGGTTCAAGGGTTTCTCTTTGCTATTTTTTAGATTTATAGATCTATTATGTAAATCTCCACTGCAATTTTATGTATTGGACTCATTGTACTCTCTGCTGAAAACTTTTTATGACAATCTAATAAATAAGAAGATTTGAAAGTGTTTCCCCCTTTTGGGTTTTTCCCTGGTCTTTGACCAATCTGTTGTCTCTTATGGTTGTGTTGTTGTCTTCTTTGTCATTGCATATATTTTTCTATCTTAATATAGAATTTATAATTGGTTACATTGCTAATACTTGGATGCATTGTTAATGAAGAAGTAAATTGGGCTAATGTAATTGATACAACATAGAACAATATGAAAAATTAACAACTTGTGATAATGTTGAAGTTGTGAAATCTAGAAATCTAATTACTAATCCACCTTCTCAACCTTCTCCCACTTTCCATGATTCATATCAAATGGAGGAAACTTTGGAATGGTTCATGGAGCCCAAGGTGAAGGCTAATGCCTTGATTTCTCAAGATGGTATTGACCCTCATAACCCTTAAATATGATTTAAATTCATATCATCCTCTATCTTATCTTTCTCATGATCCCTTTCGCCATTATTATCTTGATCAACCTATACCAAATTGAAAAAGCAATCAGGTGTAAGGTAGTCACTCTTCATAGGTAGAGGGGTAGGAAAGCGAGGATTATTTTGATCTTTATTCTCTTTTCCAAAATCCTCCATGTCAAGATAATTACTTCCATCCTTGGTTGATTTTCAATTTAAGAATATTGATGATGAATCAAATGGAATTTTTCCTAATCAATTTGAAGTCTTAGACAACCATCATCCCTATGCTTCTAACTCCACTACTGTATGTGATGATGGTTTCCCAAGTGCACCATTTGATCTTTTGATTTCTCAAGAATATTTTGTTTTGGAAGATTTAGACCTCAAATATGGTTTAGTCCAAGAAGATGTTCTTATGGAAACTTCCACTTCACCTCACTATCCCTCGTTTTCTACTTTTTGTAATGCATCAGCTTATGAATAAGATACTCCATGTTCTTTATGTTCATCATCTAATGAATTGGATTTTGAATTGACAGAAGATAGTGAGGTCATCCATGATGAAGAAGAACGTAAGTATCTTATCAAGTATCCTTTCAATTCCTTATCATTTGCAATTTTGCATGAAGAAAATTCTTCTATCCAGGTTACTCATGAGATTTGTCTGATTTATCCATCTTTAGATGTGCAATTAGTAGATCTTTTGATTTTAGTAATTCGTTTGTCAAAAATATAAATTCTAATCAAATCGGTGATGTAGATGGCTTCCATTTGGATAATAGTGATCTTTTTTAAATTATTGATGGTATTTTTCCATACACCATGCACGATCTGAACCAATCTTTGATATTGAATTCTACAATCTTGGAAATTTCTAAGACTTATTAGGAAGTCAAGGCGCTTCAACCTCCATTGATGGTCATTAGAGGAAATTGCAGCCTAAAAGTGCCCGTGGAATTTTCATGTAATTTTCAAGTCATAATATGTAAACCAATAAAAATCCTCTAAATTTAAAAATATGTACATGTAGATATTTTGGAGGGAAAAGAAAATAAAAAATACCTTTTTAAATTATATTTTTGGCTTATCTCCTTATAAATTTATTCAAATTTCAAGTCTAGATACTTGTTATATGTGGAATTAAATTCCACATCCAACAAGTAACCATTATGCATACTTTTGAGAAGACCCATATTAATAAAATTGAGAATACATTAAAAAAAAATGTTCAACATGCTTTTTTAATATATCTTCAATTTTTATCAATGTGGATTTTCTCAAAGTATCTACAATGGGTACTTATTGGATGTGGAATTTAATTTCACATCCAGCAAGTGTTTACACTTGAAACTTGAGTAAGCCTATAAGGAGATAAGCCAAAAATACAATTAAAAAAAATATTATTTTCCCTCCAAAATTCATAAACTTTTATTTTATTATTTTAACTGTTTTTTTATTATTTTTCCTTAGGCGACCATTTTTAGGCTGAAATTTCTTCTAATGTATATCAGGTTCTCATGACTCTTGGAAGATCCTTGAGCTAAGTCCGATTTGGATTTTCTCGCACAATTTTTTTCTTTGCATCCTTTCACTGGATGTAAATCCCTTCTTGAAAGATGTTTGTTATTTAGAATATGGCTCTTTCAACTTTCAAGATCTCTTTTCTAGTTGGATTGAAGATTCTATTTCAATTGATCATTCCTCATGTGAATCTCTTGTATCAAACTTGGGTTTGGAGTGTAAGGATTCATTCTTGTCACATTCTTTTGAAAATAACCAACTCCTATTCCTTCTTATGAATATTTTGATACTAATTATTTTCTTCATGGCACCAGATATCCTATTCAGTGTTAATGAATTCTTGTGTTATATTCTAAATCAAGTTCTTGTTTTTCATCCAGTACATCTCGATTGGCTTCATATGCTTTCCATATTGATATTCCTTTTTAATGATTATGATGTGGTTTCAGGTTGTAGCCAGTCACAAGTAGATGGTGTGTCACATTCAACATATGAGGAAGATGATTCTTTTGTTCGAAGCATTTGTAAATTTGTTCAAACCAATCTATCTTTGATGTCTCCTAATCGAGAATCTTATGCCTCAGTCAACCCATTTGATCACGGTTCTTATTCCAACAATTGACGTTTAATTGATCATTTCTTCCCTAGTGTACCTAATGATGGTTATTTTACATCAATTGAACTTTATGGTTTATCATCTCAATGTTTAGACACTTCTAAAGCAGTTGAAGCACTTCAGACTCCACTAATGGTTATGTTACGTCCTCACTAACTTGACAATCCTTCTAAATATGATCAGATTCATTTTACCTTACAAGACTCTCATCTTGATTCCATTCCATTAGCCGAGAAATTAAATTTTCATAGATTTCATGATTTCAAGAGTATTTTTTGTGAATTTCATGGTCAAGTCTATCATCAGTTAGAAACATCTTACTATTGATGGTGCTAGAAATCCATCAACCAAGGGGTCTCCCTAATGTGAAGTCCCAATTAGACCTCACACCATTTGGAGTAGGAGCCCCATTTGGAATATCAGCCCTGTTTCCATGTATTCTTATAGATATGTCTTGGATCTAACTATCAGTAAGAGAGAGGAGTGCACATGCACCTTCAAAAAACAAGGGGGTGTTCCTGGTGAGTGTTCGATAATGTGTGTATCAAAGTTATTTCACCATAGAGGGGAGTAGAAGTGAGCCTCTAAGAGAGAGGTGGTAGGACCACCCTAGTAGAGACACACATGAAAAACAAGGGTTTGTACAAAATCAAGTGGAATAGTCCACAGAGATGAGACGGTCATTGAAACCCATATGATAAGAAATATTTGTCTAATATCTAGTGAAATAATCCATGAGGGTGCGAAAATGATAATCACAATGACAACAAATTCTCAATATGATAAGTACAAAAATAACCGAAATAGTTCAACTACTTTAGCACATATGAAAAAAAAAAATGAATTACAAACACTCACAGAATAGTCTTACAAATATCCGTAATCCATGCACAAAGAATGTGATGGCCTTGAAGGCTTTTGTTATTAAGTAAAAGTTCCAAGAAACATGTATACAATGAACATCACTATCTCCAATATTGGAGCATTGGAGCCACTCCTTGCTCCTCAAAGAACTGATCTATCTCTCTAATGCCTTGTGGGAAGAGCCAAAGTGAAAAATAATGTTTCTCATATAATGAGGGATTACATATAACCAAGGGGTGAAGCTTCCCCTTCCTTGTCACTCTTTGACTACCCTCATGAATATTTGACTTCCTATGAATTTTTAACTTACATGACTCTTGGTGTTCTACATATGTCCTTTGGACTTTCACTTTACAATACATATGTTACATCATTGGCCACAAGGTGTGGCACGTGAGTACTCATGACATGACATGACATGAAACTACTGACATGGAATGCATAATGATGTGGAAATTTCAAGCCATGCTATTGTCGAGTGTTGAGTGTGTGATTAAAGATGCTATTTTTTTCACCTCTACATGACTTGATTATAAGGAGTCTTCAATTATCTTGAGTCTTAAGTAACAATCGCAAACTGATGCTCCTTTTTCTTTTATTGATGGTTAACTTTTTTTTCATCTAAAAGAATGTATTTCATCATGTTTCCCTCCACATATTTCTCCATCATCTCGGTAAGGTACCTCTATCTATAAATCACTCATGACAAGATGACATGAATGCGATAGACCCCTAGTCTAAGATGGTGCATATTAATCCACTGACTGAATCAGAACCAAGTGATAGACTGGGAAAAAGGATCAATAACTATGCAATTGAATAGCTCAGGTAGTCAAGGGTGAAGCTTGAGCCTTGAGACTGCATAGTGTGTAGTTCAGGCTAGCCTGAGGAGACAATTGTGCAGTTATGGGAGCAAATTAGGCAGGCTTAGTGGGTGGAGTTTGAGTGAACACACTACGAAGTTCTAGGAGACAAAGGAGGCTAGGAAATTACATAATTGTGTAGTTTAGAGGCTCGAGGGATGGTCTTGAGGGTTGTGACTATGAAATATGTATTGAAGGCCGAGATGGGAGGAATGATTGCATAGATTTGGAGTCAGAGCTCGAGTAGAGAAACTAAACAGTGCAACAATCCTGGGAGGTAGGAACTGTGAATTATGAAATGTCAAGGGGCAAGGTCTCATCTAGAGGACTAGGACTACACAGTGCATAGTGTAGGGAGGTCAGGTGAAGCCAATTTTCTTAGTCAGGAAGTCTTCTCATAAATGGCTAGGTGTAAGACCAGTTAGACTAATGTGAACAGTGATAAGACTTCGATTGTGAGCTCACACTTAGAATACTTGACAACACAACAACATAGATCACCCAAGACACATGAACCATGCATTTCCATCTGTGTGACCACTTTATGACTAGTTACAATAGGTGTGACACTTAAGATAGACTTAGGGACAACATGATGATACTTGTGTGGCAGTGCTAAAAAAATTGTGAATTAGTGCGATAGATGTTTACATGGTTAGAACAACTCATATACACAAATATATACCCTTGAAACCATCATAAAAGGGTTCTACACATTATGTAACAACCAATCGTGCTGAAAGATGGGAGTTAACCCATATTTCCAAGGGAGAAAAATACTTCAAGAAATCTCATGAAATAAGCTTCGGTGTTTGCAACAATAGTATGAATGACCAAGGAAGGCTCTGAAAGTGAGTGTAAGCCAAAATTTTGGAGGGTGTTGTAGAAGCTACAAAACTTGGTGACACACTGGTAGAATTTAGCTTCTCTGCCTCAGTTAAATTATTTTGTGTAGGGACTTTGTTATTCAGGGAGTATTGATTCATCCTGCAGATTACTTTGGGCTCCCCAAATACACCATGAATAGAGACAATCCCCTTTATTACTTCTAGGTTGAACATAAAATAAGATTCAACTATCACAATGTTTCAAGTTGGGAAGGGTAGTGTAGCTTGCGAACTTAATATTTTCAGAGTATAATTTTTCATCTCTGGTGTTTCTCTATTGCTAGCAGGGATGGATAGTACCTTGATGGAGTCACGCAAGAACACAAAAATTGCTCCACTACTAGGGACGTTGAGTTGCTTGCTTCACCTCACTGTGAATTAAGCCTTTCTCTTCTTTCGCCTTTCTTTATTTATTTTAAAGAGGACCGTGCATCGAAACTTATTCATTTTTTGGAAAAAGAGAGATCCCGACTTATTGAGAGAAGAAGATGTTGCTCCTTCAAAGAAGCATATAGAGACCTAAAAGGTTTTCTCATTTAGATTTTTCCCCTTCTCATCTTCTACTGATTGGATAAGCATGAAAACACTGAAATAAGAAATAGAATGTAGGAATAAGGTTTCTTGAGTAGACACAGGTACATGGTTGGATGAAAACTCTTCTTGCGGAAATATCATATTTTCCTTTGGAACTTCATCGACCAAAATATGTAACCAACACAAGGAAGATGGAATGGAGGTTACCCAAATGTTGAAGTGTCACAAAACGCTTTAGACTTTAGCCACACACATACTAAGAAGCCAGTGTTAGAAAATTATATATTACAGAGCAGTGGAACACATAAAATATATTGCAAAATTATGAACACAAAAAACACATAAAACAAGAGAGACACAGATATACGTGGTACACCCAATTTGGGCTACGTCCACGAAGAAACAACCAGTCCTTCCTTTTATATTATCTAGCAAACTGAATAGATACAACCTACAACAGATCCGTTGTAATTCCCTCTTCGCTCTCACATAGTCTCCTTTGTCTTCCTCACTCATAATACAGATCTACATAGATGCAATACAATTCCCGCATATATAGCGAGGGGTTGCCTTCTAGGGAAAAAACCATAAATTAAACATAACTTCTACTGTCAAATATATACCTAATGAACGACCCATATTGACTATGAAATTACAACATTTTACAACGAAATTTTACATCTACTTTTAGCTTCGGACCCCCCCCCCCCCCGTGGCGTACATTTTACGGGCGGCGTTGCCGCCACATTACGAAATGGGGTCCAATGTTGTGATACCTCTAAATAAGGAAGATAATCAGGCTCCACACCCAACAGTCTCCCACTTGGAGACTAATTATAGAAACTCCATTGCTACTTCATTTGCTGGACAATGACTTCATTTTGGACCTAGTTGTTTCTCATCTTCATCATCATACTTGAAGACCAACTGAAATTGAGCGAAATCTTAGTTTTTCCCTAATTACAACTTTTGCTAACATATCTATAGGATTCTGGATAGTGTGTATCTTTTCCATCTTCAATTGTCCATCTTCCAACACTGACCTATGAAATGGTACTTGATTTGTATATGTTTACTCTTGGAATGAAATTCAGAGTTCTTTGCAAGATTTATGGCACTCTAGCTGTCCCAACTCCTGCTTCTTACCCAATTCATCCAGAAACCTTTGTAACCAAATCATTTCTTTACTAGCCTCTATAGCAGAAACACACTCTGCTTCCGTCATTGAGAGTGCAACAATTTGAGGTGCCTTGCCCGAACCCGCTTCAGCTTCAGCTCGCCTATATTCCGGGAGCATATTAGTGGTGTTAATATAAGTTAGTAATAGCATTTATTTCCACTTGTTTGTGTCCCCTGAACTCCAGCGAGGAGCCCTCGACGTTGGCATTCATGCATGGGTTGAGTGTCTGTTCTCTTCCTTCAAGTTTGAATGGATGGGTCGAGCCAAAGAATCGAGGACCGGAGGGGCTCGACTGTCAAGGAGAATTTTGCAGTTTTGAAACCTAATTGACAGTTGTTCAACCTACAGTAAACATATACCTTGTTTTGATCCTCCTATTATCTCTATCACCTGCCATATCTGCATCAACATATCCCTATAGAGAAATGTTTGAACCACCAAAGCATAATGCTTGATTAGTGAAACCTCTCAAATACCCGAGAATCCACTTCACCGCCATCCAATGTTATTTTCCTAGATTTTTCATGTACCTGCTTACAACTCCCACTGCATGTGCAATATCAGGCCTTGTGCAGACCATTGCATACATTAAGCTTCCAACTGCTGATGCATATGGAACTTTAGACATATAAGTTATGTATTCCTAAGTCTTGGGACACACCTCCTTACTTATTTTGAAATGGATAGCCACAGGTATACTAACTGGTTTTGCATTCAGCATATTAAATCTTTTCAACACATTTTCTATGTACTAACTCTGAGACAAAGTTAATTTTCGATTCTTCTTTCTCTAGTTATTTTCATACCAAGGATTTGTTTTGTAGCATGCAAATCCTTCATTGCAAATGAGTTCATCAATTTTATTTTGAGCGCATTTATTTCCTACATGTTAGAACCTACAACAAGCATGTCATCTACATACAATAACAATATAATATAGTTGCCATCATTTTTCCTTTCGAGATAAACACAATGATCAAAGTGACATCTAGTATAACCTTGTTCAGACATAAACCTATCAAATTTTAGATACCACTGTCTTGGAGCATTTTTTAATTCATACAAGCTCTTCTTCAACCTGTACACTAGTTTCTCCTTCCATTTTACCTCATATGCTTTTGGATGCTACATATATATCTCTTCCTCCAAATCCCCATGGAGAAAGGTTGTCTTTACATCTAATTACTCAAGATGCAAATCTTCAGCTGCTACTAGACTTAAAATAGTTCTGACTGAAGTCATTTTAACAACAAGAGAAAATATCTCAATGTTGTTTTACCTGCATGTAACCTGCCTAAGTCCCAAAGTTGTTTTACCTGCATGTAACCTGACTAAGTTCAACCTGTAAACCCATTTATTCTGCAATGTTGTTTTACCTGCATGTAACCTGCCTAAGTCCCAAAGTTGTTTTACCTGCATGTAACCTGACTAAGTCCCAAGTCTGGTTATGTGCTAAGGATTCCATCTCTTCTTTCATTGCTTGCTCCCACTTCTTCCTGGTTTCTACCTACATTGCTTCTTCATAACATTCTGGTTTAGTAGAATCAGTCAACAATACATAATATAATGAAGGAGAGTATCGTTCAGGGGGTCTACTTATCCTAGTAGATATTCTAACACCTCTTTCGGGTGTTTGAGGTGCTTGTTGATGTTGTGTTGGTTGTTGTTGTTGTTGTTGTTTTGGGTGTTGATCATTATGATTTCCAGGCACCTTCACTTTTTCTATGATCTCATCAGGCACTGTGTATTCTTTGTTTTCTTTCTCATGTTTTTTTTCCTGCATCTAATCCTTATACAAAACCTTTTCATTGAATATGACATTTCTACTCTTAATGATTTTTTGTTTTTCATAATCATAAAAGTGATAACCAAAATCATTAAAACCATATCCAATAAAGGTACATTTCTTTGATTTTTCCTCAAGCTTTGTTCTCTTTTCTTTATTAATGTGGACAAAGGCTTCACAACCAAAAGTCTTTAAAATTGAGTAGTTTTCCTTTTTACCTGTCCATGCCTCCTCTGGAATACCACCATCCAACGAACTTGAAGGCTCTCTGTTTATTAGATAAACAACAATATCTACAACATCTTCCCAAAATTGTAAAGGCAATCATGCATGCAATCTCATGCACATTGCACGCTCCATGATTGTCCTGTTCATCCTTTCTGACACACCATTTTCTTGTGGTGTTCTTGGAACTGTATTCTCTCTACGAATTCCATTCTCTAAACAATACCTATCAAACTCTTTGCTGCAATATTCACCTCCATTGTCTGATCTGAGACACTTCAACCTTTTTCCTGTCTCATTTTCAACCAAATATTTCCATTTCTTGAAAGTATTGAATACATCCGATTTATTTCGAATACAATAAATCTAGGTTTTCCTGGTTGCATCATCAATAAAAGTAACATAATAATGAGAGCCATTGAGAGATGATAACTTAGAAGGTCCCCATACATCTGTATGCACAAGCTCTAATTTTTCGCTCTTCTTTTCATTCCCAACTCTGAGGAATTTGACTCTATTTGTTTTCCATAAACACAGTTCTCACATAATTTTAAATCAAGATGCTT
Source organism: Pinus tabuliformis (assembly GCA_031772625.1). Classification (NCBI taxonomy): domain Eukaryota; kingdom Viridiplantae; phylum Streptophyta; class Pinopsida; order Pinales; family Pinaceae; genus Pinus; species Pinus tabuliformis. The sequence goes on from CM062818.1 coordinate 1,079,690,559, forward strand.
CAAACCTGGCAACAAATTTCTTGAGTGAAGAATTTCCATCCCCTTCTCACTCATGTGCCCAAGCCTATGACACCACAATGTTGTATCTTCTCCTGTAAAGGTTAAAGCATTAACATAATTAGAAATACCATTGCATAAATACAATGTACCAACCTTTTCTCCTTTTTCTATTACCAGGGCTCCTCTAGTGACCTTCCAGGTTTTATCTGTAAAAGTAGTTACACAGCCTTCACCTCCCAACTGCCCTTTTGAAATCACATTTTTCTTCAAATCTGGAACATGCCTTGCCTCTTTCAATCCATTGATTTCCATTCTGTTGTTTTATGAAAACTGTACCCATTCTAATGATTTTACAGGGTTTATCATCACCCAACCGAACCTGCCCAAAATCTCCTTGAACATAATCATGAAAATGTTTCCTATCAGGTGTAGCATGGAATGAGGCCCTTGAATCTACCACCCAGGCATCAATAATATTTTCTAATGAAAGAATCAAAGAATCTTTCAACACATCACCTATCACATTTGCTTCATTATTTTTTTCTTGCTACACGACTCCTTCTTTTCCCTTCCGAGACTTGCAGTCTTTCTTTAGGTGTCCTTTCTTCGTGCATTTCTAGCACACTATCCTTAATCTAGACTTGGATCTACCTTTCCTTGACTTAATGCAATATCCTGGGCTCTTTCCTCTCTCCATTTTTCTTTCCCTAGTCTCTATAGTCAAAGCATTACTTGATGTCTCACCAGAGATTTTCTGTTGCATTTCCTCGCTAAGGATTGCACCAACAACATCATCAAAATTTAAAGTACTAGATTCAAAGACAAAGTTACTAATGGCCATAACTAAACCATTCCAACTTTCTGGAAATGAGCACAGAATAACAAGCCTTAATCTCATCATCAAAAGTTACCCCTACAAAACTTAACTAACTGGTAACTATATTAAATTCATTTAAATGATCAGATACAGATCCACCTACTCACATCTTCATATTAAATAAATGCTTCATAATAAATACCTTATTTGAGGTCGAGGTTTTTTCATATAGTTTGGCCAATGCTGACATTAAACCCTCTATTATCATTTCCTTTGAAATATTAAAGGCTACCGACGCCACTAGGCATAGCCGTATTGTTCCAAGTGCCTTTCTGTTGAGAATATTCCATTCTATGTCTATCATACTCATCCGATTCTTTGTCTTTCTTCTCAATGGTAGGTACAAATCTTTCTGGTACAAATAACCTTCCATTTGCATTTTCCACAGCTGGTAGTTTTGGCCGTTAAACATTTTGACCCTAAACCTACCATCTTCTGCCATTGCTCCTGCTCGAACCATTAACCCTTCTCTCCTGCATATTTATCAACCAAATAGACCTTTGGCTTTGATACCAATTGTTAGAAAATTATATATTATAGAGCAATGGAACACATAAAATATATTGCAGAAATATAAACACAGAAAACACATAAAACAAGAGAGACATAGATATACATCGTTCACCCAATTTGGGCTATGTCCACGGGGAAACAGACAGTCCTTCCTTGTATATTATCCATCAAGCTGAAGAGATACAACCTACAATAGATCCATTGTAATTCCCTCTTCACTCTCACACAATCTCCTCTCTCTTCCTCACTCAGAATACAAATCACATAGACGCAATACAATTCTCTCATATATAGCGAGGGTTTTCCTTTTAGGGAAAAAACCCTAAATTAAACATAACTTATACCATCATATCTCTGCCTAATGAATGGCCCAGATTGACTACAAAATTACAACATTTTACAAGGAAATTTTACATCTATTTTTAGCTTCAAGGGTGCTACCCTCGATCCCCCACCATGGGGGGCCTCCAAATAATTGTCGTCACTCCCCTTGGAGCCCGCTAGTGGTGTACATTTTACGAGCAGCCTTTCCACCACATTACGAAATGGGGTCCAATGCAGCGATACCTCTCAATATGGAAGATAATTAGGTTCCACACCCAACAACCAAAATAGGTCCAGGCACACCACTTGTTCCCGTGATGAAAACAAAAGGAGATAAACAATAAGAAAGGAAAAAAAAAGAAACAAAACGAAAGGAAATACAACACAAAACAAGGAAACAAAAATAGAAGACAAGAAAAAGAAGCTAAACCAAAGCATAATGCAAGAGAAAAGTAAGAAAATATAAGAGAGACTAGAAAGAACAACAGGGGATGGGTGCAAGAGAAGGAAAACTAAGATGCAACTAATCCTACCCATAACCTAACAACTAGAAGGTCGGGGTCACCTTTAATGGAATTTCTAATTTAGCCACCGTAATCATTCCTGACCTACAATCACAAAGATGAAATTGATTAAAATATATATAAAGAAATGTGAGAGTGTAAATATGAGAGCCTGAATATTTTGCACAAAAAAATGAAGGTCTTGCCTATGGGAAAAAAAATGTGTCACAGCCACTACTTTCATCCAATTCACTTTCTTACCTCTCCAACAGAAAGCATAATCAAACAAACCTTGAATTATTTTGCAAATGCACCTTCTTCTGTGTCATCCTGCTTAGAAAGCATGAGAAAAGGTTGAAACCTATTTATTGCAATGGAGCTTGCTAAGTAAGATTGCTCCAACCATTCAATGGTTGGATCATAAAATTCATGATGATCCTCTTCAAAACCTTGAAATTTTTGAAAAGATGGATTTTAATTAGAGGCATGGGATTATAAAGAGAATATTGTGAGGGAAAATAGATCTGATAATATTTAGCATTCATGTCGAGACAGTAAGGACCTAACATAACCATCAGTGGAGACTGAATTTCCTCAACTGCTTGAAAAAAGTATGAATATTGAGATGTTGAATGATGATTATTGAAGGATGTAAAGGAAATTACATTGGATATACTTGTGGGAAAATGATAACGTGAATGACAGTCATCAAAGAAAGAATAATGATCATCTAAGTTGATTAAAGCATCAGATTCCCGATTTGTAATAAACAAAGATAAATCAATTTGAACAGTTTTGCAAATGCTCTGAACAATTGAATGAAGTTATTTGCAATCCAAATGTGAGAAATCGTTTTCTTGTAACTGGTGACAAAATGTGCAAGCATCATAATCATGAAAATAATTTAAAAGGGATCCCAACATAAGAAATACATGGTACCCGTTAGGACATGGTGAATGGAGAAGAACTTGAATTTTGAAATAACTTGTGCTTTCATTATTACTCAAGACGAATTTAGGTGTGATGAAGGGGAAACTTTGCAATATAACATTCATGGGAAAAACCAGGAGATGACTATTAAGAGATGAATCTAATATGCATGATTCCTTTGACCAAATATAGTCTTTTAAATCATCAAATTCTCAATTCCATGACTCTATGAGAGACACATATTCCAAACCAGAGTTTGATGCGAGAGATTTGCATGAAAATAAATAAACTAGAAAATATTCCTGAATCTAGTCATAAGTAAAATATCGAAAATTTGAAAGATCATACCCAAAATACCAAAACAAATTCAAAAATAAGTTTTAATCAAGTGAAAACATGCAAAGAGAAGGATTGTGTAGGAAAAACCAAATTTGAGTTAGTTCAAGGGGAGTACCAAAGTTGCAAAATCATGACATAACCATCAACAAAAGTTGAAGTGCCTCGACTCCCTGGTAGGACCTGGAACTTTCCAGGATTGTAAAATCGCATTTTGAACACTGAACTAGATCATGCATGGTGTGAGGATCACTGTTACCACTACTTTTAATGAGACTACTTCTCACTTGATGGAAGCCATCTCTGTCACTAATTTTACTAGATTCTTTAACTTCGAAAACTAGATTACTCAAGTCGAATGATTCTTCTGATCACAAATTCAAAGATGAATGAATCAGGGAAATTTCATGAGCAATCTAATTTAAGGAGTTTCCTTCATGCAAGGGAAGAGATGATGAGGGATGGAAAAATTACTCAATGATTCGATTGTTTTCATTAGATGAAGAACTTAAAGAGCATGGATTATCTCCATCACATGTAAATTCATCACAGACGGTAGAGCACAGGGGATAGTGAAATGAAAAGGAAGTTTTGATAAGCACATATTCTTTGACCAAAACAGATTCTGGATCTAAACTAAAATCTTCATGAGAAACCAAAACATCATCTGATACACCCGAGCATTCACGATTGCCTACATAAATGAAGTCATCATCATTGGAATGATTTTTTCCTAAAGCTACGATTGATCAAAATAATTGATTACATTTGATTCACTACCGAGATTAGGAGATTGAGAATCATCCAAGAATGGAAGCACATTGTTTTGACATGGAGGATTTTGACAAAAAGAAGAAATATTGAAAGAATCTTCACCTTCCTGTTCCTCTACTTGTGTAATTTGATTTCCTTGTATCTAATCGCAATTTGAACCAACACCGTGAAAATCAAGAGAGTGTGAAAGACTAGCTGGTGGAGCAGATTGATTGGGTGGATCACAGTACAAAGAGTCATGGCATGTAGATGATAGAGGATCACAAAAATCTAGATCAACTTGGAGGCTAAGGTTATGAATGATAACATCATGTTGCGGAATGGGGAAGTTAGTCTTCTCTGTGGGCTTCATGAGACATTTTGGGATTTCCTCCATTGAATCTTATTCATGAGAAATAGAAGAAGAATGAGAAGATGGATTAGGAATTTGATTTGCACATTTTTCAACTTTATTTTGATCACACACAGGAACCTTCATCAAAACTGGAAAATGAGGAGGGAAAGGAATAAAAGTAGCAGTAAATTACTTCTCTGAAATTAGAGGTGTCTTGTGGTTCACAAGAGTTGGAGAAGTAGGAAAATTAGGGGGTTTAGGTTCATCATGTATAGAAATAAGAACCAAGCACTCAAACTCTTGTTTCAAGAAATCCTGATTCATGTCTTCTTCAGACATTTCACAACAAAGGTTAAGGAATCAATCAGAAAAATCCTAAACTAATTCATTAGGCTTAATTCTTAAGAGATTGATTCTTTTACAAACATCTTGGTAATTATACCTATCAAAGGCTTGATGAAGCTCCTTGAGCAAATGGTGAAGGGAATTGATAGAAGTAGATTCTTTATGACCAAACACATAATTTGTTACAAACTTCTTAAAACACTCCACTTCAATTCCCAACTTGTTACCCACACGATCTGATACCATTCTTTATTACCAAACACATAATCTGTTACAAACTTCTTAAAACACTCCACTCCAGTTCCCAACTTGTTACCCACATGACCCTCCTTCTTGAATGAGTTCCTCTCATCCTTTTATGGAATTTCTTGCCCCCCCCAACCTAACCTCATGACAAGAGATTTTGATGACTCAAAAGTAAAATATCTATACTAAGAGATTATTAAGATTCGGATGTGAATGGACAATTCACATTATCTCATCCCTTTTCCTTTCGGAAAGCCATATGGCATATGGGGATCGAATCAAGGACGAATCAATCTTATCAAATTACAAAGTAGATACTTTTTACTAAAAATCCTATGAGAAAAGAGAAATATACAGACGAATTTTTCTTTTTACGAAGAAATATACAAACAAACGTCCTTGCACCACTATCGGAAAGAAAATACATGACATTCTAGAGTATGAAATGAGTGATCTGGGGATGTGTATAGTGCTGATGTCGGAATCTCTACAAAAGATAATTTGTGAAATATTGTACATGCACTTCTTTCTCAGATTTCCAAAATCTCATTCTCGTGATCTTCTGGAGGTTGAAAAAAGTTAATGGATTCGAAAGGATTTTGTTCTGGATCAGATTGCTGATGGAATTTATTATATTCCATTTGAGTCCCAACACCATTGGTTGCCAGCTTTCTTGCAATGAACTCATGAGTAACAAACCAATGTGTATGTCCACATCTTTTTAGTGCGCTGAGAAAATTAGCATCTTCTATCATTATGATATCTTGGACGTGTTTGTACAAGATTCCTATCAGGTGTGCATTTGGTTCTGTGAATCCATCAATCTTTAGCCAACTTAAAGCATATGGCTTTATTAAAAGTGCACTGAGCCCATATATTTTCCACCATCTTAGAAACCATTTTGGAAAAGGATCTTCATGTTTTATTCTTTTCGTTGGCCAATCTTCATACCTGAAATCAAATTGTAGATGATAAAAGAAATTAGAGGAAATATTTTCTAAGTTCATACATTGGAAAAAGGTAGTCTCTTGTCTTTCGGGAAAAAAGTCGGTTCTCCTAAGAGGATTATTAAATTGTCTGATTGTGAGCCTGCAGTTTCCAATTATGCTATCTTCTTTGTAAAAAAGCTCATAGGAAATGTCGCCGATATGGACCAAGTAATCTAGCTTACTGATAGCTAGATCATTTTCAATTTCTTGATCTTCCCAAGTACAAAGATTAGGAACCCCTTCCCTCCAATAGATTTTTGACAATGGATACCATGATTCATCACGATCCAAAAGATTTTTTCTCTTATCATACCTGACCCATCCTTGCCTGCTTTCTATTTCAACATAGTCTTCGTTGCTTCTTATAAAATTGCAGGATAAGAAGTGAATAGAGTTTTTCTCTATAAATTCTCTTGAAAACATGTCAACAAAAGAATTTTTATCTCCAGGAATGAATTCTATCTCAAAATCATACTGGCTGAGAGTCATTACTCATCTTACCATAGCGGCATCCTCAAATTCACACTTGTGAATGGCAAAATTTAAATCCTAACAATCAGTTTTTACCAAAAATTTTGTATAAATGACAAAATCTTTAAATTTTCCTATTCCCAGACAAATGACTATGAGTTCTTTCTTGAAACTAGCCCAATTTGTTTGAGATGTAGACCATAATCCAGAGGCATACTGGAATATTTCAAGTGAGTTTTTCCTTTCTGGATCTTCTTGACAAAGAATAGCTCCCCACCCAATATTGATGGCATCTATCATTACTATTTTCTTCCATTGTTCTTGAATTGGACATAATGGTTGAATTCTATGAATCCTTTCTTTGATTTTTCTGACAGCATTTGTACAATTTATATCCCATGGAATGGGATCTTTCTACAATCTCTTATTCAGGAGTTTTCTCTCTTGTGCGCAGTGCTGAAGAAATTTAGATACATAATTCAGGCTCCCTAGAAACCTCTGCAACTGTGTTTTGTCTAAAATTTCATCAGGAAAATTGTCTATGAAATCTAGACTTCTTTGGATCACTTGATATGTACCATACTGGATATTGTATCCAAGAAATTCTATCATGGTTTTGAACAATTTCATTTTAGTTTCAGAAAGGACTATCCCTTTTTCTTTCACTCTTTGAAGAAATAATTTCAGATGCTTTATGTGAGATGGTACATCATCTGAATGAACTAAAATGTCATCTATGTATTTCTTTAAAAAATCCTCCATACCTTCAACTTTCTCATCCATAATGCACTGGAAGGCTGATGGAACATTGATGAGTCCAATAGGAATTATATTCCACTCAAAATGGACTTCGGGAATAGAAAAATTTGTTTTCTATTTGTCGGACTCCTTGATACCTACCTGCCAAAATCCTGATTTTAAATCAAAATTTGAGAATACTTTTGATTTGGAAATCTGTGTCAGGATTGTTTATTGTTTAGGAAGAGGATAAGCACCATAGTCTAATAAATTATTCAATGGTTTGTAATTTACCACTAATCTTGGGTTTCTCTAGAAAATCTCTACATGCTTGTTTACATAAAAGGCAAAACAAGCTATGGGACTCTTACATTTTCTTATCAAGCCTTTCTGTAGGAGATATTTGATTTCTTTCTTGTAGAGAATCATATGTTCTTGATTCATTGGAATAGCTTTCGATCTTCTTAATTTTCCACTGAAATCACTTTTCAAAGGCAACTCGACTTCATGTTTATGTATATGCCAAAAGGCATTTGGATCTTCAGAGCAACATTCCAAAAATGTATTTTTTAGATTGGCTATTTCTCTTTCAAACTTTCCCTGTTCAATATTTTCATCAATTCTCAAAATCTCTTTTTTGTTTTCCATTTTTTCTAATAGAGTTTCTAACCTTTCAATCCTTTTTATTCTATTATGAGAGCTGGAATTGATAAAAGGGAAAACCAACTCTTTACCTTCCAGTTCAAGAAAATGGCCATATTTCTTTGTTTGTTGATCAAACTTGGCTCCATGTTTTTGGAATTTCTAGAAGAAAGGAGTTCCCAAATACATAGCACAATCCATTCCTGTGACAATTGGAAAAACCACATTTATTCCAATAGACTCAGTTAGGAAAATATCTACTGGAACCTCCGAAGTAGTGATGATGTCTCCACTGGTTGTTGTAACGTTTGGACAAGTAGTAGGTCTTCTGAGATGAGTATCTACTACCGTATTATTTACAATATTTAATCTCGAACAATTGTCCATAAGAACTTTCCAGTAATCTACCTTGGAACCAATTGTTATTTTCAATTTAATGCAATACATAACATATCCATTAATCTAATCACATCCTAATCCTATTCTTTCATCATCATCATCATTTTTTGGTTCTTGAATTTGTATACCTGGAAAATGTTTCTGGGAAATGTCCAATTTTGAGCCTGGGTAGAAGTTGAAGGTTGTTCTGCCTTCATTTTTCTAAGTTGACAGTCTTGGTGGCTTTCAATACAGATCCTTCTATTCTCTTTGACTGTCTTCCTTAGCTCCTTCATTGCTTGATGGATACTAGGAAAAGTTTGTGGAAGATCTTCTATGAAATATTCTTGCCTGAATTGCCTAGTGAGAGCTTCTACTGAAAAAAGAGAAGCTTGAGGAACATATCCTTTGTTAGGATTACTTTTTCTGGTTGGCTTAGAATTTAAATTATTGAATGACAATTCTTTGTACATTTCTTTGAATTGTGGATCTATTGTTGCCATCATTTGAGTGAATAGATTCCTAGCCTGTTCATCTATCTTTGATGTTTTCATCATGTTCAAAGAATGAAATTGACATACATCTAGGTCACGACATTCACAATTGTCTCTGAAACAATCTATACAATGTGGATCATTGTAGTGTCCTTCTTCAGTATCAGAAGTATCAGAATTAAATTTGTTTATGTAATCTGATTCTTCTACACTAGTGAGTTCTTCACAACTATCAGGAAGATTTAAACAATTTAATTTACCATATTTATTTCTATAAAAGACTTTCTTCTTACCTTTCTCTAGTTTTTCCTTCTTCCTATCTTTCTCCAATTCTGGACAACTTGGAGAGATGTGTCCTTTTTTGTTACAGTGTTAACATTGAACTTCCTTTTTCTCGAGAATAGTTGTGTCTTCTTGTAATCTTTTGGCCTCTTTTGGTGTATGATATTTTTTCTTGAAAAATTCTTTGTTCTGTGCTTATTTTTCTTGTAAGCACGCGTATCTCTCCCCTCTGAATTTTTTGGAGCAGACAAATGCCACTATTTTCAAAATTGTTGATATCCATGTGGCTTCTTTGGATTTATGGTTTCTCTAGCAATCTTCATTTGGGAGCAAAGTTCAACAATTATTGCTTTTACTACTTGCCTGGTTACTCCAAATTTGTAATCACCAATACTTCCTGGCAATTTGGTGACTATTGCTGCTGACACCCATAATGGTAAAGATGAAACAAATATTTCTTTCCATTTAGGTTCAAGGATGAGTTCTAGGGACAAATTATGCAGTCTGTCCAAAAACTCATTGAAATATTCATCAAAGTGTTGCATTTTATGTAATTTCATTGCAACAAGAGTAATAGTAGTCAGATCATTGTTAATTTGAGGAAAACCAATAAAATTAACAGTAATGCCATAAAGTAAACAACCAATCATATTTTTTATGAAAGTGTAGTAGATGGATCCATATAGGTACTACCATCGACATTCTTTACTTGTGAATTTTCCCAAGTGGTTAGTAATAAGGGATCTTTGATTGTTTCTTCTTTTAAGCAAGAATCTAAAGTTCCTTCAAACCCACCAATAATTCTTCTTGTAGAATTTATGGGTCCAATGTCATCAGCTAGATAAGTTCTGTAACATACCAACATGGAGTGCATGATTGATAACACTTATACCTCTGTGCAGTTGTCAATATTCCAACAATATGTTGAGGAATCTGACCAATCTTTATGATATTCGGATTTCATCATATCCCTTCTGCCTGGAGCAGGAGACCAGGTAGAATTCCATGTAGATCTGGATGTGGTTGCATGCACTGCCTCTTCATTTAGAATACTAAATTGCACCTTATCTTGAGGAGAAACATTTTGTACATATTCTTCAAGAATTTCAAGTGATGGCTCATCATTATTTACATCAAGTTTACTCAGACCTGTTTCTTTGTCTTCTTCTTCATTATCATACCATTTCTCTTTCTTTGCTTCTTCTTCTTCTGAAATATTGTTCTTTATCCATTCAGTGAAGGAAGAGCTAGCTGCGAATGAAGTTACTGGATTTGGTTTTAAGTGACCAAAGAAACTGGGTGCAACAAAAGGTGAATAAGGATATGAAATCCCTATATTTGGAAACTCAATTTCTGCTGGTTGTCTTATTAGACTGGATACAGAAGATGAAATGGTGTAAGGCATCTAAGAAAGGGGCTCACTAAAAAGAGTAGTGGCTTTGTATGAGTCTGTAGAAGGTTTCTTTTTGAGTGAATCAAGAGAATTATAAACATTCAAGACTTGTCTTTTGGTTATGTCAGGACTAGAATTAACCTTAACAATTTCTCTTCCATGCACAATCGTTACATCCATCATCTCGGTAAGGTACCTCTATCTGTAAATCACTCATGACAAGATGACATGAATTCGATAGACCACTAGTCTAAGATGGTGCATATTAATCCACTGACTGAACCAGAACCAAGTGATAGACTGGGAAAGAGGCTCAATAACTATGTAATTGAATAGCTCAAGTAGTCAAGGGTGAAGCTTGAGCCTTGAGACTGCTCAGTGTGCAGTTCAGGCTAGCCTAAGGAGACAATTGTGTAGTTATGGGAGCAAATTAGGCAGGCTTAGTGGGTGGAGTTTGAGTGAACACAATACGAAGTTCTAGGAGACAAGGGAGGCTAGGAAATTACACAATTGTGTAGTTTAGAGGCTCAAGGGATGATCTTGAGGGTTGTGACTATGCAATATGTATTGAAGGCCGAGATAGGAGGAATGGTTGCATAATTTTGGAGTCAGAGCTCGAGTAGAGAAACTAAACAGTGCAACAATCCTGGGAGGTAGGAACTGTGCATTGTGAAATGTCAAGGGGCAAGGTCTCATCTAGAGGACTGGGACTACACAGTGCATAGTGCGGGGAGGATAGGTGAAGCCAATTTTCTTAGTCAGGAAGTCTTCTCATAAATGGCTAGGTGTAAGACCAGTTAGACTAATGTGAACAGTGATAAGACTTCGATTGTGAGTTCACACTTAGAATACTTGACAACACAACAACATAGATCACCAAAGACACATCAACCATTCATTTCCATCTGTGTGACCACTTTATGACTAGTTACAATAGGTGTGACACTTAAGACAAACTTAGGGAAAACATGATGATACTTGTGTGGCAGTGCTAAAAAAAATGTGAATTAGTGCGATAGATGTTTACATAGTTAGAACAACTCATATACAAAAATATATACCCTTGAAACCATCAGAAAAGGCTTCTACACATTATGTAACAACCAATCGTGCTGAAATATGGGAGTTAACCCATATTTCCAAGGGGAGAAAAATACTTCAAGAAATCTCATGAAATAAGCTTCGGTGTTTGCAACAATAGTATGAATGACCAAGGAAGGCTCTGAAAGTGAGTGTAAGCCAAAATTTTGGAGGGTGTTGTAGAAGCTACAAAACTTGGCAACACACTAGTAGAATTTAGCTTCTCTGCCTCAGTTAAATTATTTTGTGTATGGACTTTGTTATTCAGGGAGTATTGATTCATCCTGCAGATTACTTTGGGCTCCCCAAATACACCATGAATAGAGACAATCCCCTTTATTACTTCTAGGTTGAACATAAAATAAGATTCAACTATCAAAAAATGTTTCAAGTTGGGAAGGGTAGTGTAGCTTGCGAACTTAATATTTTCAGAGTATAATTTTTCATCTCTGGTGTTTCTCTATTGCTAGCAGGGATGGATAGTACCTTGATGGAGTCATGAAGGAACACAAAAATTGCTCCACTACTAGGGAGCCTAGAATATTGCCCCGCTGAGTTGCTTGCTTCACCTCACTGTGCATTAAGCCTTTCTCTTCTTTCGCCGTTATTTATTTATTTTAAAGAGGACCGTGCATCGAAACTTATTCATTTTTGGGAAAAAGAGAGATCCCGACTTATTGAGACAACAAAATGTTGTTCCTTCAAAGAAGCATATAGAGACCTAAGATTAAGGTTTTCTCATTTAGATTTTCCCCTTCTCATCTTCTACTAATTGGATAAGCATGAAAACACTGAAATAAAAAATAGAATGTAGGAATAAGGTTTCTTGAGTAGACATAGGTACATGGTTGGATGAAAACTCTTCTTGCAGAAATATCATATTTTCCTTTGGAAATTCATCGACCAAAATATGTAACCAACACAAGGAAGATGGAATGGAGGTTAGCCAAATGTTGAAGTGTCACAAAACGATTTAGACTTTAGCCACACACATACTAAGAAGCCAGTGTTAGAAAATTATATATTACAGCGCAGTGGAACACATAAAATATATTGCAGAACTATAAACACAGAAAACACATAAAACAAGAGAGACACAGATATACGTGGTACACCCAATTTGGGCTACGTCCACGAAGAAACATCCTGTCCTTCATTTTATATTATCTAGCAAACTGAATAGATACAACCTACAACAGATCCGTTGTAATTCCCTCTTCGCTCTCACATAATCTCCTTTGTCTTCCTCACTCATAATACAGATCTACATAGATGCAATACAATTCCCGCATATATAGAGAGGGGTTGACTTCTAGGGAAAAACCATAAATTAAACATAACTTCTACTGTCAAATCTCTACCTAATGAACGACCCAAATTGACTATGAAATTACAACATTTTACAACGAAATTTTACATCTACTTTTAGCTTCGGACCCCCCCGGTGGCATACATTTTACGGGCGGCATTGCCGCCACATTACGAAATGGGGTCCAATGTGGTGATACCTCTAAATAAGGAAGATGATCAGGCTCCACACCCAACAGTTTCCCACTTGGAGACTAATTATAGAAACTCCATTGCTACTTCATTTGCTGGACAATGACTTCATTTTGGACCTAGTTGTTTCTCATCTCCATCATCATACTTGAAGACCAAATGAAATTGAGCGAAATCTTAGTTTTTCCCTAATTACAGCTTTTGTTAACATATCTACAGGATTCTGGATAGTGTGTATCTTTTCCATCTTCAATTGTCCATCTTCCAACACTAACCTATGAAATGGTACTTGATTTGTATATGTTTACTCTTGGAATGAAATTCAGAGTTCTTTGCAAGATTTATGGCACTCTAGCTGTCCCAACTCCTGCTTCTTACCCAATTCATCCAGAAACCTTTGTAACCAAATCATTTCTTTACTAGCCTCTATAGCAGCAACACACTCTGCTTCCGTCATTGAGAGTGCAACAAAATTTTGCAGTTTTGAAACCTAATTGACAGTTGTTCAAACTACAGTAAACATATACCTTGTTTTTCTCCTCCTATTATCTCTATCACCTGCCATATATGCATCAACATATCCCTATAGAGAAATGTTTGAACCACCAAAGCATAATGCTTGATTAGTGAAACCTCTGAAATACTTGAGAATCCACTTCACCGCCATCGAATGTTCTTTTTGTAGATTTTTCATGTACCTGCTTACAACTCCCACTGCATGTGCAATATCAGGCCTTATTTAGACCATTGCATACATTAAGCTTCCAACTGCTGATGCATATGGAACTTTAGACATATAAGCTATGTATTCCTATGTCTTGGGACACACCTCCTTACTTATTTTGAAATGGATAGCCAAAGGTATACTAACAGGTTTTGCATTCAGCATATTAAATCTTTTCAACACATTTTCTGTGTACTAACTCTGAGACAAAGTTAATTTTCGATTCTTCTTGTCTCTAGTTATTCTCATACAAAGGATTTGTTTTGCAGCATGCAAATCCTTCATTGCAAATGAGTTCATCAATTTTCTTTTGAGCACATTTATTTCCTACATGTTAGAACCTACAACAAGCATGTCATCTACATACAATAACAATATAATATAGTTGCCATCATTTTTCCTTTTGAGATAAACACAATGATCAGAGTGACATCTAGTATAACCTTGTTCAGACATAAACCTATCAAATTTTAGATACCACTGTCTTGGAGCATTTTTTAATTCATACAAGCTCTTCTTCAACCTGTACACTAGTTTCTCCTTCCATTTTACCTCATATGCTTGTGGCTACTACATATATATCTCTTCCTCCAAATCCCCATGGAGAAAGGTTGTCTTTACATCTAACTACTCAAGATGCAAATCTTCAGCTGCTACTAGACTTAAAATAGTTCTGACTGAAGTCATTTTAACAACAAGAGAAAATATCTCACCAAAGTCCATACCCTTTTTCTGTGCAATCACCTTCACCACAAGTCTAGCTTTATACATGTTTCTACCTCCATCTTCTTCCTTCAACCTGTAAACCCATTTATTCTACAATGTTGTTTTACCTGCATGTAACCTGCCTAAGTCCCAAAGTTGTTTTACCTGCATGTAACCTGACTAAGTCCCAAGTCTGGTTATGTGCTAAGGATTCCATCTCTTCTTTCATGAATTGCTCCCACTTCTTCCTGGTTTCTACCTACATTGCTTCTTCATAACATTCTGGTTCAGTAGAATCAGTCAACAATACATAATATAATGAAGGAGAGTATCGTTCAGGGGGTCTATTTATCCTAGTAGATCTTCTAACACCACTTTCAGGTGTTTGAGGTGCTTGTTGATGTTGTGGTTGTTTTTGTTGTTTTTGTTTTGGGTGTTGATCATTATGATTTCTAGGCACCTTCACTTTTTCTGTGATCTCATCAAGCACTATGTATTCTTTGTTTTCTTTCTCATGTTTCTTTTCCTGCATCTGATCCTTATACAAAACCTTTTCATTGAATATGACATTTCTACTCTTAATGATTTTTTGTTTTTCATAATCATAATAGCGATAACCAAAATCATTAACACCATATCCAATAAAGGTACATTTCTTTGATTTTTCCTCGAGCTTTTTTCTCTTTTCTTTATTAATGTGGACAAAGGCTTCACAACCAAAAGTCTTTAAAATTTAGTAGTTTACCTTTTTACCTTTCCATGCCTCCTCTGGAATACCACCATCCAACGAACTTGAAGTCTCTTTGTTTGTTAGATAAACAACAATATCTACAACATCTTCCCAAAATTGTAAAGGCAATCTTGCATGCAATCTCATGCACCTTGCACGCTCCATGATTGTCCTGTTCATCCTTTCTGACACACCATTTTCTTGTGGTGTTCTTGGAACTGTCTTCTCTCTACGAATTCCATTCTCTAAACAATAGCTATCAAACTCTTTGCTGCAATATTCACCTCCATTGTCTGATCTAAGACACTATAACCTTTTTCCTGTCTCATTTTCAACCAAATATTTCCATTTCTTGAAAGTATCGAATACATCCGATGTATTTCGAATACAATAAATCCTAGTTTTCCTAGTTGCATCATCAATAAAAGTAACATAATAATGAGAGCCACTAAGAGATGATAACTTAGAAGGTCCCCATACATCTGTATGCACAAGCTCTACTTTTTCGCTCTTCTTTTCTTTCCCAACTCTGAGGAATCTGACTCCATTCTGTTTTCCATAAACACAGTTCTCATAATTTAAATCAAGATGCTTCAAACCTGGCAAAAAATTTCTTGAGTGAAGAATTTCCATCCCATTCTCACTCATGTGCCCAAGCCTATGACGCCACAATGTTGTATCTTCTCCTTTAAAGGTTAAAGAATTAACATAATTAGAAATACCATTGCATAAATAAAATGTACCAACCTTTTCTCCTTTTTCTATTACCAGGGATCCTCTAGTGACCTTCCAGGTTTTATCTGTAAAAGTAGTTTCACAGCCTTCACCTCCCAACTACCCTTTTTAAATCATATTTTTCTTCAGATCTGGAACATGCCTTGCCTCTTTCAATATCCATTGATTTCCATTCTGTTTTTTTATGAAAACTATACCCATTCCAATGATTTTACAGGGTTTATCATCACCCAATCGAACCTCCCCAAAATCTCCTTGAACATAATCATGAAAATTTTTCCTATCAGGTGTAGCATGGAATGAGGCCCTTGAATCTACCACCTAGGCATCAATAATATTTTCTAATGAAAGAATCAAAGAATCTTGCAACACATAACCTATCACATACGCTTCATGATTTTTTTCTTGCTGCACGTCTCCTTCTTTTCCCTTCCGAGACTTGTAGTCTTTCTTTAGGTGTCCTTTCTTCGTGCATTTCTAGCACACTATCCTTAATCTAGACTTGCATCTACCTTTCCTTGACTTAATGCAATATCCCGGGCTCTTGCCTCTCTCTATTTTTCTTCCCCTAGTCTCTGTAGTCAAAGCATTACTTGATGTCTCACCAGAGATTTTCTGTCGCATTTCCTCGCTAAGGATTGCACCAACAACATCATCAAACTTTAAAGTACTAGATCCAAAGACAGAGTTACTAATGGCCATAACTAAACCATTCCAACTTTCTGGAAATGAACACAGAAATAACAGAGCCTTAATTTCATCATCAAAAGTTACCCCTACAAAACTTAACTAACTGGTAACTATATTAAATTCATTTAAATGATCACATATAGATCCACCTTCTGACATCTTCATATTAAATAAATTCTTCATAAGAAATACCTTATTTAAGGTCGAGGTTTTTTCATATAGTTTGGCCAATGCCGACATTAAACCCTTTATTATCGTTTCCTTTGAAATATTAAAAGCTATCGACGCCACTAGGCATAGCCTTATTGTTCCAAGTGCCTTTCTGTTGAGAATATCCCATTCTGTGTTTGTCATACTCATCCGATTCTATGTCTTTCTACTCAATGGTAGGTACAAATCTTTCTGGTACAAATAACCTTCCATCTGCATCTTCCACAGCTGGTAGTTTTGGCCGTTAAATATTTTGACCCTAAACCTACCATCTTCTGCCATTGCTCCTACTTGAACCAGGAACCCTTCTCTCCTGCATATTTATCAGCCAAATAGACCTTCAGCTTTGATACCAATTGTTAGAAAATTATATATTATAGAGCAATGGAACACATAAAATATATTGCAGAAATATAAACACAGAAAACACATAAAACAAGAGAGACATAGATATACGTCATTCACCAATTTGGGCTACGTCCACGGGAAACAGCGAGTCCTTCCTTGTATATTATCCATCAAACTGAAGAGATACAACCTACAATAGATCCGTTGTAATTCCCTCTTCACTCTCACACAATATCCTCTCTCTTCCTCACTCAGAATACAGATCACATAGACACAATACAATTCTCTCACATATAGCGAGGGGTTGCCTTCTAGGGAAAAAAACCATAAATTAAACATAACTTATACCATCATATCTCTGCCTAATGAATGGCCTAGATTGACTACAAAATCACAACATTTTACAAGGAAATTTTACATCTATTTTTAGCTTCGAGGGTGCTACCCCTGATCCCCCACCATGGGGGGCCTCCAAATAATTGTCATCACCCCCCTCGGACCCCCCTAGTGGCGTACGTTTTACAAGCAGCCTTGCCACCACATTACGAAATGGGGTCCAATGCAGCGATACCTCTCAATAAGGAAGATAATTAGGTTCCACACCCAACAACCAAAATAGGTCCAGGCACACCACTTGTTCCCGTGATGAAAACAAAAGGAGATAAACAATAAGAAAGGAAAAAAAAGAAACAAAACGAAAGGAAATACAACACAAAACAAGGAAACAAAAATAGAAGACAAGAAAAAGAAGCTAAACCAAAGCATAATGCAAGAGAAAAGTAAGAAAATATAAGAGAGACTAGAAAGAACAATAGGGGATGGGTGCAAGAGAAGGAAAACTAAGACGCAACTAATCCTACCCCTAACCTAACAACTAGAACGTCAGGGTCACCTTTAATGGAATTTCTAATTTAGCCACCGTAATCATTCCTGACCTACAATCACAAAAATGAAATTGATTAAAATATATATAAAGAAATGTGAGAGTGTAAATATGAGAGCCTGAATATTTTGCACAAAAAAATGAAGGTCTTGCCTATGGGAAAAAAAATGTGTCACAGCCACTACTTTGATCCAATTCCCATTCTTACCTCTCCGACGGAAAGCATAATCAAACAAACCATGAATTATTTTTCAAATGCACCTTATTCTGTGTCATCTTGCTTAGAAAGCATGAGAAAAGGTTGAAACCTATTTATTGCAATGGAGCTTGCTAAGTAAGATTGCTCCAACCATTCAATGGTTGGATCATAAAATTCATGATGATCCTCTTCAAAACATTGAAATTTTTGAAAAGATGGATTTTAATTAGAGGCATGGGATTATAAAGAGAATCTTGTGAGGGAAAATAGATCTAATAATATTTAGCATTCATGTCAAGACAGTAAGGACCTGACATAACCATCTATGGAGACTGAATTTCCTCAACTGCTTGAAAAAAATATGAATATTGAGATGTTGATTGATGAATATCAAAAGATGTAAAGGAAATTACATTGGATATACTTGTGGTAAAATGATAATGTGAATGACAGTCATCAAAGAAAGAATAATGATCATCTGAGTTGATTGAAGCATCAATTCCCGGTTTGTAATAAACAAAGATAAATCAATTTGAACAGTTCTGCAAATGCTCTGAACAATTGAATGAAGTTATTTGCAATCCAAATGTGAGAAATCTTTTTCTTGTAACTGGTGACAAAATGTGCAAGCATCATAATCATGAAAATAATTTAAAATGGATCCCAACATAAGAAATACATGATACCCTCTAGAACATGGTGAATGGAGAAGAACTTGAATTTTGAAATAACTTGTGCTTTCATTATTACTCAAGACGAATTTAGGAATGATGAAGGGGAAACTTTGCAATATAACATTTGTGGGAAAAACCAGGAGATGACTATTAAGAGATGAATCTAATATGCATGATTCCTTTGACCAAATATAGTCTTTTAAATGATCAAATTCTCAATTCCATGACTCTATGAGAGACACATATTCCAAACCAGAGTTTGATGCAAGAGATTTGCATGAAAATAAATAAACTAGAAAATATTCCTGAATCTGGTAATAAGTAAAATATCGAAAATTTGAAAGATCATACCCAAAATACCAAAACAAATTCAAAAATAAGTTTTAATCAAGTGAAAACATGCAAAGAGAAGGATTGTGTAGGAAAAACCAAATTTGAGTTAGTTCAAGGGGAGTACCAAAGTTGTGAAATCATGACATAACCATCAACAAAAGTTGAAGTGCCTCGACTCCATGGTAGGACCTGGAACTTTCCAGGATTGTAAAATCGCATTTTGAACACTGAACTAGATCATGCATGGTGTGAGGATCATTGTTACCACTACTTTTAATGAGACTACTTCTTACTTGATGGCAGCCATCTCTGTCACTAATTTTACTAGATTCTTTAACTTCGAAAACTAGATTACTCAAGTAGAATGATTCTTCTGATCGCAAATTCAAAGATGAATGAATCAGGGAAATTTCATGAGCAATCTGATTTAAAGAGTTTCCTTCATGCAAGGGAAGAGATGATGAGGGATGGAAAAATTACTCAATGATTCGATTGTTTTCATTATATGAAGAACTTAAAGAGTATGGATTATCTCCATCACATGTAAATTCATCACAGACGGTAGAGCACGGTGGGATAGTGAAATGAAGAGAAAGTTTTGATAAGCACATATTCTTTGACCAAAACAGATTCTGGATCTAAACTAAAATCTTCATGAGAAACCAAAACATCATCTGATACACCCAAGCATTCACGATTGCCTACATAAATGAAGTCATCATCATTGGAATAATTTTTTTCCTAAGGCTACGATTGATCAAATAATTGATTACATTTGATTCACTACCAAGATTAGGAGATTGAGAATCATCCAAGAATGGAAGCACATTGTTTTGACATGGAGGATTTTGACAAAAAGAAGAAATATTGAAAGCATCTTCACCTTCCCATTCCTCTACTTGTGTAATTTGATTGCCTTGTATCTAATCGCAATTTGAACCAACCCCGTGAAAATAAAGAGAGTGTGAAAGACTAGCTGGTGGAGCAGATCGATTGGGTGGATCATAGTACAAAGAGTCATGGCATGTAGATGATAGAGGATCACAAAAATCTAGATCAAATTGGAGGCTAAAGTTATGAATGATAACATCATGTTGCGGAATGGGGAAGTTAGTCTTCCCCATGGGCTTCATGAGACATTTTGGGATTTCCTCCATTGAATCTTATTCATGAGAAATAGAAGAAGAATGAGAAGATGGATTAGGAATTTGATTTGTGCATTTTTCAACTTTATTTCGATCACACAGAGGCACCTTCATCGAAACTAGAAAAGGACGAGGGAAAGGAATAAAAGTAGCAATAAATTACTTCTCTGAAATTAGAGGTGTCTCGTGGTTCACAAGAGTTGGGAAGTAGGAAAATCAGGGGGTTTAGGTTCATCATGTAAAGAGATAAGAACCAAGCGCTCAAATTCTTATTTCAAGAAATCCTGATTCATGTCTTCTTCAGACATTTCACAACAAAGGTGAAGGAATCGATCAGAAAACTCCTAAACTAATTCATTAGGCTTAATTCGTAAGAGATTGATTCTTTTACAAACATCTTGGTAGTTATACCTATCAAAGGCTTGATGAAGCTCCCTGAGGAAATGGTGAAGGGAATTGATGGAAGTAGATTCTTTATGACCAAACACATAATTTGCTACAAACTTCTTAAAACACTCCACTTCAATTCCCAACTTGTTACCCACACGATCTGATACCATTCTTTATTACCAAACACATAATCTATTACAAACTTCTTAAAACACTCCACTCCAGTTCCCAACTTGTTACCCACATGACCCTCCTTCTCGAATGAGTTCCTCTCATCCTTTTATGGAATTTCTTGCCCCCCCCAACCTAACCTCACGACAAGAGATTTTGATGACTCAAAAGTAAAATATCTATATTAAGAGATTATTAAGATTCGGATGTGAATGGATAATTCACATTATCTTGTCCCTTTTCCTTTCAGAAAGCCATATGGCATATGGGGACCGAATCAAGGACGACTCAATCTTATCAAATTACAAAGTAGATACTTTTTACTAAAAAGCCTATGAGAAAAGAGAAATATACAGACGAATGTTTCTTTTTACGAAGAAATATACAAAAAAATGTCCTTGCACCACTATCGGCAAGAAAAGACATGACATTCTAGAGTACGAAATGAGTGATCTGGGGATGTGTATAGTTCTGATGTCGAAATCTCTACAAAAGATAATTTGTGAAATATTGTACATGCACTTCTTTTTCAGATTCCCAAATCTCATTCTCGTGATCTTCTGGAGGTTGAAAAAAGGTAATGGATTCGAAAGGATTTTGTTTTGGATCAGATTGCCGATGGAATTTATTGTATTCCACTTGAGTCCCAACACCATTGGTTGCCAGCTTTCTTGCAATGAACTCATGAGTAACAAACCAATGTGTATGTCCACATCTTTTTAGTGCACTGAGAAAATTAGCATCTTCTATCATGATGATATCTTGGACGTGTTTGTACAAGATTCCTGTCAAGTGTGCATTTGGTTCTGTGAATCCATCAATCTTTAGCCAACTTAAAGCATATGGCTTTATTAAAAGTGCACTAAGCCCATATATTTTCCACCATCTTAGAAACCATTCTGGAAAAGGATCTTCATGGTTTATTCTTTCCGTTGGCCAATCTTCATACCTGAAATCAAATTGTAGATGATAAAAGAAATTAGAGGAAATATTTTCTAAGTTAATACATTGGAAAAAGGTAGTCTCTTGTCTTTTGGGACAAAAGTCGGTTCTCCTAAGAGGATTATTAAATTGTCTGATTGTGAGCCTGCAGTTTCCAATTCTGCTATCTTATTTGTAAAAAATCTCATAGGAAATGTCATCGATATGGACCAAGTAATCTAGCTCACTGATAGCTAGATCATTTTCAATTTGTTGATCTTCCCAAGTACAAAGATTAGGTACCCCTTCCCTCCAATAGATTTTTGACAATGGATACCATGATTCATCATGATCCAGAAGATTTTTTCTCTTATCATACCTGACCCATCCTTGCCTGCTTTCTATTTCAACATATTTTTCGTTGCTTCTTATAAAATTGCAGGATAAGGAGTGAATAGAGTTTTTCTCTATAAATTCTCTTGAAAACATGTCAACAAAAGAAGTTTTATCTCCAGGAATGAATTCTATCTCAAAATCATACTGGCTGAGATTCATTACTCATCTTACCATAGCAACATCCTCAAATTCACACTTGTGAATGGAAAAATTTAAATCCTAACAATCAAGTTTTACCAAAAATTTTGTATAAATGACAAAATCTTTAAATTTTTCTATTCCCAGACAAACGACTATGAGTTCTTTCTTGAAACTAGCCCAATTAGTTTGAGATGTAGACCATAATCCAGAGGCATATTGGCATATTTCAAGTGAGTTTTTCCTTTCTGGATCTTCTTGACAAAGAACAACTCCCCACCCAATATTGCTGGCGTCTACCATTATTATTTTCTTCCATTGTTCTTGAATTCGACGTAATGGTTGAATTCTGTGAATCCTTTCTTTGATTTCTCTGACAGCATTTGTACAATTTATATCCCATGGAATGGGATCTTTCTACAATCTCTTATTCAGGAGTTTTCTCTCTTGTGCGCAGTGCTGAAGAAATTTAGATACATAATTTAGGCTCCCTAGAAACCTCTGCAACTGTGTTTTGTCTAAAATTTCATCAGGAAAATTGTCTATAAAATCTAGACTTCTTTGGATCACTTGATATGAACCATACTGGATATTGTATCCAAGAAAGTCTATCATGGTTTTGAACAATTTCATTTTAGTTTCAGAAAGGACTATCCATTTTTCTTTCACTCTTTGAAGAAATAATTTCAGATGCTTTATGTGAGATGGTACATCATCTGAATGAACTAAAATTTCATCTATGTATTTCTTTAAAAAATCCTCCATACCTTCAACTGTCTCATCCATAATGCATTGGAAGGTTGATGGAACATTAATGAGTGCAATAGGAATTAGATTTCACTCAAAATGGCCTTCGGGAACAGAAAAAGTTGTTTTCTATTTGTCGGACTCCTTGATACCTACCTACCAAAATCCTGATTTTAAATCAAAATTTGAGAATACTTTTGATTTGGAAATATGTGTCAGGATTGTTTATGGTTTAGGAAGAGGATAAGCACCGTAGTCTAATAAATTATTCAATGGTTTGTAATTTACCACTAATCTTGAGTTTCCTCTAGAAATCTCTACATGCTTGTTTACATAAAAGGAAAAACAAGCTATGGGACTCTTACATTTTCTTATCAAGCCTTTCTGTAGGAGATATTTGATTTCTTTCTTGTGGAGAATCATATGTTCTTGATTCATTGGAATAACTTTCAATCTTCTTAATTTGCCACTGAAATCACTTTTCAAAGGCAACTCGACTTCATGTTTATGTATATGCCAAAAGGCATTTGGATCTTCAGAGCAACATTCCAAAAATTTATTTTTCAGATTGGCTATTTCTCTTTCGAACTTTCCCTGTTCAATATTTTCATCAATTCTCAAAATATCTTTTTTCTTTTCCATTTTTTCTAATAGAGTTTCTAACCTTTCAATCTTTTTTATTCTATTAGGAGAGCTAGAATTGATAAAAGGGAAAACCAACTCTCTACCTTCCAGTTCAAGAAAATAGCCATATTTCTTTGTTTGCTAATCAAACTTGGCTCCATGTTTTTGGAATTTCTAGAAGAAAGGAGTTCCCAAATACATAGCACAATCCATTCTTGTGACAATTGGAAAAACCACATTTATTCCAATAGACTCAGTTAGGAAAATATCTACTGGAACCTCCGAAGTAGTGATGATGTTTCCACTGGTTGTTGTAATGTTTGGACAAGTAGTAGGTCTTCTGAGATGAGTATCTACTACCGTATTATTTACAATATTCAATCTTGAACCAATGTCCATAAGAACTTTCCAATAATCTACCTTGGAACTAATTGTTATTTTCAATTTAATGCAATACATAACATCTCCATTAATTTGATCACATCCTAATCCTATTCTTTCATCATCATTTTTTGGTTCTTGAATTTGTATACCTGGAAAATGTTTCTGGGAAATGTCCAATTTTGAGCCTGGGCAAAAGTTGAAGGTTGTTTTGCCTTAATTTTTCTAACTTGACAGTCTTGGTGGCTTTCAATACAAATCCTTCTATTCTCTTTGACTGTCTTCCTTAGCTCCTTCATTGCTTGATGGATACTAGGAAAAGTTTGTGGAAGATCTTCTCCGAAATATTCTTGCCTGAATTTCCTAGTTAGAGCTTCTACTAAAGAAAGAGAAGCTCGAGGAACATATCCTTCGTTAGGATTGCTTTTTCTGGTTGGCTTAGAATTTAAATTATTGAATGACAATTCTTTGGACATTTCTTTCAATTGTGGATCTATTGTTTCCATCATTTGAGTGAATAGATTCCTAGCCTGTTCGTCTGTCTTTGATGTTTTCATCATGTTCAAAGAATGAAATTGACATACATCTAGGTCACGACAGTCACAATTGTCTCTGAAACAATCTATACAATGTGGATCATTGTAGTGTTCTTCTTCAGAATCAGAAGTATCAGAATTAAATTTGTTTATGTAATCTGATTCTTCTTCACTAGTGAGTTCTTCACAACTATCAGGAAGATTTAAACAATTTACTTTACCATATTTATTTCTATAAAAGACTTTCTTCTTACCTTTCTCTGGTTTTTCCTTCTTCCTATCTTTCTCCAATTCTGGACAATTTGGAGAGATGTGTCATTTTTTGTTACAGTGGTAACATTGAACTTCCTTTTTCTCGAGAATAGCTGTGTCTTCTTGTAATCTTTTGGCCTCTTTTGGTGTATGATATTTTTTCTTGAAAAATTCCTTGTTGTGTGCTTATTTTTCCTGTAAGCACGCGTATCTCTCCCCTCTGAATTTTTTGGAGTAGACAAATTCCACTATTTTCACAATTGTTGATATCCATGTGGCTTCTTTGGATTTATGGTTTCTCTAGCAATCTTCATTTGGGAGCAAAGTTCAACAATTATTGCTTTTACTACCTGCCTGGTTACTCCAAATTTGTAATCACCAATACTTCCTGGCAATTTGGTGACTATTGTTACTGACACCCATAATGGTAAAGATGAAACAAATATTTCTTTCCATTTAGGTTCAAGGATGAGTTCTAGGGACAAATTATGCAGTCTGTCCAAAAACTCATTGAAATATTCATCAATGTGTTGCATGTTATGTAATTTCATTGCAACAAGAGTAATAGCAGTCAGATCATTGTTAATTTGAGGAAAACCAATAAAATTAACAGTAATGCCATAAAGTAAACAACCAATCATATTTTTTAACGGAAGTGTAGTAGATGGATCCATATAGGTACTACCATCTACATTCTTTACTTGTGAAATTTCCCAAGTGGTTAGTAATAAGGGATCTTTGATTGTTTCTGCTTTTAAGCAAGAGTCTAAAGTTCCTTCAAACCCACCAATAATTCTTCTTGTAGAATTTATGGGTCCAATGTCATCAGCTAGATAAGTTATGTGACATACCAATATGGAGTGCATGATTGATAACACTTCTGCCTCTATGCAGTTGTCAATGTTCCAACAATATGTTGAGGAATCTGACCAATCTTTATGATATTTGGATTTCATCATATCCCTTCTTCCTGGAGCAGGAGACCAGGTAGAATTCCATGTAGATCTGGATGTGGTTTCATGCACTGCCTCTTCATTTAGAATATTAAATTGCGCCTTATCTTGAGGAGAAAAATTCTGTACATATTCTTCAAGACTTTCAAGTGATGGCTCATCATTATTTACATCAAGTTTACTCAGACCTGTTTCTTTGTCTTCTTCTTCATTATCATACCATTTCTCTTTCTTTGCTTCTTCTTCTTCTGAAATATTTTTCTTTATCCATTCAGTGAAGGAAGAGCTAGCTGCGAATGAAGTTACTGGATTTGGTTTTAAGTGACCAAAGAAATTGGGTGCAGCAAAAGGTGAATAAGGATATGAAATCCCTAGATTTGGAAACTCAATTTCCGCTGGCTGTCTTATTAGACTGGATACAGAAGATGAAATGGTGTAAGGCATCTGAAAAAGGGGCTCACTAAAAAGAGTAGTGGCTTTGTATGAGTTTGTAGAAGGTTTCTTTTTTAGTGAATCAAGAGAATTAGAAACATTCAAGACTTGTCTTTTGATTATGTCAGGACTAGAATTAACCTTAACAATTTCTCTTCCATGCACAATCGTTACATCCTGAATTTTCGTTTCTGTGGATACCTTGAGCTTATCCAAGTTTTCAGCTATGCGTTTGTCATTTTTTGCAAGGGTTTTAACATTCTCATTCAAACACACAATAGCATAGTCTTGTTTTTGAAGCATCCTAATCATCATTTCCTTCAGAATGTTATTCATTTCTTCAATAGACTTATGCTGTGATCTCAATTTTTTTCTAAGTTGGAAAGAGCAAGATTTGTCCAGTTTGTAGCAAGAACAGATTCTTTGGTAGAATCTTCTGTCTGGATAGGA
Source organism: Pinus tabuliformis (assembly GCA_031772625.1). NCBI lineage: Eukaryota > Viridiplantae > Streptophyta > Pinopsida > Pinales > Pinaceae > Pinus > Pinus tabuliformis. The sequence goes on from CM062818.1 coordinate 1,079,717,475, forward strand.
GAGAGTTTATAAATATTTCCATCCTGCTGTCTGATGACAAAGTTTTTCCATGCGGAAAAATCATTATATGTTTGATAGATCTGTCCATCAAAAAGTTCCCATTTATGTTTTGGAGGGGACTCAGATATTATCATGTTTACCTACAGACCACTGTAGATTTCTTTTACTAACTTTTCTCCTTTTATCCTTATAACCTGCAAATTTTTGGACAGGTTAGGTTTAGGCAGCATTTTCTGTATTTTTGGAGAAAAATCAGGGACTACTAAAGGAGATGGAATGATGACAGTATTATATTCCATCTTCTTTTCAATAAAATTGTCAACATCAAGAATCCTTTTCTGTGTTGCATGATTCTTGAATTGTTTTCTCAAGGAATCTTCAATCTGATTTGAGGAAGGGTAATACCACTCATAGAAAGAAATCCATTGATTATTGGATTTCATCTAATTTTTCCACTTCTCATTCTTTTGGTTGTTGAAGATTTTCTTCTCAAATTTGGGAATAAGCTTTAGCTCTTCAACATACCTGTTTTCTAGCTTGTGTGTGAAAATGTCCCAATTAAACATTTTCTTCTTCCATATGCCTTCTGGATCATATGGACTAATTCCTTTGAATATTTTCAGGAAAGCAGTGATCTCACTGTCCGAAGGACTTTCCACATTTTTTGAAATCTTATTCTTAAGATATCTTTTGTATGATGGAATTTCATATCCATCATTAAATCCTAGACCTTTATGAGTGTTATGCTGTGTTGGTTGTATGATTATCTCTTCATGAATATTGAAGAGACAAGTTTTCGTATAATCTTCTTCTGACTTACTTTTATCTGGTATAAAAGTAATCATGTTTATTCTATTTTGGTCATCCTGATTATCACCATGTGGGGTAGGTGGTTGTGAAGAAAACTGACAGAAAGTTTTGGAACAGTGAGGATGATCACAAACATCAGCTAAAGGGTTGTTGGAGGAAGCAACTTGATTGAAAAACAACTTTTTAAATGTTTCTAAAATTGTAGGATCTACTGAGTAGCTAGGAGGAGAAGTATTCATGGAGGTAGAAATAGATATAGGACAACCATGCTCAGCACATGACTCTGGAAATATGGTATGAACATTTCCATCTTTGGAAGTAAAAATAGTGGAGGAATTGACAGGTGATGGCCTTATAGGTTTTCTGATAAATTCCCATTTAGTAACCCATTATGCAGGGGGTTTTAGTTCTACTCTCAGGATCATTTGAAATGCTATAAGGTTCACTCCATAATCATGGGTGATCAGTGTAGTAAATTCAGACTATGATGATATTGATTTAACTACTGAGGGAGTAGTTTTCTTGTAAAATTTTACCATAGAGGACCACCAGATAGAAATGTTTTTGCTATCATCATCAAAGTCATCATATCCATGTGTCTGTAATCCAAGCATTAAATAATTTATTGCATTAGGATCTATTAGAGCTATAGAAAAGTCAGGGACACAAGACCATGATGCAGGGCCATAGGCAAGAGTGCCTTGGCAACCACCGATGAGAGATTTGGGAAAATCTCTCCATCTTCTATCAAATATACAGGAGAAAAATGTGAAAAGCTCTCCATCTTGCATTTTTCTCCTATATATTTGATAGAAGATAGACATCTTTTCCCAAATCTCTCATCGGTGGTTGCCAAGGCACTTTTGCCTATGGCCCTGCATCATGGTATTCTGTCCCTGACTTTTCTATAGCTCTAACAGATCCTAACGCAATAAATTCTTTGATTCTTAGATTATAGACACATGGATATGATGACTTTGATGACGATAGCAAAAACATTGCTATCTGGTGGTCCTCTGTAGTAAAATTTTACAAGAAAACTACTCCCTCAGTAGTTAAATCAGTATCATCAAAGTCTGAATTTACTACACTGATCACCCATGATTATGGAATGAACCTTATAGCACCTCAAATGATCCCAAGAGCAGAACTAAAACCCCCTGCAGAATGGGTTACTAAATGGGAATCTATCAGAAAACCTATAAGGCCATGACCTGTCAATTCCTCCACTATTTTTACTTCCAAAGATTGAAATGTTCATATCATCTTTCCAAAGTCACGAGCTGAGCGTGGTGGACCTTCTATATCTATTTCTACCTCTGTGAATACTTCTCCTCCTACCTACTCAGTAGACCCTACAATTTTAGAAACATTTAAAAAGTTGTTTCTCAATCAAGTTTCTTCCTCCAGCAACCCTTTAGTCGTTGTTTGTGATCATCCTCATTGTTCCAAAACTTTCTATTAGTTTTCTTCACAACCACCTACCCCACATGGTGATAATCAGGATAACCAAAATAGAATAAACATGATTAACTTTATACCAGATAAAAGTAAATCAGAAGAAGATTATACCAAAACTTGTCTCTTCAATATTCAAGAAGCGATAATCATACATTCAACACAGCAGAAAACTCATAAAGGTCTAGGATTTAATGATGGATCTGAAATTGCATCATACAGAAGATATCCTAAGAATAAGATTCCAAAAAATGTGGAAATTCCTTCGGACAGTGAGATCATTACTTTCCTAAAATTATTCAAAGGAATTAGCCCATATGATCTAGAAGACATTTGGAAGAAGAAAATGTTTAATTGGGACATTTTCACACACAAGTTAAAAAGCAGGTATGTTGAAGAGCTAAAGATTATTCCCAAATCTGAGAAGAAAAACTTCAACAACCAAAAGAATGAGGAGTGGAAAAATTAGATGATATCCAATAATCAATGGATTTCATTTTATGAGTGGTATTACCCTTCCTCAAATCAGATTGAAGATTCCTTGAGAAAACATTTCAAGAATCAGGCAACACAGAAAAGGATTCTTGATGTTGACAATTTTATTGAAAAGAAGATGGAATCTAATACTGTCATCATTCCATCTCCTTTAGTAATCCCTAATTTTTCTCCAAAAATACAGAAAATGTTGTCTAAACCTAACCTGTCCAAAAATCTGCAGGCTATAAGGATAAAAGGAGAAAAGTTAGTGAAATAAATCTGCAGCCATCTGCAAGTAAATATGATAAGATCTGAGTCCCCTCCAAAACATAAATGGGAACTTTTTGATGGACAGATATATCAAACATATAATGATTTTCCCCCATGGAAAAACTTTGTCATCAGATAGCAGGATGGAAAGAATTACAAACTCTCTCCTATCTAGATAGAAGATTCTACCAAAGAGTCTGTTCTTGCTACAAACTGGACAAATCTTGCTCTTTCCAATTTAGAAAAAAAATTGGAATTTTGCTCTGAAGATCCAAATGCCTTTTGCATATACATAAACATGAAGTTGAGTTGCCTTTGAAAAGTGATTTCAGTGGAAAATTAAGAAGATCAAAGGCTATTCCAATGAATCAAGAACAGATGATTCTCTGCAAGAAAGAAATCAAAGATCTCTTACAGAAAGGCTTGATAAGAAAAAGTAAGAGTCCCACAGCTTGTTTTTTCTTTTACGTAAACAAGCATGCAAAGATTGCCAGAGGAAAGCTAAGATTAGTGGTAAATTACAAACCATTGAATAATTTATTAGACTACAATGCTTATCCTCTTCCTAAACCATCAACAATGTTGACACAGATTTTCAAGTCAAAAGTATTCTCAAATTTTGATTTAAAATCAGGATTTTGGCAAGTAGGTATCAAGGAGTCTGACAAATGGAAAACAACTTTTTCTGTTCCTGAAGGCCATTTTGAATGGAACATAATGACTTTTGGACTTATCAACTCTCCATTAGCCTTCCAGCACATTATGGATGAGACATTTGAAGGTATGGAGTATTTTTTAAGGAAATACATAGATGACATTTTAGTTCATTCAGATGATGTACCATCTCACGTAAAGCATCTGAAACTATTTCTTCAAAGAGTGAAAGAAAAAGGGATAGTCCTTTCTGAAACTAAAATGAAATTGTTCAAAACCATGATAGACTTTCTTGGGTGCAATATCCAGTATGGTTCATATCAGGTGATCCAAAGAAGTCTAGATTTTATAGACAATTTTCCTGATGAAATTTTAGACAAAACAATTGCAGAGGTTTCTAGGTAGCCTGAATTATGTATCTAAATTTCTTCAACACTGCGCACAAGAGAGAAAACTCATGAATAAGAGATTGCAGAAAGATCCCATTCCATGGGATATAAATTGTACAAATGTTGTCAGAAAAATCAAAGAAAGGATTCACAGAATTCAACCATTATGTCCAATTCAAGAAAAATGGAAGAAAATAATAATGATAGACGCCAGCAATATTGGGTGGGGAGTTGTTCCTTGTCAAGAAGATCCAAAAAGAAAAAAATCACTTGAAATATGCCAATATGCCTCTGGATTATGGTCTACATCTCAAAGAAATTGGGCTAGTCTCAAGAAAGAACTCACAGTCGTTTGTCTAGGAATAGAAAAATTTAAAGATTTTGTCATTTATACAAAAATTTTGGTAAAAACTGATTGTCAGGATTTAAAGTTTGCCATTCACAAATGTGAATTTGAGGATGATGCTATGGTAAGATGGGTAATGACTCTCAGCCAGTATGATTTTGAGATAGAATTCATTGTTGGACATAAAAATTCTTTTGCTGACATGTTGTCAAGAGAATTTCTAGAGAAAAATTCTATTCACTCCTTATCCTGCAATTTTATAAGAAGCAACGAAGACTATGTTGAAATAGAAAGCAGGCAAGGATGGGTCGGGTATGATAAGAGAAAAAAATCTTCTGGATCATGATGAAACATGGTATCCATTGTCAGAAATCTGCTGGAGGGAAGGGGTTCCCAATCTTTGGACATGGGAAGATCAAGAAATTGAAAATGATCTAGTTATCGATGAGCTAGATTACTTGGTCCATATCGGCAACATTTCCTACAAGGGTTTTTACGAAGAATACAATAGAATTGGAAATTGCATGTTCACAATCATACAATTTAAGAATCCTCTTAGGAGAACGACTTTTGTCCCGAAAGACAAGAGACTACCTTTTTCCAATGTATGAACTTAGAAAATATTTCCTCTAATTTCTTTTATCATCTATAATTTGATTTCAGGTATGAATATTGGCCAACAGAATGAATAAACCATGAATATCCTTTTCCAGAATGGTTTCTAAGATGGTGGAAAATATATGGGCTCAGTGCACTTTTAATAAAGCCATATGCTTTAAGTTGGCTAAAGATTGATGGATTCACAGAACCAAAGGCACACCTAATAGGAATATTGTACAAACACATCCAAGATATCATCATGATAGAAGATGTTGATTTTCTCAGCGCACTAAGAAGATGCGGACATACACATTGGTTTGTTACTCATGAGTTCACTGCAAGAAAGCTGGCAACCACTGGTGATGGGACTCAAATGGAATACAATGAATTCCATCGGCAATCTAATCCATAACAAAATCCTTTCAAATCCATTAACTTTTTTCAACCTCCAGAAGATCACGAGAATGAGATTTGGGAATTTGAGAAAGAAGTGCATGCGCAATATTTCACAAATTATATTTTTTAGAGATTCCGACATCATTACTATACACATCCCCAAATCACTCATTTCGTACTCTAGAATGTCATGTCTTTTCTTGCCGACAATGGTGCAAGGACGTTTGTTTGTATATTTCTTCATATAAAGAAATATTTGTCTATATATTTCTCTTTTCTCATAGGCTTTTGAGTAAAAAGTATCTACTTTGTAATTTGATAAGATTGAGTTGTCCTTGATTTGGTCCCCATATGCCAGATGGCTTTCCGAAAGGAAAAGGGATGAGATAATGTGAATTGTCCATTCACATCTGAATCTGAATAATCTTTTAGTACATATATTTTACTTTTGAGTCATCAAAACCTCTTGTCATGAGGTTAGGTTGGGGGGCGGGAAAGAAATTCCATAAAAGGATGAGGGGAGCTCATTCAAGAAGGAGGGTTTGTGGGTAACAAGTTGGGAACTGGAGTGGAGTGTTTTAAGAAGTTTGTAACCGATTATGTGTTTGGTAATAAAGAATAGTGGAAAGGTATGACAACATGGATTAAAACAACCTTCAAGGGTGAGAAAGAAAATCACACAAGAAAAATATTCATCATTAATTTCGTAGGATTCACAAAATTTACGAAAATCAGAAATGTGCTCGATCATGGATTTTCCATCCTCACCATCAAAATTTAACTAGGACAAGTGATAGAGAGGCTCATTGGGGATTGAAAATTGATAAAGGAAAAGAATTAGAGAAACGACCCGAGAGTAATATTTGAGTATGAGCCATTTTAGATAAGAGATTCAAACCAAATTCAATGGGCTCCCATAATTGCATAGTTTTCTCCCTTAGTCCAGCCTGAACTACGCACTGCGTAGTCTCAAGGCTCAAGCTTCACCTTTGACTGCTTGAGATGCGCAATTACATAGTTACTGACCCTGTTTCCCAACCTGTCACCTGGTTCCATCTCAGTCAGTGGATTAATGTGCACCATGACTCCTCAACTTTACATGACTCTTCATATTTACATGTGTGTCTCTTGGAATTCCATGTTATATTACATTGATTACAACAGTATGGCCCACAGTAGTGATGTGGCCGAAATGACTCATGACATAACTCGACACGACAAAGTTGGTATGTTCATGTTGCTGGTGGTGTCCATGTCAAGTTGCAGTGCTGCTGAGTGATGAATCTTCTCTTGGTGTATCATAACTTCACCTCCACATGTAAAGGTGCGTTGAGTCTTCAATGTTCTTGGTGTTCACTTGATGTTGCACGTGCATGTCTCTCCTTCTCTTTTACTTGACATGCTCCATGTGTTCGTCTTTTTGCAAAAAACTTTCCTTGCATGCACTCCATGTTCATCCCGTTCATTGTTGCACGATGTCTCATACATGTACATGTATCAAAATCACTCATGATGAGATGACATCAAATCCAGAAATCTCCTAGTATACCATGATGCATTGTTTTTTCTTTCGAATGTAGGTGGCCGGGAGAGAGGACAAAGCTCTGAAACTACGCAGATCACATTTCATGTCGGGATGCAGGCTCCGGGAACTAACAATGTAAACTTTGAAACAGGAACTATAAACTGAAAATGGGAACTCTGGCCAAAAAACCCCGTAAAAACATCAAAAACAGTGCTAAAAATGAAAAGTGTTGGTGCTGGAATAACACCCTTTTTTTTCTAAGGTAAATTTTCAACATATTTTAAAAATCGCTGTAAAAACCAATTTTTTGTGCAAAAATTGTCCAAAAAACACGCTCAAAATGAAAAGTCTTGATATTCGAATAACACTTTTTTTTCAATGGTAAATTTTGTGCAAAAAACACCCTCAAAATGAAAAGTGTACGCTGGGATAACATTTTTTTTTGAAGGGTAGAATTTCAACATTTCAAAATAATGGCGTAAAATATTTTATCATGACCTCGAAAAACATTAAAATTTAAAAAAAATAATGAAAACATAAAATAAAATTAAAATTAAAACAATGAAAAAACACTAAACAAAAAAAAAAAAAAAAGTAACAAAACATAAATTAAAATATATACTAAAAACAAAACATAAAATAAAAATAAAAAACAAAAAAAAAAAATCAAATATATATATATATATATGATCGGAGAGGAGCGGATCAATGGCGGCCACTGCAGCAGCTCATCCTCAGGTATCAGTGCTAAATGTTGAAAGCGAAGGTGCAGAAAGGGGCAGCGATGTCGTTCCCTTTCCAGACATGATGGAAGCGTGCATCAGGGCCGGTCATCAGACTTCCGCAGAGTTATGGAGAACGAGACGGGCGGTTTCCCGAATCCCCCATGTTGCTAGAGACAGAACGCATAGAGCTGGCCAGGGAGCTTTCCGCAACATGTGTCGTGGCAGATGGATGCTCGCTCCCATGAAAATCTGGCGAAAATGGCACCAGAAAAGACATGCAGTGGTTTCTGCCCTAGCAACCTCTGCGATCCCCGCCCTTGTCATGGCTCGAGATCACAGGATCGTGTCCGTCCCCGAGCTGCCGCTGGTTCTCAGCGAAGGCGTTGAAGGGGTTGAGAAAACCCCAGCTGCTCTGAAGGCTTTAGCGGAAAGGCATATAAACCCTAGATCCACCATCGATCGGCCAGATCTGGAGATCAATCTAGTAAATCGGGGCTTGGATAAGGTTGATCCGTAAGATCCAAAGCAGATCTTTATCAGATCAATAGAAGGCAGACATTGTTGTGTGTAGATCTGGGAAGGAATGAATGTTTTGGAGTTAAAAAAGGAGATCCAAATCAAACTGGGAACTCCAGTGACATACCAAAATCTGTTATTTTCAGGACTCTGCATGCAGGACCAGCACACACTTCAGCACTATGGAGTTGTTAAAGATTCAACCATCATCCTCAATCTGAGACTGCGAGGCGGGTGCAAAGGAACCAATTCAAAAACCACGGGTTCCTTCCGAGATGCAGTCAAAGGAAAGGAACCATTACAACACAATCCAGCACCCACATCAGAGCTTCCAGGCCCCTACATAGTGGAACAAAAGCCAGAATCACCCATGCTTATTGTATCGCTGCCGGAGGTAATAGATCTATACACAGATTTAATCCACAATGCTATTATATGCAGATTTAATGGTTATTGGCCCAAAGCGGATGCTCTGCACCAATGGGTTTTTACATCTTGGTCACCTAAATGTGAAATATATCTATGCCCTAAAGGTTTTTTCATAGTCAGATTTAGCACAGAACTGGAATGAGACAATATCATTAATCAGGGACCTTGGTTTTGGGGTAGTGCTGGCCTCTTTATCACCCCCTGGTTCCCGGATTTTGATGCCAATACCATGGTAGTTTCAACGATGCCAGTTTGGGTAAGGCTGCATAACCTCCCACTGCATTTTTGGCACCGAAAAGCTTTAACAACCATTGGGAACTCCCTAGGAAAACATCTTAAAACAGATGAAGACAGAGCTATTCGAGGAATTTTCACATATGCCAGAATATGTGTTGAAGTGGATCTAAGTCAAGGACTCCCAGATCACATCACATTGAATTTTAATAATTCACTGTGGACGCAACAACTTGACTACGAGAACACGACATTCAGATGCCGCGACTGCTTGCAGACAGGGCACCTTCAATATGCATGTCCACTGGCTAGCAAGGAGCCAAAAGGGAACAAGAAACAACAGAAAAAACCCAAAGGTTGGCAGCATACCGAACCACTGGAGGAAGAGGCACTGAACACAGAACCCACAGACGCACGTAGGAGATAGGAAAAAACACAGGAAGAGAGCACCAAGGGGCCCAATTTGGAGCCAGATCACTTGGTACGGCAACAAGAATTACCGCTGGAAATAAGCGGCGCCAAACGAGCACATAGCTCCGAAGGATCGGAATCTGATAAAGAACAACCAATGTACACAGAGGAAAACCAACTTGCTATAATTGTTCCCACTCCCAACACTGGAGTCTGGCGCAAAGTAGAGAAGAAAAAAGGCAGGAAAACATAGGCCTGCTGGCACAACATTACCTTTCTGTTATTTATGTTACCTTCCTGTCATTACAGGAACAACCATCCGCTATTTTGTGTTGATTCTACTGTTTGCTGCCTGTCATTACACAGGAACATCCATCTGCATATGCTTCAAGTATCTACAAAATGTAATTTTATCAATATGAATAAAATTACGATTTTTTCTATGGGAAATATATATATATATATATATATATATATATCATAAAAATGTAAAAAAAAAAACAAAATTAACCTATAAAAGATAAGAATTAAAAAACTAAAAAAATACTAAAAAATTATAAACAAATAAATAGTTAAAAAAACATATTTTAAAAGAAATATATATATATATATATATATATATATATATATATGTAAACCATAAAAAAATTTGGCAAAAGGAAAAAATTAAAAATTAAAATAAACTATAACATTAAGTAGGTAAAAATAGAAAAATTAAAAAAACATTAACAAAAAGCTAAAAAAAAAATGAAAATTAACATCAAACTATATTAAAATAAATAAATAAATAAATAAAAAACTAAAAACTATTAAAATTAAAATTAAAATGTTGCTTACTTAAAAAAACAAATATAAAAATATATATAAAAAGGACAAAAAAAAAAATAAAAATAAAAAAATGTTAAAAAAAAATTATCTCATAAACCATAAAAGAATTTGGAAAAGAAAAAACAAAATAAAAAATATATATATAAAATTAAGTAAAAATGGAAAAATTAAAAAAAAAAACATTAACAAAATCTAAAAAATAAATAAAAATAAAAACAAACTAAATTAAAAATAATAATAATAAAATAAAATAAAATAACTAGTAAAATTAATATTAAAAACATTTTAAAAAATAATACAAAACAAAAATAAACTCAAATTTAAAAAAATAAAACCAAAAAGGTATGAAAATTTTGAAAATATATACTTCTTTTCAAATTAAAGGAAAAAAAATAAAAACATTTAAAGTTTATAAAAAAATATGTATTTTTGATATATATATATATATATATATATATAAACTTACAATTTTTTTTTGTAAAAACAAAAAAAATTAAAATTAAAAAATCAAATTTTTTTTATTTTAAATAAAAAATGTAAGCTTAATAAAAAATAATTTTATTTATTTTTTTAAGTCAAAAACACATATTTCTTTATAAACTTTAAATGTTTTATATTTTTATATTTTTTTCTAATTTAAAAAGACATATATTTTTAAAATTTTCATTTTTTTTTTTTGAGTTTAGTTTTGTTTTTTTAAATGTTTTTAATATTAATTTTACTTCTTTGTTTTTTTTTCTGTCATTTTTTAATCCAGTTTGTTTTTTATTTTTTTATTATTTTTTCTAGTTTTTGTTAATGTTTTTTTTTATTTTTTTATTTTTACTTAATTTTGGTTTTTTTTTTCAAATTCTTTTATGGTTTATGAGATAATTTTTTTTGTCCTTTTTATATTTGTTTCTTTTAAGTAATCAACATTAAAAAAATAAAAAATAAAACAACTTGGAAATTGGACATAATAATTTTAAAGTGTGAAAAATAAGTCCTCTAAAAAAAGGTATGTTGCATCAACACATTTAAAAATCAGCATGAAAATCACTAACATTTAAAAACAAATATTCATATTTGATACATAAGAAAATTTAAAGTGTCAAAAATATGCTCCCAAAAAAAAAGTGTATTCTGCATCACCACTTTTCAAAATCGGGTCATGTTTTTACTACCCCTACGAAACGGGTAATCGTATCGGTTTTTAAAGTTTCAAAAACTATGCTCTAAAAAAATATGTGTGTTCTATATCGCCCCTTTTCAAAATCGGTTCAATTTTTTTCTCTCTCTACGAAACGGGTAACAATATCAGTTCCCGTTTCAAAGTTTACATTGTTAATTGTCCATGAAAATTGCACAGAGGTCACTAGGAGGTTGAAATGGGTAATCCAGATCAGTAGTGACTTTCTGTGGGGTCTTGCTTAGCCGGAGGGAATATATGCGCAATTTTTCCAGGGAGATAGTGCAGGTAACAGGGGATACTGGCAGTGAAAAATGCACAATTTCTCCAGGGAGGTTGGCACCAGGCTGCTGGAGGCTATTGGCCAAAACTGTACAGAGCTAGGAGGTTGGCCTACAAGAAATCCCTACGTAGTTTCTAGGCTAAACAGGATGATGGGAAGCTAGGAGACAACCCATGAAAATTGTGCAGTTTTTAGGAGGAGTAGCAAGCCGACTGACAGGGTGACTAGCTAAGAAAACTACACAACTTTTTAGGGCAGTACAGTGATAGGAAGTGGGTGTTTGTCCGACATATCTATGTAATTTCTTCATTCAGTGGAAGCGAGCATGCTTGGTAGCTTCTTCACATTTTTTTTGGAGGAGTGAGGCCCAAGGTCACTGCCCAGTCAAACTCTCTGGTTTACCAAATGGAGGCTTGGTGGTTTTGCTTGCGGGTAGTGTAAATTGAGGTGGCTTTAGGAGAAACTTTTGCATTTATTTGGGTGATAATCAGTTGGGTCAACTCAAGATTTCACAGTGTAGACTACCGAGGAGGCAGCCTCAAGCTCTGCACAATTCTAGGCAGTAGTACATGTTCACTAAGGGCTGAAACTACACAGTGCAACCCAACGAAGGTCCAACTATTGGGGTTGGTCCGATTGACATAGCTTCAACAAAAATGACTAAGTGTGTGAACAGGTGACTTCATACATGCATAACCTTGTGAACACACACTCAACATGACTTAATGACAAGACACCTCGAACCATCAAGACAACGTACACTTAGTGTGATTGACTGATGGGTGTGAGCGACAAGTACGACACTTGTGATAGATTGTTGAACAACTGCGACAACACTTGCACGACATTGCATAAAACTTCGTGTGTGAGTGCGACATATTCTTATATAGAAAATGCAACTTGTACACATGAAGACGAACCTTGTGCATAGCCAGAACATGGCTGCAAGCATGACATTGTGACCAACATGCTAAAATATGTCTAGTGAATGGTCAAGTGAGGAGGGTGGAAAGACTCAACATGAGCTCACGAGATGAGCCCGAGTGTTTGCCAACATCAAGGAAAAACCCAAGGCTCTGAAATTGGATGCAGGCCAAAATTTTAGAGGGTGTTGCAGCCATTATAACATCTTCTATGACACCTATGACCAGCAAAATGTTGTAAAGAAAAATATCTACATGCATACATACATACATACATATATATATATACAAACTCAAGATATCAACTTCTCAACCTTGTGCATGATGACACAGAACTAGAATAATAACCACATGCATGATACTTGTAACCATACAAATGCATGAATATTAGGCACACACACACACACACAAACATATATATCAACATCTCAACCCCGTGCATGACGACACAAAACTGCAATAATAAGCACATGCATGATAATTGCAACCATCCCAATGAATTCATATTATGCACATATACAATCGACATGCATGCATAATTATATGCATTTACCCCGAGGTCTAGTGTTGTAACCTCACCCTAATACCACCCTGTAATTTCCTCCTCCCATATTTACCCATTTCTACAAGCTTGCAAGGGTAAACATGAGATGAGTGTCACTATGATATGACCCGACCTCCAAGATCCAGTTATGGAAGTGGGTATGACACTCCAACAACTTACAAACATCCTTAAGGGACTACATACCACTCAAAAGCCCGCAAACCACTCCAGATGGTCAATCCCTGAGATGGAGATATTTTATCTAGGGAATCTTCCCAACAGTACCTACAACACAACATCAATGTGGTTATGGGGTCCCAACCATATGCATAGGCCTACTTCCATGCTTTTATGACAAAAAAACTCTAGTTTTGTGCTAGTGATTCCACGATCTAAGCAACTTTTCAGTCAAGCTTCCAAACCACTGCCCAGAACTGCCTATAACTTTATAGAAACGTAAATAACATGATGAAAAGGCTATGCATTCTAAATTTTAACAATAAATTGACCATAAAAGACATAGTAAAAAATATACATTTTGTCAAACATATGCTGAACATATAAACTACAGGTCATGGATGCATATCTGATCATAAAATTCTGAACTTCATCTGAGAATCACCAAGAAGGTATAATGCCCTCTCAAGTAGCTTCAACAACACTTGTTATCCCATGCATTAATCAACCATTCAATAAACTATCAAATCATGAACAAGAGCCATATCTAGAGCACATCATAGAACCATAATGTAAACCATGACAAAACAGGCATAAGATCACTTAATAACCAATACACATTGTTCTCATAATAATAATGAGGAAAATAACTTTGTACTAACATATTCAAAACCCACCAATTCAAGGACTTCCATGTACCAACCGACCATAGATTGGGTTGAACCAAACCTTTCTTTCATCCAATCACCCTCATGCCATATTCCAAGCATGAATGTGGAATCTCATGGGATAAACCAAGACATAATCAAACATGGACTCCAAAGTTTAGACCACCTCTACCCTCAAGCTACCATGATCTCACCTAAACTGTTCTAGAGATCACAAAACCACACCCAATTTGGATTTCTTAGAATTCCTTCCCCATACCTTGAGGAATTTTCCTGTCTCCACCCACTTGTTGAGGGTTTCCAAGAAAAAACCATCTTCACCCCCAACCCTTGGGATTTTCCTAAGACCACCTCACCCAGTTCCAAAGCCTTCTAGAAATCTAAAGCTCAACCAAGAATGAATCCTATCATACCATGGATATCCAAGAAATGGAAAGGCAAGACTAAAATCACTATCAAAGCAGGCAAATCCCATGCTAGTGACAAAAAATGAACCAAATAAACAAATGCGTGTACCATGCATTCATTTCCCAGCAAGAAAATCACACATGTAGCCTGTTACCTGCAAGATCTTCCTACTGAAGCTCTTGATCCAACCTTTCTCCTTTCTTTCCTTCACTTTCCTTTGTTTTTCCTTTGTTTTTCCTTTGCTTCCGTTTTCTTTCATTTGCTTGTTTTCTCTTTCCTCTTGGAGATCTCTCTCTCTCTCTCACACACACACATTGATCCAAGATAAAACTGACAAAAGTTGGGCCAAAAGTTGTGAATTGTTTCTCTGATGCCTTTTTATCATTCATTTCCCATTTTCTTCAATTTTCCTCCATTTTCCGTCTAATTTCTCTTGCATGCAAATTTATGTCTTTTCACCTTCCTTTTCTCCTATTTTCCTTTATTTTCATAATGAAATTCTAATTATTGCCTCTTTTCATTTGCCAATTTCCATGGCCATTATTAATCCATAAGTGATGCCTGTTATATTGGTTTCCCAACATTCAGTTTGGAATACATGTCCTATGACCTTAGTCTTATTTTTCCTTTATTATCCTTTATTACATGAAAATTTAACCTAGGGTTGCTACACTTGTCATGTCCTCCTCGACTAAGGTACATTATTAGTGAAGTTATTAATTGTATAATTTATTCTCTCGATCCCAAATTGTGTTGAAATGCTTGCAAGAAGTGTGAATTGATATGAAGAGAGGGAGGATTTAACGACCATCTAAGGTGGATTGAATGAAGTCGCAAAGGTGATAGTCTCAGACTTTTAAAGGCTCAAATTCTAACAATGTTCAAATGAATTTTTAAACACCTATTCAGTTGATACACTAGGATGTTATGTCATATGTTCATGTAGTTGGAGGGGAATACAAAGGTAGATCCATGTAGGATGAAAGGTTAAACGCTTGTCGCCAAACCTTGAGGACTTTAGATAGACGACGAAAAAAATTCTTAATTCTCCACAAATGCTTCCATATTCCACTTCCCTCATATATCCTTATGCTTAAAAGGCCATTAGGGCCCTTGAATTTGTTTTCTTTTCCTAAATGGAGGGGTCATGGAAATGAAGTATTTATGAATATGTGGTTATTCAATTCTAATATCCCTTGATTCATACTTGTCGCTTTGTTGGCCAATCCATCCGCTGAATAATTCATATGTCTTAGAACGTGGAAGAATTTAATATTTTCGAATTTATGAAGTTGAATGGTGATATTATGTAATTTTTGGGAGTCTATTGTTTTGGGATCCTTTCGATTCCCATACTCGCCTAATTACAATTAGAGAATCACCAAAACTGATGAGATTAATATTTTATTTTAAATTTCTAATTCCAATCCTTTCTAGAGATCCAAAAACTCATCTTTATTATTAGTAGCAATGACCAAACCCCAAGCATATTGAATCTAATTTTTTTCCCAGTGTTAAGGATCACCCCTCCCACTCCTGCCACCTCTATGCATAAAATTATTATTATTATTTAGATTTTATTTTATTTTTCTAATAGAATTGTGAATATTTATATTAAAACCTATATTTTGGATATTGTTTTACATCAAACATTACAAAAATGGAGTTTTTCCTACTAGGTTTATTGTTAGAGATAAACTTTCTCAAGAACTACAATGAAAATTATCTAAATACATCTAGAGAAAAACTAATTGGAATAGAACCATAAAGCCTCCATTTGGCCTCAAGGGAGGCTTATGTGTGTTAAGTTATATGGTCTATTTTAGGGCTGAGCCTGGGGTCATGAACCAAGAAAAGAATTTAGGGTGTAAAGTGTATGAACAAGTGATGTGTTCAACTTCAAAATGAAAAGCTGAAAAAGGTCCAGAGGTCTTGTCCTTCCTAGGGCAAGGAAAGTACTTGCAATAAAAGAGATCTAAAATGAAAAGAAAAGCTAACTACCAAGAAAAAGACTAAAGTCAAGGAAGGGAAAGGCTCTATAGCGGTAAGGAAGGATATATATATATATATATATATATATATATATATATATATATATATATATATATATATATATATATATATATATATATATATATATATATATATATATATATATATATCATTTGGATCCGATATGTGGTTGATTAGTGTGATTTAGAGAGTAAGAGGTCTATAGAGAGGAAGAATGATCAAAATATATTGGTGCACAGAGATACTTTATGTATGAGTGAAAATGAAAATGGAATGAGTAGCTTGAAGGTCTGTAGCAGAGTACTGAAGCAAATCTATCATTATGCATATCAGATCGATGGCAAAGGAAGAATTTGCACAAAGAGGCTACTATGTCTACATGTTAATTGTTTGTGTGTGCAAGGAGTTGATGTGAATGGCAATGTGCCATAATATTTTATATGTTGTTGTATGTTTTATTGTAGCAGATATCTATGATTCCATGCATGCTTATATGGTTGTAGCTTATTGAAGGTTTGATGTTATATTGTTATGGTTGAGTGTGAGTTGTGTCTATGTTGTTGGATAGTTATGTTGTTGGAGATTTGATGTATGTATTGCAGTGAAGTATTTTCTAGAGTGAAGAGCATATTGGTTGTGGTGTTTTTCAATTGTGTTTGTGATGAGTTAGTGTCTTGTTGATGGGGTTTGTTAGCAAAGTTGAGTCATATGTATGTTGAGCATAGTGTCTTGGGGATCCAGTATGAAATATTATGAAACGAGGTCTGCATAGAGGGTAAGGAGGAGTGGCCTTTGTAAAGTGGTGGCTTTCTAGGTTTGGAAAATTGATTTTGTGCTAGTGGTGGCTAGAAAACAATGTCCAAGGAGTAGAGGCTTCTTAGCTGGTGGGTTCCAGCAAGCTGTAATTGGATTGAGTCTCCTAGCTAGTGGTGGTTAGCAAATCATGTTTAAGGTCGAGTCTCCTAACTAGTTGTGGCTATCCATATCTATGTAAAATATATCATTTAATTGACATATAATAAAATATTCAGAGAACCACAATAGCCGCAAGGGTGGCTTTTCTCCCAAAAGAGTTTCCACTAGATAACTTTATGTCTTCATGCCATAATGGTTTTTGTGGTTGTGCTTTGATGATTTTTTGTTTGTACATCCTAGTTATATGTTTACATGCTCATCATATATCTGCATATGGCTCATGTTTATGCCTATATCCTCTTATTTGTTAATCTGCTAAGGTGTGGTTCAATCAGTTAAGGGTTTAAAAATAAAAGTTAAAAAATATCTGAGTGTCATCCCTATTGATTCACCCTCCCTCTCAATAGTGATCTAATTTCCAACAGTATGAGGGGATCTCATAATTCCCCAAAAATTTGTTATGATGGGGCTTCTATAACCCCCCTAGTAAGTTACTATGAGGAGGGCTCCTAACACTCCTAAATGTTTCTATAAGGAAGTTCTAAGCCCCCCTCATAAGTTTATACAAGAGGGGATACTAATGTCCCAAAATTTTCTTTGAGGGGGTTTTCGAATGCCTCTAAAATTTCCTATTAGGGGAGTTCCAAAGCCCCCTTATAAGTTGCTACATGGAGGGTTCTTAACTGCACCCAAAATTCACTAAGAATGAATTTCTAAACTACCCTTTTAAGTTTCTATGATGGCTCCTATAGGTTTCTATGAGGGGGACTGGAACTACCCTTAAAAGTCACTTTGGGGGGCGGTTCATATCTCTTCAAAAATTGCCCCTAAAAGGATTGACTTTCAAAGGTGATGTTTTTTTTTTGGGGGAGGTGGGGTGGACGCTTTAAAAAACTGCCCCAAAAATTCACTTCCAAGGTGTGTAAACCTCCCCCAAAAACCCATTATTGGGGTTGGTTCATATCGCTTAAAATGCCATCCCTAAAAGGATTGAATTTTAGAGGTGATTCTTTGTGGGGGGGGAGTTTTGAAAAACCACCCCTAATACTAAATCCACCCCCCACCCCCTATTCCACTTTTGGAGGTGGATAATGAGCCCCCCTAAAAGTATTTTTTTGTAGTAGTGGAAGAAAAAGTATTTATGGAGTTGAAAAAGGATGAGCATAAGCAAGTGATAAATGTATAATTCCATGAGGCATAAAGTAAGAAATTAGAGAATATATGTGTGGAAGAATGGAAAGAAGGAAAGAGGAATATGAAGAAAACTTTCTTTCAAGTTGTCCTATGATTTATATGCATGGAAATGATTTTAATGGTTGGGGATGGGCTTAAGAAACTTGATAAAGAAATTGTTTTCTTTAACATGTTTGCTTCATGTGCAGGTGAAGAAAATAGGAACATATTAAAGATAAGGGTTGAAGAAATAAATCATGAAAAGGCTTATGTTATGTAGAAAATATGTTTATGTTTTATCCAATTTCAAGAATAAATCAAGGTTATAGATCAACACACCGGAGTATAATTGAGAAGGAAGCCAAGTCCACATCCAACAAACAAACCATGGGACCTAGGAGGAAAATAATTGAAAATAACACCTTAGGAACTCAAATTATTTCATATATTTGAATGAAGGAAGCAAAAATGAATATTTTATGGACAAGAGTCCATGAAGAATTTTGTTCAATGGGAGTCTAATGCAGGTGCATATTACCTTATTGGAAACATATGTATTTAAATTTTCCTATGTCAAAGAAAGATCTAGAAATTACTAGATTATATAAGTTTGTAGAAAATAAATGTAATTGAACTAATTTTATTTGCTTAGTAGATAGTTAGGATATATTCCTAGGTTTGAGAGGATTTCCGTGAACTTCCTCTAAATATGTAGTAGAGGGATTATCTTTTGAAAATTCTAGATTTTCCTTCCCCGAGAATAAATAAGGATGTAATTCATCTTTTGGGAAAGAAAGGAAAGTTCCAAGCTTCATATTTAAATAAAGTTTTTTCTGTTTGTGTAATTAATGGTGCAATGCCTAAAACTTTTGTTAAATGTCTGATTTTGTTTTAATATGAGGGTTTTTTATTCTTGATGCCATTAATCAATGTTGGCCTCATCTCTAGATCAAATATTCTAGTAAGCATATTGTAAATCCATAATGCCCCATAACTTTCCATGCTCGTCCATGTACTCTAATTTTGATAAACTAAGAGCCACTGATTATTTCTTCCTATTGTATCATGAGATCATGGCTAATCCTAAGATGAAACAACATCTTGATGTGGATTTTCTATCCACAACACTCTTATCCAAATAAGAATCTGTGTACCCCTGCAGTTCCACTCCATCTACTTTGACATGTCTTAGTCCAAAGTCCATTGTACCTCATATTTGTCTCAACACATGCTTTGCAGCCACCTAATGAACTTGTATCAACTCCACCATGAACTTCCTGAGTGTGCTCAAAGAAAAAAAAGTATATATGTCCTAGTGTTGACCAAATACATCGAAGAACCTATCAATTGCTTATATAGTGTGGGATCCACTATCTCACCTTCAGAAACACTCATATTCTTCAATTTATTGATCATCAGTGTATACATAGGCTTGAATCCTCCATCCTCAACCTCCTCAAGCTCCAATTGCATACTTTCCCCACCCAAGGAAAATCTCTCCTAACTGTTGTCACACCTCCAATCAGAAAAATAGTGCATCAAGCCAACGTCCTTCATCTCAAAATCTAAAGCAAGGTCTTCCTTGCACATCCCTATGAGATTCTCTGATCGTATTAGGAAGATATCATCCACATAAGGTACCAATATGAGTGGCTCACCCTCAAAAAGTACATAGTACAAGTTGGAGTTTGCCTCACTCTTAGTGAAGCCTAAACGAGGAAGATATCCATCTATCCTAGCATACCATCTACACAGAGCCTAGTTTGGCCCATGAATGGCCTTATTCAACTTACATACATGAGTTTTTCTCCCATGCACCTCAAAGCCCTGATGTTTCTTAATATACATCACCTCCTCAATCACCTTGTTGAGGAAACTATTCTTCACATCCATTTGATGTATCCTCCACCTCATCTTTGAAGTAATGGACTTGACTTATCTATTGGATGCATATATGGTGATAGGTGTGAATGTCTCCTCGTAATCCACTCCCTCCTTCTAGAAGAACCCTTTCGCCACAAACCCTACTTTCATATCCTTGAGATTATGCTTTGTTGCAAGGTTTGGATCTGAAGGAACCTAAGTGTCTATGTTCACGCGATCTCACAGGCAATTCATTTTTAGAATCATGAGAATCCACTCCTTCCAAGGACTATAGTTAACATTCCCATCCAATCTTTCTTTATATCACAAACTAATCAATGATGTCATCTTCACAAATTGACCTTGGCCACAAAAACTCCAATTACAAAATTTAAAAAATAATTGTGTTGTCATAAAAAGAAGAAATTTGTTGCTACAAACCCTAGAGATTTCAGATATCTCACTTAGAGTTATCTAAAAGGCTATGATACCATATTAAAAATCATAATACTAGCCCAATATTATTTTCCCGTGTTAATTATTCCTGGAAATTTATATAATTAACCAAATAAATTATGAATTACCAAAAATAAAATCTTTGGTATTTTAACCTCTAGAAGTATATGTAATGGAAAATTAAAATTCAGAGAGATCAATCACACATTATAACATATAAATACCAAAAACAAATATTAGTCATTCATTAATATAGAAAATCAGAGTTTTCAACCGAAAAAGTATCACAAGGAAAAATACATTTGTTGGAACCTATGACCTAGACCACATTATGTGAATTTAGTCCAAGGAATGCGACCTCCTAGAAATTGCCCTTTGAAGGAATTATCCCTAGATAATTTTGGCCCAATCAATATGCTAGAAAATCAACCCTGCATCTTCCCTACAAGCTACCACTGTGCCTTAAAAAATTTCACTTCCAACAAATTGGCTTCTCCAATTAAATCAACTTCTCTCTCTCTCCAACAACTTTTCCCTACAATCTCCAACAAGTACCCCCTTGGATACGCTCTTGTAGTATTCCTCCTCTGCACTCCAATTTACTAAGCCACCGTCACTAGAGAAAATCACATTCTCTTGTTGTGTCTCCTCTCTTGTGGCTTCACCTCTCCCTCAAACATTTTTTTTATAATTTTCATTAAACCCAAATCCTTAACTATCTCCCTTCTAGAAGATATTCGAGATAAATTATTGAGATCATTTCTAAGTCACTTAAATAATTAAATTATTTATACTTTTAAAATGACTTAATAGTCCACAAAAATTAGTTGACTTTAATTATAGTACTTTTCCTAAGTTAAACTTAGGAAAGAAGACATAAATATCTTACTCCACAAATAAAGCACCTAAAGAGACAATAAATCATCTTCTACATGCTAAGACACCAAGCTTATCCAAAAGACCTTTTGAACCTACTATAAGCTTCAATGACTAATGGGTGAAATTTGATTCCCCTTCTAAGTTTTCAAAGTTTAATAAGATTTTGCATTTGCTTTTAGGATAATAACATTATTTGAGATAATCGTGCATATTTTTAAGATTGATTCTATATTCTATGTGTATAATCATTACATTAATATTGATTCTAGATTCTTTGTATAATAATTACATTAATTATAGTTGTGTTCATAGGAATCTCCAACCCAATATTGAAGAGATGTTGTAAGGTTATGTTATGTTATGTAAACATTTTGACTTGGTCAAATTACATAAGATAAAAATAAAAATAAAATAATCATTATAATTATTAATTATTAATAAATAAACTAACCTGGATCTATCTTAACTCTAGATCTATCAAGTGCCTAGAGGGATCAAATCTCTCAAGGTACTAACCTTTCTTCAAGTTCTGCACTCAAAAAAATGGTTTGCACTAGCTTTTGCACCTTCAGAGATTTGATCCCTCAGCGCTTGAAAGATTTGGAGGTAAGATGGATATAGTCTAGTTAATATTCACTGTGAGAGTAAATGTTGTCTTTGGATTTAATGTTTACCATGCACCAATGCTTTTATCAATGTTTAGCAATTTCATCTATTATATGATCCATTCAAATCTAGACATAGTATAATTTACCCTTGCCATTCAAGTTAGAAATAATGCCTCGGAAAAATTGTGTAAAAAAGTATAACCTATAGTGGTCAATAGGAAAATGAAATTCTATAGCCTTGCTTTGGTAGGAACTAATAAATTGAGACGTGAAGTGGATAAATTAATTGGTGGGTAGTAACCACTAGTAAGTTTACACATTTACAATTTTATTCCTATATAAGTGCTAAGAAAAACATAAATAATGGTGAGAAGTAACTCCTAGTAAGTATATTTATTTGCATCTTATTCCTATCCATTTTTTATGCAAACATTTAGTGGGAATTAATTGATATTACATATTTTTTTAAAGATTTTATTTTTTGATGGTTTTCAACATAGCATTATATTGTGCTAAGGTTGCAATAAGACATTCAAATTGTGGTCCAATTAAATATTTGAAAATTAATTTTTTAATAATATTGAAATATATATATATATATATATATATATATATATATATATATTAGTTAAATATTACAAATTTCATTTATCATAATACTTGAACTAATAATTTTTTAATAATATTAAAAAATAAATATATATTTCTTAAAATTGAGCATTACAAGTTACATTTATCCAATATACAAGAACTTAAAAAATTCAATAAAAAAATGGTTACAACTTCCAACATATTTCTTATATGACTGAAATATTTGTGTTATTCAAGATGTAATTTTATGACCATAAATGTCAAGTTAATCCACCTATGATCAATTTAATGTCAGTTAATTTAGTCAATGTGTTTATAGCGTTTTTGTTAACGGTTAAATATATATTACTGGCAAAATTTGTATGACCTTGCCAAACAATGAACACTGCAAAGTGACGATGTGTTGAGGATGCATTTTGTAGAAATTGCATATGAAATTCTAGAACTTGAAATAGCGATGAAGACAAAAGATGAAAACCATTAAAACTGACTGTGACTGATTTTGACCCCAACTCTTTTGATGTATCAATCATCAACGTGTGGTGCAGTGTGGTGTGGGAGTGGGAGTGGGAGTGGAAGTTCGTTGGTGGCTAGTCATCCAAAAAGGTTTTTAGGACTTTCTCTTCCAAATCCATGTCTGAGTGAAGTGGCGTAGCCCACTAAAGTGCACGACCCTCTTGGGATTATTATATATGCCCACTTCCCCTCTCTTTCTTCACTCAAATCACTCATATTCTCCATATCTCAGGGAAGAAAATAGAAATTTCATCATATTGGACATTCAATATTTCAAGGCCTACCAAATGAATTTAGGTGAAGGATATCTGAATGACTAAAAATGAACACTTCAACATAGTTTCAATTCCATGATATTTGCAGGGAGGCTAGGACACATGTATTCCACAATACCTAGAAATCATTTTGGGAAATTCCACCAAAAGACTATTTTATTAAAATAATTAATTATTTTTAATAGAGGCCTAAGTCTAAACTTAGGAAATTAAAATAATTAAGGGTATTAATTAAACTGAGGGTGAAACTTCTAGAAGAAGGCGAGGGTCAAGCCAAAATGATCTGATCCATTGATTAGAATCTAATCTTGGTCGTTGATTGATCAACAAGAGGATTATAATAAGTGGCTTGGGCATTTGGAAAACACACTAAAAGATCAATAGATCAAGTTTCTGAAATGAGAAGTTCAATTGAGGAGATTTCTTGCAGTTGAGGGGCCGAGATATCCTCTGGAGAGGAAGAGATTTTCTCAATTAGAGAGTCATCAGCAGAAAGAGGCAGAGAGTGATCTAATAGCCCAGACACAAAGGCTGATGCAAGGCCATGAAGGGCCATGCAGAGGCAGCGCAAAGGGTGAGAGAGAGTATGAGATTTTGCTGAGGAGAGTCTGTTTCACAAGCCAAGAGCTCAGGTGTGAGACCGGGAGGCTAAGAGCAGAGACTTCAGGCAGCAAATCGATCTGCAGACTGGGTGATGCAGAGCCTAGGGAGGTTGATGCATAGACAATGTGAGGACTGTACAGAGCAGTGTAGGGCCTTCCAGGGGCACTTCATTCAGTATCCGGATCAATAGGGATTTTCTCGGTGATTGTGTGAGGTAATCTCACAAATCTTTATGCCAGTGTTTCTCTCTGTAACTGAATAATGAGAGAGGTATTCAGAGATGTATTTAGAATTTTCTACTGCTTAATAATAATAAACCTTCAGAACTGTTGCACTGGTTTTCCCGCATTGGGTTTTTCCAGGGACATTTATCCAAAAATAACGGTGCCTATTGTGTTGTATTTTATTTCTTTCTTAGTCTCTTGTTTCCGCATAATATTTAATTACGTGAAGGTTACAATGTATGTATTACGATATTTTCCATAGGAAACTACAAGTAATTTGTTTAAAGAAATTTAACAAATAGGAGTAATATCACGAGTTTCTGCAGAAGAGGTTCCTATTGAGGAATTTTCACATGGTATCGGAGTTGTAAGTGAAGCAAGAAGAGCAGAGCCAGTAGTTCCAGCGTTGAGTAGAAGAAGGGAGTTCGAAAAAGTTGTAGGAGGTAGTTGATTGAAACCCTAGAGGATTTGCACAGTCCAAGTTGGGAGGGAAAATGTTTGAGGCAGTCTCCCTCTAAGTGAGTCGACAGAGAGAAGGACTTCCAGTTTGATTTTTTGTTGGGGTAGGGGAAGAAGAGCTGAAGCCTCAGCGTGAGGAGCACTGGTAGGATACATATTTTTCTGTAGGCAGATTGTTGGGCGGAAGATCGTCAGAAGAAAGAGGAGAAGCACAACTAAGTGAATTTCTTCCTCAGAGAATTCCTAGCCAATGAATTCAAACTCTCTAAAGCTGAGTAGTAGAAAGGGGTAACAATTTTACCAGCTCCAGAATGGAGTATGTAAGCTAGCCCAGTAACAGCAGAGAAGAGAGAGGAAATTTTTGACATTTTTGGTAGATATGACAACCAGCGTCTTGAGGGATCAGGACAGTTGGATGGAGCATTTAATTATGTCATATGGAAGGCTAGAATGTCATTCCTTCTATATGAGCATGCCCTCAAGACATACGTTGACGGTGTGGTGGTTGAAAAAGCAGATCCAGATCCGCTGAAGAAGTACAAGGAAGAGATGGCGAAGGCTAAGAGGATGATCCTGATGGAGTTAAGGATCATGTGATGTGTCATGTTGGTAGCAGAGGGACTACTAAGGAGATGGGGGATGCCTTGGCCACGTTATATAAGGGATATTCAGAGTAGCGAAAGATGTACTTAGACCAGAAGCTGAGATCTGCTCAGATGCAAAAGGGAGAACGTGTGGATCCATTCCTCACAAAGCTAAAGGAAACTTGTGATGAGTTGTCTGTTGCAAGACACACACCTAGGATTTAGATTTGGTTAGACTAACCCAAAATTTTGTCTCAAATGAGTGGAATGTCTTTGTCTTGAGTATCCTGGGCAGAGAAGCATTGTGAAATTGGGATGAGATGTGGGCAGCTCTAAAATAAGAGGAATTGAGGAGAGACCTAGTCAAGGTTAAACTTGAAAAAAGCAGCATCAGTGGATCGAAGCCCAAGGAGGAGTAGGATAATCCACCCCTTGCATTGAAGGGAGAAGAGGAGTAGTGGAGACATAGGAAAGACATCTCAAAGATCAAGTGTTTGAGGTGTGGTGATATGGGTCACTATGCTACTTAGTGCCCTCTCAAGAAGAAGGAAATGGATGAGAAACACAATCCAAAGGTTGTGCCCATGAAGATCGAAGAGGAGGAGTTTGCCATGACAACTGAGATACCTCCAAGAGGGAGTTGGGTTGATTTAGGATTGTAGTTCGAAAGAATTGTAGGTGGGTAGGATACTTGAGGAGTCCACGTCTCGAATCAACACCTTGTTACGAGAGCCAAGATCAGAAGTAGCAAGATGGACCAATGTTAGTTGGTGCATAGGAGTGTCAGAGTGACAGTTGCAGTGGCTATGATCACCAAAGACTGAGCAACGCAGAGAAATGTTAGAAGCAGTGTAGTTGGCACAATGCAAAGTCAACAACAACATAGAGCCTTCAGAGGGCTAGTGCATAGACTAGCAACATTCAGAACTCCAGCAATAGATGCATCATGTTGAACACTTGTTCAATAATTTTGGATGATTTTCCGTTGCTGATGCAGTAGCAGAAACAATTGGAGAAGGTTTCAATGCAGCTGCAGTGTTGGTAGTGGCAGTGTCAGTAGCAACAGACATGCACAACTTATGAGGGTTGCAGTACAGATGAAATGTTGGTAGTGGCAAGGTCAAAAATAGTACATATGCAACATTGGTATAGTAGTTGGTGAGTAGTGATGCCAGACAACAACAACAACGAGAGGGAGATGTTATAGAGAAGGGTGATGCTTCAACAGGTTTCATTATTAGAGCACATTCCTCACTAAAAGGGAGTGTTGATTTATGGTAGAATTGGATGTTATCTAAGCCCCAAAATTTTTATAGAGGCTAGGAAACATGTATTCCACAATACCCAGAAGAAATTCCACCCAGAGAGATTTTTATTAAAATAATTAATTATTTTTAATAGAGGCCTAAGTCTAAACTTAGGAAATTAAAATAATTAAATGGTATTAATCAAACTGAGGGTGAAACTTCTAGAAGAAGAGGAGGATCAAGCCAAAATGATATGATCCATTGATTAAAATCTAATTTGGGTCATTGATTAATCAACAAGATGATTATAAGAAGTGGCTTAATGGGCATTTGGAAAACACATCGAGAGATCAAGAGATCGAATTTATGAAGTGAGAAGTTCTTAGGAGAAAGTTCAATTGAGGAGATGATCCAGGTGGATGTTGGTGGCCACCCACCTATCCCACTTAGAACCCCACAACTGTCTCTTTTAATTTTTCAGTTTCTGTAATTGTAGCACAATTTACTATTTTAGCAGTTTTTTCGGGCCCTAAACTTCCGAAGCCGTTTTGAGGCCCGAAACGACATTTTTGGGAAAATCGGGAGCAACATGGGTCATACATTGATGTTGCTCTTCCCAAAGTTATAGTCCTCGGATAGATCTTTCTAACGAGATATTGTATGCGTCAAACGCAGATCGGATGCCAAAGTTACGACCCCGGGAAGTTGATGTACCAATTTACCCAAATTGGGCCCACAGTTTGGTGTTTCATCTTCTAGGGTTAGATTTTTCGATGTTTAGGGTTTTCCATTATTTCTGAACAATAAATAGGCCTTTGAGCCTCATTGTAACACAATTCGGAGTCATGTCGTCGCGACATCTCTTCTCAGAGATAAGCTACCATCGCCCTAGCTGGTTTATTTCCATTTCCGTTTGTAAGAATATTTCAGTATTTTACATTAATGAAATGAAGTATTATTTCTACTGCATCTCTGTATTTATAGTTATCTCTGTAATTTTTTGCGTTCTTGTCTAAATCTGGATCAGTGGTATCAGAGCGGTCTGCTTTTCTCTTTTTTTCTTTGCATGTCTCCAACGAGGTCGGGATATAAGGAGTTAGGGCTTGAACTTGTCGAAAATTTGCAAGACCAACCTTGCAAATCCCGACGGCCTCCCATGGCGGATGAAAAGAAAGACGAGGGGGCAAGATATCCTATCAAAATCTTGCTCAAAGAAGCCCTCGATCAACAGAGGAACGTGATGATGGACAACTTTTCCCTGGTCCTTCAGTGGCTACCCAAAGGCGACCTATCGGCTTCCAATAGCTACCCTGGAAATGCCACACCCTTTAAGGTAAAAGTTAATTTTCAAATCCCCATATTCTAGGGCAAGATAGATGTAGATGTTGTAGATAAATGGTTAAATCTGCTAGAGGGTTATTTTTCTGTTCATGGTTTTTCCAGTAGGGAAAAGATTATTTTCGCTCTTCCCAAAGTAGCGCCCCATGTCAAGGACTAGTCGAAAACCTACTACGAGCAGAAGGATGAAAGTACAAGCTCACTATTCTCAGCCGCACCCACTTGGAGTTCATTTTGGGATGTTGTCAAGGACTAGTACTACCTTGTCAGAAGCTATGAGGACAAATACAAAAAGTGGACCACGCTGCGACAGGGAAGGGACCAAGATGTGCCAGAGTTCACCAACATTTTTCATACCCTTCGCACACAGGTAGGTATCAAGGATTCTGAGCTACATTTGGTACTCAAATATCGCGGCTTCCTACACAGATACATCCAGGAAGAGATGGAGTTCCTGAACATCTCCTCGCTCGAAACAATGTACCGATATGCTATCAAAATTGAGCAGAAGTTCAAACAAAAGAAGCGAGACTTTGGATCTGCGATTCTGAAGCAAGGGAAAGGCTTCCCCAAATTGTAGAACCAAGGACAAATCCAAGACGGGGCAACCCAAGACAACCCGTCGAAGCCACAAGAAAAGAACAACACCACAAAGTCGAAGAAGGACACAAGAAAGCAGTGTGAGTTCCACAAGAGCCCCACTCACAACACAAGTGAGTGTTGGACCAAACAGTCGCTGGTGGCTAAGTTGAAGGCTTCCAAATCAGATACATGTTCCAACCCTAAGTCAGAACCCAACAAGTGGAATGGAAAAGGGAAGCAGATCATTGATGCAGAACCGAGTGCCACTGTTACCACCACCAAGATCCAGAAGAATGAGCCCGAAGATCCAGAGGAGGGGGAGCGACTTTTCCACTCACAAATGTGGGTGAAGGGATTGCTGCTGCAATTCATTATTGACAGTGGGAGCTAAAAGAACCTCATTTTAGTAGAGGTCATGGAGCGGTTGGGTCTACCGACTACACCACTCCCGCAACCATACAGTATCGGGTGGCTTCACCAAGGATGATATCTTCGAGTTCGCCAGCAGTGTCGCCTTCCCTATTACAAAATTATATATTATAGAGCAATGGAACACATAAAATATTGCAGAAATATAAACATAAAAAATGCATAAAGTAAGAGAGACACAGATATACGTGGTTCACCCAGAGTGGGCTACGTCCATAGAGAAACAGTCAGTCCTTCTTTTATTATATTATCCAGAAAACTAAAGAGATACAACCTACAACAGATCCACTGTAACTCCCTCTTTGCTCTCAATCTCCTCTCTCTTCCTCACTCAGAGAGAGACAAGTACCCCTCGCACCCCCCCGCATGGAGGGTTGTACAGTCTTCCTGGGGCATACATCCAGCTGAAACCTTTGAATACAGAAGATAATCAGGCTCCACACCCAACAATCTCCCACTTGGAGACTGATTATAACAACTCCACCCCTGCTTCATTTGCTAGAAAATGATTCCACTTTGGACCCGGCTGTTTCTCATCTTCTTGATCATACTTGAAGACCAATTGAAATTGAGCAAATTCTCAGTTTCTCCCTGGTTACAACTTTTGTTAGCATATCTGCAGGATTTTGGCTAGTGTGTATCTTTTCCAGCTTCAACTATCCATATTCCAATGCTAACCATATGAAATGGTACTTGAGTTATATATGTTTAGTCTTGGAATGAAATGCAGATTTATTTGCAAGATGTATGACACTGACTGTCACTGTATAACTTGCCCAACTCTTGCTTCTTACCCAATTCATCCAAAAACCTTTGTAACCAAATCATTTCTTTACTAGCCTTTGTAGCAACAACATACCCTGCTTCTGTTGTTAAGAGTGCAACAACACTTTGCAGTTTTGAGACCCAACTAATAGCTGTTCCACCTATAGTAAACACATACCCTGTAGTGCTCCTCCTGTTATCTCTGTCACCTGCCATATATGCATCAACATATCCCTGTAGAGCAATGTTTGAACCACCAAAGCATAATTCTTGATTTGTGGTACCTCTCAAATACCTGAGAATCCACTTCACCGCCATCCAATGTTCTTTTCCCGGATTGTTCATGTCCCTGCTTGCAACTCCCACTGCATGTGCAATATCAGGCCTTGTGTAGACCATTGCATACATTAAGCTTCCAATTGCTGATGCATATGGAACTTTAGACATATGATCCATTGCTTCCTGAGTCTTTGGACACGCCTCCTTACTTAATTTGAAATGGCTGGCCAAAGGTATACTAATTGGTTTTGCATTCTGCATATTAAACCTTTTCAACACATTTTTCTATGTACTCACTTTGAGACAATGTTAATTTGCGATTCTTCCCGTCTCTAGTTATTCTCATACCAAGGATTTTTTTTGCAGCACCCAAATCCTTCATTGCAAATGAGTTTGCCAATTTCCTTTTGAGCACATTTATTTCCTGCATGTTAGAACCTGAAACAAGCATGTCATCTACATACAAAAAAATATAATATAGCTGCCATCATTTTGCCTTTTGAGATAAACACAATGATCAGAGTGACATCTAGTATAACCTTGTTCAGACATAAACCTGTCAAATTTTAGATACCACTACCTTGGAGCCTGTTTTAAGCCATACAAGCTCTTCTTCAACCTGCACACTATTTTCTCCTTCCATTTTACCTCATATCCTTGTGGCTACTACATATGTCTCTTCCTCCAAATCCCCATTAAGAAAGGTTGTCTTTACATCTAACTGCTCAAGATGTAAATCTTCAACAACTATTAGACTTAAAATAGTTCTAATTGAAGTCATTTTAACAACAGGAGAAAATATTTCATCAAAATCAATACATTTATTCTATGCAAACCCCTCCACCACAAGTCTAGCTTTGTACCTCTGTTTTCCTCCATCTTCTTCCTTCAACATGTAAACCCATTTATTCTGCAATGTTGTTTTACCTGCAGGCAACTTGATTAAGTCCCAAGTCTGGTTATGTGCTAAGGAGTCCATCTCTTCTTTCATGGCTTGCTCCCACTTCTTCCTTGGTTCTACCTACACTGCTTCTTCATAACATTCTGGTTCACCAGAATCAGTCAACAATACATAATATAATGAAGGGGAGTATTGTTCAAAGGGTCTACTTATCCTGGTAGATCTTCTAACACCACTTTCAGGTGTTTGAAGTGCTTGTTTCTATTGTGGTTGTTGTTCTCGATGTTGATCATTATGATTTTCAAGCACCATCACTTTTCTTGTGATTTCGTCAAGTACTATGTATTCTCTGTTTTCTTTTTCTTGTTTCTTTTCCTGCAATTGATTCTTATACAAGACCTTTTCATTGAATATTACATCTCTTCTCCTAATGATTTTGTGATTTTCATAATCATATAAGCAATAGCCAAAATCATTAACACCACATCCAATAAAGGTACATTTCATTGATTTTTCCTCAAGCTTTGTTCTATTTTCTTTGTTAATGTGGACACAGGCTTCACAACAAAAAGTCTTTAAAAATAAGTAGTTTACCTTTTTACCTGTCCATGCCTCCTCTGGAATACCACCATCCAAGGAACTTGAAGGCCCTCTGTTTATTAGATAAACAACAGTATCTACAACATCTGCCTAAAATTGTAAAGGCAATCTTGCATGCAATCTCATGCACCTTGCACGCTCCATGATTGTCTTGTTCATCCTTTCTGATACACCATTTTCTTGTGGTGTTCCTAGAACTATCTTCTCTCTGCGAATTTCATTCTCTGAACAGTACCTATCAAACTATTTGCTGCAATATTCACCTCCATTATCTGATCTGAGACACTTCAACCTTTTTCCTGTCTCATTTTCAACCAAAGATTTCCATTTCTTGAAAGTATCAAATACATCAGATTTATTTTGAATACAATAAATCCAGGTTTTTCTGGTTGCATCATCAATAAAAGTAACATAATAACGAGAGCCACCAAGAGATGATACCTGAGCAGGTCCCCATACATCTGTATGCATAGACTCTAATTTTTCTCTCTTCTTTTCTTTCCCAACTATAAGGAATCTAACTCTCTTTTGTTTTCCATAAACACAATTTTCACAAAATTTTAAATCAGCATGCTTCAAACCTAGTAACAAATTTCTTGAGTGAAGAATCTGCATCCCCTTCTCACTCATGTCCCCGAGCCTATGATGCCACAATGTCGTATCTTCTCCTATAGAGGTTAAAGCATTAACATAATTAGAAATGCCATTGCATAAATACACTGTACCAACCTCTCCTCCTTTCGCTATTACCAAGGATCCTTTAGTGACCTTCCAGGATTTATCTGTGAAAGTACTTACGCAATGTTCACCTCCCAACTGCCCTGTTGAAATCAGATTTTCTTCAGATCTGGAACCATGCCTTACCTCCTTCAATAGGCATTGATTTCCATTTTGATGTTTATGAAAACTGTACCCATTCCAATGATTTTACAGGGTTTATCATCACCCAATCGAACCTTTCCAAAATCTCCTTGAACATAATCATGAAAATGTTTCCTATCAGGTGTGGCATAGAATGAGGCCCCTGAATCTACCACCCAGGCATCAATAATATTTTCTAATGAAAGAATCAAAGCATATTGCAACACATCACCTGTTACATTCGCTTCATGATTGTTTTCTTGCTGCGTGTCTCCTTCTTTTCCCTTTTGAGACTTGCAGTCTCTCTTTAGGTGTCCTTTCTTCCCACATTTCCAGCACACTATCCCCGATTTGGACTTGGATCTACCTTTTCTTACTGCGATATCGTGAGCTCTTTCCTCTTTCCATTTTTCTTCCCCTAGTCTATGCAATCAAAGCATTGCCTGATGTCTCACCGAAGCTTTTCTGTCTCATTTCCTTGCTAAGGATTGCACCGAAAACATCATCAAACTTTAAAGTACTAGATCCAGAGATAGGGTTACTAATGGCCATAACTAAGCCATTCCAACTCTCTGGTAATGAGCACAGAAATAACAGAGCCCTAACTTCATCATCAAAATTTAGCCCTACAGAACTCAACTGACTTGTAACTGTATTAAAATGATTTAAATGGTTTGCAACAGATCCACTATCTGACATCTTCATATTAAATAAATGCTTCATAAGAAATACCTTATTTGACGCTGAGGGTTTTTCATATAGTTTGGCTAATGCCAACATTAAACCCTGTGTTGTTTCCTTTGAAATATTAAACGCTGCCGACGCCACTAGGCACAACCGTATTGTTCCAAGTGCCTTTTTGTTGAGAATATCCCATTCTGTGTCTATCATACTCGTCAGCTTCTTTGTCTTTCCACTCAATGGTAGGTACAGATCTCTCTGATACAAATATTCTTCCATCTGCATTTTCCACAGCTAGTAGTTTTGGCCGTTGAATTTTTCGACCCTAAACCTACCATCTTCTGCCATTGCTCCCACTCGAACTAGGAACCCTTCTCTCCTGCAAGTTTATCAGCCAAATAGACCTTTGGCTCTGATACCAATTGTTAGAAAATTATATATTACAAAGCAATGGAACACATAAAATATTGCAAAAATATAAACACATAAAACACATAAAACAAGAGAGACACAGATATACATGGTTCACCCAGTTTGGGCTACGTCCACGGAGAAACAGACAGTCCTTCTTTTATTATATTATCTAGCAAACAGAAGAGATACAACCTACAGCAAATCCGCTATAACTCCCTCTTGGCTCTCAATATCCTCTCTCTTCCTCACTTAGAATACAGATCTACATAGATGCAATACAATTCCCTCATATATAGTGAGGGGCTTCCTTCTAGAGAAAAAAACCCTAAATTAACATAACTTCTACCATCAGATCATCCGCCTAATGAACAACCCAGATTGACTAGAAATTACTAGACTTTTACAAGGCAATTTTACATCTATTTTTAGCTTCGGGGGCTTTAGATTCGGGACGCTGCCCCCGAACCCCCGCCGGGGGACCGCTGGCCCCTGGACGCCCCAGCTAGGGGGGATTTACCCCCTCGGACCGAGGGTGTACAGTCTTCCTAGGGTATACATCCGGCTGAAAACCTTTGAATACAGAAGATAATCAGGCTCCACACCCAAAATTCCCTACAGCATCAAACCCTTCACAGATGAGGTATTGTGTGATGTTGCACCTCTGGATGTTTGTGATGTATTATTAGGCCAACCATACTTATGGGGGTGACATGTTTTGTATGAGCCAAGGCCTCGCACTGTCATTATTTATTTTTGTAATTCATTATACAAGATACCAAAGGTAGCCCCACCTACCGCCACCTCTTTGATCACTGCCAAGAAAGGCAGCAAGCTCATCTCCCAGACTAGGAAATTCATTTTTTGTCTAGTTCACTCCCAAAGTAATGGGAAGATCGTTGCCAGATCCATGACCCCCGCGAAGGGTTCCTCCACACAGCAGTAGCAGCAGAGGGATACGGTCATGAAAGAACACAAGAACAACTTCTCCTCACCCACAGGGGTACCGCACAAGTTTCAGGTGGGCGACAAAGTCTGGCTGCATCGACAGAAAGAACGCCTTACCAGACCCATCAAAATCTCAGACCACTCTGACGAGCACAACATTCCCCCATTCCTTCGCTTGCACCGAGTGTTTAATGTGGACCGCCCTTGACCATGCTTCCCACCATCACTAGACACATCAGAGGTTGCAGAACAATTCACTAGGGACCGAGCTCAGCAGAAGCTTCCTCATCTCAGGGAGGAACTCAACGCAATGGGGACCATTGCTTTCTAAGGGCGAGGAATGATCCAGGTGGATGTTGGTGGCCACCCACCTATCCCACTTGGACCCCCACAACCGTCTCTTTTAGCTTTTCAGTTTCCGTAATTGTAGCACAATTTACTATTTTTAGCAGTTTTTTCGGGTCCTAAACTTTCGATGTTGTTTTGAGGCCATGAATGATGTTTTTTGGGAAACCCGGGTGCAACATGGATGATAGACTGAGGTTTCTCTCCCAAAGTTATAGTCCTCGAATACATCTTTCTAACAAGCTATTATACGAGTCAAACAGAGATCGAATTGCAAAGTTACGACCGCCAGGAAGTTGATGTACCAATTTACCCAAA